>JAREYC010000001.1:88748750-90170000 GCA_030015325.1 Cryptoblepharus egeriae
GCAATTTGACCTCAGAGTTGGGGTTTTAAGATCCTACCTCAAGTCTTTTTGCCAATACAAATAGCCCATTAAATGATGCATTTCTTTGCATCAAAACCTGTTGCTAGAAGTCAGAATGGGGGCCTCTGCTTCTGCGCAGCTGTTAAGCTTTGCCCTCCAATCCAATCACCCTCACTTCCCAAGTCCACTCCAATCACCCTCACTTTCCAGTATTTGGTCTAAGCTGTCTTTAGAAAAAAGGAGTAAACACCTTAGTTGTCTTTTGCCAGTTAAGCAGACACTTTTAAAATACAGAAATATGGGAGTAAGACCCATTTCATGGGAGTAAGACAAGACTTTCATGGGAGTAAGACCCATTGAACACAATGGAGCTTACTTTTGAGTAGACATGGATAGGATTGTGCTCAAAATGACAACACCAAAAAGGAAAAATTAAGATTGTGAACTGAGGTTTTGCAACAGTAATCAAATATAATTTCTAACTTCATGGTCCCCAGACCAAAACATGGATTCCCACCTTGTTGCCTTCATTTTGGAAAGATGGTTCATCTAAAGGAACAGACAATGCTTTTCCCAAGAAGAGTGCACAATTTTCCAACTAACTTTTCCTTTTGTGAAGTATTGGGGGAATTAGGTTTCTCTTTTTCACTGGAAAGCTCAATGGTGAGAAATATAGGGCTAGGTATGTCCCCTCTCATCTATGATCAGGTGGGGATGTAAACAATGGGCCAGAACATGTTCAAAATTGCCTACAACCGCAAGGCAATTGCTGAACAGAAAAAACCCTGCAAAACTATGTTGGTGTTGGTGTTACCACAACTTCTGGATTAAAGGATGAGATGGGTAAAGATGTCATAATGGTGGCTGAACCCAGGAACACCTGAAGCTTCAATACCTATGGCTTCAACACAGGGTGATGGTTCCCTTTCATCACCTCCCTATGTAGATACTGCATTTTGCTTAATGACTTATTTTGGAGACAGATTATCACTTTGAAGACAGAAATTATTATTATTATTATTATTATTATTATTATTATTATTATTATTATTATTATTATTATTATTATTATTATTATTATTATTGAGACAGATTACCGGTATCACTTTTTGAGAATACATATATTTATATGATATGAAGTCCATATAGCCACTTACCTTTGCACCAACACTACAACTCCCTGTACTTCCAGTACTTCCACTCACAACTCCTGTGAATCTAGCTTCTAACAATTCCTGCCTTCTTGGATCCAGGCTATGAAGCTCATCCATTGCACCTATAAAACAGAACATATAAATTGCACACATTGTCACATTGCTACAAGTAATCTACTTTTCTCCTATTTTAAAAAACACAATTCAATAAAAGAAATCAACTTTATTCTAAAGCATTTTAAAGCACATAGTTGCCAATTTGTTGCAAATTGTAACTTTCTTGAGACCACATGTTTGTGTTCTAGAAAATATGGCTAAGGAGGCTTCAGATACTGTCCATTCCGATACATTTCTACATCTTTATACAACAAATGACAATTACTGATGATTATAGAAGCTTGAGGGGAATAATTTTTTAAAACTATTTCCTAAATGGAAGTGACTGCTCAGCAATCTTTCCCAAGAAAGGTTGGGAACCCAATGGAGCCTTCCTCTGCCAGGAGAAGTTCCTTTCACAAATGGGAGAGACAACATACTGTCTCATTTTCTCATTTCAGGCTCACTAGAGAAGAAACGGTTCTTCTCAATCTTTTGGGAGGATGGTGGGCAAAAAGTTCCAGCACAAATACTTGAATTCATGTGCATAATTACAATTGTGCAAAAAATCTGAGCTGAATGTACTTGCCTTTATTCTATAATCACCACTGCATTGGCATCCATCAGTCTCAAAAGACTATGGTATCATGCTCTGAGTGTCCTCTTCAGAGCACAATGGCCTGGGTGGATTAATATGGAGGATAGACTGTTACCCAAGCAGCAAATCCTCCCTCTCCATGCCACTGAAATAGTCCAATGGAACAGCAGAGACGATACAATTGGTTCCAGCTGTGTCGCAGAGCTTGGCTAAGGACAGGAGCTCACCCTGTCTTGTGGGGACCCAGGTCTCGAACCCTGGCCTTCTGGTTAACAGGCACAGTGGCCACCCACTTGCGCCACCCACAGCCCAATACCTTTGGATTCAATCAGAATTACTTGCTCTGTTAACTGTTGTTGTATCAGTAAGGTAACTGATACAATCAGTGTTCCATTTTTCTACCACCTCAACATAATGAATATACGCATTCCACTGCAGTTAGTTATTTCGACACTCTACTATCTGACTTTCCTACTGTTGATTATTACAAGAGTAATAAGTGCTTTTCTTGTTTCAAAAAACGCCAGCACAAGATGGCCAAAGCTGTTAAGTGGCCTACACAATTTGGTCTTTAGAGATGTTCAGGATAAAATTATATTCCTGGATAAATGAACTACCATAGATACTTGAGTGTAAGTTGATCTCACAGATAAAACAAAGGCAGGTTTTGAACCTGGGTGTATGTTTGTGTGACATGTTTGTATGGTTTTCTCTGATTTTACCTAAGGCCCAAATCCCAAAAAATAATTTACCACAAATTGTTACCCAAGAACAGTACAATTTCTATTTTAAAAATAGTAAAAGATCATAAGGTACATTTTTTATTAACCTTTTAAAATTCTGGTCTTCACAAGCTTTCTATAAAAATTTTTCAGTAGACCCATTAATCAAATCCTTGTTTGATGTTCCTGGAATGTTTGGCCAAAGGCTTTACGTTTAACATACAACTTTTAAAATTCAACATTATGGCACTTCTGCAACACTTCCAGGCCAGCATGGGACTGTGCTGGCCTAACTGAGGGTTAGGACTGCAGCCTAAGTTACTCTGTATAGTAATTGAGTTAAATGTTAACCATCATTTCATGATATCCAATACAGTTGAAGGGAAGGTGCACAATTCAATCATGTCATCATTACTCTATATTGCCATAAAAAGTAGAAAACGTATGTGGAAAGTGGTCAATTGTAAAATTAGTATGCAAATCTTGAATGGAAGCAGACTGAGTAAGGCAATCCCACAATGTCCTCATGACATATGTACAAGGTGGGTGTCAAAGTCTGAATACATGAACTCTGCACTATAGCAAATGTCACTTCACGTAGTGCTGTGGTTGAAAATCTTGATATCATGTTCTATCCTAGACAGTTTTGCTTTGTTTTAAAATGTATCAATTAAAATGTACCTAAAGAACTTAAGATGAAAATGTCTATTTTAATTATTAGATAACTCATACAAGAGATAATTAGCAAGAAACATTTGTATAAAAATTCTTATGGTCTGAGTTTACATAAGACCTTTACATTAAAGATTATTTTCAAAGAATCCCCAAAGCATAAACTGTTTGCTACAGTGGTTTATATACAAGTCATCAAATATGTTCCAAAAACCCAGTTTTTCCATGATGTCTTTGTCACCACACCTTAGTCACTATTCCCTGTTGCAACTGCTGGTAAGTTTAGTGTGATTGAAACTACATACACTACCTGGTATTCCTACCTCCATTTCCTTCTTTCCCTGTTACCACCGCTGTATCCATGTCAAATTATAAGTCCCTTGAGGCAGGGCCCAGGGGACAAGTCTTTTCACTCTGTGTAAAGAACTATGCACTATGTTGGGATGTTATTAAGGTTTATTTAAAATATTTGTATCCCAATCCCCCTCACCACACAAAGAGGAAGCACTCAAGACAGCTTACAATGTAGTAAAAATACAATAATTAAGAACCAATTGAATGGTACAACACGATGTGCCAACTATAATGCATAACTATAATGCATCAAGACAGGTCAATATAAACATAACCCCAAAGGCAGAACATTTTAGGCCACTGTCAGAACAGTGGAAGTGGTAGTCAGCACTGCATCCAGGGTCATAGAGTTCCATAACCCAAGTTCCACTTCAGAGAAGGCCATCTTGTGAGTCACTGCCAAATACAGCTCTGTCAGCACCCACACAAAAAGGCCCTCTTGACCAGGGGTGGGCACAGCCTGGCCCAAGAACCGATTCTCCGGAAGTGGGCAGGGCCAGGGCCAGGGGGCGGGGCCAGGGCGGTTTTTAATTTAAGAATTACAATTTTTAAAAAAAAAATTACTTCTGAGTAGACCTGCATAGGATGGGGCTCTGAGGCTGCAATCCTCTCTAGTTTCCTGGGAGTAAGCCCCAATGACTATACTGGGACTTACTTCTGAGTAGATCTGCATAGGATGGGGCTCTGAGGCTGCAATCCTCTCCACACTTTCCTGGGAGGAAGCCCCATTGGCTATACTGGGACTTACTTTTGAGTAGACCTGCATAGGATGGGGCTCTGAGGCTGCAATCCTCTCCAGTTTCCTGGGAGTAAGCCCCATTGACTATACTGGGACTTACTTCTGAGTAGACCTGCATAGGATGGGGCTCTGAGGCTGCAATCCTCTCCACACTTTCCTGGGAGTAAGCCCCATTGACTATACTGGGACTTACTTCTGAGTAGACCTGCATAGGATGGGGCTCTGAGGCTGCAATCCTCTCCACACTTTCCTGGGAGTAAGCCCCATTGGCTATACTGGGACTTACTTCTGAGTAGACCTGCATAGGATGGGGCTATGTGCCTCTCAGCCCCCCATCAGCGGGGAGAGGCTGCAGGGAGTGTGGAGGTGCCCCGCAGGTGGCTCCCAGCACCCCAGCCAGCTGGGAGAGGCTGCAGGGAGCGCGGAGGTGCCCCGCGGATTAGGACCCGAACCGGTCTGCCCATTTCTCCCTCCCCCCCACCGCTGCCGGCTCGCTAGCGGCGGGGGATTTGGAAGATCCGGTTCCCGGGAACCGGAGCGAATAGGCCTCTGCCCACCTGTGCTCTTGACTGTTCTATAGAGAAAGGACACACAGTTCACACAGGGAGTGGCAGTCCTCCAGCTACAACAGAAAATCATCCTGTTTTCCACTCAGAATGCAAGATGTCCTCTCCTTGATAATGTTGTGTTAACCAAGGATATCCAAACTCTAGCCCTGGGGGCAAATGCACCCCACAGCAAGTAGCCCTTGGCAAGAACCCACCACCCAGCC
Organism: Cryptoblepharus egeriae; assembly: GCA_030015325.1. Lineage (NCBI taxonomy): Eukaryota > Metazoa > Chordata > Lepidosauria > Squamata > Scincidae > Cryptoblepharus > Cryptoblepharus egeriae. The sequence continues at coordinate 88,753,858 of JAREYC010000001.1, forward strand.
CAAGGGCAAGTTACAGTGGCGCCTCACATAGCAAATTTAATTCATTCTGCAGGCATGTTTGTTATGTGAAACGTTCTTTATGTGAAGCAGATTTTCCCATAGGAAATAATGGAAACTCAGACAATTGGTTCCAGATCCCAAAAAATATTCATATAAAAATATTAACTGGATGTAAAAATGGTGACAAAACACTGGAATTGAATTCAAAACATGTGTTCAGTGTGCATGATCCTATGAAGTCTAAGGCTGCAATCCTAAAGACACTTTCCTGGGAGTAAGCCCCATTTAACACAATGGGGCTTACTTTTGGGTAGACATGGTGAGGAGGCTGCAATCAAAGACATTTTCTTCTGCAATCAAAGACACTTTCAAAGTGTCTCCCCACTTTCTCCTTCTCTTCATCCTCTCTCCCCTGTTCCCTTCTGGCTGGCCCTGAGCTGCTTCTCTCTTCTTCACTGCTGGTCTCTCCCTTTGCCCAGCGGATGCCCAGTCACAGGAGGAACAACGTGCAAGTGTTGCTTTCGCTATGGAGAGGCGCATTAGGCAGCCCTGACGCTTTTAAAAAGGGCTGCCGGCCAGCGCGTCTGCCCCAACTGCCACCAAGTATGTTTGTTACGTGAAGCACAGTTTGTTACATGAAGCAGAATCCTAGAGAAATTTTTGTTTGTTACGTGGAACATACTTTACGTGATGCGCTTGTTACGTGAGAGGCCACAGTATATAAAACTGATAAGTCACTGACTGATTGACTCACTCATCAATGCCCAGCTAAAACCACTGGGCCTAAACGCATGAAATTTGGGGAGAGTGTTCCTTCATGATGAAGGCACACACTAAGAACTGGTTTTCAGAAATTCCAACCGGAACGAGGTGAAAAGAGGCACATGTTTTCCTCCCTATACTTTCCATTGAAGAATCGCTGACTGAATCCCCCAACCCCTATACCTAGAAGTGTGAAATTCAGGGAGGGTGTTCCCTCGGAGACATCAACACCCACCAAGAACCAATGTTGAGAAATTACCCTTAAGGGGCTGAAAAGGGGTGCAACGTGCTTTTGTCCTATACTTTAAGACTGACCAATGTGCATGGGAGGTGTTGCACATGGTGCGCATGCAAGGACAGTGAGCACGGGGGCAGAGTGTACGGGTGCATTGTGCATGGGGGGACAATGCACATGTGGGTACGATGCACTTGGGGAAACAATGCACATGGGGGTTGATGTATGGGGGGATTTTAGTCCTGCAACATGGGTACGTTTTCACTAGTATCTAATAAACCATATTCAAATTTGAAATGTAAATCATTTTTCCAGCCCCTGACACAGTGTCAGAGATGTGGCCATCCCACCAAAAAGATTGGACACCCCAGACCTAACCCAAGGAATCAGTTTATGCAAAAGTAGGGCTACTCTGAAACAAATTAAAAGGGACTTGGAAAACCTGAAAAATTAAAGTTAGTGGTAATAGCTATATATTTATTTTTAAAAAAACTATAGTGAATGCAAAAATCTGTTTTATATCACTTTCGCAGGTGCATACACTAAAAATAAGCCTGAGAACTCGATTTTCAACCAGTGTGCTGTGAGTGGTCCATAGGTGTTCTGGGGGTTTGGAAAATTTATTTATTTATTAATAGGCCATTAAGGGATGTGAACCCTGCACCAGCAGCATGGTGTGCCTTGTCAGTTGTCAAAGGACTGATGGTTTGCCTTGATAATTTTACTGCCTTGTCAGTGTGCAATGAGATGGAAAAGATTGCATCTCTTTCCAATACGACCTAGATCGCAGCATCTCTTTCCAAAATGACCTGGAAACTAGCTTTTGGTATCACAAGATCATTCTGATCACAGCAGAAAGTGGCATTGTGATAATTTTTCCCCATTGTGGATCACTAATGACATATCCTTTCTTTTTCAGATTTGCTTGCTACCACAAACTTTCCGACCTCCAGGTTTTTTAAAATATTTTTGCTAGCCAGGTTAAAACCTTTAGTAGTTGCAGATGTGTAGCACAACCACTGCTTACAGTCTAGGTTTTAAATTTCTGGGCCTGTTCTATGCAAGGGACCACTGTTGACACTGCACCCTACCTCCTAACTTGTGCATTTCTGCTATATTCCTTAAAACCCACAGGAACACTCCTTGAGATAGAGGGTGTTGCTGGTCTTCTGTCCTACCACAAGGAGAAATCTAACTCCTTCTTAGACGTATGAGGCAAATTTGTTCCCTTCTCCAATCTATAGAACTCAAGGGAGTGGGAGGTGGAATGATTAATTAACAATGAAAGGTAGACTTGCCTCCATAGAGACTCTTGGCATGGTTCAAAAGAGATGGTCTTAAAATACACAGTATGGATAAATGAAAACCTACACAGCGAAAGTACTTGGAAAAGTGTATATTCACCAACAGCTATCTGAAAGGGTAAAGCAAGTCAGAAGAATTAGAAACACTTGCTCCTAAAGGTGTCAGTCAGTTACAATTTCCATCACTTACTCCCATATGCACTGCTCATGAAAACAAGACTCAATAAAAAAGATCAATACAAGCAAGTGCAGTTTTGGCTACATCTGGATAAGAACCTCATCTAGAAATAATAGAAAACGATACCATCTACCAAATAAAAAATAATAAATCATTATGAAGATTACTCCTACATTCAGTGATATGCCAAAAACAATGGCAGAATCACATCTGGATTACCTGTCAGGGCATATCTTCCCATTTCACTTGCTAATTTTCAGGACTAGATTTAATACTCAAAACATCTTTGCAATAAGAGCATGTGGACAAAGTATCCCTTAGCCTGATAAAAAGGAAGATCAGTAAGCATTCTATCTACTGCTTCAGATAACATAAAAAGATGTTTTTTTATGTTGTAGAGAGGTATAGTTAAAAGATGTTATGTTTTTGTTAAAAGCTGTATAGGATCCAAAACAGAGTTTTGTTTCAGAAAATATGTCTTTTCCCATGCAGAGTCATTTAAGGCACTCATTGGGAACAGGCATGGAACTCTGAACTCACCAAACTGTAGGGACCATCTAGCCTATATTTTACCCACAAAGATCTCATGGAAAACTTGGTGAATCCATGTATACTAAGTCCTCAGTATTCACATAATCTAGCAGACTAGTCACTGTATCATAGGAGGAGATTAATAATTTGTTCCAGCATATCACATTAATTGATCGTTCCTCAAATCCTTCTATTACCTTTTTAAAAAATATAGGGACCACATTTGCTCACATATGTCTGTCCTCTAGCACTTCACCAGTTCTCAAAGATATTAAACAGTAGCTGAGATCATATCTTTAAGTTTCTTCAGTATCTTGGGGTGTAGCTTCTCCACACCTAAGTGCTTTAGATAAATTTATATAACAAGGTGTTTCCTTACAGCTTCATATTTCTTGAGCCCCAACACCCTCAGTTGCTCAATATGATCACCTTTGCTCAATTTGTTACCATTCCTGCCCCTGAGTTTAGTAACTGACAGGGTTGTCCGCATGACTGAACTGCATTGCTTGTCTGCCTTCATGTTTCTCCTCCTCCCCGCCCCAATTTTTTTTTTTTTTTGCTTTTCTGGCTCTAACATTTCTAGAAATGTTACATCTCTATGTGGGAAGCATGAGACCACAAGTACATTAGAAAGTCTCATAAATATAATTAGATTTCTCCTTATACCTCTCCTAATGAAAAACATTATTTTGCCCCTTTTGCTAACAAGGAAAACAACATTAAAATACTTCACTGCTTACGAGATTATTTTATCCCCAATTCCATATGGCTGGCTTTAGAGCATGACTTCTGTTCAAACACTGCAGTCAGTTTCATAATTGCCTTCTCTTTGAACATTCTCCACTCACACGAAAACATGTTGGCTTTTAGAAAATTTACTTCCAGGATACAGCAAATATACATACAAAATGATGTACTAAAATATCATGAACATGCACTTAATACATTTTAAACTATGCTGTATTTCAGTGGATTCCAAACAGTTTAGAGCTGCAACCCATTTTTTAAAATGACTATAAGAATCCATCTAGGTTTACAAGACTTAAAAAAAAATCTAGAAAAATAGTATTTACTTATTTACATGCAATAAACAGGAAAAAATGTTTCCTTATATTTACTCACACTTACAAACTGTAGGAGCTCTTCACAAGGAATTCTGATTTTTATTTAATCCTTCCAACACCCATGTTTTCACTGGAGGTACTGCTCAGCTGCTATGGGATTTACTAAAAGTCAGGTCACAACCACCAGTGAGTCCTGACCCACAGTTTGGGGAAACACTTGTTTAGTGTATAATTAGGCATCACCATGCTTAAATCCACATTTATAATCCTTAACTTGTATAATCAATGTTTGTAGATTTCAGTAATTTGGTAATACATAAGAACACATGGGAGGAAGAATGCAATGTGTTTTTATTGCTGGGGCAGAGGCCCACTCCAGACTCCATGCCCTTGAACAACTGACTTTTTAATTGACATTTATACATAGAGATATTTTCCCAAATCACAACACAATCTTCCATTATTATCTTTAGATGAGAACATTTCAGGAGTTTTTAGAATTTTTATAACACTGCATGCAACTATAACAATTGAGGAAACTGAAGACAATCAGAAGCAGTGTTCACACTTCCAAGCAGGAAGATCAACGTAAAAGAGCTAGTTAGAATAATCATTTAACAACCCAAGTCCACTTCCAAGTCAATACCTGGTCTGAGAAAGAGAAAATACAATAGTTCCTTGACAGATCTTAATTAGCCAAGACATAAGGTAGTCATAAAAGCAACTCTAAAAGCTATAAAAAGAAGTCTTGTACCCACCATTCTGATAAGATTGAAGTTATACTGTACAACTGTTTCTATCTTGGAAAGCAAGGTATGCGTCTGCTATTGAATTTCGAAGGCAAAGCTACATGGTGGCTCTGATGCCTGAATACATTCAGCAATTATTTTGCTCCCATACCAACTGCAATATTTACAGTTCATTGTTTCTGATCAGGAAGAAAGCTAGTATAAACCTGAACGCATTCTGCAATACAGTGTAGCCAACTCAACCAACAACTATCAGTAAACTGAAATTCGGACATAAGAGGAGGACATCAGACTCCCATTACCTGCTGAAGGCAAAAACGATAGAACTTCAATTCACAAGCCTGCCACTGCAGTTGCCAATGACTAGGGTACACCATACGTCTTGATCTTCACAGCTAGAGATAGCAAGCATGGTCGTCTGGTAAAGAACTACTGCATACGTTATTTGAAAGATAGGATTCCAAGGGAATACTTTGATGCTTTTAACCACCATCTTAATTTTAGCTTGAACCTTAGCATGTCAACCAATTTGACTGCTTATTCCTTAAGCTTCACAGTCAAAACCTGTGCTATAAATCTAAATTTCTGACATAGTAAATCTATTCTTACTCATAGCCAACACAAATACTTTTCTAAAAGAACATATGAAAATTAGAATACATCCTGAACATGTTCTCTTTATCTTCACCAGTGGAGTTGTGATGTTCATAAGTCAAAGCGTTTATTATTTACATTTTAATCTTGTTTTTCAGCATTAATTACTGTTCTATATGTTCCGCTTCAAAGTATCATGGGAAGAGAAAAAATAAGGTATGCACTAGTTTTGCTGAAAATAGATGTCAATATTTTATTGGCAAACAATTTTTATGCCTTATTGTTAGTTAATTAGAATCCATGAAGGACAGCCAACCCAAACAGAGGGCTCTTAAATTTTTTACTATATGTTATGCTATGAAGCTGATTTATCAATTCAGAAATACAATATTTCAGAAACAGAACAGGAAAAATCTTGCAATCCAAGAAAAAAATGAGCTTTTTTAAAAGGCTGAACCAGAACTTTTATTCAAATTAATGTTTTCTTTAGATATAGGTGGACAGCAATATTTGTGAACACACTTGATAGGATGGCCCAGGTTCACTGTACTACTACATACCACAAATGAGCAAGCATAAATCTGTGTGGACAAGAAAGTTGATAAAAATGATGGGACTTTACTTTGTGATGACTGTTGCAACTCTGGTTTGATTGCTCAAAAATAAAAGAAAGCATGCAGCAATCTATTAAAAAACTGTTTCTACCTAGAGAAAACCAATGACATGGTCTTTGTTATTATACCATGAACCTGACATCAGACTTTTGGCAACTACAGGTGTTTTCCAGTTAAGTACTGGAGCTATGATAAAATGTGGAAAGCGTGGAAAAGTGGAATCTGGTCTTTTTTTAGTTTACAAATGTTGCTTCCAATGTTTTTTCAGCAGGACTCTCACAAACGTCTTTGGGAATGGGAACAGACCTGTAGCTAGTGTACATGCACTCTCTCTCATACACACACAAAAACAATCTGAATCCCAATATCACATGCAAATTGATATGGGAGACGGCAATTTTAGCCTTTAGAGCAGCAGAGAGGTTGAAAGAGTGAAGCATGCATTGAATGAATACGTTCTTTTATAATTTGCTGAAAGAGCATAACAGAAAATAAACCCTCATTAAGTATACACCTGTCCAGTAGTTCAATATTAAGAATTTTGCAGGTATGAAATTATTGAAGTCAAACTTCTTTTTTTCAAGACTGGAATAACAATTTCCAGCTTAATATTTCACCAGCAAAATACCATACAGCTGCCACACCCTGCTGAAGGCAAAAACAATAGAACTTCAATTCACAAGCCTGCCACTGCAGTTGCCAATGACTAGGGTACACCAGACAAGTTTTCAAATTTTAAGCTATTGATTCAAAATCATCCTATTCTGTTTCTTACTTAGCTTTAATAGAGGTCATATTAAAAGACATGAGTCTACCACCGTTAGCCATTGTTCAAAAATGGCTAACGGGAAATCACTCAAAAAATGACTTCATTTTTTCATAAACAGATGGTTCAACAATATCAAATTCTGTTTTCTTTCCAATCAAACACTATTGGTCTGATCTTCTCAGAGGTCCAACATGTAGCTCGAGGTTCTATACCATACCACAGAGAATCTTCTCTTAAGTGCTCTATCTTGCTTTTCACCAAAATGGCAGTCTAGATAGTCTCTACTAGTCTTAAAGCACACAACAATAGAACCATACACGAAACATTACATTGTGTAGCAGCTATTACTTCAAAGTAGCCAACTAAAGAAACCATCTAGAGCAGTGATTAACTTGCAAATCACCAGCATAAGATTCAGTGAACTGAAAAGATTATGCCTGACACCATCTAGGTTTTCTCTTATATAGTTGGCAATCTTCAGTCAGGAAGGAGATCCAAACATACAGAAACACAACCACAGTAAAGGCACTACCTTTACAAAGCAGATGCTGGTGAGTTATTTTAAAAAATAAATGTTTAACTTGTACTTCTATCCATGTAAAACTATATATAGTACACTAGAAACTAAGATACAGTACATAATTTGGGCACAGTGCAAACACAGCCCCATCTCAATGGAATTTACTGTACTTCTGAATAAATATGCTTAGAATTGCAACAAACGTTTTCTCCAAAATATATCTGCCCTTGATATTTCTCCTTCCTCCAGCTCCAAGTGGAGAAAGCATCATAGACCTGGTTTGCAGCAATCCCACTGAAGCAATGTAATATCATTACAACTAATAAATACAATTAAATTAATTTAATCTTAATTATTAAATTATTTTAACTTAAAAGAAATTCACAACAACAAGCCGAGATCAAACACTCTGAACTAGAAAAGACCTTACTTAGAAAGTTACGTTGAGAAACTCAACAAACTGGAGAAGGAAAAAGAAAATATTTGTAGTTTCTGGAAAGAAGGAAAACTTGTTAAGAAGTAGGTAGTAAAAGTTTAGTAGGGGCAATGTGAAGACATAGGTGAAACAAGGTATGGGGTCAGAGAATGTAAGGATTAGGACCTTTAGAAAGTGGGGATAAGTGAGGAAAGGGATGGAAGAGAAGACGTTTAATGCAAGGTGACCACATGTCCTTTTTTAGCTTATGTCCTGAAAAAAATCTTTACTGTCCTCCTTTTTCTGTGAGCAGGCAGCATGTAGCTTTCTTGTAATAAATTGTATGTAAAAAAATTATACATAATAGTTTTAAGTTTAATGATAACTATCAGTGTTTAAATCAAGCACATTAAAGCAACATATATGAGTGTTTTTAGTTTTTATTTTGTCATGTCCAACATTTTGGGGAGCTCGCCCTCTTTTGTGGTTACGGCATCTGATCACCCTGTGTTAAATGCAATGAGATTTTAGTATTCTAAAATTTTGGATAAAGATTTAGGATTTAGATTAGGATTCTAAGACTTAGGATTTAAATCATGAGCCACTTTCACCATCTCAAAGTTCTACTCATACTTGGTTGAGAAATGCTGAAAGCTGCACCCATGAATGTTCAATTAACAGAAAACCACTTTTATTAAAATCCAGAATGCTCTGCTTGTATCTTATGAGATTGCCCTGCACCCAATGCCTTCAATTCCCCCTTTTGCTATTTCTTGCTCTGGCCTCTTTCCTTGAGTCTGGAGTATCAGTAGGAGTCCGCCCCTTTTCCTTTCCACTGCTCTACATGTCACTGCCTTGACTCCTACCCTACCCCTCACCACTTAAGGAGGAGGGCTGAACAGGTTGTTCCATTATTAGCAGGAGAGAGAGGAGGCCAGGAGCAACAGCAGCCACAAGGGAGGGAATACACATGTGCTGGGTTTGCTGACTGGCTATAGCTTTCCCTCGGCATTGGCTGCTTCTAGAAGCTTTGTATCCTCCTCAGCTCCCCCTACCTGCCTGGAAGGCCAACTGCTATTGCAGAAATGACGATTCAGCTATTTTTGTGATGCTGGCGGACTAAACAGATGTAAGGTAAAGATCTCTGGCAGGTTGCCCTGCCAGCCGTGACTAGCTGGACATTTCCCTGCTAAATACAGGCAGCAGCCACAGCTATTGAGAGTGGCACTCATTCCCGATTCAAAGCCAAGAGCCAGCACTGTCCAAAGACATCTCCATGGTCACATGGCCAGCATGATGGCTGGCTCACATGGCCGGCGCAGAGGGGAAACGGAATGCTGTTTACCTTCCCACCGAGGGGGTACATGTTTATGTACTTGCATTTGCATGCTTTCAAACTGCTAGATTTGCAGGAGCTGGACTAAGGATGGGAGCTCACTCCATCTTGCAGCACTAGGGTCTCGAACCTTGGCCTGACTGATGAAAGGAACAGCATCTTGACCAGCTGAGCCACTGAAAACAGGGGTGTCCAAACTTTTGGCAGGAGGGCCATATAATCTCTCTGACACAGAGTGGAAGCTAGAAAAATGATTTATAATTTTGAATAAATTTACATATAAGATTGTATTAGAGACAGATATGGAGGATTACAAGGCTTACCCATGACCTGCAGGACAGATGGAGAGGTCTTGCTGCAGGCAGCATCAAGGCTCATTGCAGGCCACATCTGGCCCCAGGGCCAGAGTTGGACACCCCTGGACTGAGAGACCAGGCAAGGAATTTTTAAATTTTGCACCCAAGGAAATTGCCCTGTGGGCCACTCACAGGCCAGATACAGCCCACAACCCTCTTTTTCTGGCCTAATGGGCTCTGCCAGAGCACTCTTCTAACAGCATCACTTCTGGTGAAGCTCAGAGGGGACACCAATAGAGGTCTCAGAAGGCAAAGAATGGCAGCCTGTGTGGTAACTGGACTCTCCCATACCTTAAAAATATCATGATGTGTACATTTTCTGTCATTTGCAGCTAATGGGTCCCTACTTGAGAACAAAGTTCTTATTTCTAGCTTAATTACAACACTTCCTATTTAATGATGTGACTTCTGACTCTCACCAGGCATTATGAATGTGACATAAGTGATCATCCAGTTAAACTGCCTTTTTCCCTGTTGAATTACCCAAGCCCAGGGTGACTATATAGAATGGAGGACAGAGTGCATCTACCATTGCATACCATTGCTTTTCAAACCCTTCTATGATGCACTACACCTTCCTAAATTTCCTCTTCTATGCAATGGTTAAAAATAGAGGCATTCTGTCCTCTATTCTATATGATCACCCTGCCCAAACACAACAGAAGCTGGACAGCAGCATGAAAAGTGTTTAACCACCTCCCTCCATTTGAGCACTCCCTCCATTTAAGTGTACATGTTCACAATGCCAAGTTAAAAACACATGAAGTCCATTTATACAGTAGGTTTCCAAAGTACTTTTTTAAAAGGTATATTATACAAATTATAAACCAGAATTTTGGGGATCCTTTCCCAGTAGTCAAATTGAGTTGTTAGGAGTCTCCTACAAAGAAAATACATCTACCAATATATATTCACTTCCCATATTTCCAAATCATTAATTTGTTAATTATTGACATTTTGTAGCTGATGTGTTTTAGCATTTATAGAATGTGCATTTAAGTTGAAGTGTTCTGTAAACCATTTAACACCACAAAAAGAAACGTACAACTCCAATTTAAGATGTGGGATAGGTTATCATGCTAAAGAATCAGCTGTTTTGAAAAGTATAATTTTGAAATCAGGTTCTTTCAGGCTTTTGCGTATAGGCTAAAAAGAATCTCCTCCATTAGAACTTTCATGTAAAAGCCAAAAAAGCTTTAGAACTTTAGGTTACCCTTTAGCATGCAAACCTCAAGGGTTCCAGTAACCTAAGTCCTGTGTTGGATGCTATTAAGAGAAACTTCTGTAATTCTGTAATAAAAACCAGAAGGGCACATCCTAATATCTGGTTTCTCAAATCAAGGCTCACTTAACATATGCTGCAGCAATGCCTTTCACCCATCTTAGCACCCATGGCCTTTTACTTAATTACAACAGTTTTAGCAAGAGGCTCTCAAACAGTACAATGCTACAAAATTTGTTGCCATTGAAATTAAAACCCAACATCTATTAAATATTAATAAAAGGTATTTCTGCAGCTTTTCAAGTCATAGTAGCTCAAGTCATAGTAGCTGGCCAACATGGGCAAGGTTTTTTGAGAAGCTATATGTATAAAAATGAAGTCACTGACTCACTCACTCATCAACGGCCAGCCAAAACCACTGGACCTAGAAGTGTGAAATTGGGGGAGGTGGCCCTTCCATGACGGAGGTACCCACTAAGAACCAGTTTTTGGAAATTCAAACCAGAAGGGGGTGAGAAGGGGCACAACGCGTTTTCCTCCCTATGCTTTTCATTGAAGAATCCCTGACTGAGGGACTTACTGCCCCAACCCCTGGACCTAGGTGTGAAATTTGGGGACGGTGTTCCTTGGGGAAGGTGTTCCTTCTGTGACATCAATACCCACAAAGAACCGATGTTGAGAAATTTAACCCTTAAGAGGCTGAAAAGGGGTGCAACATGTTTTTGTCCTATACTTAACACTGAAGATTGATTAAAATCCAGCCAATTTGGTGCATGATGCCCTGGAAAGGAGGGTGCACTGGAGGGATGGTGCACATGGAGTATAGTGTGCATGTGGGGATGGTGCGCATGAGAGGATATTGCACATGGGGGATTCATACTCATGAGAGATGTTGTGCATGAGAGGATGTTGCACATGGGTGTTGATGTGCATGAGGGATATTGCATATAGGGTTGATGTGCATGTGGGGGTTGATGCCCATGGGGGTTGATGCCCATGGGGGGGGTTGATGCACATGGTTGGTGAACAGAGGGTACTGTACTCCCGCAATGAGGGTACATTTCACTACTTAAAGGAATAAGCCTGTTTTCAAAGTGTCTAACTCCCCTCCACTCAAGGCCAGTTACTTTTCAAGGTTTTTCAACATCAACATTGAGGTTATTGCATAAAGGATTCTCGGATTTGCATGGAATAGCTCAAGTTGCGCTTTTAAGATTTACGTGCTCTCAAGTGCAGCAAGTAAATGCTTCCAGTTTATCTGAATTAAGTTACTTATATAGAAATTAGGCAGAGTTTTGCCTCTAAAGGCATGATTTGGGTTACATTTAGATTCATTATGTGACTATATTTAAGACACTGCACTTTTCTAAGACAAATTTATTTTGTCCATACTCATCTTCTTGAATGAGGTAATACTAACCACATTCTTTGAAATACATTTATTCTTACTTTCTTACCTGAATTATTTGTAAAAAAGATCCTATATTAGTCTCATACACACAAATTTCCTTCTTGTTGTAAATCTAAGCACTTATTCAATATTTTATTTTCAAATCAATTAAAAGGCAACCTATTTGAAAGTTATGTATTTGCCTTGAAAAACATATTTTCCCTCTCAGCAGCAACTCTGAGATGCAGACTTGAGGTAAACATAATCTTATCTGCCAACAAGAGTCCATATACCTTATTCTAATCCAAAACACAGTCCAAGTGAATTGTGGGAGTGTTATGTTTCCCAATCTCCCCAATATATTGCATACAGAGGCAAGGAACGCATGTCTGCAAATGGAATTGTGTCTTCTACTCAGATACAGCCACATTCTCCCAACTCAAAACCCTGACACTCAAAACACTAGTTGTGGTAGCATATTTCTGAGAATTACCCCAGGTTCTCAGAAAAATGTTTAACATATTTTAGTACCATGCAAAGTGATATCATGTACAGAACAGAGCTAAACTTTCATAACTTTTGAGGTTCTGTACTATCTTCAACACTAGCTACAATATGACCATACAAAGATAGTATCAGTGAATACCTGACCACGCTAAAAGCCTAACAACTTATTAGGCAGTAGTTTCACAATGTTAATAAGACAGTATGCTGTGAATAATCTATGCATATGTAATCAACCTGAACATGAAGCACTGTATAAAAATAAGTAGCATGGTCCTCTTCAAAGATGTCAGCAAGTAATGTTAAGCTCTATCTTTGGGCACTGAAGAGTTCAACAGAAAAACAACCAAAAAACAGCAATTGCCTGCATATATCAAATACAGAACTAGGTATAAGAGAAACACATATGAAATGAAACCTGAACAATTTACATATGTATTTATATGGGCTGTGGGTGGCACAAGCTGTTAAGACGCTGTGCCTGTTAACCAGCAGGCCAGGGTTCGAGACCCAGGTCGGCCCCACAAGACCGGGTGAACTCCTGTCCTTAGCCCAGCTCTGCGACGCCAGCTGGATCCAATCGTATTGGCTCTGCCTTTCCATTGGACTAATTCAGTGGCATGGAGAGGGGGGATTTGCTGCTTGGGTAACAGCCTATCCTCCATAACAATCCAACCCAGGCTTTCATGCTTCACATGCAGCGTATGCAGCGCCGAGCACAATACCATAGTCTTCCAAGACTGACGAAGGCCTGCTTTTTTACATGTAAATCAAAAATTACATCACTCTTTATAGTATCAGTTGCTAAGAAAAATACTGATTTTATTCTGGGATATCTTTTGCAGTGCAAGTCAAGTAACAAGTTATATTAACTCTACAGAAAACAGAATAGTTAATAATCTAAGATAAGTACCTTTCTGTATTGCTGAAGGAGGTGTTTTGAAAGTAAATTTAATTTTAGTTCACCTAAGGAATTGTAGCAACTGAAACTTTGTTGTTCTGTACTCATGACAGTCAATTCCATCTTCTATACATTCTCAGTTTATTCAGCAACAGCCTTAAAAAATTATGCATGTCATTTTCAAATTTTAAGGTTTTATATCCATTTAAATTGCAAAAGAATCTAACTTTATATCTTACTAGCGAAAAGTGTACCCGCGTTGCGGGAGTAACGTTTCCCCATATGCCATCCCCCCAGGGTGCATCAACACCCCATGCGCAACTTCCCCCATGTGCAACTTCCCCCCATGTGCATCAGTCCCCCACGGGCCTGAACTCCTCATATGCAACATCACAAATCTGCACCCGTCCCCCATCTGCACCAAGCCCCGTGTGCATCATCCCCCCAGGCGCATCATACCCCCATGCGCATCATCCTCGCCAGTGCAACCTCTTCCTCCGAACAACGTTCCCCCCCCCCCCAGTGCACCAGGCAGAGAGGACCAAATTGGCTGGAGGTTGGTCAGTCTTCCATGTTAAGTACAGGACAAAAACACGTTGTCCCCCTTTCAGTCCCTGAAGGGTTGAATTTCTCCAGATGGTTCTTGGTGGGTGTTCAGGTGACAAAAGGATCCCTCCCAGAATTCCATGCTTCAGGCCCAGCAGTTGGGGCGGAATGTTGATGAGTCATCAATTCTCCAATGCAAAGTATAGGGAGGAAAACGCGTTGCGCCCCCTTTCACCCCCTTCCCGTTGGAATTTCTGAAAACCGGTTCTTAGTGCACCCCTCCGTCACGGAAGGAACACCCACCCCTAATTTCATGCTTCTAGACCCAGCAGTTTTGGCAGGGTGGTGATGAGTCAGTGAGTCACTTTTCTCTTTTATATATAGGCACATCACTTTCATGAAATTATTCTTCCTTTGAGAAAAAGATGAAGTGCCTTTTTAGGAAGCTGCATCTTCCAAATTAGACTTCTTAAGTGCTCATGAGCACAAAGTTAGCCTAAATTTAGCTAAATATGCTCAAATTTATGAGCTCAAATTTAGGAAACAATTCCTCCAAACAATCCTAAAACACAGTCCTGTGTTTACTCAAAAGTATGCCCCACTACATCCAGTGGGCTTATGTCCAGCTATATGATTGTAGTCTCAATACAAGTAGTTTGCACTCAGAAACATGAGCCTTTGCTCACTGCCAGCATGTTCTTTGCCTTAGCTGTATTTTTCTAGTTGTTTTAGTAAACACTGTTGGATTGGGACAGTTACACCTCTTTTTACATATGACTTAGGCAGAACCACTTTAATTTCTCAATTATTGAATCCTTGATAAATTTTTCCTGTCTATTTTCAACTGTGACTTCTAAAATCAAATACAAAACTTGGAAACAGTAACACGTCACTTTGTTACAAGCACTGAGATGGAAGATTTAACTAAATTTCTATGATGTCCAAATTTAAACAATTTTTACTCCAGCCGCAGGCCAACCTACCCATGCCAGACATGAAACCCCAATAAGTTTTCTCACAGAACAGTATCAAAGCAATTGTATTCCATAACAATACTGCAAGTAGACACAATTCATTTTGTGGACAGATATCAAATAGATCTGACTGCTATTTAAAAGCAAATCTTGGCAGTTTTAATTGCTAGATTAACTCTGAAAATGAGAAAACATAGATATAAAATACTGTCTAAAAAGTTTTAACATCAAATTGATTTTAAAATAAAGCGTTACTATAAAAAGTGTACAACAGCACACTGCTAATGTTAAGCAATTATGCAACTGAGAGGAAGTAGCCTAATAAACTGTACTTCAGTCTGATATACAGAACACTGTTTCTCCTTGGAGCTTAAGTTTCCAAAAGAAACAGCTGGGAACAAAATGCCTGCCACTTCACAGTGCCTTTAACATATGCTATAAATCCATCCATTTCAGGTATTTTCTAAGGCGCTTTCATGCCAATCACTGAGCTTCCTATTGTCAGCTTCCTATCTAGGAACGTGTGCAAAAGTGACAAGGAGCGATGCAAGTCTGACAACTACTGGAATGGAGAAAGAGGGCACATATTTCCATTATACGTTTCCATACCTTTAAATCAAGTATTCAAGACTGCTTGCTGACAAATACGAAAGGCTCTTCCTACCACAAACACCTTCCAATTAAAAGCACCTAATTTTAAATACTTTAACGTTTACAAGTTTCAAAGTTCTGAAGATTCCTATGAATTGCTTTGAAACAAAAAAAAAAACCAAAATCATAATGCAAAACAAAAAGCAAGAACCTTTCATACGCTGAGGTAAGCAATGCAGTCAAAGACCTCTCACATTCCAAAATTCATGAATATGCAATATTCATTCCTTTAGAATACCATATGTTGGTATATAAAAGTTCCCTTCTATCTCTTGCTAATCATAATTTTAAAGTAAAAAACAGAAAGTACTCATTTCATAAGCTGTATAATTGCTACATCTTGTGGCAACATTGTTTAATGCAAGGAACAAGGAGGAAAAAAATGGATAAACAATAAAAAGGACTTGTTTGCACATAACCTTCATACAGATATTCCCTGCAAACACCCACAACACCCTGCTCTCTTACTGTCGTTCTAATACAAGAGGGGTGGGGGAAGAAGGGAAGAGGGGAAAAAAGATATATATCTATATATATCATGCTGGATGCAATGGAGAAAAAGGAGAAAGTTGTAATCATTCTGTACTAGCTTTTCAGGCGTTGCAGTCACTTTTGTCTTAAACCAATGGCTGAAGAAAAGTGTCTCAGTGTAGAAGAAATAAGTGCCTCGATCTTTGTCTCTCTTTCACCATCCTACACCTCCATGATACCAAAACCACTCAACCCTTTTCCATTTAAGCAGCAGCATAATCACACCATCAGACCCTACCCTGGCACAAAAGCAGCACCCACTTTTCATACCACTTTATACTATAGGAATGAAAGAATTAACCATAGGGCGGGTGGTGGGACACATATATTTTTCCTATCTTTTCTTTTAATCTATTTTAAAAAAACAAAGAAAGATATCGATTTATATGTCACACTGACTGAGAAAGCGGTGAGAGAATCCATTCCTTTTGGTGACTATTGAAACTGATGATACAAAAGAAATTAAGGCTGCAATCCTAACCACACTTACCTAGGACTAAGCCCCCCCCCCCATGATAAGGACTTACCCAAGTCGACCTACACAGGATTGGGCTGCTAAGGCTGGCAATCCTACCCACACTTACTTAAGAGTAAGCCCCTCCATCATGGGACTTATTTCCAAGTAGGCCTGAACAGGATCCGGCTGCTGAGGCTGCAATTCTACCCACATTTACTGACTGCCACGCTACTCACACTTGACCTGAAAGGAAGGCCCACCTTCCCCTCAACCGATTATACTATGCTTACTCCTGAGTAGACATTCCACTACAGTCAATGTGTGTTGGGGGGCCTAATCCTGAGTAGACACTCCACTACAATGTGTGTTGGGGGCGTTTACTCCTGAGTAGACACTCCACTACAATATGTATTGGGGTGCTTACTCATGAGTAAACTCTCTACTATAGTCAATGAGAGAGGGCCTTGCTCCTGAGTAGACACTGTACTACAGTCAATGCGTTGTGAGGGAGGAGGCCTTTCTCCTGAGTAGACACTCCACTGCAGTCAATATATGGGGAGCATACTCCCGAGTAGACACTCAAATAGGTGTGGGGTGAGACTTACTCCCGAGTAGACACTCCACTACAGTCAATGAGTGAGGGGCTTACTCCTGAGTAGACACTCCACCACAGCCAATGTGTGTGGGTGTGGGGGCCTTACTCCCGAGTAGACACTCCAAGGATTGTGCTGTGAGGCGACATTTTGGGTGGTGATGGTGGTGTGAAGTGTGGGGGGGGGGAGAAGGAGGAGAAGCAGAGGCTGGGGTGATGGAGACCCCCATACCCCACCCCACCCCCCTTCCACGAGGCTGTGCCCAGACCTTCCTCGACGGGGGAAGGCAGACATGTCTCCCCGCCTGCCCTGCGGGCGCTCTGGGTCCGGCCTGAGGCGGTGTCGGCGGCGGTGGCTGCCAGTGACACTGCTGGCCCTCGACAGAGAGAGAGTGGGAGAGCGAGCCCTGGCGGTGCTTACCTTCCTTGGCCGAGGCCGCCGTGCCGGGGTGGAGCAGGGAGGCCGCCGTTGTTGCCGCTGCTGCAGCCGCCGCCGCTGCTGCTGCCGCCGAGGCCGCCACGGCTGCCACCGCCAAGCAGCCCTGCAGGGTCGGTGGGGACGTGGAGAGCCGGGACCAAGATGGCGGCCCCTCCAAACTTCCACCGCTACTTTGGACACTCATCAAGCTACTTTCCTGGAGCCCCGAGGCAGCCGCCGGGGGCAGCAGCAGCACCGGTAGCAGCAACGGCAGCGCTGCCCGCCGAGGAAGGGGCGGCGAGGCGGAGGAGCCGCCACCACCACCAGCAGCGCCGCCGCCGCCACCGCGGTCATGGCCGGAGGGAGGGAGGAGAAGCAGACCCCACACGCGGGAAGCAGCAGCAGCACCACCAGGAGGCCGCCCGCCTGCCCGCCCGACGTGGGGAGGGGCTCCCACCACCGCCCCCTCAGGGCCGGCCACGGAGGGAGGGAGGGAGGCGAGGCCGAGGCTCCGCTCAACCTGCCCACACCTCTGCACTGCGTCGCCTCCTATGCCGGGCACGGAGGGAGCCTCTCCCTCACTCCTCCGCCTAACCTTCCCCCCTGTCAGGCAGGAGGAGGAGAAGGAGGAGCCCCGAGCACGGCAAATGATGAGGGAGCATCGCCCGCCGCCTCCTCCGAGAAGGAAGGAAGGAAGGAAGGCGCTGCCGGCATCGGCACCTGCTCCTCCTCCTCCTCCTCATGCACGCCGCTCCACCACAGCAGGCCGCAGCGCCTCCAGCGACGCGCCCTCTTTGAGTACCCTCAGGCACCACCACACCGACACACACACACCACACGCTTCGATGGGGGTCCACACAGACACACGCTACACTCCCACAGACACAATCAAACGCCACACTACTACACGGACACACTCCTCCCTGGGATCTACACAGACACACACTACACTCCTACATGGACAGAGATACACACTACACTCCCAGAAATACACAGATACACACTGCACTACTACATGGACACACTGCTCCCTGGGGGTTTACACAGAAACACTACACTCCCACACGGACACACACCACACTCCTGGATGGACAGAGATACACACTACATTCCCACAGACACACACTACACTCCCACATGGACACAGACACACACTAGACTACTACATGGACACACTGCTCCCTGGGGGTTTACACAGAAACACTACACTCCCACACGGACACACACCACACTCCTGGATGGACAGAGATACACACTACATTCCCACAGACACACACTACACTCCCACATGGACACAGACACACACTAGACTACTACATGGACACACTGCTCCCTGGGGGTTTACACAGAAACACTACACTCCCACACGGACACACACCACACTCCTGGATGGACAGAGATACACACTACACTCCCACATGGACACAGACACACACTAGACTATTACATGGACACACTGCTCCCTGGGGGTTTACACAGAAACACTACACTCCCACACGGACACACACTCCCACATGGACAGAGATACACACTACATTCCCACGGACACACACTACACTCCCACATGGACACAGACACACACACACTATAGTATTACATGGACACACTGCTCTCTGGGGGTTTACACAGAAACACTACACTCCCACATGGACACACACCACACTCCTACATGGACACAGGCATATACTACACTCCTACACTGACATAAACACACGCTGCACCACACAGCAGTTCACAGTACACTGCTACACAGACACACTCCTCTCTGGAGGTCTACCTAGAAACACTACACTCCCACATGGATACACAGACACACGCTACATAGACACACTCCGCCCTGGTTGTCTACATGGACACATACTACACTACACAATACTCAGGGACACACATGGTGATAGTCTACACATGCCAGTGGTCTACACAGATACATACTTCACTCCCACAGACACCCATTCACACACACTACACTGCTACACGGACACACTCCTTTGGGGGTGTGCACAGAAACACTACACTCATACATGAACACAGACACATTCCACCCGGGGTGTTGGCACAGACACACACTACACTCCCAGATGGACACATGAAACATACTACAGAGACGCTCTTCCCTGGTTGTCATGTGCTACACTCCTATACACATTACATAGCAACACACATACTTCTTGCTGGTCGTCTACACAGATACATACTACACTCCTACACTGACACACACACACACTTACACAGACATATACTACACACACTATACTACTACACGCATCACATGGATAGACAGATGGATTCTCCTCCCTTGTGGTCTACACAGACATACACACTACAATCCTATACAGACATACTCCTCCCTGGTTGTCCACATGGACACATACTACACTCCTATACGCATTACACAGGGACACACACACACTTCTTGCTGGTGGTCTGCACATACATTCTATACTCCTACACGGACACACACCCTCTTACACAGACTCATACTACACACACTATACTATTACACACATGGACAAATAGACTCTCCTCTCTGATTGTCTACACAAATACACACTGCACTCCTAAACACATTACACTACTACATGGGGACACAAACACACACTTATGCTGGTGGTCTCCACAGACTCATGGCACACTACTACACGGGGACACTCCTTCCTAGTTGTCTACACTGAATAATACAACGATAGTCACTTTTAATTGGATTTGCACAAGACTGCTGTTAAGCTTGCAATCCTATCCACACTTACCAGGGAGTCAGCACCATGGACTACAATGGGACTTGCTTCTGAGTAGAAAAGCGTAGGATTGGGCTCTTTCCCTCCCAAAGGCAGGCTGAATTTTTCCAGCCATTGCTGTAATTGGGCTCTTCCAGCTTGATAGTTGGCTCTGCTGTAAATATAAACAAGCTTTTCACATTTTCTTTCTGTCCTTTGCATCTAGAGGCTTTCTGTATGAGAAAAAAATATGAGCATAATTCATTCTTTACACTAGAGTAGACATGCAAGGCTAGGTCTCTCAGGTTCCTTTCCATTGTCCCCTTTACATAGGAGAGGGCACTGTTGACTATAATATGCTTACTTCAGAGTAGACAGGCAAAGGCTGGTCTCTCAGGAGAGGCTGAACAGGTGCTGGTGGAGTGCTACAACCAGCCATACCTTGGCCGGGACTATTTTATGCTTGTTTATGAAAACAGTGCTTGTATATCAAGTCAAAACTTATTTGAAACTAGTGAAATGTACCCACATTGCAGGAGTAAAATACCTCCTATGTGCCATCAACCCTGTGTCCCATACCCCCATGTGAAACAACTCCCCATGCATTTCATCCCCCCTATGTGCATCATCCTTCCCATGCGCATCATCTCTGAATGTGCAATATCCCTCCCTGTGCACCAACCCCCCTGTGCATCATCCCCCATGGGCAACACTGCCCTCACAACTCTGGACACCCCTACAAAGCAGGTGCAGGATTTGGGGCTGGGCATTGATCAATCTTCAATGTTAAGTATAGGCTGAAAATGTGTTGCACTCCTTTTCAGCCCCTTTGGAGTTAAATTTCCAGAAATTGGATCTTGATGGGTGTTCCTGGATCACACTCCCTGAATTTCAAGCTTCTGGGTCCAGGGGTTGGGGCACAGCGTCCATCAGTCAGGGATTCTTCAATGTAAAACATAGTGAAGAAAACGCATTGCTCCCCTTTTCACCCCATCCAGTTGGACTTTCTGAAAACCGGTTCTTAGTGGGTGCCTCCATCACCAAAGGAACAGCCTTCCCAAATTTCATACTTCTACGCCCGGTGGTTTTGGCTGGACATTGATGAGTCAATGAGTCAGTCAGTCAGTGACTTTTCAATTTTTTATATATATTATGTTTGCTTGTCTTGTGAAAAACTCTGAATCCAAGTTACTCCAAATCAGAGGTTTTACTGTATATGTTAGCAGGTTATCAGTGTCAATAAAAAAGCTCTGACAAAAAACAGTGTGGACGAATTTCAATAAATATCAATTAAAAATTGATATCATCACAGATGTCATCTCAGAGATGACAAGCAGCATCTGCTGAAATTCCCTCTTCTGTACATTTGGTAAAGGTCCAGGTTCACCTTGACCATCCCTGCTTTAGAACTTCAGTGAAATTCATGTTAGTAGGTCAGCAGATGGAAAGGCAAGATGGAAGGGCAATGGTCTCCTTCATGACACAATTGGTTTTACTCAATAAACATTAATAAGCAGGCCTCCGTCAGTCTTGGAAGACTATGGTATCATGCTCAGCGCTGCATACGCTGCATGTGAAGCACAAACGCCTGGGTTAGATTGTTATGGAGGATAGGCTGTTACCCAAGCAGCAAATCCCCCTCTCCACGTCACTGAATTAGTCCAATGGAAAGGCAGCGCCAATATGATTGGATCCACCTGGTGTCGCAGAGCTGGGCTAAGGACAGGAGCTCACCCTGTCTTGTGGGGCCGACCCGGGAATCGAACCCTGGCCTGCTGGTTAACAGGCACAGCATCTTAGCCACTTCCAAAAATACAGTCATTACCTGCAATAAAATGGTGGAGAAGGGAAAAACTACAAATGTAACTATCTTAGCTAGGTATAACAAAGATAGAAGGAACTAATTTAGGGCACAACCCTAACAAATGTAGGCCAGCCTAACTCACATGGCATATCTTTCCGTGTTGGTGTGGGGAGGTCACCATTTGCCTGTGCAGTGGCCAAACTGCCCCCCGAAGAGGGGTGGAAGAGCTTTATGGCACTTTTGTGACACCACAAGGTCAGGACAGGACTTATGCCAAGGCTTAGGCCAGCCTAACTGGAGATCAGAATTACAGCCTTATTGAAGAAACCATACCAGAAAAGGACTAGCCATCCACGATCCGATTCAGGCTACAATCCTGAAGATATTTTCTTGGGAGAAAGACACATTGTACAAAATGGGGCTTACTTTTGAGTAGACATGGTTAGGATTGTGCTCTCAGTCACTCTTGAGCTGATGAGAAGCAAAGTTGTTATGTAGTGGCTGGTGAGTGACCATCTCTTATCCCTGTTTACTTATCAGTTTCCTCTGTGGACGTTAATGCATCTTTAATGGCTCATTCAAGTTGGTGGCTGGCAGACATCACTCTGGCTGGGTACCAGCTGGAGAAGAAGTTGGGAGGTTGCATGTAGTCAACAAGAGAGATAACAGGCCTGAGTTAAGAGCTGGCTGCAGGGAGAAAAATACTCGTATCCCTTTTTCCCCAAGACAGCTCCCAATTTGCAGAGTGGAGATGATGCATGTTCCCCATTTGCAGGTGGAGACAGTCTGCAGCATTCCTCACTTCCATAGCCAACAGACTTTAGTTTAATTTTGGGCCGAGCTGGGGCTGCAAACAGGCTTGGTTCAATCTGTAGTAAGAGACCATCCATTAATCTTGGAGACGTTTCCATGGGCAGAGCTACATCTACTCCATTCAGTTAGACGCTACCCTACGTGCAGCAACACAATGAAGCTGGGATGATGAAATCATTTGAAGCTTGTGCATCGGAGGCTTTCTCCAAGCCCAGTCCTCTAGTTGATTAAAGCAGTGGTTCTCAAAGTGGAGGGTCACCATTTCAGGGGGGGTTGCAAAAGCTGGGGCCACCATATTGGAATCTGGCACTGGGCCATGCCAATTAAGAATGGGGCATTCATGCAGCTATCTTGGGAGTAAGTCACATTGAACATGGAGGAGCTCTTGCATCATAGTGGTGGCATTTTTTGTTCCAGCCTTGACGTTACTACTGGGGGGTCCTGGACAGATTGTCATTTTTACAAGGGGGTCCTGGGCTGACTTGCTTAAGAACCACTTGGGTAGAGGGAATCAAAGTGTGCCTTACTTACCTTGCAAACCAGACACAATTATTGCTTTGTCAATTTCAGGCAGTGTCCAAGCCTTTATTTGTCCAGCTGCAGCCTTTAATTCTGTATACTCCTTTTGTATTCTGTGTACTCCTTTCAATTCTGTATACTCCTGTATACTCCTTTCCCAGGAGTATGTCCTATTACATTCTACAATATTTACTTCTGAGTAGACATGCATAAACTTGCAATGTGAGGCCATATTGAAATTTGTGGTTCTGGTGACTCATGAAATGATAACCTAAAAAAGAGCATGCTTGTATATCAAAAAGAGAGGCAGGTATGTCTTGCATATATGTTGCCAGTACAACTAATGAGTGAGAGAAAGTGGAATCAGAGGTTTTCACATGTGTGATAGAACCAGGAAGTAGCCTATTCAAGTTGGTGAAGCACAGATGTGTTGCAGTGTTTATGAGTGTGTATTCAAGATAAGTCTAGCCAGATTCATTACCTCATTTGGGTTGAAGTGTGATATAAAATCAGATTGGCTAAATAGTAGTTAAATGATAGATTCCCTCCCCCTTCTGCTTATGGGTGAGTGGCAACTTGAATAAGTTTGAGTCTGTGAAGAATGAATTCAGGAGGTAGAAATTACTCTAGGTTTAAATCAGATTGTGGTTGTAGTATATATGGCTGATGCGTAGAATTAATGTGGTTACAGATATTTTGCTTTGTAACCTGGGCAGGCTACCAAAGTGATATACAATTTAAAAAGTTATAGAAAAGTACAGTATTTAAGTGGAAAAGTTCAAGGAGGGGGAAGCAGGGTGAAGAGACTGAATAATTTATGGATCTGAGTTACTGGGTTACAAACGTCTGCTAAATGGGTAGAGGATGGATCTGTTAGCTGTATGGAGCAATGTGCATAAATTTTCAGGAGTGTATTAATTTAAAATAGGATGGGATTACCAGTATGGCAAGTTGACCATAAAACAAATGCTCATCTAACTCTGCAATGCCAGCAGTACTACTTGGGGAGGCTCACAGAGCAGGGAATGAAAATGCTTCTGTTTCCTTACTGTTTCCAGGATCCAGCACACCAAAGAATATGGTTTCTGAACTTAGCCCAATCCTAACCAACTTTCCAGCATTAATGCAGCCAATGAGGTAAGTGTTGCATTCTGTTGTGGGGAGGTGTCCTCAAAATAAGGGAATTTTTGTTCCCTTACTTCAGGACCACATTCATCGGTGCTGGAAAGTTGTATAGGACTGGGCCCACATTGAGCTATCGCAAGGCTGTTACAAGATTCCAGCACATCTACACTTCATGAATGTGCCTAATCCTTTTCACAGCCCCATCCTATGCATGTTTATTTAGGAGCAAGTCCAAATCTGTTACATGGAACTTATTTCCAAGTAAGCACAGATAGAATATTACAGGATTTAACTTGCAAATGTAAGGTATAATGTGCAGTTAGAAGTACTGAGCTATAAATACTGATATTACCATGGTATTTGTCAGCATGGGACTTGTAAGGAAGCCATTTATTCCAACTAATAAGGATGTATTAATGAAGAAACACACATTGACTATAACCAGTCGTAAATGTATCTCTGAACTTCATTTGACAGTACAGATTCAGTAGGGCTGTGGTGGCTCAGTGATTAAAGATGCTACTTGTCAATCTGAAGGTTGGCACGTCGGTGGTTTGAGACCTGAGAATCACACAATGGAGAGAGCTCTTGTTACTTGCCCAACTCTTGCCAACTTATTAGTTCAAAAGCATGTAAGTGCAAGTAGAAAAATAGGTGCCAATATGGTGGAAATGTGCATTATGTTCCATGTGCATTTGGAGTTTAGTTAAGCTGGCCACATGACCACAGAAACATCTCTGACAACGCTGGCTCTACAGGCTTGTAAAAGAGATGAGTGCTATCCTAACACAAGTCACAGGTCACCTTGCTACTTTTACCCTTTTGATCTCTAAAGGGTCACATTTACCCTTTACATTTACATATTCATAAGTTCATCTTGAACAACATCAGGGTACCATTAATGACTGCTTGGACAAACCCATTATCAACTGGAAAAACATGCTCCGATTTAAATATATCTGGATTATATTGTTATGCATCATTTGATAGCTGGTGCAGTTGACTAGGATGCGCCTAGGGTGTTGCTTCCATTTTCCTAGTTATAAGAGTTATATGTACATTGGATCTGTGCATTTTTACATACAAAATAAATTGTCCAAGTGCCCTTTTCTATCACATCAGTCTAGAGAAATTACCAGAGACTGGCATGTCTGAAAACCATACCTGTGTATCAGGGAATTGCAGATACACACATATCTAATTCCCTTAATAAGAAATTAAGCATTACTAAAACTTGAGAAGAAAAATGATAAAATATCTGGATCACAGAACTATAAAAAAAATCCGCAGAAAATGATCATCCTTGTCTTTGTTTCAGCGTGTAAAGGGCAGCGCAATTCAAACAGGCAGCTGGCTAAGCCCTGCACATTAGCAGGGTCTCACACCCCAACACTATCCAGTACAAGTTTTTGGGTCTGCTGCCAGATATGGCCTTCGTCTGAACAGACTGGAGCAGAGTCTGTTCTGCACTGCTCCCCAATGGAGGCTTTGATCTGGTATAATTGCCAATATAACGTTCAAGCCCCTCCTAGCTTGCTCCCCATCATCTCCAGATCTTCTGGTAGCCTGGAAAGGCCAACACAACTCACTGTCTTCACCATCTCCATTGAGTTATGGGGGGTGGGTGCCAGCATAAGTACACAAGGAATGATGTAAGGGTGACTTACTGCACTTTTACAACACCTCCAGGCCACCACAAGGGATTGCAACCAGCCTAGTGGGAATTTAGGATTGTGCCTTGAGTCCCCTAGAATAGCTGCAGTTCAAGGGTAATTACAGTAGCGACTTTTATATTATATAACTTTTAAGAGTATTGTACAGGTCCAAACTTGTTATACACAGATTTTTTATACACGGATTTGACTCAACATGAATGGCCAGTGCAAAACAGTTTTAAAAACTGCTTTTCTACTGTTGAAGAGAAGCAGTCATTCTATTCTTCAGTCCCCTACAGATATTGAGCTACTACCTTATTTCATTAGGTCCAATGGAAGAACAAGAAACCTGGACTTAGGTCTATTTTTCATTGTTTTTTAATCCATGGATTTTTTTTAATCCATGAGAGATTCTAGAAGTGAACTCTAGTGGATAACAAGGGACACCTCATGTATGTATTTTAGCATATAAAATGCTTCATCAGGCCCATCATTTTTGTCCCAATGATACATTTCCATAAAACAAATTCAACACAGAAGTGCTTTGGTATTCAGTCTATTTTTCTATTTCACCCCCCACATCTCAAATGTTGGCTCCATATTTCTTCTGTTTCACCAGCTGTAAATTTGGCAGTGTTTCTGTCCAATCAATTTGTTCCGTTAATAATTATAACTCCAAATAGCTGTGTGGTGGACTGTCAATAAAATATTGCAACATAGAAGCTTTCCAAGTAGCCAAGCTAACAATGAAATCCTAATTCAGCCTGCTGTAGGAACTGGGAAGCATATTAAAGGGATGCAACTGTGCGTGTGCGCACACACAAAATATGGACTTTAAATCAGGGTTTGTGCTTACTGCGATTCATGGAGACAAGAAGACAGTAAAAGAGAGGAATTCTAATTCAAAACATAAGATCCATGACCACAAACAGTAAAGTTTTCCAGAGTGAAAAAAATCTGCTTTTAATTATTATGTAATAGAAACTTGTATGAATAAGAAGTCTAGTCAGCTTTAGATATTGGCAGATTGACATTCTGGAAATGGCTGCAGCCCAAGTTGATTCCTTCCTGCCAAAATGACTTATCTAAAAACATCCTCTTATTCAAGCAGGACAAATCTATTTTTGGTTTAATTTCTTCTCTTCGATCTCCTTGTCAGCCATGAACTAAATGTGGCTCATTCAGAGCAATGTATTCTAGTAACAGGAAAAGTGATGTATCTTTTTGATGTAATATCAGAGGTTGGAGAACCCATGCTGTAAGACCTGGCCAGGTCAAGACCTGGTCAGCCACTACAAATCCTCAGTGTCCCAGTTAGGAGGAAGGAAAAAGCCATTTCCTATTACCAGATTTACAGTTGGAGAATGCAGAACATTCCTTCAAACCTCCTCCAACTTGATGCTGAAAATGGGACTTTTGTTCTCACTCCAACTAACACAGCTAACCCTCTGGAAATTATTCTTTATGGGTGCAATCTTGAGCACCCATGCGCTGGCAAATGTTCCGTGTGCTGGTCCAGGAGTGTCACAAAAGTACCGTAAAACTTTCATGCTACTGTTCTAGGTGATAGGCTTGCGAAAGGGACTTGCACCGGCCTCCCTGAGCCACTGTGCGCCCCTGAACAGGGGTCTGGGGTAGGAGGTGGAAAGGATGCATTTTCAAGCAGGGGAAGGGCAAATGAGGGAAGCAAAGGCATAACAGTGAAGTGGCAGAAGGTGTCTCGTGCCATGGGCACACACACCCAGTTTGATATTGACTTGTAACCAGTGATGGGCCCTGCTTGGCCCAACAACTGGTTCCCCGGAAGTGGGTAGGGCCTGGCTGGGCCAGGGGTGGGGTCAGGGCACGGGGCTGGGGAGAATTTAAAGGGGAATTTTTTTTAAAATCTAAAAATTTTTTAAAAATTAATTTAAAAAAAAAAAACTAAGTTTTTGTTAGTGCCCCCCAGCAACCCTAACCACACTTTCCTGGAAGTAAGCCCCATTGACTGTCATGGGACTTACTTCTGAGTAGACATGCTAGGATGCTCTCAGGCTGCAGTCCCAGCCACATTGTCCTGGGAGTAAGCCCCATTGAATATCATGGTGCTTACTTTTGAGTAGACATGCTAGGATGCTCTCAGGCTGCAGTCCCGGCCACACTGACCTGGGAGTAAGCCCCACTGACTATCATGGTGCTTACTTTTGAGTAGACATGCTAGGATGCTCTCAGGTTGCAGTCCCAGCCACACTGTCCTGGGAGTAAGCCCCATTGCCACTCGAGAGGCAGGGGCAGCTGGCCGGGGACTTTTAAATTTGCCACGGCAGCCCGGCAAGGTGCTCCACAAGCCCCAGCGGCCGGGGAAAGGACGCTTCGGTCGCTGGGGCTTGTGGGGAGCCTCGCTGGGCTGCCGCGGCAAATTTTAAAGTGCCCAGCCAGCTGCCCCTGCTGCTCCAACAGCCAAACTGGTCCACCCGGTTATCGCACCCCCTCCCCCACCACTACCAGATCACCAGTGGTAGGGAAATAGGAACATCTGGTTCCTAGGAACCAGACAGAACCGGTCTGGGCCCACCTGTGCTTGTAACGTTAGCTAAAAGGTGGGTTCCAGGTGTTTTGATAGGGGCGAAATTTCAGTCCTTGCTATGGGCACCATTTTGCCTAGGTACATCTCTGGAAAGAAGATGGAGAGCGGGAGGCAGCGCTGGGAATCAGCACTTGTGCCAGATCCAAGCCCTGATCATGAACAGCTTGTGCTGGTTCCGGTCTGGCACCAAAATTGAATACGTGCCACCAAAATTACCCAAGATAAGGGAAAAAATTTCACTTTGCCACAGTTTAGTAGCTCTGGATACACCTCAGGCATGCTGGGCTGCCTATTCTAGCACAAGATGGGTAGGATTGTGCTGTATGTTAGTAAGACTGCACAATCCTATCCAACTCTCCAGTGCCAGTAAAGCCACAGTAGGTCTCCATTACTGCCCACCTCCACTGCAAGATTCAGCACATGCCCGATTGCCACAGCTGCACTGGTAAAGGAAATGTTGAATAGGATATAACCAAGGACATACCATATGAATTCTTTTGCCAGTGTAAGTGTGCACTACTTAACACTGATATATTCTCCAATCCCTGTTATGCAATCAAGTCATTAAGTGAACCTTCAGTCTTTGTTATGTAAACATGCCTTACCAGACACTACATGGGTACACAGGCTATGAGAAATAGATTGCCTTTCTTCACTGCCTCTCTCAAGAACCTCTGTTGCATAAACAAAGTACTTCAAGCAAAAGGAACCCTAATTGAGAACTTCTACGTTGTGCTTTGACCATCATTTATATATGTGGTCCGTCATTAAGCAAATGGTTGTTAAGTGGAGCATGCTTGTGTACTGCTGTTACATGGCTGTCTTGTGGAAATTTAATAGGAAATATACAGCTGAGAGGAAAAGAAAATGCAAAGATTCAATTTCTGAGATGCATTTTTGAAAGATCAAAATGTAATAGGGTGAAAGAGAAGAGTGGGCACTGGGAGGTGTATTGACTGAACACAAAGTTACAAAAATAAAGTGGTGCCTCACATAAAGAGCTTAATTTGTTCTGGAGGCATGCTCTTTAAGTGAAACGGATTTTCCCATAGGAAATAATGGAAACTCAGACGATTTGTTCCACAACCCCAAAAATATTCATATAAAAATATTAACTGGATGTAAAAATGATGACAAAACACTGGAATTGTATTCTAAACATGCATTCAATGTGCATGATCCTATGAAGTTTACTTAGGCTGCAATCCTAAAGACACCTTCCTGGGAGTAAGCCCCATTTAACACTATGGTGCTTACTTCTGGGTAGACGTGGTTAGGAGGCTGCAATCAAAGACACTTTTCTGGGAGGCTTACCTGGGCTTACCTGGCTGCTGCTAGAGGTTCAAGGTGGCTGGTGGGGACACTTGGGGGACAGCTGCCTTTTAGTTGCCCCAAATTGGGGGCAGTTAGAGGCAGCAGTGCTGGCCAGCAGCCCTTTTAAAGAGCTTCCGCGGAAAGAGTCAGGGCTGCACAGCACGCATGCCTATAGTGTGCTTGCTTGTAAAGTGAAGGGGAACTTGTTATATGAAGCAAGATTTCTTGGAAATTTATACTTATGTGAAACACTTGTTAAGTGAGGTGCTCATTATGAGAGGTACCACTGTACAGTAGAAGATGAGAGGAACAAGGTAGGAAATTGTGATGGACAGGTATAAATTCTGGGTGAGGTGTATGGTAGAGGATAACACACGAAGGGAAGCTTTATCAGATAACAATGTGTAACAGGAAGGAATTCAGGTCTGGTAACTTTTGATATTTGTGTTCCAGTACATGCAAAGCCAGATCCTAGATAAGGTCTTAAACAATTGCATCCAGATAAGTATTTAACAGTAGTATTTACAGACTACTGTTAAAATTGTGGCTATTGTTTGTCTCTTGAAGAAAGAAGTCTACTGAAGAAGAAAAATGTCTGTTGAGGAAACTAGACTTCCAATGAGATCTAGTCCAAAGAAACAGTATAAGAGTACATAGCCATTAACGTTGCAGATAGACAACTGGAACTTGATAAACATTACTGTAATTCTTAAGTGGCTTAAACTGCAATCCTATACAGATTCCAAGAGAAAATGGACACTCTCAATAATGGACCTTCTGAGTAGACCTGCATAGGATTGCACTGTCAATTTATTCAGGACTTGGAAGTCTCCAAGCAAGGGCAGCTGTAGTGCTCTGTGGTTTTAACCTTAAACTCACATACTACATGCTGTAATATATTTCCAGGAGAATGAAGGAATAGGTATCCTATCTCAATCACCAACACAACAATTATCTATTGTGTCTTCATATACATAGTTGAACTGATATTAGATAGCATCGAATAGTGTAAATAGTATTTTTATGCTTATTTGCAAAGATTACATTTTTTTAAAAAAAGATGCTAGAAAGGAAATGGTTTGACAAAGAATTTCTTTGCAAATCCAACCCATTCTTACCTCCTACTAGATAAGATTGATAATCAATATCAGGAAAGAGACAGCATAATTAGGTTTCGAGCTCACAGACGGTCAACTTCAATTTGAGGAAGAGCCCAGGTGAAGCAGGTTTTATATTAATTGGCTCAATATGCCAGGATCAAGCCAACTATGATAGCCATTTTAACGAACAGATGTCACTTAAAAAAACTATATTCCGTTTTTCTTCATCAGCTTTCAAATAAAATGTATCTGCTCGTTCAGCATTTAAAATTGCTGTCCTACAATATTCAGCACTTGAATAACTATGGACAAGATTAACAGTTAGAATGTATCACTGGTGCAACTGGGGCTGTTGTACTGAAGGATTGAGACAGATTGATTAACTCCATTAATGGCACAGGAATTATTTGTCCTAGGTTCGATATATGTATTCCTGAACTTTAAAGATGAAATATGCAAGACAGAATGAAAGACAGAGTTAATTACAGGTGACAGATTCAAAAAACTAGGTTGAATTGGTACTGCTTGGATGGGACTTCTATGCAATAAGCTATGCAATACCATACTATTACATTATAACATTTAATATAGTACAATATTTAATTTATGTTAATATAGTTGCACATGAATTTGCATGATCCAGCAGTACAAATGTGTTAGTAGTTCTCAAACTTTGTAGCACCAGACAAAGTTTTTGGAATTTTGAGATCTAACAAAAGTGATGTCATGTCTGCAACTGATATCAAACAGGCAAATTTTTAACACTTTTATACAACAAAATACAATCTAATTAAGTAAATTAAAAGTTTACAATCAGTATAAGCTTAAAAATTTATTTAAATAAAAAAGGACCATCCTAATCCACTCTGGTCGTTATTGATTTTTTAAAGAAAATTCCCTAAACATCTACACTTACCCATGAATACAACAATTGACTACCAGAGTTAAAAGCATATGCATAATAGCCTGTTAAAAGCTACTAATCTATATACTGTATATAAAAATGAAAAGTCACTGACTAAAGGGGCTGAAAAGGGGTGCAACAAGTTTTTGTCCTATATTTAACATGAAAGACTGATTTATATCCAGCCAATTTGGTGCCCAGTACCTGATGCACTGGGAGAGATGGTGCGCAAGGGGGGGTGTTGCGCATGGGGTGGGATTTTGTGCATGGGGGAAAGCATAAGGGGAGTATTTTACTCCCACATGGGTACATTTCGCTAGTACATCTATAATATTCCAAATGCACTTACAGACCATGGTAATATCAAGTATATTATCAATACAACACACATTGTAATTAAGGCTTACCATATGCGACCAGAAGTATCATGTAGGGCGCAATCCAGAGTAACTAAGGGGAATCCTTGCTCACGTGTAAGAACAATTTGCTCTGGATTGCAATATGAATTTCCCATAGGTTTTCACTAGGTGGTGCAGTAACTATGGGTGCACGTAATGTCTCTTGCATGCTCCCATAGTTACTCTGGATTGTAGGGATAGTGAGAGATTCATTTCCAAATCCAAGTCTATAGTTTAACCTGATATTTTGCCCTATTCCATGCACAGTAAAAAGGAACTAAAAAAGCAAGTGGGTGACAAGGTAATTAAGGATGGGACCAGATCAATTAGGGAGCTGGTTAGCTGTGATTTTTTAAATTGGGGAAAAAAATGAAAAGCCTGGCATTTCTGGCTTGTCCAGACAGTCAGATGAGTATGGGCTCTGTTGAAGTCAGATCATAATTGATCTGGCATTGGATTCCATTGAACTTTGCCTTAGTTTTTTATCTGCATTTAGTGGTAGTTTAATGTTCTTGCTCCTGGAATATTATGTTTAATATCATTAATATTAATATTTAATAATTTTAATATTATTTTTAATACTCCTGAGTTTTTATTTTTAGTCCATTCACAATGCTCTACAAAGTACAGGGTGGAAACATCAAGTTAAAAGGTAGAACTGGTGAATATGATTTTATAACTTGGTTCATGACCCATGGGGTCTTTACTCACCGTTTGAGAACTACTATGTTAAAGGCTCTAGAACAGGGGTCCTCAAACTACGGCCCGGGGGCCGGATACGGCCCGCCAGAGCCCTCAATCCGGCCCACGGGCACTTTCAGAACCCCTCCCCCAGCCGGGGGTTAGGGGGGAACCCCAGGGGCCTTGACGCCAGGTGCACGAGCGCAGGAGGGACTGAGCGGGAAGCGCACACACCTGTTGCCGCATCTCCGCAGCACCAGGGGTTCCCTGGCCGGCACACGCGCCTTTCCCACTCAGTCGCTGCTTCCTGCTCAGTTGCTGCCTGCGCGCTGGCCAGGAAACTCCTGGAGCTGCAGAGAAGCGGCAACAGGAGTGCGCGCTTCCCACTCAGTCCCTCCTGTCCCCTTCCTGCTCAGTTGCCGGCTTGTAAGTCACACTTTCCTAGGATGGATGGGCTCTGATGCTGCAAGCCTGCCACACTATCCTAGGAGTAAGCTCATTACTTCTGTGTAGGAATGGATGGATGGATGGGTGATGGATGGATGGATGGGGCTCTGATGCTTAGGATGGGGCTCTGATGCTGCAAGCCTGTCACACTTTCCTAGGAGTAAGCCCATTATTTCTGTGTAGGAATGGATGATGGATGGGGCTCTGATTCTTACGATGGGGCTCTGATGCTGCAATCCTGCCACACTTTCCTGGGAGTAAGCCCATTGACTATCATGGGATTGACTTCAGTGTAGGAATGCGTCACAGGTGCGGGGTGTGGCTTGCTGGGAGGAAGCTATAGTCCGGCCCCCGACAATGTCTGAGGGACAGTAAACCGGCCCCCTGTTTAAAAAGTTTGAAGACCCCTGCTCTAGAACATAGGCTCTATAGGCAAAGAAATATTGGTGGAATTTTTTTTTGTGGTTGATCACTTACAGTAGGTGCTTGTTATTTTCTGTGTTCCTACAAAGCACCAAATCCCTCAGTTATTGATGCATGCATGAGGCAGCAAATTATGCTTACAGAAGGGAATGGCTAATAACTGGATTGATAATAAGTGCTCTAGCCCTGTTCACCTAAACATACCCGTCCAGAGTTAATAACATCTGAGGTGTAATAATAGTGCAATAATGAGTCACAAAAGCGCAAGAAGAAGGAACTGCCTTATACATAAAAGCTTCAAAACTAAAATTTCAACTTCATTCCGTATTGTCCCACACATTAAGGAGCAAGAGACATTGGTTTGCCTATGAGCACTCACTGACCAGAATCACTCCAGATTATGTGAGGAGTGTACCTGAATGATTTACAGTGTATGTTCAAGTACCAGTATATAACAGTCACATATTTTTAGGTGTGCTGAAACATCCTAGGTGTGTAATCTAAAACTGTCAAACACTAAGAGAGCTTCAGAGAAATAATCCTTTATCCTTCTTGTTTGATGCCATGAACAACATATCTAGAAAACAGTAAGTCAAAAGCCCATCGATGCATACTTTTAAAAAAACACTGCTGGGAGAAGTTACTATTACTCTCCTGGATTGCAGGCAAGCCTCAGTAAATCAAAATGTGAACCTCAATGTATATATTAACATCATCTTGACCTAATAAAATCTGGATTACAGTGTCCTTTGGTTATACACAAGTTGTATATATTTAGTTTGGAGAAGGGAAAAGCCATGATGCCAGTCTTTCTTGTAGGATGAGATGATGCCAAAGAGGACAGGGCTCTTGTGTCCCTTAAGAATTGTTTGAAAAGGAGGATTTCAGAAAGGGTAGTTTTGCCTGCCAAAATTTACTTATCTACACACTTACTAAAGATACAAGACTAAATTTCTGAAGACAAAAGCCCTGTGTAGATGAAAGCAGAGGAACTGTGATCCAAATTTCTAAACCTATCAGAGAGAGAGAGAGAGAGAGAGAGAGAGAGAGAGACCTATTTGCACAGCATTCTATGAATGCAGATTCTTACTGTGCATGGACTCAAAATCCAAACTCTTCAAAAATAGAGTGTACCATTTCTATCAAGAATGCAGAAGCTTTCCTTTGATTCTTGCACATCCAAAGAACACTTTGTTGCTATTTGCGGGACTTTTCTCCTGGTTTTGTGTGCTTGTGCGTGTGTGTGTGAGAGAAAGAGAGAGATTTTACTTGGATCTAAACGGGTGGCACTAATGTTACTAGCCCTTTGACACTTGCTCAGCTCAAAATATGGCCTTTGTTAGATAGTTCTTGCTCACAAGTGCCCTAATTCAACAAGATTTCTTTATGGACCCAAGAAAAATAAGATTTTCTCCTGTCTCCTATTTCAGCTCACAGCATAAGTTAAAAATATTATTGTATTTTTAAATGCTCAATAAATAAACCAGACCTCCCCTAGCTTGAAAGGAAATATATTAATATCTTATTACAAATTCTAACACGCCTGGAATCCCCATCAGCCTTGGCCTGTCATTATAGCCAGTAGTGAATGACTAGGAAAATGCGTACCATTCAGTTCAAAGTCCTGCACGACAACCCTATTATGCTAAACATAAACGTATTACATGCCAGCTAGTTTCCAAGGGTTACTCTTTCACTGAGAGAAAGTATTGCAGATGCTTGATCCATGCAGTAGCCACCGGAATCTGAAATTGATTCAGAAAACCCAATTAAACAGAAAGGACCAGTCTCTCTAAATGCTAATTATTCAGGTACTATTTGAGTTCTTATAAAAATTAGTCCAAGATTCTATTTTGCAGTCTAATTAAGGGGAACATGGAAAATGTACTGTTTTGGAAGGGATTTCTATCATCTTACTGTTGCTATCTTATTCCAGACTTTTTATCCGCTGCAGTTTCAGATCTGTGAAAAAGGGCTTTTCTCCAGTGATGTGCCATGAGGAAGGGGAGAGGGGAAGCAGACTAAAATAAAATGGAAGTGAACCAACAATGATCACTTTTGATCTCTTATGACTCCTGAAGTAGTGGCGGCCCGAGGCACAGAATGCCTCAATATTTCATAGACGTGATCTGTGCTCTATACAGCACAGCTTGCTTGCATGTAACCTGACATGCATGGATAAGGACAATATTGGTATGACCAGAGCCTTAAAATGCACATTTTGCAATTGAACTCAAGACTCATGCTTGAATTTAGATGGATGATCAGGTTCCTATGGAAAGTTAATTTGGAAAGTTAATTCATATTAATTTCAAATTGGAACTGGAAGCATTTGCCTCTATATAGCGCAGTGGTTAGCATAAAAAGGGGTTTGCCACCTAAACAAGAGTCATATAAGGACACAGGAAGATTTTTTAAATTGTATTCATCATCTTGTACCAATTTGGTAGGTCCTCACACTGAGAAAAAAAACTATGTTTAGAATAATGGTCAGACAATTTAGGAGACACCCCTCTAGATGTTGTACAAATGACATAGGTTTTATTTGTGTGCAGACCTCATGCAATCATTGTTCCCAGGAAGATAACATGTGAGCCAATAGAAATATTTTTAATGTATTTTATTATAAATTATAAATTATTTTATTAATAGTTTATTTTTAATTATTTTATTGATTGATTAATTAAACTCCCATTTAAAGCTTTATGCCTCCTTATACCTTCTTTGTGAAATAAACAGAAGGTGTTACCAGACAGTAGCTCATGAACCACAAGTGACTTTTGGACATATAATATACAGTGTGCAGAAATATATGGACAGAGCTCATTTTGCATCATAAATATAAGAGGAAAATAATTTTGTTGAGCTTTGGAATTATTTACTGGCTATAAATTGAATGTCCACTGGACTAAATGTAAGTTAATTGTTTATGGTGAGTTAATATATTGAAGAGTTTAAATGCATCTTAAATATTGTAACTCTCAATCATTTGAAGTTCATCTCTTCTATTACTAAGAGAAGTAATATTCTTGCATTAAGTTTGGCCATCCCTGCTGTGAAGCATGTAATAAAAATGTAATAAAAATATAACTGTGTCTCTATGTATTATAGAATTATCCAAATATTCACAATATCTATATTCCATGTAGTCAAAATGGTTTTGCTCAAGCATGGAAAATTATGGATTACTTAGACAAAATTCAAAATATTGTGCCTATGGTTTAATTATGCAGAGACGCATGAGAGACAATAGATATGTTTGTTGAGAATGGATCTTATTTTGACATAATGTAATTATGTGCAACCATTGGTTATGTTTCAGTTTCTATAATGGCTTTTCTTATCTTCTTTTGAAACATGAAAAACACATGCATGCAAACAAATATTGTATAGCAGTATCTGTCAAGATACAGAATATTTTGGTTTTATATATATATACACTAGTAAAAAGGGTACCCGTGCTGCGGGAGTAACATTTCCCCATACGACATCCCCCCACGGCGCATCAACACCCCATGCACATCAACACCCCATGCACATCAACACCCCATGCACATCAACACCCCATGTGCAACTTCCCTCCATGTGCAACTTCCTTCCATGCGCATCATCCCCTCATGCGCAACTTCCCCCATGCGCAACTTCCCCCCATGCGCATGATCCCCCTGTGATGGAATTCAGCCTGCGTGATATGGGTGGATGACGTCTTACCACAGGGATCCCAGGGGTCCCCATCATTTGGGAGTCGTCCCTTCCATTGAAATAATTCCAGGGAGACAGGTGTGGTATGTTAACATTTTTACTTCCATCCGTGGTGGAGGTTCTCTTGCTTAATAAGTTTTCAAAATACTCAACAGGTAAGTGAACAGGTTCCAAATCTTCCCAACTGGGGAATGGAATTCAACACCTCACCACTACAACTTCCCTTGCTTCAAGTCCATTCCCTTCAAGAAACTTCCCTTGCTTCAAGTCCATTAGGCAGGTAAGTGTCCAGAGGCTTTCTCTCCAGGTAAAGCCTAGATGTCACACAAGCACTAAACACACTCTTGTCTCCCTTTCCTCCTGCCATTACCCATCTGCCTCTGTTTCCCACCCTTTCCTACTATTTATCCATACCAGGGGCCCCTCCCTCTTGGGAACTTCCATCCTTCAACTCTAGGAGGTGGAAGGTTTCACAGTTCTTCAGTCTATCCTGGCTTCTCTCTTTTCTGGTGGAGTCCAAGACACTGGCACCCGGACAGCAGCTCCACAGTGGCAATCAGGATCTCCCTCTTCATAAGACATCTCCAGATGCATGAGGTCTTCAGCCAACTCCTCCTCTGGAGTCTGTCTTTTCTTAGCTCCCTCATACCCTCCATGCACATAATCCCTCCATGTGCAACTTTCCCCATGCACAACTTCCCCCATGCGCAGCATCCTCGCCAGTGCAACTTCTTCCTCCGAACAACATCCCCCCAGTTCACCAGCCACTGAGCACCAAACTGGCTGGATGTTATTCAGTCTCCCATGTTAAGTATAGGACAGAAACACGTTGCCCCCTTTTCAGCCCCTGAAGGGTTAATTTCTCCAGGTGGTTCTTGGTGGGAGTTCAGGTGACAGAAGAAACTCCCAGAATTCCATGCTTCAGGCCCAGCAGTTGGGGCGGAATGTTGCTGAGTCAGCAATTCTCAATGCCAAGTATAGGGAGGAAAACGCATTGCGCCCCTTTTCACCCCCTTCCCGTTGGAATTTCCGAAAACCGGTTCTTAGTGCACCCCTCCATCACGGAAGGAACACCCACCCCAAATTTCACGCTTCTAGGCCCAGCAGTTTTGGCAGGGCGGTGATGAGTCAGTGAGTGAGTCAGTCAGTGAGTGACTTTTCTTTTTTATATATATAGATATGTCTCTCTGTGTGTTTTGGTTTTATATATATATGGTTTTATATGTAGAATTATTCCTCACCCCTTTTGCTAAACTCTTCAAAGCATGATTCGTATAGGCTGGTTAGTATCTTCTAGAAATGTACTGACAGCTCTACTGAACACAGTTAAGAGATTGAATGTGTACCAACTTGGAAACAGAAAATATGCACGCACTTCACTGTGTACCCAGGGGTATTCCATTATACTCTAAGAGAAAAGGTAACTACACTGATTGTAATTGAATCCATGCCATTAATTGAATTGTGCCCTTGTGGTAAGGAACTCTGCATTTCATGATTGGAACAAGTAAAAGAGAACTTGCCTCTGGCAATGCTGGGTTTAGCCTAAAATGTTACTCAACTTTCTTGTTCTTCTATAACCACCATTCCTAACCTGCACTTATAAGAATGCAGTTAATGAAGTTGCATCACCACAGAAGAGGAATTTGTGCTCTGGTAGAGCTGCCATCATCATAGAAAATAAGATTCACTGCTAGCAATAGTTTAAAGAAACCTTCATGGGATCCCTCTGCATGAAGGTAACGTACTTTATCTAGATCAGTCTAGAACAGGAGCCCGAACAGGTGCAGGAGACAGCTCTAAACAAGCAGTGAGTGCATAACAACAACTATTACAAACAAAATAAACATAGGTATTTATATATCGCCTTTCAGGAAATCAGATTTCTCTTTTTGACTTTATTCTAAAGGCGGTTTACATAGGCAGGCTTACTAACCCTAGTAAGGTTTTACAATTCAAAGCAAGGTTCTATATTCTATACATTTTTAGATGTTTCCTTTTATGTCCAGTCTCACATTCACATTGCTCACTGTTATACCTTTGGACAGACTCCACTGCAACTGCATTTCTTTTTTTCTTTACACACACTCCCACAGTCCAGTATCAGCGTCTATCCCTTGCACGGCTTCCGGTGTTGTCAAGACCTCGATCTGCAGATCTTATCTTCAGGCAATTTACAGCAGCTCAACCTTCTAGATCAGACCTTTTTTTGTTACCAATTGTGACATTTTTGCACATTCCCAAGTGGAAATCCACCTAAGACATCACATCATTCCTTACCAGTGTTGGGAAAAGTCCTGAGGGGCTTGACTCAAGTCCAATCAAGAGGTCCTGTCTGCCTGCACTTGACCCAAACAAGAGTCATAATGGAACAATTTTCAAGTCCTCAAGTCACTATTTCATGACTCGACAGAATTTGAGTTTAGTTGCTCTCCCTCAGGGTGACCATACAGAATGGAGGACAGAGTGCCTCTACCTTTAAGCATTGCATAGAGGAGGGAATTGAGGATTATGCTTTCTATGTCCAAAATCCCCCAGCCCAGGTAGCCACAGCCACAAACTTCAGCAATCAGCCAAAAAACAACAACAACAACAACTTCCTAATCAGCAAAAATGTGCATTTTCACAACTTAAGTCCAAGTCATTTGAGTCAAGTTCCCAACTCTCCTCAATGGGATATAATTCTGAGTGGGCATACATAGAATTTATGTTAAATTTAAAAACAAGAAGCAGTACACATTACAGACAGGCAACCCAATCCTAAAATTCCCAGAGTGCCAGGATTATGTTGAAATAAAAGCAAAGACATATTCGGGTAAATAAAATGACATTAAGCTTTCAGCAGTTATCCAAATCCTAGAAAGTTGGTGAGCATAAAAAATCACTTTTTAATCTAAGGAATACATGCAATTTATACTCATTTCCCTTGATTTTACTAAACTTAAATTTTGGGTTTTGAATTACATAAATTAGATTAGAATCCCTTCCAAAGCCTTTGGGCTAATTCTTTGTACATGCAACTGTGGGTAGTGCAAGTGGTTAAGACACTGTGCCTGTTAACCAGCAGGTTCGAGACCCAGGTCGGCCCCACAAGACAGGGTGAGCTCCTGTCCTTAAGCCAGCTCTGCGACGCCAGCTGGATCCAATCGTATTGGCTCTGCCTTTCCATTTGACTAATTCAGTGGCATGGAGAGGGGGGATTTGCTGCTTGGGTAACAGCCTATCCTCCATAACAATCCAACCCAGGCTTTTGTGCTTCGCATGCAGCGTATGCAGCGCCAAGCATAATACCATAGTCTTTCAAGACTGACGGAGGCCTGCTGCAACTGGAGGCTTTTTTAAGACTTTGGCTGCAATCTTAAAGACAGTCCTGGGAGTAAGACTCATTGAACTCAATGGGACTTACTTTTGATTAGACATGGTTTAGGAATGTGCTCTTAGGGCAAAATCCATAGCGGTTACGGGTCCATGCAATTACGTCACCCTCTAGTGTTATTTTATGGAAAGTCACCTTAACTGCTCCAGAGCAAAGGGCTTAATTTGACTTTAGGATATAAAGCAAAATAAATATTTGCAGTATCTAGTATTCTAGAGTTGTAGTTTTTTTCATCATGTTATTATATGTGTGGGAAAAACTCCTGTAACATATTGCAACATCTTGAAATCCCCACAGCCATCAAGAATACAAGTACTGTATACAAATGCAAACCATCAAAACACTGTGAGCTGTGTTCTTGATTCTTTTACATGTGAGATGCTCTGTGCATATTAATAGAATCATTGGCCAGTTTCTTTCAAAGACAACATCCCATCACCCAATTTTCTTGCTCCTAGAACCAACACTTATTTCTCCCTCCTCACAGTGCCAAACAAAATCCAACATGTCCAACTTTTTGCACCCCTGGGATATGGGATACTACTACAGATTATCAGGCAACATCCTAGTCTCTCACTCAGCCTTTCTTTCTTTCTCTCTTTCTTTCTCTCTCTCTTTCTTTCTTTCCCTTTAATACAGCGTATTGGCAAATCAACGTACAGTGGTACCTCGCTTAACAAGCATTTCACATAACAAGCAAAAATTCCCAAGAAATCTTGCTTCACATAACAAGTTCCGCTTCACTTAACAAGCAAGCGTGCTATGGGCACGAGTGCTATGCAGCCCTGACGCTCCACACAGAGGCTCTTTAAAAGGGCTGCTGGCCAACTTCAGGGCAGTTGCCTGGGGGTGCCAGAGGCAGCTACCCCTAACTGCCCCCACGGACCACCTTGAACCTCCAGCAGCAACCCAGGTAAGCCTCCCATGGAAGCCTCCCAGGGAAGTGTCTTTGATTGCAGCCTCCTAACCATGTCTACCCGGAAGTAAGCCCCATTGTGTTAA
Organism: Cryptoblepharus egeriae; assembly: GCA_030015325.1. NCBI lineage: Eukaryota > Metazoa > Chordata > Lepidosauria > Squamata > Scincidae > Cryptoblepharus > Cryptoblepharus egeriae. The sequence goes on from JAREYC010000001.1 coordinate 88,796,014, forward strand.
ATGGGGCTTACTCCCAGGAAAGTGTCTTTAGGATTGCAGCCTAAGTAGACTTCATAGGTTCATGCACATTGAATGCATGTTTTGAATTCAATTCCAGTGTTTTGTCATCATTTTTACATCCAGTTAATATTTTTATATGAATATTTTGGGGGTTGTGGAACCAATGTCTGAGTTTCCATTATTTCCTATGGAAAAATCTGCTTCACTTAAAGAGCATTTCACTTAGAAAGCATGCCTCCGGAATGAATTAAACTCTTTATATGAGGCATCACTGTATTTAAAAACAATTTTAAAACCAAAACCTAACATATGTTAAATGAAATTTAAAAATCATGGTTGGTATTACAACCTCATTTCTATTCTCAGAGCTTGGTGATTTTCACATATGTCTGATTCTTGGTACTAAGTAAGCACACTCTCAATTCCTTTTTTGACAAATAAAAGCCATTTTCTTTTCTTACTTTTGGTGTTGGCTTATTAGCATTATGTCTAAATTCACAAATATATGCAATCAAGAACAGTCAGAAAATTATCAGAGCTTTTTTTGGCAATGGTCTCTGGAAATACTGTCAATAACAATAATTATGCGTAGCAAAAATACAGGTGGGGTTTCTTTGTCCACAGGTTCAGAACCAGTGGTGGGATTCAAATAAATTAACAAGTTCTATGTCCTAATAACCTAAATAACAACAGTAACAGATTCTCAGAACCAGGTGCTCATTAACAAAGGGTTCTATAGAACTTGTGAGAACTCCCTGCAGCCCACCACTGTGAACCCACAGATAGGACTTTGCATGGGTGCTGGACCAGATGCAACTTACAGGCACATCCAGAGGACCTCTGATGCTTTCACTATGGGCAGGTGCGCAAGGCAGCCCTGACGCTTTTTAAACAGGCTGCCGGCCAGCGCTTCTGCCCCAACTGCCAACGAATGTGTTCTTTACGTGAAGCACTTTCTTTACGTGAAGCAGAATCCTAGAGAAATTTTTGTTTGTTACGTGAAACAGACTTTCCGTGAGGCGTTCTTTCCGTGAGGCGCCACTGTATAAGTAAATAAACATGACAACCTATGCAGTAGTGAATATTACGTAAGACTGAAACATAGTCCAAGGTCATCCAAGAAGTTTCACGGCTAATGAAAATTCATGGGATTTGAATCTGGATCTTACAGGTGTAAGGCTGTAATCCTATCCACGCTTTCCTGCAAATAAGCCCTATTGATTATCATGGAACTTACATCTGAGTAGACATGTATAAGATTGAGCTCCAGGTCCAACTCCCAAACCGGTAGGCCAATTTGTTGTAGCACAGGCCACCACACTTAAATAGACACTGTGCCTGTTAACCAGCAGGCCAGGGTTCAAGACCTGGGTCCCCACGAGGATTTCCTGCTACAGATAAGGGGTGGACTAGATGATCCACTGTATCCCTTCCAACTCTGATTCTATGATTCATACCTGCTTATACAGTCAATTGCCTGGGGTACATGATGGTGTCCCAGAGCAATAACGTCCCACTTCATTTATTCTGGAGGCAATGCTGCCATTTCAAACAACTTAATGGAGCAAAAGTCAGCTGAAAATAGGGTTCCCCATAATTCTCTTCCACAAAACTGGGACAGAACTCTCTGTCCCATTTGCCAGTATGTGAACACAGTCCCCCCAAATCAGGGTTGTCTCTGTTTTTCAGCGTATCTGACAATCCTAGCTGGAAAAGACAGAAAACTGAACATATTCCTTAGGGATGATACCACTTAAAAGAAACAAGCTCCCTCAGAACTCTGGTTAAAAAGCATTGTAGTAGAGAACAAAGAGAGAGAAAACTAGAGGAAAAAAGGTTCATTTTACTTTGTCAATTTTGGGGAGTGAAATATTTTCCACTTGCTTGCTTTTCCCAAAATCTTGATTTAGGCTTCAATCCTAAAGACACTTTCCTGGGAGTAAGACCCATTGAACATTGGCTTGGCAGCACAACATGTGAGTGGGATCTTGGAGTTGCCGTGGATCACAAGCTGAACATGAGTCAGCAGTGTGACGTGTCTGCAAAGAAGGCAAATGTCATTTTAGGCTGCATTAAGAGGACTGGAGCTTCCAAGTCGCAAGAAGTTCCAGTTCCTCTTTATTCAGCATTGGTCAGACCCCACGTGGAGTCCTGTGTTCAGTTCTGGGCACCTCACTTGAAGAAAGGTGCAGCCAAACTGGAGCAAGTCCAGAGGAGAGCGACAAGAACGATCAGTGGGATGGAAGGGAAGCCCTACCAGGAAAGTTTGGGGGAACTTGGGATGTTCAGCCTAGAGAAGAGGAGGCAGAGGGGAGACCTGATTGCTTCTTCAGATACCTGATGGGCTATCATAGGGAGGAAGGGGCTCATTTGTTCGTAGCTGCTACTGAAAACAGGACTAGTACCAATGGGTACAAACTGCAAAAGAGGAGATTCCAGTTAGATATCTGGAAAAAATTCCTTACGGTTTGGGTGGTTCGGCAGTGGAACAGATTGCCAAGGGAGGTGGTGGACTCTCCCTCACTGGGGATCTTCAAGCAGAGGCTCGACGAGCACCTGTCGGGGATGCTCTAGGGGGATTTCCTGCTGCAGGCAGGGGGTTGGACTAGATGACCTACTAGGTCCCTTCCAACTCTAAGATTCTATGAAAGGTGAAATGAATACTGAATACTCATCATCGTGACTGTCTTCTGATTTTCATTTATTTGCCCTCATTTGCTTTGAAAGCCAGCTCATGTACCAGAAAACGAAAATCAAAATTTTAAGAGGGGTCCTGGTTAAAACACCTATTCATTTCTAATTCATTCTTCTGAAAAAAATGAGCACAAATATTGTTGTTAGTGTGACTTGATATTCTCCCTGCGTGGGAATCTCTAGTAAAAATAAACACACTTTCACAGTTGTGTAACTGTAGTTTGGTGCACTTGCAATCCATTGATTTTTTTTTTGCTCACAAATAAATAGCATAGTTTGTGCACCCTTGGTTTATTTTCATGTCGAATAATTACCACAATTGGGAGGTGGGTGAGCTCCTTCAAGTATGGTTTGGCCTAGCAATTGTAAGTAAAAGTGGCACATGGCCTTGGGAAGGAGAACCTCCTCCACTGACTAATTACTACCATTCCATGAAGCATTTCACATCTCTTTCCTTTTGCAATGGCTGCAATTCTCCTACCTGATGTTAAAGTAGAACCAAAGTATTCAGGATTCATAGTCCTCACACTCATTTCAAAGGCATTCAAGCTTAAAAACTGACAAACCTAGCTAGCACCCATTCATATCTGATTACTTAACTCTTAATTTTCAGGTGACCCCAACTGTCACTTTAGCTACTGTAGTGTAGCTAGAGGTGGAGCCGAATGGTAAGTACAAGTGCTGCAACAAACTGTGTAAGCAGCTCCTTCCGCTCACTGTCATAACCATTCCAGGTAGCAACAGCAACACACAGGAGACACTGGTTTGGTGGGAAAGGCCACCTACATATCATGTGGTTAGACATGGTTAGGAGGCTGAAATCCTAATCAAACATTAGGACTGAAATCCTCATCAAACAAGCCTCACTATGTTCTATGGGTATTACTCCAAGGAAAGTGTCTAAGATTTCAGCCTTCAGCCTTACTACTCAGAAGTAAGTCCCACTGTGTTCAATGGGTCTTACACCCAGGAAAGTGTCTTTAGAATTTCAGCCTCCTAACCATGTCTACCCAGAAGCCCCACTTTGTTCAATGGGTCTTACTCCCAAGTAACTGTCTTTAGGACTTCAGCCTCCTAAGCATGTCTGCTCATAAATAAGCTTCACTATGTTCAATGGGTCTTACTCCCAGGAACGTATCTTTAGAATATTAGCCTCTTAACCATGCCTACTCAGACGTAAACCCCACTTAGAATCATAGAGTTGGAAGGGACCTAGTAGGTCATCTAGTCCAACCCCCTGCCTGCAGCAGGAATTCCCCCTAGAGCATCTCCAACAGGTGCTCATCGAGCCTCTGCTTGAAGATCCCCAGTGAGGGAGAGTCCACCACCTCCCTTGGCAATCTGTTCCACTGCTGAACCGCCCTCAACGTCAGGAATTTTTTCCGGATTTCCAGTCGGAATCTCCTTTCTTGCAGTTTGTACCCATTGGTTCTAGTCCTGCTTTCAGAAGCAGCTATGAACAAATTGGCCCCTTCCTCCATATGACAGCCCTTCAGGTATCTGAAGAGGGCAATCATGTCTCCCCTCAGCCTCCTCTTCTCCAGGCTGAACATCCCAAGTTCCCCCAACCTTTCCTGGTAGGGCTTCCCTTCCATCCCACTGATCGTTCTTGTCGCTCTCCTCTGGACTTGCTCCAGTTTGGCTGCATCTTTCTTCAAGTGAGGTGCCCAGAACTGAACACAGTACTCAAGGTGAGGTCTGACCAATGCAGAATAAAGAGGAACTAGAACTTCTCGTGACTTGGAAGCTACAGTCCTCTTAATGCAACCTAAATTGGCATTTGCCTTCTTTGCAGACACATCACACTGCTGACTCATGTTCAGCTTGTGATCCACGGCGACTCCAAGATCCCGCTCACATGTTGTGCTGCCAAGCCAAGTATCCCCCATTTTATACCTGTGTTTTTGGTTTTTATTGCCTAAGTGCAGAACCTTGCACTTCTCCCTGTTGAAATTGATTCTGTTTGTTACAGCCCAGGATTCCAGTTTATCCAGATCCTCCTGGAGGTTTCTCCTATCTTCTGATGTGTTTGCAACTCCTCCCAGTTTGGTGTCATCTGCAAATTTGATCAGGCTCCCCGTATCCCTTCCTCCAAATCATTGATGAAAATGTTAAAGAGAACTGGTCCCAAGACAGAGCCTTGGGGTACCCCACTTGAAACAGACCTCCAGGTTGACACAGAACCATTTACTAAAATCCTTTGAGTGCGGCCATCGAGCCAGTTGCAGATCCACCTAACAATTGCCCTGTCTAGCCCATATTTTTCCAACTTCCTAATTAAAATGTCATGTGGGACTTTGTCAAATGCTTTGCTGAAGTCAAGATAAATGACATCCACAGCATTGCCACTTTCCAGGAAGCTCGTAACCCGATCAAAAAAGGAGATCAGATTTGTCTGGCAAGATTTATTCTTAGTAAATCCATGCTGGGTTGTTTTGATCACCGAGTACTTGTCTAGATGTGCACAAATTGTGTGTTTTATGATTTGCTCTAATATCTTGCCCGGGATTGAAGTCAAACTGACTGGTCTATAATTTCCCGGGTCTTCTTTTTTCCCCTTCTTAAAAATTGGGACTACATTTGCCCTCTTCCAGTCCAGTGGCACTTCTCCACTCCTCAGGGATTTCTCAAAGATGATCGACAGAGACTCTGCAAGGACATCTGCCAGTTCCTTAAGAACTTGAGGATGCAGCTCATCCGGTCCAAATGACTTGAATTCATTTAGGCCAGTTAAGTGGTTTCGAACCAGTTCTCTGTCAATCTTAATCTGCTGTTCGGCACCATCCATGTTTTCATTACCTCTTAGGGGATGTAAACACATCCCCGAATCAGTCAATGATCCCGCACCCCATTTGCATAGCCCTCCTTCTATGAATAGACTTTGTTCAATGGGTCTTACTCCCAGGAATGTGTCTTTAGGTTTGCAGCCTTCAGCCTTCTAAGCATGTCTACTCGGAAGTAAGCCCCACTGTGTTCAATGGGTCTTACTCCCAGAAAAGTTTATTTAGAATTTCAGCCTTCTAACCATGTCTACTCATAAATAAGCTCCACTGTGTTCAATGGGTCTTACTTCCAGGAAAGTGTATTTAGGATTGCAGTCTCCTAATCATGTCTACCCAGAAGTAAGCCCCACTGTGTTCAATGGGTCTTACTCCCAGGAAAGTGTCTTTAGGACTTCAGCCTCCTAACTATATCTAACCAGAAGTAAGAAGTAACCATCTAAACATTCCGTTTGGAAAAATGAAGCTTTATTATATTTCAGATTCACAGTTCTTTTGGTGTTGGGATTAAGAAATTTAAGGACACAGTGGATTGCATCTTTTGTTGTTAGGCTATTAAAGACAGAGACTGCAATCCTAAAGACACTTTCCTGGGAGTAAGACCCATTGAACACAATGGGGCTTACTTTTGAGTATACATGGTTAGATTTGTGCTCAAAGTCTTACTGTTAATACATAATATTCTTCTCAATACTAGTCAACATTAAATGACAAGGAATTAGCAATACAGCAATATACTACAGAAATCAATAGTTTACAATAAGGGATTATAATGCTGATTGTAGCCATAGGCCAAATGTTAGCCTGAGAACTGAGTCAAGCTATACCCTTGAACTTTGAAGAGCACAAACTTCTTATATTTCAAAAGCGAAATTCTGCTTCCTCAAACCAGTGATGTAGGAAAAAAAACTGAAACACCCTCCTATTACTCTAAATATATTTTTAGTTTTCATGGAATTATCATTTCAGAGAAACAGAACATGTCCACAGCAAAATGTGCAAATTTCAGAGAAAGAAAAGATGTTTAAATCTTGCTGGGGAGTTGTGTGTGTTGATGCTCTAATGAAAGCATATACAAAAACCACAACCACCATAGGACGTGTCGTGTCATGCTGCTCCATCTACTGCATTTCCTGCAGAAGCAACAGACATGTTCATCCATCAGAGGCTACGGATTGCATACATTACCCTTTTATTCTTGTTACTTCATAACTGCAGTCCTAAACTACACAATACAACCAACCAGGTTTGTATTCTTAAAAAAACAAAAACAAAACCTGTTGAGTAGGAAAACTATTGAAATCAAAATTCTGAAGACTGCAGATTTTGGAATCAAAGTCTCCATCAAAATCTTACCTGGAGGATAAGAGCTGAACTTTAACTAAACCCAGAAATATATCCCTGAAACATACATTATCATAGATAATTGTGCAGAGAAATAATACATTATCATAGATAATTGAAGCAGAGAGATGATTTAGTTTGGTTTAAGATATTGGAATTATTTTTCATGTTCCTAGCTTAGCTAAGAAAATCATTAGGTGGTTTAGAACAACACACATTTTCTTCTAATTTGGATACAATTATAATTTTCCAGCACCGGCATAGCTTTACCAGTGGACGTGTATGGCATCCTGCAGTTGCGGGGCAGTGATGGAGCAAGGCAGTATTTGTTCCCTTACCTTGGAGTTGGATTGCCCTTACTCCAGTGCCAGAAAATTGGTTAGTACTGCACCCTTAATCTATTTCAAAGATTTGCTTGTGTGGAGAAAAAAGGCAGTTCCAAATTGACAAATAAAATGAAGAAATTTCAAGTTGTTACCAAAACCTTTCCCCATAAGCTGGAGACTTGCAGCTGTAGAAAGACCCAAGCAACTCAAGCAGGGTTTCTCTTTATATTTACATCACAAGATAGGTTATCCTGTTGGTATGACATCTCTGACCTAACAGTTTGGAGCTTAATGAGACTCGCTTCCAAGTTGAAAGTCTCCATAGGATTGCAAACTAAAATTCATATAGAAACATCACCCTCTGTAAGCTTCTTTACAACACTCATGTTCCAGTTAGTCATCTGTTATATTGGTGAAAAACAAACAGATTGAGGGCAAAATCCAGAGTAACTACGGGGAGTCCTTGCTCCGGTGTAAGAACAATTTACTCTGGATTCCAATATGAATTTCCCATAGGTTTTCACTAGGCGGTGCAGTTATTAGGGGTGCATGTAATGTCTCTTACGTGCTCCCATAGTTACTCTGGATTTGGGGGGTATGTCAGTCAAATGGAGAGGCATATGTACAGAAGCTGCTGCTTCAGTGAGTTCCTCAGTATTACTTCCCAAACAGAAAGACTGCCATTTTGTTGCTAAAAAGGCAGAAGTAGAAGACAGACAGGATTCAGAGAGCTGCCTTCATTACATATAAATGCATGTGTGACTTTTAACTCTTGCCTGTGTTTTTCATGCTCTCTTTTGAAATTCAGTAGCAAGCTCTTCAGGGTGATGGTGTGTCTTTTCATTTCTGTACTTGATAATGTAAGCAATTAGAAACAGTCCAAATTCTACAAATTTTTTAAAAACTCCATCTGGTTTCAGAAACGGTATCAACATGAGAGGCAGGAACTATTATTTATTGTAAAAACGTCAGAATTACTGAATATTTTGTCACCATCATATTCTTTCCCTTGGATCCTGGCTGTGTTTTTCAATACAGGATGGGATTAAAAGGCAAGAAAGACTGTACAAACATCCACCTGGTGCTTCAGCAGGTCATTCTGGAGAAAAGCATGCAGAGGCTAAGTACAGTTTTTATCTGGAACTCCTTCTTGCCTATTCTGAATCAGCGGTAACAGCTGCTTTTGGAACTTGCTTTGTATCCAAACACGGTGCATCTTCACTTTTTTCTTCCTGTTTACTTGCAAGCGCCGATCAAGCAGATTCTGCACTTCAGTTAAGCCAGCTGAACTAAAAATATGATGTATTTCATCTGCATTTGTAAAATAAAAGCAATGTCCTATGAATTAATTGGCACATTATAGACACAGATACATAACAATAAAAAGGCTGCTAATGTAGGTCATGAGGGGGATGCAAAAACCACCACAAAGGCCAAGACAGATTAACCATGAAATTTCACTGAAAATAAGCACTGTATCTCTAGAACTTCCTGCAGAAAAAGATTTCCTGGTTTTGTGAATGTGCTGTGATCCCCACAGTGGGGTCACAACAGAGAGAACATTCATTTTTCATTGACTTTTCCCCAAAAGAAGAGCAAAGAAGCAATGCCATTACTAAGGAGAGAGTGAGAACCACCTGGCTCTTAAACCCATCTCCCACAACTTACACAGCACTAAAAAACCATCCACAGATGCTGGCATACTAGGATATCTTCCCACCAACACAAAGCTCTGTTGAACAACAGATGCTTTCTAAAGTTTCTACAGATACAGCGAGACAGAGATCAAGTTACTGTTTCTCTGTATTTTGGCAAAGCAGTTGCACAGCACAGAAATCCAACTCCAGGCAAGACTTTACCATCACAAACCTTGCAGGACAGTACAACTCCGTGAGATTTCCAATGATGAATAGGACAAAGCTATGTAGCACAATCAAATCTGCCTGGTTCTGGATGCCCGTATTGCAGCAACTAGCAGCAATACAACCCTCCTAGCAGCAATACAACTCTCCGCTAGACATGCAGCAGCTGAAAAAATGGCACCTACTCCAGCTGTCTGTTACATGTGAAATTCCTTACTCACAGGGACTAAGTATCCATTTCTTTGACATAACCCATACTATCGAGTTTCTCAATTTTATCAGTACCACCACATCACATCAGAAACAGAACAACAAACCTTTTCTTGCTGTTCCAACCATTAAGCAAGAGCACGTACCCTCGAAATATGGGGGTGGGGGGGGAGATTCTCCATGGCACCACATGAATTTCATTAGAGTTCAGAATCTCATGCGTGGTGTACAAAATTCATCAGTCACACTCAAGTTGAAAGCACTATTGGAGTGACTCCCACCCACCAACCCCCCAAAAAATAGTTTTCATAGTTAACATCAAATATTATGGGGAAGCAAATAATTCCAAAGAAAAGCCTTTTGTAGAATTTTTAAAAAAACTTACTTGGCAAACCTCAGTTAATTCACAGTATTTATTTATAAAATACAGCAGATAGAAACCGTGACAGGACTCCAAAGAATGAGCCTCTATCTCTACAAGGTTAATATCCACATGCCACCTCCAAGGCTTGAGACTTATCCTACAATCCAGAGTAACTACGGGAAGATATAAGAGACACTGGATTGCTCTATTTATTTACCATAGGTTTCCCACTGTAACTACGTCGGTCTAAAAGGTCCCATAGTTACTCTGGATTGTAGCCTTAAAGCACAATCCATGTTTATGCAGAAGTCCCATTGTCCCAATGGGGCTTAGCCCAGGAAAGCATGTATAGGATTTTTGCCTTAAGAACAGGGGTGTCTAAACCCTGGCCTAGGGGCCAGATGTGGCCTACAGCAAGACTCTTCCATCTGGCCCTCGGGCAAGCCTTGTAATCTCCTGGATCTATCTCCAATAATTCTTATATGTAAATTTATGTATGTATTCAAATTTGAAATATAAATCATTTTTCCAGACCCTGACACAGTGTCAGAGAAATTATGTGGTCCTCCTGCCAAAAGGTTTGGACATCCCTGCTTTGAAGCAATAAAAAGCACAGTCCCCAAGACCTGAGTTAATTCCACACAGAACTGAAAAACAAAGACGCTACTCTCAATTATATGGTGGCTAAAGTTTTTTCTGTCTGAAATCATCATTAACTCTATTCTAAAGGGAGATTCCTCCAAAAATACATTTCTATCAAGAGTGGTAATTCCTGCAGGAGTTCTTGGGGAAAAAAATTAATTTGAACTACCAATTGGTCTTTACGTTATTCTCTATATATAAAAAATTGAAAAGTCACTGACTGATTCGCTGACTGACAGACTCATCAATGCCCAGCTAAAACTGCCTGGCCTAGAAGCGTGAAATTTGGGGAGGTTCCCGTCTGAGATGGAGGCATCCACTAAGAACTGGTTTTCAGATATTCCAACCAGAATGGGGTGAAAAGGGGCACAACACATTTTCCTCCCTATACTTTCCATTGAAGAATCCCTGACTGATGGATGCTTTGTCCCAATCCCTGAACCTAGAAGCATGAAATTTGGGGAGAGTGTTCCTTCTGTAACATCAAAACCCACCAAGAACCAATGTGGAGAAATTTAACCCTTAAGGGGCTGAAAAGGGGTGCAATGTGTTTATGTCCTATACTTAACATGGAAGACTGATCAACATCCAGCCAATTTGGTGCCCAGTACCCCAGTACCTGATGCACTGGGAGGAATGGTGTGCATGGGGGTCATTATGCATGGGATTTTGATGCACAAAAGGAACAATGCACATCAATGGGGGATGTTGTGCAATGGGGAGATGGTGCGCAATGGGGGATGGTGCACAATGGGGGGTATTGTACTCCTATAATGTGGCTATGTTTTGCTAGTTATTTATATCGTTTACCACTTTGCTTTGGATTGCACTGAAAATCAAATAATTTAATGACTCCCTATCCAAAAAGGGTTCACAATTTAGAAAGATGCAGAAAATACACCATCAGACCGCCACTAGAACCATGCTGAAGTAAAGGGAGCCAGTTATTATCATATCACTGAAGAGGAGCACTTTAAATGTAGCGCCTATTTACTCAGTTTGCTAGGTATAGCTGAGCTATCATGGGTGCAATCCTAACCTATTTTCCAGCTCCAGGTAAGGACATGCAACCCCGAGGTAAGGGAATAAACATTGCCTTACCTTGAGGAGGCATCTTTGATTGCACCCCAACTTGTCCCACTGGTACAGCTAACTCAGTACTGGAAAGCTGGTTAAAACTGCACACTGAATGTGGTAGGAAAAGGTTAAAATGAACACAAACTACTATTTGCTTATCCAAGAAGGCACTGAGCGACCCGGAGCAGCATGATATCTAAGTTGAGAATTTGTTTTCAGCATATCATATATTATGCTTATATCGTTATATCATTCTACTGTAAAATCTTTTTGGAAGCGTTGCTACATGTTCTAAGCCATTGAGGAGGGGGCATTTTCAAAGCCTAAATTTCCCTGTTTCTTTGTGTTTTGGCCTAACACCGACAAGAGTGGCTCAGAAGTACCTACCATACTTCTGTGGCACTTCTGTGACAACCCCAGGCCAACACGGTACTCGTGCCGGTCTAACCAGGGTTTAGGATTGCACTGTTAAGTTTCTCAAACAAGACCTTTAGCTCAATTCCTGACAAACTGGTACTAGTCACAGACCCTCTCATTCAGCCTTTATTCAGGGACTGAAATTTATTTCTTTGAAGTTCCTTGCTTCTTTCTCCTGCAGTGCATTAGGCACTTTGTTTTTAGCAGAAACTTTTGCACCAAAATTGTTCTGAGAAGTTAAATACACTATTCCAACATCAACTAGATCAGAAAGCCTCTCCCTCCATCCCTTTGCTCTTGGCACAATCTTTGCCATGGTGCCAAGTCCAGTACCTTTTGTAAAGAAATAAGCTCTGGTGCCATTGCCTCGTACGTAGAAGTTTGCTGACAAGCAACGTCCTGAGAAAGAAAAGGCAAAGAAAGATTACGCTATCCCTCTTCAGGACACACAAGCAAACACAGCACTTGTCTCCTCACAAAGAAAGATTACCTTCTTTAAAACGAAGTTGAGAAACATCATGTCTACCATAATCTCGGAACAACATCATTCCTCCAGGTTTCAATAACCTGGCCAGTCTATTTACAGTTCCTTGAATTCTGGGAAAAAAGCAAAAAAGGTCAACCCTCCAGTGTAATTCTAAAAATCAGTCTAAGACCTGAAAGGACTTGGTACAAGGCCTATCTCTTGTTATTATGTTTATCATAATCATTTAGCTATCCGATTAACGTTCTTAGATAAGAAAGGTTACTGGTGAAAATATCCATATAAAATTTGAGTTTTCATGGTTTATATGAAGGTGCATGAAAATACAATGGACTTTCTACCCCCCTGCAAGCTTGGCAAAGCATTCTTTTGCCCATGAGTCATATGCTTGCCTCTGAACAAACAGGAAGAAGATATATGCTATGTGGGAAAAGAGATTCTCTGCAAAAGCAAAATCAGATAACTCAGCTGTTCAGAGAACAAAGCTGAGAATATCTTTGGAGCATGACGGTGGCAATTTGGTTGCATTTTTTTAATAACATTTTGGATAAATCCACAATCTTTAAATAGGGATGCATCTTGCCATAGTGCCTTTCAGCAATGACAAAAAGCTAATGAAGTTCAGTATTTCAACCACAGTATTTAATATGTCCTGTATTCATACAAGGGAACTTTAAACAGCTACATGATAAATTCATCCTTTCACTTAGTCCTGAAAACCAGTGATAAAAGACATTTCACACTTTTGCTCTGCCCTGCTCTCCCTTCAGTCTTCATTTACCTGTCAGGATGAATAGCAGAGAGGACAAAGACGAGGAGAATGACATCCAGGCTCTCATCGGGGAAGGGGTAGGGTGAGGCATCGTCGCACACATTGTGAACAAAGGCAAAACACCGTGAGGAATCGAAGGACGAATGTGACTGTTACAGCCCCCATCAAAAGAAACAAAGAGATCTGAACCAGTTAGAACACATCTCATGTGACACAGAAACGGGGCTGGGGGAATGACCTCCCTCAGAGATTTAGCTTTGTAAAAGGGTTTTGAGGGCCAATGTATGTGAATCAGGAGAAACAAAGAATTTCTTGAAATATACTACTATATTTAAAGCCCAGAAGATATGGTGAATGATTCTCCCTGGGAAGCAAAAGGGTTTGTTTTTTTCCCCAAAGTGAAGCATACACAGATGCATCTGGCCACTTACATCTCAGACTTGTACAGTCCTGAAAGAGCTTTACCATTTTGATCTGTTGAGTGTACAAACTTAGCCAGATTACATGGGGATATGTTTGTACACCATCATTCTCTATTCTGAGCAGTTCACTGATTCCTGTCAGAAACCTGAAAATATCAAACATCTATTTTTTTTAAAAATACTGTACTTAAAAACATGAGTGCTATTTGAATCTAACACTCATCCCTTGATAATGTTTTTAATCATTTTCAAAAAGTGAACATGTTATTTAAGCAACTGAATATGCTAGACAGTTACTATTCTTTTGATTCAGTCTTTAGAGGTACTTTCATAATAGAGTAGCAGGTTCTCTTAGGGGAAAACATGAACAAGACAAACACCTCCCTCGCACTAAATTATTCTGCTTCTTTCTCTTACAATAGTCTAGCCTTTGCATTCTTTCACTACCTCCAGTAGACCTACCTCTAGTGGTAAAAATCTCAGTTCTGCTGAGCTGAAATAGTGAGCCTGAAATTAAAAAAGCTGTCCAGACAACCAGCTGTGACTTGATCTAAGACAGTGGTTCCCAAAATTACCTGAGTCATGACACCTTTGGGTCCTTTTCTTCCTGGCTGAGCCAGTCGCCACTATCTTGTATCTCACATAATCTTGTGAGATCCAAATTACAGCACTCAAATCTCATGAGATTTTGGTATCACCATCATACTTCTCTTTAAATCTTATGAGATCTATGATAGAGCTGTGATCTTGGATCTGGTGAGATTTTGCAAAATCCAATATGGCATTACTTGGGGGGGGGGGGAATAGGTAGGAGGGGTGACTGCAGATATCCCACAGCACTTTTGCCGATAAACCCTATGGCAGTAGTTCTCAAAATTCATGGGAGCTTTACTCCCTAATTTATTGCATGGTGGCAAGGGCAGTGATGTAGACCTTAGGATTACGGTATGTCCTGTTGGGGAAGGGAGGCTATTTTCAAATGTAGGAGAAGTGCTGCTGGAGTCTATAAGGTGTGTGGGAAGCTCTGGGGAGCCCCAGAGTGTTAGCAGCGTTCCCTGAGGCTAGAAACTAATGAAAGTGTAATCACAAGTCAATTTCCATTTTCATCATGGTTGCTACTCCATTTGCAGATAGAGCAGCTGGATTACATATAGAGGTGTGTGTGAAAACACCCCTGGTTAAGCACATATAGAAGCTGGAAAGTTTCTCCTGAAAATGCAAACCAGGAAAAAACCAGTGGAAGGATACTACTTAAAAGTACTCTCTCCAGATTCTATATAGTAAGACGACTGAAGGAGAACAAGCCATTTTATGCTGCTATAGTGTTTGGACTCCATTTCATTTGCACATAAAATACCTTGATCAGTTCCACTGCTCCTGAAGCAAAATCACAGCAATATATGAAGACTCTAGGATCATGACTAGAGGAAAAAATAGTATCAGTGACATCATTGCTTTACTAAAGTAACTTTCATTCATAGGTGATAAATTTGAAGGTACAGTAAATTATGTAAATCAATTCTTAACAGACATAGGAAGAAGGTTAGATAAGTGCAGGCTAGAATGGGAAGGAAGGGTAGTGAGTGATGGTGCAAAATGTACTGGCTTGTGAAACAAACAGATACTATTTGAGAGGGGAGGGCAGTTGTCTTCCCGGGGAAAAATTTTCAAACCACAAGCATCCTGCGATACTTTAATAAGCCTGACCAAAAAGTAATACATGAAAGGAAAGGTTGACACAGAGAACTCTCCTATTCCATTTGCAAGGAGACTCAACGGAACTCCAATCCCTAAACAACATCAGTGCAGATGATATAATCATAACCATTCATTTTCCGAATGAAAACATAACAGTAGCAGCTTTCATCTCACCTGTCTCATAACTACTACTGAGCTAGCTTGGAGATCTCTTACTACAGTAGACGCTGGGGTTGCAAGGCAGAATTATCCAGCCTCAATAGATACTTCTTATAATTAGGGATGGGAACTCAAGTCAGGTGACTCAGACTCAAGTTATGAAAATGTGTGTTTTTGCTGACTTGTGCACATGGATGACCAAGGCTCTAATCCTAAACTCCAGTTAGGCCAACATCAGCTTTAGCATAGTTCTGTGTGGACCGTTAAGGCATTTCTGCCCCACTTGTGGGAGGGTTAGACCACTGCACAGGCATACGCCAACCTCCCCACACCACCATGGAAAGATATGACATTTGAATCCAAGAAGGGGGCAGAAGTGGGCCCTGGCTCTCCTACCCAACTCTGATAAAAAGGAAGGGATTGATCACTGGACAAGGAAAGAATATCTGTAATGTCCTTTGGATGAGGGAGGGCAAGAGAAGGAGCCAAAGAGGGTTCTTGCTCTATGAAGCCCAGGGAGAGAGAGGAGGCAGGATAGCATGGCTGAAGGCAGTTTGTAGCAATCATGCCTTTCCACCACTTGGCTCCTTTCATCTTTGTTGTTGCTTGGAAGGAGCAAACTCCATTAAATGACTGGCTGCAGTGGGACAATTTCTAAGTAGAGATGCTAAGGATTGGGTCATCCTGGTAAGCCTTGTAGCATTTGCATGTGATCCTCCCCTCTCTTGCTTCTTCTGTTGCTGCCTCGCTTACAGTCTGTCCCACACACTCTTGCCCTGTTTACAGATGGGTTAGAACTGTAGGGGAGTGTTTATGGTGAACTCAACCCCCCCCCCCCCCACACACACACATGTACTGGCAAAACCCCATTTTTTCCATGGAGCAGTGGCAGACCTTTAGGGTGACTCAAGTCTTTTGAGATGTGAAGGAGCAACTCAGCAAGTGCTCACATTATGATACTTTTTGAGTCAAGTTGCAGGGGGCGGTGCAAAGCAAACCCCTTAGGACTTTCCCATCCCTGCTTGTAATTATTAGCATTACTATTGGGCTTTAAAAAGGCTTTTGCCAAAATAAGCTACTATGTTCATTCAGGTGAATAACAGTAATTATAACAAAATTATAATGATAACAAAATAATGATAAAACTGCAGTCATTCTTCTCATATCTAACAAGCATGCATTCTTATGGTTATAAGATCAGCCAAGTAATTTATGAATATCTACTAACAGTGATACTTTGTGGCATGTGATGCAAAACAGCAGTTTTCACAACAATTCCAGAGCATTATTAGGTATACATCTCAGGGTATGACAACTTACCAGGTAGCTTTCAAAAGAGGAAATACACTGTTTCCAGCACCACAGCCAACCTGGAAGACAAACAAAATCTAAGCTAAAATCTAAAGCTAAAGTAATTTGTTAAATTTATCTTGCAACATTTTCAAGGAAGATGAAAAGGAAATTTTAAGAATTGTATCCTAATCTACAGTTAAACTGGCATAAGCTACAGCATAAATCCTATGCTGACCTGCGGGTTTCACAAAAATGCTGTAAGGAACTTCTGTGCCACACCTGGCAGGGCCTCCACCACCATGGTAAAATATGCCAGATGAGTTAGGCTAGCCTAAATTGGTTAGGATTGCACCTAAATAGAGAGTTCAGACACACTAACACGCTAACTGAACCCAAATCTGCAAACAACCCATAGTTCGGGGATAACACATAAGGACCAGAAATTATGGGAACCAGTTTGTACTGTGTGGTTTCCAAATAAAATCTGTATATATATATTATTAGCAACTTAGCAGTCAGGACCACTGCTCTTCTCCAAGAGGCTTTTGCATTAGAAAAATGGAAAAATATGTGCCAGTAACCAAGTGCAATAGGTCTGAACCTAGCTGAACAATAGGCAAAATTAAGAGCCAATGTGGGCTAAAATGTAAAGTCAAATCTTACAAGGCTGGATATTTGCAAGCCTATCTGCAATTCTGCATACCCACAAAAAAGTCACAAAATCTATCACTGCATACAGAATATAGATTTAAAATACCTCCAAAATCCGGAAAGCAGCATTGCAGCCTGGGAAGGACTCCAGATTCACCTGTGTTTCTCCAGAGCACTTGTCACTTTGGTCGTTGGCAACAGAGAAGGGGTAACACATACTAATATTATTTTCTTGCAGCAAAGAAATGTTCTCAAGAGAATTGTTTGCACAATTTCTGCCTTCAGGAATTCTGGAAAGTCTTAAGTGAGGTAAGTCTTTTGTTGTGTTTGTCTTTATATTATCTACTTTGTCACATATTCCTTCTGGAAGAAGTTCTGGAAATTCCAAGAGCAACCAATTGCGATCTTTGAAAAAGTTGTTCTTGTGGGTTTTGTAAAATTCATTCCAGTATTTATTGGCTTCTCTCTCATATTTTTCTAGATTAAACATATACAGAAGAAGATAGCTGGCATAAAATAACGAAGTTACTTAAACTTACTTAACGTTGTTGATTGTAAACCTAAAAGATGGCAAATCCAATTAAATATTTGAATGGCAGTTTTGAGCATGAACAATACTTTAAGTATTATCTTGATGAAGTTCTCAAAAATTCCCCGTAAGGTATGTAGTATCTCCATTTTGTAGCTGGGAAGCTAAAGGTAGAGAGACAGTGGCTTGCATAAGACATTGTAGCGATCTCATGACAGGAAAGACTCAAACTGGGAAAGTCCTGATCTGAAGCAGAGTAAGGGCCCAATTCTACACAATTTCAACACTGAGGTAGCCACAGTGCCAACCTAAGGTAAAAGAACATTCCCTAACCTTGAGTAGTCTCCATGACTGTCCTCAACTAGAGGATGCAGTGTAAACCCCATTGGCATGGCTGCATCAGCCCTGGAAAGCAGGACAGGATTTTACCATAACTACTTTATTCTGAGCTTTCTGTAGTCTAGACCTGAAGGGTCAACTTTTCAACAAGCAAAGTCAAATCAGAAAAAAATGTAAGCATGAGAACCAGAATTCTGCATGTTTTGGTTGACTGTGAACAATGTGATTTGCACCATTATTTTCAAGGAAAATAACAGTACTACTGGTGTATGAAATTGCTTTATATTACATCAGACGACTATTGTTATTGTGGCTGCAGTGGCTTAGTGGTATAAGGCACTGTGCCAACCAATGTGAAGATCGGCAGGTTAGCATTTTGAGACCCGAGTACTGCAAGGTGAAGAAAGCTCCTGTCCTTAGTCCAGCTCCTGCCAACCTAGCAGTTCAAAAGCATGCAAATGCAAGTAGATAAGTAGGAACCACCTTGGTGGAAAGGTAATAGTGTTACATGTGCAGGTGGGCCACATGACCACAGAGGCGTCTTCAGACAGTAGACACAATAGTGGTCTATGCATCTACTGGCAATAGAAAAGGGGATGAGCACAGCTCCCTCGTGACCAACAGGGCAACCTGATGGAGCCACCTTTATTACTGTTATCTATAAATATAAAATGGAAAAGTCATTGATTCAGTCACTGACTTATCAATGGCTAGCCAAAACAGCCTGGCCTAAAAGTGTGAAATTTAGGGAGGGTGTTCATTCCATGGCAGAGGCACCCACTAAGAAACAGTTTTGGAAATTTCAACTGGAAGGGGGTGAAAAGGGGTGCAACACGTTTTCCTCCCTATATTGTTCCTTCTGTGACATCAACATCCACCAAGAACCGATGTAGAGAAATTTAACCCTTAAGGGTATGAAAAGGGTGCAACATGTTTTTGTCCTATCTTAAACATTGATGACTGACTGATCAAAATCCAGCCAATATGGTGCCTGATGCACTGGGAGGGATGTTGGGCATGGAGGTTGTATGTGCATGGGGGGTGTATGTGCATGGGCAGATGTTGTACATGGGTAGTTGATGCACATGGGGGATGTTGCACATGGGGATTGATGATGCACATGGGGGTATTTTACTCCAATGCGAGTACATTTTGCTAGTCAATTAAATATTTTTTTACCATTTTAAAATAAAAAAGTAGTTCACAAAGCAGTTTACATAGTAAAACACATTATACAGACCCTTTTATATCTCAGGGAAGAATCTTTAATAGACTCCTACCATTTATGACTGCAATTTTAACTTGAACTTAGGCTGGCCTAAGTCCAGGCGCAAGTCCTGTGCTAACCCGGGGATGTCACAATATATCCATAAGATACTTTTGCACCACTCCGGGGAGAGGTTAGGCCAGTGCATAGACATACACTTGCCTCCCTATATCATCATGGGACCAATGAGTTGTGCCAACCTAGGTTAGGATTGCATCTATAATCTTTTAGATGTGAGGGATTCAATCTTTCACATGCAAAGCACCAGGTTATAAATCTTCCTTTAAGTCAGCTGGATGAGAATGAGATGGAGACATGTTGCACTTACATTCAAGGCTAGAACGCCAATGGGATCTGATGGGACTCAAAAATCAGGAAGAACCTTTTTGTGGTACGGCACTTTGATACCTCACCCAGTTCCTTAGCTCTTTAAGGAGTGGCTACTCCTATTTACTCTCAAGCCTTTTTCCCAACTAGGCTATATCCCCCCACCAGTTTCAAAAGACCAGCATAACTCCTCCCCCTAATTTGCTTTTTCTCATTGATTTGGTCCTTTCAAACAAGAAGACTGAATGAGAGACACTCAAGCAACAGCATCAGATGCAGCGCAAGGAGCAGGGGAGAGAGAATGTGTTCTACTTGCAGTTTCTGGGTACTGTTCTTCTCCATTTCCAAGAAATTCAGGAATGTCACTTAGGAGGAAGGGGTGGAGGAAAAGGGATTGCTATACACTTAATTTTGGATTACTGCTTGCTTGGTAATTTCATGTCCTCAGCCCACACCCGACAGATACCTTTACATACTGTATATCCCTTACCATCTTAAGAACTGGAAGTTCACCTTTTAAAAAAAATAAACACTAGGATACTCAGGTCTATACCATCAACCCACTGCAGCCAACTGCAGTTTCACAAGAAACAAATCAGTGGGTTTGTAGTAGTTGAGAAATACAGCAAAAGGATAAGAGTTTTCTTATTTGTTTTCATTTTCTGTTCTAAGTTTCAAAATATAATAAGATGAAATATATTAGGTGAATTTTGAACAAAAATTATTTTGGGGGTGGATCTAATAATTAGAAAGTTTGAAAGCCACTTGTTCGCAAGATGCAGCTTGCTAACCCATGTAGTAGAGTCAAGGCTCACTGCTCGAATGCCAGGGACAGAAATACAGGCTTATCTTGAATTCCTAAGCACCATCACCATTGTCTTTCACTTGCCCTTTCTTTTGTGTAGGAGAAAGACTGCATGAGTGGGGTCAATGTTCATGTTTAAGCCACAGTTCATACAGTAATTGCTTTATCATCTATGGCCCACTAGAAGTCAAGTACATATAGGTTCTTGGATTCACAGAATGCTTATCAAATCATAGTTAAATCACTGTTCCTTTCAGAAAAGGTCTGTTGGAAGAAAATGACTAAACAGCAATGCTTAAATCGGGGCTACTGTAAACAAGTCCCCAAAATATGGACAGGGGCATTTTGGTCCTATGATGCAAGAACTCAAAGTTTTCTAGTGTGACAGAGAAAAGGTGAAAGTTGTGGGGATGGCATTTAGGACTGTTCTGATATCATAATCACCTACACCTGTGGGAGTAAGGGTGTGGGTGGGAAGTCCCTTTAAGAAGCTAACCCCCCAATCCAGAGTAACTACGGGAGCACGTAAGAGACTTTACGTGCACCTGAAGTTACTGCACGACCTAGTGAAAACCTATGGGAAATTCATATTGGAATCCAGAGTAAGTTGTTCTTACACCGGAGCAAGGACTCCCCATAGTTACTCTGGATTTTGCCCTAAAGCAAGTAAGACAGAGGAGGAAGGAAGGAAGAAAAAAGGTTTTTTCCTCTTGTATCTGGACTAAGTAATGTGGGAGTAGAGTGAAGAGTGAAGTCAAGTTAAAGGTTTAAGGATAACTTACTTCGGTAAGGGGAGTCTATTTAGTAATTATTATTTTATCCTGCTGTGCTTGGTTTGCTTATGTATTAATGCTTGTGAGCATATTTTTTGGTTGTGTATTTATTATAAAGACAACCTTATCTTTAAAGTTTGAGTATTGTTCTTTTCTAACTTCCAACATATCAGGAACTCATGTGGTCCTATTATTAATTCTATTGAGAGGTAATAACTTGTTAGTGACCGCTTTTAAAGGTTTTCTATTTTATAAATTAACAAGAGGGTTTGTTTATGCCCAGAGTGAAACCTTCCTTTTGTCATATCTAGCCATTAGTGTAAAACGTATCTATTTATTCATTTATACGGTAGATTTATAGACTGCCTTTTGCCTTATGGCTCCAATGCAGTGTACAACCCATTTTAAAATTAAAAGCACAATAATATGAATAACAATGCAAACCTCAACACACTAGGGACAGTTAGACACCAACCCCCCAAAAGCACAAAATTACACAACAGAGAGATTAATTTCAATGAATCCCAAAGGTCCAGTAGAATAAACAGGTTTTAAGTACATGTTTGAATACCAGAAGATACAAACTTCCTAAGGATGGCATTCCAGAAGAAAATGAGATACCACTGAAAAGGCCCTGTCATGACTCCATTTCAACTGAAATTCAGTAATCAGCAGCACGGGGATTGTTACAGACCCCAATTCATCATCAAGGGAAAGCCGCATAAATTGGTAGCCTATGCAGATGGGAGTGACAGAGTGGCTGCCAAGATTCACCTGTGACCGGAAGTTGGATGCCTTATGAGATTTTAAATGCAGAATCCAGTGACAATAGAGACCAGCGTCAGTTGAGAAAGTCACTTGGATGGACCAGAATGTCAAGGGAACTACCTTCCCTCCCTGCAACCAGTGGGAAGAGAGTTCCTCTGGGGGCAACACAGACCAATAAAAGTGAGGTACAAAAGCTCACAGTAGAACAAATTTTAATGGGCAGGTTCACTTCTATGGTGGAAGATGGTCCTTAAGGTATGAGGATACTGGAATGTTTAGTTTATTCCTCATTTAACATCTCTGGTTCCTTATAGAAAAGAATTCAGAGGGAAAGCACACTGAATGAACATGAAAGGACCACTACAAGATTTTTGCTTAAATTTCTGTTGCAAGCTCAGAAAATGCAGGATTCACTCTAAATCAACTGTCCAACTTAACCAATTCCCTCATTTCCAACCCTGTCTCGGCAGTAAGTTGTTTTGTTTTGTTTTGTTTTTTGGTGTGACACACTAGGGTTTGTTTTGAGCCACTCCCCATTTACAGCATTATCCAAAAAAGAAGTCAGAATTGAGCTGCATGTACAGCTGCTATACAATTCGCTACATTCCTTTAAGGAAAAAAATGCCACAGCTCCTCCTCGTCTCATCAGCATGCTTAAAAAGCAGCTGAACGCATTGAAAGCCTGTCATCAGTTTATTCATTTTTACTCTTCCTGTTTGCAGTGAGAACCTAAACAATACCTCCTTTCTGAGCAATTTTGCAGCACACAGGAGAAAAAGCTGCCTTATTTATTGCTTTTTACACTAATTTCCAAGGACCTAAAATAACCCGCTCATTAGTTGCATCCTGGCTCATTGTTAACAATAAATAGGTCAAAATGTGCTGCTACTTGCAGAAAGATGAAGCTTTTTGGAGGAAACATTATTGGCAAATCTTACCAATTCCCATTTGAAGATAGTGGCGTTCAGGGGAGAAAGGATAATCCTTAGAGTCTCATATATCTCCGCAATAAGCTGCTGCCAGTGCCTGTGTCCTGCTTATTTAAACCCCTACAAATACTAATCATCTTTATTAAATCTATGAAGAATATCCAAAGAGCTCAATGATAATATGAGAAGTACATTTTAAATACATATATTAATTTCAGTAGCCAGGTAGACTGGAAGGAGATAACATAGGTATGCACATGTATAAAAGAAGGCTTACATAATTAAATGAGGCAACAGACAAGATTCATAGCTGCAGTAGAGATTTTGCAAGGCTTAGCCATCATTCATAATTTTCATTCAATCTTAACAAGAACCTTGTGCCACAGGTCTGAGTAAATGCTAGCAGATCCACCGCAGTCACTTAAAGGATCACAAATCTCTCTCGTGGTATAGATACTGAACAGCATCTGCACCATGGTGGGTTATTGGTGGGTTTGTAAGTATACACTTACAAACTGTACAGTTACACCGTACAGCAGGGCTTCTTCTACAAATGGAAAACTGGCCCCCAAATCCAGAGTAACTATGGGAGCATGAAAGAGACTTTATGTGCACCCGTAGTTACTGCACCACCTAGTAAAAACCTATGGGAAATTGATATTGGAATCCAGAGAAAGTTGTTCTTACACCGGAGCAAGTACTCCCCATAGTTACTCTGGATTTTGTCTGTAACCAGCTACATGGACTCCTCTTGCAGTAGAAGTCTTTGTATGTGGTCAATGAGCCAGTATGACCTTTCCAGGGCCCTAAACAGTCCTAGGTGGAGACCCAGGCCAATCAGTAACCATGAACTATTCTGTTTATTTCTCTATTCTAAGATTTCTAATCCTTCACACTAGAAGATAAGCAATAAATTAGAAGATATCTAGTGTGTGTTGCTGCTCTCACATTTCAAATAGCCAGCAGATCTCACCTGGGTTCACATGGGGACTGTAGCTTACAAAGATGAGCAGGCCTCCGTCAGTCTTGAAAGACTCTGGTAACATGCTCGGCACTGCATACGCTGCATGCGAAGCATGAAAGCCTGGGTCAAATTGTTATGGAGGATAGGCTGTTACCCAAGCAGCAAATCCCCCCTCTCCAAGCCACTGAATTAGTCCAATGGAAAGGTAGAGCCAATACGATTGGATCCAGCTGGCGTTGCAGAGCTGGGCTAAGGACAGGAGCTCACCATGTCTTGTGGGGCCGACCTGGGACTTGAACCCTGGCCTGCTGGTTAACAGGCACAGCGTCTTAACCGCTTGCGCCACCCACAGTTCTAATACAAAGATGGCAACACCACTAAAACCAGTCACATTCCTCTTTTGGCATAAGAATCTCCCAGAATATGTGACACATGTACATCATGGTGCAACAAGTGAAGGCTCATCACAGGCAGCCCAACACTCCATCTGATTTTAAAACCTTCCCTTATCAATCACTGTTTGCTAGTGAAGCAGGTTGGCAGATATTAAAAAGTTATGCAAAATGAAAACCTGTTTGCATGAAGATTTGCACATTTTTCCTTCCACATCTCTACCGGTTTCGAAGGGAAAACTTGGAAAATATTTTTTTTTAAATGAACATTTAAGTCTTTGTGGGTGTTGCTTTGAACCAATTAAAAATGTAACAATGTGATTGTTTTTAAAAGACATTAAATGTTATTACAGTAACAAACATCCTCTGTTTGCCTAATGGCTTGTTACTAGGCTCGAGATCTTTGTACGTGCTTCAGGATATTTGTATGATCTTTGTATGATCTTTGCTGTTCTTCAGGATTTTTTTTTATGTTGTTGCAACATTAGTTGGGAAGATTTCTTTTTCTGGTTAAATGTACTTTTCTTCCATTAGGAAGAATTAGGTTGATGTATTCTCTTAAGTCCCCATAGGGCACCCTTTTAATATCAATAAAAGAAGAATTTATTACAAGCTCACTTAGGGTGCAATCCAGAGTAACTACGGGGAGTCCTTGCTCCGGTGTAAGAACAATTTACTCTGGATTCCAATATGAATTTTCCATAGGTTTTCACTAGGTGGTGCAGTAACTACGGGTGCACATGATGTCTCTTATGTGCTCCCGTAGTTACTCTGGATTGTAGGGTTAGATAGGTATGTGCATGCACCTGCATATACAGTGGCACTTCACGTAACAAATTTATGTAACATGCCTTCGTTCCGGAGGCATGTTTGTTATATGAAACGTTCTTTACGTGAAGCGGATTTTCCCATAGGAAATAATGGAAACTCAGACAATTGGTTCCACAATCCCCAAAATATTCATATAAAAATATTAACTGGATATAAAAATGATGACAAAACGCTAGAATTGAATTCAAAACATGCATTCAATGTGCATGAGCCTATGAAGTGTACTTAGGCTGCAATCCTAAAGACACTTTCCTGGGAGTAAGCCCCATTTAACACAGTGGGGCTTTTTTCTAGGTAGACATGGTTAGGAAGCTGCAATCCAAGTGTCTCCCCACTTTCTCCTTCTCTTCATCCTGAGCCTCTCTCTTCCCTGCTCCCTTCTGGCTAGCCTTGAGCTGCTTCCCTGTTCTCCACTGCTGTTTTCTCCCTCTGCCCAGCGGATGCCCAGCCATAGGAGGAACAGCACGGAAGTGTTGCTTTTGCTATGGGCAGGCGCGCTAGGCAGCCCTGACGCTTTTTAAAAGGACTGCTGGCCAGCGCGTCTGCCCCAACTGCCAACGAGAGTATTTGTTACGTGAAGCACAGTTTGTTATGTGAAGCAGAATCCTAGAGAAATTTTTGTTTGTTATGTGGAACATACTTTATGTGAGGCGCTTGTTACGGGAGGCGCCACTGTACATTTAATGTTGAGATTAGAGTAGGTTAACTGGATAGAGGGAACATGCATCAGCTACAGTTTATTGTTATGAGTACACCAAATTTAGATTTTCTTTTCCTGCTTTTTAAGCAGTAATTTTTGTAATGGTTTTTAAGTGCTGTAAGCCTCCTTGAGAGCAAAATTTTGGCTGAAAGAACAAGGCAAAAATGGAAGAAATAATAAATACCACCATTCTCAGCATGGAATTAATTGAAGGTGAGTTTCTGGCAAATAAGTTGCTTGGAAAGATAGTCCAAAGATAGCTGAGTATTTAAAAGTGATTGCTCTGCATGACATCATACTCATTCTCACCCCAGCAAAATAAAGATTCAAGCTAACTTTAGATAACATGCCAGTTGCATTCCTTTATTAAAAGTAACTGGAGCCTTGCTATTGTTTAGTTCTCAAAGTGGGGATTGGGACCCCTTGGGGGATTGCAACTTCATTTCAGTGGGGTTGCAAAAAGCCTTGTGCTGCCATCTTGAAATCTGGTACTGGAAGTCACATTGAACATGTGAAGGTAGATATGGAGGAGCTCTGACAGGATGGCACTTCTTATTTGATGTCACTTCTATCCATGACATCATTTTCAGGGGGTCCTGAACAGATTGCCTTTCTCATAAGGGAGTCCTTGGCTGAAATGCTCAAGAATCACTGGTTTGGTGATTTCTAGACAATCACCATAACATGGTTTATGTGTTTGTATCCTGAAACACCATTTGGAAGCTTCATCCAGTCAAGAATTTAATTACTGAAATATGAATGAATTTTAAATGTATTGGTACATCTTAAACCCCTGCTAACACATGCTAATTGGGCAAGAGGCACTCTTTCAAGTGGTGCTCTTCTTTTATTTAGCAGGGGGAGAGTAACTGGCCCTACACACCCCAGCAATGTCTGTTCAAGTGGCTTCTGCATGTGTTCTTTTTGCATTTTAGATTATGAGCCCTTTTGGGACAGGGACCCATTAACTATTATTTTTCATTTTCTTTGTAAACAGCTTTGTGAACTTTTTATTTGAAAAGCAGTATATAAATACTGTAAATACATATTAAGATATATTTTAAAATATATATATATTCAGATATATATTAAGATATTTAAGATATATAAACATATATTAAGCTAAATTCACGGCAACCATCTTAACATTTAAAATCAAGCCGATATGGTTTGAATATGTTTCAATATCTTTGAATATCTGGGATATCTTTGAGGAAAGATCTTCCCCTTTCACCTTTCCTCACACCTCTAGAGGAGATCTGGAAGAAAGACTCTGCTTAGAGGTACAATCTTTCTTAGATTGTGACTCTTTAAACTGTTTTTTGAAAACTACAGATTTGAACCTCAGAATTAAGTACTAAGAATTAAATACCAACACTGGAATTAAATGCTAAATATTGACATGCACATTGGAACCAATGACTGTACCACAAACCATTTCTGAAAATACTTAAGAGGCCCTAAATTCTACTAAAATATAAATATAAATTTCACTAGAGTTTGATTTCCCAAATGATAGAAGTAAAGGAGACTATTTGAAAAGCAATATGAAATTGGGAAAGGAAGGTCATAATATTTTTTTTAAAAACATTGTTTTTAGATTGCTGACTTTCCTATAGTCCAAAGGAAGGATTGTTACATTAACAAGACAAAAAAAACTATAATACAATCAAAAGCCAACAGTAAATTCATGTAATAATAATGTACTGTATATTCTATGATCACAGTAAGAAATATGCAACCAACTTAGAGTAGAAGAGAGCATAACAGATCATGCCAGATATACACGGATGAAACATTTGAATGAGCTGGTAAATTGCAAGCTAGAAGTGGATGAAGGCAACAGCTGACATAGTTAATACAAAATATTGGAAGATGAGGGAATTGCAGTATAAGAAATAGGACACAAGCAAAATAATAGCGATTCCACAGTTTTAACTCTTTTTAAAAAAAAATTACCTTGCAGCTCTGGTGGGACTCTTA
Organism: Cryptoblepharus egeriae; assembly: GCA_030015325.1. NCBI lineage: Eukaryota > Metazoa > Chordata > Lepidosauria > Squamata > Scincidae > Cryptoblepharus > Cryptoblepharus egeriae. The sequence continues at coordinate 88,823,816 of JAREYC010000001.1, forward strand.
CAAGTGAATTCTTTGTGGCTTTTTCCAAGGCTCTTTCTTCTTCTTCCTGGGACCACTGCATGTGGTCCCTGAAAAAAGAGGGGAAAAAGGCTTTTAGAAAGCTTCCATCGCCTTTTCTCCACCACCACCACCCCATAAGGCACCACGTATAATCAGCTGCATTGTATAGCCTGGATCCCATTTTCCCCCACTCCCACCCTTCATTTTTTAAAGAAGGCCCTGATGCACTCTGGAACGCCTATAATTCATATATTCCATTCTTTTGCTTTGTTGCAAGTTCCAGCAGGCTGTGCTGACAGCTACATGCAATGCCTTCTCCTAATAGCCCATGGTAGCACTTGAATTACTCTGTGGTACGTTGTCTTTGTGTTGCTTTCTCTGTGGGACGTTTCACAGCCCATTCTTTAACATACAATGATTGAAAGCGCAGTGCTGCTTCTGCTGTAGAGTTTGTCACTTAAAATGTATATAAATATTAAAGCAAGCCTGTGAGCTCATCTGCCTGTGCTGTTCAATTCCTAAATAATGGCAGTTCCGTCTGAGATAATACATTACATGTTACATGCCAATGTCAGACTTTATGTGCACCCGTAGTTACTTTACATGCACCCGTAGTTACTGCACCACCTAGTGAAAACCTATGGGAAATTCATATTGCAATCCAGAGCAAATTGTTCTTACACCGGAGCAAGGACTCCCCATAGTTACTCAGGATTGCACCCTATGTCTACTTAGAAGTTAGCTCCATTGTGTTAAATGGGGTTAACTCCCAGGAAAGTGTCTTTGATTGCAGCCTCTTAACCATGTCTACCCAGAAGCCCTATTGTGTTAAATGGGGCTTACTCCCAGGAAAGTGTCTTTAGGATTGCAGCCTAAGTAGACTTCATAGGATCATGCACACTGAATTCATGTTTTGAATTCAATTCCACTGTTTTGTCATCATTTTTACATCCAGTTAATATTTTTATATGAATATTTTTGGGGTTGTGGAACCAATCGTCTGAGTTTCCATTGTTTCCTATGGAAAAATCTGCTTCACTTAAAGAGCATGCCTCCGGAACAAATTAAGCTCTTTATGTGAGGCACCACTGTACTAGCCTGGCTCTCTCGTTTATGTGATGAACAAAATACAGGCAGAAACAGCAACCAGAAGTAAGCTTTCCTTTACACAGTGGAGCAGACTTCTGAATTGTATAAAGGTCTAGAATCTCTCTAGTCAAATACTGGTGTTTTAATGTCAGCGAGACTGGAGCAAACAATTATTGCAGCTAGTACCACAATGAGGTTTTATGCCAAAATAAAATGGAAAATGCTGAGCATTGCAAGATATTCTCTAGGAATTTCAGTTTTAAGGATTCAAAGAGGTTAATAGTTATATCCAGTGATGGGCTTCAAGGGGTTCTCACAGGTACTATAGAACCCTTTGCTAATGAACAACTGGTTCTAAGAACCAGTTACTAATGGGACATAGAACCTGTTGTTAATTTATTTGAATCCCACCACTGGTTATGTCCTAAAAAACCAAGCAGATTTTAAGAGAGGATACATCAACTGCTATAATGGAATAAGTCCATATGACCTAACGTTACACTACACAGTGGTACAGCTAAGCAGGGGCAGTTGGGGTGGATCACCCCATGCCATAGTCTGGGTCAGGGTGGTGGGTGATAGGTGCATCACACGATCGCCCAAGGGAGAGGAGCTCCATGTGACGTTTGGCAGCAGATGTGTCCATCTGCCTACCGATGTATGCAAATGGCACCCCAGGAAGTAATTCTGCAATGTGAGTGAGATGACATCACTGCAACAATGTAGTTACCTCTAGATAGAAATCTGACCCTAAAGTGATTGGTTAACCCTTTGAATGGTTGTATAAAATCTATTCCTTGTTGGCTCCCTGTTTTGAGCCATACAGTACCACAAGCTCTACAAAGGCAAGATAACTTAGTGAAAATATATAATAAAATTATGAGCAACCCACTTCTACCTCTGCATGCTTATCTTCCTCATCTATCAATTGGCAGACTTAAATCCATGTAGCCCTGTCTGGCACTTGCACAACAGCTGTCTACACCCAATGAAAAGCTAAACAGGCCGCTGAATGCCCTGATACAGGCAGACATATAGACAACCTTTCAGAAAAGATTCCAGATTCTGACCTATCTTGCCAGCATTGGTAAACTCTGAACAGGATCTGTACCCAACATGGTGTCTGCCAGAACTCACTATTTAAATGTGATTTAGTATCTACTCCTCAGTGTGACTGTGGTACTCCTCGACAAACTATTCAGCATATTGTGTCCTACTTTAAATCAAAGAGGTGGTACTGGCCCAGTGTTTGATTTTTTCATTGTAGACCGCTCTTTCCTTAAATGGCTGGATGGACTGGACACTATCTGATTTACTATAAGTCCATGTATTGAATGCAATATACCAGTGATGGTCAACCATTTTAGCACTGAGTGCCAACTGACAGCGCCAGTGGACCTCCAGACATGCGCACTGGGCCAGGAGCACTCATCGCACATGCCCACAGCTCTGGGCATGCGTGCTGGGCACTCATCCCCTCTGTTTGGCTCTGCTCCAAACCAGAACCAAACCAGGATGAACTTAGAGAAGAGCTGAACTGAGTGTGCCAATGACCAGCAAGCATGCCCAGAACTCTAGGCATGCACAGTGGGCCACGAATGCCCCGAGCCCATTATGCATGCCCATGGAGCTTCAGGCATGCATGCTGGGAACCCCACATGTTGGATGGGAGTAGACACCAAGCCGCTTGATGGTAGGGAGGGCTCCAAGTGCCAGAACATATGTTATAGGTTCGCTACTACTACCAAACACACTAAGGGCACAATCCAGAATAACCTAGGGGAGTCCTTGCTCCGACGTAAGGACAATTTACTATGGATTGCAATATGAATTTTCCATAGGTTTTCACTAGGTGGTGTCATAACTACGTCGCTGTAAATGTCTCTTATGTGCTCCTGTAGTTACTCTGGATTGTAGGGTAAATAAACAAATAGCCCTTTGTATCAAATGACACTTTAAGGATTGACTAATCTCTTGTTCCTGTTAACGCTTATCAAAATGGGTTCCAGTGAGACATTTTGTCCAGTGCACTGCTTTCAAAACTAAGGGCCCAATCCTATCCAACTTTCCAGCACTGATGCAGCTGTAATGCAGTTCCAAGGGAAAGTAACAAATATCCCCTCATCTTGATAAAGCTTCTGTGACTGCCCTTTCTCTTGAAGACATAGGACACCATCTGTTGGCACAATTGGATCAGCACTGGAAAGATGGATAGGATTGGGACCCAACAAACAGCGCGCAAACACTCCCATTATGTAAATTAGAGATATAAAATAATATTTGATACACATCTGTCTTGATAAACAAACTTAGGACGAATAAAGTAAACACATCTTACTTGGCTATCAAATTTTATTTTATGACTGACAAATACAGTATAGTAAAATATCATATTTACTCGAATCTAATGTGCCATAACACACACTCGAACTTAATTGTGCAAACCATAATTTTAAAAAGCTTGAGACTAAAAATAAAAAAAGTTTACTGCCAATTGTAAAGCGCAGTTGCAAAGTAGGTGCAAAATTTAATTTTACTGCATATAACAATGAGTTACATGAAGACAATAATGACAGTGGGTTTATATTATAATTTTTACGTAATTGCACAAATAGAGCCCATACATCATCGGGTTTGTTACCTTTTTATTACAATATAGTAAACTGCTAAACTTACCCTACAATCCAGAGTAACTACGGGAGCACGTAAGAGACTTTACGTGCACCCGTAGTTACTGCACCACCCAGTGAAAACCTATGGGAAATTCATATTGCAATCCAGAGCAAATTGTTCTTACACCGGAGCAAGGACTCCCCGTAGTTACTCAGGATTGCGCCCTTAATTCTGACCTATACTTATTTACTTGAATCTAATGTGCCAAAAATACTGTATTTACTTAAATCAAATGTGCCATCAAATCTAATGAGTACCCCAATTTTGAAGACTAAATTTGACTGAAAAAGTTAGCATTGGAGTCAAGTAAAATATGTATACTATAAACTGCACTGGGGTATTGGAAGCATAACAGGACATGCTTCAAGCTAAACTTTTCTAATATTTTTTCTAATGTTAGTGTGGAGTTAATTTTTACAAGTGCTAAAGGTATACCAGTATATATACCTATCCAGTTTAAATATTTAATACCGTTTAAATGTTCAATAGATGATACAGTAGTAACCTGTATCTATCTTACCACATATTATGATCAAACACTTTATCAGGATCTGATAAAATTCGTGACCCAAGAGGCGCCTTTGGTCTTTCATTATTCTGGAATCGCTGACCCATTTTGCTGTTGCTCAACCACAACACAGAACATCTTCTGGCAAACAGCATTTTGATGAAAGACCTGAAGTGAAGACAATTAAAAGAAACTATACATTTCCAGGAATTCAATTATTTTAATTGTCTGAAAAAATTTCCAGTTTATGTGTGGCAACCAATATACATACTGTATATGGTAAATTCCTCCTTGTTATCCTATCCACACCTGGAACCCATAAGTTTTTGGAGGCATGGAGGCATGAAAAAATAATTGATTTACATTTCAAGTTTGAATAAATTTATATAAAAGAATATATTAGAAATAGAAATAGAAATATGAATGAACAAATTCAAATCAGTACATAAGCACTTTCAGGCAGAGAGGAAGTGCATGTAACTTTCCCAGCCTTTAAAATACCCTCCGGAGGTGAGGTGAGCAGGGCTTGCCTGTGGGCCAGATGCAGGGGGCTTACCATGGGCCACATTTGTCCCCCTGGCTAGAGTTTAGGCACCCCTGCACAAGAGAGTTGTATTTTTTCCACTGGTTTTATTAGCCTGAATTTTTTTACTAAATGGAGGTATTTCTCTCTGCTTTATTTTGTTGCATTATGCTGTAAATTATGCATCCAAACAGCATATAAAATGATGGTATGACTTTTAATAACAGCAACTATAGCAATCTTGGTCACTGGTGGGGTCACTGCACCTGAGGATGGCACCACGGTGACCCACTCCTCCACTAGCTATGCCAATAAGTGGGCAACAAACACTGTTCTAGATTAACTGCACAGTAGCCACTAGAAATGGCCTGTGATGTTTGGGGAGTGAAAAGGAAAATGTGTTTTACATGTATCAGAACTGTATTTCTCTCGTTATAGAATGAGAGCTATAATAGCTGTGTACATTTTCCATACATTAAGGTTGTATTCCGACCATAAAGTGGAAGGTTCTACCATTCCTGAAGAGCAATGGTCCTGAAGGACTTCTGTGAGTCCCCTGCAGGAGTGAAGTTCTTGCATAAGTGATACAATCTTCTCTGGGCAGGAAAGAAATTTCTGTGTTTCATGTACAGGTTAGGATTGAACCCTCAAAAAGGGACAAATAACACTTCAATTTGCTATAGACACTTAGTAAGTACAATTTCTAGCCATCTTGGAATTTAATGTATTTATTCACTTTGATGCATTCCTGGCACTGTAAAATATGATGGTGCTGGTGTTTAAAAATTTGAAATACCTTCCAACAAAATGAATGCAGATGACTACTACAGTATCCATAGGGCTCAGACTCAATTCCCTTTTCATTCTTTTCGGGGACATAAAAAGAGTCCATACAATTTGAACACTAATAACTAGTAGATTTGCACCACAAGACATTAGTCCAATTTCTATTTTGTACCTCGCAATGAGTTAAACTTGCTTCTCACAGTGTGTTTTTTTCACCTATTTCATCACATTTCTACCTCACTTTTCTCCTTCTGAGGAGATCCAAAGCAGCTTTAAACAACGTCTTCTGGTACTATTATTGGGTGTTCTCACACTTCTTTATGTTGGGTCTCCTCTGAGAACACACCCTGCAAGAAACATGAAAAGAATACATGTGATAGTTTGTTACACGATTAACCAATGACACACACAGTCGTTCACCACATCACTGCAGCACATTTTCCCATGCCAATTTCCACACTTGTAAAACAGGTTTGCATTAGCATGGAGAACATTTGCTTCAGTCACATAGGATGTTGTCACACAGTAACTGCCACCCTGTGGAGTGATTTTAAATCAACATCCTCAGGCTGGATATTGCATGAGGAGGAGGCCTCCTGTGGTGGATAGTTTTCATCAAAGGCCTAGTTCAAACAAAGCCTTCTCCATCTTACGGATACCACACATATAAGGAGACGCATGCTTGCACCTCCTCACAACACATCTTGACCCTATTTGGGCAATATGTGCCAAATATGTAAAAAATGTACACACTAGTGGCATGTATGTGCTGTGGACCCTCCCTTTGCTTCCTTTCAATTGCTGGCATCTTTGTTCATGGCAATGGTCTTCAACGTGAGGGTCACAGTGGGTCTCCAGGTGGGTCAGGAAGGCTGAGGGGCCACTATCTTGTCCCCCTCCAGCAACCCCACTAATCAGCAAATGCGCAACCTGTACATATGTGTGTGTGTGTGTGTGTGTGTGTGTGTGTGCATGGTTTGTTTGTGTATGAGTGCTGTGAGTGACTGTTGTATGTGTGTATATCTGTGAGTGAGTGCATGGGGTATGTGAGTGCTGCGAGTGTTGTATGTGTATGTCTGAGTGAGTGCACGGGGTGCGTGTATGTGTGGATGAGTGCATGATGTATGAATGTGTATGTCTGTGAGTGCGTGTGGTGTGTATATTTATGTGTGTGTTTGTATATGTGTATTGTGGGTGAGCGAGTGCATGGGATGAAAGTGTGTGTTTATGTCTGTATGTGAGAGCACATGTGGGAACTGAGGACATGGGGGGGTAAGAGAGGGCTGGAGAGTGGAAACAGTGGGGGAAGGAGAGAGCCTGGGGTCTTGCGAGAGCAGGGCAACCATGTCCTGTTTTTCTAGGACATGTCCTCTTTTTAAGCATTGTGTCCTGGATTGGGGATAGCACGTTTGACAGGGGGATCCCAGACAGATTCAAAAGTCTGAAAGGTGGTCCTAGGCCGAAAACCACTGGTTCATTGAATGTGAAATCATGCACATGGATTTGTTTGTCTTCTGTTCTTTAGCACCCATATTTACAGTAATTTACAGTAACACAGCATAAAACAGATGTACTGTAGAAATGTGTACTACATCGTTTTGATGTCATAGGTCCAAGATGACCTTTGCAGATGTAGTTTACTCCGGGGCACGGAGACAAATATCTCCTCATCCTGATGAGACCTCCAGCAGCCAAAAATCCCCATGGAATGCAGCACAGTCTATACTGCTGCACATGGGAGTGGTTGTTAATCCCCGCATGAGATTAACTTGTTATAGTTAAGATAACAAGGTACAGAGCAGTACAAATTAACCCTTGGCAGAATCTTCACTCTAATATTTTGCTGTTATTTCCAACCCAAGTACGTACAATTTTTAAATTTTATGTTTCAGCCTACACAGTGGTAAAGCTTATTGCAAGACCTCTCCCCTCAACTTGTAGCATTTACTGTATGCATATACTCTCCATCATTCTACCTTACCAAGAGCACCCATTATATATGAAATACAGTGTCTTTCAAGAATGTACCAGAAGTATCTTCATTTAGCTTCTTCATAGAAAGTCATTTTTTTAAAAAAAATCACCATTCAGTTCTGAATATATATACAATAATTTGTTCTTTTTGCATCTTCTTTTAAATAAGATGTTTATATTTTTACATTTTTAAAGGTGTGTGCTGAATCGTATTATTGATTTGTAACGGGAAGCAATAGGTCATATCTATAAAAGCAAAAAATACAAGTGTCTCTTGTTATCCACTAGAGTTCCAATTCCAGAATCTCCCATGGATTTTTAAAAAAATCAGTGAAAATTTAAAAAGTGGAAAAATTAAGACCCAATTCCAGATTTCTTGCTCCTCCATTGCTCCAAATAGAATAAGATGTGTCTCAGCACCTGCAGAGTTTTGATATGGGACTCTTCGCCAATACCCAAAATGTATTAAATAAAATCTGTTTAAAAAAATAAAAAGTATGTCCCATTACAGTTGCTTAAAAGCAGCTTTTCTTACTGTCTTAGAAAGGCACACAGCAATTAGAAATGAAAGGAGAGAATGATTGCTTGCATAACAGTTTTTATGCAAAAAAAAAGCAGGCCTCTGTCAGTCTTGAAAGACTATGGTATCGTGCTCTGCGCTGCATACGCTGCATGTGAAGCACAAAAGCCTGGGTTGGATTGTTATGGAGGATAGGCTGTTACCCAAGCAGCAAATCCCCCCTCTCCATGCCACTGAATTAGTCCAATGGAAAGGCAGAGCCGATACGATTGGATCCAGCTGGCGTCGCAGAGCTGGGCTAAGGACAGGAGCTCACCCTGTCTTGTGGGGCCGACCTGGGTCTCGAACCCTGGCCTGCTTGTTAACAAGCACGATGTCTTAGCCACTTGCGCAAAAAGCAGTTTTTAAAAATATATGATTACTAGCGAAAAGTGTACCTGCATTGCGGGACTAACATTTCCCCATACGCCATCCTCCCACAGTACATCAATATCCCATGTGCATCAGTCCCCCATGCGCATCACTTCCCCCCACGCGCATCACTTCCCCCATACACATCAGTCCCCATGTGCAACAACCCCCCATGAGCAACATCCTCCCCAGTGCAACCCCTCCCTCCAAACAATATCCCCCCCAGTGCACCAGGCATCGAGCACCAAATTGGCTGGATGTTGTTCAGTCTTCCATGTTAAGTAAAAGACAAAAACACATTGACCCCTTTTCAGCCCCTTAAGGGTTACATTTCTCCACATGGGTTCTTGGTGGGTGTTGGGTGACAGAAGGATCCCTCCCAGAATTCCATACTTCTAGGCCCAGCAGTTGGCGTGGAATGTTGATGAGTCAGCAATTCTCCAATGCAAAGTATAGGGAGGAAAACGCGTTGCGCCCCTTTTCACCCCCTTCCGGTTGGAATTTCCAAAAACCGGTTCTTAGTGCACCCCTCCCTCATGGAAGGAACACCCACCCCAAATTTCACACTTCTAGGCCCAGCGGTTTTGGCAGGGCGGTGATGAGTCAGTGAGTCAGCGACTTTTCTCTTTTATATATTTAGATAAAGGGATGACTTTTTTCCTTTTCTCCAGGCATCCACATTCTTTCTCATTTGAAAGAGAATTTTGTGTTGTGAATTTTGGCCATTTTTGTCGAGTCAAATCTGTATTTAAAAATATACCAAGACTGAACCTGTATACTTTGCGTCTATATGAGTATAATGCTTTGGAGTGTTGAAAATGCATCACACTATGAAGCATCTTGTACTCTTACAATCACCTTGCAAGATGTAAGGCAAGTTAGTATTTCACATCTGATATTATATATGGCAGGAACTAAAATAAGCAAGTTTGTTTTATTTCACCTAGTTGGGAGGTCCAAGTTTAATATCAGAGTCTTTCTGTCCCACCACTCAGCCTATCACAAATACAGTACACTCAGCAAGGGTTGAAAGAGTTAGGCTATAGTCCAACATGCAATTTCCTGAAAGTAAGCCTCAGAGAACTCAATGAAACATATTTCCGAGTAGACATGTCTACTATTATGGTGCTGGAGTTTTCTGAAATGCATTGCTTGCAATTAGCGATAAGATGAATTTGTCACCTAATTATTTGTCTCTTCAAATAATTTTGACAGTACTGTAGAAGGTCACAGAGTATTCTCTGTGAACGTCCTAGGTCTGTGAACATTCAATACAAAATGCCTTCCATCTTGAAAGGGCATTTTACCACTTTTATACTGATCAAGTCATTCATTCAACAGAAACCAATCAAGAAACATCCTGCTGAATATATTCTAATAACCAAGCAAAACAGAAGTATTCTGTCAAAGTCTGATTCTGAAATTTGCTCTCACTGCTTTTTGTAAACTCATCCACTTCAGATATTGATAAAAGAGCAAGCCAAGACAACAGTACATTCTTCTTTTAATCACTCGTGTTATCTATACGAGAATGTAGGAAAATTCTTCTGACTCATTCAATACTGTCTTAGGCTGCAATCCTAAAGATACTTTCCAGGGAGTAAGACCCTTTGAACACAATGGGGCTTACTTTTGAGTAGATGTGGTTAGGATTGTGCTCTTACTCTGAAAGAGGAAGCAAGCCTTCAGTGAAAAGAACAGCTTTAGAACTAGAAAATTGTCATTATATTGTGTATTTCTTCAGTTATAGCAAGAATTGGCAGATATGTACACAAGATAGCTTTAAGTAACGTTTAAGAACGTTTGCCCACACAGGAACATTTCGGTCCATCTTCTGATGGAGGTAAGTGATCGATACTCCAGAATCCAGTTCCTTGTTTTCTTTATAGTGGAAATGGAAAAGGTGCGGATCAACCAAACTTATTACTGGGCTGGAGCACTTCCAGTATGAAGAAATGCAACAGCATTTGGGGCTTTTCTGTCTCAAAAAGAGGCACTTGGAAGGGGTTTATGACTAAGACATACAAAATTATGGCTTGAGATATGCTTTTCCCCCCACTCACAACACAAGAATCAAGGGGCATCCAAAAATCTTGTATGCTGGGAGAGTTAGGACAGAAAAATGTAGCTTTTCTACATGTAGTTAATTTACGGAACTCCTTGCTGCAAGCTGTGAAGGCATCTAACCTAGATACCTTTAAGAGGGGATTGGCAGCAACTTCTTTTATCAGGCAGAGGATATGCCAGGCCTTCTAACTCAAGTTCTAAGTAAAACCATTCAACTACTGGACCTCTGTGTGTGTGTGTGTGTGTACAGAATAGCAGCCATACTTCCTTGATACCATCCAAAAAAAGAGACTAACAGCACAATCTTAACCAGGTCTACTCAAAAGTAAGCCTCATTGTGTTCAGTGGGTCTTACTCCCAGGAAAGTGTCTTTAGGATTGCAGCCTAAGGCTACAATCCTAAAGACACTTTCCTGGGAGTAAGACCCACTGAACACAATAGGGCTTACTTTTGAGAAGACATGATTAGGAACATGCTCTAAGCCTGCAATCCTAATCTCCAATTAGGCCAGCTTCAGCCCTGATACAAGTCCTGTGCTGATTTGAGGGTGTTACTAAAGTGCTAAAAGACACTTGTGTGCCACTGCTGGGGGAGGGCTAGACAAGTGCATAGACATGTGCTTGCCCCCTGACATCACCATGGGAATGGGAAGACCAATGAGTTTTGCTGACCTAGGTTAGTATTGCACCCTTAGAGCCCAAACCTATGCTTGACTACTAGGAAGTAAGTCCTATTATAGTCAATGAAGCTTACTCACAGGAAAGTACAGACAGGATTTTAGCCTTAGACTGCAAACCCATCCATACTTCTGGGACAGAGTGGGACATCTCACCAGATATCCTTGGACCCAGTTTTTGAGCTTCATGCCCAAGTGTCTTCAAAAAAGCTTGAATGTCCTCTATTTTATTTCTGTTCCTTGAGAGCTCAGCTCCATCCTGCAGGCGGCATCCTCCAATCAACTCAGGCTTCTGATGCTTAGTAATCTGTACCCCATACTCAAGTAATACAGTCACAGAGAAAAGGTGAAGGATGGAGTGAGGACAATATGTGCTTGAGTCTCCTCGATCTTTCCCTGGAAGTTGAGCATCTGGCTCATTTAGGTTTGTGGCTACCTGGGCTGGGGGATTTTTGAGACTGAGAGCATAATCTTAACCATGTCTATTCAAAAGTAAACCCAACTGTGTTCAATGGGTCTTACTCCCAGGAAAGTGTCTTTAGGATTGCAGCCTGAGTGAGTGACTGAAGGCAGAAGTTCTTCCAAGAACTCCTTGGAAGCTTGGTAGTTCACTTGTTGCAGGGATGAAAGAGAAAAGAGAAACAGCTTTAACAGGATTAATTAAAAATTAATTAAAAAATAAACATTAATTAAAAAAATAAACATTAATTAAAAAATTAATGTTCTCCCTAGTGCTCACAGGTGTGGCATCTGTTCTTCAGATCCTGAAATGCCATTCTGCCAGATCAGCTGTGTAGGGCAGTGATTTTCAACCAGTGTGCCACAGATAGTCCTCAGGTGTGCTGGTGGAATTTGGAGATTGACAGTCGTTAATAGGAAAATTGGGGGATTTGAACAGTCTGGTGTGCCTTGTCAATGGTAAAAACAAGTGATGGTGTGCCTTGATAATTTCAATGCCTTGTTAAGTGTGCCCTGACATGAAAGAGGTTGAAAATCATTGTTGTAGGGCAACCTAAAGGGCATGTTTTCTCAACTAGAATTGGATAGCACATTTTCCCATTGTTTGTCTTTTAGACATCTAGTTACTCTGATCTGGAAGTAAGCCCTATTGACGACTATAAAGGGGCTTAGTACTGTGACTTAGGCTGAAATCCTAAAGACACTTTCCTGGGAGTAAGACCCATTGAACACAATTGGGCTTACTTTTGAGTAGATATGGTTAGGATTGTGCTGTTAAGTAGAATTCTTAATTTCTTCTTTAATTGGGCTGTTAGCCTTAGCCTTAAGGCTATGTAAATGACTTTATTACAATGTTTGTTTAGTTATTTTGCATGTTTATACCCCATCTTTCTCCTGTGAGATGGGACTAAAGATGGCTAACAACATTGATACAGTAAAAGTTAATACATTACAATTAATATAGTAGTTAAAAACATTGCTACACCCTAAATTACAATGAAACAATTAAAATCGTAACACACCAGCCTGGCTGAGAAAGAGGACAGCTCCCCCAAAAAAGTAGGGCACGACAAAATATAACCTATAAACACTCATTTATTGCTTTCAGATACATTACAAATACATTACACCATTACAGATTATTAAACTTAAGACTATTACATATAACTTAATATAATTACAAGAAGGCTATATGCCTTCACACAAAGAGGAGGACAATGAAGATTCACCCCTAAGGCTAAAAAAGAGGGCACTCAAACCAGAGTCACTCTGGTTTTAGTCAGAAAAGTTACCTTGGAGTAACTTTGTTACAACTTTTAAAAGCTGCTACAGTAAAACACAACTTTGATATTAAGTAATTTTTTTGGTGGGAAGAAAAAGTTTCAAGGGGGAAGAAATTAATTATTTTCTTATTAATTAATTGATATTAATTAATTGATTCTAATTAATACTAATTATTAATTAATATATTAGCACTTTATATTAGTACTATAGTACATTGGTTAGTGAGTTAATTAGCACAATTAATTAATTAATTGGGGGGTGTGAAGAAGTGAAAACACATACCTTGTAAACGCAGTGCCTGGTGATCTTTGCATGCGTTCCTTCCAAGAGATCAGCGTGCAACTGCACACTCTTGGTGCATCTGCACCCTTGCAGACAACTCAGTGGTGCAAGCCAGGAGCAGCACCGCAGAGGCCTCCCTCCCTCCCTCCCTGCACGCGCACAGTCCCTGCAGGCGCCCAACATTCCACGCCACGCGCTCTGGGAAACACACAGCAGGCAGCACGAGCTCTCCTCCCAAGGATTGTATTGTCTGCATGTCGGGAATTGTAGTCTCCAGGGTTCATCTGCCCACGTGGGAATAGAGCTAGGAAAACTACTTTTCCCATCGAGCATTGCGCTGGTAGGGAAAAAGGCATATCTGGTGCTTTATATGAACTGCACTTCTGCTGCTGCTGCTGAGCTGGGATGCAGGCATGGTTGGTGCTGTAGGCGTAAGTGGGCACTGAGCCTCTCCCTCCCCAAGGTGGTACAGATGTTTTTGCAATAACCCAATGCAATGCATGTTTACTCAGAAGTAGGTCCATAATGTGCAGTGGGGTTTACTCCTAGGAAAGTGAGTCCAGGATTGCAGCCTTAGAGCACAATCCTGTGCATGCCTACTCAGAAGTAAGTCCTTTAGTGTCCAGTGGGTCTTCCCAGAAAATGTGTCAGGGAGTGCAGCCTCATAGCACAACCCTAGGTATGTCTACTCAGAAGTAGGTCCATAATGTGCAGTGGGTGTTACTCTTGGAAAGTGTGGGTGTTACTCCTTGCAATCCTAAGCATGTCTACTCAAAAGTAAGTCCCATTGTGTTCAATAGTACTTTCTCCCAGGAAAGCGTGGTTAGGATTGCAGCCTTTAGGTGCAATCCAGAGTAACTACAGTGAGTCTTTGCTCTGGTGTAAGAACAATTTGCTCTGGATTGCAATATGAATTTCCCATAGGTTTTCACTAGGTGGTGCAGTAACTACAGGTGCACGTAATGTCTTTGGATTACTCTGGATTGTAGGGCGTCACTCAGTTCTCAGATGCAGCCCTGTCAGTCTCATGCACCCAAAAAAATCAACAAGGGAAATACCAGTAGTTTATAAACTAGTTTATTTGGGCATAAACTCCTGAAACCTGATGAATTGTGTTCAAGTTGCAGCAAGATTCTGTTGTACTTACAACACAATTGTGCTTTCCAATTTCCAATTGTCCTTTGCACACTGTGCAAAGTGTTTATTCTCATGCGAGCACAGGGATACCAGATACAAAGGGGACAGAGTGCCTATAGAGGCATTTCCCACTTATTGAACTGGTTAAGAGCACTGTCCAAAAATGAAAACCATTGAAAAGCGGAAACCAGTCTTTTTTAGTTTATACATTTTGCTTTGGATGCTTTTTTAGCTAGCAAATTGCAAATGCATCTTTGCAAATTCCTGCTGCCACATCACGATTTCTGCAAATGGATTCTTGTTAACTCAGTTGGGAAAGGGATTTGACCAGGAGCTGCAATATGGGTGAGGCAGTTTTGGCCTTTAGAACAGCAGGGAGAGGTTGAAAGAGTGGAACATGCATTGAATGAATGAGTTCTGGGTATAACTGAAAGGTATTAAAAAGAGTGGATTGTCAGAAAACTGACAGTCAGAAAGCAGGGGATACCTGTACTTTTATCCATTGTATAGAAGGGAAATTTTGTTTTGATGTTTTTAAACCCTTCCGGGTTGAGCTGCACCTGCCAAAATTGCCTCTTAAAAGTACAGGAGAGGTTTTGACTCCTGCTTGTCTTGAGATTTAGCAGAAATCCTGAAATTGTTTTTTTTAATTCTTTTTAGCCATTTGCCTCCTAAATGAACCATAAACACGGTGGAAGTTTGATCCATCATCAAAATGTTTTCCATTTCATCTACCTCTTCTGCCACAACAAACAGTATCTCCTCTGATGACTGTAAAGCTCACAATATTTGTTGCTTATTAACTAGAAGGCTACAAGGATTTTACACAAAAGATGCCGGTATTGTCTACAGGAAAAACATGAGGATCCTAAGGAAGCTAGTATGTCAGGTAACCACTACTGAAGCCTAGTATTTTATCCCAACTCCTATCTAATATACATTTTGTACTCTCTTTGAAATTTTGTCTGAATCTATACATTGACCATCAGTTATGATAATCTATATGTGGATTTGGTGCTCTTTTCCACATTGATGTGCTTTCCATATAGAAGATCTTTAATTTGTGAAGAAGCACCAAGAATGCATTTCAGGGGTTCTTAACGCAGTAGATGATGTTCTGACACTTGGAAGGACCTTGCATTGCAGACATACTCATACACAATTTAAAGTTTGAATTATGCTGAGTAACTAACAATAGATTGTAAATTAAAATTTCAGTCTAGAGTCAGAAAAGATGTGCTGCAACTTTATCATTCCTAGCCCCAAAACCTTGGGGGAAATGCTACTCATAAATGTTACATGGGTATTTTTCCATTTGTTATCCAGTCCTAATTAACAGCCCAGTACTAGCCCTTTTCCTGAACAAGAGGCTTAGGAGAGCTAAGAGAAAACATTTTCCCTTACCAGTGTGTAAGCACTGTGATTGCTAATGGGTCTTCTCACAGCTCTTTATCTGACACAAGTCTAAGGAAACAAAGGTGGTATGTCAGCTGGTTTCACAGGGGACAGCATCTCTTGCCTCCGGCATGTCCCCATCTCACCCAGTTCCACATACTACACCAACTTGCTGATTATTATTGGTAGGACTTCTCTTCATTATCTTCATACAAAGGGTCCTTCCTGCCACATTTGGTGGCAGACTAGAAGCATATGGCTATGAGCACTTCCTGAGTGTCATTTATGATATCATCAACGAAAGAACAAAAGTTCCAGCTTATTCCTGCGGTGTTGGACTTTCTAGGACTGGGCCATAAAACATGTAATATGTTTTAATCTGAAATTTGGTTGCACAGTATTTGGAATGGTAGAGAAACAAATAGCTGAAAGTGAATTTAAAATAAACATGGATGGTTTAAATTTAATCCTTTTGTATCTAAGAAAAACACAGTTCTATGGTCTTTGCTTAACTAAAGTTAAATCAAACAACAGTAAAAAATATAGTATCAAATTTCTTAAAACTCTCAACAAAATGTACATATTTACTTGTTTGGCTACTTGAAATGTTTGCTAAGTCACAACATTTTTATAATTATTAGGAAACTATATTTATTTCAGGATACTACAACATTCAAGAATGTTTGGACAACACATTCCACCTCTCCAATTGCTTATCAAAGTGGAAAGATTTACTTTGACAATTACCGATGCTGTGTGAGCAGGTATTTTGATTGTTTTTTTTCTTAAATTGCTTATTTCCTTGCTCAGTTGCTTATTCTGCCACTTTTCCCAAGAAGAAGCGCATAACTTCGTGTGATCCCATATGAGTAAAGCTAAAATTATGCAGTGGAGACTTATGAAATGGTTCAGAATATGGGTTCGGAGACAGTGCTTTTGACAAAATTGTATGAAGTTGTATAAATTTTCATGTCACCAAGGATGTGGCATAATTTTTGCTGCCAGACAGTAATTTGTCTTTATTTGCAGATAAACTGTGTTTATATTGTTCCAGATTTCTTCCTATTAGGCCAACCATACAGCCATTTGAGGTGGATTGTGTTAGCAGCAAACCACAAGGAATCTGAGGTTATGGAGGCTTTGGGGGGCCTTTCATCTCTGGTTTTGCCATGAGTGCCTCCCTCAACCTATTATAAATTTCAGCCATGCCAGTTTGCTTCCCACTCACTCAAGCAAGGAGCTCCTCTTTACTGTGCTCCATGAATGCTGCTGTGAATAACAAGCTGCAGGACTTCTGGTTTCATTTACAGCAGAGATTGTAAATGCTTCAGAGGAGTTTGGGACCTTGTAATGGTTTGGAGGGGAGAGAGAAGGGTGCAGTGCCAATGGTCCCACACTTGCACTGCTGCCAGGGAAAAACTGCTTTGTAAATACTTACTGGGATCGGTCTTGGCCTCCAGAGGGTGTAGGGAACCCACAGATCTCTCCATGCCAGAGAGGTGTGGGGAGCCCAAGACCTCTCCTTACCATATACATGCTTGTAGGATTTCAGTTTCAATCGGCACTTAATTTTGGGCCAAAATGTATGATGCTGAACAAATAAGTCATCCAGTGAAAAGGAATGATTATAAGAACTGGCCATAGAAAGTATTTTTCACACAATCATCAGTGATTTATGAAATTCCCTTCCACAGGTTATTGTGACAGTCACTGATTTAGTGGGTTTCTCTGGCCACATTCATGCTAAATAGGTTTTAAAAATGGCTATTGGCCACAATAGCTAGTTGGAATCCCCTTGTTCAATACTAGTAAGAGATATAACTAGTAAGACAAAATAATTTTTGGCTTTGTTTTTACAGTCTATACAAAAATTATTGTTATATTGGAAATTAAATATAGAAACTGTCAATATTTGGCAATAAATATTAGAAATGGTTATGCTATTTCTGGTTATACTGAAATAGAAATGGTTATACTGACAGGAACATCACATCCTCAGCAGATTTACTCAGAAGTAGATCACAATGCTGTTGACTGAAAATCTTATGTGACATGGTAGCCTTAAGGCAAGGTTTGGTTAAGTCAAAAGCTGTTACGTCAATAGTAAGCTCTTAAAGCTCATGTTCTATGAGAAACTGGAGAACCATTAAGAAGCTCAGCCTATAGGAATAGAGTATGTTTTATGAAGAGATTTACAAAATTTAATACGTTTTGGCCACAGTCCTAAACAAATCTACTTGGTAATAAGGCCAATTGATTTGTGGGGCTGACTTCTGAGTAGACATGTCTTGTATTATGCTGTATGCTAATGTGTTGAACACAAACACATTTTTATATAATAGGTGAATTTACCTGTTGTTCCAGGAGTAAAATTTAAGAATATTTGTGGGCACTGCTAGGCACCAGCAGGCACTGAGTACCACTGGACATCGGGCAGCACCAGACACCGTTGGGGAATGGGCACTGGGCATACCTGCCAGGCTCTGGGCAGCGGACACCACTGGGAAGTGGGCAGCAGGCACCACTGAGCACTGGGCACCATCAGGCATTCCTACTGGGCATCAGGCACCACTGGGGAACCCTGGGCATTGGGCACTAGCTGATAGCAGGCACTATTGGGCATCCCTGCCAGACACCTGGAATAGGGCACTGGGTGCCAGGAACCACTGGGCATCTCTGGCTGGCACTGGGCAACACCAGCCACTGGGAAACATTGGGCAACACCACCAAGCACCAAATCAGTTCTTGGTGGGACCTTACACACACACACACACACACACACACACACACACACACACACGGAATATGCTCCCCAAATTTCATGCTTCTAGATACAAGGGTTTGGGCTGGGCATTGATAAGTCAGTCAGTATAGGGATATTCAGTCTTGGGATTGGTGCAGGGGTAACCCAGAAGCACCCCAGTCCTGGAACGCTGGGTTACCTCAGACAATTCACTCTGCAAACCGTCAGCTTGCGCTTAAGGGTTATGGAATGAATACTCTGAGTTTCCATTATTTCTTATGAGAAAACTCATTTTGATATGTGAGCGTTTTGGATTACAAGCATGCTTCCAGAACAGATTATGCCTGTAAATCAAGGTACCATTATATTTAATTTTTCAATTCTGTTTGCAGTCTGTCATAGGTCATAGTTGTGAATGAATTTTCAAAATGAATGAATTAAAATAAACTTTTAAACATTTATTATGATTATATTTCACCTTTTTCCAGCATGGTAGCACACATGGCCTGTGTGATAAGGGGTTTCCAGGCAGTCACCAATCCAGGCACTGATCAAACTGAGACCACAAAGTTCCAACACTGTGGCTATGTCGTGTGTCCTTGGATAATGTTCTGAAATAACTTTATTTCTGAAAGGAAAATTCAAAGGAATTTCTTATGGGGTGAATACCTCAGTGAAGGAACTCCCATGCCACAATCCTAAGCCAATTGAGGTTAGCACAACTCACCCATTTCTGCATTCCTGTGGTGGCATGGGGAGGCCAACACATGTTTGTGCACTAGCCTAACCTCCCCAGGAGTGGCACTTTTGCAACTCAGTGCCGGCATGGGACTTGTGCAAGCCTAATCAGGAGTTATGATTGCACTGGCAATTGAGAACATTTACTCTTATTTGTGGAGCTGCTGTTGATCTACAGTCCTGAAGTGATACCCTTCTCCCTTTTTAATAAAAAGTTTTGTTTGGAAAAAGAAATGGTTTATACAAATCCTAACCCAAATTTATGTATTAAGTGAATATGTTTCTTACACTGACACAAAAACTGGGAGAAAAGAGCAAATTGCATTGTCGCTGATGCAGTTCATATGGTAAATCTTCATTTTTATTGTGCTGTTTATGCATTCTAAAGAACTTTAATGTTGTCGCTTCTGTCATTTTGAAATTGAGAAGGTATATACTTGGGGGGTATTTTGGCTATCTTTCTGTTCAGTTTTCTTTTATTGTGACTTTTAAAAAATTATTTGTTAAATAAGTAAAGAATGACTTGCTGAATTATAGCCAAAGTAGATAATATGCTGGGGACCAGACAAGTCCATTGAGCAAACAAAGCAGTTGACTTGGCCACTTCTCTTCCTAATGGGGGCTTCCTCTAGATCAGGGATGTCCAAACTTTTTGGCAAGAGGGCCACATCATCTATCTGACACTGTGTTGGGGGCCAGAAATAGGATTTATTTTTCAAATTTGAATAAATTTATATAAATTTAAGAATAAGAGTGTATTAGATACAAGACTTATCTGTGGGCCAGTTAGAAGGGTCTTGTCACAGGCCATGTTGAGGATTGCCACAGGCCACATCAGATTCTCGGGCTGGGGTTTGGACACCCCTGCTATAAACGTACATCATCCCAACCACTATTTTGGCTGCTTCCCAACAATCTTCTGGGTAACGGCATTCAATGACAATGGTGGTAGATGCCAAGCAACCAGAGGAAGCATCCATTTATACATACCAACCCACCAAATGGAATTACTGCTTTTCAACAAAAAGTTCATAAAGAGGTTTACAGACAAAATGAAAAACTAATGGCTATGTATCTCTTTATGGAGCTGATAAAATAACCACAGAACAACTGAAGACATTTTGACAAATACAGCGTCATTCACAAGCATGAAAGCAGAGAAAGACAAGATATGAGAAGGAAGAGAGGATGGGGGGAAAGGAGCTGGGGAAAGGAGTTGGTTATGCAAGTAAAAACAGTACAGGAAAGTACCTTTAGAATATAGTGCATTCCATCATTCAATCTCCTTTTTTTCCTCAGCACTACACCAGAACCAAGACTAATTTATCAAATGCCAACTTGCCCTAAATCAGAAAAAATAGAGGATGCATTATTATTGGAGTGCCCAGTGGTAAGATTCTTTTCAACAAATCTATTTAGGAGAACTCTTTGTGTCATGTTTGTGTCGGCATATGTTACCCTTTTAATTAGAAGTCTTCCTAACTAATCCCAACAATCCAGAGTAGGATTGTACAGGAAGACATAAGAGGCATTTACTCTGGATTGCTCATAGAGGCATTTACTCTGGATTGCTCCCATAGGTGGCACCGTAACTATGTCAGGGTAAAAGGTCCTGTAGTTACTCTGGATTGTAGCCTAAGTAATCTTTTGGGGGCTGAAACTGGCAACATCTTTTATTTAAAAGTGTTTTGCATTGGGCCCCATACTTCTTAACATTGGCCCTGCACTGAGCCTTCTATACAATGTCAGCTATGATGTCAAAAAGCTGCCTTTATAGTTATGTGGCTTGTACCAGGAATCTGTATGTTTAGAATTGTTTTTTTATTTCAATAATGACTATTTCTAAAAATTGCACTGAAGATTATAAACTGAGACTGTGATCCTAAAGACACTTTCCTGGGAGTAAGACCCATTGATCACAATGGGGTTTACTATGTGTTTTCAGTGCTGGTGCTGAATTCCAGTGCTGGTGCTGGTGTTGCAAATGTACCATTATGCAAAGCTGCATATTCCAACCTGAAGGCTATCAAAATATCCAGTACAGATTTGGGAAGCCCCATTGAAGAGCCTGGCGCTTTTGGGGGGCAAGGGCGAAGTTCGTTGCACACTGTGGATCCACTGGGGACAGGATTGGGCTGCTGCCCATTGGCAAATGTGTTTTTTAACCTAAACAACTTTATTGTTACTCTGAAACACTGTATATTTTATCTTTCTCCCATTTATTTCATATACCTAAATCCTTTTATTTAGGGTGAAGTTCTGCCCAACCCATCAGACTACACACCTTCCTTGGCAGTTCTAACAGCGCATAACTGGCTTTTTCGTCTTTCTGCAAACACGGGAGAAATACTTGAAAAAGTGTACCTTGCTTCTCACTGCAAATTTAGGTAAATAAAGGGACCCTTTTTATAATTTCTTGAGTTAACGTGTAGTAGAAATGTCTGTTTCCGGTGAGTAATATCGGATTATAACCTAGGTCTTCCTGAACACAATGGACTTATTTCTGAGTAAAGTAAATGTATCCATTCTTAAACACCTCTAAGTTGAGAGTGAAATATGAGTCCCTAAATATCCTTTCATATTTACTCAGAAGTAAATCCCACTGAATGTACAGTATGATGTTCTGCTTTAAGCCACAATTCTATGCAAGTTATCATTAATTTATGATAATTTAATACCATGAAGCTACATGATGCAGCTTGCATCCAACTGGGAGGAGGCCTTCACTTGATGTCTGGGTGCCCTTCACCTTGAGATTGAAGCCCCCTCCCTTAAGCCTACCTAGAGACGAACCACATTACTCCACCTCTTGCTCTGTTGAGTAAGAAGCACATCCACCACTCTTATGTGTTCCTTACACCAGTTTTTCAGACTTGGAGATGCGGACCCTCCAAGTTTTATATTCAGGAGCTGTGTGATTGAAAGGAGTTGTGTGATTATGTGTGGCAGGAGCTGTATGATTGATTTATAAACCCTTATAAAACTGGGAAGTTCTGCATTTCTGGGTTTGAGAAATTATGCAACAGAACAATTTTTTTCCAGCAGCAGAACCCTGTCAGTTTTCAATGTACACAGTACTAAGCTGGGTCAATTAAGGGTCTGACTTTGTGTAAAATGTCCATATATTCATCTGGGGTCTGGTGACAAGAGAAGTGATGCTTCATCCACCATTTAACAGAACAGGTTTAAACTAATTCAAACTCAAATAATTGTTAGCTTTAAAAAAATGTATTTTATTTTGGCACAGCATGGTCAGTGTTACTTTTCCCCCAACAGATACCTAAGCTGGGACACTCCTCAAGAGATCATGGTTGTAAAATCAGCTCAGCATAAAATCCCAGTAGCTTCACGGCAGGTATGCCAATTTAAAAATGTTGTGCTTAAAATATTCAGGCCTTATTGTGAGCCCCCCACTACGTTGCATTAGAAAGAGGGAGTTTGGAAAGTCCTGCTCTCTGATTTAATTTTTTAATCCAAGAGCATTTTATGAATCCCTCTTTGAATTTAGCTCTTTGAATTGCAGATCCGCAACATTGTGGTTGTGCCTATGTAGTGTAGTAGTACCTTTACCCTGTCTCCAGGCAAGAGAATTGTAGGCCTGAAAAACAAACCTGGCATCCTGGTACTTTGCAAATCTAATGAGGCATCTATCAAGATTGTTCAGGGATTTGGTCCCGAATTGTCTTCACAATTTATGCCAATCCAATCCAGCAGTAGGATTTTAAGGATAAAGAGTAAAGTTCGACTGCAGAGGGTTTGCAGTGAGACAACTGAATGCCAGTGAAAGAATAGAACATGTATATACGTCTGTATGAGTTGGATGCATGTCCTTATAAGTGTCTGAAAAAAAGAACGATTCACACTTGCATATTTTCCATCATGCCACATGAACTGAAATATGATAATTATTGTCAGTGTATTCCATTCTAGGCAGGCGTCCAACAGTCTGTACTTTTCTTTCTTGCCGTATTCCGAGTTCTGCCACTTTCACTTATTGGAATGCTGGAAATTGACAAAAAAGTAAGTCTTGTCTTAGTGATGGTCTGTAATCTGATGTTATCAAGAAGTAGATCTAGAGATCAATACAAATCCCATTAATTCCTGATTGTTTTTCCTAAATCTTGAGAAGGCTTAATTTTGTTTCTCCCAGTTGATACAATGTCTTCCACAAAATACCTCAAAATTTGATGCTTGGCTTATTTACGGCTGCAATCCTACCACCCGGGTAAGCCAGTACAAGTCTCATGCTGGCCTGGGGGTGTTACAAAAGTGCCAAAAGGGACTTCTGCTCCATTTCTGAGAGGCTTAGCTCAGCAAACAGTCATATGCCATCCTCCCCCCACCTCCACAGAAACGGGGAGCAGATGAGTTCTGCTGGCCTAAATTGGTTAGGATTGCACCCTGGATGATATAGCCAGTCTTGTAAAACTTCAATCACTGTATTGCTAGTGTGTGAAAACAGCACTGTATCAACAATGTTGCAGCATTTATTAGCAAGACAAGATTACATTTGTATTGGGGCTGTAGCGCTGGGGGAGGATGGAGGTTATTGTATTTTTCCTCCCCAATATAGTTTTCTTGATAAAAATCACATTTACCCTCTCCAGACTACTAACTGTGCCATTGAGGGAAATGAACATGCATTGTGTATGTTCATGTAAATTTTTGGAATGAGCAAATATCAGCTCTGAGAGAAGGTGATTTCATTTGCAAAACTGTGCTTGGGAGAGAGAGAAACTTCTCCCATGGACTCCCCTTGCCAAATGCCACACATTTCTGTCACCTCATCTAGTTCTGTCACCTCATCTAAGGAAAGAGGGGGAGAGTAGGTCACATGGTGGCAACCAAAAGACTGGAAGTGGTGGTGAAAGCTCTGGGAATGAAGTAGCTTCTGTCCTATAAGATATTGCTTCCACTGACACTGCAATCCTAAACCCAGGTTAGCCCAGCCCAAGGCTTGTGCTGGGAGTGTAGCAAAAGTGCTGTAAAGCAGTGGTCCTCAACTTTTTGAGGACCATGGCCTGGGACTGTGGGGAAAAAATTTCCCACAGCCCAGGGGGATGTGCATGGCCTGTGCATGTCTGGAACTGTGCATGCACATCAGCAGGGTTGGGCTGTGCATGCACATTTTCCCCTGTCTGTGGGGTTAACTGTGCATGCATAGGCATGCACAGGCCATGCTTGCACAGTTAGCCCCAGCTGCAATGCGAGCGGGGCCAGCACAGCCCAGCATGTCTCACAGCCAAAGCAAACATTGCAGGCGACTGGGCCAGGCCAGGCGACTGGGCCAGGGCATTGCATGCTCATTTGGGGCCAGGCTAGAGCTGAGTATTCCTAGGGCTCCTGTCTCTGGTCCAAGGCCCAGTTTCAGCATGGCCTGGTGGGCAAGGCGCCACAGACTGACACTGGGCCACAGACTAGGGTTTGAAGACCCGTGCTGTAAGGTACTTCTTCCGGTCCACAGATCTGCATGGGCCTCCCTATGTCACTGTGAAAATGGGAGATAGGTGAGTTGTACTGGCCTAAATTGGTTAAGATTGTACCCTGAATCAGTTTTCACAGTCTTAGTCTCTACCTTTAATTCTCCTGTGAGGTGAATTTCAGCTATTCCAGCAATTTTTGGTGTTCCAGCAGTTCTTGAGAGCATTCCAACCCCTTCCAAACCGTACACAACTTGAGGATTCCTGATTAAAACAAACTTATTTTATACAGGGCTGCCAAATTCTTTTCCACAAAACTGGGACAGGACCCCCTATCAAACATGCCAATATGTGAAAGCAATCCCTGAAAAACCAAGACAGTCCCAGTTTTTAGGACACACGGGAACCCTAATTTTATATCATCTTTTCTGAAATATGGTTTCCTTTCTGCAAAAATATTAGTTCCACTAAGGCTGTAATCCTAAACACATTTTCCTAGGAGTAAGCCCAGTTGAATATAATGGGACTTACTTCTGAGTAGACAGGCATAGGATTGCATCCTAAGTGCTGTAAGCAAACTAACAAGGGCATGGGAGAGCATATCAGTAACTCAAAGAACTCCCTTATCTCAAATTCCTTACTTCAAATTTTAGGGGAAAAATAATATTAAGAGCAAGTGAATTATTTCACAGTCTTGAATTAATCACTCTCAGGTCTAAAACTCTTGGAATTTCACAGTTTCACCTTGTAAAATTTAATATCTACAAGGAAAAATATATTCTAGTCCTTTGTCACATGTCCTTGATCATGTCTTATTTAGAAAAATGAGGCTGGCACTTAATGCACTTTGGTGAAATAACTGGTGAATAATTTGATGATAAGCATGTTGCGTTCTGGTGATCTTGTCAAGAGGTTCCACTGATCTCCTTGCTTATGATGTATTTTCTTTTTCTTAAACTAGATCTTTGGAAACAGCATGAGAGATGCTGCTGTGTCTCATAGAATGCTGATTGTGATGCACAGTACAGGACTTGTCAGGCTCTATGACTTCGAGTCTATATGTGAACAGGTAAGGAAAGAGAAATGGAAGTAGTAGTGATGGATAATGGCATCTAGCATTTACCAGAAGATTTGCTCAGTGGTAATGTCTTTAAGATGGTATCTGTGGCATTGGCAGAGAGACATTGCACTCTAAAGGGCAGAAAGCAGGTGTAGCCAGGCCCTTACCTGTAATCCTTCTTAATACACCTACAAGGAAACTTCAAAGTGGCCTTCATAGTAAAAGAATGTTTTGTCTCCCTTTAATTTCAATGGGAAAGCCACTCTAGTCAGATCTTCTGGAGCTAAATTCTAGTCAGATCTTCTGAAGCTGAGTGAGAAGCAGGGTGCAATCCTAACCCAATTTAGACCAGTGCAACTCACCCATCTCTCCATTCTTATGGAATAGCACAAACTTTCCTATTGCTGTCGTTTACTTTGAAAAGCATTTTATAATACTTTATAGACACCCATTTCATAGACACCCAGTGATGATGCTGCAACTGCAATGCCAACACTGCCCAGCAATAAAATTGGACATTTAGGGGCTTTTGTATTGGGCATAAGGGACTCTTATAGATACAAGCACAAGTGAATCTCCTAGTCCAGTGATTGTCAGTCTTTTTCATCTCATGGCACATTGACAAGGTACTAAAACTGTCAAGGCTTACCACCCTAGTCAATCCTAACTTCCAGTATCTGATCATTGACAAGGCATGCCATGTTACTGGTAGGGGGCTCAAATCCCCCAATAGCCCTCTTAATGACACTCCCCAAATTCTCATGGCACAGCTGCAAACCATCCATCCATGGTACAGACCATCCATCAATGGTACAGACTGCTGTACCATGGCACAATCACTGTCCTAATCATATAATGGCTGTGGACCTCAGAAGTAAAGCTTGGATTGGATCCAATGGCTTTTTTCCTCCAAAATAATACACCAGCTCATATATTTTAACATCCTATCCTCTAAGATGCCAGGTGGGACAAGATCCTTTGGGAAGAGAGGTGCTAATCAAGAGACCACCTCATGATTTAAATTTTGAAGAGAGATGCATTATTATTTGTTAATCAAATGTTGGTTTTGTTATCATTTTTACATAGTCCTTTGCAATGTGCACAAAGAATTACCTAATATTTTAGTTTGTTAGTATTGCTGTCCATGATTTTTTAAAGTTCAAACTGAGAAGCAAGGTATCTAGTGGCAAAAAAGTATGCATTGTCTTCCTTGGATGACTATATACTGCAATAAATTCCTTTAGAACAGAATATAATGTATGCTTCAAATGAATTAATCACATTTGGTATTGTATTTAGTTCATGGAGCAACAAATGGATTTGGGACAGGAATGCAACTGGAATGGCAAGATTGGGGTTGTGGGAAAATACCCCTTTGGTATTCCTTGCAACATAAAAATAACAGGTATTTATTAAGATTTATTGTTTCATTACCATGACTGATCATTTTCCTATGATGTAAGAACCTCTGGTGCTGCCAGGAACACTAATTTAAAATTTCTTCAGTGTAGTTGTTGTTTGTTGGTACTCATATATAATTATTTCTTGGGACTGCTCTCCTGCCCCAATTCGACTTGGCCTAAATTAGTTAAGAGTGGGCTGTCAAGGTGTTCTTTTTACTCAGTATCAAGTGGACTGATAAAGTTACTAATGTTAATAATAATCTTAATGTTATTGACAGAAACTCCAGATCTTCTTTTTGAAGTGGCTTCCCTTGAAAATACATTTCAAGTTGGAGGATTTCCTTGGCATTACATTATCACCCCTAACAAGAAAAGCCAAAGAGGAATCTTCCATGTTTGTTCTTTGAAAGACCATACTTTGGTAATTTGTTTAAATAACTGTTCTTCTAATGTATTTAATTAAACATCTATTGATTGACAGTAAAACAGGCATAATCTTCCAATTTATGGATGCTTTGGATTGCTTTGGATTTTCTCACTCAACACTTTCCCATTATTTCAGGCAAAAAATGGCATACAAGATATGCAGTGTTGCTCCTTGGAACCTGATTGGATATCTTTCCACCCAGACAGTTCTGGAAGGATGCTTCATGTGGGGCCGAATTTGATTAAGTAAGAATTTGTTGAAATTGGTCTGTTTCTGATTATAATCGAGCTACTGTCTAATTTTCATGGAGGGGAGAAAGGAGAAATAAGCTGCCCAGGTCTGATAAGCTGAGATTCTGTGCTCTTAGATATTATAAAAGGTAGGGAAATTCAAGGAAGATGGATCTACCAACCAGCATTAACCATGATTAACCTGCAGGGAGATCCTGCATTATCTCTCCATGTTTGGAGGAGGAACCAACCAATACCATACTTGGAAGTGGAGGGGTTCTTGTCTTTAGTCCTTGCATATAGGCTTACCAGGAGCATCTTGGTGGTCATTACCAAAAAGAGGAGGCTGTGCTGGATGGGTGCTTAGTGTGATCCAGTGGGGCTCTTGTGTTTAATCACATAAGTGTGCAAGATATTTGACAGGAGAGAAATATCCATGAGACTAGTGATCAGAGTTGTATCAGCAATGGATTGTGGCTGGGAAAGACAAGTGGGTGATAGGTTTGGGTTTTTTTACTCTCCAAGTCTCCCACCATCTACATTGATCCACTTTCCATTCACTAAAAGCTAGCAGGAGCAGGATAGTCTACCTCCGTATCTTGCTCCTGGTACAGTTTCTTCCAGCACAGTTTCATATTTGAAGAAATCAGGGCAGGAGCAAGATAAGGGTCTTTTTTTTCTTGTTTTAAATCAAAGAAACAGTGGTAGACCTGAGGTGGTATCGGGCAGCATTCTGGGTCATGCTGTGCTTGTGTAAGGTAAGTTATTATGGAGCTGTAGAGTACTGTATGCATGTTTAGTCCCAACAGGTGTTTCCTCCACCCAAGATTGTATTGGCCATGAATATTTTTGTTTCAACCATTTGTGAGCATCACTGGCTTTCATTTCATGACTGTTAGGTTTACCAACAGAATTGTACACCACACTGTGTAGCATTCTCTCTTATCGCTTTTGATGTGAGGATGACTGTGGAATTAGGTGAGATGGATTAAATGAATGAGCCCACTTCATAATTTATTCTGATGGCATCACCCTTGATAACTTGATAAAATTAAACTGACTTGTGCATGCCGATATCTGATATTGTTTTAAATGGATCTTTCAAACAACACATTTATTGTACTACATAGTAACCACAGAAAGGATATTTGGTAAGACAATTTTTTTCTGAATTAAGGCTTCTTGTGTGTTTGATCATCACCTTTTTTTTCCTTTTCTCTTCAACAGGGTTTTAAAGTTGAAAGAAACTGAAAATAATGCAGAACAGCAGGAAGTTGCAAAAGACTTTGTCATTGAAGCCAACAGGGAAAATAATGTGAGAAAATAACAAGAAAACAAGATAAAAATTATAGCCTGGTATATTTGCATATCCAATATGTTGTAGAAGCATTGATCTAATTAGGTATAAAGTCTGTTGAAATGGCACAAATTACCATCCGAGCACAATCCTTTGCGTGTTTACTCAGAAGTCCAATTATGTTCAATGGAGTTTACTCCCAAGAATCCTATGATCACAGCCTTAGAGCTAAACCTTATACATAGTCAGTTGGGCTTATATTTCACAGTCATTTCAGATTTATTTTCCCAAACAGAGCTTCCACAATGACACAAACAGTCTGCCAAAATAACACAATAGTCTTCAACTAAGGCAGTTCATAAATATGGCTTAAAGATATCAAATGACGAATATGTAGGTGTGAATCAACTCTTAGTGGTTGTATCATGGAAGCAGGTATGGTCAAGTGGTTGAATGAAGGGCTAATGAAGAAAGCTAAGCAGGAAAAGACCTGGATAATTCTCAAACTCCCAGAGAGTTTAAGAACTGATGGTTTAGAGGAGGTTCACAAACATGGACACAAGGAAATTTTTTGTTAGCATTGAAAAATGAATGATGCTACATGCTCCAAATGTGGTGAGGGCCACTAGTTTGGATGGCTTTAAAGGAGCATTGGACAAATTTATGGAAGACTTCTCAACCATCATTTTTATGATGACTGAATTTTACCTCCAGGTTTACCAGCAGCACACTTCTGAATTACTAATTAAAGGAGAACTTAGATTGTAATCCTAAAGACACTTTCCTGAGATTAAGAGTCATTGAACACAATGGAGCTTATTTTTGAGTAGACATGATTAGGATTGTGCTCTAAGTGTGCCTCCCTGCTACTAAGCTTCCCTGAGGGAACTAGTAGGGTTACTATTAGAAATAGAAAGCTGGCTTCACCTCCTCTCGCCTTTGGCCTGAGGAGAACTCTTCTTATGTTCTTCTTTTATTTAGTTGTGGGTTGCTACAGTTTTCTGGCTTTTCAAATGTTTCACTTGTTCCAAGCAGAACTAAAACTGGAGTTCTGAACAGAACCTGTTTTTTAATTTGAAAACAGAATTTAAAGTCCTCGTATATATGGCGAAAAATTTGAAAATGTGTGGCCTTGGTGTTCAAATAAGATTTTAGCAAACACAGAATGTAATTTGAGGGGAAAGTGGTTCTTCTACTTAATCAGAAATATGATCACAAAATCTTGCTTTCTTTTTCTTGATTTCCTATTCTCATAGCCCGCTCCTAGGCACTTGTTGATTCTGCAAAATTGAAATACTAATTGAACCACAGAGATTGGATCCAACCAGAATACTCAGTATCCTACTGTATCAAACATTTGATTTTGTTGTTACTCTGAATAACCTGTCAGTTTTTTTAAATGAATAGATGCAAAAAATAATAATATGAGAAAAATAATATGAGAAAATTAGTAATATAGCTAATAAAAAAGAATATTAACAGCTTAATACCACTTCTAAGATGATGTTGAATAAACAGTGGCAAAGAATATTAAACACAGAAGGCCCAAAGATACCTTTTTGAGCTATAAATATCTAGCACAATTGAAAAGCCTCATATCTAGATAACAGTTGCTACAGCTTGTACAGTTGCTACAATAGTACAGAAAGTTCTGTGGACTGCATTGTTCTCTTGGATGCTTTGTAGTGGTGCTTTAAATAGTAGTTGGTATGCCTCATTATTTCTATTTACACCAACTAAATAAAAATAAGCTTTATATGTACAAAAGGACAAAGAATGAGAGAAACTAAAACCATGCATTAATAGTTGGGCTCCTTTTATTAATTTTTGTAACACCATTACATGCAATTATGCACAAATGTCTCAATTTGTTTTAAAATGAAATATTCAGTCATAGTGAGTAGAATTTTTTTAAACCTAGCAAATGGTACTTAATATTATGCCTTTTTTTTTTAATAGATAAAATATTATATGCATTTTCCAAACATTTCTGATACTCTAATATCATTAAGCAGTTTGTCCAACTACAGCAGCAACTGTAAAACTTGTGTGTTCATGTTTAGCTAACAATGAAAAGTAATATTTCTGTTATCATTACCCTTGGTTCATTATTGGTCTAATTCAAAAATCTAGAACCCACCAGTAACTTGTGACCAATTTTTGGTGGTTTGTGAAACTGACAGAATAGGCTATGTGCTTTGATGGGGAGCATTGCTGCCCCATTACCATTATAGGCATAGCCCTTCACATTTATAAATTGGGCAGGGGTCTCTAAAAAGTCTGCGAACCATTGATCTAATTTTTCTTCTCTTACCTCCCCATTTCTAATCGCAAAGGTTAACAATTCCACAACAGTGACAGCATCTGGCCGTGTGGTAAAGAAGCGTTTTAAGTTATTGGATGATGACCCAGAACAAGAGGTAACTTAAATTCTGAGGCAGCTGGCAGAAATGTGATCTCAAATAAGGCAACCAAAATGAGCCATACTGATTTTGTAGAGCTTACTTGTGCATATAAATATATTTTACTCATGGTATGCTTACACTTACCCAGTGATTTTCAGTCTTTTTCATCTCATGGCACACTGACCATGTGCTAAAATTGCCGAGGCGCACCATCCATTTTTAGACAATTAATGAGGCACACCATGCTACTGATGGGGGTTTCAGTTCTTCAAAAAACCTATTAATAGTGATGTTTGTTTAATAAATAAATAAACTCTCACGTCAAACTCTCACGTCAAATTTGCGGTGCACTCTTGGCACACACTGGTTGAAAAATCATTGCACTAACCTTTTAATTTTACTGTCCTGAAACATACTTTCTAAGTTCAGTTGGAAGTAAGACAAACATAATTCATATCATTTTTTTAAAAAAACAAACCTTCTTAATTGTATAATCTTGTTCAATAAAGGAGAAAGCCTTCTGCTCATGGAATGCTTCCTAGCATGAACCAAGCTTGCCTTCTGTGAATGGAAGCTCCTTCCAGTCATGGAATAAGAATTGAAGCTCTTCATTTTCTAGTCTGTTCCTAACCTATGAGTATTTCCCCATTAGATGCTTGGAAATATAAACCTTTTCCCAAAAACAGTTGTAGTGACAGAGGCTACTTTCCAGAGTAACTACGGGACCTTTTACACTGACGTAGTTACGGTGCCACCTATGTGAAACCTATGGGAAATGCATAGAGCAGTCCAGAGTAAGTGCCTCTTACGTCTTCCTGTGGTTACTTTGGATTGTAGGGTTAGGCTGGTAAAGATCTTGAGATCCTGAAAGGACATGCAAGTGATCTAATTGGTAGATGCAAATCTTGATTACCGGTATATGACTATCCAGTTCAATTACACACTATATTGCTTGCTACTGGTTTTGTGCTATTTGAGAGCATTTGGTTCACAGGAAGATGGAAGAGAACACAGGGAAGACACAGCCAATCTTATTGTGCCCTTTGCATCATTAGCTGCTATTTTTGGCTATCATTTTTCACCCTCCATCAGGAACCAGAGCGAAAGTGACACCGCCACAAATAATTCCTATTCCTTTGCTTCTGGAAACCGTTTCCAGTCTTGTTTCCATGGAAATGAATATTGTCTGGCTGAAAACATGGCAAGGGTTCCTTCATAGCTTTTATAAAACCTGTAGATCATTTTATATTCAGCTACCAAATTTTCAAAAGAAAAAGAGACGGAAATCGTACTAACAGGGAGAGTTTTATCCACTGTGTACCTACCCATTTGGATAAAAGCACTATCCTGAATTTATTAGTAGAATGAATGCAACAAATAACAGTTGATTTCAGGATAAATCTCTAAAAGGTGGATTTCTCAAAGTTATGATGGGTGCAATCCTTACTCAGAAGTAAGTCTCATTGTGTTGTATGGGGCTTACTCTCAGGAAAGTGTGTATAGGATTGCAGCCGATGCCTTTTTTGTAGATCACATAGACTTCACTGCAGTCATTACATATTCTGTTGTGTTCTTGCTTAATTATGAATAGCTTCCTTGGAAATTAGTTCTGTAAACCAGTTTACATATGTATGACTATCCCTACAATCCAGAGTAACTAAATGAGCACATAAGAGATGTTATGTGCACCCATAGTTACTGTACCACCTAGTGAAAACCTATGGGAAATTCATATTGCAATCCAGAGCAAATTGTTCTTACACCAGAGCAAGGACTCCCCGTAGTTACTCTGGATTTTGCCCTATGTCCATTGGACGGTCATATTGGCTAATACGGATTTCAGGCAGTCACTCGTATCTAATTGTGTCAGTTGGGAACTTTCAGGGGCTCAGAATGTAGGAATTCTTGAAAGACAGAACCCCTGTGAATTGTAAAAACCTCTTGAGGGTTAGAAAGCCTGCCCAGGTAAACCTCCTTAAATACAGTCAAAGAAGAAATCCAATTACTTTCTAGTCAGTATATAAATACCTTTGTGCTTAAATAGGTTCCCATAAATCCACCTGCATATTTCCTTTCTTGTGTACACAGCTTTGGACTGAGTTAGGGGATACTGGAACTTAGGAATCAGGAATGCCAGGAATGTCCTTCCTCTTCCCAGGACCAAAGATGACCTGGAAGAAGTGCATTGAATTTTTTTAAACCTAGCAAATGGTACTTAATATTATGCCTGTTTTTTCTAGATAAAATATTATATGCATTTTCCAAACATTTCTGATACTTTAATATCATTAAGCAGTTTGTCCAACTACAGCAGCAACTGTAAAACTTGTTTGTTCATGTTTAGTCAACCATGAAAAGTAATATTTCTGTTATCATTACCTTTAGTTCATTATTGGTCTAATTCAGAAATCTTGAACCCATCAGTGACCTGGGTAGATGCCTACAGGTTCTATTACAAGCAATAATCATTAGTGAGAGAAGCAACTGTTGAAAATCACAACTCTCTTCTATTTTTCTTCCCTTTCCTTTTTCCATGCTAGGCAGTATTTAAAGGATAACTAAAAATATTGATTTGTTTTAACTTAACTTCATTCTTTTTTAAATAAGACTTTTAAAATTGTGGACTATGAAGATGAACTGAATTTACTGTCTGTCGTGACAGTTACTCAGATAGGAGCCGATGGGACAGCATACCTTCACCTCTGCTGTAATGACCGTGGGACACGGCTTAAGAGCATTCCTTTTGTAGAGTCTTGGGATGTGGTGAGTAAAACTCACGAATTTCATTTTTCACTAACACAGCTAGTATTCATCTGTATATTTCACGTGAATTCTAAATTCACGATTCCAGTAGACAGTCCATCTGGAAAAGTTGTTAGGATGCATATACATACATCCCTTAAAAACAAGATGTGCGATACTCTGTCGAGAACCAGGATGGGTTAGTGTTTAGGGAGTAGGACTGAGATTTGACCTGATCCAGTGGGGCTGTTCTTGTGTTTTAAAAGACTCCTTTGTCCCCTTGCCCCATTTGCCTCTATGGGTCAGTTTGAACCCATGCCCATGATATCACTGGTGCAAGTCCAAGTTGGTCTGTGTCAGTTGATCAGCCCTGGAAAGTAGGATTGATATGGCACATGCCAGCACTGCTGATCCTGGGCCCAAATGACCTGCTCCTTCCTTCCCCCTGCCATCCTTCCCCCTGTGTTGCACAGCAGGAACTGGTCTACTCCAGCAAGTATCCTGCATTGTGCTGGAGCAGGATGGCTTTGCTCTTCCAACCAGCAAACCTAACTCTAACACTGTCACAGAGTATTTTCCAGCTCTTTTGCACTAGTGGAGTTTGCACCCTGTCATCGCTAATTAAGGACAGGATTGCTTACATGGACATTATCCGACAAAACAGGAATTTGTAGGGCTTAGACTCTCTAATACGGAAACTGAGTACTGTATATACTCGAGTATAAGCCAAGTTTTTTGGGCCCCAAAAATGGGCCCCCAAAGTCCCCTCGGCTTATACTTGGGTGAACTAAAAAGTGGCGGGATCAAACCCCATCATGTCATATACCGCTGGATTTGTATTGAAGAGCAGAATCCAATGCAAAAATCAGTTTTGAGCTATCTCCTTCCTATCAAAAGTTATGGCCAAAAAACAAAAACAAAAACTGTTAAAAAAATACATTTTTTGGCATTTTTTTTTAAGCTGGTAGGAATTTTGGCCTGGGGATTCAAGAATTTTGGGTTTGCCATC
The DNA here is from genome assembly GCA_030015325.1 of Cryptoblepharus egeriae. Lineage (NCBI taxonomy): Eukaryota > Metazoa > Chordata > Lepidosauria > Squamata > Scincidae > Cryptoblepharus > Cryptoblepharus egeriae. Next base: position 88,859,074 of record JAREYC010000001.1, read on the forward strand.
TGGTCACCCTGTCCTATGTATGTCTACTCTGAAGTAAGCCCACTAAGTTCAATGAGGCTTACTCCCAGGAAAGTGTGCTTAGGATTTCAGCCTATGAATTCCAAGAAGGCTACAAGGAAAAAGATGAGTACCAGTACCTGCTGCATTTCCCACCCTAGGCTTATACTCGAGTCAATATGTTTTCCCAGGGTTTTTTGTGGTAAAATTAGGTGCCTCGACTTATACTCCAGTCGGCTTAAGCTTGAGTATGAGTATATACGGTAACTTGTTCATGTCTGAAGACTATGGATTTAAAATTCACTTGGGGACTAGAATATGTTTTCAGTTTTATTTTTTGCAAAAGGTGGTCTAGCTGGAATCAAGGAGACACATCGTATTCTGATGACTATATGTACTTACTCTTGTACCCTGGTGATGCTTCAATAGCATTTTAGCTACCGCAAAACTCTTTCCTCCTTCTCCATTCCCATGTTCAAGTTATTAAACAAGATATCATTTGGCAGCCATTTACTTAATCTAGAGAACTTGCAGAGAAGTCCATGCAAAACAGTGTTTCAGGATAATACCAGAGTTGCTGAACTGAGGATTGAAGCTTATTCAAATTTATACATGAGTTGCAGATTATTCGTTATAAGTCTTTCCTTATGAGCCTACAATAGTGTTCGCACAGGCTTCAGGTACTAACAGTGCAGCCCCATCAGGAAAACCTTCTATATTGTGGTAATATAAAATGCAGACTGGTTGGCAGAGCTATATTTGGTAGTTTTTCTAAGCAAATGTTTAACATGATAATGTGCTTACTGCAAGATGATGTCATGTCTAGGGTGTTTATCAGCACAAAGAGCCTGTATGGAATATGAAGGCCACTTTAGCTAGCAGAAATTAAAATTATTATTTACTTTGTTCTTTTAAGGCCACCTTAGCTAACAGAAATATGAAGGCTACCTTAGCTAGCAGAAATTAAAATTATTATTTACTTTGTTCTCTTAATGCAGACATATAGCCATGAAGTTTATGTCGACAGAAATACAGTGTTGCACATTGAACAAAAGCCCAACAGAATCTTCAGCTGTTATGTGTATCAAATGATCTGCAATGGTTCAAATGAAGATGAAAACTTCAAGAAGAAAAGAGGGCAACAGCTTTGTAAAACTTATGAATATTTTCAGAACAGATTCATATATTCTGACTAGAAGAGAGTAAAAGTATCACACCAGTTTTTCTGATTACTTATTCACTTTATAGTTTGTTTCCCTAATGCTGTATGATAGGACAGAAGTGCTGAGCAAAGTAGGTAATTCCTGGTATGGGGATAATAGGACAGCTTTCCATGTGTAAACAGAAAATGTTCATCTCCAGACCTTCTCTATGACAAGATCCAGACTGTCTCTTCAAAGGTGCCCCCACTACCAGCCATAGCAGCAGTCCCTTTTCTGAAGTCGTAAACCTAATTGAAATTTTCTACAGTACTATTCATATGTGGGTAGAAGTGCTATTTATGCTAAGAGAATAAATTTCATATTTGTAAGCTTGACTCCATGAATATTTCTTATTTGCCTCATTTCACCAGCCATTAGCTGAATGGTTGGCTGACAGTTCAAGGGATGTTGTAGCACCTGGGCTACATAAGCATAGTAAGTTATATATAATATTAATAAGTAGACAGAAAAAATATTTTGAATCAAAATTATTTAAAAACAGTATTTGTGCAAAAAAACATTGGCTGGTAACATCTGAAATAACGGAGAATAGACAAGTTCATTAAAAGTGCAAACTGAATGCAATATTCGCATTTATGGTCTTCCTGGCCACCACAAACGATGAAATATTAATGCCTTACTGTCAATGTAGTGGAAAATTCTTTCTTTTAAACTGGTCTGACTTTTGCAGGTCTCATTATATCAGTGTTGTAAAAGGTCTCAGCAATGTCTTCATGAATAAGTGAAATACATATGTATTGGGCAGACAGTTTGATACATATTTGTGAGGAAATACACCAAGCAATCATTAGGAATGTTTAAAAATAACAGCACCTTACCGAGCAAAAATTAAAATTATTTATCTTGTTCTCTTAATGCAGACATAAAGCCATGAAGTTTATGTCATTACAAATCTAGTGTTGCCTCACATGTACCTCACAAACTGCACAAGGTGCACATCCTAAAATGTGGGCCACCCTATCCATTTTAGCAAATCTACATATCTACCTCTTCACTCATACAGCTACTCTCTTGGCTTAACACTTTCCCTATGCAACTAGTCCATTTGTGGCTATCAAGGCAAATGCTGTTGAAAGGCCAGACATGTACAAAGCTTGGCAGTACTCAAACTGAAGCATATTTATGTATCTCATTATGGCATCAGCCAGCGTAATTTATGTTTGTCGCTGTAGTTTGTTGTGGTGAATGTGTCAGCCAGCCTTCATAATTAGCCTGATGGACTGAGTCTTGTTGTTGTTATGGGGGCCAATCCCTATTACATCTCAGTCTGTAGCTGTCTCTCAAACTGGCAGTTATGGTGGTATTTGGAAATATTTAAGCTGCCACAATAAGTCAGAATAATGACTCTTTAGGACACACCCTGTTTTTCCCTGTGGTAATTCCATCAGAATTCTGCTAGAGGGATAGTATTATACTTTGTAGTGACCGATAAAAATATCATCAGTTCTTCCTCCTCTATGCTTTCAATTACTCACGTGCTTCCTTCCTACCCTGTGCTGTTTTGATGAAGGCAACATATGTAAATAAACTGAAATTTCATGAGAAAAGAATACTATACCCAAATGGTCTTGGTACTGGACATAAAAGCCAGCTTCGTCCCCCATAGTCTACCACAAACATCAAGAGTGCTCTTCATAGCTGAACATGAAAAATGTGGAGGTGTCTTCACAGATTGCCCCACAACTATGGAGCTTCTTTGTTGTTGAGAGTGACACTATGTAAATATCTTGCAGATGTGTTGCAAGGCCTTACAATTTAGGCTAGCCCCTAAATTGGTAGAGATTCAGTCTGCAATTCTAAAGACACTTTCCTGGGAGTAAGGCCCATTGAACACAATGGGGCTTATTTTTGAGTAGACATGGTTTGGATTGTGTTCTCAGACAGCAATCCTAATCCCCAATTAGGAGGTTAGGTTAGTATAAGTCCCATGTTAGCATGGAAGTGTAGCAAAAGTGCCAGAAGGCACTTCTGCACAAATCCTGGGGGAGTTAGACCAGCGCACAGACTTGCGCTGGCTGGCCCACACCACCATGGGAATGAGGGGACGGTGAGTTGTGCTTGCCTGGATTGTACACAATCAGGGCACAATCCTAACAAATGTAGGACACCTGCATTGGGAATGGCACTTTCCATACCAGAATTTTATTTATTAAAATGAGGGGATGCAAATATGCTTCTATGAGGTCGACTGAAGCTAGGTAGTCCCACTCCTGCAGGGAGGCCAGATCAGCTCTTAATGTCTCCATCCTGAACTTCCTCGTTTGAGGAAATAATTAAACCATTTCAGATCCAGAATGGCCCTCTGGCTGCCATTCCATTTGGGGATTATGAAAACCAATAAACAGGGTGACCAGATGACCAGAAAAACCCGGATTTGTCTGGATTTTTAGCCTCCTCTCCAGGTGTCCTACATTTTGGCATCATTGTCCTACATTTTGGCTTCATTTTGAAACTTTGTGACAGTGCACAGTACCCCATCATGCCATATGTCGTTGGATTCGTATTGAAGAGCAGAATCCAATGCAAAAATCAGTTTTGAGATATCTCCTTCCTATCAAAAGTTATGGTCGAAAAACCAAAAAACAAAACCAAAAAAATACATTTTTTGGCAATTTTTTTCAGCGGGTAGGAATTTTGGCCTTGGGGTTCAGGAATTTTGGGTTTGGCATCTGGTCACTCTCCCAACAGAGCACTGAATATACTTTCACCCCTCTGTCTGCATGACACCAGTTCTATGGCTCTGATCTGGAAGAGTGGATTGATAGCCTCCCACCTGAGGCTGTGTTGATAAGTATACTTCAGTCCTCCACTGTCTCCTTGCAGTGTGAGTGGTGTCAGGGTGCTTCTCAGTAGGATGCACTCCTCTGGTTCAGTGCCCTGCACAGGCCAGAAGATATGTCCACCAGAAGGGAGTCCCCCTTCCTGTGCTTGTGAATACTGTTTAGAGATAGCCGTGTGGTACTGTCCGTAGGAACTTGTTCCACTGGAGGTTTACAGGGTTCCTGGCGAAAGATCTTGACCTTAGAAGGGGTTGAAGCCCCATCACTTAGTAGTGATGACCAAATTCAAAACAGCAGTAGCCCTGGACAGCACTCTAGGTACAGCTTTGAGGGACAAAGTAGACCCACCTTGGTGGTAGGGAGCATCCTCCTTGTCAGATTTGGAGAATAAGAGGCAAGATCATCTCCAGGGTCCACATGCAATGGAGCCTCAAAGCCACAAGACACCTTAGCCCTGGGGCTGAGAGGGAGCCATCCAACTCCACATCAGAATAGGGGAATTGGAGCCTTGGAGGGGGGTAAGGGATCTAAGTGCTTCCCTTTCTGTGGGTTGTATTTTACCCGACACCTTAGAGGGTTAGGAAGACTCTTGGGAAAGGCTCCTCCCAGATGAGCATCCTCTGTCCACCGTATCTGTTCACAACGAAGCATGGGGGCAAAATGGCTGCTGTCACACACAGCCTCCTTAAAATGCCTGCCACAATCTAGGCCACCCCCACCCCGAGGGATGGTGCTGCATCAGAATGAGGGAAGGTGGAAACTTGCTTCTGGCCTGGACCAGATGCCTACCACGGCTTGAGACAGGTCCAAAGGGAGAGGCCTGTTAAGTTGATAGTGGTTGACTTGGCAGCCCTCCTCATCCTCCAAACTCTCCCTCCTCCTGTCAGAGGAGGAGGGGGCAGGACCGAGATGATCATGAGGATCAATGGAAAACTGCTTTCTGTACCATATTACCTCAGAGAGTTCAAAGCCAATGAGGCAATGAGGACCTTCAAGGAACTGCTGGTCCTGAAAAGCCCTCAGCAAGTCATGAAGGCATCTCTTCCACCGCCTCCTTAAACATACCTGACAGGGAGGCCTGCACAATGGCCACCGAGTACAAGCACAAAATGGTGGGTGTACAGGAAAGCAGTCTCCTCAGCCACCATGCACACCTCACGTTGCAGCCACAGGAGCAGTGCATGTTGAGCCTCCAGTCAAGCAGGGCCAACAATGCTCCTTTGGGGTAGTCCTCTGCTGGGCCTCCATTGGTTCCTGGCACTACTCCATTGGCAGAGCCTGTGGTGCCATTTCCTTGCAGTGCCCTGTGCGCGGTGCCAGGGGCACTCCTCAGTAGGATGCGCTCCTCCGGTCCTCCACTGTCTCCTTGCAATGTGAGCGGAGCCGGGGGCATTCCTTAGTAGGATGCGCTCCTCCGGTTCTCCACTGTCTCCTTGCAGTGTGAGTGGTGCCAGGGGTGCTCCTCAGTAGGATGACCTCCTCCAGTCCTCCACTGCCTCCTTGCACTGCCCTGTGAGTGGTTTTTTGGGGGGTGAGCCTCAGTAGGATGCGCTCCTCTGGTCCTCCACTTATCCCACGTCACTCCCCCTCTTCAGCCCAACTGCTGGGCCAACAGCACCATTGTGAATGCCAGAGAGCCTCTGGAGAAGTTGGAAGGAGCAAAGAAATAAGGAAGAAGAATGGAGCAGAGAGCTCCAGACATGTCCTGCTCTTGGTGAGGCTGGACAAGACTGAGATCCTGGGTGCACTCCCCTAGAGGGAGAAGACTTCACGTCCCGCCTGCCTGCGTGGGGTAGGGGCACAATCCAATCAGTTCTGAACACCCTTCCTCCCTCCTACAGAGAAAAAGCAGGCCTCCCGTCAGTCTTGAAAGACTATGGTATCATGCTCAGCGCTGCATACGCTGCATGTGAAGCACGAAAGCCTGGGTTGGATTGTTATGGAGGATAGGCTGTTACCCAAGCAGCAAATCCCCCCTCTCCACACCACGGAATTAGTCCAATGGAAAGGCAGAGCCAATACGATTGGATCCAGCTGGCATCACAGAGCTGGGCTAAGGACAGGAGCTCACCCTGTCTTGTGGGGCCGACCCGGCTCTTGAACCCTGGCCTGCTGGTTAACAGGCACAGTGTCTTACCACTAAATTCACTGCATAACAGGACAGACTGAACAAATGTTTTCAACCACAACCACTAGAGGGTGCAAGCAGGCCTTGGCATGTGTCATGTACATGGTATTGCTAGAACTCACTGTAGGCATGGAAGTCAGCCCTGAACACAGGTGCTTTCTTATCATGACTTGATAGTTATGGGTAGATTGCATCCAATTCATGAGGGACCTAATATTATGAATATGGCTTACACAGTATAATCCTGTGCATGTCTACTTGTAAGCAACTTAATGAGGCTATCTCCCACTTAGACAGATCTACACATCGGAACTTTTCTGGGTGAAATCTAGTCTTTGCCATAAACTCAGTAGGTTGCCTTGGCCAAACCAGAACAGTGGTATGCCAAATGTTGCATTCCTTACACAGGACTATACCAGACTTGCATGCTAAGCAAGACTAATTGAAATAGATATTTTCATAAGACTTTATAATTATACTCCATAGCATGGTTGTGGTGGTATTATGATGATGATGTACTATTTCACATCATCAGGTATTTGACTGGAATTGGCCCTATTGTGATTTGGTTCCTATCCAGGGAACTAGGAATCACAAAGGTATCAATATTAAAGGTTATCAATATGTGTGAATAGGTATCAATATGTGTTAAGTTTCCAGGAGTGCTGCTTTTTGTAACTGGGCAGCTGTAATCTTCTGGAGGCCCAATAAGTTTAGATGTTCCAAGGTGTTCAATGTGTGAATATGTGGCCTCTAGCCGCATATTTTATCATGGGCTATAAAGTTTAATTTGGGCCCCTTCCCTTCTCCATTGGAACATAATTCCATACAATAAATGGATCAAAATTTTTACATATATAAAATTGAAGAATCACTGATTCACTGACTGACTTAACAATGCCTAACTGACTAAACTGCCACACCTAGAAGTGCGAAATTTGAGGAGAGTGAAGTAGGCACCTGCTAAGAATAGATTCTGAGAAATCCCAACTCTATGGGGGTGAAAATGGGTAAAATGTGTTTTTCTCCTGCATAAGTATGCCTAGGATTGTTTTTGATGAAGTCTCTTCTGATAACTTTTGGTGGGCCCCAACAGATACTCATTCTAAATGTTGGTCCCATTTAGATCCACTACTTGGGGGGCAATCTTATCCATGTCTACTCAAAAGTAAGCCCCATTAAGTTCAATGGGTCTTACTCCCAGGGGAGAGTCTTTAGGATTGCACCTTGCATGGATTAATAAGGAGTTGGACTAAGACCTAGAAGATCCCAGCTCAACCTCCACCTCCCACTCAGCCATGAAGCTTGGGGCCTCTCACTCTTCTCAGCTTTAGGTATCTCTTAGGTTTGTATGGCATGGTGAATATCCCTCTTTTCCTGAGACATGTCCTCTTTTTTAGCCTTGTGTCCTGGCAAAAAAATCTTCATTGTCTTCACTTTCCTTGTGAGCAGGCAGCATGTGTCCTTCTTGTAATTAATAAATTAGATGTAGAGCACGATCCTAACCATGTCTACTCAAAAGTAAGCCCTATTGTATTCAGTGGGTCTTACTCACAGGAAAGTGTCTTTAGGATTGCAGCAATAGTGTTTAAATTAACAGCAAGAAAGCAATATACATTACACAGGAGTGTCCAAACTTTCAACTTCAGGGCTCCAGGACCTTTAACAAGTATGTAGAGGAAGAAATTTCAGCAGGTGCAGCTTTTCATCCCACAGATCACAAGCTACACTTACTGAAATTCCCTCTATTACAAGCTTGTTAAAAGTCCAGGAGCCATGAAATTAAAAGGTTGGACACCACTGCATAAGTGTGTTTGCAGCTTCTATTATGTCCTGTCCTGCATTTTAATTGGGTGTCCAACATTTGGGGGGATCCATCTCTTTTTTGTGGTTATGACATTTGGAGCGCAATCCTAACCATGCCTACTCAAAAGTAAGCCCCATTGTGTTCAATGGGTCTTACTCCCAGGAAAGTGTCTTTAGGATTGCAGCCTAAGAGTGCCCAATCCTAACCATGTCTACCAAAAGTAATCCCTATAGTGTTCAATGGGTTTTACTCTCAAGAAAGTGTTTTTAGGATTGGTGCCTTTGAGCACAATCCTAACCATGTCTACTCAAAACTAATCCCCATAGTGTTCAAATGGGTCTTACTCAGGAAAGTGTCTTTAGGATTGGAGCCTTAGAGCATAATCCTAACCATGTCTACTCAAAAGTAAGCCCCATAGTGTTCAATGGGTCTTACTCTCAAGAAAGTGTCTTTAGGATTGCAGCCTCAGTTTACGCTTCCAGCGCTGAGCTTCCAAGTTTTGGGAGATCATCGGGGCGCAGTCCAGTTTTCCAAGTTAGGCGCAAAGGGGGAACCGAAGCCTAGGCGGGTCTACTCGAGAGTAAGTCCCATTGCCTTCAATGGAGCTTACTCCAGGGAAAGTGTGCCCTGTGCTGGCTGAAATTGCTCCCCCCCTCCCCGGGGCTTGCAGCTGAGCCTGGGAGGAGGAGGAGGAGGAGGAGGGAGCCCAGCCTGGGGTCCGGCTGGACTCTCGCACCGCCCTCCGCAGAGCTTGCAAGGGGACCATCATGGAGCGCTTCTGGCTCTTCTTGGTTTTCCTGGGGTCGGCTGTGCTGCTGGGCTTCCTATCGGTGGTCTTCGCCCTGGTTTGGGTCCTGCATTACCGGGAAGGGCTAGGCTGGAACGGGGGCAAGGAGGAATTCAACTGGCACCCTGTACTCATCGTCACGGGCTTCGTCTTCGTCCAGGGGATCGGTGAGTAAGACCAGGTTGCAAAGAACTCCATGGAGTAAAGATATAATTGGGTGGGAGTTGGGTGGGAAAAGGGGGCACACAGCTTGATCCAGCCCCGATATTGAGGAAAGGGCTGCTGGGCCCCGGCTAGGGTGGAGGGAGGGTGAAGTTACACCCTGAGTATCTTAGCCGCACTGAGTAACTTAGGAGTATTTGGGGTTTCACTTTACTAGCGGGACTCACGCACTTTGCAGGGCTGGAACGCAGCCAGGGTTCTAGAACGCGGCTGAGAATTCCAAGCACGACACTCAGGGTTCTAGAACGCAGGGCTCTAAGAGCACAGTCCTAACGGTGTCTACTCAAAAGTAAGCCCCATTGTGTTCAATGGGTCTTACTCGCAGGAAAGTGTCTTCAGGGTTGCAGCCTAAAAACACAATCCTAACGGTGTCTACTCAAAAGTAAGCCCCATTGTGTTCAATGGGTCTTACTCGCAGGAAAGTGTCTTTAGGGTTGCAGCCTAAAAACACAATCTTAACGGTGTCTACTCAAAAGTAAGCCCCATTGTGTTCAATGGGTCTTACTCCTAGATAAGTGTCTATAGGATTACAGCCATAGTGTTTTAATTAAGCAGTATCATGAGTGTTTTTAGCTTAAAAAATATATGAAAGCAATATACATGAGTATTTTTAGCTTTTATTTTGTCATGTCCTACATTTTTTGAGTGTCCTACACCCTTGTCCAGGGTGACCATATGTCCTGTTTATCCAAGACATGTCCTCTTCTCTAGCCTTGTCCTGGAAAATAAAAATCTTCAAGTCTTCCTTTTCTTTGTGAGCAGGCAGCATGTAGCCTTCTTGCAATTAATAAATTAGTGCAATCCTAACCATGTCTACCCAGAAGAAGGTTCCATTGTATTCAGTAGTACTTACTCCCAGGAAAATGTGTTTAGGATAGCAGCCTACTATATTATACTAGTTAAATTTAACTAGTGGAATAGTTAAAAATTTAATAAGTAATACAGTGTTCAATTAACCACATTAAAGCAATATACATGAATGTTTTAAGCTTTTATTTTGTCTTGTCCTACTTTTTTCTTGGCTTTTCTATGTTTGGGGGGTGGCTTGTCCTCTTTTTTTGGTTATGACTGATGGTCACCCTGCTCTTCTCTTTTGTGGTTATGACATATGGTTATCCTACCTGTTGCAATAACACTAAGCCAACTCTGACTGGTGCAACCCAACAGTCTGGAGAAGAAGGAAAGAGGGAAGAGGAAGCTTGCTGCACCCCCACCAACCAACCACCCATAGCACTTACTACATCTTCACCCAGTGATCCTAAGCTTGATGGCCTTCACAGATGTTGCAACCAAAGAAGAGGACAAGGCTTTCCAAAATGTAGTACTCCCAAGGAAAATGTAGGACATGACAAAACAAAAGCTAAAAACCCTCATATATATTGCTTTCAATTTAAACATTCTTACTACTTATTATTAGATTTAAAACTATTATGGATAATTTATTATATCTAGATTACAGTTACGTTCTACCTGCTCACAATGAAAAGGAGGACAATGATTATTTTTTCCCCCTGGACCCAAGGCTAAAAAAGAGGACATGTCCTAGAAAAACAGGACACATGGTCACCAGGTCTTCCAGGAACTAGGGCTAAAAGTTTCCGCAGCTGAAGGCACACATACCCTGGTAATGAGCCTCATTTCTGAGTTGTTTATTAGAACCTAATCCTATACATGTCAACTCAGGATTAAGGCTGCAATCCTAAAGACACTTTCCTGGGAGAAAGGCCCATTGAACACAATGGGGCTTACTTTTGAATAGGTATGGTTAGGCTTGCAGCCTGTGTTCCATTACTAGTCAATGGGTTAACTCCAGGAAAAGTGTGGCAAGGATTGTAGCCTTAAAAGCAGTCTGCATAGATTCCTCTCTACTGCCTGATCACTATGGAAATAATAACTGCTGAGGAAGTAAACAGGAAAAGAATGAAATTTTAGTTTGCTTGACTTTGCATTTTTTGGTAGAGTGATCATCGTATTTGGACTCTCTCAGTTATGTTCTGTTGATCTGAGCAATGCTGATAGGAATAACCAGACTTTATTATTTGTGTGCTTGAGAAACTCTTAATTTTTATTTGGGGATTGGTTTGATTTACTTTGGATTAGTTGGATTATAACTTTGAGGTTGTACCGTAAATTCAATGGGGAAAATTTACTGTTTAACAGGGACAGATGGTATAGATGACAGTGAAATAAGTTGTATATGATAGAATATTGTACACTAACTATTGTTGGTTGGAAAAAATAATAATCATACTGGATTGGTGGTTTCCACCCTAGGATTTGTGTATCCCCAGGCGTACTTTCCAGGACCTCTCAGGGTATTTAAAAATATTGGATGAAAAAGACAGTTCTGTACTAAAATGCCTTGCACAGCTGGCTTTGACATGCGTAGTCAGGATGGGGGACTAATATGGGGGTACATTGGGAAATGTGCTGAATGAAATGGGGTACATATGGGAAATGTGCTGAATGAAAAAAACATTGGGGACCACTGCAATAATAAATGCATTGCACTGAACTGACTTCTGAGTGTTCTCTCCCTGTGCTGCAAGGAGTGGTGCAAGGTTGGTTTTCTTTGCTTTTCCTAACTGAAGGATAAACTAGGTTACTGAAGATAATCAGTAAACCAACAAGGGTTTGTTATGGCTGAAATCCTTGATAAGAGAATTGTGTATGGAGCAAAATTCTAAGTGTATTTATTAGAAATCCTACTTGTAGAACTTAACTCTCAAAAAGTTTGATTGCAGCCTAAATAACCTATGTTTCCATCCAAAACCAAGTTCTTCATGCATACAAAATAGACCAGGAATGTTGATGCCACATCTTTTGAGATGCCCCAAGACTCTTGCAATGAAATCTTATGCAAGTTTATTATGCAATGAAATCTTATGCAAGTAAAAATTCCCATTACTGTATATGTATGAGGTTGCGGTGTAAGGGTGACAAGATGACAGGAAATTCCTGGACAGAATTGGAAATGAGACCCTGAAACTGGAAGTCTGGTTTTAGGGCCTCTTTGTCAGGAATTTGGGTGTATTTTCAGTCATTTTAGGTGTCCTACATTTTTATTAACATGACAGGAATTTTGCTTGGCTGTCAGGAATTTTGGGGGACCTTGTCCTCTTTTTTGGGTTGGGGCATCTGGTCACCCTGGTTGTGGTTGCTATAACACATTAACATGTAGCATTCTTTGAATTTTTGTTTTCCTGTTTCTTTTAACCCCAAACTTTTTACTGTTAAAAAGGTATTAGGAGAACTGAATATTGCATAATGCAATACAGATTACTTTTATCAGCATCTGACAATATGGAAAAGAAAAACTGAAGAATAAAACTGAAGGTTATGGAAGATAAACAATCTCGTTCATTATGGTTGCAAGCCATGCTAAAAGATAAGCACTGTTAAGAAATTAAACTTACAAAACTAATTGTGTGAATGGGGAGATACAAGTTAGTTTTTCACAATTTTTACTATATGGAAGTTGAGCAAAAAAAAAAGGATAAATGTCATTTGGAGAAATAACTTTTTGCTTCAATAATGTGAAGCATTATTCACAGGCACTGGAACCAGGCACAGGGGACCAGGCATCCCCACCTTTTCACTCCCTTCGGGTTTGAGTTTCTAAAAATTGGTTTACAGCACAATCCTCACCATGTCTACTCAAAAGTAAGTCCCATTGTGTTCAATGGGTCTTACTGCCAGGAAAGTGTCTTTAGGATTGCAGCCCTTAAGAGAGTTATACCCACTTTTCCATGCAGAAGTAAACAAGTGTCCAAGTTGGCTTACATTGCTTTTGAAGAGATTGGACAAATTCCTAAAGACCATCACAGGCTACAAGCCATGATGGGTACAGATGTGTGTGTAGGTGGAAGGATGGATGTAGACAACCTCAAATTACCAAATGCAGAGGAAAGTACCTGGATTAAGGGGCCTTATCCTGAGGCAGCTGGTGGGCCACTGGACAACTGGTGGGCCACTGGGATACAGGAAGCTGGACTAGATGGGCCTTTGGCCTAATCCCGTGGAGGCTCTTCTTATGTTCTTAAGTATCACAACAAGTAAAAACATCAAGCAAGGCATTAAAGAGTTAATTTACCTCCCATTGTTAAGGTATTCACCACTGGTTTCTGTTTCCACCCTGTTGTTGTTAAAGGTGCACTTGGCATCCTAATGTTGATTTTGAAGTCCTTTATTTTACTGTCATTTTGTTACATTGCATGCACCACAAAACGATTAACTTATGAAACCTTTTCCCCCCATGCATGATTAACTGTTGACAGGTATGTGGCGTAATGATTCTGCAGCACACAGGGGCCATTTGAGTAAGACAGTGCAGACATATTTTGAGGAATCACTGGAGAGGAATAAGTACTTTATGTTGAAGAAACGGGAAACTCTTTGCACGGATAAGTAAGAATAAAAAATGCATAGCAAGGATATGAAAGGACAAAGGAGGTATTGAGTTGCGGAAAAGCTGGAGAATATGGGGAAAGATTTTCTGTTCTGTTCAACCTAAATTGTTAAACGAAATTGTTCTTCAAATTGAGGTGTATATCCATTCACCTGTTTTACCTGTACCTGGTACCGGTATACCACTGCTACTACTATTATGGTACTGTATTATACTGTACTAATAGACAACATCTTTGGAGATTCCTATCTCCCCATTCCTGCTGTGGCATGGAGAGGCTGGCACATGTCTGTGCATTGGTCTAACCCCACAGGAGTGGTGCAGAAGTGCCATATGGCACTTTTGTGACACCCTCAGATTAGCTCAGGATTTGTGCCAGCCTAACCAGATGTTAGGATTGCACTACAATTAAAATTGTAATGTATAAATTCAAGTGATGTGTTTAGTACAAGTATTTATGTTGAGGACAAAGGAGCGTGAGCTGTTTATAATGAAAGTCACTTTTTAAATTAATATTTTAGTCATTGATTTTTTATTATTAACTTCTGGCCTAAATGGTTTTAAGAATTTCAATTCAGTTTTTCCTTTAAAATGCTGCAATTCCTCTATTTTGACATCTCTGAGGCTGCAATCCTATTCACACTTACTTGAGAGTAGACCTCAATGACTAGTATAATTGGATTTACTTTTGGCTAGACATGCAAGATTAGACTGTAATGCATACGTTCAGAGGACTAAGCTCTATGAGCTCAATGGGACTTGTTGGCAAGTAAACATACTAAGACTGGCTGCATGAAAGTATTTGCTTTACTTCCCTTGTCCTCCCATGTTTAAATATTGCTTTTCCTGTCAGCTTGTTAGGTTTGAAAACAAGGCTACAATCTTTTCAGCTTGACTATACTTTTCTTTTACACTTTTGAAAAAAACACCTGTGAAACTGCTAGATCTGAATGTACAGTTAACTTGAAAAGAAGTCTACAAATGTAAATATTGTGCTTCCTATAGCATAGAGAAATATACATTGGTTCATGTTCAGGAACATTCCATCTGGGAACAGAGTTTTCTTTGTGACTTATATAGTGGATGTGCAGTCCATGGAATTTACTGTACAAAAATTAGAGAATGTATAAGGATATAGAGCCTTAAAGGTAATGCTTTTTATTCCAATTTGTTCAAATGTGTATGTTTTCCTTTTTTTAGACTGATCAAGTAGACAGTTCCTACTAAGAATATGTAAATAAGCAGCTGGCCAGAGAAAATATGAAATTTTAAATGTTTACTGTGTCAGCTTTATCAGCTACAGTTATGATTGTTGACAACATTTCTTGCACTATTTATTTTTGATGATGTCACTTCTGTGCATGATATTACTTTTGAATAAGGGTCATTCTCAGGAGTGGCTCCATGTTAAAACGTTTGAGAAACACAGAATAGTGCACCTACAGTAAAACCTTGGATTGAGAGTGTTTTGCAAGACAAGCAAACATTTCTAATAATCTTGACTTGATAAACAAGCAATGTCTTGATAAACAAGCAAAAAATAGTCCCGGCCAGGATATTGCTGGTTGCAGTACTCTGCCAGCACCTGTTCAGCCTCTCCTGAGAGACCAGCCTTTACATGTCTATTCTCGAGTAAGCCCTCCTGTAATCAGAAGGGCTCACTCCTATGTAAGGAGGGCAATGGAAAGGAGCCTGAGAGACGAAGACTTGTCTACGATAAAGGAAGTACAAATATAATTATTGGGTCTCATTCTTGTGTAAAGGGGGCATTTGCAGCATGAAAGACCTGAGCAACTAAGAGCACAATCCTAACTATGTCTGCTCAAGAGTAAGCCCCGCTGTGTTCAATGGAAACTGTCTTTAGGATTGCAGCCTCAGTGCAGGTTAATTTGTTTTATTTTTTCTTTATATTTTGTATTATATTACAGTATTGTAATCATTTTATTTGAATGTTTTTGGGTTGTGGAACCAATTATCTGAGTTTACATTATTTCTTGTGCGAAAGTTCACTTAGATATACAAGTGTTTTGGATTATAAGCATGCTTGTGGAACGAATTATGCTCGTGAAGGTAAGGTGCCACCATATGTCTAAAGATCTGGTGCCTCTTCTTGTCTAGGGGACGAGTCAGTTGGGTGTAACAGCATGAATCATTTCTGTGGCTAAATTCCCCAAAGCTGGTGTATAATTCTGATATTCATAATTTTGGCTACAATCCAGAGTAAGTATGGGACTTTTACACCAACCTAGTTACAGTGCCATCTATGGGAAATGCATAGATCAATCCAGAGTAAGTGCCTCTTATATCTTCCCATAGTTACTCTGGATTGTAGGGTTTCTTAGCGTTATTCCCACTCCTGGCAGGGTCTGCTTTAGATGATGGATTTAACATGGGGCAATCTGGACGGCCTGTCGCAGGGGCCTGTCACCAGGATGTTGCTTCATGCAGCACCCATGAACCAGGTCTCGAACCACTGACCTGCCAATCTTCAAATCAACAGGCGTAGCACCTTCAACCACAGAGCCAGAATCATATACCCCGTGTATTAGATATTAATTTGAATAATCTCACTCCTGCTAACTGGGCTGAGTGGCATCCTTTAAAGCAGGGGTGTCCAACTTTTCAACTTCAGGGCTCCAGGACCAAGTATGCAGAGAAGGAAATTTCAGCAGCTTTTCACCCCACAGATCATGAGCTATACCTGCTGAAATTCCCTCTATTACCAGCTTGTTAAATGTCCAGGAGCCATGAAGTTAAAAGGTTGGACACCCCTGCTTTAAAGTAACTGATGGTTCCTCTTTATATTCAGCAGGGGGAGAGCAACCTGTCCGATTAATTGTAGCATAGTATCTCTTCTAGTGGTTGTTGCAGGTATTTCACTTGTGTTACTTGGTCAACTGTGAGCCTTTTAAGCAAAGGAAACCAGCCTTTCATTTAGTGTGCTGTGTAAACTGCTTTGAACTTTTTGCTGAAAAGTGGTATATATACTTCTGAATAGTTCCCTCTTTTTTATTCTCCAGCAATTATTGTGTATAGATTACCATGGACCTGGAAATGCAGCAAACTACTGATGAAGTATATCCATGCTGGGTTACATACCATTGCTCTGACACTTGCAATTATTGCTTTGGTGGCTGTTTTTGATTTCCATAACGCCCAGAAGATTCCTAACATGTACAGTCTGCACAGCTGGATTGGGTTAATTGCTGTTATTCTTTATGCTCTACAGGTAAGACACCTTTTCGAAAAAGTATTTAAAAGTGTCATGGGATGTCGTTTTTTTTTATCTTTGACAGCATATTTTCAAAAATTATTTACCACAACTTGGATTTTGTACCCCGATCAGTGCGTATCTATATGGTCAATAAAAGGTACCAATATATTAGTTGTGTTTATGCGGATTGGCTTTCTGGAATGTAAATTCATTCAGGATCTAAAAACACATTCCCCCTGATAATCAGGCAGCATCTGGTCTCAAGAAGGAAAATAGTTTGCCAACGTTTTGGAGTTCACCACAGGACTCGAACTCATTAGAAAATGGAGAATAAATTTAAAATTCTGATAATTTTTCCTCTTAGAATCTTAGCTGACTGGGGTGAAGAAGAGATAAAAATTTCCCAATAAAATATTTCCCAAACTATTTTTCCCAAAATATTTTTATTTCCCAAAAATAAAGGGCAGAGGAACAAAAGCAAAATTTATTTTCAAAGAAAGGATAGGGATTGTGAGGGTGTGTACTGTGTGATGTAAACTTTTACAAGTGCCTATCAAATAGAAATTCTGCAAGAGCTCTCTGAAGAAGCAGTGAGAGAAATGGAAAGAATGGAAGAATAAGATGATTCATTAAGAGGTTTGCTGCTACAAAAGTCTAACTAGCCCATCCACAAAAAAACAAAAAAACAATGTCACAATCTTAAAATTTGGGTATCTAACACAAATAACCACCAAGATTGTGAAATATGTTTTAGAACCAGGCGCTATCGTTTTCTGATAGTTGTTTTTGCTGAATCAGTTGCTCTTTATAGATAAGAGCATGCCAACATTGTATCTTTAAAATCCATTTTCTTATCCAAAAAGTGAGTGCCATCCAGATAATAGTACCCTTCTAGCCACCTGGGTGTCCTCCAGGGGAAAAGATCAAATAATACCACCATTGATTTTTCCTTATGTTTCATGCCAGTGCTCATAAGTGGGTGGAACCCACTGTGAGAATGCAGGCTAACACCATCAAAAGCAGGTGACATGGCTCCAAGGCTGACTGATGAAGGTGTAAAAGAGAAATGTATCATCTGGCAGCTGATAGCTGATAGTTTTCTCTGGCAACAGAGAAAACTACTGAAAAATACATGTCAACCACTATATTCTGCTCTACAGAGAGCATCTTAACCTACTGCATCTGTGTGGTTTGGAAATTGCAAAGTGGCAGACAGGAAAGTGCTCCAGAGGGTCATCACTAGTGCCGATAGAATCACTGGCCGTTCTCTTCACCCCCTGGAAGAACTTTATAGCTCCCAGTGTCTCAAAAAAGCCCATAACATCCTTAAAGATTTATCTCATCCTGGACATTCATTTTTTGAACTAATACCATCTGGCAGACAGTACAGGATAATCACAACAAGGAAAGGCAGACTGAAAGACAGTTTTTTCCCAGAGCCGTAGCTATATTCAACACTAGTGTGTAGTGTAGTCTAATATTAATGTCAGGGGTTATCAGATGTGATGGGTTAATATCAGTTGAAATGGTGGAGGGGACAGAAAGGATGTTTTAATGTTTAATGTGTTCAGTGTTTGCCAAGTACAAATAGATGGCACCTAATTTCACTGTGTAATGTACAAGTACAAAAAACAATGACAATATTCTGTTCTATATTCATTGATATTGGTTAAACAGCATGTCAGCTTACCAAGGAACAAAGAAGCCGTTCTTATGTGAATTTAAGACAGACTGGCCCTGCCCTTCTCTGCCTCGTGAAGCTGTTCCAGTTTTCTAAGATCCTAGCACGAAAACTGGGATGGTTAGCATATTTGTGGCTAAATGGAGTTTTAAAAGAGAAGCTGAAGTATTTCCGTGTATTCTTAAGATAATGCAGCTGTTCCATACAGAGCTCCTAAATTGCATCGATCTATCCAAGAATGTATGAACTCTTCTCATTAAGCAAATGTTAATTGCAGTGTTTCACCAACAAGGCTTATAGTTAAGAGCACTGCTCTTTAAACTTTATTTCCAAGTTTTAACAAGTTGAAATGGTGGGTTTGTCTTTTAGTCACTCTTGAGATTCAAAAATGTTTCTATGAGTGTGTGATCATTGCTCTTACAAACCTTGTTAACACAACTGTATTAATATTGTGTTCATGCCTTTTAAAGTCATAGAGAGAAAGGTGCCATTGAATAACATGCTTTCTGTTATCTTTCAAACGTTGGGCACAATCCAGAGTAACTGCAGGGAGTCCTTGCTCCGGTGTAAGAACAATGTGCTCTGGATTGCAGTATGAATTTCCAATAGGTTTTCACTAGGTGGTGCAGAAACAATGGGTGCACATAATGTCTTTTGCTTAAACATTGTTTAATTGAATTGTAGGGATTATTGGCATAAGAGCATTTCCATCAGGTGTGGAAACTTAAGGTTTTTTTGAAGGATTTTTTTGTTAAAGTAAAATTATATTGACCTAGGTGTCTCCTGCTTTTCAAGCTGGGAGGGACAAGCTTGGTACAATAAGCAGTGTTGTGTCTGTAAACTGGCCATCTTGCTTCACAAATTTGGTACCAAAGATTTACACCCACCTGTAGAACTGTGTCTAGAACCCACCTTTGCATTTATGCTTTCCACACTGTAGTGAGACATACTTCACTACGTTGCGGTGCAGGGATTTCTGGTCTCACTTTGTAACTTACACACAAGATCCGTCAAAGGAGAACAATCCATGTGTCAAAAGAAGTTGTCGTTCACCCATGGAAGTTTAATCCATTGACAGACATTTAATTGTGTTAAATAAAATAACTAATCCATAAAATAACTAAATATTATCTATGCTTAGCTTGTTCTAGGTTTTGCAGTCTTCCTCCTTCCCTTTGCTCCAGTTTCTCTACGGGCAGCTGTTATGCCAATACACGTTTATTCTGGCCTTTTCATCTTTGGAACTGTAATTGCGACGGCATTTATGGGAATTACAGAAAAGCTCATTTTTACTTTGTAAGTATTGCTTTAAAAGTTATTAGCGATAGTCTCTTGCTCTTCCTTTTCATTTTTTAGTATATGCTTTTACCCTCACTTCTTTTCTTTCTCAAAAGGAAACCACCTGCTAGCAAGCCATATAGTGCGTTGCCAGAAGAAGCTGTGTTTGTCAATATACTTGGTGTGCTGATTTTGGTCTTTGGTGCTCTTGTTTTGTGGACGGCAACAAGGCCCCATTGGAAGCGTCCACTTGAACAAAGGTCACTAATCCAACAACAACCTGGAGAAAGGCTCAAAGATGAGGGGACATCTGATGTGGAGTTCAACAGTGAAGCAGCAGCCAGAAAACGAAATCTCAACCTTGATGAAACTGGTCAGAGGTCAACCATGTAAAAATAGTCAGTGTTAACAGAAAAACATTTTATAATACCAAAAAAGGCTATCTTTAAATTTAAAAAACCCTAGACATCAAAAATAATATATGGTTTGCTTAGTGCTGATATAAACATGTTCAGAATAATTGAAACTGTTTAATAAGGTTCCTAATTTTGAAAGAACTGTAACTATAACTCTGACATCTTTTTTTAATCAAAAGAAATAGTTTTCCAACGTTAAGCTATATGCCAGCCTATATGCCAGCATTAAGTGATATGCAGCAGGTTTTTCGGACAGTGTGCCAATGTGATACTGTTTCCCTTCTTTTATAAGAAAATTTAAAAAATATCACTATAGCAGTTTCAAGGATGTATATTTTAAGGCGCTATGAGATTATAAGAAAGATCTCTAGAAATATAGTTCATAAGCAATTTAACTTGGAAAAGATCCTTTTAGATTTTAGGAGGAAGGAAAGTTCCTCCTTATAAGGAGAAAAAAATTTCAAGGTTTTCAGGGAACACATTGCATGAGGATTTGCCCACACTTTCAAAATTCTCTACTTGTGGAGCTCAGATCTACTACTGTAGTTACACAAGTCCTACTGAAGTTCTGACTACGTCACAATTTAGGTTTTTATAAAACTCAAACACTGTACGGTAACCTCATCAGTGGCATATCTAAGGTATTACAGGTATGGACTCCTGCCTTGTGTGCCCTTTGAAGGAGATCATCACTCAGCAAAAGGAATGAAAGCAAGGAGGGGAGGAGGGAGACATCCAGATCCTAAAGCTGCCAATTTATGTTTTGACAGCTTACCTCTAGTTACCTCTCATTTCTCTCATAATATAGTGACCTCTCATTTCTTCTCACTGATGCCCACATTCAGGGGGTGCTCATTTAAGAGGTGCCTCTGCAGGACAAGGAATTGGGGTAGTAACAACGTGGCTGCCACCACCTTTTCCTCTGTTGTCACAACATCATTGCCCCGAGCAGCCATTGGGTACTAAACTTTTCAGTAAGAGGCCAACTAAATTAGATGTTAAAATACGTTGTGTTGATTTTAGCATTTTATTGACATCTTTAGTGGAGTGTGTATGAGAGACAGGGTTAAATTTCTGATAGAGGACAGCATGGAAGTAAAAGGTTAAATACTCACAATCACTGGGCAGTGATCCAGATTTGCACTTTAAAGCAAACGCCAAACAACTATTCTTAGCCTTAAGATCAAAGCTGTTGCCATGATCTCATTTTACTAGATTCTGACTAACCTGTGCCACCAGGTAAAATTATGCTTCTTCTAAATTAGCAGAACTTTTTACTTTTTACTAAAGCAGTTTTTACTGAAGTTTAGCATGATAAAATTCTGCTACAGGAAAAGAGATCAGCACTTCCTATATGACATTTTAATACTGGGAAATCCCTTTGCATTTTCATATTGGGAAATCCCTTTGCAATCCCTAATTTGCCAGCAGTAGTAATAATGTTTTAGTGCAGAGGTGGGCAAAGTGGGCCACTTTAGGCCTCCAGGACCTTTAACAAAGTCATCTGGTTGTCATCTGTGAGACAACCCACCTTTAGTGAGTCAGCACAAATCCATTCTGGGTCATAAACCCTTTTAGTGGGTCAGCATGAACCCAAGAGTGGCCATTCTGGACACTTAACTTCTAAAGTGATATTTCCTCATTTCAGTGGTTTACTGTTATGTTTGGGGGATGAGAGGAATCTAATGTCATCTCATACATTCTTGGGTCTATGTGGGACCCATGTGGGAAAATCCCAATTCTGACAGAAAAAAAATACTAAAAATGTGCATTATGTAAGTTTTCCTTATTTTGCAGATTTCAAATAAGTAGCATCTTATATCACTAGTTGCCTTCTGTATAAAATCAAGTAGTTAAATGTAACAGCTATTTGTACATGTATTATACAGTTTGATTGCATAGAGTATTGTAAATAAAAGTATGGTAATTATATCCTGAGTCTTATAGAGGGGACTAAGCTGTTATCAAATATTTTAATTGCACAAGAAGTTTTCATGCATTCTGGATTTTGACATCCATTGAATGTTTGTGTTGTTTGTAATACATTTTTGCAGAGTAAAAGAGGAACAAATTTGTTACAATAGATTTCTTTTTTATATTGCAATAAATGATACTCAAAGCTTGTATTTAGTATTCCACTAAATTATAAAGTATTTTTTTCTGCTAAGCACTGAACTGCATTTAATGTGGACTAGAAATATATGCAGGTTAATTAGCAATACTCGTGCTTGGAGGACAGTTGATTCTCCTGAAAATATTCTTTTCCTGGAACTTTTCTTCCTTGCAACAGGCTTGTGTCTCTGCCACATTAGTCTACCAGTGGAAACACTTGGTTTTATTCTCTTCCCACCAACCTATGGTGTGAGAAGTGGAGTCTGGCATTTTGGTTTGAATGAACAAAGGATGTCCATGGTTGAGATGTTCGATTACTGCTTTTGGCTCTAATGCACCAATTGCCCATGTAGCAGTGGAGCATGACATAGCTGCTGAACTCAGTTCAGGTACACATGACCTGAAATAACCATGCTTTGTAATTGTAGCTCTGGAATCGACTCAGGCTGCAATCCTAACCCTTAATTAGGCCAGCACAAGGCCTGTGTTAGACTGGGGAATGTAAAAAAAGTGTTGTTAGGACACTCCTAGGGCATGATTAGGCCAGTGCACAGACTTCTGGTTGCCTCCCTACATCAGCATGGGAATGGGAAGACCGATGAGTTGTGCCGGCCTACATTATGATTGTACACTATATTACTTTACCTTCCACTAATGTAGTGTATCCAATTTCCAAGAACATAAAAGTTATAGCATTATAGCATCAGGCATGTTGTTTCAAGAGGATGAAAATTGACCACATTGGAATTTGGCTCTTACATTGGGTTAGCCTACCTGTGTTGTAAAAATGTTCAGTATCATCGTTAGTGAGCATGACCTTAATCTTACTTTCATCATAATGGGGGGTGAACACAAATCCTTTTGGCCATTTTGCATATGCAATGCAAAGAAACCCCAATTACTTCAGTAATATAATACTCAGTTTAATTTTTACTATTACTAGCTGAATTTACCTATTGTTGCAGGAGTAAAATTAAAGGATTATTTGTGGCCTGGGCACTGCTGGGCACTGGTTACAAATGTGCACTGGCACATACCGGAAGGCACCAGCAGGCCCTGGCCATCCCCACATGGCAACAGTACCAGGCACCTGGCATCACTAGGCACCAGTAGCCACTGGGTATCTCTATTGTAACACTCTACATACCACCCTACTGGGCACCAGGCACCAAACTGGTTCTTAGAGGGTCCTTTCATCACAGAAGGAATACACTCCCCAAATTTCATGCTTCCCGGTGCAGGGGTTGGGGCTTGGCATTGATGAGTCAGGGAATCGTCAAAGTTAGGGATAGGGATGAAAACACTTTGCACCCCTTTTCACCTCCTTAGGGTTTGAATTTCTAACAGTTGGTTTTTACTGGGTCCATACATCATGGAAGTTATCCCAAATTTCATACTTCTGAGTATGGCAGTTTTGGCTGGGTGTTGATGAATCAGTAAGAGCACAATCTCAACCGTGTCTATTCAGAAGTCTCATTGTGTTCAATGGATCTTACTCCCAGGAAAGTGTCTTTAAGATTGTAGCCATAATGTCACTTCCACTTTCCTCAGGGAAACCAGAAGTGGTTTTATCGCTTCTGTGGGCCATACTGAAGCCGGCAGAAATTGTGGGCAGACAATTTGCAATAGGGCTTACATTTGAGTAGACATGGTTAGGATTGTGCTCTTTAAATCTTTTAAAGCCTCCATAATACAATCTCCTTTCTTCATAATGTCAAATGTTCCACCTTTGCTGGTTTAAAGCCAGTTTCTTCCCTTCTGAAGGCTTCCAGAGTCTGGTTTTCAAGACATGTCATTTATGTCCCTCAGTCAACTGCCTCATTTCTATCCCTTTAGAGATTAAACTTTTCAATATTGTAGGCCTGGGGATTATAACTGGACTGAATGTTAGACCTGTTCTCAAACTTTTTCTTGGTTTTCTTTATACTCTATCTGGGATCCTTTTAAAAAATTCTAGCTCTTTTTTGTATTTCTTCCTGTCTCCATCTGGAAAGAATCATTCCTTGGTATTGGGTCAAATAATAATACCTTTTGTAGTGTGCCATTTCAGTATCTGCAAAATTCATGAGTGATTCATCCTCTGTCAGCTGGGTGGCTGAACCTTTCCCCCTGTATTATTTGATCTTATCCTCTTGACATGAATTCTCTCCCTGAACCCAGTCAGCTTTAAAAAAAAAGTCCTGGACAATTCACATACCCCCAAATCCAGAGTAACTACAGGAGCATGTAAGAGACTTTACTTGCACCTGTAGTTACTGCACCACCTAGTGAAAACCTATGGGAAATTCATATTGGAATCCAGGGTAAGTTGTCTTTACAGCAGAGCAAGGACTCCCCATAGTTACTCTTGATTTTGCCCATAATTTTCTATGAAGATCGACTCCAGAGTGGCTACTATCACCTCTTCTAATGTCAATTTCTTCCCAACTAGACTTCACTGAGAGGTTAAACACTACAGATTTCTTTATACTCTGGTGAGTGCTTTTTAATGACTGTTGGACCAAAAGTTACTCTCAAACACTGTATTGTACATCAGAATTCCAGGCAGAGTTATATAAAAAATAGCTGCATGCAGTGGTGGGATTCAAATAAATTAACAGGTTCTATGTCCTAATAACCTAAATTAACAACAGGTTCTATGACTCATTAGTAACCAGTTCTCAGAACCAGACGCTCATTAGCAAACGGTTCTATAGAACCTGTGAGAACCCCCTGAAGCCGTATGTGCCTCTTCAGAGCTGGACACACACTTCACTATTGTATTTTGCTGTCAGTCCCACATCACATGCTTATCTGAACAATATCCACTAGATGGCAAGCAGCACCTGAATGATGCAAGGAAGAGGATCTGTCAGATAAAGGTATGTACTTCTTGCATGTAGGATGTTTCAAAGCACATGCCAATCGACCCAACAAATATAGATTCAATCTGCAAATGTTTTTATCCGCAGCTCCAACAAACATCTCACTGCTTTTGAGTGATGGCCTATATGCAGTGTGTTTGTCCTCTGCTTGTGATTTCTGACACTGTTATCTTAGATGATGTTTCTTTGGGAAGACAAGTTGAACAAACACAAACCTAGAGCTTCTTCAAAAGATGACACTGAGAAAACACAAAGTCCCATGATATGCTGCTACATAAAAACAAGGAATGTAGACCCAAGCAGCACACTATGCTGGACCTAGAGTCACTTTAGAGACTGGATTACAGGACTGCACAAGGGTCGGATGGAGGGGGATTGCAGCAGGCTGCAAAGAGACTTGTCGCAGGCCACATCTGGCCTATGAGGCAGGGTTTGGACCTCCCTGCTCTAGACTGCTCTGTACAGTGGCAGTATAGAGCACTAAATACAGATTCACATACATGTATTTATATCTAAAAAGTGTTTGTACAGGTATTTTATAGCTTTTTTGTACATGTGGCTCAACAACTAATAAATGATCAATTGACGAGGAACTTGAAATTGCTCCCTTGTCCATCTCAGCCTTTGGTTCCCGGCCATAGACCTTCTAGACTTTTATTAGAATTAGTAAAATGCAAAATAGGAGCTGAATTAAAATAACTGAATGGGAAGATAGTATTGTTATCACATTCTCTCCTTTCCTTGTATTCTCTCTGGGGGAAGCCATTATTCTCCCTGATGCTCAAATCTAGTTGTCCCTGCTCACGATCATGTAAATCTTAGCATGTCTCACAACAGAATAAAATTCTTAATCGGTTGGAAGGCAGGAGGCAGCCATAAAAGAACCCCCTCCAAAAAACATGTTGCATTTTCTAAACTTCTTAAAAATAAAAAGGGCATATTGACTGAAATCTCTTATATACTCATGGAAAGAGAATGCCTTTGATTGTTGGCTTTTAAGAAAGCATAATGCCTCTGAAAACTTGCCATCTCTTTTTTGAAGTCCTTCCATTTCACATCCATCAGTAGAAGAATTTTGTGTATTGTTTCATGCGAGTTAAACAAAGGATCTTTTGGAAAACAGGTCTGATCCCAGACTATGGTTGTGGAAGCTCTTTGCTCATTCCTGTGAGCCAGCGTGCTGGCAAATATTTGGAAAAGGCCGCAACAAATAGTTTTCTAGCCCATTGCCAAAATTGGCCACAATCTAGTACTGCAGCAGCAACATGAGCTTACCCAAGAAGCCTTCTTTCCAACCTCAAATCTTCTTGACATCTACCTATAGCATCAAATGTAATTAGTCAGTAAACCCTATAAACCACTTAAGCATGAAAACCAATGATTTAATGATTTGAATGTACATTCATTCCCAGATTTACATGAATGCTTCCTGTGAAACTTTGCCAAAATGAAATGGAGCAGTGTGTTGGCTGAGGCCAGATAAGTCTCGCTGCCAGAAAACTCTTCAAAAATTCAGAATTTCAATACAAGCAGCAATATGTACCTCATACTTTGGTCTCTACAACCCAGAGTAACTACGGAAGCATGTAAGAGACATTAGGTGTATCCGTAGTTACTGCACCACCTATTGAAAACCTATGGGGAATTCATATTGCAATCCAGAGTAAATTGTTCTTACTCTGGACTCCCCGTAGTTACTCTGGATTGCACCCATTATCTCTCACACAATCAGATCGCATTAAGTTTGAGAACCAAGATTCTTCTTGGTGTCCTAATCAAAATTTAATTATAGAAACCATATGGAGCAATATCATTGTGCTCAGAGTTTCTCTGTTCTGATGACCAAATACCAGAACCAAAAAATGAGGACAAGGACCCCTGAAAATGTAGGATACCTCAGAAAAATGTGGAACATGACAAAATGAAAGCGAAAACACTCATGTATGTTGCTTTCATGTGCTTTATTTAACTATGGGCAAAATCCAGAGTAACTACAGGGAGTCCTTGCTCCGGTGTAAGAACAACTTACTCTGGCTTCCAGTATGAATTTCCCATAGGTTTTCACTAGGTGGTGCGGTAACTAAGGGTACACGCAAAGTCTCTTATGTGCTCCTGTAGTTACTCTGGATTTGGGGGTTAGGCTGCAATCCTAATCTCCAGTTAGGCCAGCCTAAACTCTGGCATAAATCCTGTCCTAACCTGGATATGTCATAGAAGTGCAGTAAGGTACTTCTGCATCACTCGTGGGGGAGGGTTAGGTTATCACATGTCTGACTTCTGTACTGGTTTAGGCTGCAATCCCAATGACGCATTACTGGGAGTAAAACCCATTGAACACAATGGACCTTACTTTTTAGTAAACCTGGTTAGGATCGTGCTCTTAGGTTAGTCATTCTCTTGCTTAATTCTGCTGCATGAATAGACAAGGCTTTAATTACCGTACATACTCAAGTAGTGGAAGGACTCACAATTCGCCCAGTGGGCCTGATGTTCAACAACAATCTAATACAGAAGCCCATATTCATAAGCTGTTGATTAATACAGCATTAAACCAGGAAAGGGTTCCCAACTCACAGCAATAATACCTACAATACAAAGCTTCTGTCTGTGATTTATTCCAGGAAGAAAAATGAATATTACCCAACCCCCAGAACAAAGATCTTCCTGCTCAGTAATGGGCTTCAAAAAATTTAAGAACCGGTTCTCTGCCCATCTGGCAGCCACTTTTAAATGGCTATTTTTAAACTTTATATGTCCTATCTCTTGTTAAGAACCGGTTCTATAGAGTAGGTGCGAACCTGCTGGAGCCCACCACTGTTCCTGCTGTAGGTTCTCCACATTTCAGTATTTTACTGGTCTCTTGGTATTTGTTACAATATTGTCACCTGGCAGTGAAACACTACCAACAATTTGTTGTTTTAGAAAAAAAAATTCTCAATCCCATGGGATCAGTTGGGTCAGAAATTATGCACTGTGCTTCATTACCATATTACTGGAATTACGTGTAGTCTAAACATTGTGTTTTTCCTCTTGATATATAATCACATCATGTTAAGATTTGATTCCAGAAGACTTAGCTAATTAGTTTTCATCATCTTTGGCTCATGTTTACATTTCCTCGTTGCTGCTGCAAGACTCATGCCAGTATTTTTCAGCAGAGTTGTCAAAAAAGTTAACCCTATCGTTGCTAGATATTGTAAGAATAACATGCTCTGGCTTCAGATGTTTGTTCTACTGTCTGGCTTAAGCTGCACAATGTTTTAGATATTTGTGCTGGCATGACGGACATGGCAGTACAGCATATTTATGTATTAATGATAGACAAATGCCTTGAAAACTTCTACTTGTACACTGTTCCTTTCCACTGATATCTAGTGACAGTACTTCTAAGTGCTCTGGAGTCTTGAGAGAACGAGTTAAGGCTGCGATCCTATACATTCAGTGGTTCCCTAATTGTGCCTTGGGTAGGGTTGTCATAATTCTCTTCTGTAAAACTGGGACAGGACTCCATCAAGCTTGCCATTATGTGAATGTGATCCCCGAAAACCAAGACAGTCCAGTTTTCTGTGACAAATGGCAAGCCGAGGTGGGGCACCAAGGTGAACTCATGGGATGACAGGATGACCCCATTGGCTTCTTCTTACCAGCTTTCCAGGTGCTGCTAAAGTGATAGCTCATGGTGATAAACAATTCAAGATGGTGGAACCCAGGCAATGGCATGACCACAACAGGGTGCCTTGACAGTAGGGCACAGTGGTTCCCAAACAAACCTTAGGATAAATTTGGGAACTATAGTAGTTTCTTTAACCCATGATACACACACTTGCCTGGGAGTAAGTTCCATTGAACATAAAGGGGCTTACTTTTGAGTAGATGTGCATAGAGCGATGTTACTTGCCTGTGTTCTGGAGTCTGTAAACTGAGCAGTGCTGTATCAAAATGGTCTTGGTTATTATGATACCCATCCTCTCTGCTTGCTGCCAACAGGTTGCTGCACCCTGATAATACTTTTATTCAGTGCATTGAAAACACAAGCAGCAGCCAAGGAAACATTTGAGAGAATGACTGCATAGTATATAATACACTGTATATAATGCACTGCTCTCTTTCAAATTCCAAACTAGTCTCTCCCTCTCATTGCCTACCTTTTCATCAAACTCTTTTCCCCAGATCTTTTCCCTGTGATTCTCCTTTTACTTTCTTATGTGCTCTTGGAGCTCCTCTCTTTCCTTCTCCTCTCCTGCCACCATCATCAGTACTTAACACAACTGAGTATTTAGAATTAAATGTGCTTAATACAAATATTAGCCATATGCAAGCCCTGAGTTCATGATATAAAATTACAATTTACATCATCATCATTTAAAATATTAGCACAGAAGTAATAATATTTTAAGCTACGTTAACCTACCACAGTAGCATACTTGAATTGAAATGTCAACACAGCCTTAATGGGCTATTTTAATAGCCACGAATAAAGGATTTGCAGTTTTAAGGTGCAATCCTAACCAATTTAAGTCAGCACAACTCACTTGCTCCTTGTTCCTATGGTGGTGCAGAGAGGCCAGTGCAAGTCAATGCACAAGCCTAACCCCCCTATTGAGTGGTACAGAAGTGACTTACAGCATTTTGTGACACCCACAAGCCAGCATGGAATTTGTGCCAGGACTTATGCTGGCCTAACTGGGAGTTAGGATTGCAGCCTTAATTTACATGCCTAGTTAAGAAGAAAGTTGTTTTACTGTACTCTTCATTTAATGTGCACCTCCCTTCATACACACATACCTACAGTCAAGAAGCAAAAGTCACTCAAGAAGCAAGTCATTCTGTGATAATTGGTTGGGAAAATTACAAACAAAAAATAACACAATATCTGTACCATGCCTCACACTGCATTATGTTCATGTTCCCAAAGTGGCATAGCTAGGGAATGCAGGGGGTGCAGTTGCACAGGGCTACAAGCTTTAGCGGGGCTACAAGCTGAGCTTGACACCAGTAAATGCAGAATGCAATGAAATAAACTGCATTGGAATAGCTACCGGTAAAGTCTATCAAAAGTTATGGCTAATTAACCAGAAAAATGAAAATGCAACAGCATATGGAACAAAAGTGGATTTTCTTAACTCAGACTTTCCCATGTTACTGATGGCTCTGAGAGCCAATGAGATTTAATTCTGATACTGTATGAAACTAATAAGATGTTAATATGAATCAGCTTTCAGACTCACTGTACCACACACAAACCAACCCAACACTCCACCCACACACACAACCGGTCCTCTATCTCTACCCATATTTGCTCTACGTAGAAATATTATAACATCCAGCATTGGAATTTGTGTCCAGATGAGGAGGGAACAGTTAAAAATTCAAATTTGAAAATAACTGACAAAAAACTACAGTGAGGTTTTCAAGTTCCATGGACTGAATTAAGAAATTCAAAGTTATTTCTTCAAAATTGCCATTTTCTAAGCTGGATCAGACATCCCTTTAGTTTTGGGCCAAAGGCACTGGTTTAAAAGGTTGCACGGAGTGCGGCTTTTAAGCTAGTAATTCGGAAATGCTGCAGTGCTATGCACACTTATTGGAAGTCCCTTTGAATTCAGTGCATTGGATTGTACTGTAAGTTTTGTTGCATAAAATACATATGCAGCTCAATCTTATGCACATCTACTCATAAATAATTCCCAGTGCGTTCACATTCCCCGCTAAGTATGTACAGCTGTGCTACTTAAACTGGGGCACTGCAACCCCCCCGTTTGTGTAAAGTTCCCTTGCTCCCTTTAAAAGGAAAGGGAAAATGGTCCCCTCACCCCCCAAACCTTGGCAGAACCATTTGTAAGTTGCAAAAGTGTCCCCATTTCCCCACAGGAGAATGATCCTGGAGGTTGCACCAGTGCACTAGCCCCTTCCTCACAAAGACTTAGTGAAAAGTTTCCTTAACGTTTCTGAATCACCAACATACAGGATTGTAGTTGTTGAACTGTGTTAACACAGCAATGGGTACTGTGGCATAGCTTGTTGGGGGGGCAGGACATGCCGTTTTACTAGACAACAAGCTTTGGGGGCAAAAAGCTGAGCTTTACACTAGTGACCAAAAATGTGGAAAACTGAATATGAAAAAAATACCATCATGTTATATATACCTGGAAAGCAGTGGTGGGCTGCTTATTTCCAGTTCAGCTCATAATTAATGCTCATATGTCTTTCTTTTTCATGAAAACATAAGGCAATGTGGAGGCGGGTATTAATTTTCAGTGATTTTAGTTTTACTTGCTGAATGATTAATAAATGAGGATTTTTGAATCAGGCGACCAGGCGGTGGCTCCCAACCCTCCCCAGCTGCCCTTCCTATCTATCTCTCCAGCCTCTGCCTCCTCAGTGTGCTGAGCCCCCCATGAGGGAGACCACAGCCAGGCAGGGACTCCCCAAGCCCTCCCAGAGGACCCTGCTCCAGACGCCTGGCTTCCCTGCCCTCCCTGCCTCCAGGGTGTCCAGGCAGCATGACCCACACAGCACCCCCCGAACTCCCTGCGCCCATCCGGAGGCTCCCCACTCCACATGAGGCCATGCAGGCAGCAGGGAGCTCCTGTACCCTGTGCCTCAGAGCCTGGGCTGAGCCGGGCACAGCTGTGGGACTGGTCAGGGGAGCGGCTCCATGGCTGGGCCTACCAGGCGGTCAGAGATCCTGTGGAGGTGGTTGGTAGATAGATGGTAGGTAGATAGGTAGGTAGATAGATAGATATAGGTGGGTGGGTAGATATAAATATAGGTAGATAGCTAGGTAGATATGTAGCAGATTTTGCAGAACTTCAAAAACCAGAGACCCAGAAGCTGATTGGAAGCAAGTTGTTTATTTGTCTGCAGAGAAAGGCACCTCTCTGTTGGATCTCTCCAAAAAGACAGAAAGAGCCCCGAACAAACACAAAGTTCCTTATTTTATAGTTTCAATACAGTCATAAGCTTTCTGATAATCAATTCTTGTTACTACGTGGCATAAACATTTGATTTCATTCAAAGTGCAAAGCTAGCTTTTTCAACACCCACTATCCTCTGCCCATATTTTGTGTGGCAGAAGAAATGGGGAAAGAAAATGGGGAAGGTACTGGGGGTCTTTGCCTAGCAATCTAAGTTCATGTCCTTTGGCCCTACTTGCAATGTTTCTGCTTCTGCGCAAAGGGTTGGGGGGTTCTGCTGATCTGCTGCAATCTCAGTTTTTGCACAGACTTGTGATTAGCTCAGTGTACAACTTTAGCTCTTGTGGTTAGCCAGCTTCCTAGTTTCACAGCGGTTTAGCGGATGCAGACCACTTGCTCAGCTCTAAGCTAATTTTGTTTTTTCCTTGCAAAGCTGTCTGCTTAGTTTCAAACTTAAATGAGCTTTTTTGCCTTTAATATGTTGCTGAGGGGGTCTTGCAATTCTGGGGTGGCCGGGGTCTTAGATTTAGGGGTGGCCCGGATGGCTCTTGATTGCTCTTACAGATACACACATACATACACTAGCGAAAAGTGTACCCGGTTCGGGCCGGATTGTTGCTTGTGCCCCAGGCGTATCGGTTCGGCGCGCCCAGGGAAGCCCTACACTGCATGTATGCTAAGCTTGACACACGTGCAGAGAGCCGGGGTTGGGGCCCGCCCCTCGCCCCACCCACCCGCACTCGCAGTGCGCTGGGTGGGTGGTGTGCCCTCCCCTGACCTTCCCCAGCCCCGGCCCTGGTCCTGCCCCTGGCCCTCCTGGGCCCCGCCGCTGCCCTCCCCGCCCCCTGATCCCAGCCCCACCCCCTGACCCCAGCCTTGTGCAACTTCCCCACATGCACAACTTCCCCACATGCGTATCAACCACCCATGCGCATCAACCACCCATGCGCATCATGTCCCCATGCACAACATCCCCATGTGCATTAAACTCCCATGTGCATCAAACCCCCATGTGCATCAAACCCCCATGTGCAATATCCCCCCATGCACATCAACTCCTCATGCACATCATCTCCCCATGCGCATTATCCCTCATGCGCAACATCCCCATGCACATCATTTCCCAATCACATCCCCCGTGCGCAGCATCAACCCCCATGTGCATCATCCCCCACGTGTATCTTCCCATGCACATCATCCCCCCAATCGCAACATCCCCCATGCGCATGAATTAACCCCCATGCGCATCATCCCCCCATGCACATCTTCCCATGTGCATCTTCCCATGTGCAACCACCCATGTGCAGCATCCTCCCCAATGCAACCTCTTCCTCCGAACAATATCCCCCCCCCCACAGTGCACCAGGCACAGAACACCAAATTGGCTGGATGTTGGTCATTCTTCCATGTTAAATATAGGACAAAAACATGTTGCACCCCCTTTCAGCCCCTTAAGAGTTAAATTTCTCCACTAAATTCTCCATTAAAGTTCTTGGTGGGTGATCATGTGACAGAAGGAACTCCCTCCCCGTATTCCATGCTTCTAGGTCTGGGGGTTGGGGCGGAATGTTGATGAGTCATCAATTCTTCAATGAAAAGTATAGGGAAGAAAACACGTTGCACCCCATTTCACCCCCTTCCGGTTGGACTTTCCAAAAACTGGTTCTTAGTGACTCCCTCCATCACAGAAGGAACACTCTCCCCAAATTTCACGCTTCTAGGCCTGGCAGTTTTGGCAGGGCGTTGATGAGTCAGTAATGACGATGAAGATTAGTTTTATAAAACGCATTGCGCCCCTTTTCACCTCCTTCTGGTTGGAATTTCTGAAAACTGGTTCTTAGTGGATCCCTCCGTCATGGAAGGAACATCCTCATCAAATATCACGCTTATAGGCCCAGCGGTTTTGGCTGGGTGTTGATGAGTCAGTGAGGATGATGAAGATGCCTTTTATATATATAGAAGAAGATAAGGAAGGTTGGTAGGTAGGTAGGTAGGTAGGTAGGTAGGTAGGTAGATAGATAGATACATACATACATACATACATACATACATACATACATACATACATACATACATACGGTAGATAGGTACGTAGATTGAGATAGATAGACAGACAGACAGACAGGAGCTCCAGCATGCCTGGCTTGCTCAGCTGTGGACCTCCTTCTCCGGCCAGTGCCCGCGGCTCTACCCACCCAGTCCAGGCTCTGGGGTGCAGGGTAGCCGGACCTCCCTGCTACCTGTGTGGCCTCATGCAGAGTGGGCGGCCTCCATACAGGCGCAGGGAACTCAGGTGGGCACTGCATGAGTCGTGCTTTCCTGGACACCCTGGAGGCAGGTAGGACAGGGAACCCGGACCGCCTGGGGTGAGGGGAGGCTGGGCCGGAGGGTCCTCTAGAGCGGGACTCAGAGAGCCCCTTCCTGGTTCTGGGTCTCTGTCACTAGCCCCTTGGCAGTGGTTCTCAAAGTGGGGGATGGGACCCCCTGGGGGATTTCCACTTCATTTCAGGGAGTCGCACAAAGTTGGGTGTCTCCATTTTGAAATCTGCACTGGGTGCCACCATCTTGCCATGAGGCACTTGGGATGCTTTCCTGGGAGTAAGTCTCATTGAACACAATGTATTTCTTGGTGTCATGGAGGAGGAGCTCTGACATCACAGTGATATCCCTTCCTTCCTCTTCTGACCTTGTTCTGGAGGGTCCTGGACAGCTTTATCATTATCAGAAGGGGGTCCTGGGTTGAAATGCTTGAGAACCACTGCCCCAAAAGACACTAGGAGCAGCAGGAGGCTCAGCACACTCCAGATGCAGAGACTGGAGAAAAGTCCCCATTCCAAACCTTTCCTAAATCATGAGAAAGTTGCCACCAAAACCCCTGCAGCTGAATATGGGGAGGGGTCTGAGTCTGCTGAGTCTGCTTAGAGGCCAGGGCTGATGTTGGAACATATTGGGACGGGGGCATTTTCTGTATCCCAAGCTATATATTGCCATTATTAGCCCTGATGTGCTTGTATTTGCTCAAGAAATATGTTCGGTGATCAGAGTGAACATATGTCATCTTGTTCCAGGACATATCCTCTTTTTAGCCTTGTGTCCTGGAAAAAAATCTTCATTTTCCTCCTTTTCCTTCTGAGCAGGCAGCACGTAGCTTTCCCATAGTTAATAAAACAAATAAATTATATGCCATTGATTTAAATTTAATAATACAATGTAATAATTTAATAATTACCATATATACTCACGTATAAGCCTAGTTTTGGGGGCCCAAAAATGAGCCCAAAAATCCACCTCGTCTTATACGCAGGTCAGTAAAAAAAATTTAGAAAAATTGCAGGCGCGACCTCCAACCTGCGCCCCCAGAGGCTCTGCAGCCTCTCCAGCTGCTGGTGCTGGCTCTGCAGGCTGCGGAGGAGGCACTCGGCAGCAACACATGGAGCCCACTGCAGCCAAACCCCTCCTCAGATTCAGGTACTTCTTTGTGGGCCTTAATTCTGAATAGACATGCCCAGGATTGGGCCCTGAGGCTACAAGGTTAGCCACACTTTCCTGCTGTTGCTGCATTTCCCACCCTCAGCTTATACTTGGGTCAATAAGTTTTCCCAGTATTTGTGGTAAAATTAAGTGCCTCAGCTTATACGCGGGTCGGCTTATACACAAGTATATACGGTAATGTAATAATTTATATAATAATATAAAATTAATTAATATAATAATATAAATTAATCAGAAGAAAGCAATATATTGCATTTACTCAAAACTAATTAACCATTGAATCTAATGCACACCCTGATTTTGGAGAATGAATTTGGCTGAAAATGGTGTTATATTCATGTAAATACAGTATATGGCTTTTATTTTCTAATGTCCTACATTTTTTCTTGTGTGTCCTACATTTTGGGGAACATTTGTCCTCTTTTTGTGGTTATGATCAATGGACATCCTGCTGGTGATAGACTGTGGTTCTGGGAAAGAGGGGCACATTTCCCTGCTTTGATAATCTGTTGAAGTTGATGCAGTCCACATTTCAAGGATTGGGAAAGAAGCATACACAGCCCATGCTGTTCACCCTCTCATGCACCTCCAAATAACTTATGGGATGTCCCAGTTCAGACTGGACATTCCCTGCAGCTGCTGTATATGGAATAGAATACTTCTACCTGCTGATCTTTAATACACTAAAGATGTCTTGTGTGTGCACCTCGCAGTGTGCAGCTCACAGGGTATCTAGTTTCAGGCTCAAGTTAAATTCAGTTGTGACTTCTGCTCTGCTAAAATATTCTTTGGTCCTGTAAGGCTACAGCTTATTCTCTAGAGCACCTCACCCAGCAGCTCTTTGAGCACTTAACACAATCCAAGGGTCTTGAGAATCTCTGCTTCTTCTCAGCTCTGCTTCAGTTTCTCACCCTGCTTCTCTCTTTTCCTCAGGATGCTGTGGAGGATCCGTTGTGTTGGCATTAGCCTTTGGCTAGAAGGCTCCACCATCAGGAAACCTCTGTCTCCATGCCAGCAAAGATCTATGAAGAACAAGAGTGGCCCAAAGCAGCCCCAAGCCTCTAATCTGACTTATAATCACAATAACGCCTGAGCCCCTGCATGAAACAGGAAGATATAAGCCTGTTGCCCTGGGAAGGAGAACAAAACAAAGAGAAGGCTTCTTCAGCTAAAGTGACTTCTTCAACTTCAAGAGCAGTCGAACTGCCCCACCAAAACCAGAAGTGCCTAACAGGATGGTGTTGATGGCCCACAACATGGCTTCCTCTACTGTCAACTTGGGAGAAGTTGGCAAGTGGCTCCTCTCTGTGTCAAATCCAACTTCCAGAGGCTGACTGCTGACCCGCAGAAGTCCAATCCTGATCATGCCTGTGTCTCCAAGTGCAATGTTGTGATGGTGCAATGCCTGGCAAAGGAATTGAAGTGCCTCACTGGCTTACTGGCTTAAGCGTCAACTGGGATGATAATCACAGGGGCCCCCGAATACCTGTCGCAGACTGCAGGAGATGGAAAGACAACAGAACACGTTGTCCCTAGGAAAGAGCAAAAAACCAAGGAGAAGACTTCTTCAGCTAAAGTCAGTTCTTCAGCTAGATCAACCTGCCCAAGAAACCAGAACTGCCTAACAGGACAGTGTTGATGGCACATAGAATGGATACCTCAGACTGTGGTCAAACCAGGGGAGAACCTGGCATCCCCAGCTTCTGTCTAGTAAATTTCAACTTCCAGAATATGACCCCAACCCTAGAGGACTTTTGCTCCACATCATGCCGATGTCTCCATGTGCACCTGTAAGGTGGTGCAGTGCCTGGCAAATGAACTCAAGTGCCTCAACTGACTTAGAGTTGTGGTAATCACAGTAGCCCCTGAGCACTTACCCCTGTTGAGCTGCAGGAAACAGAGCCTGGAAAAGTGAACAAAACCAAAGACTTTCTTCAGCTAAAGTCACTTGTTCAACTTCAACTAGAGTCGAGCTGCCAAAAAAGCCAGAACTGCCTAACAGGACAGTGTTGTTGGCACACAGCATGGCTCACTCATCTGTCAACCTAAAGGAGAAGTTGGCACGCGTGGATTCTCTCATTAAATTCCAGATTCTGATCACAGACCTACAGGACTCCGTTCCCTATCATGCCAATGTCTCACTTTACACTAGTAAGATGGTGCAGTGCCTGGTAAAGGAACTCAAATGCATCAGCATTGTAATCACTGTGACCCTGTGACACTTTCACATGTTGAGCTCCAGGAAATGGGAAGACTGAGTAGCCCTAATACAATCAGGATGGTGTTAGTGGCACATGACATGGCTACTTCTACTGTCAAAGCTGATCAATGGTCCATGTGAGTTTGATCCCATCATGTCAATGTCTCTGCATGCACTGATACCATGGTGCTGGTGCCTGGCAAAGGAACTGAAGTGTGTCAGCTGAGTTATCAGCTTTGCATTTTCCATGGCCTGGGACACTTACCCCATGTTGGGCTGGAGGAAAAGGGAAGAAAGAGAGCCAAGTTGCCCAAAAAATCAGAACTGCCTAACAGGACAATGTTGATGGCACATGGCATGGCTACTTCTACCACGGGAGAATTTGGCATGCCATATACCTCTCTGTGTCAATTCCAACTCTGAGATGCTGATCATTACCCCACAGGTGTTCTCTCCCCCATCATGCCAATGTCTCCATATACACTGGTAAGATGGTTCCATGCCTGGCAAAAACTCAAGTGCATCAACTTACTTACCAGCATGGTAATCACAGTAGTCTCTGGGCACCTACCACATGTTGGGCTGCAGGAAAGGCACGAAAAGGCAAGAGAGCCAAACTGCCAAGAAACCAGAACTGTGTAACAGGATAGCATTGATGACAAAAATCATGGATACCACTCCTGTTAATTCAGGTGAGGTTTGGCATGACCTGCTCCAACCTGTGTCAAATCCAGTTTCCAAAATATGGTCGCTGGCCCATGGAAGTCTGCTTCCTGTCATGCCAATATCTTCATGTTCAGTTGTATGATGCTGTCGATGCCTGGCAAAGGAACTTAAGTGCATCAACTAAATTGACTGACTCCAGCATGGTAATTTCAGTCCCCTCTATAGCACCTACCCTATGTTGGGCTGCAGGAAATGGGAAGACAGAGAACCAAGCTGCCCAAGAAACCAGGACTGCGTAACAGGACAGTGTTGATGGCACACATATCCTTGAGGTTGTTGCTGTAAGCAGGAATTATGATATAGAATCTGACAAATATGCAGGGCAGGAATACTATCTTGGAAGGGTAGAATCACGATTTTGGATCTTCTATCACAATAAAGACCTTTTGAAGGAAAACTGTCCAGAGTCTTTTAATGTCAGGATGATACAAGCTCCACTGACTATAATGCTTTTGAGTGGACACAATTCGGTTCGGAGGCTTAAAACTTAAGTAGCCAAGAGTTATCCCCACCATCCC
Organism: Cryptoblepharus egeriae; assembly: GCA_030015325.1. Classification (NCBI taxonomy): domain Eukaryota; kingdom Metazoa; phylum Chordata; class Lepidosauria; order Squamata; family Scincidae; genus Cryptoblepharus; species Cryptoblepharus egeriae. Next base: position 88,897,844 of record JAREYC010000001.1, read on the forward strand.
TACCCTGAGAAGGCTGCCAACTTTACACCCAGCCCCTGCTCTTCTGCTTTGACAATAGCTGGATGAAAGGCCCCAAACCTGACCAACTCAAGCTCTTGTTGTGAATTACATGCGTTTTTGTGCGAAGTATATATTGGTGGATCCATCTACAGAGGCATAGGAGCAGGAGAGGCTAGGGTTTCTCTGGTCAGTTGGCAACCCTGCTTTAAAAAAATTAATTCGCCCCCCCTTTCTCTCCAAAACCAAACTTACTGCAAGGTTTCAGAGCAGCTCCACTTGCAAGGCTCCCTCCTTCCTCTGCTCTCCAGCAGCATCAGGTCAGCTCTCTCCTTCTCTCCTGTCTGTTTCCTCCCCACCCAGATAATTTTCTCTGCAGGGACTGGAGCCACTGCCAGGCACAGTCATTTGGCAATGGCTACCTAGAGGCCCATTTAGAAGCCTAAACCTCTTTGGGAAGCAGGTTGCAAAATAAGAATCTGGCACAATGCATGCTAGGAGATGTAGTTCTTTCAAAGTTCCTACCTGGCCTGGCCAACAGTTCCTACCTGGCCTGGCCAGTGTCATAACTGGTGACACTTGACAGTGGTGGTACCGAACGCATCATCAGGGAAAGTGGAGGTGCTATGAGGGGCTCAGAGCACCCAGGAATCTGGTGCCAACTCTGTGTAGCTCTGCATGCTGTTCACAAATTGTTGCAGAGATAGTTATGACATGAGTCATGTCACAGCATAGGCAAGATATATAACCACCAGGATGCAATAAATACCACTTATGGTACTCGATAGTTTTTCCTGCAGTTTCCAACTTGCCCACCAGACACTTGTGACCAGCAATGGTCAAAATATTTTAATTAGCATCTAGCTGACCAATATAATAAGTACATGTAAAGTGAAAAATATTACAGAAAACAAGTGTTGCTTCCACACATTTGAGTTTGATATGTCAGTTTAAGGAAGCATTGCAGATAGACCTTCACCGCCAAGTCCCCTAATAGATATTCCAAAAAAAATAGCCTTAGGGTGCAATCCTTACCTAGGATGGCACAACTCATTGGTCTTCCCATTCAAGTGGTGATGTAGGTAGGCAGTTGCATTACTGTGCACTGGCCTAACCCTTCACCAGGAGTGTCTTACGGCACTTTTGTGACACTCTCTAGGCCTGCATGGGACTTGTTCTGGCCTTTATTCCAGCCTAACTGGGGGTTAGGTTTGCATCCAGAATAAATCATCTTTCCAATAGCACAGGCTGGGAATTTTCCTTAGCTATGGTGTTGATTACTGCAAGCTAAGGCACAGAATCACTACATCTGTATTGGTTAATTAAGAATCACAACTGAAAGACACACACACAATTAGAATTAGGCTGTCAGAACTACAGGATCAAAACTACTACATCAAAATACAAATATTGTCTGTTTTTGAATATTATTTGTTAAGATGTAGTTAACATAGCAGAAATTACTGATCTGACATAAAACAACCTGGATATATTCCATATGCGTGTTATTTACAGTGTATTTTCATTGTTGGTTAAATTGCTTGTCAGTTTTCTGACATAGTAATTAGATTATGACAGATCAGCTTCCTTTGACGAGAAGCAAATGTTCAGACTGTGAGTGCTTGTTTAAACAAATTAGTTTGAATTGAAAATGAAATATTGGCAATGGCTTCCACTGAAACCCGAGTGAGTAACATGCAACAAAGTCTGCAATCTGCTGTATACTTCCTGTGAAGTAAATCCCATTGAAATCAGTAAGGCTTACTTCCAGATAAACAATGGATGGATCTGGCTGAATAAGCTGAAATGAAATGTTAAGGGTGGATTCATTCCTTCCTGTATGCCACATTTGTATATGCCTCCTTAAATTAACAACAATAACCAATATTAATATACCATCTTTTGGGACATTGGATTGTTCCTTTGGTTTAGTTCAAGTCAAGACAAAGACAAGACACCAAAGACATTTTTACAATGAACAAAAAAGTTCTGTCTTTCAATAACTAATTACCGGTACATTTCAGATGGATCTTCTCAAGGTCTGGACCAGGGTGACCCTACGTCATAATCAGAAAAGAAGTCAAGGCCCCACTGAAAAGTAGGACATAACTTTTAAAAAGCTAAAAACACTCTATTGCTTTCATGTGCTTAATATATATTCACTCATATATATTGCTTTCATGTGCTTAATATATACACTCATATATATTACTTTCATGTGCTATGGCTGAAATCCTAAACACATTTTCCTGGGATAAGACCCACTGTAAATAACGGGGCTTACATTTTAATACACATAGGATGAAATCCAGAGTGACTATGGGGAGTCCTTGCTCTGGAGTAAGAACAAGTTACTCTGGATTGCAATATAAATTTCCCATAGGTTTTCACAAGGTGGTGCAGTAACTATGGGTGCACGTAATGTCTCTCACATGCTACTGTAGTTATTCTGGATTGTGCCCTTAGTTAGTGTTGGCTCTAAATTTCTTATTAAATTTAAATCTAATACATATAATTTATTACATGTAATTTATTAATCACAAGAAGACTACATGTTGTCTACTCACAAGGAAAAGAAGAACATTATGGGCGCAATCCAGAGTAACTACGGGGAGTCCTTGTTCCGGTGTAAGAACAATTTGCTCTGGATTGCAATATGAATTTCCCATAGGTTTTCACTATATTGTGCAGTAACTACGTGTACATGTAATGTCTCTTACGTGCTCCCGTAGTTACTCTGGATTGCGCCCAAAGGCTGCAATCCTAAAGACACTTTCCTGGGAGTAAGACTCATTGAACACAACATGAGTAGACATGTTTAGGATTGTGCTCTAAGGTTTTTTTCCAGGTAAAGGTGTACCCAGCAGCTTGTACTACTAGTCGTGACCAAATGTAGAGTGCAGTTCTCATCCCTGTTTCTAAGCTGAAGAGCCAGTGCTGTCTGAAGACATCTCCAAGGTCATGTGGCCAGTGTGACAATAAGTCAAGGTGCATAGAATGCTGTTACCTTCCCAATGAGGTGGTACCTATTTATCTACTTGCATTTCTGTGCTTTCAAACTGCTGGATTGGCAGGAGCTGGGCAAGGGACGAGAGTTCACTCCGTCTTGTAGCACCCAGGTCTGGTGTAGCTCCAAGGACGACCTTTGACAATTGAGGGGCTTAAGGAGGGGTAAGGGAAATCCTCTCTCAAGTCTCATGAAATACTGATAAAACAAAGATTCCAGGATGAAGATTCAGCCAGATGAAGAGGAAAGGAGATGGAAAGAAAGAATAATGTGGAGGCTCACGGCTTGTTCATGTTGCCATGCTCAGGCCAAAGGAAAGGGAATGCAGGTTTTTGGGGAGCAAGGCCTTGACAAAACTGTACAATACAAAACACATTTAGGAAAAGGGATCAGGCCTAAATACAGCTCTGGCTCTGGCAATACTTTGTTCTGTTATCTGAACCAACCAGACCTCTGCTCTGGTTATGTCAGAGAACACACTGTTGGTTTCCGTACTGTTTTAATTTAAAAGATGACCACAGGAGAAACATGAAGGTCCTGTTCGATCTAGAGAGGTCAAATCTGTTTTGAATAAATATTTATTCCTGAGTATAATGTGCAACAACATTGAATAAGATGCTAATGTAGGGTTCCAGATGGATTCCATGAGGTGCCAGTTAGGCACTGAATTTCCTTGCAGTTATACATTCCTATCACACTATAGTTGGCACTGCATGTCTTTAAGACATAGTACACTGACCTCATCTCTTTACTCCCTCCTGTCACTGTCGTACCAGGATATATGACTTTCAGAAATGACAGAACAATATCATTACCAACAATATTGCACACACTGAGTAACTGTATTGCTTATTCCTCTGAAAAATATTCAGAATTTATATGTTAGTAAATGTGATGATTGCAGCACAGGGAAAATACAAGTGGATGATAGATGGATGATACCATGTGAAACCATCCCTGCCACAAACAGCAAGTGAACAAAGCATGACAATCCCAGACTAAACACAGTAAACCCCAAAGAAAAATGCCCCCAGTACAAAAAATAAATGTTAAAAAACTTGCTCTCATTGTGGTCTGGAAGCACCCATTAATTTTACTGTAGATCTATCGATATAGTGGTAATATAAGGTAGATTATTATCAAGAGGCAACCTGACTATGGGCAAAATCCAGAGTAACGACAGGGAGTCCTTGCTCCGGTGTAAGAACAACATTCAGCCCAATCCAGAGCAACTAATCTGTCCACATAAGAGCCCTTAGGTTGCCCTATCTAACACTAGGTTGGAGCAACTGCAAGATGATCCAGCCCAGTTACTCTGAAGGAGGCTTAGGGCAGAGCAAGGCAAGATAGAGTGCCCTAAGAGAGGTGGACCTGCTCTGCCCTAACTGGGGCAGCCTAAGCAGCTCAGGAGAGGCAAGTTGAGGGCATGTTTAGCATTGCCTAGGGCAGAGCAGTTACTCTGAATCCAGAGCCTGTTTCCAAGGCAGAAATGCCCTCTTCCAGCCCTCAGAGTTATACCACCTCAGGAGCAGGTATAGTAATGAGTAGACCCATAGGGGTCCATGATAAGGCCTGAGTAAGAATGGCAGTGCTGACCAAAAATCTGAGTTCTTGGCCAGCCTAGCTGCAACCCCTTCCTCTCAACCTCAGGATATGGAACAAACTACGGCTGCCCACAAACCTCAGGATACAGCAGGCCACTCCAAGAAGCCCCTTGTATTCACTGTAGAATGTACTGGCATCTCATCAGGGACTCCTTATAAGGCAGGCACCCAGTGGCGTCACCAGACTGGTGCGGCTGGTGTGGGTTGCATTGGGTGATGTGCTCCGTATGGGGTGATGTGCTGGAGGAGTTTGACTGTCCTTTGGCAGGCCCCAGGCGTCAGGACATCCATTCAGGCCTTCTCCAAGGCGGAGAATCAGCCAGAAGCTGCCACTTGTCTGAGGAGCTGGCCTGAACGGCCATCTGAGGTGCACTGGGCAGAAACACAGTGAGCATGCCGAACAGCTTCAGAGGAGACTTCCTTAGAGCAGAGAAAGTCCACGCCTCTGCACAGCCATTCGGCCTCACTCAGGAGGCAGAGCGGCAGCCGAATGGCTTCAGAAAGAGTGCTGCACAAGCACCAACTCTGACGCCTGCACAGTCTCCCCCGAAGCCAAAAGGCTTCAGAAAAGTACTGCGCAGGTGTCAGAGATGGTGCCTGGAAGTACTCTTTCTGAAGCCAGTTGGCTTCAGAAACAACTGCGCAGGCGCCAACTTTGGTGACTGTGCAGTCCAGGTTGGGGGGGGGGGCGCATCCCAGGGATGACGCACAGACTTCCGCACCAGGTGATGTGCAGAGTCATGTCACTACTGTAGGCACCACAGCTGTTCCTTGTTCAGTGTGATCTGAGGGGTGTCTCCTCAGGAGCAAGTCTTCCCCTTGTGTCAATTACTTAGCATGCTCTGGAGCAGTTAGGGCAGCCCAGGTTTCCTGACTCTCTGGATTCAGCATAACTTTCTGCTCTGGATACAGAATAGTTAGGAGAGTGCAGTTAGGTCAGAGCAGGCTGAATTTGCTCTGGATTGCAGCCTTACTCTGGATTCCAATATGAATTTCCCATAGGTTTTCACTATGTGGTGCAGTCTCTTACATTCTCCCATAGTTGCTCTAGATTTGGGAGTATGTGTAATATCATTATACTGGAATTAGCTGGGTTTTATTCCTAAACTTAGGCACTGAAAAAGCTACTTCACTGTTTGTCTCTATTCACCAAGACATAAAAGAGCCTTATTACATCCAAATATTTGCTGCCATGTATTCCATTCAATCCAGCAAAGGATCAATTTCATCTAAAGGCAAGCAGAGTATATTCCGCATCATATTATGCAAAGCAGTGACCTTACTTGATTCAAATGCAAAACTGCCCATTCCTAGTGCAGATGAAATTCACCAGGATAAAATGTTCAATAGAAAGATTACATTTCCAGTGGGGCAGAAAGGTATTTGCCAGTGTCTCATAATGGCTTTGATATAAACATCTTGGATTTCAATCAGCATGAAGACAGAATGGCAATAATCCCATAGAGAGATTGTAGCCAAGCATTTGTCATCTGCAATATTATGCTGCACCCACAATACATTACAATAAAATCTTGAAAGATTTTTTTCAGGAGGAAAGAAATAGAAGAAAATAACCTTATAGTTATTTCAACGTCAGGCATATGATGTATCTAGTGATGTCTGCCTTGCCTGATAACTTTGCAACTGGGAGGCGAAGGTTACATCATTTACATTATTTCCAGCAAAAATGAAAAGCACTGAATTCTTTGAACTGGAAGTGTCCCATCAATTCTTCCACCTTCCATGGCTCACCTCCTATCATTACTATGGCATCCTTGCTCTCTGATGCATTTGATCCTTGTCTATAAGACGCAATTTGTCTCCTTAATGGAAATGTATGAAATTTGCTTTAAAAGATTTTATGGGCTTAAGCGAAGGTCCTTGGAACATTTCACAAATGCCTTGTCATGAAATATGCACAATTTGGATGTTTTAAATGGAGGTTTTTGTATAAAAGAGACAAAAGAGTCCTGTGGTGCTTTAAAGACTAAGAGATTATTATGACATGTGTTTTCATTTCATGTATGACATACTTATTCATTTCATGTGTGCACGGCGCTCATATGCATGTGCAAACACACACACACTATAAAAGCAATATGATGAGGCAGTAGTGCTAACATGGGCTACATTCATTGCATGGCCCTACGCAGCTGCAAGAGATAAACTCAGACCTACACCAGCAATATCACTTACATATATCTGCATTGATACATATAGGTGAATTAGGCCTGGGAAGAGATTTGGATATAGCAAAAACCACTGATCCTGCTCCCCTTTTGGGCCTGATCTGCTCAACCTCACCCTTGTCAGCTTCACCAGACCCTGTTTAATCCCCTCTCGTCCCACCCCTGACTTACTTCCTCTGACGGATCTCCCATTGGCCATTGCTATTGCAAAGCACTTTACAGTACATACCTTTCCTACTTTCTGAGTGAGCAACAACATTGTTATTCCCCTTCCCCCCTGGCACTATAGTGGAGAATGAACCCATTCCAAAATACACTCTTAACGTATATCCATATGTCCTCTTTTGCATGGACATGTCCTCTTTTGTAGCTTTCTGTCCTGGAAAAAAATCTTCATTGCCTTCCTTTTCCTTTTGAGCAAGCAGCATGTAACCTTCTTGAAATTAATAAATTATATGTACGAAATATTAAATTATATAATTTAATAAATTGTATGTGATAGTTTTAAATTTAATAAGTACTATAATGTTTAAATTAATCATATGAAAGCAATATATAGTGGTACCTTGTAAGACAAATGCTTTGTAAGACAACTTCTTTGTAAGACAAACTGAAATTTCTAAGGAATTCTGCTTTCAGTGCCTTGTAAAACAGTGCCTTGTAAAACAAACAGTTTTACAATGAAAATTCATTGTAAAACAAAGAAATTGATGGATCTGCATCAGGAGCAACAACCAGAGGTTATGGAGGAGATCTCATCTGCAGAGGAGGAGAATAAGGAGGAAGAATCCCTCACATGAAATGAGATTAAGGATGTTGGTAAACATTAGGAAATTGTGCAAAATTTAGTAGAAAAGCACCACCCAAATAAGGCTTTTGCAGTGTGAGTGATGAATCTGTTGAATGACAATGCAAAGTCACATTTCTGTGAAATCCTCAAAAGAAGCCAAAAGCTTATTATTACAGTAATTGTGTTTTGTATTATATTACAGTGTTTTGAATTTGATTAGTGTTGTTAGACAGGTTTCTTGTTAAAGTTGCTCAAAAAGACACCAGTGACTTTTAGTGAAAGTTACGTCATCCTTGGCCATAAAGGTTTTTCTTTTCTGTTTTACTGTATAATATATTGGTTAGGCATCCATCAGTCTTGAAAGACTATGGTATTGTGCTCGACCATATGGTTTCATGCTTGACACTGCATAAGTGTGAGTGTGGGCTGTGGGTGGCACAAATGGTTAAGACAGTGTGCCTGTTAAACAGCAGGCCAGGATTTGAGACCTGGGTTGGTCCCCACAAGACAAGGTGAGCTCCAGTCCTTAGCCCAGCTCTGCAACACAGCTGGAACCAAGCATATCGGCTCTGCTGTCCCTTTGGACTATTTCAGTGGTGTGGGGGGGGGGTTTGCTGCTTGGGTAACAGCCTATCCTCCATATCAATCTACTCAGGCCTTTGTGCTTTGCATGCAGCTTCGCACGCAGCTTCGCATGCTTTGCATGTTACAGTGTTTATTATTATTACAGTAATTATGTTTTGTATTATATTACAATATTTTGAATTTGATTACAGTGTTTTGTTATCTACATACAGTTAATATTTTTGTATGAATATTTTTGGGTTGTGGAACCAGTCGTCTGAGTTTCCAAAATCCGCTTTGTATAAAGAACACTTTGTAAGTCAAACATGCTTCCAGAACCAATTAATGTTAGTCTTACAAGGCACTACTCTATTTGCATGTTTTTAGTTTTTATTTTGTCATGTCCTACATTTTCTTGGGTAGGGTGTCCTACATTTTGGTGGTAGCCTTGTCTTCTTTTGTGATTAGGACATCTGGTCACTCTATTCTTAGGTTATATCAGTGGTATTCGAGCATTTCAGCCTGAGACCCCCTTCTGAGAATGACAGTCTATCTGGGACCCCCCACCTATGATTGGAGGTGTCATTAATGGGGTCCAGTGCCAGATTCCAAGATGGCTGCCTCCAGTTTTTCATAAACCCTCCAAAATGAAGTTGTAATCCCCCAAGGGGGTCCGAACTCCCACTTTGAAGACTACTGGGTTATAGTAATAAGGAGAAAAGGAAAACACAACTGCATTATACAGGCCCAACCTTGTTATACATGAATTTTTTTATACATGGATTTGTCACAACATGAATGACCACTGCAAACCACAGTTTAAATAAACTGCTTTATTAAATATAAAGGCAGTCATGCAAGCAATCATTCCATTCTTCAGTCCCAGAATCAAAACCCCTCACATACTGAGGCACTATCTTATTCAATTAGGTGCAACAGAGGAGCAAGAAACCTGGAAGTGAGTCTTTCCAGTGTTTTTTCTAATATACAGATTTTTTTTTATCCACATAAGGCTCTGGAACCAGAACCCTAATGGATAATGAGGGACAAAAAGTGGATTTCATATGACAAGTGGATTTCATTTTTTTACATGACAAAAAGTGGATTTCTTTAACTCAGACTGAGTAATGAGACTGAAGGTGCAGTCCTAACTAGAATACTTCACCATCTTGCCATTCCTTTGGTGGTGTTGGGAGCTTGGTGCATGTCTATACACTGACCTAACTCTCCCAGAAGTGGTACAGAAATATCTTTATGGCATTTTTGTGACACCCCCATGCCAGCACAAGATGTGTGCCTGGACTTATGCTGGCCTAACCAGCAGTTAGGATTGCACTGTGATTATTCTGAGAATCAATGAAGCAAATTTATGACAGAGCAGGAAATCACTGTTAGTATGAGTCCTTTCATTTCCATGCATTAATAGTACCCTTATTGAGTTGTGTGAATGTCATCATGATGGCCATTGGTTTTGTTTTTTATTATAGATTTGTTGCATGACCTGCACTATTAGATATTTGAATGAATGAATGAATGAAGTTAATAGGGGTGACACCAATCCTAGTGATACCACTCCATTTAGGCTGGATGTATGATATCGTAATTTATTCTGTATAGTCTGATCAATCATGGGGGTGACACAGTGAGCTATAGATCTGTGTGATGTGAACCCTAGTGACATCTCTGCTTTATTCTAATTTTTACAAGCTGACTTTGGAGTAAACACTTTGACTTCTGAGTTAGATTTGCTATATAGATAGACTACCCCTACAATCCAGAGTAACTACGGGAGGACGCAAGAGACATATACGTCAACGTAGTTACTGCACCACCTAGTGAAAACCTCTAGGAAATTCATATTGCAATCCAGAGTAAATTGTTCTTACGTCGGAGCAAGGACTCCCCATGGTTACTCTGGATTGCACTCACACTTTGTATATAGAGAGTTTATATTCGAAGGGGTTAAAAGGAGGATCAGAATAAAATATCTCCAGCAGTGTTTTAGCGGAATATCTCCTATGCCATTACAGCCAATCAGATGAACAGGCTACAACTGCATAGGTCCTCTGTTCTGTATCCATAATGCCTTGTGCAAAAGGACCTTTATCTCCATTTCCATGAGTACTTTTCAACCAACAATTGAGCCTAGTGATTTTTCTTCTGGAAACCAAACCAAACTGCCGTTCACTTAAAAATAAAGGCTGCGCTTCTTACCGAAGACTGACAGACTGGACAGATTGACTCCACAGGAAATTGAAAGTTAAGAGCCATGGTAACCTGTGGAGATGGCACCTATGGTTAAAAGTATTTACTGAATAAAAATTTGCCAGCAAGAGAAAACTAACTATTCTGAACAAACTTACCAGCAAAATACAGCTTGCATGCCCACTCCTTTAAGGACTTAAGTACAGGAACAATGTGCTGTAATGGTTTAAATCTCTAGCATTATCTGGTATACGTGCCTTTTCATTATTTTATCCTGGCAACATTATATACATCACATCGAAAGCAGTCACATGTAAAACTCAAGCTCTGACAGCTGAGAACTGTGATGGTTCTCCTGCAGATTGGCAGAAAATGCTTTTTGAGGGGAGTTTAGAATTGCTGACCACCTTTCTTCTATAGCTAATCTGTGTTTATCCATTCCTAGCAGCTAATCCGTCTCTCAGAGAAGCGGGAGAAAAAAGACCCTAAATTATTCAGGGAAGATCAAATATATTAAAACATCTGCTATTAAAATGCTTAATTTGATGGGCTAAAAAATAGAAAAGGAGAATCCTTCTATAACATCTGCATTTTAATTCAGTTGCTCCAGGGTGACCAGATTGTTCCTGAACCCCAGGGCCAAAATTCCTGAACTCCAGGGTCAAAATTCCTAATCCCAGGCCAAAATTCCTACCCCCTTAAAAAAATTGCCCCAAAGTGTATTTTTTGTTTTTGTTTTTCAGTTTTTTGACCTTAACTTTGGATAGGAAGGAGATGTCTCCTAACTGATTTTTGCATTAGATTCTGCTCTTCAGTACAAATCCAACAACATATGGCATGATGGGGTACTGTGCACTATCGCAGTTTCAAAATGAAGCCAAAATGTAGGACACCTGGACAGGAGGCTAAAAATCCAGACAAATCCGGGTTTTTCTGGTCATATGGTCACCCTGAGTTGCTCAGTACTTTTCTATCTACATAAATGCCTTGACCTGTGTGTGTCTGCATCTTCTGGCCAACATTCTGTGCCAATCAAGCAGGCTGAAGAGAGGGAACTGTCAACATTCCAGCTGACAACTATCAACATTCAAGTTACAATTGAAAATATTGAAAGATGAGACACTGGAGAGAGGGATGCTTCTTTAAATGATGAATATTGTTATGTTGTACCTCTAAGTGGCAGCTGAGGGCTGTTAGTTGTTTTATTATCAGTAAAGAAAATGTGAAATAGGATTGCAAAACACACTTCAGATTATGCATTGTAAATGAAAATCTTCTCTGAAGAAGCTTATTTTTGATATTCTCAATTACTGTAATTTAAAGAAGGATTTTTACATTGTGGATCAAGAAGTCATGTAAAATTTTTATATTGTCTTTTGGATAATTTGGCATATCCATGTGTGTCTCCTCCTTCCCCTGCAATTTTTGGGACATACACCAAACACAATGGGAAGGTACAGATGAAGAGAAGAAAAAGATATACAGTAATCTACAATATATCTTAAAATGGTTCCTTTTCTACTGTTTTTTTTTCTTTTAAGAACCATTGCAACAGCAGAGGTTTAGGGCCTTTTAAAAAGCTTTCATTTTTCTCTTCTCTTAACCACATAATAGGAAGAAAATTAGAGTACTGTACCTTCGATACCAAACGGAGGAAAAAGGAACTTGCCTCGTATTTTTTTAACCTATACACCCATTTTCTACCATGTTCAGCGGTGAATCGCTCCTAAGTGCTTGTCCATTCATGAGTGTATGTTTTTGGTGGCAAAGGTTAGTAGATTGCAGGAGTGCTCATCTCAGGAGCGACTCGTAATTCACAATCACCTTATTTTGACACTAAAGAAGGAAATATGTATCAAGCAAGGGGAATAATAGGGAAAGAATGTATTAACAGTGTAACAAATATAAAGGGAAAAGCAGAGACTAGAACAATAATAAAAATGATAGGACAGGAAGGCTTTTATTTTCGAAGTGACTAGACTATCAGTTAATGCACTTCAGTAGATTCTGAAATACAAGGATCTGAAATAAATGTCGAATTTAGAGAAATATAGCAGTTCAACAAAAGGATGTGCAGAATTTATCACAGCTGGAAAAAACACACACACACACACCAAAGTATGCTACTCTGAGTGAACTAATGTTAACAGTACAAAAGCAACTAACCTACAATCCAGAGTAACTACCGGAAGACGTAAGAGGCACTTACTCTGGATTGCTCTATGCACTTCCCATAGGTTTCCCATAGGTGGCACCATAACTGTTGGTGTAAAAGGTCCTGCAGTTATTCTGGATTGTGGCCTAAACCATTCTGCACTATTTGGTTAGGAGATAATAGGATGTAAAGAACTGATCTGATATATAATCAATGCTTACTCCAATTAAATCCCTAAAATCCAAGCCACACATACATGAAAGTAACCCTTAAATTAGTGGGTCTTGCATCTGCTCAACTCATGTTTACTCAGCAGTAAAGCCCACAAACCTACATCTAGCCACACTGGAGACCGTGTCAAAGTTAAAAATGATGCCCCCATCTTGCCTGGGAGTGACATCACTTCTGGGTGTTCTCACAACTACTTTTTTAAAATTGAAAAACAAAAACATCTGCCATTACTTTTTAGTAGTCTGGACCCCTCCTGCTTGTCCTTCATCCCCAGCTGTAGTTCGATTAGACCATCACGCTTCAAATACAGCTGAACCTTCTTTATTGGTCCATTTATAGATGGTTTCAACCAAGGGTTTCCAGAAAAAAAGCACAAATGATGATTCAGTTGTGTCTGTCTATTTGCAAAATGACTGGCACCTGGTGTTTCTTGCATGGTGTTCACTTGCCTTGTTCTGCCTTGTGGATTGTTGATAAGCACAGAATTCCATTTTTCATTCTTATCTTCTGAATAGTAAGGATGGCAAATGATGATGGCAGATGAAGATGGCAAATCGGTTTGAGTGGTAGGTGCTGTGACGGTGCTATCATCAGAATCCGAGTTGTCTTCTACAAGGATGTCATCTATATCATTATCATCCGATGGCTCATAATTGGATACATGTTGCTCTTCTTCGGAATCTGAGTTCAACAAACTAAGTATTTCTTTATCAATGTGGAGTTTATGAGCCATGATGAAACTATACCACCAAGACAGAAAAGCACTTCAAAAGCTAAGAGAGCAAGTCCTAACATGCAGAAACATGTCCTATCTTGTGGACTGAAAATGGCTCCCAGAGTGCAGAAACACTCTGCTTGCAACAGTAATCATGTAAGTTGATGAGTTATAACAGAGAGAATTATAACAGAGTAAGTTGATGAGTTATAACCAATGAAGAGCAACATGGGTCTGATGGACCCTGCCAGTATACGATGCTATAATTTGAATTTACAGAAAAAAATGTAAATTCAAAAAATTCATGCTTTCGGATTTATAACTGACTAATTAGCAGTAAAAAAAGTCATAAGTTTTTATCAAGTAATTATAACAACTTCCATTTAAAAAACACACTAACTTCCGACAGGGTCCAATGGACCCTGTGGTAGTCTCTATCTAGATCCTCTGCATTATAATTTTTTTTTTGTAGAAAATTAAGCAATTCAAGTTGAATGACTTCGTTTTTGTTTGCTGGCCAACAAACAGGTTCTACAGTCATCTCTGGAACATGACTGGCAATAGTGTTTCTTCCACAAGCATTGTCAGTAAAGCTGCTGAAGCTGTCAACAAGAGTGACAGTGATTAAGGATATCTGTACAACTGACGCTGAGATTATGGTGTCAGGTTGCACTATCCCACAACCACCAGAAGTATAAAATCATCCTGAGAACACCTTTGTACATCCTGCTGTCAACCAGCTTTAGAGCAAGGTAAGATGCCTCCTAATGTAAGAATAGTTGTTGGCTATTCATTCAAGTTTTCCCACATTAGCACTTACAATTTAACTATAGGGAGTTGCTTTCATTGCTGCACTGCTGCACATCCCCAGCCCTTCTCTGATGAGGACCAAGTCAAACTTTTCCAAGTTTATCTCATTCCTGTTTGAATTCCAGTGACAGCAATTAGCTTATTCACAGTAAATGTTACTTACTGTATTAGGTTGAAAAAAATCACTGTATTTCTTTCTAAAATACTGTACAGAAAGAGCAACTGGAAAAGGATTGGGTCCCCATTCATGCATTTTGTGAAAGCAAAGGCGGTGATAATGCACACTATTTTAAATATTGAAGGTATATGTGTCTTACAAGAGTATATCAGATGTATATAGGGCTGCCCAAAAAAAGTACACACTTCAACACAAAAAATATATGCAAAAATTTATTACTAAATTAAATTTATTAAAATCTTAAAATCATATACAGTATGTTAAATTCAGGATAGCTATAAGTCATGTTTGAATTACGCAATCACATTAGGTGCTCAAAGTGGTCACCAGACACTTGATTTCTGCAAACTAGAAGGGCAGGTTGCAGTGACCATTTTGGGGTACCTCGGGAGAATGTGGTATGCATTCCGCTCTTCACATCTGAAGCCTGAGGGGGCAGGGGAATGTAGAAGCTACTAACATCTTTAGAGGAAACATAATACAACACATTACTGGCATAATTAAAAATTTGACATAGATAATATGTTTAAATGTGTATAAATTATTTGGTCAGTCTGTATATATAAGCAAGCAGTTGTGTAGATGCATTATCACTTGTGTTCCCAGTTTAGGAAAGCAGCTTTCTAGTTAGTGGGGTAGGCAGAACCAGAGGCATACTGACCACTCTGCACCCTATGGTACGCCATGAGATCATGAAGCCAGGTTGTGTCATGACATCATTATACACATGTGCTGTGGAGGGCACATGCACACTGAGGTGACCTCCCCACAGGGAAGATCACCAGGATGCATAGGAGCACCAGCAATCTGTTCTGTGGGGGAACGAGTCTCTCCCAACCTCTTGGGCTCCCAAGAAGCCAGGGGATAGCTGTCTGCCTGTCCTCACTGGTATAGGTTTCCCAGCAAGGAGGGCACACTTTTGCCCCCTGCCTTTCAGGAACCCAAAAGGCAGGGGGACAGCTCTTCACCTGTGGTGTATGGGAGAAGTCTCCCAGTAAAGAGGGCATGCAGAGGCACTTCAGAGCTGGCTGGACAACTTTGCCCAACTGGCTTCAGAGATGGATTGCCACAACTCCATGGGGCACACATGTACTGTCCACAGTTGGCTGGGGAGAGCCTGACCAGCTACTGACAGCACCTGTGCACTCCCAGGTGGGGAAGTCAGAGGTGTGAGTGGGCACCCTCATGCCCTCTCCCGGTGGCACCCCATGACCCGAGCCATCTCATGCCTCATAGACGATATACAACTGGGCAGACAAATGCATCAGGATACTTTGGCAGCAGCATATTATGCACTGCTGTCTGACAGGTGGCATGGAAGTGGATAGAGCAGAGGTGTGACTGATCACCTACTGCACTCTTTTGTCCAAATATCTCTTGGCAGAGGTTTCTGTCATCCTGCAACTGGTTTTCCAGCTTCATTTTCAGTTGCAGAAGGAGTGGGCATATTCCATGCTACTATTTACCCAACAAGTGGAGGATAGCAGGAAACCATCAGGGAATGCAACACCAATATGGGCATTAAAAGGAATGCAACACCAAAATGGGCATTAAACTTGGCATGTCCCCCTTTCCATCCAGATGGCTTCTTCTTGCTTGATCAACTTGTGCAACCCCCACCCTTACTACTTGGCCAAGCAGGGATGCATACTGCCAGACCCATGGAGTGAAGGAGGGTTTCATTCATTGTGGCCAGGGTGGGATTATGGAAGGGAAGCGGGAAATTGGCAAGTTCTGCCCTGCTGCTAAATTTACTTCCTCTTTTCCAGAAACACTTTTTCCTCCTCCCCGAGAACTCAATTCAGACAACAAATATAGAAAAAGAGAATCAAGTTCAGCAAGTTCCAGCTTGCAGTCTCAGCAAGCAGATCACCTTTCTTCATGCACCACAGTACAAGTTTCTTCTAGGCTCCTTTTATTCTTTCAGGCTCCCATTCATCCAAATGGCGGGTCAGATGTGAACCACACTCTACTGCTGTCCTGCAGAGTCACATCAGTCCAAACACAGTCAAAGTGTGAGCCACATCCTCAGCTGTCAAAGGCTCCAATAGCTGTTAACCCTGTCCTCCCCATGGCTGTCAAACAGCTGTCAAAACATGGGAATCACTGCCAACACCACAGTTGCCTGTCTGATCTCATAATTATCTGTCTGATCTCTTAATTATCTATTGCACTTTCCTCTGTTACGTTTTCTTAGTAACTAAATTTCTCCTGTGTTTTGTTCTAGGTGTCCATTTTTGACCCTGGTAACACAAAATAAGGATGAATACACTCTTTGAGGTGCTTCTTTGTACTAATCACTACTACTTTATGTTGTTAATGTGTAAATTAACACATTATTGTGGTATTATTGTAAATTATTGACAGTTAATTATTGTCCCAATACTTGGTTTACCATACATTGTATATTAGATCTTTTCCAGGAGCTTTACCACATTTCAGCTGATCACCAAGATTATGTATTTCTAGTTCTGTTACAGGAGCCCAGGATGGAGTCGTTGATAGGTCAATAGTCGATGCTACATTAATATCGTCTACAGAATGACCTGGCAAATGTCGTAGATCCCCTTGCCAAACTAGATCTTAGACCTCAGACTACGGCACTGTACTTGTCCCACCCTAGAAATATATAAGCACAGGAGGGCCTTCACGCTAGTTCGTTTCAATGCCCTACCATCTGCTGTTGTAGAGGGACGTCACAAAAAAATCCCTTATCATGAACGGATTTGTCCCTATGGTCTGGACAAGATTGAGACTACGGAACACGCTTTATTGCATTGTACTTTTTATAAAGACCTGCCAATCTCACTTATATACCCACTGCTGGCCAACTCGCCTGGGAGATCTAGTCAACAACTTTTATATATGCTTTTGGCCGATGGAAACTCAGCCTCTGTGTATGCTGTTGCAAAATTCCTTGCTGCTGCCATGAGAATTAGGAATACCATTTTGAATGTCACAGAATAAGTACTGTCAATTATTTGTTGCATTGCTTTTTATTACTTAAATTTGGCCTATTTTAGAATTTCAATCTATATTTTAGTCATGGCTAATAATTTTAGGGCATACTATGCCCATTTGCACTTTTATAGCTGCTATATTTACATTCTTATTTTATATTCTTATCTCTGGATGCATTTGTAATTACTGTTTATTTTGTGCTGGTCAAAAACTGCAATATATGATTTATTTATTTATTATTTACATTGTATATTGATTCCTTCATCCAATTTAATATCTTCAGCATATGTTGTTCCTAGATATTTAAACTCTGACACGTTTTTATACTTATTTTCTCTATTGTAATATCTGGAATATATTTTTCTTTTCCAATTACCATTACTTGGGTCTTTTCTATACTAAGGGCACAATCCTAACCAACTTTCTAGCACTGGCATAGCTATACCAGTGGGGCATGGACTACATCCTGCAGTTGAAAGGGCAGTCATTGCCAAAATAAGGGAATGTTTATTTCCTTATTTCAGAACTGCATTGCCCAGCCTTTCTCTGCAGAAGTGTATTCAAGGCAGCTAACAACAAAAGTAAACAGACAATATGTATTTAAATAATACGGACAGACAATATATATTTAAACAGACAATATATATTTAAATAATTAAAAACACAACAACCGATCAGGTGTTTAAATGCTGTATTGCTTTAACCGTTCCTTCTTTTTATGTTTTGCTATCATAATTAACTAAACATTATATAATTAACTAATAATAGTAAATTATTAATTAATAAACATCAATTATTTTTTAATTAATTATGTTTTGCTATCTTAATTCTTGACTTTGAATTGTGCTTCTTCTCTATATTTTGGTTTCATCACTTCTTGCTGCTGACAATCTTCTGATCACATATAGAGCCCAAAACTATGCATGTCTACTCAGAAGTAAATCCCTTTACAGTCAATGGGGCTTACTCCTCCCAAGTAAGCATGTATAGGACTTGCAGCCTCAATCAGCAAATCCCAAGCAGGTCCTCCTCCTTTGACACTTCCCAGCATGCACTTCCTGCTCAGGGAAAAAAAACAGGTTTCTGTTGACAGCTGGTATGGGGAGGAGCCTGTGCCGCAGTGCATGCTGGGAATTGTAGTTTTTCCCCGCTTCCCCCGTACGTGGGGCTGTTAAGCGGACTTGGGAACGTTAGGAACTTTTAACGGTCGTAACGGTTGTCGGGCGGCCGTTGAGCGTGACGTCACAGGTTGGTCCTCCTCAATCCCCGCACACCCAGCATCCGTTCCTCGTCCTGCGCATGCGCCTTTCTCTTCATTCCAAGCGCTAGGGAATGACTGGGCCGCTTTGTCGCTGGTCATTCCGGCGCATGCGCATTCGGTCAGGTCTCGGGAAGCTCTTGTGAGGGAGGAAGGAAGGGAGTCTCTGGGAGGAGGTGGCGGCGGCCCCCCCCCTTGACCAGACCGAAAGCTCTCGCCTCAGGTTAGCAGGGCAGCTCGTGCCTCCCCCTCCCCCTCCCCCCCGTGTGGCGGTTGGGCTCGCGGGGGGCGGCGGTTGGGCGTTAACGGTCGGAACGTTCGAAAGGGAGGGGTCGCGTGCACCTGGGTGGGAGGGAGTGAGGGGCGGTTGGTGCCTCGCGCGCGTTCTACAGAGCAGCTGGCGGTGCACGGGCTTGGCTCTACTAGCTGTAGCAGCCACCAACACGCGCCTCAGACAGGGCTAAGCGCGCGCCCGCCCGCCCGCCCGCGTCTAGTGACGTCAGGCACAAGTACATTACCACTAACTCCCTCTACTCCTTTGAACACAGCAAGACCGGGTTGATAACCAGAAAGGAGGACAAAATGTAGGACATGGCAAAATGAAAGCTGAAAACACTCCTATGTATTGCTTTCATGTGGTTAATTTAAACACTTCGAGCACAATCCTAACCATGTCTACTCAAAAGTAAGCCCCATTGTGTTCAATGGGTCTTACTCCCAGGAAAGTCACTTCAGGATTGCAGCCCGAGAGCACAATCCTAACCATGTCTACTCAGAAGTAAGCCCCATTGTGTTCAATGGGTCTTACTCCCAGGAATGTGTCTTTACGATTGCAGCTGTCATGTATGAATTACAAGAATGTTGCCTGCTCACAAGGAAAAGGAGAACTATGAAGATTTTGTTTCCAGGACACAAGGATAAAAAGAGGATATTTCCTGGAAAAAGCAGCAATTGCCTTACTCTTCTTCTTCCTTTTCTTCTTTAGCATTTGATCCATGTGGTGGTGTCCACTATTCTGGATCGCTGTCAGCATTTTTCCCAGTTGTGGGCTTGGTCTGGGTGTAGCCGTGTGATTCTTATGTCACCGTGCAGTGTTTCCAGCTGGCACTGTTTTGGTTGACGCTTCAGTCATTTGCTGCTGACTTCCAACTGCAGCCCCTTCTGTGGGGTTGTGTTGTTGTTGCCATGCAGGACGTGGCCGTGCCACTGAAGGTGAGCTTCTCTCATCTTGTCAATGATGGAAGCAGCGTCATGTTGCTGCTGGATGTCATTGCAGATGTTGCCTCGCTCTACACCAGCAACCAGTGGTATGCAACCAGTGGTATGGGTACCACCTACGGTACTTGAGTTAGTACTTGCAGGACCTCTCGACATCTCCCACCCACCTGACTACGAGCTCAGAAATGTGATTGCAACAGGCAGCAGTCAGTGGCTCAGCCCAGTGGTCATAGCTCCAAAGTATGATTTTCCATGGTCAAAAAACCCTCATGCCTATCCTGAGCCTCTTACTGGTATTTGTTGCCTTGCATCAGGTCTCCCAACCCAGAAGGAACTGGGAATGATGTCGTCACTCCAGTGGTGCTTCAAATAGGTTCACCATGTGAAGTGATAGAGTAGAGGATGAACTTTGATAAGCACTGCTGTTCTGTGATTCTCAAAGTGGGAGTTGGGATCTCCTTGGGGGGTTGTGACTTCATTCATGTCTTGAAAAGCTGGGCCCTGCTATCTTGAAACAGGGCACCCAGGATGCAATGGTACATAATGGGACTTACTTCTGAGTAGACATGGAGGAGCTCTGGGATTGCAATGAGGTCTCTTCCTGTTTGATATTGCTTCTTGCCATGACATCACTTTTTTTGGGGGGGAGGGTTTCTTGGACATTTTGTCATTCTCAGAAGGGGGTGCTTAACTGAAATGCTCAAGAACCACAGCAATATAGGACAAATCTT
The DNA here is from genome assembly GCA_030015325.1 of Cryptoblepharus egeriae. Taxonomy (NCBI): domain Eukaryota; kingdom Metazoa; phylum Chordata; class Lepidosauria; order Squamata; family Scincidae; genus Cryptoblepharus; species Cryptoblepharus egeriae. The sequence goes on from JAREYC010000001.1 coordinate 88,918,457, forward strand.
GGGAAACACTGTTCTACATAGCCACATAGCTTGGGAAACACTGCTCTACATAGACTGTGGAGATCTGGCTATGTATTTTTGTCTTGTGCCTCACTTTTGTGTTTTCCAGCAGAAAAATAAATATCTAGGTGACCACCTAAATATACAGCTGAATGTGAATTATGTGGCTGTGGCTTTTTATGACAAGAATGGGGGAAAAGTGCATGCTGTCATGAAAACTTCAAAAGTAATTTAAATCCAAGCTGCCCAGTCTTGTCCTGGATGCTAGTTCAGACTCAGGGCGCAATCCAAAGTAACTATGGGGAGTACTTGCTCCGACATAAGAACAATTTACTCTGGATTGTAATATGAATTTCCCATAGGTTTTCAGTAGGAGGTGCTGTAACTTCATCCACATAAATGTCTCTTATGTGCTCCCATAGTTACTCTGGATTGTAGGGTATGTCTCTAATTTGAGGCAGACTTGAGGCCTGCCTAGTTCCTCTCACTTTAGAAATTAAAGCCAAGGAGTAGATGTATCTGGGATGTTGTATGTCCCTTCCAAGTTTATGGAATGTACTGCTCAATATTTGTGCTGACGTGCATAACTGTGCAGAAATACAGTTCACAACAATTCGTGTTACTTTTTAACACAAACCATTTTGGATTCCATGATGATAACTTTAATGGAGTGTGGCTTATGCTCTTAATTATATTCCTATTTCTCTTCAAATCTGTATTCTAATTTTAATATGTTACTCACACCTATATTTGAGAAGTGTGATGTTAGAGTATGAAGTCATGCTCTTATGTGGTGTTGTAACAACTCTTCATGCAATTCCCAGGAGTTTCTAAACTTAAACTTAATTTAAAGAACTGCATTGCACAGCATATCGGTTTTTGCAGATATCGGATGTTTTCTGCTCCTCATTGAGTTGTACTTTTTTCTATTTGTATACTGTCCTGTATTTAGATTTTTGTTGATGTCAGAATGATCTCAGAAATATATTTGTGTATCTTTGGTTGCAATCCTAAACACACTTTCTTGGGAGTAAGACCCATTGAACGCAATGAGTAGACATGGTTAGGATTGTGCTATTTGTTGCACAAAATAGCATCTGATTATTACCATATGCTGCATTTTAGTACTCTCCATTTTGCTTTTAGCAGAAGTTTTAATTTTGGTTTTCATCTTCATTTCTGTATATATAATTCTGCATATATTTGTTGGCAGGTACCTAATCATGTCTGACAAAAGTGAGCTGAAAGCAGAGCTGGAGCGCAAGAAGCAACGCTTAGCTCAAATCAGAGAGGAGAAGAAGAGAAAAGAGGAAGAAAGAAAGAAAAAGGAAGTAAGAATTCTTGTCAGATTCTATTAACTAGGAAATTATTTTCATGACATTGTGCAAAATACTCAGGTCTATTCATGTATAGTAGTTTCAAGTGCTGCAATTTGAATTAGGATTGCTGTTTTTCTTTGCAAACTGTCAATTTAGGGTTAAATTGCTTCTTTATAGCAGTGATTTTTGGGTAAAGGGTTAAATTCAGTTGCTTCTGCTCTCATCTTGGATAAATGACAAACTGCGGGTTAAATACAAAATAACTTGCCTGATACATCACTAAGCATATTACGTGCACAGGAAGTTTTAAGATGACTTAATTACGTGCCTTGATTGTATTTCTTTTTCATAATGCAATAAATTGAATAAATGACAATTTGAAAGTGATTCTATTTTTAAGTTTAAAAAATATTCAGAGTTTAAAGATCATAATGGTACAATCTGAGATTTCTCTTTGCTTTAAAGACAAACAGCAGTTCATGATCAAAAGGTGAGCTGGCCCTTTAAAAACATTGGTAAATAAAGAACTTGGGGAAGTTAGGTAATTGTCTGGAGCAGAAGCCCAGTGTTGGGCTAGATAGACATTGATACTTTGCCTCTATCATGATTCTGATTGAGATTGTGCACCTCTTCTCCACAATGCAATTTCCTGTACTTTTTTTAATCAGTGGGAGGTGGTCAAGATGGAGTTGGTGTGTGGCGTTCTGGGACTTTTCCTATAGCAGGAATGATAATATCTTCTCTTTAAAAAACAAAAAAACCTTAGCTGAAACAAAGCATCTGGTACAGCAAAGGGAAACAGAAATTTCTTGTGGACCTGAGAAATCACATTTTAATATTTGAGCCATCCTCTTTCAAAAGGGCTGCTAGAAAGAGAGTATGTATCTTGTATTACATTTAGCTACAGTTGTGTGCAATTTTTCCTGGAAATAAATTCTACTCAATACAGTTTAACTTGTTTCTGAATGAACATACATAAAGCTTTAATATTATATTCCTTTCTCTTTGGAGACTGCAGACTCTTTGGGGGCTGCAAATGGCCCCAGGATGGGATTTGCTTGTCCCAGCTTACAACCAAGAAAATTATGACCTTTAAAAAATGTTTTGACCTGTAGATTACTTTTTTTGTGATAAAGCACTTGAATCAAACAAAATTGTTTGTTTAGTATGAATAATATCACCATAGTCTTTAGCCAGCTGTTTAATAATTTTAATACACTTTGACCAATTTGGAAGTCAGTACAATATTTCAAACATATTTCATGTTCATAGTGGCTAAGAATGCTGTATCAATTTTTGACATGAGCTATTTGTAGTCTTATTTCAGCAAATTGTTCAAGACATGTTGAAGTTGTACAGCTGTAACCTAAGTATCAGTGTTTTATTAATTAGCGATTTTGTCTCAACACGAATGAGGCTGGCACTTTAAATTAAAGATATACATCCCTTAACTAGCAGTTAATGGCTTAAATGCAGCCTGCCTACCATGGTAATGTGGCAGGTTAGGTTTGCCTGAGAAATGTTCATAAAGGGTTCAGTTTTGAATTTCAGCTGGGAGGAAGGCCTTTTCCTTTGCCCATGTGATTATCACATCAGTACAAAGTTATCATCACTTATGAATTGCTTTCTAAAGGAAGCTGTTGTCTCCTGTTTTAAACTAAGCTGTTTTAAGACACTTGGAAAGGAAATTGATTCATTGTCTATCTTGTTACCAGGAAAAACAATTGTTTTTGTATAACTTGAAAATGGGCATCCATGGAGGTTCCAGAAAACATGGATGGCAAGATTCAACATGTACTTTATTGCTTTTAACTATAAAGTATATACACTTAATCTGTCCTGTTCATAGTCACAAACGGAATGTGATTAAGCTTTGCTAAGTACACCTTTGTGAAGCATGATTCTTCTCAGTGCAACATACCAATTTAAATAAAAAAGGGTAGCAGTTTGCAAATTTGATGCAATGTGCATTTTTAGGTTTTTACAAATATTTGAGAATTTTTAAATTTTTTGAAATCTTAAGATGAAGAAGATTAATATTTGTAATCTCAAAGCCACTGATGGATCTTGAGAATAATTACAGTGCAGGAATTAATCTGTTTAGTTGGTGATTTTTATTAGAACTCAAGCATTAATTTTTCTTTAATATGTAAAATTGCATGTAAATTATGCTGCCTAAACATTTTTTTGCCATTAGATGGATGTGTGTGGTTTTTATTTCTATCAATGGGATTCAACTTTAATCTGTGCTTCCTGGCTTTGATGGGATTTGTACACCTTGCTGTAGATTTTCCTATATCTTTGTAGTGTATGTTTCCTTAAACGTTTTGTTTATTCAGGGTGAAACGAAGGTTTAAAACATTTTAAAGTTTACATTTTGATCTAGAAATGCAAGAAGGAAATGGAAACTGTAGCAAAAGTAATATAAACGTTGATGAATTTGCTAATCAACATTAATAATCAAAATAATATTATGACTTGTATAACTATAATTTTATTAATGACGCAAAAAATTCATTCTTTCAATGTGTCTGAATGTTCAGTGTTAGAAGTGCATTGCAATAAATGTGAGTTTTTTCAAAAATCAGTTTCATGTAAATTTCTTTGTACATGTATAACCTAATTACTAGAGGATTTTTCACTCGCAAATTTTATTGCAATACGAATTAGTTTGGACCATTTTATTTAAACATAAACATCACTTTTGGTTTAAAAATAGCCTGCTTACCATGGTAAATTGGTAGACAGGCAATAAACCAATCTGAATTTCCCTCATAGGAAGTGATTATCACTTTGCATCCTTTTGCATAGATCCAGGTGGGAAGGGAGGAATGAAATAAGCTGAAACAAGTCTACCACTGATGCCCTGCAATTGTAAGCTGGTGTTTTAAGCTGCCTCTTCTTTTAATTGCTTTTGTTTAACACTAAAATCTGCCTCTATGGAGGTTACTGGAACAGAACCCTCATAGTTGCTGAGACTCAACCTGCATTGCTGTTGGAGAAGTTTCTGAGACTTGTAAATGTGATACATCCATAAAACATTAGAACTTACAATTTCAATTCGTCTTCATTGGTGTTGGAACTAGCAATAGCCAAAGAAGAAGCTCTGGATGGGTGGGTATGACTCTATACAAACTGCTCTGACTGGTTGCTTGAAGGTCATTCTTACTTGTATTGCCATCCTTAACAAGCTTGAGTTAGTTATTTTTCCTTTCTCATATACGTATTATACTACCAATTTCTCTGTAATTGATTAATACAAAGAGTTTGTCAGCTTATTAGATGAGCAGATTTGTAATGCATCTGCATTAGTTAAGGCACTGAGCAAAAAACTGAGCATACAAAGCGCTAAGGGATACAGGAAAAGGGGTACTTACTTTGAAAGTAAACTTTCCCACCTTCTTAATACAGGCGTTCTATATGGGTAATCTTCCATATAGCCTCCTAAGCCTTAATTGTGCAGGGCCACCTGTAACAGAACTAAATGGAGTGCAGAAGCCTGGGGATAAGGAGATTGGTGAAAATCCTTATACATTGTTTTATGAATGTTGTTTTAAAAACTTCTAGACGGATCAAAAGAAAGAGAATCTTCCTGCACAAGATGAATCTGACCTTGAAAAGAAGCGTAGAGAAGCTGAAGCCTTACTTCAAAGCATGGGTTTGACTCCAGATGCTCCAATGGGTAAGAAGAATTTTTAAAAAGTATCATGCACACGTCCTTCCCACCATGGCACTAATGTTGGCATGAAAGTTTAGTTATTCATTCTTGCATGTCTCTCTTCATTTTTGCTACGTTATCTTGCATAGCTTTTCAGAAATTATTGATAAGACCCGTATTTACATATACAGAGTGTTGATGTTATAGATGTAACAGCTGTAGATGTCGTAGGTGATGTTATTTCGTTGTTTGATTTCTCATTTAATCAGATTTAACACTATTCCTGCAGAGGACTAAAGCACTTCAGATATCATAAGAATACTGAGTTGGATTTATTTAATTTTAAAAATCATAATTTATCAACAGGATTGGCAAATGTTGCCATCAATTTTTTTTGCTTTACTGACTTCTCTATTATAGTTCTGAACATGTTTTTTGAGGAGGAAGACAATTACTTAAATGAACTTTAGGAGAGCAAGTAAAAATGAATTTCTTCTACTAAAATATATATTTGCATTTGAAACTCTAGTTTACAAATGCCATAATTAATATAGGGCAGTTAGTTGGATCCAGAGTTCTTCTTGCAGAACTGGACTTCCTTTCCTGTGCCTCTGTAACTCCCTAAAAATTTGCTATTGAAGGGTAAATAATGCTCTGAAATAATGTGGAATGGATAAAGTAGTGGGATTAACTGGTAGGAATTGGGGAAAGATGCCTTGCTTGACCTTTCTACTCACTTAAAGATCAAACTCAAACCCCCCAAAAGGTGCAATATTTCTGTGAGAAAATGCATTTTCAACCCATGTAGGATTTGCAACCACAAGTGTAGTGTACTCTAGGTGGGTTTTTTCCTACCAAAATCTATGCTAGTCACAGTGCAATCCAAATTAGACCTGGAACAGGCTAGCTGGCATACCTGCACTGTATTCAGTGCAAGCCTTGGGGCTGCTGCTGTGCTACCACAGGGAGAGGGAATCTTATTCCCTTTCCTGTGATAGAGTTACAGTGGTCCCAATTGGTCTTCTCAGGCCATCTTTAAAGGTCGCCTAAATCTGAGTAATTTGCCCTTTGCTGTCCAGAAGGCAAGGTTTGATTCCAACATTATTGACTGTTCAGATCTCACCTCCTGCTCCCCTTCCTGCTGGCCCACAATATAGCTTATTCAGAAGGCTTCCCTGATGCAACAAGAAGTCACTTCCAGTTTGTGCCAATGACTTCCAGTCATGCCAAGGTCATTTTCTGAACTGTTATATGTGGGAGTGACTTTTTGTTTTGTCCATGAGGCCCTCTGTGGCATGGGCTTAGCATCCATAAGTGCTCCATTTAGCAGATGCCAATCCTGAGAATGAGGAGAGCACACTGTACTTTGATAGTTCCCTGGAGCACAGTAGGACTTAATGCATACCTACTCCAAAGTAATATAATCTTGTTAGTATCTTCAGTGGACCAACCTTTTTGCCAGAGGGCCAAATCTAAAATGTGTCAGGGGCTAAAGAAAAAAAGAATTTAATTTACATATCAAATTTTATTAAATTACATAAATGAATATACAGTATCGGATACTGAATTTAGATGAGTGAATGAAAGATGTGCCCAATGCCCACTGTCTAGTGATGTCTTGTTGAGGAGCCAGACTAAACCTGTCTAAAATCCCACTGAACATGGGTTGTCTGGAGAAGGAAAACTCCCACCTCAAACCTCCCCTGCCTTGTGGCTATACCCATCTATGGGGAAGGCTTCGGGAGTCAACCTTGAGGCAAAATCTGGAGCTGGAGTCCCAGAAACAGTTCATGACTGTGTACAATCACATTCTGGTATCTCCTACGATGCTGCTGGAACCAATTGTATCGACTCTGCCATTCCATTGGACTATTTCAGTGACGTGGAGGGGGGATTTGCTGCTTGGGTAATAGTCTATCCTCCATATTAATCTACCCAGGCCATCGTGCTCTGGAGAGGACACTCAGAGCACGATACCATAGTCTTTTGAGACTGAAGGATGCCAATACTGTGGGAAATGATGATTTCTTCAAGATTTTTTGAATATTTTGTTCTGGACCTCAGTATTTCCAAAACTTCTATAATAACTTTCCTTTTAACCAACTTTAGCTTCTTGTAAGATACCTGTAAACCTATAAGCAACAAAACCCTCTGCCACAAGGGGGCACTGCAACATTGCAAGAAGATATATACAGTAAATGCCTGCTAAATAAACTTACTTATCTTTCTAAATATCTCTTGGAATGGGCCACCTTCATGACTAGTAAAATCATGCATTTATAGTTCAGAGTCAGACTGCCTTTTGAGATAGAGTCTGCATTCTGAAGAGAAGGATGTCTTTGGTACCAATGTGGCTAAATTTCTGACTAAGGCTGCAATCCTAAAGACCCTTTCCTGGGAGTAAGACCCACTGAAAATAATGGGACTTACTTTTGAGTAGACATGGTTAGGATTGTGGTTTAAGCCTGCAATCATAAACAAGGTTGCTAGGAAGTAAGCTCCATTGTATACAGTGGCATTTTCAGTGTAATCATGTTTACTCAGAAGTACGTTCTCTGAAAAAAATTACTGTTCTCTGATCAAATAGCTTAGTGAGTGATCACACCTGCTGTGTGTTCAGCAGATTGTTTTTCACTTTAGTCTGAAGGCAACTTTAGGGATGTAATGTACAGTTTTTCATTGCTCATATCAAACTGCCAGTGAAACTGACATGAATAAGAAACTGTTCACATGGGTATCTAGTTTGTGTTTGGACATTCTATAGCACTTGTGAAGCAGAACTAGTTTCATAGGAGAATACCCAATATATTAATTGTTGGAATTTTGTCACCTCCATATAATGTGATTGGAGCCACCCATGTAATGTTATTTGAACCCAAATTCTCACTGACCATTTATGATTTATAAAGTTTGTACAAGTAACATTTTTATTTATTGAAAAAACCTAAAATCTAATTTGATAATGAAATACTAATTTGTCTAAAACCAATAATGCTCACTTTTGCTTTAACAGTATAATCCTAACTAATATTTATGGAGATGAAGCAGAATGAATTAAACCACTTCAAACTTGTAGATGTGAGATTTGTATTTTTGAATGCTTCCATGTGTGAAAAATAGTTGGTAGTGGGAAGCATCCATAGCAAGGAACAGGACTATAACTTCTGTCTGTGGGGCTCATGTTCTACTGCTCATTTTGCCCTTATTGCAGTCCAACTGAATCATAGAATCATAGAGTTGGAAGGAAGTAGTAGGTCATCTAGTCCAACCCCCTGCCTGCGGCAGGAAATCGTCCTAGAGCATCCCCGACAGGTGCTCATCAAGCCTCTGCTTGAAGATTCCCAGTGAGGGAGAGTCCACCACCTCCCTTGGCAATCTTTTCCACTGCTGAACTGCCCTCACCGTCAGGAATTTTTTCCGGATATCCAACCGGAATCTCCTCTCTTGCAGTTTGTACCCATTGGTTCTAGTCCTGCTTTCAGAAGCAGCTATGAACAAATGAGCCCCTTCCTCCCTATGACAGTCCTTCAGGTATCTGAAGCGGGCAATCATGTCTCTTCTCAGCCTCCTCTTCTCCAGGCTGAACATCCCCCAACTGAATTGAAAGGGATCTGTTTCTTAGTAAATATGCTTAGTATTATAGCATAAAAAACATTTTCCCAACTTTTGTACATTATTTAAAAATTTGAATCCCATCTCTCAGCTTGTGACCAAGCTGCCCAAGGCAGCATATGGAAATACAAAATACAAAACAAAAATTAACAATAACAGCACAATAAAAGCAACAATGTACAACATAGTAGCATAAGAAGTCAGAAATATAACATCATAAAAAGCCGCACTTTGGATTTTCTTTCATAAAATAACCACAAACTGGAAATAAAACAAAAGAAAATGAGTACAGCAAAAAGAAAAGATTGAATAAAGTAATCCAACAACAAACTAAACACCAGTTGAAATAATTTTTATAGCAAATGCTAGAACAGTGATTTTCAGCCACTATGTGTGCCATGGATGGCTCATAGGTGTACCACAGGAATTTGAGGAGGGTCAGTTATTTATAGGACAAATGGGGGATTTTTGCCCCTGTCCTGCAGCATTGTGTGCCTTGGCAATAGCAAAAAAAAAATCCTGATGGTGTGCCTTGACAATTTTAGTTCCTTGTCTGTGTGCCACGAGATGTAAAAGACTGAAAATCACTGAAAGGGAGGGTAAAGTCCTCAATTTCTATACTTTGATGCCAACGTATAGAAGGCCTCAGCTCTGGTTACCAGCAACCTAGTCTTCCCAGATCACCTAAGAGCAGCAGTTTTTGAGCATTTCAGCTCAAGACAAAAAAACTTGTCCTTCTTAGAATGACAGCATGTCAAGGATCCCTGTAGAATTGATGTCATCAACCTGGAAGTGGTGACATGGCTGGAAGTGACATCAAACAGGATGTAACATCACTGATGCCAGAGCTCCTCCATGTCTACTTGGAAGTAAGTCTCACTATGTTCAGTGAGACTTACTCCCAGGAAAGTGTGACACAGATTTCAGCCTTGCATCCCAATCCTATCCTACTCAGAAATAAGCATCAATTGTTTATCAATAAGCATCAATAACACAATGGGACTTATTTCCAGTTATGTGTAAATATGATTGGAGCCTAAGACTTAACTGTCTCAGTCTTCCCCCAAACATCTTCAAAATAGTTCTTCCCCACCTCGCCACGCAGACCCCAGGAGTGTCTACTTGGAAGCCAAGCCCATTCTAGCCAATGGGACTTGCTCCCAGGAAGTAAAGGCCCAAGCCTCCCTCTCCCCACATCCCAGCCCCATCTGCTATGCCCAGTTATCTGACCTGGGCGTCTTGGCTCCCAGCAGGGCTCTCTCAGTTTTGGCTGAGTGAAAAAAGAACTCTGTGGTGTTTAAATTCTAAGCCATTGCACTGTAAAATAACCAATAGATGGCAGTAGTAAATAACTGGTTGAAATGACAAAACTTTATTCAGTATAACCCAAATATGTCCTTTTTAATATTATCAAATAATGAGTTGTTTTTGTATACAGCGTTGTTTATCAATACTTATTTTTTAGATACCTTGTAACATGGAGTAACATGTTACGCCATGAAAACCAATTTTAACCTTTTACTGGTTCGTTTAGCATTATATTAGGATTAAGGTGCTTGCTTAAATATACTTTTACATAGCTAAAACACATATTCTTTCAGGAATGTTTGAGTTGTAATTAAAGCCAAGGCAAATGATTCTTTATCATTGGCATTTGGCCTAAAAAGATCTTCCCCTTAGTTGGAAATACTGTTCAAAATCAGAAATTTATTCTTGAGGTTGAACATGGTTCTAGTTCTTTGTGTAGTTCAAAGAACAACTCCAAAGTTTAATCCTTTTCTTTTGCTTCAACATATTTTTCCTTATGTTTTAAAAAATTTCCAAAATGAAAAATCACTACATCAGTGTTTTGAAAATGAAGGTTGAATAAAAAAATGTAGAGAAAGAGTTTTAAAAGTGTGGATTTTTCACTGGATATTGTACATCAACCAATTCCTTGGGTGGTGAAAAACAAAACTATTTTAGATTGCATACTGTCGCTTATTTTCTTGGTTCAAGTTAACAGTTCTATCCAGTTTACTAGCACTAATGTAACAGTGCCAACAGGACAATGCAGAATCCTGAAGTAGTGGGAGGTAGTCACAGAGGCCTCCTCAAAGTAAGGGAATATTTCTTCCCTTACCTCGGGGGACTGCTTTATCGGTGCTGGAAAGTTGAATAGGATTGGACCACATGTTTTTAAAGTTAAAAAGCTGAAATAGATTTTGCTTTAAGGAAGTGTTTATAAAAATTAAAGTGCATTAGCAAGTGAAGTTCTGATACAGCTAAGCAGACTGAGTGTTTTTTTTAAATATTAGCAAAATAAAAATTGAGGAGGGGGTTCACTTCCTATCTTATCACTTAAACAAGAATTGGAATAATAAGATATAACAAAACTAAATTCACAGCACAGTCCTAACCTTTGGTTAGGCCCACAGAAGCACCAACGTAAGTCCTGCGCAGGTCTGGGGATGTAGCAAAACTGCTGTAAGACACTTTTGTGCCACTCCTGGAGGTGTTTGGACAGTGCACAGACATGCACTGGCATCCCCATGCTACCATGGGAATGGGGAGATAGGTGAGTTCTTCTAGCCTAAATTGGTTAGGATTGAGTCTTCAGTGTCCATTTTAATAACTTGTTTTAATTTCTGAAAAAAAATTTGCTAGCCTAATACTACAAAATAAAAGTATAGCAATTTTATTTTTATAGCTTATTGTGTAAATTATAATTTTATATAACCCCATATGCATTAAATGCCAAAAACTGCATGAGTCTCCAGCATGGAATGTTAACATTGTCTTTTCCCTTTTTTTTTCTATTGTTCATTTTCATCATTTATTTTTTGTTTACCATCATTTTTAATGCTTCCATGTTAAATTGATTTGGAAACATCCTAAGCTGTGCAACCTCTACGACTAGTAACAGCGGATACCTGTCTGTTTCACTATTTAGTCCCTCCTCCTATGTCTCCATCTTCCAAATCTGTGAGCACCCCAAGTGAAGCTGGAAGTCAGGATTCCGGGGATGGTGCTGCTGGTTCTAGGTATGCTGTTTTAAAGTTTTCACTACAAAATATTATATATACTAGAGTGAAATACTGTATTAATACTGTCAATTTTATGTTATTGAATGAATAAATTTTCAAAATGCTGGACATAATTCTTTACCAATCCCAATGGATTCTTTTTTGTATACTGTCCACTGCCTGAATTTGAGGCTAGTACAGTTCAGACTAAATAAATTCCCAGCTGGAGTCCTGGAATGGTAAAAAAGTTCTTCCTTTTAATTTCCTGCTTCCCGTTAATGTTCTATCTAGTTTTAAAATCATTCAGTCTGCCTGCAGCTGTCTTCACATTGTTATATGCTTGTATGCTTCTTTAATCTGTAATACCAGAGTTGTCCAAACCCCGGCCTGGAGGCCAAATGCGGCCCATGGTGAGCTTCAATGTGGCCTGTGGCAAGACCCCTGTCTGGCCTTTGGGCATACCTTGCAATCCTCTCTAATACATTCTTTTATGTAAATGTATGTAAATTTATTCAAATATGAAATATAAATTAGTTTTCCGGCCTCCGACACAGTGTCAGAGAGATAATGTGGCCCTCCAGCCAAAATGTTTGGACACCCCTGCGTGTAAAAGGAAGAACATTTTCACTCTTATCGGGACCTAATACAACATTAATTTGCATGTATGCCCTATCTGGATCCATGGATAACTTCATGAAACTATAGTTTGATTTTATCAATCTAATGATTTTTCTGGTGATACAATGTCGGTATATATTTCTGTGTTCTGTATTAAGTATTAAGACTATTAGTATTAAGACTGTATTAGTATTAAGACTGATGGGGAAAAAATACACAGTACTTGTAAAATGTTGTATTACTATTAATTCATGTACAAAAGTTTAGCCTAATAATCAGCACATTTTTCACCTGGGTTTTATCTCATTGTAAATGAGATTGGGCCTTTAAATGGAAAGAAAGCTCTCATTAGATAGCAATTAATGATTTAAAAATAGCCTGGTTATGATAGTGTGGGAAGCAAGCAGTCATTCTCCTTTTTGGGCTTAGAACAGCTAAGTTTCAGCTGAGCGGCAGATCCCTCCCTTCCCCTGGGCAGTGGAAGATGAAAGCAATTGGGAAATGATGATCAATTTGCATTCTTTTGTCATTCCTCCCTTTGGGCTTTTCAGGTAAAGCAAGCAGTGTGGCATACACTGACAGCATGTTCCAAACTTTCATGCTTTGTTTAAAGTGTCTGTGAAAAGGAAGGAGCAGGGTGAGGGGTCTGACTCACTTATACGTGAACACAATGTCCATTAACTCTCACAACTTGAATTAAAACTATTTCTTGATTACAGTGTGGCAGGAGTGTAGTTATGATAATTCTCCATGGCTTCTTGTTTTATTTCTGCTGGAACTAGAAAGTACAGTTCTTTGAGGCTCTCTTGCCACTATGTGTGAGTGGTGCAGTCCTAACCTTGGCTGGACAACTCATCAGTCTTCCCATTCCTGTGGTGATGTAGGGAGGCAAGCGCATGTCTGTGCACTGGCATAATCTCCCCCCAGGAATAGCACGCAAGTGTCTTATGGCACTTTTGTGACATCCCCAGGTCAGCGCAGCACTAATGCTGGGGCTTAGACTGGCCTAAGTGGAGGTTATTGCAGCCTAGGTCTTTGCAGTGGGTTATACTCACTATTGTGTAAATGATGATCGCGTAAATGAGAGATACAGGTAGATAATTTTTTCTTAAAAACTTTAGTGGGTGTGAATAATTGGAGAATGACTTGTTTAACACATATATTCCTTTGCTTAATTTGATGAGGTGACATTAGAATCTAGTGAAAAATGTACTGAATCTCTTGGGAACAGTGATCACAATCCTGTTCCAAGTCATATGACAGTAGAATTTGAACACAGTCGCATTTAATTTAAGTACTTTCTGAATTATAAGGTAGATAAGTTAAAATGACGCTTAAAAAAGAGAATCGGGAAGGTCAGCCCTGCAGGAAGCCTGGAGGTTTTTTAAAATGACTGGAAAGAAGCCCAGATAAAATGCGTATTGCAGATTAGAGGGTGTGATCAAGGCTAACGGGTAGCCTGCATGACTCCATTTCATGAAAGCCAAGAAGCCTTTGTTTTAATAGTGAAACTGTCTTGTCTAATTAGGGTGGGGGGAAGGCAAGGAAGCATGTCACTTCAAAACTTAAAATATTTAATGCAAATACCGTGCAGAAAACCCACCAATGAGATGGTAGGATCTCTGGCAAAGGAGAGCATAGGTATTGTTCAGAGGTTGAATTTGTGTTAACCTTATTAGGTCAGGTCATGAAGCATGGCTTATTTTCTATTATCGTTAATTTGATTGCTCCTATTGGGACACTCACAAACCATGGTTCATTTCAGGCAAGTTGACATGGAAAACCACAATCTGTGTTTTGAAGTTGGTTTATCAACCAAAAATGATCTTACTTGTAATTGTGATGATTCAACTGACAATTCTGGTTTGTTTGTGGAATACCTGATTATCTTTTAGAAAAATCAATGGAAAGTTTGGAGTAAAAATCCAGGATTTCCTCTGACCCATGGATAAGTTGAGTTTGGCAAAGGTTATTGTCTCATCAGAAGCAATTCTAGTGGGGCTACTTGATGTTGCTGCAATGGAAAGAAATATTCTGTATAAGCCTTCCTCCCTCAACCTACCCAAGTTGATGTTACTGCAAATATGTAACTCAGAAACATCAGGTGGTAGCATGTGTAAAGGCGATCTCTTGCTTCCTTTTTCTGCCTCCTCTCCACCCTCCCTTGCTCCCTCCAAACTCCCTTCTCTGGCCAAGCTCAGCCAATGCATCTTACCTTCTCTCTGATGCCTGCACTTATGGAGGGAAGCCAGCTGATGGGAATACGCCAGCCTAACTCTTTCCTCTGTGGCACAAAAGTGCTTTATGGCACTTTTGTAATACTTTGGGCTGGCACAAGAGACTTGCATTGGTCCCACAGTCTCACAACCCACTAACAATCAGGTTTTGCATCAGTGGTGCGTCACAACTCGTAGTTGGGAAACACTGCTCTAAGTGTTAGCAATCAGATTTACCATATACGCTCACTTATAATACAATACAGATTTTTAGGATGAATTTTAAGGACTAAATTTCTCCAACAAAAGTATGTAATCGTTTTGTCCTTGCTGTGTGCCCATCCATCTTTGACACCTGCCCAGACCAACTGTGAAAAAGAGAGACTTTAGGTTGTAAGCTTTTCTCACTGGCCAAGTTCCAGAGCAGTTCTGTTCTTTTTGCCTGCCTGGCAGCAGCTTTGTATTCATTTCTTCTGTTCTTTTGCCAAACAGAAGGTAAAAGGTACCTGAGTTTTAATCCTGAAACTTAGATTCCAGAAAGGGTGCAGGTCACAACTTGTTAACAAATTGTTTGATGAGCTTGAGAAAGTTTGTTTTAAAACTTTGTGATATGGATTTTATAAGAGATGCTGTGGGATGTATGATTCTAAAGAAACAAGAAAGAAGTTTACGTGATGAGTATGGGTGGAAGAGGGAACAGATGAGTGGGAGCAGAACTGTGGGTCTTCCTGCACTTTTGAGATTCTTGGGTCTCAAGAATCTGATTGCCCTCTTCAGATACCTGAAGGGCTGTCATAGGGAGGAAGGGGCTCATTTGTTCATAGCTGCTTCTGAAAGCAGGACTAGAACCAATGGGTACAAACTGCAAGAAAGGAGATTCCGGTTGGATATCCGGAAAAAATTCCTGACGGTGAGGGCGGTTCAGCAGTGGAACAGATTGCCAAGGGAGATGGTGGACTCTCCCTCTCTGGGAATCTTCATGCAGAGGCTTGATGAGCACCTGTCGGGGATGCTCTAGGACGATTTCCTGCTGCAGGCAGGGGGTTGGACTAGATGACCTACTAGGTCCCTTCCAACTCTATGATTCTATGATTCTAAGATTAAAGAGGCTAAAAGCCACATCTAGCCCTCAACTTTCTATCTATAATCCTTTTGCAATTTTCTTTTGTACAGTTAACAATGAACCTTTTGCTTTTCTATGTAGGATACATGAGATTGCTCTTGGGCTTGCTGGGGACACAAAGGGTGGGCACAAAGTTGACAAATTGTCTTAAAGGACAGAGAAACCGTCATGTAGCATGAGAGGTCAGACATGCCACTTATTTGGGCAGCAGTTCTCCAGTAGTTCATCCTTGGTGGGGTCAGTTTTGTGAAAGTCTTTTGTCTTCACCCCAAGGGTCTCCAAACTTTTCAGCCAAAGAGCACATCAAATAGCTGGCCCAATGTCAAGGGCTAGAAAAAAATTAAGTATCAAATGTAAATAATTACATTCAAGATGTAACGATGGATGAATGGGCTTAAATTTTCAGGATTTCTCCATGCACCAGAGTTGCAAATTGCAGATGTAAACTCTTCTCAAGAGTTGGAAATTGTGATGATAAACTATGTAAAATAGGTGTCCCATAGGTTTTCAGGTATATTTTTTTAATAAATGCTTTATTTTCCTGGCATTGTTGACCATGAGACTAACATTTATGAAAATATTATTTAAGTTTAATCTTTTATTTTGGCGTTTTTACAGTATAGTTACTGTGAAACCTTATTTTAATCAACCTTATATATAGAAACCATATATTAATCAATGTTTCTGATCCTCTAGCATCCAAAAGTAAATCTCAAACTCACTTGGTGCTTTTGAATAAGACAGTTTAGAATTGGGCTGCTTGACTTGTTTTGTACAACACTGATTGTCTTGAGCTTACTTTTTTTTAAAAAAGGACATTTATAAGCCCTGGGCAGTGCTTAACCCATAATTACAGCAATGTCACATCTTGGAAATGCTAGCAGGAGTACATCCCAGTGGAAAAGCACTTTCTTTCTGTACCCTAAGGTTTAAGTGTTGACTCATTTCCTTTACCAATATGACAATTTCCTGAACATATTTTATGCTTGAGGCAAGACTGCAATGTTAACAAACTAGATCTCAGATGATGCTACTAAATCTGTATGGCTATGTTGTCATTACTGTGTTAGTAATCTTTTTTCTCTGTTTTTTTTGAGGCTTTATGGCCCATATATCATCAAATTTCAGTCTTTAAAGCAACTGTATTGTATCACAAATCACTAGAGCTATCACATGATTTTTTTAAAATTGTCAATTATAAATTCCAATTTAATCTACATCAGAGTAAATAATAGTTCTGAAGAAAAAAATGCCTCCTTCTTTTGCAGCTAATGCTTACATGTGTTGCATTAGGTCCCTTCGAAGAGGCACTTCCGCTGCGGCCATCCATTAATTTTGTAAGCTCTTCTATTCAGAAATAAGCAACTGAAACCTTTGGCCATTTTTTTAAAAAGTTGGTGGTTTATGTGTCCTCCGTTCAAAATATTTTAAATCAAAACTAGTAGAACAGCTAAATGTCAGAGCGCTACTAATTAATCTGAACGTTACATTTGTATTTTAACTGGTCTATTTATTGCATGTATTGTAGCACTGAATGCTGATTCAATTTCCACTAACTGACATCTCTGGCTTTATTTTGTTTCTGAAGCCATTAAATGTCTGCAAACTTACAGTAACGTTAACATTTCTTAGGATGTATTTGCTTCACTAATCTCTGGCCTTTTTTGCTAATGCTGCATGGTTGTTCTCCAACCTGTGTGTATCAGGACGCTGCACTGGGATACTGATCCATCAGTTCTACAACTCCACTCTGATTCCGATCTGGGGTATAGAAGAGATTTATTATCTTCCATCTTTCTGTAATTATGTTTTATATGACCAATATGTGCTTGCTTATTTCAATGTAATGAAATAAATTTAGTTGTGATCTAGTAAGGTAAAGTCCATATTATCAATTCAGTAGTGATGTGAGCTATTCCAGCAGTTTTCACTTTGAATTCCAAAAATGTGTAATAAACAAAAAGAAATGCAAATTTCAGGGCTGAACAAAAACTGATCACCAATCTCATGCATTCAGATTTCTTAATTGTCACCTTTTACACTTAACATCATAGTGAAGTTGATTTTCTTAGGACTGGTTCTGAGGTTTTTGTAAGTTTTTAACACTCAAATAAGAAGAAAGGTCAGTTCCTATGAGATGTTATATATTGGTACATAGAGGAGAAAATATGAAATTGTTGCTCTAGGATTGGTAAACCAGAAACCAATTACAGTTTGTTTTAATTTATTTATTGTTTTTAAACTAAAAAAGATGACAAAGATAATGCTGGCCTACTTTGTTCTATTTAGCAATTAATTTGTAATGTATCTTTGGTTCCACTGTTGGAAGCTTCTTCAGCTCATAAAAGGGATGCTGTGCCCATTCTAAGGGTCCTTAAAAGATAGCAGTGCTTCTTTAACAAATGAGAAGCGCTTCTGATGATGGAACCTCCTTCTGTTATAGGTTAGGGACTGTGGTGGACCAAGTAGGTAAAGGAGTACAAATTTTCTGGATCCAAGGAATTTAGGTGCCAGTGGGAGACACTGACCTGCTTCGCTTTCTACTGGCTTTTTAAGCAGTTCGGAACTGCACCATTATTAGCTGTAGCTGGGCAACTGTCGTCAGCACAGTTCCATGCTGATCTGAAGGCCACCCTCCTCCAATCACTGATAAACCTCCAAGAGTAGTTGGACTCCTGGTCATCTTCCAGGGGTGTTAAAAAGCTTGTTGGAGCCTTCCACATCTCTAAAAGCAGAGTAAACGGAAGCAGAGGAAGATGTACTGGAGGTAATGGTGGTGATGGTAACATTACTGCAGAAATGGGCTAATGGGGTTGGAGAAATGGCTGGTAGAATGGTGCCACCTAATGGGAAAACCACCACCACTCCTGGGTAGGGTTCAACCCAAAATATTTAAATACAACAAATATGTAGGAGGAAGTACCATAAATATGCAGTATAATTTCTATGAGATTTGGAAGGCAGCTAACTGATGGTATTTGTTTTCATCTCGATTCTATGATTCTTAGGTACTGAGTAGCCAGAATCCCTGCATATAAGCAGATATTTATTGAGAAAACAATACTGTTTCTATCTCTATCAAATAGTTCACTGGAAATTAAAATAACCAATGCTTGCTTTTGAAAAGTTACCACACAGTGATTTACTTAACTGCAGTACTTTTAGCTTAACATGGGAAAGATATGTAATTAAGTTTCAGTTTTATATGTGCACTTACGTTAATATAATTTATAGAAATAGATTTGTACTATCTGGGCCATTGTTTCTGACAGCTTAAAGAAAAAATAACAAACTAAGACAAATCACAATTCACCAAAGTCATATTTTCTTATACTTTTCCCACTTTTGAGTTTTATTAAAGAAAAAATATCTTTCACTTTTTAAAATTATTGTTTACTGTCATGACAGACCCTCTGCACAAAAGTCTGTTCTGTAGAAATCTAAACAAGTTGTAGAAGTTGAATTCAAACACCTTTTTTTCTAAAGTCCTTCTTCCTTTTCTTTAGACGTGGACCCATTAAACTTGCAATGTCAAAAATTACTCAAGTTGACTTTCCTCCTCGAGAAACTGTCACATACACAAAGGAGACTCAAACGCCAGTTATGACTCAACCAAAGGAGGGTGAGTATCTGTTCTCCTCTTAAAAATACTGTATTGATAGTGAAACCAGACTGGCTTTCTCCTTTGGTGTTGGGAAGTGCTGCACGAAAAACATCCAAGAAATCTATAGCAGCACATGTGGTTCTTGGTTAGATATACTGTAGATATAACTTTGGCTTCTGTGTCTATGGCTTTGAAAAGAGCAGAGGAACACGCACATGTTGGATGAGTGGAGTAAGTCAGAATAGAGATGAAAGAAGCCTCTTGTCTGTTAACTCTGTAAACAAAGCCAGGAAGTGTAGGTGAAGGGGGGCAACTTTGATCCCCTACAAGATACAGCTGAAGATGTACAACCTTCCTCCTCAAACAATGATGAACCAGCTTTAAAGGCACTGAGAGGTGGCAGTGGGAGAGAAGCATTGATGAAGAAGCCAGGTTCAGTTGGTCAGGTGATCACTTTCATATTTTTTATATTTAATATAAGGAATTTTAAAAATAAATCAGCATTTTTAAATAAAATAATACTACTACTGTAGAATCCTCAGAACTGTAGTCTAGCCACTGATCTTCTTTCTTTGCTCCCTCTTCCTCTAGGAAAGAAAGAGATCAGGTGGACTCTTTCCATCCATATAGGCTCTTTAAATGCAAAAGGAAATGGGGAGCACCTGTATATAAAAAACTATAAAATGCTTCTATCTTCTATTTTATGTGGTTCTTTAACATGTATTAAGAAGCAGTTCAGAAGTGACTATCACTTTTTATTGATGTGATAATTACATGGGAAAAGGGAAATGTCTCCCTCTTACAGAAAGTGAAACCATGTCTCAGACAAAGAGGAATGCAGCACCACCAGAATGGCCCCAATCTGATGAATGCAGGCTCCTACCCTTTCTAAGGGAAGCTTAATTGCCTGCCATGTTACCATGATGAATGCACTGCTTTTAAGCTATCAGCTGCTTCTTAAAGGATGCTTATTTTAAAGAGCCAGCCTCATTTGTGTTGAGACAAAATTACTGATAATTAGGTTTCAACTGTACTTCTATTCCCAATCATTTCAGATAAGAGGTACAGCAAGAAATGTGTGGATACTGCTGGTGTTAATTTTTAAGTGAATTTGTTCTCAGCTCTGGCTACAAAAATTAATTCAAGGAAAAGTGACTTACCATATATACTCAAGTATAAGCCGAGTTTTTTGGTCCCCACCCACCACATTAATTGCTTACCAATATCTGGTGTGTCTTGAACTTACTAACTGCTTATAACAGTGTTTATTATGTTTTGGCCTTACCCAGATCTTTCATTGTGCTGTACTAAAATTATAAATAGCTACTTTGGCCTGTTTGAAAAAACCTTCATAAGACGCAGTCTCTTAATATTAGAAATGAACAAAATGACACCAAACTTTCAGAGTCTTCTCAACAGGTTTCTAAATGGTGGATTGCAACCCCCATCCCGGGTTCTGAAACTGACAAGCTGATAGCTGACAAGGGAGATGTATTGAGTCCTATGGAAAGTGAAATGGCTGTAATTGTGTTTTTACTCACAAGTAGGCAACCATGTCTCAGATCAAGAGGAATGTGACAGTACCATAATGACCCCAACCTGATGAATGCTCTAAAAAACATTCAAGAAAAAAGTCCTGGTCCCCTCCCCTGCCCCCATCCATCCACTGGCATGTACCATATATTGAGCCCTATACAAACAGAAATGGAGTTGCATGTGTGTGTTTAATAGCAGCTATGCAAATATGTCTCTGTCCAATTTGAGAGGCAGAGAGAGAGGAACACAGTGCTATCAGAATTGTCTGATGAAAGCAGTCTCTAAAAAGTCCTTTTCCTCTCCTGCTCTCCCTTGCTTATAGGAAAAATATATTGAGCTCTATAGTAAGTGAAACTGAGTCACCCATGTGTTTATTCTCAAGTAGGCTAACGTACCTCAACTCTTATGGAAAGCCAGGCAAGGGGGAACACAAGGCCACCAGCATGGTCATTATGCAGTGAAGATGGAGCTCAATAAACACACCTGAAGGGAGCCCCCTCCTCAATAATAAAAAAGAAAAAAATTGAGGCTTGAGAACTTGGTAAATAACTTTTAATCTCTAATGCTGAGTGGGTCCCAATAAAGAGATATTCTAAAAAAATGAATCCTGGTGCTAAAATGTTTGGGAACCATTAGGCTAATGAATAAACAAATGGGGATGGATGGGCAGATTCACAACAGGTGTTATAAAAATGCCAAGTCTACAATTTATATAAGAAAGCATTATTACAGTTTATATAAGAAAGCATTATTACATAAACATAATTGCTAGAGTCATATCAAGTCTCCAGTGCTGACTTCAGGATGCATCTGGTTATGTTGGGGAAAGAAAAAGACAGTTGTGTCTCTTTTTTTAAAAAAAGTATAGTCTTAACGATCAGTTCAGTTCAGTAACTGATGCACATGGACTCCTTCTAAGGCAGACAGTAGAAGTAAAGCATAAGAAGTAAAGAACAATGTGGTAGTCTTAATGCCGTTCTCTTAAACTGAAAATTGCATAAAGGAAAAGTATCCAGTTAACATACAGTAGTTGCTGGGACTGCAATCCTAAAGACACTTTCCTGGGAGTAAGATCCATTGAACACAGTGAAGCTTACTTTTGAGTAGATATGGTTAGGATTGTTCTATAAGAATTTTAGATAGTTGTTGACATGTATCAAAATGATTCACTGATATCTGTAACCATCAACTAGACTCAGCTGAATGAAAGCCTTAGCTGTTATAAAATTACTGGTTGTTGTCGCTTTCAGCTTCTTTGATATGTAGTAGAAGAGAAGACAAAGCAGGCCTCTGTCAGTCTTGAAAGACTATGGTATCGTGCTTGGCGCTGCATACGCTGCATGCGAAGCACGAAAGCCTGGGTTGGATTGTTATGGAGGATTGGCTGTTACCCAAGCAGCAAATCCCCCCTCTCCACGCCACTGAATTAGTCCAATGGAAAGGCAGAGCCAATACGA
Source organism: Cryptoblepharus egeriae (assembly GCA_030015325.1). Classification (NCBI taxonomy): domain Eukaryota; kingdom Metazoa; phylum Chordata; class Lepidosauria; order Squamata; family Scincidae; genus Cryptoblepharus; species Cryptoblepharus egeriae. Next base: position 88,940,605 of record JAREYC010000001.1, read on the forward strand.
TTGGATCCAGCTGGCGTCGCAGAGCTGGGCTAAGTACAGGAGCTCACCCTGTCTTGTGGGGCCGACCCGGGAATCGAACCCTGGCCTGCTGGTTAACAGGCACAGCGTCTTTACCCACCCACAGCCCACAAGAGAAGAGAGAAGGTAGAACAAAATGGTGCTGCTCTTTACCTGTAGTAAACAATACAATTCAGGTTATCCAATTGATGTTATCACCATTGTGGAATCTTGCAGTACAGTCCTATACATGTTTACTCGGGAATAAGTTCCACTGTATTCAGTAGGCCTTACTCCCTGGTAAGTGTGTGCAGGGAGTTGCAACCTTAAGCTTATAAAGTAATCATGCTTTGATGTTTTCCTCCTCTTGTGTCCTAGAAGTATTCTTGATGTAGATCTCACAGGTACACGGGTAAATTAAGAGTTTTTTGTATTGCATAACACTTCCTACTAGTTAGGTTTTTAAAAATTTGTTTTATTTTGTTCCTGCCTACAATACAATATGAAATACAGATAGCAAATGTGATCTGAAGGTATCTTCAGCTTAACAAAAACCACCCATTTCACAGATGATTTAACTTTGATTAACCTATCCTGCAGCAACAGATTATACAGACAACTGGAACTTCACTCCCTAGTCTTATTGCTGGGTGCTATTCAATTTACAAGCCTGTTTTCTTTCTGTCTTGCCAAAATACATAACAATTTTGATGTTAACACAAAGTAAAAATTCAATGGTTCATTAAACCTGGATTTACCATTCATTGACAAGAGATTTGGCATTTTAGAAGTAGCTGCTACTTTTATGCACTCTTTAATGCTTGGCTTATAACCTTAGATCCTCTGTCAGGGGAAAAATATGGAGTTAACCACTTAGCATATTGTAATGAATATTCATCAATAAAATGATTTGACATACAGCACCACTTCTCATTGTGATGTTCTTGTATAGCTATTAAAAAGTTGTTAGTGTTAGATTTGAAACTGAAACTGGAATAAATAATACAAAAATGGAATAAATAATAAACACTACTATAAATCTTAGATACAGAACAATAAACAGGTTAAAGTAACAAAAAAGATGAGGTTGGGTATAAGATATTTTCAAATGAGACCCTTTGTTCTATACAAGTGTTGTGTATGTGCTGTGTAACAACCCAAAACTTAGTATTGCTATAGTGGTAATGATTGGTGTCAGAATGTTCAGCATTTTGTGCCATCATGTTTTTCATATGCATTACGTTGTGTTGTTGCATTTGCAGAAGTTAATATTTGGAACCATAGGACACTTTGAATCTCCTGTGATTCAAAGGAGAGGAGGAACATGAGCCTTGAGAAACTGTTTTCCTTGATAATGTGCGTTTTGAAGCATGTATGGTGGTGTCCAGAAATAATTATGTATTGAAATTTGGTTGTAAAACATTGGGTCCATTTCATTGCTGGTCTGTGACAGTAGTTAGTTTGAGTGGTACTAGTTTTGCATGGTGCTTTACCAACTACCCATCAAAAAGACGCTAACCTGAGCACAAGGAACTTGTAACTTTTATTCATATATCAGGAGGCAACATGTGGAGAGGTATAGAAACAGAGTTGTAGTAGTGAAAATATACATTCAGTTTACACATATAGTTTTTTATGTTTTAGCCAGAAGAGATTGCAGTTCCTTAGCACAGGAGAGGTACATTTTTGAGGGTTTCATTGAAGGGGAAAGGACGATTTTACATAGACATTCTGGAATAGCAATCCAGACATAAGGGGAAATGAGTGAGGAAGTGGACTCATGCTGTAAGGGATCTGGAGACTTTTGGGGGGTTGAAGGACCTTGAGAAATCTTCAGATACACAAAGAAGTATCATGAGCTATACAAAGGATGGAACAAGGCCATCTCCAGGGAGATCATGGAGGTAAGTATTTGTGTTGGAGGACAGGAAATTGGTTTAGGAATTGAAGGAGAGAGAAACCCTAAGCAATAAGTCATAAATTTGGAAACAAATTTATAGGTAGGGTTGAGGGCTGACTTGTGACAACTGAAAGCCAGAGAGAAGGAGATTTTAATAGTCAAGGTGGAATGTGTACTGGAGGTCCAGTTTTCACAACATGGTACACTAGGTTAAAGGTCTTGATTTGTCAGTGGACTGTATAGGAGCAAAGGAGAGGGAGTCAAGGTTTAGCAGCTGTGCTCTCCAGCTTAGTGAGTAACCTAATCTAAGTTTACTGAGAAATGGAAAAGAGCTTATTTCTGGAATCATGCTGGGCTTCAGAGATACCTGGAAAGCTTTGAGTGTTGTTTCTGAGTGCCTCTAAGGTGGTTGCAATGTTGGAAATGTGGTCTTTGGATAAGAATGGTGGCAAACACAAACATTAATGGATATGAAATCCAGTCTAAATTTGTGGGAATCCAGCTGGGAAGAATACAGGAAAATGAGGGTTTTTTGTTATAGTGGCTTGTTTGAATAATTGATATGTATATATAACATATTAAAATGAGCTTATATTTTTGTTTTGATTTGATGTATGAATAAAAACTAAGCTAAGGCATTTATTGCTCTGTGATAACTCAGTCTTGCGGGTACGGTCTTTTTGTTAGCTTTGTTTCCATTGCAAGTATGCTATTAAATGATCTAAGATAACTGTCATAGGGTTAAAGTTGCTTGTCATTTGTTTAGTGTACATACATCTAAAAATAAGATGTCTTAAACGGAGACAAGAAACTACTCCAGTACTTCCAATGTATATTTAAGTAATTGCTGCTATAACATATCTAGTGCTCAGATGCAACAGTAGTAATTCCTAGCAACTGACAGCAAATACAGAGTACAACATGAGAAGGAATTTGGATTCATTTGCATAATATGTGCCATCTACATTGAAAATGTGAAAAGGGAGGGCAATGGGCTACACAATCACTTGTCTGTAATATGTGTAAAAGAAGAAGTCACCTTGGCCCTAAAGGGCTGACCATATGCATTTGGCAAAAAGTCTATATCTTGTCACTGACAATATTTCAAATTTGAGCGAATCATGGGCAGCTGGAATTTAATTTAACTTATGGTACTGCTGTTTGCAACCATTTATTAAAGGGAACATATGCTTAGAACTTTCTGTGGCATTGTTTGCTTCACAAGCTTGAATATAAGAAGTCCACACTTAATTCAACCAAATTCTTTAATCTAGTCATTGTCGTATAATTTGCTGTTCACAATGTCATATCTATTAAATGAAAATTAAGCATTTATCAATTTTCCCCCGCCCCAGCACATCAGGGGAAACCCAGTTTTGTTTGAGGCACATGGCATAGAATCACTCCGTTATCCAGTTTTCTGATTAATAGTCCATTGTATGTACAAATTCATCTAAAAAGGAGCAATGTCTTTCTGTTTCTCTGTGTGATTATTTTGCCCAAAAAAGCTTTCATTTTTTTAAGTAGCACAAAAGCTGTAATTGGCATGCTTTGTAAGGAAATGTCAATGTGCAAGAGAGTGGAGATCACTAAGAATTCTTTTACGCGTTCTTTCCCCTTTGCACCACCGCCTCCTCAGCAGGGTCACTGAGATCACTAGCTTTTCTTGAAATGGCCATTTTCCCTGGCAGGTGCATTATACCCTGTATTTTCAGATTGTTTTTCCATTCTGAATGTTTGGCAGGTTGATTGCTCTGGCTGCATTGACGGAGAAAGGGCTGACAAATGCGGTTGGGCTGGCTGAAAAGACAGTGATTACTGTTTTCCTTTGTGGCTGATTGAGGCCCTTGAAAGGAAAGATTTTAACCTTCACCATTTGGTTCAGAAGTATGAGCATATATTGAAATCATTCATGCCATTTATCCTAGTTCTGTAAACTTGTCAGAACGTAAAAATCGCTCAATTTCATATAATGTAGGATTGGCATACGTCATTATCATTTTGATTAAGTTCGAGTTTGTATTATTGTGTGCATTATATGGTGTCATTTAAAGCATTCGTTCTTTCAGGTACAGTTATATATTTATTGCCTAAACTATGGAGTTAGAAAGATTTTTTCAGATCTTCCTAGCCTATCACTATGTGTGTGGTTTGGCAGCTGGTAGGGCCTACAAGCTGTATTTTTGTTTGCAGGGTAAAGGCTTGTCTGTAGACCTCCTGGAGAGCTAGTAATTGCACAGGCTTGCCATCGGAGAAAAAACATGATTGGAAGCAGTCAGGCAGAAAAACGCTGTGCCATCCCATTGCCACCTCAGAGCAGGGAAAGACAATCTCAGCAGTACCATCTGGTTGCTGCTGTCTAGTCAGCTGGCCTGGCTGTTGGGACCATGGCTTGGCAGCTGGTTCCCATCTCTTGACCACTCGTATGGTCTTTTTTCCCATAGGTGACTTTGAACATGAGTCAGAGGCATGATTGCAACAAACAAGTCCCTGTTGAATCTCGTCTCATTACTTTTGATGAAGGCATGGTGCAGGCTCGTGTTGCCTTTTTGTTACAGATAAATGGCATAGCTGTTTAACCAATAAAGTAGTCTTTTGAAAGACTTACCGTAGGAAACAGATGAAGAAAAGACAGGAAATCTATAGTCAATAACGCTAAATCATCTAAAGTTGTTTTCTGGGTTGCATTATCTGAAAATGTCAGTTCAATAAATGCAAAAAGTGTTGTAAACCTTCTCTATATTCCAGAATACTAGCTCTTCACATTATTTGTTGCAATTAAGGAGAACACACTCTGCTTTTAAAATGCTCATTGGTAAACATGATCGTGATAATGAGACTTGCATTTAGAATGACAGAAGAGAAAATGTAATCTCTATGCTATTATCTTTAACAAAATTTGCTTCTCCAACTAGCATCCTTAAAAGTAATGTAAGCCATCTTTCCTTTATGAAAAAGCATTAGACACTGATGGTTTCATATCACAAGGAAGCAGCAGCTCTGCAGGCTATTTAAGACACTTGAATTTTCTTTATTTGACATCATTAATATGTCAGCATGTTACATAAAACTATGTACTGGTTGCATGTTCTGTCTGGAATGACAAATGCTCAGAAGAGGTTAGAAATTCAAAATGGAAATATCTGAACTTGAGTGTTTTCCTGTTGATTACACAGGTTTGCAGTAACATACTGTCCAGTTTCCTATTACGTTATTTAATAAGCATAATTCCTGTTTAGAGTATTGCAAAAATACAATTTTTGAGAAAGCAGCTTCAATGGAATTTGCATTCGAGAAAGAGTTCTTTAGGTGGGATAATGTTTGTATAAATCTATTCAGTTTTGTGTCACATGTGGCTTACCTGAAATATTATTGCAGTCAGACTGACAGCCTTGCTTTCTTCAGATGAGGAAGATGAAGATGATGCCGTGGTACCAAAACCATCAGTTGAGCCAGAAGAAGAAAAGACTTTGAAAAAAGAAGAGGAGGAGGAAGGTACAAAACACATTTATTAAAAATACACATAGGAAGTTAAACTATGCTTGTTTAAGCTCTTTCTTGAGTTTGTCTCCCATTTAATATGTGCAGAACTATAAATGACAGTTTAAATAATAAGCATTGCATGAAATGGCTAAATATGGTATTTGTAAATGTACACAATTATTGTTGTATGAAATATAAGACTACACCTAAAACATTTTGATATAATTTCTCGTTTAATCTGGCAATATTAAATCTTTTTTTCCCCTCTAGCTGCTCCTCATGAACTGACAGAAGAAGAAAAGCAACAGATTTTGCATTCTGAAGAATTTTTGAGTTTCTTTGACCATTCGACAAGGATTGTGGAACGAGCTCTTTCTGAGCAAATTAACATTTTCTTTGACTACAGTGGGCGAGACTTGGAAGACAAAGAAGGGTAATACAGGAGTCTGAAACATGGCATTACATTTGTTCAGTCAAACTGAAAGTTATTGTGAGTTTACCTTCTTCAATTGTTCTTGCAGAGAAATTCAGGCAGGTGCTAAACTATCCTTAAACAGGCAATTTTTTGATGAGCGTTGGTCAAAGCATCGTGTTGTTAGTTGCTTGGACTGGTCATCTCAGGTAACACTTTTGTTGTTTAAAAATCTATCTTGTTTAGTAGATACTGTTCTTTCATTCTCTCGTTTTACTTGCTAAAACAGATTGCCACTGAATGCAAAGTAACCTATTCTATGTGTAGAAAATATTCATGAAGCATTTGTACGTTGTAAAATCGATGCAGCTTGTATAGTTTGGCTCATACTATAGAGCCAAAATGTTTTCACATGTGTATTAGTGCAGAACTGTTAAGTTAATTTGAGTTGCTAGTATATAGGTGTAGTTTTTAAATATTCCTTAATAGAGCTGATCTTACTAGGTTTTAATCTTAATTCACAAGTTGCCTTTAACGAGACATAGTTTTGCCTCTTTTAACACCCATTTTGCTTTTATGTCTAGTACCCAGAGTTGTTGGTTGCCTCCTATAACAACAATGAAGATGCCCCTCATGAGCCTGATGGGGTAGCCCTTGTGTGGAACATGAAATACAAAAAGACAACTCCAGAATATGTCTTTCATTGCCAGGTGTGATGTGAGCTCCTCTCCTCCCAGGGCAACGATTTTATATTGGTGAATGTGGACAAGAGCCAACTTCTCTTTGTAACATGATTTCATTGGGCAGGCTTGACCTTAAAACGTCTGCAAGCACATGTTGATGGCTGAAGAGTCCACCCATTTCAATGATTCATATATAGAATCTTTTCTAACATTTAGATTATTTAAGCATGCAAATAGTTCTACATTTCTAGTTTTATAAAAATGAAGTAATACATGTGCAAAGTATAAGTTTTGTCTGTGAAGAAAGTTTTGAAAGTATTGTGATTAAAAAAATGTTCAACCAGACCTTAGACCTCTGAATAAAAATGTACATGGCCTGAGGATTTAAAGCAAGTTCAACTGAAACACATGTTTCCAGCAGGAGACAGATGGAGTTAAAAAGTGGATTAACGGGAAATAAAATGTATGTCTAGCTTATCTCAATCTTGAGAGAAGTTTCTTTGTAAAATATTTTGATGTTCCAACTAGCCCTACTGAAACCATATAACATGATATGGTTGCTTTTCATAGTTAAAAGAACCATTTAAATTTCTGATTCATCCTCAATTGTATCTTTTCTTGATCCAATATAAAATATGATTTAGAAAACAGATGCTGCTTGTGGATAATCTTATGGAAAAAAATTGGTTTTTCCCCTCTTTTATAGTCAGCTGTAATGTCTGCTACCTTTGCAAAATTTCATCCAAATTTGGTTGTTGGTGGCACATACTCTGGGCAAATTGTGCTATGGGATAACCGCAGCAATAAACGCACTCCAGTTCAAAGAACTCCACTTTCAGCTGCTGCTCACACGGTAGGCAACAGAATATTATTTGTTATTGCTTATTTACAAATTATCCATTAATCTGTTAATCTAAGATGGAGGGGGAAACATTTTGTGTCATGGGGTCACATCATCTCTCTGACATTGTTTCGGTGGAAAAAAATTCATTCGGAAGGAATGAATTTTATTTGATACCAGTTCATGAATAAAATCTAGAACAGGGGAAGGCACAACAGGACAGGGAAAGGCACAGCAGTTCCAGCATAGAGGGAATCTAGGACAGGGGAGATGCAGGAGGAAGCAAGAGTAGCATCCTCTACAGCAGTCTTCAAAGTGTGGGTTGAGACTCCAAAGGGGGTTGCGAAGGCTGAGGGGCTGCGATCTTGATCACCCTCCCTGTAACCCCAGTGATCCCCCAAGGTCGCCAAATGTGTGACCTTGGGGGAGTGCTGCAGCCTTAAGGCTGCCTGGGCGCCATCCCATGCTGCCCTTCCAAAAAAAAACCCTTCCTGCTGGAGTGCTCTGCAAAGCTACAGGGGTGCGTGACTAAAAGGAGCCACACCAGAGAAGCAGGCAGGCTGGGTAGAGGTCCTGGCAAGGACTGTGCCTTCCCGCTTGGGGAGGGGGAAGGTCCTGGTCTCCATTTTGGATGTCCTCCCCCTTTCCACTGAACAACTTTGAGAACAACTGGGGAAACTTGGTCCCTATCGATGCTCAGGCCACCCCAGGAAATCATGGAGAACCAGCCCCTGCCATCATTCAAGCTGCCAACAATGCGTTGGATGGCCTGAACTGTGGCAGAAGCTGACCAGGAGGCTGCCAAAACAACCTCCTCTCCAGAGGGGAGCAACCAGACTTTGCTGCTACTCAGGATTCTCCAGCTCTTCCTGAAGGACCAGTCCCTGCCACTGTTCAAGCCACCTGGGATGTGTTGGGGCTGTGGCAGGGACTGGTCATTCCTCTCCAGGGACAATGCATAAGGCCTTTTATAAGGCTAAAATAATGTTTGGCATGTAGATCTCATGTTATTTCAACTCTTATAAAAGGCCTTGCATAAGCTAGACTGGTCACTGCATCTGCAAAGCTCCACAGGCAGCAGAGAAAGGGCCTTACCCACAGCTGCTACATCAGGTCAGCAAGGGCAGACATGGGGCTAGCCATAGCCCTCTTGAAATCAAGGGATGCCACACACCTATACACACATAGAGCAAGAGAGAGATGCTGCATTTTGAAGACACAGAAGTGAGTGAATGTGATCCAGTGCAGTATGTAATAAAAAATGAAAATTGTAACGTGCATAAAATGCAGCCAAGACTCCAGTCCTATCCAACTTTCCAGCACTGAATCAGCCACAGAGGCCTCCTCAAAGGTATTTATTTGTTGGTTCCCTTACCTCAGGGCTGCCTTTCAGCTCCATTGGTGCTGGGAAGGTAGGTAGGACTGGGCCCTAATACAAATGCAGCTCTTCTCCATCTAAGCTGCTCTGAGATCCGTTTTGTACATTATGTAAACTTTATATAAAAACATGTAAACTATTACGTAAAAGCAGGTTTACTACACAATGTACAGGATCAACTTTATTATACACGAATTTTTTTATACATTGATTTTTTTATACACGGATTTGACTCAACGTGAATGGCCACTATTACAGAATGTTCATAGTTTTTTATTTACAATGCATAAATTTGTTAAGTATATTTCAAATTAAGTACAGACCTGTAACCTGTATTAGATTACACATATTCAGTCTTGCAGTATTCCTTCTCATCCATGTTTGCTTCCTCTAGATTTCAAGTATTCTCATATACATATTTCAGGTGGAGGGCTGTTATACCTATAATCTATCTGCATTGTTGTTCAGATATGTTATTTTTCTCGCAATACATCAGCCCCTAGAAAGCAGGAGGTCATTGGTTAATAATTTTAACATATTAGCTCCTTGACCAAGAAGTGCCCCGTCATCTATACCTTGAGGATTGTTAAGCTAGTTGCTTTCTTTAAAACCTCCTTTTGAATCTTTCCCCCCTTATGCATTACATTTTACTCCAAATTTAACTAATATTCCAGCCCTTTTGTCATATGGTGACAAAACGCCCTATTAGCAGAGCCTGAAGTATGTGAGTGCCTGAACTCTTGAAAAAAGGAAATATCTGAGCAACTAACCAGGTACCACCTTGTGTTTCTTCAGCCAAGTTTGGGACACTACAGGTTGTACACAACCTATGTGTAGGACTTTTATGCCTTGCCAGGTTCTAGCACCAAAAATAGGTACTGTTGTGGGGAAACCTTGTGTTAATATCTAAACACATCACATCCTTAAGATTTCATTTTTAAAAAGGAACTAACAGTGTGTCTGTCGTGTTTGAAGTTACTCTGCAAGTCATTGCTCATCTCTGGCACACTTTTATTCTAGCATCCTGTCTATTGTGTGAATGTGGTTGGGACACAGAATGCCCATAACCTCATCAGCATCTCAACAGATGGAAAGATCTGTTCTTGGAGCCTGGATATGCTTTCACAACCACAGGTAAAATATCAAATTAATGTTAATATCACATTAATGTTGTCTTCTCAAAAGCTTGAATATGCAACTGAAATAATAATTTCTTAGTAAATTTGGTGATTGTATTCATGTTTTCACAGATAAACATTTTGTTACTATAGTTTAAAAACTTATCCAGATTCTAACTATTCAGAAATATTTTTTTCTAATTGGAGAACTATTAATGGGTTTCCGAACTGTGAGCTATGGCTTCCTGGGGAGCAGCAGAAATCCAGCCAGGAGTGCTGTGCAGTCCTTTTGAAACCCACTTCCCAGAATTTATATGATTCTAGCCCTAATGGGAAGCTGTGTCCAGTGGCCCAATAGGTCAAGAGAGCTACCAGTTGAAAAAGTTTGAGAATCACTAGTGTGATGGATAGTGTTGGATCAAAGTCAGTTAGATTCATTGGCTTGTTCAAAGATGAAGCTCACTTGGTGTTTTGTGTGTAAGGGTGATTTGTGATTTGTATGTGTTGGTCAGCTATCAACAACCTGTTATTAAAAAATCCGAGTTAATTCTTGTAAATGTTAGACAAGCTGGAACAACAATGCGTGTTGCTATATTTCTCCTCAGGATAGCATGGAGCTAGTTCATAAGCAGTCCAAGGCCGTAGCTGTCACTTGTATGTCCTTCCCTGTTGGAGACGTCAACAACTTTGTCGTTGGAAGTGAAGAAGGCTCTGTGTACACAGCATGTCGCCACGGCAGGTGAATAGAAACGGAGATTTCCATTTTTACAGTGGAAAGTCCCCCTCAACTTGTTCTGTAACACACAGTTTTGGGGTGGCTTCCTCTGTCTGATGGACGTATGCGAGTGCCTGAACTCTTGAAAAAAGGAAATCTATGAACAGCTAACAGCATTCATGTTCTAGAAACCTCTTATTAGCATCAGTATCTCCCTCCTTCTGGATAAGAATGGCTTTTGAATTTTGAAATTGAGAATGAAGGTTTACCATTGCGCTGGTCATTTGAATTGTGGCAGAACACCCCCAAACTCTCACTTCTATAGATAATTGTACAATAGCATCACGCACCTACCTTAAATTGGGCAGCATGTCTCCTGCTGTTCAATCTGTTTTGAAATTGTCTGGCTGTATCTTATCAATTGCTTTCTTAAATGAAATTGAGGCCCAGGGTTCAGCTCACAGACACATCAACCCTCGCTGTACAGCACTTTGGTTTAAAACTAACCAAAATTGATGGTTCTTCCATTTAATCCGTACTGATACTATTGGGGATACATTGTCCCTGGTTTTGAACTGAAAATTGCTCCAGCATCATATGCACATCTCAAAAAGTTTCATGGCTGTCTGAGATAGCAACTTCTTAATCTTCATAATTCAAAAAACTGAGTTGGCAGTTAATTTAAATAACATGGTATTTCCTAAAGGTGATTTATGTGGGTGGCAGTTCTCTGTATTAATCTGTTTAAATACATCATTTTAAATGCAGCTTTTGTGAAATCTACTTTATATGGTCTTGTTAGCCATTCCAAACAAACAAACAAAAAAAACTTCACAACATTTTGTGTGAATATTTTGTTTTGAGAAGAATTAATATTCACTGTATGTGCCTTTGAAACAGCAAAGCTGGAATCAGTGAGATGTTTGAAGGTCATCAGGGACCAATTACAGGTATCAATTGCCATGCTGCTGTTGGACCCATTGAATTCTCTCATCTTTTTGTCACTTCTTCTTTTGACTGGACCGTCAAGCTTTGGACTACTAAGGTATCTAAATGTCGGAGTGCCTATCTTGTATTTCTGTTAGGTCAGCGTTCTCATTGTGGTTTAATCATTTTCTGTCTGGAAAGCATGTTTATAAAAACCATTCTGTGCAGAAAGTAATTAAATTTAATATTTCTCTCCATTAACTTTGCTAGACATAATAGAAGTGTTTAGTGTCAATACTGTCTTAAATTCAGAGTATCAATACTGTAGTACTTATCCAGCAGTGAAGCTGTAACTAATGATATGTAGCCATCAATGTTTCTTCCTCTTTGCCTATTGAGCTGACATAGGGCCCAGTCTTAAGGCATAGTAGTGCTGGGGTTAGGTGTTGTAAAAGTGTTGTAAATCACGCTTTTAGCCCTGGGCTGGGCAGGAGAGCCACCACTGGGCCTCACTTCAAGGGAGGCAACTCTGCAGCATAGCCGGCAGTAATTTCCTCCAGACCCCACCTCTCCAGTCCTTCTATTGACTGGCCCTCCCTTTCGAGTCTGAAGCTGTCCAATGTTGGAAGAGATTGTAGGGAAAATAATAACAGAACATCACAGGCTACAATCCAGAGTATCTACGGGACCTTTTACACCGACGTAGTTACGGTGCCATCTGTGGGAAACCCATAGAGCAATCCAGAGTAAGTGCCACTTACGTCTTCCCATAGATACTCTGGATTGTAGGGATAGTTGAAGCCACAACTATTAACCCTTTCATCACAATATCATAGCATTGCTTTTTTCATGACAAACAGGGTGAAAAAAGTGTCATGTAACTTCTGAACTAAGTAGCATTTTTTCAGACTTTTTCTTTATAACATGGAAGGCAAGGGATTTTTTAAAAACTGAAATCTTGTTTGTTTAAAATGCTATAATCAGGATGTATTGAGAGGTTCTTTTGTAGCTCCCTAGTACGGGCAATGCCTGCAAAACAAGGAAGAAGCATCCGAAGCTGGTTGCATTTCTGTGTTCAACATTAAATGTGCTTCAATGATCGCTGCTCCGGTGTATCAAGAACTGAGTGCTACACCACTAATCCTTAAAATTGAATGGTGAATCAGGCAGTACATCTGTCCGTGTATGTAAATACATGTCTTGTTTATTCAGAACAACAAGCCTCTCTACTCATTTGAAGACAATTCGGATTACGTTTATGATGTGATGTGGTCACCCACCCACCCTGGTCTCTTTGCTTGTGTGGATGGAATGGGAAGACTTGACCTGTGGAATCTTAACAATGATACTGAGGTAAGGCAGAGTTTTGTTAGTATTTCAAATCTAGCAAGAATGGGTTAGCTGACTTCAAAAAGATAAGGCTGCTGCATTAACTGAAATAGCAAGGCAACTTCTTCAGCATTTGTTCTGTGTGGTGGTGAAGTCTGTTATTTGGATTGGAGTCATTAGATCAAAGTTTTGATGTGACATTGAGGAAACTGGCTGGCCTGTCACAGAGACTTATCAGCGGGTCATTACCTTCCCCACCAAAGTGGTTCCTACCTATCTACTTGCATTTGCATGCTTTTGAACTACCAGGTTCGCAGGAGCTGTTACGAGTGACAAGAGCTCACTCCATTGGGCAGCACCGTGGTCTCAAAACACTGAGCTGCCAACCTTCAGGTCAACCAACACAGTATCTAACCAATAAGTCACCATAGCCCCTTACTAACATAAATAGTAAAGATGTATTAAATTCCCTGCCTTATATGTCATTGTGCTCCAAGAGCTAATCTAACTAATGTATGCAGTTTTTTTCTGTCACACCAAGTTTGGCATATAGCTAACCTTGTGGCCTTGGTGATGATGATGATTGCTACTACACCATCTGTCAATCTAAGAAGGAAGAATAGGATTGCAGCAGTGCACCATCTGCTCTTGTCAATGTATCATCTCTTCTTTGTCCATATTTGCTCTGGCATCTGATAAAGTCAGCTTGTGATTGTACTCTCTGTCTCTTCAGTGATGTTCTTCATAAGGGCAGCTCGTCACATAACCATATAAGCAGACCATTGATGTTTTACATTACTAGTTAATGAACATGCACTTTGTTAGTGCTGCTCTTACAAGCAGTGTGCTAGATCCTGTACAAAACTTAGAAATGATTCTGGCACAGTGTGTGTTCAAACGGGCACTACCTTGCTGTTGGTTTTCATTTCCAAAGAAAAGAGTTACTTAAAAAGCTGTTGTCATATATTGAAATGTCAGCGTGTATAGACATATTCAAAGAACAAAATCTTTGTTAAGATTTGGGGGCCAAATTTGATCATTACCAACATCTCCATGGATGTATCTTTACAAGGCAAAATAGTTTTGCTTGGTGTTCTAGCATAAATGAAAATTTGTTTATACATTGGAAACCTGATGAAATTATAACAGGTTTGGCTTTTTATTAACCCTTGTAGGTGCCAACAGCAAGCATTACCGTGGAAGGTAATCCTGCACTTAATCGTGTAAGGTGGACAAATACAGGACGTGAGATAGCTGTTGGAGATTCAGAAGGACAAATAGTGATTTACGATGTGGGAGAGGTAAGCAATTGTTTAAAATAGTTGTTAGGACTTCAATTAGGACTTTTAAAATGTTAAATTCTTTCATTCAAATAGTAAAATGTAGTAAATTTGTAGTAATTTTTACAATTTACTCATCATGCAGACAATTGTTTGAGTTTTTCCTCTTATGGTAAAATATGAAGAGGAAGGTGTTGGAAAATTGGTACATAGAACCATCATAGGAGTGATGTGTGCATACATTGGATATGTATACAAAGCCTCCTCCTGTCTTGCCGTGTGATGAGGCCAAAATTAGAAAGGTGAATTAGTCACCTCACAAATGGCCATATTATGATTTAAATATCTTTTCTTCATCCCAGGAGCTCCCAGTATTTACACGCTATCCTGTGTCATATCTGAGGACTTGAATACCAGTTTTGTACATCCAGCCCATCCCAAGTGTCATGTTGAGTTTATTATTCTGTGTGTGTGTTTGCTAATGCTCCTATATAACTTTTGTTTCTTTATAGCAAATTGCTGTTCCCCGAAGTGATGAGTGGACACGATTTGGTCGAATATTAGCAGAAATCAATGCAAACAGAGCTGATGCCGAAGAGGAAGCCGCAAGCCGAATTCCTTCTTAAGGCTTTGAAAACAGGAACTAGTAGTGAATTAGGGAATGGGCTAGAGAAGCTTCAGCATAGCATGTGTTAGTCTGCAATAGAAATTCAGAGATAAACATTGGAAAAAAACTGTGGATTGCAAAGATCCCGGAGAACAGATCTTGCAGGGTTTCTTTTTAATATCTAAATAGCATACTTAAATAATCTGACCAATGTAACTTATTACTTTGACTTGGCAAGATGTTCAACTGAAACACTAACCCACCTTGTATATTTAAAATTACTTGCATTGTCCAATTTTCAGTGGCATATAATTGCTGAAAAATTAAGTTATGTACGTTTCTAAATAAAAACCTTCCTCGGTGAACATTAATGGGGGGGGGGGTTAGCGATAGTGCTCTAATTGCTTAGAGTTATGCATGTATCTTGTTCACAGTAACTTTGTCTTGATTATTAGGCAGTAGGTTCTAGTTGTAGGTCATGTGTATGAATAAAAGTCTAATCCTTTTTTATTTATCAATGGAAACTTTCTAAGCTGCTCAGTACTTTGGATTTTTGTTAAATCTGTGCAGTATCGGGAATAATTCTTTATAAATAAACATTACATGACCTTTTTCTCATGAGTAAGAGACTGAAGACTTTTTTTTCTAGAAGTGATGTTGCCTATAGTTTATACAAGTGAATGCTGTGTGTTAGATATTTTGACCTGTAATTTGAGATGTGGAGTTGATTTTCTTTTGCATGGAAAATTCTTTGCAGCTGAAAGTTCTGTGTTTGCAAGACATTTCTGAAAGACCTTCTTTTGTCTGAGGTCTTCTCCTCCTCAGCCTTATCTGCCTTACCTGGCACCAATAAATGCACAAAGGTCTCCCTGCCCTCTCAGTCAAGTTGGACAAGATGGTGCAGGAGGCAGTGCAGGGGCCCTTAAGGACTTCATTGGGGCTAAAAACTACACTGGGTTCCTTCAAATGGAAGAGTCTCTTCCTTCCAGAATCCTCTTTGGATTTGGTTCAGGATCAAACCTGGGAGTCACTAATTCCTCCTTAGAAGCAGGCTGGGTTACAGCCATTACTGGGGTTTCTCAAGACTGTCCTGGACTGTCCAGTACTTAGAATCCCCCATCCTAGAGTCAGAGAGGGGGAGCTTTTGGAGAATGGTGGGGAAGAAGGGGATTCCTTATGTTCGCAGTGAGGAAATCCTACTTTTCTACTGGCAAATATTACCTAGACTGTGATATGAAAGTGTTCTCAGGACAAAATTTGTAAAAACTTGTACTCCACACACAGAAAGAAGTGGACAACACAAAGAATGCACTTTATCACTATTTTTCTCACACTCCAAAGTATTTGGCTGAGCAATACCTTTTCAAATTGAGACAAAATGAGTGCTCCTAAACAGTGTAAGGTAAAATTTGTCCTGCCAGGTGTGACCAACTCTAGGGAGTGCTTCTCATCCCTTTTACAACACTGAAGAACTAGTGTTGTCCAAAGAAATCTCTGTGGTCATTTGGCTGGCATGATTGAATGCCAAAGGTGCATGAAATGCTGTTTCCCACCCCCACCTCCAAAGTGGTACCTATTTATTTAATTGTACTTCCAAGCTTTCAGAATGTTACGTTGGCAGTTATTGGGCAAGAGAAGGAGCTCACTCTGTCTTGCAGTACTCAGGTTTTGAGCCACCAATTTGCCAACCTTCAGCTCAACAAACAGCTTTAACCACCCAACCACTGAAGCCCCTCCACGAATGGTGCTCTTTTGGACATTCAGTGGCACCTCAAGTAACAAATGCCTCATGTAAAGTATGTTTCACGTAACAAACAAAAATTTCTCTAGGATTCTGCTTCACATAACAAACTGCTTCATGTGACAAACACACTAGTTGGCAGTTGGGGCAGACGCACTCACCGGCAGCTTTTTAAAAAGCGTCAGGGCTGCCTTGTGCACCTGCCCACAGCAAAAGCAACACTTCTGCGCTGTGCCTCCTGTGGCCGGGCATCAGCTGGGCAGAGGGAGAAAACAGCAGTGGAGAAGAGGGAAGCAGCTCAGGGCTAGCCAGAAGAGAGCAGGGGAGAGCCAGGCTCCGAATGAAAGGAGAAAGTGGGGAGACACTTTGAAAGTGTCTTTGATTACAGAAGAAAGTATCTTGGATTGCAGCCTCCTAACCATGTATTTCCAGAAGTAAGCCCCATTGTGTTAAATGGGGCTTACTCCCAGGAAAGTGTCTTTAGGATTGCAGCCTTACCCTAAAATCCAGAGTAACTACGGGAGCACGTAAGAGACATTACATGCACCCGTAGTTACTGCACCACCTAGTGAAAACCTATAGGAAATTCACATTGCAATCCAGAGTAAATTGTTCTTACACTGGAGTAAGGACTCCCCGTAGTTGCTCTGGATTGTGCCCTTACTAGACTTCATAGGATCATGCACATTGAATGCATGTTTTGATTCAGTTCCAGTCTTTTGTCATCATTTTTATATCCAGTTAATATTTTTATATGAATATTTTTTGGGTTCTGGAACCAATCGTCTGAGTTTTTATTATTTCCTATAGGAAAATCAGCTTCACGTAAAGAACATTCCATGTAACAAACATGTCTCTGGAACGAATTAAATTTGTTACGTGAGACGCCACTGTACATAAATTCCAGAAAATCTTTTGCAGGGCTTAAGAAGGAGGTAGTAGTTCTCCCTCCCTTGTTTTGAATCAGTTTTTCACTGTTGCCAACTGCACCACCCTTTATTTTCATTCCTAGAGCATGCTGGGAAAATTTAATGGGCATGAACTAGCCTTGTTTAATGTGAGACTCCTGGCGCTCCAGGGATGACTTATTTATAAATTATCTTGAGGTTGAAGGTAAATGAACTGATGTCACTTTCTTTCAAATTTCCATCAGCCTGTTTCTTTTACAACAGATAATTTCCAGCTTATCAAGGTACTACCTGTAGCTATTTACATACACAATTAAGATTGCTATTCCATTAAGTTCCCATTTTTAAGACCAACTTTTCTGTAAGTACGTACTTACGTACTTTGAGATCCCATCAGGACTTTGAGATCCCCAGGACTTTGAGATCCCATCAGGGGCTCTTTGAGCACCCCATAACGTAGCTGCCCCCTGCCTGGTTGCTCACCCACCTTTCCTACTTTTCCTGATTGTGGTTGCATCTCCCCTCTTTTAGCTGGCTTTGTTGCTGTACCACTCTGCAAATGCCCTTTTAGGAATAGAAAAGATTGTGGAGGCAAAAAAGTTTGAGAACTATTATTTTTGCCTGGGGTGTTCAATATCTAGCCTGAGATCCAGACATGACTCACAGCAAGCCTCAATGCAGCCTGTGGCAAGACCCCTGTCTGGCCCGCAGTCAAATCTTGTAATGTATCCGATACACTCTTATATTTAAATTTATTCAAATTTGAAATGTAAATCATTTTTCTGGCTCCCAACACAATGTCAGAGAGATGGCCAGGGTGACCAGATGCCTAAACCTAAAAAGGAGGACAAGGTCTTGGATTCCTCACAGCCTGTACTTTCTGGTGGACAATGGCATGTTTGCCTACTCACAATATTGGGCACTTTCACTTTCCCATAGAGCTGAATGCATATTTTTATTTTTAAATTTTTGGCCATAATCTTTGATAGGAAGGCTATGTTTCAAAACCAATTTTTGCATTGGATTCTGCTCTTCAATATGAATCCAAGGAAATATGACGGGGTACTGCACACCATTGCAAAGTGCCAAAATGAAGCCAAAATGGAGGACACTGAAGCACTTTTGGAGGACACCTGGACAGGAGGCTAAAAAAGAGGACAGATCTAGAAAAATCCAGTCATATGGTCACCCTGGGTGTGAGCCTTCAGCCAGAAAGTTTGGACACCCCTGTTCTAGTCTCTTGCTTGTGCAACTGTGATAAACATGGTTGCAAATATGTCCACAGCTGAAATTCCTATATTTGTTTCACATCAGATGCCTATGTGTAAACTATGTGTGGTATCATCTACTACAACAATCTGTGTCTTGCTTCGAAAAGCAACCAGGTTTGGATTCTGAGAAAGGTTTTTCAGCATGGGTAGTGAGCTCAAAGAGCCAATTAGTTTCCGATAGGAAACAGCAATGGAATATGCTGCCTTCCCACCCCTTGCAATGCCTTGTAGAGTTCCACTTGTAGTTAATATGTTAATCTCTTCAAGTGCCAAATCATTTTCAGCATTTGATTGGAGTGCTGAATACTGGTTGAAAGATTCTTTGGGGAGAGACAGCATGTGCGAGAAGGCATGGCTTCCTATTCAGTGGTTCAGGTGACTCAGTCTTTGGGTAGCACCTTCCCTTAGCAGAATGCAGGGCCATGTGATCTAAAGGCTTCAAGGGGAGGGACTCCCCAGACGGGGGGGGGGGGAGGTAAGGTACTCCAAGGTACTATTAGCACTATGCAATTGCACACCTACTCCACTTGCAACATGCATCTGAAGGGGTGTAGCAACCTACTCCACTTGCAACCTTGTACAACATTCAACCGACCATACTCTGCTTCCAGAGCCATAGATGTGACATCTACTACAACAAGATCTTCCTCAACTTATCGTACCATAGAGCATCTGGGATGGCCCTAACATACAGGGTCCTAGTATGTGAAGAGATACCTCAATACCAAAAATCTGGAAGCTTGTCTGGAGGTTCCCCAGGCCAGACATACCAACAGTGGCATAACTGCTGGGAATGCCCACTTATTGCCAGGACAAAATACCCTCAGCCCAGTTCAGAGCTAGAGCCCTGCAGCACCACTTCTTCCCCTACCAGCACCACATAGGTAACCCTGGGACCAAGAAACATATGGCTGGGAGGAGAGATGAAGGTAGGGGGCAACCAAGAGCATCAACTCACAGTACAAGCAGAGCACAGACATAATCATCCTCATTCTAGACTAGGGATCTCCAAACCTCAGCCTAAGGCCAGATGCATCCCTTGGCAAGCCTCAGTGTGGCCTCCAGCAAGATCCCTATAGCCGACCCTTGAGCAAGCTTTGTAATCCATTCCAATTCATTCTTATCTGTAAATTCATGTAAATGTATTCAAATTTGAAATGTAAATTAATTTTCTGGCCCCTGATACAGTGTCAGAGAGATGATGTGGCCCTCCTGCCTAAAACTTTGGAGGCCCCTGGTCTAGGCAAACAACATTCATCGACAGGCAAAGCAGGACAAGATCCTCTGCCATGTATAGGGAGGCAACATGCTCTTCACAGGGGTAGAGAGCCATCTCCAGTCCAAAAGGACAACACAGCCTAGGATTACACAACCCTATAGCAGACTGGCAAAGCAGACAGGCTATCAGCCACAAGGAATTGAGTCTGTCCCCCTAGATCTTTGCACTCCTGACCCACAAAGTTTGAACCTACACTGGTGGACCTCTTCTCTATTCCAATCAACTGCTAGCTGGAGATGATGTTGGAATTCCCACATGCCAAGGCAGCATGACCATATAGAATAGAGGACAGAGTGCCTCTACCTAAATTATCTCTACTATGCAATGGTTAAAGGTAGAGGGACTCTGCCCTCCATGATATATGGCCACCCTGTGCCGAGGCCCTACATTAGCCATGGCTGCAAGGAGTGCTCCATGCCGTTCCACCCTTCTGTCTCCTATCCAAAGTCATCTGCAAGTCACTGGCAGAGGATCTGATAGTCCCCCAGTGGCCCATTCCCAGACAGAACGAACGCTGCTTTTATCTTCTTTGCACACCATTCCTGCAGTTAGGAATACAGCAAGATACTGCAGTACTGGATGTTTTTAAACCTCAATGAATAGAAAAATGATCCTCCTGTATTTTTGTTAAGTAAATTTTATTTCCACATGATTTTAATAAAACACTTTTAAAACATTCTGTACATTTCAAACTATTTAGAATTGCAACACTTCTTTCTACAAATGCAGTTGCATTTTAATGCCATGATGTCTCTGTACAAAGATGTACAATATGTACAGTAACATGAAGTGCAAGCTGTGCAAAGCCAAGCCCTGGTTACTAATTCATGCCTTTGGGATGGGAAAGTGTCTATGTGGAGAATTTAAAGCTTGAATCAATCTCCTGTGTGCAAATGATTATTTGAATATTCTATAGAAAGGAGTGATTCATGGTTGGTTCCCCATTCAGCGCCATGCAACTGACTGGAGAAGTGGAGTATTTGCGGTTGTGTCTATTGCACCATTTTGTTTGGCTTGAAAATGTCAACTTAGGATTCTGTCGCTGCTTTGGGTTGTAAAGGACCACCAGGTGATCGAAACTTTGGTAGAGAGAGGCCAAACTTGTTCTCAATGCCAGCAAAAGTTGCGGTAGCAAGTCGATACCCTCCGATGTGGTCAGGATTAACAGGAGGCAGGTCTGAGATCCGAGACTTGGGTGGAGGTTCTGAGCCAGAAGGTTTGCTAGTGGGAGACAAAGAGAAAATCGGTATATTTTAAATACCAACAGTATCAATGGATAGCTGTAATAACCCTGATCTATCACTCCCTATCCCAGGAGCATCAGACTTGTTTCGTTCATATGGAATTAAGCTACTATAGGGTTATGTTCAAATTCCCCCCACTGGAGCACTCTTTTCTGTAATTGCCTCACATCTGGTAAACAGGATTGAGAGTCCAATCCTATCCAAAGCCAATGCAGCTCCAAGGTAAGGGATCAAATATTATTTCAAATTGAAGAGCTCTCCGTTAATTGTGCACGCCACCCGATAATACAGTTCATACCCCATCAGCACGGACACATCTGTGTTGGAAAGATGGATAAGGTTGGACTCTGCATCTCTTTTCAGTCAACAGGCTACTATATCTAGAATTATCAGAAACATCTTGGCCACAGGATGGGCACAAAGGGCACAATCCTAACCATGTCGACTCAGAAGTAAGCCCCCATTGTGTTCAATGGAGCTTACTCCCAGGAAAGTGTCTTTAGGATTGCAGCCATAGAATAGTTAGCTATTTCCACTAATGTAAATGGTTTTAAATACTTTGAGAGTTTGAAATACTCCTTAAATATTAAATTATGGCTCTTAATTTAACATTCAGATAAATATTAGCATATCTGAATCAGATCGGGAAAGTTGCTTTAAAAGAGTCTTTTAGTGTTTGTACATAATTCTTCAATTGTTCTCACAAAGACGGTTCCATAAGATTGTAAAATTCTATAATAGATGAAAATTACCTTACAGTTAAATAGTTTAGTGCTTGTTGCTTGAAAGTGTGTGGGTGGGTAGGGGGATTATATTTCTAGACATTTTTCATGTTAACTGTTCTAAGGGTTGTACCCAAAGAGAGGAATCACGACTTACAGATTACAGATCATATCATTCATTTCAGAAGGACTTGGTCATGCTTAAGGTGAAGTCTTTATAAGGTGGTATTCCAGTGTTGCAAACTGATACAAAAACTGGTTTTAATAGTTAGACTGGACTTGAAGAGCCATGAATAATCCCCAATGTCACAAGTGCACATAGGCTGCAATCCTATGCATGTCTACTCTGAAAAAAGCTCCACTGAGTTCAATGGGGCTTACTCCTAGGAAAATGTTCTTAGGATTGCAGCCTTAGTAAGGTTCATCCACTAGAATATTCATACGCCCTGCTAACTTGACAAGAGACACTTTTTCAAGTGGGTGTTTCTCTTTTATTTTGTTTACCCTACAATCCAGAGTAACTACGGGAAGACGTAAGAGGCACTGACTCTGGATTGCTCTATGCATTTCCCATAGGTGGCACTGTAAGCCAGTGTAAAAGGTCCCATAGTTACTCTGGATTGCAGCCTTAATAACTGGCCCTCCTCTCTCCAGCAGTTTTTTTATAGTGGCTTTTGCTGGTTTTCTTTTCCATCTTTTCAGACAGTGAGCCCTTTTGTGACAGGGAGCCATTTGCCTTCTTTCATTTTCTCTTGTAAACTTGTGTGAACTTTTATTTTAAATACTTTAAAATATTTATAAAATATTTATATTTATTAAATACTTTAAAATATTTATTTTAAATATAAATACTGTTGATTGATTTGGTCTTACTACATCCTACAAAAATGGTTCTATCAAATCTTAAATGGTTATACTTACATGCCTCCAAAATCAACATAGAACCATCGCTGTAGTAGTTCATAGGTAAGTAGGGTGACGCCAAACTGAGGTGAAGATCTGAACACACGAGCTAGGAAAACAGAACCAAGAGAGATGTAAATGGGGTAGAGAACAGGTTGTGGTAGAAACAACTTTTAAAGTGGCTTCAAGGATTTAGAGCACAATCCTAACCACGTCAACTCAAAAGTAAGCCCTATTATGTTCAATAGGTCTTACACCCATGAAGTCTTTAGGATTGCAGCCTTAATCCTCTATTCTAATACCATTTCCAAAAATTAAATTAAAATTAAATATAATCTCTCTCCACTCCTTTTTCCCTCACTTTCCCTACCTCCAGCTCCCTTCCAGAAAGCAGAAGGGCCTTCTTCTCTAAGTATCTTTCCAAAGCAATCAATAACTCCACTGTACGTTGTTTGACCAGCACGAGCAGCCACTTGCAGTCGAGTCTTGATGACATCCGCAGGGGTCACCAGGGAAGCAGCAGGCACACCTTTCAAGTGAAAGCAACAGTGAATTGAGACTAAACACCATTTTTTTAAGCATCTTCTCTATTTTCTTATGTAGCTGCGCACTTTGTGCAAGGAGACATTTTGCCATATTACCATAACTAGCTAGGGCCACAACAGATTAGAAGCACCTCGAAGCATTTTGCAATATTCAGACATTTATTAAAAGCTTAATTATTCCATTGAAAATTATCCCTCTTAATATATACTCAAAAAACTGACAGAGCATAATCCTAACCAATGTCTATTCAAAAATAAGTCTATTCAATGGGTCTTACTCCCAGGAAAAGTGTCTTGAGGATTGTAGCCTGAATGTGGGTCTGTCTACCCACCCAGTTTTATTTCTATGCCTATCAGTGAAAGCTTATCAGGCTGCAATCCTAAAAACACTTTCCTGGGAGTAAGACCCACTGAAAACAATGGGGCTTACTTTTGAGTAGACATGATTAGGATTGTGCTCATATGGCTCCAATCTGAGACTGACTAAAGAATTACCACAGTCCTGATCTTTGCACAAAAAGCAGGCGCCCCTCTGTATTGCAAGCTTGGAAAGGAGACACTAGCTACTCTACAATCTGAAGCCTTGCCCCACCTCATATATGGCTATCATCATGGGTGGCTACATGAAATCATGCAGGATGCAGCAGACGGTGACAGGGAATGATCCTCATATGTGGATCTGAGTGATCCTCACACCATGCAGTACATTTGTAGTGTCTTGATAAATACTTCGTTCTAAGCAAATTAAGTTTGGTTTCCTGCTGCAAAGACTTTAACGCACAATGCATCACAATGTGTCACCATGCATTAAGGTTTCACGGTGCACTCATGGACAGAAGTTTACCTGAGGAAGTGAGGGGATAAATGGCCAAGGCTCCACTGAAATCCATTGAAAGTCTCACTGAAATCCACTCCCCATGGCACCCCCCACAGCACTTTGCAACCAATTATATTGGCATGCCAATCTGAGGGCTGCCTCCTGATTGTATTAGAAGGCACTCTCTCCAGTCCTCAGAACACCACTAGTGGGAGGCAAAGGACAGCAACTTCCGGTGGGGGCAGCACCCCAGAGACATGGCTGTGGGCACCATTGTGGCTAAGAACACCACTGCCCACAGGGATGCCACAGGGTGTTCCCTCCTACCTGTACTTCCAGGTGTCAAGAGGCTGCTTGCAAAACTTTGCATGCCTTGGGTATTGCCATCTGGGATCTAGAGAAATTTAATAAGATCCAAGATGGCAGCACCAAGCTGAGCCAGAAAGAGGAGACTGCGGGGGCACTGTGATGCTTAAAATGCTATCAACCCTCAGTTTGCACAAACTACAAAACTGAATTTTTTCCCAACTCTAGGTAAATTAGGTAAGATTTTACTTGGCTATGCTTCTTTGGAACTTAGACACATTATCCAAAGCAGAGAGCTTTGAAACTACTGCAAACCTCCCCCATTGAGGCCAACAGACCACATCTGACTATGAGTTGCTGAGCTGTATTAAGCTGTTTATCCATATTATGCAAATGTAATTAGTTCTCATCAAAATTGCACTACCTCCCACCAAGGATAAAAGTGATCAAATTTAGATTAAGTTAGATACAATAGAGTATTAACTTCCTATACATGGGTCTGATGAATATTAACTTGCCAGGAACAGGGGTGGGGTAGGCGGTGGATGAGTACCTTTTGCAAATTATGCTGTAAACTTACCTGCAATAGCACCAGCTGTAAGGAGATTAAGCCCTCCCACGTGGCCATTTTCATCTGCAAGCAGCAGTTTACAATGAGCATAAACAGGAAAATAGATGGCAGAAAAGGGAATGTCTCGGAGGAAACATGCTTTGGCACCCTATTGTATGAAAAGAAATGTAGAAATTGAAACTGTGTGGCCACAAGAGAGCCCTTGGGCAAAAACTCAAAGTCATCAGTTATTGAGGGAAGTAGAATCCAAACATGTAGGCAGATCAAGCTTTCTGTACTAAAATGGTATTATTTTGATTCTGGGAAACCACTTCAATGTCAAGTATCCATAATCACATGTCAAACCGAAAATAAGAGGTGGGAAAGATCAATTCAAGGCCACAGTATGTGTAGTGAGAGATGGCATTCCTCAGCATCCTTTCTGGCTCCATTCAGAACTATTGTGTTTCCATATTAACTGGATTATAGATTATGCTTACTACTAGATCAAAGATCCCTTGTTTTCTCTTTGCCCATAGCCTCTGTACAAATATTTACAAATCTTTATTAGGAATAAATAGTTGGTCGATTATAGGTCCAAGCAAGCAGCGTGCTAAAAATAATATTAACAATGTGGCCTCTGTATTTCTACTTGCAACTATCTCTGTACCTTTCCCACTGTCAAATCAACTGGTCATGTTTGCAAGGGGGAAATTAAGAGGTATATCATAAAAAAGCTTTCTGTAGATATTACTTGTTGAAATTTATTTCAAACCTGGTAGCCATAATCTTTAGTTCCTTCACTCCATTCAGATTAGTTTGAGCTGCAATTTTAAATCAGTCCACAACAAGCCTCCTTTATGATGGCTATGCAGGTTGGAATGTCAGTCTTCTTCACTTAGTCCACGGTTCCCAAACTGTGAGCCATGATCCTCCAGGATCCTCCATCCCAAACTGTGAGCCAGCCAAGAAGCCATAGAATCCTCACAATACCTACTGTCCTATACAATATATATAGGATTGTAGTTCTTGTAGGGATTTGTGGTCCATGGCCCAGATGCAGGGTGAATAGATGACCAGAAAAACCCGGATTTTTAGCTTCCTGTCTGGGTGTCCTACATTCAGCTTCATTGCCCTACATTTTGGCTTCATTTTGAAACTTCACGATAGTACACAGTACCCCATCATGCCATATGTTGTTGGATTTGTATTGAAGAGCAGAATCCAATACAAAAATCAGTTTGGGGACATCTCCTTCCTATCAAAAATTATGGTAAAAAAACCAAAAAACAAAAAAATTGCTTTTTGGCAACTTTTAAAAGCGGGTAGGAATTTTGGTCTGGGGTTAGGAATTTTGGCCCTGGGGTTCAGGAATAATCTGGTCACCCTGCCAGTAGGTCAGAGGAGCCATCTCTCAAAAAAGGTTTGAGAACCACCGCTTTAGTGATACACTTTATAGGATACAAAAGACCACCTGCATTAAAACCTTCCCCCACATACACAGGAAAATGCTGCATACCATCAAAACATGGTCACCAAGTTCTGAATGAATGCTACCATCCCAAAAGCAAGTGTACACAGGTGGTGACACAAAGCCATAAATAAATACGCTACGACAATATTTGGCATAAATCCATCTACCTACGTCTGCTAGCCTCTTGTACTGGCAAAGGGTCTGGGAAGAAATGCTCTTCCTACTTTAAGAAAAATAATAGCTTCTGCTCCATTACCTCTGATCTGTAATGATGGAAGTAAGTAGACCTGCAGGGAAAGAATCTGACTGGCAATCTGTTCAAGTACAGAACAAGTTTAGGTGGATTAAAAAAAAGGAATAAGAATTCATTATTGACAAATCCCTCACTTAACTTCTTAAAGATCTGAATCCTGGTAAATGTTGCTACTGTTTCACTGTCCTCAAATCATTAAGACAAAGAGGGCAGCCCACTGTGAATGTAACAATAGACATAGAGGAGAAACAAAATTAAACCAAGACAATTCGGGCCTCCCAAACAAACACAAAAGGAGAATCAAAGAAACTTTGGTTCCTCCCCCCAACTCCCACTAACTCAAATGATCTGTGCCAGCAGGTCTGCAATTGCAGACTCCCTACAGCTCAGCATAAAAGACTGGGGAAGAAAGCGGGGCGGTGTTTCTGTGCATCCCCACTGCCACTAATATAAATGTGGGTTTCTCTTCGCTTTCAGCTATAGGGCTACCCTGCAGGAAGAGACTGTTTTCAAACTTTCAAAGATTTCTTCCCCCTCCCAAATATTGTTTTCAACAGCTTCTCTTACAAATTTAGCACATAATACAATCAAGATGAGCGCTCTAATGCGACACCATACCTTATAAAGGCCAAAAATTCCCAAGTCCTTTAGAACTGTGAGAGCGCTAACTCTGGGCCCTGTTGTGATCTCTCCAGCCACCTGCAATCGAATCTTGACAATCTCCAAGGGATTTGTGAAGATCACCTGTGAACCTCCGGCCTGCAAGACCACAGAAAAATATAACTGACCTTTGCAAATAAGGCACGTCGTTCGTCAGCCCATTGACCGAAGAGAAATGCCGGATCTTTTGCACACAATAAACCTGCACCTGTATATGCTGCAGAGCAAAATGAACGGTGGTGTTATGAAACGAGCAGCTATATGTAATGAAGGAGATGCTATGCTATGTCATGGGTCAGTACTGCAAACATTTTGCAATATGGTTAGCAAATGTTGGGAGAACATACAAAGCTGAGAGAGGAAAAGGTGTGGATGCACACATGTTCCTGGGCTTGTTTTGACAGGTCTCAAGCTGGTTAGTTCCACCAACAACATGTGACACGCTTAATTCAGGCACTAATGTGACATTGCCCTAAGCCAGTATTGTAAACAAGTAAATGATAGAGACGAAACCAAACTGAAGTGGAAAACCAGTGTCATTCATCACCTATTGTCAGTTATTAAAATAAACATTATGCAATGCTTTCTTTTCAGTACAGAAATATGTGTTTTTTCAAGATGGATGAAAAGTCAGGGACTGGCCTCCTTGGAGACTTCTTGGGGGCAGCAGGCCAGCGAAAGTATCACCGTTACAGATTCTCACTGGCCTGTATCTACGGTTTATTCTTCACATTTTTATACCACTCTTCTTCCAAACAGCTCAGGATGGTATACATGGTTCTTTCCCTTTTTTCCCCTCACAGTGACCGTGTGAGGTAGATTAGGATGAGAGATTGTTTGTCTCTCATCCTAGATGCTTCCTGACTAAGCAGCAATCCGAGCCAGGATCTTCCAGGTTTAAGTCTAAATCCTGAATCCCCCAATGGTTCTTGAGCATTTCAGCCCAGGAACCCCTTCTGAGAATGACAATCCATCTGGGACACACACCCTGGAGGTGAAGTCATGGCTGGAAGTGACGCCAGAGCTCCTCCATATCTACTTGGAAGTAAGTCCCAACATGTTCAATTAGACTTATTCCCAGGAAATCAGCTGGAGTGTCCCATTCCAACACGGCGATGCACAGTGCCAGATTCCAAGATGGCATCATCCAGCTTTTCATGATCCCCAGGTCCCCCAGATCCCCCTATTTTGAGAACCATTGCATTACACCATTACACTGCATTACAAACACCATTACTGTATTTAAATAAACACATTTGGACACAGCTACGCAAGGGTGATTTAGAATGAAGAATATTTATTAGTTATGGCACACCTATTCCTCCGAAGTCTGATTCATCAAACCACTGCTATGTGAACCCCTCTGTAGACCCCTGGATTTCCAAACTGTTGTAAAAAGGGGAAAAATCCAATTCCAATTTTGCAACAGAAATAGGAATTATTTTTTTCCCCTTGTATCCATTGGTAAGGAGCTGAAAAACAAAGGATGGATGCCCCAGGACCGTCCATAACAAAGCCACAACAATTGTAAATACTCTTCTCTCCCTGATAGCAGCACAACCGAACTACAACAGGATGAAAAGTAACTAGGAAGTGATCATCACTTTGCATTCTTTCTTGCACTCCAGGGAGAAGGAAGGGGTCTGTCTCCCAGCTGACTGACTACCTGGTTACCCCATTACTATGCTATTAGGCTATTTTTAATCTTTTAATTGTTTTTATTTAATCAGCATCCGCAGAGGTTCCTGGAATGAACCTTATGGATGCCAAGACTCAACCTGAACTCCATTCATTAGTTTGGGATAAATGAGTTAGCAGATCTTTACATGGAGGACAATAAATTTCAAAGTAGGAGTAAGAGTAAGGAAAATAAAGCATACTCACCAAGATACTTATATCCCCAAATCTAGAGTAACTACGGGAGCACGTAAGAGACTTTTATGTGCACCCGTAGTTACTGCACCACCTTGAGAAAACCAATGGGAAATTCATATTGGAATCCAGAGTAAGTTGTTCTTACACTGGAGCAAGGACTCCCCGTAGTTACTCTGGATTTTGCCCTAAGTTTATTCAATAGTGGTTTTAGTGGGCCATAGATATGCTGAGCACCTGCAGTTCAAAATGCACCTCTGGACCACTGCTTCTAGCCCACAGATGAGCCATTTTAGCACATAAGTCAATAGGGCATGACCCGGTAACAGCTCCTCATTCTTGTGAGCTGCCTACAATTGATGACATTCCCATTTCTAAGCGGGATTTGTTAAAATTAAAGCACTAAAATTAGAGTGCTATGTGCCACCATCCTGGCTGTCAGAATAAGAGGAAAGTGATGAAGGTGTTGCGGCGGCAATTGTCAGTGTTTAACTATTCTGCTTGGTGGTAAAAGGTGAGCAGAATGAAAATTTGCTTTTGTTACTTTAAATAATTGGCAAGGCTCTCAGGCTTGCTGATGAGAGCTTTTTACCGTTTTAACTGGAAATTTATTGTTTAAGAGTGAATAATGGGCGCACCTCCATTACCACATCTGTTACAGTAACAGGGAAAAAAAGGTAAGATGCAGACGGAAACAAACAGACTGACATTCCCCATTTCTCCAGCCTGGGCATGACACAAATTTAACAGCTGTCAAGTTGTTTTATATTTCATTAGCAGAGCAGAAGTGCCATCCCTCACAGGATGTTGCTTGCATGAGCTGCTCTCTGCAAGTTGTGCATTTTTAACCTCAGACATCCAGCGAGCTGCATTTCAAATTTCATAGGGAGATTTAAAGTGACAGTTTCGCTCCGGAAGCATGTTAACGGGCTGGGGAGTGACATGTTTAGATTTTCCTAGGGTAGGCTATAGAGGTGCCACTCTTCACTTCTGGCAAAGTCCAGGGGTCATCATGGTACGGATGACTGGGCTTTTTTAAAAAAAACCTACATTATAGCAATCATCTGCATTTATCAAAATTAATCCCATTTGCAAATTAAAATGTGAGGTGCTAAACGTGGTCAGAATTATATAAGATTGAAGATTCTTCTGGCCTGCTATATTCCACTGTTGTGAATTTATTCCCTGGTTTTCCAGGCATTGAAAAAACTGATTTTTAGAGCTTTCTTTAGCACTTCTTTCAGTTGAAAATGTTTTTGATCAACTCGCTCATCTGAGAAAAGCTAGTCAAATATATAAGTTCCCTACTTTACAGCCACAAGTGGATCAATTTAACCATGTGTACAATTTAACCATGTGTACAATCCGAAAGACACTTTCCTGCGAGTAAGACCCACTGAACACAATGGGACTTACTTTTGAGTAGACATGGTTAGGATTGTGCTCACAAGTTTGCAAACTTATGCATCATTTCCTTAGAATAAGTCCCACTGAATCAAAGGGACTAACTTCTGAGGATTGTGCATAGGAAATATAGAACACAGGATTGTGTTTTAAATCTTTTTTTTTAATTCTCAGTATAATGAACTATCTATAACAAAACTGCAATAGCTAACATTTACATTTAAGTTTTATATAAATGTAAAATATATCCACTACACAACAATCCCTTAACTTGTACATTTTTCATTTAGCACTTCAAACTAATATATTTAATTTTTTATATCCATTTGAATACAATACTTAACATTGAATTAGGCCAAACTCAAAATTGATCAAAACCCAATTAATTAAACATTCCTTAAAATTACCCTCACAACTAATACTTTTCATATTTACTATCCCCTCAATATATTCCACAACAATATTCTACCTTAGTGCCCCAAAACGCATTAAATCTTTAGACCACACCTACCAGAACCAGCTGAAACTTTCCTTTAAAATGTTAGGGTGCTCATGTTCATATCCCTTTCTTCCCCAAACTGAACTTGCTTTCCTATTTTAACTTCTCCAATACTCAGCACATTACATCGCTCTTCCACGATTTAAAGAATCTTCTCTATGGCCTATATCCTAAAGTGAAATTAAGCCCCTTGCTCCAGAGCAGTTGACTTTCCATACGATAACACTATAAGGTGACATAACTGCATGGATTTAGCCCTTTGTCTTGGTTTTTCTTATTTTCCCCCTCACAAATATCCCCTTGTTTGTTCTTTTCTTCTTGTACAAATTCTTCTTCTCCTCCTTCTTGCATTGGCTTCTTTTGATCTTGTTTCAAGGATGGTTCTCTATCTGCTGATTATTCTGATAGTGACTGATGGATGATTGATGCCAACTGCACAGCAGTATCTTGAAGGCTTTGCTGGAGCCCTTATGTCTTTGCATCATCCTGTTCATGTTATTTTCTGATCTGTGTAACAACTCAAAACTTCATGGTGATATGTTTGTTATCACCTTAACTGAACGAAAAAATGTTTCACATTAACAGAGAGCTCTTGGTATCTTCATGAAACTACAGTTCCCAGAATTATTTATTATTTATTCAATTTATATCCTGCCCTTTTCCCTTAAATAAGGAAACCCAGCATGGCTAGGAAACCCAATTCTTTGTAGAACTGAAAAGTCCTGCAATTGTTCTTTTATGCAGCTAGATGTTACTGTTCTTAAAAGTCCACATTTGTTTACACATTTCTTGAATACCAGATTGCTACAGGCTTACAATTCCCATAATCTTTGAGTCCAAAATTTCACTTCTTCCCATTATTTCCACCATGTTACTTGTAATCCAGTCTGATGATGAAATTAAAGTAAATCTGTTATCTCCGGAAATAAATTCCTTTCTCCATCATTAATTAGCTCTTATCTTTAGCATGTCAGGATGAGTCTTTGCCATAAAGATAGTAAATCTGCTCCACTGTTACTTTGAAAATTAATAATGAGTCCAAGAAACCATGGCCTTGGGGGTCCAGGCTGAAGAGTTGAGAAGATGGAAGCTCCTTCAAGCTGCTTGACAGTCTTTCTCCTCTGAAGCAGCCTTTTGATACTTCGGGTAAAAAAACAGGAGGTTATCTTGAGGTCTGTGAGTACTTGTAGGGTCCCCTTTTAAACTCCATGGAACCATTAATTCTCTTTAGCCATGAGCCTAACTGAGAAAGCTATGATAGCCCTCCAGCCAGGTTCTGATCAGTCAGCCATATCCAAGCTCCGCCATGTCTCCACTGAATATCAAGGAACCTGAATATCATATTCAACCTGAATATCAAGGAACCTCTACCATTCTCCAAGCATCTAGAAGGGACTGCTTGTGTAATTAACAAGTCTGATTACAGGTCCCAGGAAATTCTCTTTGGACTTTTCCAGATCCTAAAAAAGTCCTGAAGCCTTGTCCATAATGGAGTATGTTCCTAGCATTTCATGACAAGGCTTTCATTCAGTATACTATATTTTTTCCTCTATACGAACATAAGAAGAGCCTTCACTGGATCAGGACAAATGCCCATCTAGTCCAGCTTCCTGCATCGCACAGTGGCCCACCAGATGCCTCAGGGAGCAGATATGACACCTGCATCCAGATACCCCCCCCCTGCATCTGGCATTTTCAGGTTGTCCACCTCTACACACTCCCCTCATGTCTTGTAACCCATGATGGTTCGTTCCTCTATGAATTTGTCCAATCCCTTCTTAAAGGAATTGAGGCTAAATCCAATCACCACATTCTGTGGCAGTGAGTTCCACAGACAAACTACATGATGGGTAAAGAAATATTTTCTTTTATCTGTCCTAACCCTCCCAACATTCAATTTAAGTGGATGTCCCATAGTTCTGGTGTGAAAGGGAAAAGAGCATCTTCCTATCCACTCAATCCATCCCTTGCATAATTTTTTATGTTTCAATCATGTCTCCCCTTAAGCGCCTCTTTTCTAGACTGAAGAGCCCCAAATGCATATGAGCCTTTCCTCATGTGGATGGTGTCCAATACCATCAATTACTTTGGTTGCTCTCCTCTGAACCTTCTCAATTTCCTCTATGTCCTTTTTGAGATGTGGTGACCAGAAGTGGACACAGTACTCCAAATGTGGCCTCACCATCAATATGTACAATGGCATCATAATTTTTGCCATTTTATTGTCAACCCCTTTTCTAATGAATGAACCCCTTTCTATGAATCGACTGTTGCTGTGCATAAAGCTGTGAGTGTTTAGTGGTTCATTCTAAGCCAAATGGATAACCCACTAACAGCATAAGCATTTTGCAAAAATAATAATCAATGCAATTTTGCTTCACATTCTATTAGAAAACAAAATTGACATGAAACACACTCCACTAAATTTGTTTTCTATTATTGTCACAAAAATCATTACCAATAGAAAGGGGGAAAGAAATTCAGTTCTACAAGACAAGTTGGAAATAGATCTATAGAGATTACTGTGGTGCTTCTACGTCAAGAAAATACTGCTTTGTATGAGGCTGGATGACTTTCTTTACTTTTTATTTTTAATCTGAAATTAGATGCAAATTAAATTCCTGCAGGGTTAGCAAGCAAAATAACCCAGTGCAGCAAATCAAATAAGAGTAAATCAAATATTTCAATTTTCTTGAGAAAAGGAAAGGCAATCTTGGCCCAATTCCCTTTTCTTTGTTAAAAATCGTTGAAATGTTTTTGTATATAAATCAGCTGCAAACTCCTTAAAGAGTTTCAGACAAAAATAAAGCCTTGCTGGTATGTAGCATAGCTCATACCTAGAATCTTATATCTTGGGCTATAAACTAGGTAGCACATGTACAGGCAGGAGAGAAATGTGTGTGCAGCTGGAGTTGTTTTTGTATATATACACCATAGCCAAGCAATTGTAGGCTGTTACTTGTTCTTGTGGGTGGACTCCTAAAGCATTTCTAGCTGTGCTTGCACCTCTCTTCAAGTGATTCTGGATTCATTCTCCCATTCCTTAAAAAAAACATTTGATGCCATCACAACCAAAATCCACAAACTGTAATCCATTGCTTAAAATATCAGAGTACAGTCATGGCAATGGAAGTGTCTTTGGACAACACTGACTCTTTGGCTTTAAATCGGAAATGAGCGCCGTACCCACAGGTGTGCCTGGTGCCTATATAGGCCTCAGACAACCTGCAGCCAGACACAGCTGGCAGGGACCTTTTACCTTTTTTAAAACCTAAAATATCAGAGTATGTGAGCAGGTGTCCAGGCTGGAGCTTGAACTGGGTGTCTGGACAGCTATCTCAGTCATATGTGCATCACAGGTCTGTTGCAAGGATAAAATAGAATAAGCATGTATTTCACTGTGGTATATACGGAGTAAGTGTGAGATATACTGTATTTACTTGAACCTGATGCTCATCTTTTTCAGCCAAATTCAGTCTCCAAAATCAGGGTGCCCATTATATTCAATGGTTAATTAGATTTGAGTAAATACTGTATTTTGATTATAAGTATTGGGTGCTCATTAGATTTGATGACGCATTAGATTTGAGTAAATACAGGTAAGTAATACAAACACCGAAATCAATGTCACAGCTCAGGGTGTGTGTGGATGATGGACCAGTCATAATCTTCAATGTCAATTCACTTAGAGCAGGGGTATCCAAACCCCCACAGATGCAACCCTTGCAAGCCTTACTGTGGCCTGCAGCAATACCCCTCCATCTGGTCCTCAGTCAGGCCTTATAATACTCCAGATGTGTCTCTAACACCCTCTTAAATGTAAATTTATTCAAATTTGAAATTAAATCATTTTTCCGGCTCCTGATACAGTGTAAGTGGGATGTTGTGGCCCTCTTGTCAAAAAGTTTGGACACCCTTGACTTAGAGGAAAGGACCATGGATCATGGTTCAACAAAAGTTAGGAAAGTAAAGATGTTAAGGTTTCATGAGTCATTCTCACCCCAATCTCTCCCTCCTCAATTCAATCACTGATCAAACCAGTGGCACAGATAAAGGATCTGGTACCCAGTGGCAAAACATTTTTAAAATAATCCTGGGCCCTCCCAAAGGTGTCTGGGATGTGATCTGAGACAGGTATGGGTTGTAGAAAGAAGCAGTAGCTAGGTGGGACATCACAGATTTGGCCAATGAAGTCCGTCATACCCAGGTGGTCCTGCCAAGCAGGGATACCACCTTCAGGAGAATCATCCACAGAGATCTTGGATCTCTTTGAGGGCAAGGGCAAGGAGAAGGGGCTGAGATATGCAGAAAGGTACTACACATATTTTAATGGACCTTGGAACAGGTCTTTCTGGGCTGAACTAAAGACCCACGTAGACCATATTTCTGTCATCTAATTGTCTCTGTCATCTAATTGTCTCTGTAAAGCCCTAAAGAGGCAAGAGCACTCCACAAATATTGCAGAAGAAAGGAAGCTCCACAGTCCGTTTGAGAACACTACCATGATTACTACAGGTAGTAATCTGTATGCAATATAAGCATACAGAAACTCCACTCCAATAATCATCCCAATAAAAGCTCATCTATTTGTACATGGGCAAACGGCTTCCAAATTATGACAGACACCTTTAAAGCCACACATGACAAATTCAATTCTGAAAGGAGGTTATTCGTATAGATCAGGAATATGAACAATTCAGGCTCCCTATTTAACCTTAATGTCATGTAAAATAAAATCTCTGTAAGGGGCAAATAAAAAAAACTCAACATGACAGCAAAGGTTATGAGAGAAGAGATGCAGTCTGAGATCCCACAGCAAACACCTCCTGACACGCCAGAGGCTGAAGGAAATGCACCAATGACCCTGCGACATGAGACCTCTTGCCCTTTGCAATTCCACCCGTGAGGCAGAGGCCACTGACGGGGGTGGCGCCTGCTTCTAGCCCTGACTCTACTTCCTCCTGCTCAGAATACATCTTAGAGCAAACCTTCCCCCCCCCAGACAACTACAGAAAGAAAACATCTTTCAAACAGATTGCTTTTAAAGACTTTGAGGTATGAGCATTGCATACACATATACACCCCACCCCCGGTCTCCGGATGGCTCTTACGCTCTATATTGGCTTCTTCATATAAATATAGATTAAACTTCCTCTACTTGCAGAAACCGTGTGTACAGTAAATACTGTAGAGGAAACTATTTAAAACACACACACATTTAACAACAAAACAAAGCTTAATGACAACTATTTGAACGGCTTGGAATTTCACAAGGAGATGCAAAGCTCGTTTAGGCTGCAATCCTAACCTCAACTTAGGCTTGCCTAAGCCCCAGCATAAGTCCCATACTGACCTGAGGGTGTCTCAAAAGTGCAGTATGGCACTTCTATCCCACTTTGGGGTGGGGGGTTAGGCCAGCACACCGGGGTACACCTACCTTCCCATACCACCACGGGAAGATATGCCAGCCTAAATTTCTAAGTTTGTGCCCTGAATCATTTAAACCACTTTTATCCTGTCTTATGGTCCCATGCAATGGATCCTCAGGGCAGCAAACATTTCACGCAATCTTCTTCTTTGTTAGTGGTCAGTCGCTGGTCCTTAAGGTCTTGCTCAACCAGTTTGAATAGTCACAGAGACTATTGTATTTCATGCAATAAAATTATAAATAAAAATAGGATTTCTGCAACTAGGTGTCTATATTTCTTCCAGCACACTTCTTGATCCAAAATACTGAAAAACAAAAGGTCTTAAACATTTGCCCTTGAGTATCTACCACAATACTATAGGAAGCACAATGCTGTAGTGTAGATCTAAGACATCAGTGATGGTGACTACTGTAGTAATCACCCCATCCTAAAATGCTCTTAGTTTTGCTAGCCTTTAAAATGATTTTGTTTTTGTTTCAGTTCTTGTCTATTAGGCTGTTATGATGCATGATGACACTGTTGGAATTTTTATGATGATTTCATGATGTGTTATTACTATATTTTATTTTGTTGTTGTTGTTGTTGTTGTTGTGAATTCCCCTGTTTTCTATAAAGAAATCTTTATTTTAAGATTTTTCAGACCCAGTTGTCTCTTATATTTCAGTCTTGGTCATCAGTATAGTGTTAAGGGTAGTTAACCTTTTATCTCATCTTAACTTCCCACCAAAAATTGTTGTCCTGACGATTAATATTTATCTTGCCATTACACCAAATGGCATAAGCATAATTAAATAGTGTATGTATGGAATTTTCAATAAAATACAGAAGTAAAAGGTTAAAATTATCAGATTTCATTACCTAATTTCATCCACAGAATTGTTACGGATGTTTAAAGCCAACACCAAATGATAAACTTTATCAAGTTTAGGGTATTGCACGCCCAGACATGAGAAGATGAGTGGCAAAGAAAGATATGAATGAAAAAGAAAGATACAAACAGCAAGCAGACCCCCAACATCCTATGTCTGGGCATAAGGGCATAAGCCCCATCCCCCAAGACTGAAATTAAGAAAGTGTGTCTTAAGTCTGACAGGATCAATTCCATCAACTCCAGAAACCCACCGAGTGGAATTATGGTGCAGCCGGCACTACAATGAAAATTGTACCAATTTTAGGGAAGAAGCCATGCCTGGGTTCCATCTCCCATATGAAACATGGAAAACAATGAACAGATTAAGAACAGGGGTGTCGCGATATAGGAAAAACTTAAACACTTAGGGCTACATTACAGGAGATAGAAAGTGTGAATGTGGGGAACTGCAGAGTCCTGAACATTTATAGACTTGCTGTAATCTTACTGGTCCATGCACGATGGAGGATTTGTTCCAGGCTGATAAAAAAGCTACTCAGACCGCTATTTTCTGGACCTCAAAGGGAATATAAGTGTCTCTGAGTGAAACTCAAGCTTGTTATAGTCCTGAAATGTATTGTTTAGATCTTACCTCAATTTTTAATCTCTAATTTTAAAATTTTTAATTATTAATTATTAAAATTTTAATGTAAGATTGGGCTGTGGGTGGTGCAAGCAGTTAAGACACTGTGTCTGTTAACCAGCAGGCCAGGGTTCGAGACCCAGGTCGGCCCCACAAGACAGGGTGAGCTCCTGTCCTTAGCCCAGCTCTGCGACGCAGCTGGATCCAATCATATCAGCTCTGCCTTTCCATTGGACTAATTCAGTGGCGTGGAGAGGGGGGGGGGTTTGCTGCTTGGGTAACAGCATATCCTCCATAACAATCTAACCCAGGCTTTCATGCTTCGCATGCAGCGTATGCAGCTCAGAGCATACCATAGTCTCTTAAGACTGACGGAGGCCTGCTTTAATGTAAGATGTACTTGATCAATAAATAGATCCACAGAGATGAAATTTCATTGCTAATTTGTAATGAAGAATTTGTCTTTAGTAATGTAAAAAAATTTCTGGTAAAGAGAAATTACAGACAAGAGAACTTCTTGTCTGAATACATGTCACAGCAGGGGGAAATATCCTTATGAATGCATACCATATCTGAAAACATCCTCAAGCAATTTTTTTAAAGAACCCAATCTCATTTAATATGTGCATATATTTTCATAACATTTACATGGTCGTAGAGACTATATGAGATTTCTCAGGAAGCCATGACAGACCTTGGCAATCTATAGGAGATTAGTAGGGGAAAGGTTAGAAGATGTGTCAGGCCTTTGAATTACATTCATTTGCAGGTTTCTTACATATACTGAA
Source organism: Cryptoblepharus egeriae (assembly GCA_030015325.1). Classification (NCBI taxonomy): domain Eukaryota; kingdom Metazoa; phylum Chordata; class Lepidosauria; order Squamata; family Scincidae; genus Cryptoblepharus; species Cryptoblepharus egeriae. Next base: position 88,979,433 of record JAREYC010000001.1, read on the forward strand.
GCTGGTCCTGATGGGCCTTCAAGAACAAGATGAACTGTCCCCTGGGGTACATATATACCTTGCTCAAAAACCCTTGCACTTTTCCCAGACATCAGTTCATGTGTCAACAAGTGAATGGGCTGCTATTCCTAATCAAGAAAAGTTCAAGGTGCATCACTCTTGGGCTACTTCTCTGAATTCTGAGTTTGCAGAGGTCAACAGTCTTACTGCCCAAGGATATCCGATAAACTAAAGAGAATGTAGTATTGCCAACTCAATAACTTGAAGTAATTAAGGTACCCAGGTCTAGGCTCGGAGGTTTCTATACCTTTAAGAGGTGCTGAGAAGAAACACTACTTCTCTGTAGAACCTGACCTATCTTTTTGTTGTGGTGAGGAGACATACCACATTTGATGGCATCTTCTGTTTTGTTCAAGTCTTAAAAGGTAAGGAGAAGGCTGTTAGGGTCTGGACTAGGCAATCATTTGCAAGAGGTACCCAGCAAACCTCATAACTTAAGTTTGCAGAAATTCTCAAATTAAAATTTGTCACATATGAGAATGCCAAATTCAAGTTCTTATAATTCAGTATTCAATATTATAATTCCAATTCAATATTCTTATAATTCAAGTCCCATTTCAAAACGTTTTGTAACCTACCGGATGTAAACACAGGTGTCTGGCAGCCTTTACCAGACATCTGAAAACTGAGGGAACAACCAAAGCTAAACATTTCTTAAATGAGAGAATGAAACACAAACTAAATATATCCTGTAGAAATCAATAGGACTTTAAAAAGTGTTTAACTTTGACTGGTGCATGCCTGGCATTTACATTATTACCAAATCAATCAATATCCTCTGGGTGAAAACTGGAAACAGATAAATTTGCTGTAAGCAAACATTTGACTGAAGATAATTCAGCTCATCACCTATAGAGCTATACATCAATACATAAGGGTTCCCTGCAGACACTGCAGATTTTCTCCAGACCTTGCCAGGTCAGTGTTTATCATTAGAGCTAGTATGTGGAAATAGCTGATATTTCTAACAATGGCTGTGAGCTGAGAGTTGTAACTCAAGAGAATGATGCGCTTTGCTGTAACCAACTCCATGAAGCAGCCTACTATTTAAGTCTCAGTGAAAACGATGAATGGTATCCTTGTCTTGAAATTGTGCTGACCCCCCACAACACAGCTAGAAATTGCTACAGGTTGGTTGTCATTCAAATACAGATATTTTACAGAGAGGCTCTTTCCTGTCCACAAAGGCAGTACTTACACAAGCTCCTGCAAGGATCTCTGCAAACAGTGGAATGGAACCATCTTTTTTAGTGAACTTGTCTCGGACAAAGTCATTGACCTAGCAGAAAAACCAAAATTAATACCAGCATGCCACTTGCTTCTCGAAAACAATTTAGAACACATTCAAAAGATCTGAACAAAAACAATACACAAGAACCAAAACAGAGCATGGTACCTCCTATAATATAAAGAGATTGTTCACGCTTGATGAAAATACCTGCACATCGTTCAAAAAGTCATGTAAAGGGTTGATTTAGCTCAGCTTTAAAAGAGACACACTTACTGTAAGCTTAATGGCTTTTTCTGGAGCAACACCAATAAGCTGCGGAAGTAAGCCTGTATAAACAGAACAAATTTATCAAAATTAGTATTTAAAAGGTACAATGCAATTTAGTTTATTTCTTCTTTAATAGTGTAAAGCAATCCATTTCCACACTGGAGGTTTCCCTTGGTATCAACTACACTTCTCTATAGAGATCTGGCTGACCCACAAGTATTTCATCTGGCTTACCCCACAAGTATTTCAGAATTCTGTTGCTGTGGCAAAAGACACCCTTGTTGACACAAAATCCCACTCATACAGCAGTTTCATAAATCTGTTGTTACGTATCACTTCCCTGCTATGCACCAAAATCAACTTTATTGCTGCTGAGTTTTCCCCAAACTGTACAAAGTACACAGTATGATTCTCTTTTACTACGAGATGCTCCTTGTCGATTTGATCAATAGACAATCAGTTCCTAGTAGGTCCCATTCATTTCCTATCAAATCATGTAGGGATTTTAGGGCTGCCGTTATTTTGTTTTTGTTTGTAGGAACTGCCGTTTGAAAGCCAAATGAAAATGCCAGGAATTATGAACTCAGCAGACAGTCAAACAAAGTATTCCTATACACTGGTAACAGGGGTGGCCAAAGCACAGTTTGCAAGCCACATGCTCAGGATGACCATATAACTGGAAATGTCTGGATTTGTCCTCTTTCTTAGCCTTCTGTTTGGGTGTCCTCCAAAATGGCTTCATTGTCCTCAATTTTTGTTTCATTTTGGAACTCTGCAAATGTGACATATGGCATTGCATTCATATTGAAGAGCAGAATCCAATGCAAAAATCAGTTTTGAAATATCTCCTTCCTATCAATAGTTATGGCCAAAAAACTAAAAATAAAAAATATGCTTTGAGCTCCATGAGAAAGCAAAAGTGCCCAATATCACAGCTTTACTCATGAGTAGGCAAACATGCCATTGTCTGCAGGAAGGGTCAGACAGAGGAATCCAAGACCTTGTCCTCCTTTTGAGGTTTGGGCATCTGGTCACCCTGCACATGCTGCTCTTGGATATATAATGTGCGTGACTCAGAAATATGTTAGCTGAGCTCCTTTTTGCATCACAGTTAATATAAAAAGGTACATAATAAATTTCAGGCTTTAAAATTTGTTACTATATATGCAATGAGAACCCATATATTAAAATACAGGTTTAGTGTTCAGGATGTGTAAAATATATTTAAGCATTTTGATGCTACTTAAATATTGTGAGTCTCCAGCATCACTCCATTGGTACTCAAATACCTGGTTTACTGTATGCAGCTCCATCAAATTTGGCTACCCCTGCTATATACATATCTGGGTAGGGCTATTTTCTTGGATACCTAAGTCATAAAGTCAAGACGAAACTATACCACATCTATGCATCTATTTTCTATTTACTATTCAAAAGTTTATCTATCCATTTTAAAATATATTCCATATTTTACATTGTTACTTACATCATTAACACAGGGCAGAAGTTTAAGCATTAGGGGGAAAGTTACAAGACAAGCCCACTGAGTAAAACGGGAAATAAAACAGCACAATAAATGAATAAACTAGCATCTGATAAGGACAACATATGTATCCAGTGAAGATTCCTTTGGGTGCAATGGAAATGTAGGTCCTTAAAGAGAAATGTTGTAGCAGTGGAACCAGAGAAGCCACTGCATATTGAGGGGCTATCATGTCATTGGAAAGAGCAAAAACAAATATAATTTTTGGGAACCAAGCAGAGTTGAACTTATATAAATAATCTTTCTGCAAATACAATTATCCATCTGTGAAAGAAGCTTCTGATAGCAATCATATAATCACACAGTGGTGTAGCTAATGATCATGTAGCCCGCTGCAAAGCTCAAAATGTTGTCCTGGCAGTTATGTCACAACCAGAAGTGATGTCATCCCAAATTATTTTTAAAAAGAAAATTGGGGAAAAATCTGCTGCCTCCTCCTCAGCAGTTCACCACCCATTTCCTCTGCTAGCGGCATAGCTAAAGCACTATTTGCAACCTGGAATTGAAAAAGATTTTGCTGTTCTCCCTCCCCTCTCCCACAACAACAAAATCAAATTTAAGTTAAAAAAATATAAGAGGAACACCACTTAGAAATGCATGGGTAACATTTAGCATGGGTAACATTTTACTATATATGTACTGTATAGGATATATATACCGAGAGTTGATTCTTATTAACATCTTATTAGTTCCATACAGTATTAGCATTACATCTCATTGGCTCTCAGAGCAATCAGTATCATGGGAAAGTTGAGTTTAAAAAATCTACTTTTTTCCATAAGCTTCTGTGTTTTCATTTTCTGGTTAATTGGCCATAACTGGTCAGAATTCGCCATCATAACATACTGGTAGATATTCCAATGCAGTTTGTTTCATTGCATTCTGCATTAAATTACCTTTCCAAGGGTATATAACATGATGGTATTAATATTCAAACATACCCTGATTTTCACAATTTTAGCCACTAGTGTCAAGCTCAGCTTGTAGCCCCCTTACAGCTTGCAGCCCGGTGCAACTGCACTCCCTACATCTCCCCTAGCAGTAGTTCTCAAACTTTTAAGGAGATTTACTCCCCAAGTAAGTCTGTGTGGGAGAGATGGAGGTAGCAACATGACCCCCAGGATCCCCAGGTTGTTGCGCTTCCTGTCCTGCTGCCTTAACCCAAGCTGTGAGTCTCTGAATGCCCAAAGCTGCTCATACAGGTAGAAGCTTCCTTTGCCAGAAGCCAGGCAGATATTCTATCTATCTACAGTATTTATATACTGCTTTTCAACTAAAAGTTCACAAAGCCGTTTACAAAGAAAATGGGAAAAAATTAAAGGCTATTGGGTCCCTGTCCCAAAAAGGCTCACAAATTGAATCTGTGGATAATGAGATTCATGGGAAACTTTTCAGTTGAAGTTTGTGAACTTTTCAGTTGAAAAGCGGTATATAAATACTGTAGATAGATTGATGGGAAAGGTCCATTAGAAGGCTTATGAGTGTGACCATAAGTGCCTTCCAGTTGGACACAGCCTCTGCACCCCTGATAGCATCTCCCAAATACATCTTCTGAGATGTATTTCTGGTATTCATAAATCTAGAAGTGGTGCTTAGAAGCCTCTTGGAAACCTTCTGTGCAGTGATGGACCCAGTCAGCCCCAAGATCCGGTTCGCCGGAAGTTGGGGGGCTGGGCCGGGGTCAGGGGGCTGGGCCGGGGTCAGGGGGCTGGGCCGGGGTCAGAGGGCAGGGCCAGAGGGCGGGGCCAGAGGTGGACCCCCAACTCTGGCACACTGCGCATGCGCCAACCTCCTCCAACTGGAGGAGACGCACTGTGCAAGCACCGACCTCGGCGCTTGTGCAGTGACGGCAGTCAAGAAGATGGTGGCCGGCCTGAACCAGTCCACCGTCTTTTTGACTTTCCCTGCTGCTGGCGGTTTGCCAGCGGCAGGGAAATGGGAAGATCCGGTTCGGGTGAGTAGGCCCGAACCGGCATCTGCCCATGCCTGCTTCTGTGGTACATGGAGGCATTGTGTGACCTCTATGCACCTCAGAACATCTCCTAGACGCTACCAGAAAGAATTCCTTTCCTTTCTGATGCTACCAGAAAGAATTCCTGAAAGGATGAGAGGCTATCCAGCAACAGGTTGAGAATCTGAAGTTAAGTCAAATACATGGATCTCACTTACAGTATATTTGAAAAAAAACAATTTTGGGGAGCCGTGCAGATTGCTGGCAGACCTCCCCACAACTGAAATAAGAGAAAGTTTTCAGATGCAATTGGAATACAACCACTTCGATCATGTCTGAAACTTTCACTTATTTCCAGATGTGGGGAGCTCTGTCAAGTGATCTGCAGTGCTCACCAGGTCTCCCCAACCCTGGCATGACTTAGTAGAATCCCTGAGAAAGCAGAAAATCACCCCCATTCCTCTGCAGGGATACCATCCTGCTGATCATGCTGCTGCTTTCTCTCTTTCTCTGTCCCTTAAAGGGAGCAGACCTTTACACCTACTGAGAGGCGGGTTACAACCCTCCCAAGTTTGAGTAGCACTGCAAAGGGAAGCCCTATTCATACTGCAAGTAGCAAACTGAGACTGAGAGTCTGAACTACTGAAATGGGAACCAAGGAAGTCTTGATTCACTGATCAGGCGCTTAGCTCCTATGCTATGGCAGATGTGTGGTACAGTTTTATACAATTAGGAGCAGTGAACTTGGTCACGTTAAGTTTGAATTAAAGAACACCCAATGTAAGAAGATTGTCTGAAAGTTCTTTTAAAATCAATTCCAGATGTATATCCATGGGGTTTTTAGTTAATTACCTAGAATAGCTAAGTATATGATCCCCAGTTCTGTAGGGGACTGATCTTACAAATCCCTTTCTAGGCTTAAAATAATTTAAGGATACTTTTCTCACAGAAGACTTGTTTAAGAAAACAGATCAGCAGAGGGCAGCCTTAACTTGCTTAATGTTAAACAAGACCTTGATAACTTTTAATCCATCTCTTTCCAACCATGACAGTACATGTATGGGTTACCTGTCTCCTCTGGCCCAACCCCTTCCAGCCATTCAACTTACATAAGGGCTTAAAAGAAGTGTAATAAAGTGCTGATTCATTTTATCCCACTGCGGTTTCAGGGGAAATGAAGTTAATCTGCCAGCCAGTCTGCCTGCCAGCCTAGCAGAGCAGCTCTGTGTGATAAGGCCACCCCTTCCTGAACACAGGCAGGACACAAGCGGTACAGCCATCACACCACTCTCAGCAGAAAGTATCATTCTGAGATGATATGCAGGATTTACTGTCCACGCTTATTCCATTTTCCTAAGAAACCCAAAGCAAATGGGTACATACACTAAAAAAAGATCAGCAGCTAATGTATGCTGTGGCTTAGTCTTGTTCAAAGTAGTCCTTTTTTGTCTGAGGCTTAACAGATTTATTATGCTGAGGGAAAGGTAGTTATTAGCACACAAAGGGTGGCTGACAACAACAAAAAGAAATGCTGCTCACCCAGCCTGATTCTCTGATCTCTGGTTAAAAGAATATTGAGCACAGTAGAGCCTATAGTTAAAGGAACTAACAGACAAAAATACCTGGAGGCACACCTCCCACAGCCACTATTACAACAGTTAAATGCAGGGCATGCATGCAGGGACGTACATGCACACAGTAAATCGAATGTCAGAGTCTTAAGAGTGGATGCACATTCAACTTTGTTATACTCATGCCTAACAGGTTTAAATGGCAAAGCAGAGATGTGGTGCCATCATGTGTGAAAGATGTGTGAACACTGATGTTCCATTAGCTATTAATTAGCTATTAATTGTTTTCATTGTCTTGTAAACAGCTTTGTGAACTTTTCTGTTGAAAAGCGATATATAAATACTGTAGATAGATAGACAGACAGACAGACAGACAGACAGACAGACAGATAGATATGACCAAGCTTCCCTGTTTTACTCACAGAAGCAACAAACAGAAAAGAATTGGGAACTTCTTCCACGATTATACGGGGATACCCAGAAACCCATGTTTAAAATGTAGGTAATGTGTGAATTCACTCTTCAAAGTCTGCAGCATTTTACCAAGGAAGTTTAGAATGTAATTTCAAACATTATTACGGAGCTGCGTTCCTGGATGACGGAGCTGTTTATGTATGAAATTTGCCTGAACACTGAAATATTGGGCACTACTTCTTTTGCCCTGATTCCATACACAGTATACTTGAAAGTCTCAGGCATTTATATCTATATTGATATATAGGGTCATCAGCATATATGAAGTTTTCCTCAGCTTTAAACAACAACAAAAAAAAACCAAACACAAAATACACAAGTCTCTGCTACAGTGAACTTCCTTGAGCCGTTACTGTGTTTGCATAAATCTGAAACCAGTGACCACATTTCTTAAATGCCCCTTCCCAATTATAACACACATATCAACGAAACCATAATTCTTTCCATATCCTCCGCTGGCAGGTGGGAAGTTGTGGCTCATTAGAATGCAAGTTATGTGGAAGGACATTCAGTTAAAGTGGTCTTTTATTTCCACATTCAAACCCCAATTCAGCTGGGTTTCAGAAGCAAGAGGAGCACCTGCAGACATGTGGGGCTGTATTTTGCTCTGTTCTTGGGGAGGGGGGCTATAGCTCAGTGGCAGAGCACCTCCTTTGCGTGCAGATGGTCTCATATGCTGTCCAGGCATCTCCAGTGAAGCCAAAGGAAAACTCCTATGTGAAACTCAGAGAGCTACTGCCAGCTGAAGTAGACAATGCTGAGTAGCTTGACAAAAGGAGCAGTGCTCATAGGTCTCTTCCTTCCCAGTAATAAAAGGGGCCTCCCATTCACTGAGCAGCTACTTGGAAATAGTTTCTCTATTCATTTTAAAAGAGCAAATATATCTTTAAGGTTTGGTTTGGTTCAAGGTACATGCCAAGGGAGGCTGCAGTGGTGAGAACACTGCTCGACTGAAATCCCGATCAGCACATCAATGGTTCGAGACCCAAGTACTGCAAGGCAGGTTGAGCTCCCATCCTTATCCCAGCTCCTGCCACCCTGGCAGTTCAAAAACTTGTCAATGCAAGAAGATAAATTGGTACCACTGTAGTGGGAAGATAACAGTGTTCTGTGCACCTCAGCGTAGAGTCATGTCAGCCACATGACCAATGAAGCATTTTTGGATAACACTGGCTATTTGGCCTAAAACGGGGATGAGCACCATTCCCTGGAGTCAAACACAACTGACAGAACAACCTGCGGGTGACACCTTTACCTACGTGCCTTTAGGACCAGCCAGTTCTTCCATAAAAATAGTCACTTGTAAAGATATTTGTTATTGGCTGTTAATTAAATAAAGGACTTAAATTTTTTGGGCAGCTGACTGAGATCTTTCCATTCTCCTAAGATCTTTCCACTCTCCCTGTATCTTTCACTTACCTCTGTAGAGACCAAAAAAGCCTTCATAACGCAAAACTTTCTTAAAACAATCAAAACTGTTTTTATACATCAGCTCTCCCACCACTGAACCGGATGTGCGCTGGTTCTGCATGCGTGTCTTCACAAGATCTATGGGGTACACAGCTGTGGCTCCAACAGCTGTAAAACAAACAGTGATAATGTTTAATTTTCATGTGCAACACCAGTTGCATATGAAAACATAGCAATATGTACAAAAGCTACTTCTTTCTGCAAGCATGACACAATCCCTGTGACACACAATGCTGCAAGAACCTGGAATCAGAAAGGAAAACAGAATGAAAAGTTAGCTCCTTATAGCAGCACCAGTATTTTTTTTTAAAAAGACTGAGCACCAACACCTGTACATGAAAATTTTACTCAGTAGTTACATGTAAGTTGCACATTAGGGCTCTCCAGAGATAATGGACAATCTGCGCACATTCACAGGGACATGTTCCAGGACTTTGGTATTTAAAAGAGCCAAACCCTGCAGCCAAACTTTGGCTCAGGATAAATACCAAACACCAGGTACACTAGGAAATTCCCTTAACCAGACAGAAATATTATTTTCATCAAGGAAATAATAAGATACTCCAAATATTTATCTCATGTTTGTCGGCATCTCAAAAATTTGGAGATTGATGAATTCTCGCCTTGTAACTGCTACTCTTTAGAAAGGTTCATTTAGTTGGAGAAGAGTCTAGTCAAAACAAGCTGAATTCTTCCTTCATCTTCATTCTCCAGCAGTTAAGCCTGGTATACACCTTTCCTATATAAAAAAGTGTAAACTGGCACACTACAAATAATGTTTTAGCATGTCACACTGATAACATATTGAACTTCCAGAGTGTAGTCCAAAGTGTTATTCCCTCCAAATACGTCCAAAATAAATTCAAATCCCCAGCACCTTATTCTGCTGCACATATAGGCTAGGCTGTCTTATTATCTGTAGCTAAAGATTCAATTCAAAACTATAGCTGCTGATATTTAGTTATAAAAAGCTACATTTAATAAAACAGCATATGACATGAATGAGATATGAGATGAATGGCGTGAGTGTGGGCTTGTACATCCTGTTTGAAAGATGAATTAGTAATTGATAACTAAAAAAAATCCATAAGGGAAGTGATTAAGGTCTCATTTTTTTTCCTGTCCTTTTTTAAATTCAGTTTTGTTTTGGTATCACTCACATCAACTATAATTAAAGCAGAGTGAGAGGCAGCATCTGAGAAGTCTATGTCATTCTGCAAGTTTTACTCCAAGGACTGTCTGGAGCCAGCAATGCCAGACCCATATTCTGTCAGGACCTCTGATCATAGGTTTAGGAGGGGGAAAGTAACAATAAAGAGCTCTCTTCAGAGCCTCAGCATCTTTACCTTGGGGAACAAAGAACGGCATCGTACCTGACCTCCATCAGCATGGCAAGATAATATTACAGCAAACCAGCCTTGAGAACAGCACACAGACCCGTCACTCACCTCCAGCAATTGAGCCCAGAGTGAATCTGTAAGCTGATTCAGCTACCTGGAGCCAGATAGGTCTGCCCAGATCACTGTAAGATTGCTATGAATGGAGGAGGAGGAAGGGGAGTGGAGCAGAAACAGAAAGAGAAAAATATAATTTTATGTATGGAAAAGGAGTAGGGAACTGAAAGCAGTTGTACTTTGAGCTTGTGTAAAAACTAATTGGCTAAATATAAGATTTAGACTGTAATGATATATCATAGAATCATAGAATCCTAAGAGTTGGAAGGGACCTAGTAGGTCCTCTAGTCCAACCCCCTGCCTGTAGCAGGAAATTCTCCTAGAGCATCTCCAACAGGTGCTTGTTGAGCCTCTGCTTGAAGATCCCCAGTGAGGGAGAGTCCACCACCTCCCTTGGCAATCTGTTCCACTGCTGAACCGCCCTCACCATCAGGAATTTTTCCTGATATCCAACCAGAATCTCCTCTCTTGCAGTTTGTACCCATTGGTTCTAGTTCTGCTTTCAGAGGCAGGTAAGAACAAATGAGCCCCTTCTTCCATATGACAGCCCTTCAGGAAGAGGGCAATCATGTTTTCCCGCAGCCTCCTCTTCTCCAGGGTGAACATCCCAAGTTCCCCCAACCTTTCATCGTAGGGCTTCCCTTCCACTTCACTGATCATTCTTGTCACTCTTCTCTGGACTTGCTCCAGTTTGGCCGTCTTTCTTAAAGTGAGGTGCCCAAAATTGAATATACGAGATGGTAGACTCATACACGGAGATGGAAGTAAATCTGAGTAAACTCAGTGATGCTTACCTCTGAGTAGATACACCTATGATTGTACCATAAATAAACCAAAGCAATATTTTTTTAATTCCAAGTTTTTTGTTTAATCTCCCATTAATACAGATCGTATTCTTTTTATCTCTATTTTGGGAAGACATGGACTTTCTTCTGTTATCCTATCTACAGTAATGAGGTGAATTAAGCATGTCCTTTTATGCCTGATCCTATACCCTACCATGCTACAGCATATAGCCATGCCATGCAGCTGTGTGTTGCATACTACTGGGGGTGGGGTAAGATCTTGTGAGAAAAAGTTTTCCCTTCCTCTCTTTAGGCCTCCTGATGGACTATGGGTCACCTTGATCCTATACCAGATATATATAGAGGCATAGAGACACCAAAGGGGTGGGATGAAAAATGGGGGATAAGGTATGTGCAACTGTTACCAGACTCACACTCCTAATATGACCTCCCCTAAACACCCTGATAATGTCCTTTTGTGCCTATTGCCCTTCTCCACAAACAATCACCTTCTCCACAATAAATCACTTTCTTGGCTGGGTCCACTGGTGGACCACAAGTGGTTGCCAGCCATGCTGTTGACCTTGTTGTGCACATCATTGTGACATCTGCACCTACACTATATGGGCCCTTCTATTCACAGAAGCACTACAGAAAATGCCCGATTGTGCCCTTAAGTACCCTTTAGGAAGGGAACTAAGAAGCTTATGGAAAGCCAATGGTAGAGCTTGGATTCTGAGCACAGTGAACGTTGCAATAAACATACGAAGTTCTTAGACTGTTGTGTTTGCTTCAAAGGAACATGTGCACATAGGTAGTGAAGCTCTTTCAGCCCAGACTGCTCAGTGCACTGTTTTGAACTCACCCTGTAGCAGAATTGGGACTTAGTAGTATCTTCTATAATTTATGTCAGTGCTGCTAGACAGCCATTGGGCAGCCACATTTTCATGTTCACATAGCATTATGAACAAAAGACTTTTGTAAAAGTGGTGATTATAGCATGAGGAGAGCAACCATCACTATACATCCCAGTATACAATCTTTCCCAGTGGGGATGTTTCTAATGGTGAATTTCATTTCTTTGTTCCCTGTCCGAAGAGGTTCACATCATCTTTCTACTACATAGTAACCTACTGAGAACTTCTTTGTTGTTGACAAGCAATATATAACTATTCAAAATAAAATCCTACAAAGACTGATGCAAAAGAATTATAATTTCCTGGGCACTCTCCTTCCATGGCCTTTAAGGGGATGCTCTTGGACGTCCTCTCGATAAATCTCCCTTGCTTTTAGTTAGCATTAAATACAGCAAAATTAAAACCAGCACAGCAAAGTATTTCATGTTAAAGTTCTGTTTGTGCTCCAAGCCCCTTCTTTTCTTCCAACTTCCCATGGTTGTTATTTTCCTTGTAAAACTCCAGAAGTCCTATCAAAACTGATGTGAGTCCTAATGATATGTCAGTCCTGTGCCTGTATTCTCTTTTCTTGTAATGGAAATATAACTTTCAACCTATCTGTGAAGATGTCTGCTATAGCCTATGGCATTCCTGTGTTCAGACAGGATATGTAAATTAGTATAATTAATGCTATGGCTTTCAAACAATGAATATTTATAAATAGAAAATTACTGTCACTGGCAGCTTTCCACGAAGCCACTGTACACAGATATTTAGCGGCTAGACAAAGAAAACCTTTCAGTGCTAATAGCAGCACCAGGTATGAGTGAAAGACCAGTTTCCACTCCTTTTATGTTTGCTAAATAGGCAGAAAAGGTATGCTAATAAAAAGTTAAGAACTCATTAGCTTTATCTATACCACCTTTCGCTATTAAGCGCCAACTGCGTTTACTCTTCATTCTTCCATTGACCTGCTCTTATAGGCCACTGTACCAAGACAACTTGTGACATAGGACATAAACAAAGTCCTATTCCTAGCACAGGGATCCAGTCACAAACCAAAGCGATAGCAGGGATCCAGTCACAACCCAACATTTCCAAAACCTATGGGAAATTCATATTGGAATCCAGAGTAAGTTGTTCTTACACCAGAGCAAGGATTTCCCGTAGTTACTCTGGATTTTGCCCTTTGCCAAAGATTTGTTTCAGATGCACTTCTTTCTGTGTTATTATCAATTTGAACACAGTCCTTTTTATTATGAGCAAATCCTTTGTGAACTATTTGCCTGCAATCTAGAGGTGTCCATCCTACCACCCAAACACATGAACATTTTGCAAGTTTCCCCGCAGTCTACCTATCTATACTATCAAACTGCTTTTCAAAAATCTCTAAATTTGGAAGAAATTGCTGCAAGAACTCTTCTGAAATCTACTGGAAGGGAAGAAAATCTAGGTAGAAGCAATTCCATTTATCTAATGCGCATGTCAAACTATTATTTACAACAATTCAGCTGGAAGTTTAAGGGGGAAATTTTCAAAAGGGAAATTCCCCAAAAATTACGCACTTAGCAAATATATAAAAATGTAAATTTAATAGAGTTTTTTTCCAGTGAGAATGATGTTGCACTTCAACCAGTTTGGATGTCCTGGCTTTCAGCAAATGAAATTTGCTGGCTACAGTTAATGAAATTGTTAAGTGTTTTGTATTTTCTTGAAGATACCAACCTGCCTCTGGAGTTCTGCCAAGTTGTATGGTAATGCTCCTTCAGCCAAGGGTGTGATTCTCTCAATGTCTGCCATTGTTAAGCGTCTATGGAAAGAAAATCAGAAATCAAGTATCTCTCCTTGCACACAGAAAACTAGCACAGCAGAAGAAAAGATTCTCACCAAGCCTTCTCTGGATGCTAGTTTTCTTTTTACAGTAAAGAACATGATTCATCCCATTGCAATCTGCAGATATATGTTCAGTCAAAAATATGCACTTAAGATACAAAAATCTTAAATGGGTCTTTATCTGCAGTGGTCACCACTCAAGAGGCTTGAGTTTGGAGAGGATCGAATGTGACGATCTCCAACTGCATTGAGAAGGGTGCTGTATTCTCTGCTTTGAGGATGGGAACACTCTGCTGTATGAAACAGAGCACATGTGGGGGGTTTCCTCCATCTATACCCTTTGAAAAAAGGCAGTTTCTATATACCCAGTGGACTGACATACATGTATGATACACTCATACGTATCACAGAAGCCAATTATTTCAGTGATTATTCTTTGCATTTTCTTGAAAGTGCACTTAACATATACGCCAAGAAGTGGAGCTTCAAAAACATTAAATTTCAAATCATAGAAAAAAATGTGTTTGCTATGTAGAATTTTGAAGAATTCAAATAAAAAACCTAATGCAAAAAAGTTTACTGTATGTCATGAGAAAAAATTGTTCTGGGAACCCCTCACAGCCTGGTTCCCTTTCTATGCATGCCCCATATATTAAGAACCTCCGAATTATAGTCTGCAAATTCAGTTGAGATCACACCACTAACATTATCAAGCACGTATCAATTTTTATTAAGCAAAGTGAACAGGGACTGCCACAGAATAACTACATAGTTTTTAGTAAATTGCAGATTAAAAAGTTTCACACAGAGGATACATATGTTATTTCAAAGAATAAACTCAAAAAGAACAGATTGAGACAAAAGTTTAATTTGTCAAGGAGCTGGTTCATACATTGGTTGCCTGGAAAATGTTTTTGCACAAGGCAGAACACAAAAAATGAAACCTCCCTTATGCAGGTATACAGACAATGCAATGGGTTATCAAGACAAATACAGTATTTGATTCCTATAATTCTTTTCCCTCAAAAATGAAAGAAGAGTAATGGGAACCAGGCATACAAGTGTATAGATATGCAAGCTACAGACCATACATACATACCATATGTACATAAATATCTGTGCATTGAGGGGTGCATGCACCATTTCAACACCGAACTGTGCATATAAGGATTTCTAACCCAGAGTTATCAATATTTTCTTTTAAAACCATGAAAATATAACTATTTGGAAGTGTTAATATGAAAAGTAAAAAGTGATAAGAATTACCCTGTAGCATTATACAAATCAGAGAGCTGATAGAGGATGTCAATTTCCAAAGGAGTAACTTGTCCAAATTTGATTGCAGATTGAGAGAATTCCTCTGTTTTTTTAATAAGAGTAAGAAAGAGCCAATTATAATAATTCAGTGTAACTGAGGGTGCAATCCTAACCAATTCAGATCAGTGCAACTCACCCATCTCCCCGTTCCCGTGGTGGAATGGAGAGGCTGGCACATTTTTGTGCACTGGCCTAACCTTCCATTCCCAGGAGTGGTGCCAAAGTGTCTTCTGGCACTTTTACATCCCCAGACCAGCATGGGACTTGCGCTAGAACTTGTGCTGGCTTAAATGGAGGTCAGGATTGCAGCAATAATCTCTCACATGCCATAGGCTCAAATCTAAACAAGAATCCCCTCTGTCTGAAAGACATTTTGCTAGAAATGTCAAGAAATTCTGCCATTTTAAAACACCTGTTTTAGGCCCTGAGGAAGGAAGGTGTCCCTGGGGGATGAAACCAGAAACCCTCTGGGGTTTATACTTGGGGAGTCCATAGAGCCAATATGGGACGTGACCCAGGGGGCTTTTGCTACAGAGGAGGCCTTGCACTATTCTCTTCCCTGCCAGACTTCTGTTGGGCTCACAGACAGGTCAGACAGCTTCTTTTGCAGCCAGCCACTTCACCACTACTACCCATCATCACTGGCCGCCCTGAGCTATAGGGGGAATAGGAGTTCCACCCATCTTTGCCCATTCTTCCTGGGTGGAGCTCCCTTGTGCCTAATGTGATCCCTCTCAGCATCACGACCACACTGTCCACTTCCCTTGACCCTCCTCACTGGCGGGGCAAGAAGGACATTGCAGCCAGCTACTCCAGTGATGTCGTTCTCATGGCTAGTACTAGAAGAGCGGATCACTGGCCACTGACAGTCAGAGCCAAGAGACACCCAAGAACACCCTAGACCTCCATGCAGTCATTTAATCTTAGTGCCCGGGTTACTTTGGCTGGCTGTGCAGCTGTAACTTTTGCCTACTCATGGCTGGCTGCTTCACTCCCGTGCCTAAATCCCTCAGGTGTCCTATTACAACCAGATGCTCCAACTTGCGAACCACACCATTAGAGCTCCTTAGGAGCCAGCCAAGCAAGGATCCCCATGCTTTCTTGGAAATCCAGTAAGACAGGGGACCAGCCCAAACCCTAACTTGCAATTAATAACCATCTAGATATTATGGCTTTGCCACTTTGCTTTGTGGCACTCTGCCATCATGTGCAGGAATTCTTGTATGCACAAAAAGGCTCAACTCTCTGAAAGATTTTACCCATTCATTTCAATGGAGACAATATAAAAGGGTCCACTTCAATCACTGAAGCAAACACTCATACAGACGCTCTATGTGTTTGATCGTAGGGTGCAGTGGGATATCTAAATCTTGTTCTGTATATATTATCAAGTTTCAGTGATCTCAAAGTGCTTTACCTTTGGTAACTTCAACGTCTTTTCTAGCACCTGCTATGAGGCTGTATATTTTTCGAACAAGCTCCATGTTGTTCAGCAAAGCATTAAAAGCATTGAAGTAAGAAAAGCTGACCTGGTGTGAAATAGAGCCACCTGCAGCCTTAAAGGAAAATATAGAGAGTATTAACCGTCTTTATAGAATTAAAATTATATAATTCATTATACACTTTAATTAATGAATCTTCAGAGAATCAGCTTGCTAGTGACAGAATACTGCGTGTCACAAAGGTATTCTGCTCACCTGCAAGAAGCAATCTGGTTAGAGCTAAGATCATCCAGGTTTTATGAGCAGCTGCCCCATGGAGCAAGATGTGAGACCATAGTCTGGGGCTATCACAAGTATAAAAGGTTCTTAGACTCTGGATTTGCCCTGCCTTCCCAGGTTGTCAGCTGGATATGAACATGCTATAAAATGCTTTCTGTTTGAGCTAGGTCTTTTAATAGCAAGATCTCCACATCTTTGGTGCCTTCCTTTCCCTTCTCAGTCCTGTCTTGTGATTTGATTCCCCAGTCCAATTTCTGGCTTCATTCTAAACTTCTCAATTCATATTGCTGGCTTGCCTCACTTCTCTTACTTAGATGGCACAGCCCTGGCACTTTTATTATTGTATGAAATATGAAGTAAGGTTACAAATGGTGGCATTTTTAAACAACAGAAGTCAAATCAACTGAAAACACCTTTGCTCTCTCAAATATATTCAAACTTACCAGCCTCAGCAAGATTGCTCATGTATCTCATAGGGTGCAATTCTAACCTAGGCCAGCACAACTCATTGGTCTCCCTGTTCCCCATGGAGATGTAGGGAGACAAGTGCATGTCTAATCCTCCCCCAGGAATGGTGCAGAAGAGTTTACGGCACTTTGGTGACATCTCCAGGTCAGCACAGGACTTATGCCGAGGCTTTGGCCAGCCTAGCAGGAGGATAGGAATGCAGCCAAAAGGTCCTAAATATTCTGTTGAGATAGGGTTGCCATGTTCTCAACAGGCTGCCATGTTCTTAAAAGTCAGTAAATGTCTTCCTGTCACCCCTTCTACCTATTATTTTATCATCACTGACATTTTTACAGTAGTCATGCTAGGAAAATACTAATAAAAATATTGCCATGTCCTGGACCTGCCTTCCATTCCCCACCCATTCAAGGTCATGCCTGCTGTCAGCCCTCCTATTCTGAAACATCTCTTCATATCCTCCCCATGCCCCCAACTCACCAAGTCACCCATGCCCCATGCTCACCAAGCTCATCCAACACAAATGGACACAGATCAGTGTGGAAAGGGTGGTACAACTCCTTGTGCCAGCCTATCTCCCAGGAGTGGTGTGCAACACTTCCAGGCCTGCTCAAGGCACAGATTGGATTGAGCTCTTAATTGTACAGCCACTGTAAACAAACTGAGTCAAATGAAGTTCAATACTTACCGAGACTAAATTTTCTTCCACAAAACTACTAAGCATGTGTTGACGAATTGTGGCCATGATATCGCTAAAATCCAGGCCAGTAATCAAGCCTGTTTTGTTTTTGTCTTTCAGTGCAAATGCTTGTCTTGCATGTTCTGATTGCAGCTCCTGAAATATTGAAAAACAATACTATATTGAAAGCGTCATTTTCAATATACACCACAACAATAAAGCACTGAATCCCCACTGATTCCATCCTCTCCTCCACTGGCCTTTTATGTGTATTGAAATGAAAACCAGCACAACACCTTGTGGATCATTTCACTCCTAATTCACGACACCAGAAGAAAAGCTAAAAGGAGTTTTGCATCGGATGTGATATTGCACATGGTCAACTCTGTGCATGGCAGCCAATCAATAAAGATGGCTTTAAAACTGTACAGAAAAAGTAATCCAAACATTACTACATGAACCAGGGTTTCTCCCAGGTTATTCCAAAGAACTTTTGTATTTTCAAAACAACTTTTGCAGTCTTTCATGCAGGCTTTGTTTTTGACAGACTGAACATGCACCTGACAAACCACTCTTGTGAAATCAGTCACCACTAATCACAAGCCGGCATGAAATCAACTGTGCGGATTATCTGATACGGATCATGACAAGCAAACAACTTGTCATGAGTGTTTAGAACAAGGGTGCCGGGAAACAATTTTTGCCATGATGTTGTAAAGCATACAAAATAATCTACAAGACAGATTTTCTCCACATACTCACAGAAATATACATTTCAGCACTTGTGTTATCTACTAGTGAGACTCACACAATGTTTTAACTGTACCAGATTCTCTGTTAACTTTACAAGTAGCGGCAACTTCATTTAATTAGTATCTGAACATAATGCAAATTTATTTATAGCAAAATTAACAGCATTAATGCCAACACAAGGAAAAATACCATGCTCAAAGTGTTGATCTAATGATGCAAATACTATATAATCTGATCAACCCTCTTTAATGTTACATCTTCATAAAAAACACAATAAAAATGATAAAGCCTATAAAAGTCAATGATAAAATCAAAATTGAACAAGATCAATCGGATGCAATGCAAACAGCTAAAAGAATCACATGCAAGTTAAACAATTCAAATCTAACTGAGGATCCTCTAATAAGCTATTGAAAGCTGCCAAATTTCTTGTCTTCAGCATGTATTCATGAGGCTGTCAGTCCCAGGTTATCCTATTTAAATGTTACTAGATGATTCAACTGTATCTCTGTTTTACAGTGTCAACCAAAAACAAGAGAAAGAATCAAGCAGTATCATTATCAAAAATAAGAACCAACCTGCAAAAACTGAGTGAATTCAGAGTACGTAAGATGCTTCTTTCTATTATGTCCAAAGTGCAATCGAATGAACTCACAGTCCCAATTGAAAGGGATGTGATGGTGGATTATGGTCTGTCCAAATATTTCTTTCACGTTTTCTTTAAACACAAAATTAATGCTCATTAGGAAAAGGGAAAAAGGGTTAACCATGCTTAAAATCCTTCAAACAGAAAACAAAACCATACTTCAGAAAATTAATGCTAATTACGAAAAAAGATTAACTATGCTTAAAAACCTATTAACAGAAAACAAAACCGTACTTCAGAAGAGCCTTCCAAAACAGAGAAACTTTCTTTTAAATTTGAGATCTGTTTATTTTTCTAGATAAGGACACAGTTGGTATAGGTTTTAATAGTACTTACATATTAATAGTATGTAGATCTTCCAGATTCATAATTTTACTTTATTCAGTTTTAATTACGATGCAATTTATTTCCTTCATTAACCATACCTGGTACTTTGAATGCTAGTATAAAATCAAAGGCATGTTCCTTGATTCGCCAACGTACAAAATTAAGACCTTATTGAAAAGCAACCAATACCAACATCGTTCTCTAACACAATATTTCACAGACTATGCATAGTGTGATTGAGACTTGATTATTACATTCACCTGTCTGAATGCAACTATTAAAGACAGATATAAGAAATGTCAACCAAAATGTGTCATTATCAGTGAAAATATATTAACCATTTCAGAACGCTGCCCGAAATATGACTCTTTTAAACTGAACATCTTATAATCATATAGTGTCCAATTATACTAATGGTTCATGTAGGATGCAGAACTGGGCCTGTTCAGACATAACTTCCAGTGAGAGGTTCCAACCTTGTGTGCATTTCAGGAGCATGTTCTCTATTGCCCTTATCATAGGGACCAGATGACATCTGATCCAGGCTGTATCACATTTACATGAAGATGTTGTCTTCCTGAATCTGCAAACAAAACTGCTCATTACTTCTGGGGTAATGCTGAGGAGATGGGAGAAAAATGGGCCCAACCAGAAAAATTCTTACTGGATCAAGGTTTCCTCTGAGAAAAACATCTGAATAGGTCCACTGGCCAAATAGAAACAATTACCAGCAGTATAGGATGTAATTTAACAGTCTGAAAATGTGCAAGGTCCTACTTGGGCAATCAAACAAGTAACAGTTTCTTCATCAATCACCTGTTCTTTTATTAACGATAGAGAAGAGTTTATTTTATTTTTATTTCCTCCTTTGAGACAAAACAGCTAAAAGATGATGGAAACAAAGAAGCAAACACTGGATGGCTGATTGTGTGAATGATTATTCTCAAATGTCAGATCAGCATTGAGATTACAAAACTCCACTCTGTTTTTACACATTTCATAGGAATGTAATGAATTTTTGTTGATTGTCTGTGACGTGACATAATTTAAATAGTCAACAGCAACAACGTTCACGCTGAATCAGTGATTTTCAATCTTTTTCATCTCATGGCACACTTAACAAGGCACTGAAATTGTCAATGCACACCATCAGTTGTTTTTACCATTGACAAGGCACACTAGACTGTTCAAATCTCCCAATTTTCCTATTAATGAATGTCAATCTCCAAATTCCCATGGCACACCTGAGGACTATCCATGGCACACCAGTGTGCCATGGCACACTGGTTGAAAATCACTGTGCTGAATGGTGGCTTCACCACTTCGCAACTGTTTACTTATGGAAGATAACTAAGCAACCAAAAGTTATATTGTGATCTGCAACAATAAATTACATAGCCAGTTTATGATCTGCAACAATAAATTACATAGCCAGTTTATGATCTGCAACAATAAATTACATAGCCATTGTGAAAGACAATGAAATCTTCCAAAACATTCTTAGAAACTGTTTTATCAGAGTTTAGATAATTGAGTGAAATGTCCCTAACCTTTTTATGGAACTAAGAGCACAATCATAACTATGTCTATTCAAAAGTAAGCCCATTGTGTTCAATGGGTCTTACTCCCAGGAAAGTATCTTTAGGATTGCAGCCTGAAATTACCAGGATTCCTTAGTGTTATACAAAAAACTGGGGTAAATTTGTAATGCAGACGCACTAGAATGAATTCATTGTAAAGTATTTTTCATTTGAATAATGCAAAAAGCTTTGCTTACTTTTAAAGCTCCAAATCCAAATTTAGATTTAATGCTTTTTAAAAGGCAAATAACAGGCAATATGAGTTGTTTCCTAGAGAGAAAAAGAATTATTGCAGTGCCCTACTAGTCCCTGTCAACCCTATAATCCTACATTTTCAGTGGTTTGACTCTTAAAACTTCAGTTTTTGTCCTTATTTAAATGATTACATTTTATAAACAGAAAAATAATATTTGACTGATATTAATGTACAATAATGATCAAATTCAAAGCGGTTACAAGTTTGATGACAACTCCAAGTAGGTAGAGAATAATTGCCTAAAAAGATATCAACACACTATCAATTATTTCAATGCTGTTTATAAATTCCAGCATTTAAAAAGAAGCGCCACAATATTTTCTCAACATGTTATAATATTTCATAACAATTAGGTACCATTCATTTATTTATTTTAGAATATGTCTATCTTGCCCTTCTCTGTAGCAATACAAGGTCCACGGTGGCTAACTATGCTTAAAAACCTGTTAACAGAAAACAAAACCATACTTTAGAAGACCTTTCCAAAACAGAGAAACTTTCTTTTAAATTTGACATCTGATTATTTAGTATCGTTCCAATTTTAGTATATGTGCTGCCAAAGTGAGCACAGATTTTTTTTCAGGGCAACAACACAGTTGGCATATATTTTAATCAGAAGGAGTGACACAATAACTCAGCAAATGCCACATTATGACTGTTTTTCAAGGTAAGTCACAGAATCTTGATTCTAGACTTGACTCAAGACATTCTGGATTTTCCCATCCCTGCCTTTTAATCACTCCAAGAAAAACTGCTTTTGTGATAGCATAACACTCACTGTATTGTCCCAGAACACCTGATGCAAGAGAAAGGCAACAGGATACAAGTACTGGTATCTTGTTGGCTCCCTGAAGCATTTGGTGGACCACTATGAGACACAGAAAGCTGAACTAGATGGGCCTTCGGCCAAAATCCATCAGAACTCTTCTTGTGTCCCTCAATGGCTCAGATCAGTCCTGACCAGAGATTAACTAACAGTGCTGAACCATCAGCAGCATTTCAGGGATGCACTGGTTATGAAAAGTATTAATAGTTATACTTCATAATATTTAATAACAGGAGGCTTCAGCTCCTTCAAAAGCATAAAATAATGTTTTACCCCAAAAAAAATTTGTAGGTGAACATTTTCTGCAACCCTGTTTGTCTCAAAGAACTATAGCCAGACTGGCCCTGACAAAACAGGTTTTACAGCAGTTATGCAATGAGGCACAATGATGACATTGTTAGATTCCATCTTTTTTTAAATGCAGCACTCAATTCTTTTAAGGAATATTATTTTCAGAGGTAAACTGTTGAGATGGATTTCTGAACCACCAGAACCACCCTCAGTGCCTTCATTGCTGCTCCAAGAAATATATTGTAAGCTCTGTACAAGTAGAATTCTTACCAAATGTCACTTCGCCATTGCCACTCTTGTCAAACAACTGAAAAGCAACAATGAACATTGCATCTGGTGTGCACAGGACAGACTCAAATGCCAAGAACTCTTGATAGGAGATCAACCTATAAACCAGAAATCACAAGCTTCAGAGAAGGGGGGCGGAGACAAGTGAAATAAAATATGCTGAGAGTCTGAATTTCCACTTTATAGCAAAGATAAATCAATAGAAGTTTATCCAGAGTTTCACTAGAACACATACACTACTGCATCATGGTCATTATCCAAATTAATTTGAAATTATTACATATGCACATTATCAAAAGAACAATGAGAGAGATATAGGGAAATATAAAAATATAAATGCAGGTGAACGAACAAAAGCATTGCTGTTTCTAAGGTGAGCAAAGAGAACATAGACTTACAGCCCAATCCAGAGCAACTAATCTGTCCACATAAGAGCCCTTAGGTTGCCCTATCTAACACTAGGTTGGAGCAACTGCAAGATGCTCCAGCCCAGTTACTCTGAAGGAGGCTTAGGGCAGAGCAAGGCAAGATAGGGTGCCCTAAGAGAGGTGGACCTGCTCTGCCCTAACTGGGGCAGCCTAAGCAGCTCAGGAGAGGCAAGTTGAGGGCATGTTGAGCATTGCCTAGGGCAGAGCAGTTACTCTGTATCCAAAGCCTGTTTCCAAGGCAGAAATGCCCTCTTCCAGCCCTCAGAGTTATACCACCTCAGGAGCAGGTATAGTAATGAGTAGACCCATAGGGGTCCATGATAAGGCCCGAGTAAGAATGGCAGTGCTCACCAAAAATCTGAGTTCTTGGCCAGCCTAGCTGCAACCCCTTCCTCTCAACCTCAGGATATGGAACAAACTACGGCTGCCCACAAACCTCAGGATACAGCAGGCCATTCCAAGAAGCCCCTTGTATTCACTGTAGAATGTACTGGCATCTCATCAGGGACTCCTTAGAAGGCAGGCACCCAGTGGCGTCACCAGACTGTGGTGCGGCTGGTGTGGGCTGCATTGGGGATGCGCTCCGTATGGGGTGATGTGCCGGAGGAGTTTGACTGTCCTTTGGCAGGCCCCGGGCGTCAGCACCCCCATTCAGGCCTGCTCCAAGGCGGAGAATCAGCCAGAAGCTGACACTCGTCTGAGGAGCTGGCCTGAACGGCCATCTGAGGTGCACTGCGCAGAAACACACAGAGCATGCCGAACAGCTTCAGAGGAGACTTCCTTAGAGCAGAGAAAGTCCGAGCCTCTGCACAGCCATTCGGCCTCACTCAGGAGGCGGAGCGGCAGCCGAAAGACTTCAGAAAGAGTACTGCACAGGCACCAACTCTGATGCCTGCACAGTCTCCCCCGAAGCCAAAAGGCTTCAGAAAAGTACTGCGCAGGTGTCAGAGATGGTGCCTGCGCAGTACTCTTTCTGAAGCCAGTTGGCTTCAGAAACAACTGCGCAGGCGCCAACTTTGGTGACTGCGCAGTCCAGGTGGGGGGGGCGTGCATCCCAGGGATGACGCACAGACTTCCGCACCAGGTGATGTGCAGAGTCATGTCACCACTGTAGGCACCACAGCTGTTCCTTGTTCAGTGTGATCTGAGGGGTATCTCCTCAGGAGCAAGTCTTCCCCTTGTGTCAATTACTTAGCATGCTCTGGAGCAGTTAGGGCAGCCCAGGCTTCCTGACTCTCTGGATTCAGCATAACTTTCTGCTCTGGATACAGAATAGTTAGGAGAGTGCAGTTAGGTCAGAGCAGGCTGAATTTGCTCTTAGCACTCTCCTAACTATTCTGTATCCAGAGCAGAAAGTTATGCTGAATCCAGAGAGTCAGGAAGCCTGGGCTGCCCTAACTGCTCCAGAGCATGCTAAGTAATTGACACAAGGGGAAGACTTGCTCCTGAGGAGACACCCCTCAGATCACACTGAACAAGGAACAGCTGTGGTGCCTACAGTGGTGACATGACTCTGCACATCACCTGGTGCGGAAGTCTGTGCGTCATCCCTGGGATGCGCCCCCCCCACCTGGACTGCACAGTCACCAAAGTTGGCACCTGCGCAGTTGTTTCTGAAGCCAACTGGCTTCAGAAAGAGTACTGCGCAGGCACCATCTCTGACACCTGCGCAGTACTTTTCTGAAGCCTTTTCAGAAAAGGGGGAGACTGTGCAGGTGTCAGAGTTGGTGCCTGTGCAGTACTCTTTCTGAAGCCATTCGGCTGCCGCTCCGCCTCCTGAGTGAGGCCGAATGGCTGTGCAGAGGCGCGGACTTTCTCTGCTCTAAGGAAGTCTACTCTGAAGCTGTTCGGCATGCTCAGTGTGTTTCTGCGCAGTGTACCTCAGATGGCCGTTCAAGCCAGCTCCTCAGACAAGTGGCAGCTTCTGGCTGCTGCTCCGCCTTGGAGCAGGCCTGAATGGGTGTGCTGACGCCCGGGACCTGCCAAAGGACAGTCAAACTCCTCCGGCACATCACCCCATACGGAGCGCATCCCCAATGCAGCCCACACCAGCCGCACCACAGTCTGGTGACGCCACTGGGTGCCTGCCTTATAAGGAGTCCCTGATGAGATGCCAGTACATTCTACAGTGAATAGAAGGGGCTTCTTGGAGTGGCCTGCTGTATCCTGAGGTTTGTGGGCAGCCGTAGTTTGTTCCATATCCTGAGGTTGAGAGGAAGGGGTTGCAGCTAGGCTGGCCAAGAACCCAGATTTTTGGTCAGCACTGCCATTCTTACTCGGGCCTTATCATGGACCCCTATGGGTCTACTCATTACTATACCTGCTCCTGAGGAGGTATAAGTCTGAGGGCTGGAAGAGGGCATTTCTGCCTTGGAAACAGGCTTTGGATACAGAGTAACTGCTCTGCCCTAGGCAATGCTAAACATGCCCTCAACTTGCCTCTCCTGAGCTGCTTAGGCTGCCCCAGTTAGGGCAGAGCAGGTCCACCTCTCTTAGGGCACCCTATCTTGCCTTGCTCTGCCCTAAGCCTCCTTCAGAGTAACTGGGCTGGAGCATCTTGCAGTTGCTCCAACCTAGTGTTAGATAGGGCAACCTAAGGGCTCTTAAGTGGACAGATTAGTTGCTCTGGATTGGGCTGTTAAGATATTTAACAATGGGCAAAATCCAGAGTAACTATGGGGAGTCCTTGCTCTGGTGTAAGAACAACTTACTCTGGATTCCAATATGAATTTCCCATAGGTTTTCAGTGGGTTGCGCAGTAACTACGGGTGCACGTAAAGTCTCTGACGTGCTCCCGTAGTTATTCTGGATTTGGAATGTTATTCTAAGAAAGCTCAGGTAACAGCACATACAAAACTGTAAACTAATTATGGGCACAATCCAGAGTAACTATGGAAAGCCCTTGCTCTGGTGTAAGAACAACTTACTCTGGTTTCCAATATGAATTTCCCATAGGTTTTCACTCGGTGGTGCAGTAACTACGAGAGCATGTAAAGTCTCTTACGTGCTCCCGTGGTTACTCTGGATTTGGGGGTATGTGTTGTGTTTTAAGGAATATTATTTTCAGGGGTGAACTAAACACAAACATTCTTTTCTACACTTGCAGATGATCCAGAATAGGGGTTTTTTCCAAGGTCTGGGTCAGCATATGGCATGTCAGTGAATGGCACAGCATGCTTAAATTAGACTTTCTGCAAGTCTCTGGGATTCTTCTAAAATCACCCCATATTAGTTGATGGAAATGAAATCTATGCTAGAGGAGAATGAGAAGGTGAGTTTTATGCTTCTTAGGCATGCATTCTTATGCAGAGGTATTGGCTAGAATTGACTTCAAAGAATAGAATTGAACCATATTAGGCTGTTAAAATCATGGCTTTAGAAAACTAGCCCTACAATCCAGAGTAACTACGGGAGCATGGAAGAGACATTGTGTACCCGTAGTTTCTGCACCAACTAGTGAAAACCTATGGGAAACTAATATTGCAATCCAGAGCAAATATGTCTTACACCGGAGCAAGGACTCCCTGTAGTTACTCTGGATTGAGTTATAAGTTTCCAAGGAGAAGCTCTAGAATTTGCTTTTATTCGAACACCAGAAATATTCAACTTGGTTAGAATTTTATATAGAACGTAAACTTAGAAAGCCAAGAGTGGCATAGGATTACAATATATTTTTTAAAACACACTGAAATAGTACTAGAAGGGAAATAAAATAAAGACATTTACAACACCAAAAATTACAACTGCACACAACATAACCCTACAGAATTTAAGAGGCTTTTAATTTCAATAAATGAAATTTACATACACAAGGCTGCATATTATTTCAATGTTAACCTTTAATTGCTTCTCTAGTATTACTCTTCAATGGCATCTTTGACCTCTGCTCTCATGTATTTTAACTTCTTGGCTATTGTCCAACGTCATCTGCACTTTCCTGCTAAAATGAATTTGGAGACCTACGTAAGGAGAAATGTAGAAAAGCAGGCACAGGGTTGCTCTGCAACTGAGTGGGTTAAAAGGCCATGTCTGAGAAGAGTGGACATTCTGTAAATTAGTTTCCAAATGCAATTTAACAATAAAGAATATTGTCCATAAGTAATGTTTAAAAAGCTCTGCTCATGTGACCTTATCTTGATTAGGCAAATAGTTTACTTGCCACATACAACGATTAGTGTCTCTCTTCCCTAATAGATCACATTTTTGAGGGGCCTTCTGTGTGTGGAGTCCATACACCACAAAGGGCACATGACTGCCCTGCCATTTCTTATGCTGCCCTCATCCAGTTACTGACAACAAGGATCACAGTTTTTGACTGCTTATTAATTGAGATTAGAGCTTCTCCACAATGGTCAAAAGGAAGGAAATGAAGTTTTTACTACTTAAATACATTCTTTACTCATTTGTGATTGAGCTTCCAATATAAGCATTGCATGCCAATTACCCATTCTACAACTTTATGTCTGACACAAAGTACTTCTTGCTACTCTATTTTTTTCCAGCTCTTCCAACGAAAAAATTAAGACATGCTAAAATACTGACTAGATAAAGTTGATAATTCAAAGGATTTATTGAAGAAACATTAACTGGATATTTAAAAATGCAGCTTCCTGCATTCATTACAAACCCAGAAGTGGCTTTATTTGCTGTTTACAGATATTTGGAGGCAGACGGAAGCATGAAAGGGAGGGCCACAGTCTCCATGGACTCTCCAGAGAACCACAGCAACTCATAGGTAAGTAGGGGAAAAAAGGATTTTGTACTCAGTGGCAGCACAATTGTGTCACCACCCTCTAACCACCCCACAAGCATGGAGAACTTCACAGGGTGATCATATGACCAGAAATTTCAGGATTCGTCCTCTTTTTTAGCCTCCTGTCCGAGTGACCTCCAAAAGGGCTTCGTTGTCCTCTGTTTTGGCTTTGTTTTGGAACTTTGCAATGGTGTGCTGTACCCCATCATGTCATATGTCATTGGATTCATATTGCAATCCAATGTAAAAATCAGTTTTAAAATATCTCCTTCCTATCAAAAGTTATGGCCAAAAAAACTTAAAAACTTAAAAATACACATTGAGCTCTATGGGAAAGTGAAAGTGCCCAATATTGTGGCTTTACTCATGAGTAGGCAAACATGCCATTGTCCGATGGAAAGGTCAGGCTGAGAGGAATCCAAGAGCTTGTCCTCCTTTGAAGTTTAGGGATCTGGTCACCCTGGAACCACAAGGTTCCCAAATGCTCTCTGGAAGCTGAACAGACAAGCTTCTTCTAAAACTAAATGGCAGCCCAACTCTTCAGAAATAGGAGCTACTGTGGCTTACATTCAAAGAAGGTTATATCCATCCATGAGGTTGTCACCTTAGGAATTCAGTCAAAACTACGTAATTTCTAATCACAGAGAACAGAGTCCTCACCCATCCTTTGTTTGATCTGCCACTCCTGCCAACAGTTGCACAGTTTTAGGATTATAACGAGGGTCCGTGTGCAGTCCTAAGTATCTACGCACAAAATCTTCTGGTGTCATGTAATTCTCTCCATCTTGTTCAACGCTGGCGTACTACAGATGAGACAAAAGAAACTTCAATTACTGTTGTATAGATGGTTAGCATTTTTTTAAAAACTGGTATTAGTGGTCCATTATAGATTACAGAAATTAAGCAAGAATTTAGATATTGCCAGAATTAATCTACCAGAGTATGCATGTGCATAAAATCCAGGCAACCCCCTGTACCTATAGATCTGGTTCTCTATGGTTCCATGGCAGACAGCATCTACACTAGCAGGACATAGTCAAAATATTAACAGAAAGGACAGTTCCTGTTAACCTCTTTCCTAGAGTAGTGTTTCTTAACCAGTGGTACTTGAGGTGGTGTTTGGTGGTATTTGTGGGACTCCCAGACACTTGCTGCCTATAAGCGAGACCAGGAACAGGTAGAAGGATTCAAAGTATGCTTTTCTGTAATTCTCATCCACTCTGAGCGTCTTACACATGTTTGTCACAGCACACCTGGTCTCTCAACCCAGAAGTAACAGGAAATTATGTCATCACCCGTTACTTCTGGTGGTACTTCAAACAGATGGTACAGTGTGATACAACAGAGGACAAACGTTGAATAACACTGCTTTAGGGTGCAGGCTGCGTGCCTGCATTTTGCATTTCTGTTCCCGCATGCCTTTTGCATTCCTCAATAAAGCAGACACTAAACACAAACAAAACAAACATAGGGTAGGGGCAAGGTGGGAAGAATTCCAATATCCACATCCTATTTTTCTGTGTTAAAAAAAAGAAACTGCAGGGGAGGAAAAAAATTGTGCACCAACATTTTTTAGCAAAGTGTAAATCTTAATTAAACAAAGTGTAAATCTTAATTAAACACAGCTTCACAGGTATACTATTTAAAAGGATACCATACTTTAGAAATAGGACCATCCTCACTTCACTAAGGAACTTAATTAGATACTGAAAACGTGAGGATTTTATCTGTCATTCATATCTGGCACATCTCTTCTAAGTTGGTGCTAAGTTTGCTGCAACATTGCACATAGTTGCACTCAAGTATGTATATACAGCAAAAAAACAAGCTTAGCACACAAGTACATGTGGTAGAAAAATAAGCTAAGAGTAAGTCAATGGATATAGGCCTACAGCCTTAATGTCAGAGCTTTCTGCAGTATGTAATCAATCTACTGATGTAGCTACAGGGTGCAGGGGGTGCAGTTGCACTGGTTACAAGCATTAGGGGGGTATCAGCTGAGATTGACACTTGTGACTAAAACCATGAAAAATAGGGTATGTATGAAGGATAATACCATCATGTTATATATAACTGGAAAGGTAATTTAATGCAGAATGCAAAGAAACAAACTGCATTAGAATATCTATACTCTGTCAGACGTTATGGCCAATTAACCAGAAAATGAAAACAAAAACCTATGGAAGAAAAAGTGGATTTTACAAAACTCAAACCTTCCCATGATACTGATTGCTCTGAGAGCCAATGAGATGTAATTCTGATACTGCATGGAACTAACAAGGTGTTAATATGAATCAGCTCTCAAACGAACTTCTGAACCACCAGACACTTCAAGCCCATCTCTCAATCCAAGGTTTTACTGTAAATGCCTTTGAACCCAACGGAACTTACTTTACCTGAACATCAAGATTAAAGGCAAGTGGTTTCTATTTTCTGCAACAAAACTTTTTAGTTGTTAGCAAAACAACTCATGAGAGAAGGTCATGACATTTAGAGTGGTGTTGGCAACAAGACAAATTTCTAGAGCTTGAGAAAATAATTAAACCTTTTGTGCACTGACATGTTTTCTACAGATTTATGTCAGTTAGCCTTAGTTACCCTGTCAACGCATGGCCTAAAACTCAAGATTTTTACATTATGACAAACAGAGTAATATACTTCACATTTCTTAACTAGGGATGTTATTTAATTTATTCAGAATAACAAACTTAAAAACATTATGTGTTAATCTCTTGGCTGATGTTAAACGGCTATCTTTTGACAATCTAAGGGCGAAATCCAAAGTAACTACGGGGAGTCCTTGCTCCGGTGTAAGAACAATTTACTCTGGACTGCAATATGAATTTCCCATAGGTTTTCACTAGGTGGTGCAGTAACTATGGGTGCACATAATGTCTCTTACGTGCTCACATAGTTAATCTGGATTTGGTACTATGCTGTATTACTTCTAAAACAAAACTAATATAATTGTCATATCCACAAGGTATGGTCACCGAACCTACTCGCCCATTTCCATCCGTATACGCCATCATTACTGAGCAGGAATATCCTATGAAAAACTTACAGAAATGCATTCTCAGTTATTGCTTTTCAAAACAAGGATTCCCTTTTGCTGGATAAGCTGTTTTTTCCGACGGGCTTTTGATAAATGGAACTCCTAATACAATGTTTGGATTAATATTAAATCAAGACAATTTAGGAATGCTGACTCAAAACCATCTTAAACACATTAAAAATAACTTGCCCCAATTTTTAACAAACAGTCTTAACAATCAAGACAACTTTATTTAAAGACAAATTTCAGCATAGGTGGTTATGAACTGAAGTCCACTCCATCAGATGCAAGCAATCCACTTTGAATTTTGACAGAATGTTATTTGTTCACAATATTTTCAATGTTTTATTTTTGCTGTTCCTCCTTTAAAATACATAGTAACATGACATTTAAAGTTCTCAGAACAGAAGGTGTCTTTCTAAACTGGGGTCTCCAAGCATTTTGGCCAATGCTTTTATATATATATAAAAGAATTATATAAATTCTATACTTAAGAAATGGAAATCTAATTCTGAAGGCCTCAGAACACAAACTATTCTGGGGACATTCTGGATGTAGAGAGCTGCTCTGGCTGTGTTCTGTTGAGCGGGCCAGAAGTTGTCAGTGGACCAGATGCTGGCTGAGGGCTACAGAAGCTTGCTGAGGCCCCTGGGCTTTGGTTTGGAGACCCCTTCTCTGAACAAGTAGTAACCTCCCCTTCATGCATATTCTGCTTTTTATAAGCATAGCTACTGTTTGCTTTAGCAAACTGAAGCTGCACAGCAGTAGTGATCAAATTTAGATTAGACTGATCCCATAAAGCTTTGATTATCACAGAAGCTGTCCTCTCCCATGTTAAAACGTCCAAGAAAGACTGCCAAGCAAGACAGTGTCTTGTACTGTAAACAGGCTAGCCAGGAAAGGCACAAAATTAGATCCCATGCCATTTTTTACATGCAGTAACTTGTCTGTACAAGTAACTAATAGGCCTGGGACAACCATTCTCAGCCCACTTAGATAACTTCAGAAGAACTCCTCACACGTAAGCAGTCAAACACAGTCAAATCCTATCCACATCTGCTCAGAAAGCCCATTGTATTAAATGGACTTGTTCCCAGGAAACTAACCCTATAATCCAGAGTAACTACAGGAGCACATAAGAGACATTACATGTACCCGTAGTTACTGCACCACCTATTGAAAACCTATGTGAAATTTATATTGCAATCCAGAGCAAATTGCTCTTACACCAGAGCAAGGACTCCCCGTAGTTACTCTGCCCTGTGTCTGGGATTATAGACACTGTTATTCAGTTTATCACAAGGCTTCCAACAAAGTGTCATGTTATGACAGTCGCACCCAATTTTCCAAGGCTCTCTTCCTCCTCTCTAGGTGCCCAAAGGTGCACTCAAGGTGCTCAAAACGTGAACAACCCAATCTGCTAGCACCCACAAAGTTAGGGATTGCATCAGTACTGAATGTTGGTTGCCTGCCCTTCCAGGTTTCAACTAAGCAGAATTTTCTTGAAGGAGATTCAGCATCCTACATCAAAAGTGTCTGCCATCTCAGCAGAACATGAAAAAGGCAATTATCTCTTATTTCCTTCCACATTACCTCCAGTACCAAGCATTGCTTTACTTTTTCACTAACTGAAAGCATTCCCCCTCCATTCATTGAAATAAACTTTTTTAACTAAATGCTTTGCTCATTGGCTAATTTGAGAGTGGGATGTGAGGATGTACACTTATTTACTAATTACTTTTTAAAAAATTTTAAAAATTCATTTTTTGGCCTCTTGTTTCTGTTTGACTCTAAAGCTGAACTACACCAGACGAAAAATTCAAATAATATACATTTAAAGACACATTGTTATTCTTGATCTGCTCTACTATAAGGATACCTAAGTCAGTGGTGGGCTCCAGCAGGTTCGCACCTACTCTATAGAACCAGTTGTTAATGAGAGATAGGACATATAAAGTTTAAATATAGCCATTTATAAGTGGCTGCTAGATGGGCATAGAACCGGTTGTTAATTTCTTTGAATCCCATCACTGGTTACCTTCCTGCTTTCTCAGCTGCTTAGAGCAGACTCCAGAAACAAGTAATTACTCCAACCTTAGTGAATTATTTCCCTTGCAAATGTTCTCTGGACATGAAATTTATATATCTGTGCGCATCAAGATATACTGTATATTAGAGCAAGTGTGGAACCACAGAATGCTTAACTGCACAGATGGCCAAACTTCAAGAAAAATACATTTGTGGAAAAAGCTTCAAATTGGGGATATAAATCACAGGCCTCCATCAGTCTTGAAAGACTATGGTATCGTGCTCGGCGCTGCATATGCTGCATGCAAAGCATGAAAGCCTGGCTTAGATTGTTATGGAGGATAGGCTGTTACCCAAGCAGCAAATCCCCCCTCTCCACGCCACTGAATTAGTCCAATGGAAAGGCAGAGCCAATACGATTGGATCCAGCTGGTGTTGCAGAGCTGGGCTAAGGACAGGAGCTCACCCTGTTTTGTAGGGTCGTCCCGGGTCTCAAACCCTGGCCTACTGGTTAACAGGCACAGCGTCTTAACTGCTTGCACCACCCACAGCCCACAGCCACAGGGATATAAATAACACACACACAAAAATGTATTTGTACCAGGACAGGATTGTAAACTGTACAGGAACAGACACATTGCAACATTTCCCAACAGTAACCTGCTAAAATTCAAAATCTTCAAGGGGAAAATGTTCAGAAATTGACAATTCCAGGCCTTCTCCTCAACGCAGGAAGGAAGGGGAAAACCCAAAATCTTCTGTCCACTGCAGGAGTGGGCAAACATTTTGGCAGGATGCCATATCATCTCTCTGACACTGGATTGGGGGGTAAGAAAATAATTTACATTTCAAATTTGAACATATTTTATTTATTTATTTATTTAAGGAATTTGTATCCCGCCTTTCTTCCCCCAAAAGGGGGAACTCAAAGTGGCCAAACAATTAAAAAACAATAAAACACCACTAAAATTACATATGGTAATAAATAGAGATAAAAACACATTAAAATGTAGTTAAAATACAATTAGATTAAAGCTAAAAATGTAGACTAAAAGCGATAAAACAAAGAAGATAAAAAAGATAAAAGCCCCCCAACCTCTGCCCCCATTTAAAAAGCTTTTTTAAAATAAAAGGTTTTAAGGCTCCTCCTGAAGCTCTGTAGTGAGGGAGCTTTCCTCAGTTCTAAGGGGAGGGAGTTCCAAAGCCGGGGTGCCACCACCGAGAAGGCCCTATCTCTGGCCGCCACACCTCTCACGTCTCTTAGTGGCGGCACAGTCAGAAGGGCCCCCTCAGATGATCTTAGGTGATGGGTCGGATTGTACGGAAGAAGGCGGTCCCTCAGATACCCTGGACCCAAACCGTTTAGGGCTTTAAAGGTCAGGACCAGCACTTTGAATTCAGCCCGGAAACGAATGGGCAGCCAGTGTAGTCGCTGAAGCAGTGGCCCGACAGAGTCGTACCGACGAGCGCCAGCAACCACACGGGCCGCCGCATTCTGGACTAATTGCAGCTTCCGGACTGTCTTCAGAGGCAGCCCCACGTAGAGCGCGTTGCAATAATCTAGTCTCGATGTCACTAGGGCATGGGTCACTGTGGCCAGATCCAAGCGACTCAGGTATGGTTGCAGCTGGCGGATCAGCCAAAGCTGAGCAAAGGCTCCCCTGGCCACAGCCACCACCTGGGACTCCAGGAGCAGCTGCGAATCCAGGAGAACTCCCAAGCTGCGAACCTGCTCCTTCAGAGGGAGTGCAACCCCATCCAGAACGGGGTGATATTCCAATACCCGAGTCGAGGGCTTCCGGACCAGGAGAACCTCTGTCTTATCAGGATTTAATCTCAGCTTGTTCACCCTCATCCAGTCCCCCACTGCCTCCAGACAACGATTCAGGACTTCAACTGCCTCCTTGGACTCAGGAGGAAAGGAGAGATAGAGCTGGGTGTCATCAGCGTACTGGTGACACCTCACTCCAAACTTCCGGATGACCTCTCCCAGCGGCTTCATGTAGATGTTAAATAGCATGGGGGATAGAATGGAACCTTGTGGCACCCCGCACCGAAGAGGCCAGGGTGCCGAACAAGCATCCCCCAGCACCACCTTCTGGGACCGGTCAGCCAGGAAGGAGCGGAACCACTGCAAAACAGTGCCTCCAATCCCCAACCCGGCCAACCGACCCAGAAGGACACCATGGTCGATGGTGTCGAAGGCCGCTGAGAGGTCCAGCAGGACCAACAGGGACGCACTCCCCCTGTCCATTCCCCGGCGTAGGTCATCCACCAAGGCGACCAAGGCAGTCTCTGTCCCAAACCCCGGTCTGAAACCAGATTGGAAGGGATCCAGATAATCAGCTTCATCCAGGACTCTCTGAAGCTGAGACGCTACCACCCGCTCAACCACTTTCATTTTCTTGAATGAATATATCAGAGATATCTATGAATGAATGAATTTAACAGAGTTTATTTATAAGGAGAAATATAATGCAGGTACATAGAACCAAGTGAGAACTGTGAACTGTTGCCATATACTTCTTGCACAGTGAAAACATACAAACCAAGCCAGAAACACATAAGAGACATACCACCAAATCCAGAGTAACTATGGGAGCACATAAGAGACTTTATGTGCATCTGTAGTTACTGCACCACCTAGTGAAAACCTATGGGAAATTCATATCGGAATCCAGAGTAAGTTGTTCTTACACCGGAGCAAGGACTCTCCATAGTTACTCTGGATTTTGCCCCTAGAGACATACCGGTAACTTGTTAAGAGCCAAAGGGCCAAAGGAGTTAAATTAATGTTTGCGTGCCAGCACAAGCTCTAGATTTCAGAGGTGCCAGAGACTCATTGGAACCTGGGGGCTCTGTGTGGGTCAAATTAGGGGTCTCTGAGGGCTGCAATGGTTCCAGGCCAGGGTCTGTCCACCCTTGGACTAAAGGGAGTATAGGTCCCTTAAAATTTTGTGATGGGTGCCTGTGAAAGAAGCTTGAACCTTCCATCTCACAGTTCATTAACGTAAAGAAGTGCCTCTATAGGCAGAAGCCCTTTTTCCTTCTAGAGCAGTGGAAGTTAGAATACCTTTTAAAGAGGTATAGGGATGGGATAAGGATTTTGAAAGAGGACTGAATGAGTCCACAAAAGGAGAGAATACAGATATTAAACAACTAACATAACAATTATTCTTTCCTGCCAACTCTTACCTCCTTTGTTTCATGTCTACACACATTTTTTAACTACAAGATCCTCATCCCTATAAGATCTTTTTGAATTTAATGTAGACAGTCTGATGGTTTATCAAGAATTGGGCATATTAAAAAGTAATAATTGCCTTCCAAGTTTTCTGCACTTGGTTCAAGAATTCACATTGCAAAATCCATGCACTCCATGTCAAAATGATGACCTGTGATACAACTGGGCAGATGTTTGGCATAAAGGTATCACATATGATAAAGCACACCATTTCCCTGGGAACAGGGAAAAGGGCATAAATATCCTGTTCCCCCATCAACACGTGAATTCTATTTCTCTTAATGATCTTCACCTTCACTTGTCCCTATTTCCAAGGGTAGCCAAATTTAGGCAGGAATGCACACCCTTTAGGCATCAGAGCGCTGCATAATCAAAAGAGCACAAGAGAAGTGATCCATGAAACCAGTGCAATACTAACAATGTTTCAGCACGAGGTGCTTTATATCGTAATACACAGGGTCAGGTTGGACAAGCAAATTGAAAGCTTGGCCTGGCACAGAGAAATTCAAACCCAACCCATGCATTAAACCAAATAATGAACAATATTAGAAACACACAACCCCACAGGCACGATCCAGCCAAAGTTAAACTCTCACAGCTCTAACTGACTTCATCAGGAGAGTTAGGCACATGCTTCAGTGTCTCCCATTGAAATCAGTGGGCATAAATATGTCCCACTGGGCAATAAAATGCAGCTTTTGACATAATGAAGTACTGTAAATTTGTTATGTGAGGCATCACTGTATAAAAAAATAGATGAGTTCATCATTGAACCTTATATTCCATTGTTGACGCCTACTACTCTTTATCTACCCAACCACTACTTATAGAAAAGTATATTTTCATACATATCTATGAATTATAAAAATGGAACAATACAATGAATAAATGAACTATTAGAAATAGAAGAAACCAAAACCGCTAGGCCTAGAAGCGTGAAATTTGGGGAGGGTGTTCCTTCTGTGATGGAGGCACCCACTAAGAACTGGTTTTCAGAAATTCCAACCAGAAGAGGGTGAAAAGGGGCACAACACGTTTTTCTTCCTATACTTTCCATTGAAGAATCCCTGACTGAGGGACGCTCTGCCCCAACGCCTGGACCCAGAAACATGACATTTGGGTAATGTATTCTTTCTGTGACAGGAACGCCCACCATGAACTGACTTCTAGAAATTTTACCACTAAGGGTCTGAAAAGGGGTGCAACGCATTTTGGGCCTATACTTAACATTGAAGACTGACTGATCAACTTCCAGCTGAGGCACTAGGTGGAAGGGTGCACAGAGGATGACGGTGTGTGGGGGGGGAGGGTGGCATGGGGGTGTGTGCATGGGGGTAGTGCACATGGGAGGGTAGTGTGCATGGGGATGATACACAGTGGGGGTGTTGCTGTACATGGGGGGTTGATGCGCATGGGAGATGATACACAGTGGGGGAGTGTTGATGCGCATGGCTGTTGATGCTCATGGGGGGATGATGCTCATGGGGTTGTTGCACAGTGGGTGGATGGTGGATGGTGTATGGGGGGAATTTTAGTCCTGCAATGCAGGTACATTTTCGCCAGTTAAAGATAAAAAGGGATCTACAAACATTCTCATGTTTTAGCCTGATTCTCATTATATCATTTTCTGCTGGCAGGGGAAAAGCAATCTTTCTATGGAAACTCTGTGTGTGCATGCATGAGTGTGTGTAGTTGGTGCCACAATGCAAAAGAATACTAACAAGCCAGTACATGCAAAATGTTTACACAGGCCCAATACTATCCACAGCTGCAGCCATAGTAACAAAGTATGTGCTTCATTATGCAGTGATGGGACAGTTATGAAGGCTTCCTCAGGGTAAGGGGCCACTTGCTACCAGAGCTTGGGCTGCATTGTGGTTGCATCAATGCTGGAAAATGGATTAGAACTGATTCCAGCATCAATGCTGGAAAGTCTACTATTCAACAGTAGACCCCACATGATCACTGGCATGAAATATACTTTTCTAAGAGTACAATCTAACCATGTCTACTCAGAAGTAAGCCCCATTATGTTCAGTGGATCTTACTCCCAGGAAAGTGTGTTTAGGATTGCAGCCAGGCAGCCCAATCCAGAGCAACTATTCCTTGCACATAAGAGGCCTTAGGGTGCCCTATCTATCACTAGGGTGGAGCAACTGCAAGATGCTCCAGCCCAGTTACTCTGGAAGAGGCTTAGGGCAGAGCAAGGCAAGATAGGGTGCCCTAAGAGAGGTGGACCTGCTCTGCCCTAACTGGGGCAGCCTAAGCAGCTCAGGAGAGGCAAATTGAGGGCATGTTTAGCATTGCCTAGGGCAGAGCAGTTACTCTGTATCCAGAGCCTGTTTCAAGGCAGAAATGCCTTCTTCCAGTTCCTCAGAGATATACCACCTCAGGAGCGGGTACAGTAATGAGTAGACCCATAGGGGTCCATGATAAGGCCTGAGTAAGAATGGTAGTGTTGACCAAAAATCTGAGTTCTTGGCCAGCCTAGCTGCAATCCCTGCCTCTCAACCTCAGGATATGGCACAACTATGGCAGCCCACTAACCTCAGGATACAGCAGGCCACTCCAAACATCCATCTTGCACTAGAAGAACTGCAGCTGTAACTGGTTGTCAGGAACTGCTGGGCTTCCTTATAACGTAGGCACCACAGCTGTTCCTTCTTCAGTGTGATCTGAGGGGGGTCTACTCAGGAGCAAGCCCTCCCCAGCTGTCACTGACTTAGCATGCTCTGGAGCAGTTAGGGCAGCCCAGGCTTCCTGACTCTCTGGATGCAGCATAACTTTCTGCTCTGGATACAGAATAGTTAGGAGAGAGCAGTTAGGGCAGAGCAGGTTGAACTTGCTCTGGATTGCGCCCTAAGTTAACCTGAAGATTACTGATGATGCAGCAGCCCAGAGTCAGAATCCTATAACTTTGTTTCCAACCTCACAATGTAGCTCTGCACCTAATACCACCAAACGAAATGCAAAAGCGGGAAGGGGAGATGAACAGTGCCATTGGCAGAGAAAAGGGAAGGACCACACATTATTTGTAGTCTAAGTTTTCTTGGCACTTACTTAAACTTTAAAAGTGTGACAAGATTATGACTTAACAGATACAAAAGGGAATAGATAAACAAGCCAGTTCAGGAGTAAAGGTGGGGAGGCTGGATGGGGGCAAGAAAGAAATAAGCCAAGTCTGCATGACAAAACTGATCAAAAAGCCTGCATTACAAACTGACTGTAGGCCTCTGGGAAAGTGCTGTAAGCCCTTTCATTCTTCAGTTTTGAGACCAAACGGGTGGTTCAACTGGTTTTTCTATAGCTGGGATGTGGGTGAGACAAAGGGTGCAATCCAGAGTAACTCCAACGCAAGAACAATTTACTCTAGATTGCAATATTAATTTCCCATAGGTTTTCACTAGGTGGTGCCGTGACTACATCGATGTAAATGTCTCCTGTAGTTACCCTGGATTGTAGGGAAAGTTGCTTTTTCTTCTCCATAGATTCAAGCAACGTGAGGTAGAATTTGTGGGTAATTTTCTGGTTTGCTGCATCCAGCTGTACATGCTACTGTGCTTAAAATTCCTTTGGATGCTAATGGAAAGGAACTGGGAATCCTTATTTATTTAAATCATTTATCTCACCTATCTATTTTCAAAGACACCATCAGGCTAGCAACATAATTTAATAAGGAACGTAACCATTTAAAAAAGGAATAAAAGTACAAAACCGAGAAGATAATAAGCATACACTAAACTAGTTAAACTAAGGAACAGAGCAAAATCATAAACTTGAATAGAAAACCAAATGAAACAGGTACATTTCAGCACTCTTTCAAATGTAGATCAATTGGGTGTCCCTGGGGATAGAGTGTGCAATCCTATCCCTGTCTACTCAAACATAAACCCCATTTTAGTCAATGGGGCTTACTCCCAAGTAAGTGAGGTTAGTATTGCAGCCAAAGTTCCTCAGTCACGATGTTGCCACCAAGAAGTCCCTGTTTTGCATCTCCACCAGCATGGGATACAAAATAGAGCCCGTGATAATGAATGAAATATCCAAACAGATCATGTGGGAAAAATATCCAGGGGAAATATGTCCTTCAAATATCCAAGGTTCCAGATGAGCATACACACAAACTTGGGAAGAAGCACCATTGGGCACAAAGGGGCTTACTCGCAAGTAAGCATGCATGATTGTGCTGCAAAACTCTTCCTGTATGAGACACTGTAGAAATTAATATCTACCTTTTCCAGCATACCATCAAAAGACTGAGAATAATAAAAGCTAAAAATAAAGATAATCAAATACTGATTTTTACCTTCAAAAATATGTTGCGCAGTTCATTGGGATCTGCTCTTTTGGTTGTCTGAACCTATAAAACCAAGGCATAGGAAAAAGTTAATGCATCACTTGCAGAGTTACTCAACTACCAAGCAGAGAAAATTCACTCTGCAATCTTCTGATAAAGGGTAATAAACATCATCTCTTATCTAACTGATAAAAGCGAATTCCAAACATTCAGGCATCTGTTTGCATTGCTTAACTTAATTGAGATGCTCCTGTCAGTTGTCAAACATGGGAGAAATGCCAGGGAATTAGGAAAAAAACCCAACAAAGACAAATGCAAAAGTAAAAGTGCGCCAACCAGAAAACACATGTGTCTTCAGGCCAAAAAGTCACAGTAAGTTCCCAGCAAGTGTGTGGATGCCAAGAAGTACAAGTAGGCATCTGCAAATAAACTAAGCCTACCCTCTAGACAAGATCAGGTAGCAATTTGACATTAGCATATGCAGCAGAATATCATGTGCTACTATATGTGTGGTTATTTTTCTGGATCAATTCCAACACTTGAGAAACCTTTATGGCCACAAAGCACTTCTAATCTCAACATGGTGAGATCCACTGACCTCATGGGTTAGGTGAGACACTCCTGTTAACATTCCACATTATTTGGATTAGGGTATGCCATTAATATGACCATCTAAAAATAGCCTAATTTGCATAAATTATAATTGCCGGACAAAAAATCCGGTTGGTCATCTAAGGGTTACCAAGGACTTTTAGGCCTCCTCCTCTTTGAAACTACTCATGCTATACTCCAGTGCAGACCCATTCACAAATGTGAAATGGGCTTCACGAAAACACCAGTTGCTAGGTAAAGAGCATACACTGCCTTGACACTCTTTCTCCCATACCCTTCATGCTAAATTTCCTAATTTCCCAGCTCTCAAGGACGTGTAATATGGCCTGTCTGTACTCCAGCCTGTAGGATAACAACCATTCTGCATAATAACCAGCTTTCATGGTGGTAATCCTCCCACCATGTCCTGGTTGTTTTTGCTTAACTCAAATTTGAGTACTCGTTCGGGAGCTTGCATATGCCTTTGAGATATTTTAGGTGATCCTAATAAAGTTATCAGCCTACTGTGACTTTTGAAATATTTCCAGAATTTTGCATTTTCCCTTGAGGCCTACAAGGCTTGAATTTTCCTCTTTCAGTCCTTAAGAAGTTAACAACTAAGGACAATGCTTGATTTTTGCCTCACTTTAGACATAAGGCTGCATCTATGCACTTTGCATTAATTTATTGCAGAATAATCATCACCTCCGAGACTCAGCAAATCATTAACATGAATTACAATCTACCCTTTCTTTATACTAGCATGACAGGATAATTTACTGCACAATCCTAGGCAGGTCTACTCAGAAGTAAGCCCAATTGTGTTAAGTTGGGCTTACTCATCATCATCAACAACAGTATATACCACTTTTCAATGAAAAGTTAACAAAGCAATTAGTACTCCTTGGAAAATATACATAGGACTGCAGCCTTAAAGTGATCCTGAGTGATCACTTGGTGGACCTGACCTGCTGATGGCTATCCTGCAGGGCTTCAGGTCTGGGTCTCCCACTTGGGAAAGGTGTCAAAAAGGCCTCCATCATTCCATCCCCATGAGCCTTATCCTAAGTGATCACTAAGGCTGCAATCCTAAGCCCCAGTTAGGCTGGCATAAATCCTGTGCTTACTTTCAGGTGTCACAAAAGTGCCATAAGAGACTTGGGATAGGGTTACGCCAGAGCACAGGTATGCACTTGCTTCCCTACATCACTACGGGAATGGGAAGACTTATGCCAGCCTAGGTTAAGATTGAATCCTTAGTTGAAGTGGATCACTTAAATCACAATCCTAAACATGTTTACTCAAAACTGAACCCCATTGTGTCTTACTCCCAGGAAAGTGTCTTTAGGATTGCAGCCTATGTCAAAGTGATCCACTTTAACGAAGTGATCCTGAATGTAAACTTTTAAACCTTTGAAGGCTCCAAACTCTAAAACCTTTGAAGGCTCCTAACTTGGAGGTGGCCCTGCCCTTATCTTGGAGAAGCTCAGCATGGCCAATGGTGATAACCACACATTCCCTCTTCAGTGCCACTTACCCATTCCCTTCCCTTCATTACCACATGCACCAACATATTAGTTTTCTTTAACTAGTTTGGCACAACTAACTAGTTAACACATCACCCATAAACACATGCACTGGGGAAAAATGTTGTGTGGAGGGGGAGCCACCCCACTGAGCACAACCCATGTGGCTGGATGGGAGGCTCACAGCTGTGGTGAGGTATGTAGTTGTTGGTGGGGTCTTCCACCAGACCTCAACAGTAGTGGGGCTTTACCCACCCTACACACACACACACACACACCCCATGTACCCTTCCCAGCAAGTGGAGGAGCCTTGTCATGGTGGGGTCCCCAGTTCTCCCTAGGAAAGGGCCCCCCTCAGGGCTGAAGCCCTCAGAGGGCAAGCCCCCCTTCCCCACAGACTCTCCCCACCACTGCAAAGGGGTGCCCAGGCAAGCCTAAGGGGCTAGAGGAGGAGGAGGAGAGTCACCTTGACCGCCATGCTGAGCTCAGGGAAGTGGATGGTGGAGGAGGAGAAGGAGGAGCCTTGCTACAGCAGCAGCAGCACCACAGCTCTGGAGAGCAGCCCAGTCACCCGCCCACCTCTATGTTAATGAGCAGCAGGCAGGCTGGGGAGCTCAGCTTGTCCCTGCACGACCCCATTGCCTGTGGCTCTCCTGCTGGGGTGGGCTGCAGGCAGTGTCCAGATATACTCCTTTTCCAGGACAGATCCTCTTTTTTAGCCTTGTCTCCCTGGAAAAAAAAAAATCATTCTTCTTTTCCTTGCAGCATGTAGACTTCTTGCAATTCATACATTATATGGAATAGTTTCAAATTTAATAATACTAATATAATATATGCAGTATAGTGTTTATGTTAAGCACATGAAAGCAATATTTATGAGTGTTTTTTAGCTTTGATTTGGGCATGTCTTACATTTTCAACCTTTGTCCTTTTTTGTGATTAGGACATATGGGACCCCTTCCTCCCATTCCCAAGAGCATGATCCTCATCACATCATATCTCTCAGGCTGCAATTCTATCCACACTTTCCTGGGAGTGAGCTCCATTGACTATAATAGGACAGAGTTACTTCTGAGTAGACAGACCTAGGATGGGCTCTCTCAGGCTGCAATCCTATCCACACTTTCCTGGAAGTAAGCTCCATTGACTATAATAGGACAGAGTTACTTCTGAGTAGACAGACCTAGGATGGACTCTCAGGCTGCAATCCTATCCACACTTTCCTGGGAGTAAGCTCCATTGACTATAATAGGACAGAGTTACTTCTGAGCAGACAGACCTAGGACGGGCTCTCAGGCTGCAATCCTATCCACACTTTCCTGGGAGTAAGCTCCATTGACTGTAATAGGAGTTAATAGGAGCCAACACACATAGGATTGAGCTGTCAGACTCCTGCAACCTCTTGAGTACTGGCATTTCAGACTGCGACCATTGATGAGCTTCAAAGAAATTAAGAACCGGTTCTCTGTCCATCTGGCAGCCACTTTTAAATGGCTATTTTTAAACTTTATATGTACTATCTCTTGTTAAGAACCGGTTCTATAGAGTAGGTGCGAACCTGCTGGTGCCCACCACTGACTGCGACCCCTTTCAAACTAAAAATCTGTCCAAGATCCGCTATGAAACTTACTAGAATGGGACATCACTCATGATCCTAGAGCTTTTCAATGTCTTTTCTGGAGTAAATCCCATTGTGTTCAATGAGACTTACTCCAAGGCCAGATTCCAGGATGACGGATCCCACTTTCTCGCAAGCCTTCTGACCCGAGGTCACTACCCCCCAACAGGGTTCCCCGTTCCAACTTTGAGTACCACTGCTCTTGAGGAGCACAGAGCAGAACCATTGCAGGATGGTTATAGGTGCTGGTTGTCCTCCTAGATCAGTGTTTCGTCACCAGTAGTATGGGTATCACCTGTAGTTTTTGAGATGGTGTCTGGTGGTCTTTGGCACCTGACAGTGAGAGCAGGAACGCATCACAACAAAGTGGCAGGAGGCCCAGCTCAGCAACAAGTGTCCTGTCCATCCTGAGTCTCTTACTGGTGTTGGTCATATTGCATGATCTGGCCTCCCAATTCCCTTCTGCTTTCAAAATAAATCTCAAAATAATAATCCCCAAGATCCCCACAATATTTCCCAAATAAATTCCTTATCAATTAATTTCCTACCAGATTCCCCTTGTTTCCCCCTCCTCTAAGAAATGTTCTACACGTTTCACACAAAATCCCTGTTTTTCCTTAGTTAGGAAGTCATTGGCTATGTCTTTGCAGTTCAATCAGTGACATCTCTGTTCTCAGCCTTCTT
Organism: Cryptoblepharus egeriae; assembly: GCA_030015325.1. Taxonomy (NCBI): domain Eukaryota; kingdom Metazoa; phylum Chordata; class Lepidosauria; order Squamata; family Scincidae; genus Cryptoblepharus; species Cryptoblepharus egeriae. Next base: position 89,024,341 of record JAREYC010000001.1, read on the forward strand.
CAGATTAAAGGAGATCATAGGCTCAAATTAAAGATTCAGGGACAGGGACAGTGAGTTGTTGTTCAATCAGTAGCTACCTGCCAGTGCCCTGCTGGCCTACCCCACCTCCAGCAATGGCAGTGCCTTCTTCTTCCAGCCTTCAAAACCCCTCTAGTAGTCTAGTACTCAACAATCCTCTTAGGGGCAGAAGAAAGCTACTTTCAAAAAGCTGACAACTTGGACCAATAAAATCACATTTTCAGTAATGTGAAATGGAGCACAATCCTTCTGATGTTTACTTAGAACAATGATTGAATTTGGGATGTGTGTAGTTAATTCTAATTTAGTGTATATAATATTGCAATCTGTCTCAGGGTGTGGGTGGTGCAAGCGGTTAAGACACTGTGCCTGTTAACCAGCAGGCCAGGGTTCAATACCCGGGATGGCCTCACAAGACAGGGTGATCTCCTGTCCTTAGCCCAGCTCTGTGACGCCAGCTGGATCCAATCGTATTGGCTCTCCCTTTCCATTGGACTAATTCAGTGGCATGGAGAGGGGGGATTTGCTGCTTGGGTAACAGCCTATCCTCCATAACAATCCAACCCAGGCTTTCGTGCTTCGCATGCAGCATATGAAGCGCCGAGCACGATACCATAGTCTTTCAAGACTGATGGAGGCCTGCTCAGGCAATATTTGGGATCCCAGGTTAGTTCTGCTGTGCTGTCTGGAAGTAGCAGTTTCCTCATTTATTTGGACTTTTCCCCACTGATTTAATACAGTACAGGAATACTGTACAAGATTAAGTGGTTTGTAAATCACAATATCACAAACTTTTTGGTTGCTCCAGCAACAAATGCTTCTGCTCCCTACAGCCCAATCCCCTGCATGTCTACTCTAAGGTAAGTCTCATTCCAGTCAAGGAAATTTACTCTCAGGAAAATGTGCACAGGATCCTTGCTTAGGCAGCACTTACGGTATATTAAAATTGGAATGATACAGGAAAATGTGCATAGGATTGCATCCCTTGAGTGCAATCCTAACTAGAAGCAGGTAAGGAATAAAGCTCCATTGAAGACATTGATACTTCTGAGTAAGCATGCACAGGAGTTTGTTTCAAGTCCTTTTTGTATGTATTTGGCAAAATCTCAAGTCCCTCGCATTACAAAAGCTGTCTGTTATCACAGCTCATTAATTTTGCTAGATCACTGGGTAGAGTAAGTAGCTGATGAATGGAAACTTATGAACTGTAAAAAACGAGATCAGACATCCTTTAACACTTCCAGGTTTTCAGTCTCTGATGTTCTTGCTGAAAAGATTCTCGCAGTTTAATCAAATATATAGCTTGAACATCCTCTTTATATACTGGTTGTTGAAAAAATCTTGCTAAAGGTGGAGCAAATAAATTACTATTGCACATAAAGAGAATATATAAATCCACAGAAAAGCAGAGGATTTGGGAGGTAAAGGCAGGTGAACACTTCTTTAGGAAGAGTCCTACCATTTAAGCCACAATGTTTTGAGAAATATTTTAAAAACAACTCTGTGTTCAGTGACATCACTAGGATTTATATCACCTGGTGCGGGAGACCACATGTCACCCTCATGATAGACCTCCTTCCATGCACTGGTTGGGGCAACAACTCAGGTTGTGGTGTGGTGATGTATCATTGCCTTGCCTCCCCCTGGTTTTTTTGAGTTTATGGTTTGATTGAATAGAGCTATTTCAAAGTAGTTTAATTGAATTCTACTGTAAATTATGCATCAAATGAGGCATATTGGTATTATTCCTACAAACCTCAATTATAATGATTTTGGTCACTAGTGGCGTCACATTTGCCCTTCACCCCCAGGCATCCCTACCAAATACTGTGCATCGCTGTTGGACCCCAGGCACCAAAATTGGTTCTTAGTGGGTCATTATATCACAGAAGGAATACACTTCCCAAATTTCATGCTTATAGGTCCTGGAGTTGGGGCTGGGTTTTGATCAGTCAGTCTTCATTGTTAATTATAGGGACAAAAACACATTGCACCCCTTTTATCCCCTAAAAGGTTAAATTTCTAAAAATTGGTTCTTAGAGGGTGCTCCTGTCAAGGTGGGATTGTGTGCTGAGGAAAGGTTACAAATGTTCCTTCATCTGGAAGAGACCTCCATAACAGCTCCCCTACTGCAGGATGCAGTGGATGTCTCATTGGCGCAGTGTTGGAAAATTGGATAGGATTTAGTCTTTACTTCCAAATTAAAGCTTTAATTTAAAATACTAAATTAGGTTTGCAGCCTAATTTACTGAAGGCACAATCCTAACCAGTTTAAGCCAGCATAACTCACCCATCTCCTTGCTCCTGCGCATATCTGTGCACTGCCTAACCCCCTCCAAGCAGGGTGACCATATGACCAGAAAAACCTGGATTTGTTCAGATTTTTAGCCTCCTGTCCAGGTATCCTACATTTTGGCTTCATTTTTTAACTTTGCGATGGTGCACAGTACCTCATCATGTCATATGTGGTTGGATTTGTATTGCAGAGCAGAATCCAATGCAAAAATCAGTTTGAGATATCTCCTTTCTAAAGTTAAATATCAAAAGTTATGGCCAAAAACCCAAAAAACAAAAATATAAAAACAAAACAAAATACATTTTTGGAATTTTTTTAAGCAGTTAGGAATTTTGGCTTGGGGGTTAGGAATTTTGACCTGGGGAGTAGGAATTTTGGCCTTGGGGTTCAGAAACTTTGGGTTTGGCATCTGGTCACCCTGCCTTCAAGAGTAATGCAGAAGTCCTTTATGGCACTTTTGTGCTATCCCCATGCCAGCACAGGATTTGTGCCAGGAAATGTGTCAGTCTAAACAGAGGTTAGGATTGTGCTGTGAATTAGCAGCTAATTTTACTTAATAGCTGCTGAATTGTTTCACTCCCTATATTGCAAACCAACAGCAATAGGTAAGAAGATAGATTATCCATCAGTTTCTGACATAGATTTATGGCCTGATGTTTTGTTCAGTTAGAAACGTATTCTTTAAAATAATAATATCTCAACAACAAATAAGCACGTGTACATGAGATTATATAGTCTGAAGGAATTTTCTAAAAACTACAACTAGTGTTTCTCAAACTGAGGTTTGGGACCCATTAGGTGGGTTGCAAACCAATTTCAAATGGGTCACCATTCAGGTGGACAATATTTTATTTTTAATATATCAGACTTGCTGCTCAGGGTGACCATATGAGCGGAAATTCCCATATTTGTCCTCTTTTTTAGATTTCTGTCCTGGTAACCTCCAAAAGGGCTTCATTGTCCTCCATTTTGGCTTCATTTTGGAACTTTGTGTTAGTGTGCAATACCGCATCGGGTCTTATGGCATCGGATTTGTATTGAAGAGTAGAATTTAATGCAAAAATCCGTTTTGAAATATCTTCTTCCTATTAAAAGGTATGGCAAAAAAACTAAAAATAAAAAACATTGAGCTCTACGAGAAAGAGAAAGTGCCCCATATTGTGGCTTTACTCATGAGTAGATGAATGTGCCACTGTCCACCAGAAAGGCCAGTCTGAGAGGAATCAAAAGACACCAGACTAATCCTGATCCAATGAACACAGCCTCCAAAATCACCCCAAAAGGAAGGCCCTGAAAGTTGCATTCATCTCTATGGGGCAGTGGTCCTCAAACTTTTTGGCCCCAGGGACCAGTTCTGTGGAAAAGAAATTTTCCAGGCACCAGCCCAAGGGTGAGGGGAGAGTTCTGCCTCTGGGAACCTGGAGCCCAATGTCTCAATGCATGTCTACTCAGAGCAGGGATTTTCAACCTTTTTCAATGCAGGATTCATTGAAGATGCACGAAGCCATCCTAGTCACTCTTATTGGAGAGTAAGGCTCATTGACTAGAATGGGACTTATTTCTGAGTAACAGGCATTGTATTGGACTCTGAGGCTGTAATCCTTCGACCAGCCCTCCTGGTGTGAGGAGGGGAAGATGCACATACCCTACAATCCAGAGTAACTACAGGAGCACATAAGAGACATTACGTGTACCCGTAGTTACTGCACCACCTAGTGAAAACCTATGAGAAATTCCTATTGCAATCCAGAGCAAATTATTCTTACACCGGAGCAAGGCCTCCCCGTAGTTACTCTGGATTGTGCCCTTAGAGTCCTTTCGAGGACCAGTCAGGCAGCTGCCAAGGACTTCTTATGGTCTCTGGACCGGCGGTTGAGAAACGCTGCTTTATGGGAACGGAAAGGGAGCCATACTGAGACTTTACCAGAGTAGGCGAATTTGCCTTAGAAAATTGGAAAGGGCAGGCTGAGAGGAATCTGGTCCTTATCCAAAGAATGTAGCCCCTATCAGGTACCCCACAAGGAAGCCCCTCCTCCAAGATCCACTGCATTAAACCCTTTTAAAGTGAAACTACACAGCCAGCTTTACTCACGAGTAAGCAAGTATGCCTTGGCTGGTGTGCCTTGTAAGCAGGCAGCTTATAGCCTTCTTGGCTATATATATAAAACTAGCGAAATGTACCCATGTTGTGGAAGTAAAATACCCCCGTAAACTATTCCCCATTGCTCACCACCCCCATGCGCATCAACTCCCCCAAGCACATCAACTCCCCCATGCACACCAACCTCCCATGCGTACCAACCCCCCATGCGCACCAACCCCCAGTGCACCCTCCCTCCCAGTGCATCAGGCAACAGGCACCAAATTGGCTGGATGTTGATCAATCACCCCCTTAAGTGTAAAATTTGTCAACATTAGTTCTTGGTGGGTGTTGATGTCACAGAAGGAACACCCTCCCAAAATTTCAAGTTTCTTGGTGTGGGGGTTAGGCAGAATTCAAACCTTCTGGTTTGAATTTCCAAAAACTGGTTCTTAGTAGGTGCCTCCATCACAGAAGGAACACCCTCCCTAAATTTCACACTTCTAGGCCCAGCAGTTTTGTCTGGGCATTGAAGATTCAGTCAGTCAGTCAGTAACTTTTCAGTGTTAATTAGGATCCCACATTTTTTTTTACACATATGAGTGCACAGGTCCATTGGACCCGTAAATTCAATTATTAGATGTATTATTATTGTAGACGTAGTAGTACAATTATTTTATACTAAATATTGTGAAGTTATGAATTTTAATTATAATTTTAGCTAGCAAAATATTGAAATATTTAATGGTCTAATGGATCCTTCCTGGGAACTTGAATTGAAATCTGAATCGGGTCCAATGGACCCAGCCTGGGAACTTGAATTGAAATTCGAATTTCACAATACAGTAAAATTTTGAATACATAAAACCTGTAAATTCAAAACTTTCATGCTTTTGGATTTGTAACTATCTAATTAGCAGTAAAGAAGTCAGAAAGTCTTGTCAAGTTAAAATAATAAATTCCAGTAAAAAACACCACACAAAACTTCCAATCGGAACCAATGGACCCCGGTGGGATCCTAAGGGTTTTAAATATATAAGAAGGCTATCAAAATGTACCCGCATTGCGGGAGTAAAATACCTTCCATACACCATTCCTCCATTGTGCAAGTCAGTGACTTTTCAGTTTTTTAGAAGAAGAAGAAGAAGAAGAAGAAGAAGAAGAAGAAGAAGAAGAAGAAGAAGAAGATTGAAGTCACTGACTGACTCACTCATCAACACCCACCCAAAACCGCTAGGCCTAGAAGTGTGAAATTTGGGGAGGGTGTTCGTTTGGTGTTGGAGGCATCCAATAAGAACCGGTTTTTGGAAATTCAAACTGGAATGGGGTGAAAAGGGGTGCAATGCATTTTCCTCACTATACTTTACATTGAAGAATCCCTGACTGAGGGACACTGACTCAATTCCCAGACCTGGAAGCATGAAGTTTTGGGAGCGTATTCCTTCCATGAGTGGAGCACCCACTAGAAATTTAATCCTTAAAGGGCTGAAAAAGGGTCAATGCATTTTCGGCCGATACATCACATTGAATACTGATCAATGCCCGGCATGAAATTATGCAACTGCCCAGTAGGGGTGTTCATGGTTGTGGGAGAATGGTGCATGAGGTGGGGGCATTTTGTGCAAGTGTGGGAACTGATGCACAATGGGGGGTTGATGTGCAAAGGGGGGATGGCATATGGGGGGTATTTTACTCCCGGAATGCGGGTACATTTAGCTAGTCATTAATAAATTTTGTGTAATAGTTTTAATTTAATAACTACTATAATATTGTGTTTAGTTATTGTAAACTTTTAATTCACTTAGAGCACAATCCTAACCATGGCTGCAATCCTAAAGACACTTTCCTGGGAGTAAGACCCATTGAACAAAATGGGGCTTACTTTTGAGTAGACATAGTTAGGATTGTGCCCCATGTCTACTCAAAAGCCCCATTGTGTTCAATGGGTCTTATTCCCAGGAAAGTGTCTTTAAGATTGCAGCTACAGAGTGCAATCCTAACCTGGGATAACCTAACCTCCTCCTGCTCTTCCTCCTCCACCTCCAAGCTGTTCATTAGAAATAACTGTCACTAGACAGTTGGGACCTACTCCCAGTAAGTAATGGGATTTTTTCCCCACATGCTCCTGTGAGACCTACTCCCAGTAAGTAATGGGAATTTTTCCCCACATACTCCTGTGGGACCTACTCCTACTAAGTAATGGGATTTTCCCCCACACGCTCCTGTGGGACCTATTCCCAGTAAGTAATGGGATTTTTTTCCCACACACTCCTGTGGGACCTACTCCCAATAAGTAATGGGATTTTTTCCCCCACACGCTCCTGTGGGACCTACTCCCAGTAAGTAATGGGATTTTTTCCCCCACATGCTCCTGTGGGACCTACTCCCAGTAAGTAATGCGATTTTTTTCCCCACACGCTCCTGTGGGACCTACTCCCAGTAAGTAATGGGATTTTTTTCCCCACACACTCCTGTGGGACCTATGCCCAGTAAGTAATGGGATTTTTTCCCACATGCTCCTGTGGGAACTACTCCTACTAAGTAATGGGATTTTTTCCCACACGCTCCTGTGGGACCTACTCCCAGAAAGTAATGGGATTTTTTCCCCACACGCTGCTGTGGGACCTACTCCCAGGAAGTAATGGGATTTTTCCCCCACACACTCCTGTGGGACCTACTCCCAGCAAGTAATGGGATTTTTCCCCCACACGCTCCTGTGGGACCTACTCCCAGGAAGTAATGGGATTTTTTCCCCACACGCTCCTGTGGGACATACTCCCAATAAGTAATGGGATTTTTTTCCCACACGCTCCTGTGGGACCTACTCCCAGTAAGTAATGGGATTTTTTCCCCACACAGTTCTGTGGGACCTACTCCTACTAAGTAATGGGATTTTTTTCCTACACGCCCCTGTGGGACCTACTCCCAGGAAGTAATAGGACTTTTTCCCCACACACTCCTGTGGGACCTACTTCCAGGAAGTAATGGGATTTTTCCCCCACACGCTCCTGTGGGACCTACTCCCAGTAAGTAATGGGATTTTTTTCCCACATGCTCCTGAGGGACCTACTCCCAGTAAGTAATGGGATTTTTTTCCCACATGCTCCTGTGGGACCTACTCCCAGTAAGTAATGGGATTTTTTCCCCACACGCTCCTGTGAGACCTACTCCCAGTAAGTAATGGGAATTTTTCCCCACATACTCCTGTGGGACCTACTCCTACTAAGTAATGGGATTTTCCCCCACACGCTCCTGTGGGACCTATTCCCAGTAAGTAATGGGATTTTTTTCCCACACACTCCTGTGGGACCTACTCCCAGGAAGTAATGGGATTTTTTCCCCACACGCTCCTGTGGTACCTACTCCAAGTAAGTAATGGGATTTTTTCCCCCACATGCTCCTGTGGGACCTACTCCCAGTAAGTAATGCGATTTTTTTCCCCACACGCTCCTGTGGGACCTACTCCCAGTAAGTAATGGGATTTTTTTCCCCACACACTCCTGTGGGACCTATGCCCAGTAAGTAATGGGATTTTTTCCCAAAACACTCCTGTGGGAACTACTCCTACTAAGTAATGGGATTTTTTCCCACACGCTCCTGTGGGACCTACTCCCAGAAAGTAATGAGATTTTTTCCCCACACGCTGCTGTGGGACCTACTCCCAGGAAGTAATGGGATTTTTCCCCCACACACTCCTGTGGGACCTACTCCCAGTAAGTAATGGGATTTTTCCCCCACACGCTCCTGTGGGACCTACTCCCAGGAAGTAATGGGATTTTTTCCCCACACGCTCCTGTGGGACATACTCCCAGTAAGTAATGGGATTTTTTTCCCACACGCTCCTGTGGGACCTACTCCCAGTAAGTAATGGGATTTTTTCCCCACACAGTTCTGTGGGACCTACTCCTACTAAGTAATGGGATTTTTTTCCTACACGCCCCTGTGGGACCTACTCCCAGGAAGTAATAGGACTTTTTCCCCACACACTCCTGTGGGACCTACTTCCAGGAAGTAATGGGATTTTTCCCCCACACGCTCCTGTGGGACCTACTCCCAGTAAGTAATGGGATTTTTTTCCCACATGCTCCTGTGGGACCTACTCCCAGTAAGTAATGGGATTTTTTTCCCACATGCTCCTGTGGGACCTACTCCCAGTAAGTAATGGGATTTTTTTCAACACACACTCCTGTGGGACCTACTCCCAGTAAGTAATGGGATTTTTTCCCCACACACTTCTGTGGGACCTACTCCCAGTAAGTAATGGGATTTTTTTCCCCACATGCTCCTGTGGGACCTACTCCCAGTAAGTAATGGGATTTTTTCCCAAAACACTCCTGTGGGACCAACTCCCAGTAAGTAATGGGATATTTCCCCACACGCTCCTGTGGGACCTACTCCCAGTAAGTAATGGGATTTTTTCCCCACATGCTCCTGTGGGACCTACTCCCAGTAAGTAATGGGATTTTTTTCAACACACGCTCCTGTGGGACCTACTCCCAGTAAGTAATGGGATTTTTTCCCCACACGCTCCTGTGGGACCTACTCCCAGTAAGTAATGGGATTTTTTCCCACATGCTCCTGTGGGACCTACTCCCAGGAAGTAATGGGATTTTTTTCCTACATGCCCCTGTGGGACCTACTCCCAGGAAGTAATAGGACTTTTTCTCCACACACTCCTGTGGGACCCACTCCCAGTAAGTAATGGGATTTTTTCCCACACGCTCTCCTGTGGGACCTACTCCCAGAAAGTAATGGGATTTTTTCCCCACACGCTCCTGTGGGACCTACTCCCAGGAAGTAATGGGATTTTTCCCCCACACACTCCTGTGGGACCTACTCCCAGTAAGTAATGGGATTTTTTTCCCCACACACTCCTGTGGGACCTACTGCCAGGAAGCAATGGGATTTTTTTCCCACATGCTCCTGTGGGACCTACTCCCAGTAAGTAATGGGATTTTTTTCAACACACACTCCTGTGGGACCTACTCCCAGTAAGTAATGGGATTTTTTCCCCACACACTTCTGTGGGACCTACTCCTACTAAGTAATGGGATTTTTTTCCTACACGCCCCTGTGGGACCTACTCCCAGGAAGTAATAGGACTTTTTCCCCACACACTCCTGTGGGACCTACTCCCAGGAAGTAATGGGATTTTTTTCCCACATGCTCCTGTGGGACCTACCCCAGTAAGTAATGGGATTTTTCCCACACGCTCCTGTGGGACCTACTCCCAGTAAGTAATGGGATTTTTTCCCCACACGCTCCTGTGGGACCTACTCCCAGTAAGTAATGGGATTTTTCCCCACACGCTCCTGTGGGACCTACTCCCAGGAAGTAATGGGATTTTTTTCCCACATGCTCCTGTGGGACCTACTCCCAGTAAGTAATGGGATTTTTTCCCCACACACTCCTGTGGGACCTACTCCCAGTAAGTAATGGGATTTTTCCCCACACGCTCCTGTGGGACCTACTCCCAGTAAGTAATGGGATTTTTTTCCCACATGCTCCTGTGGGACCTACTCCGAGTAAGTAATGGGATTTTTTTCAACACACACTCCTGTGGGACCTACTCCCAGGAAGTAATGGGATTTTTCCCCCACACACTCCTGTGGGACCTACTCCCAGTAAGTAATGGGATTTTTTTCCCCACACACTCCTGTGGGACCTACTGCCAGGAAGCAATGGGATTTTTTTCCCACATGCTCCTGTGGGACCTACTCCCAGTAAGTAATGGGATTTTTTCCCCACACACTCCTGTGGGACCTACTCCCAGTAAGTAATGGGATTTTTCCCCACACACTCCTGTGGGACCTACTCTCAGTAAGTAATGGGATTTTTTTCCCACATGCTCCTATGGGACCTACTCCCAGGAAGTAATGGGATTTTTTTCCCACATGCTCCTGTGGGACCTACCCCAGTAAGTAATGGGATTTTTCCCACACGCTCCTGTGGGACCTACTCCCAGTAAGTAATGGGATTTTTTCCCCACACTCTCCTGTGGGACCTACTCCCAGTAAGTAATGGGATTTTTCCCCACACACTCCTGTGGGACCTACTCCCAGGAAGTAATGGGATTTTTTTCCCACATGCTCCTGTGGGACCTACCCCAGTAAGTAATGGGATTTTTCCCACACTCTCCTGTGGGACCTACTCCCAGTAAGTAATGGGATTTTTCCCCACACGCTCCTGTGGGACCTACTCCCAGGAAGTAATGGGATTTTTTTCCCACATGCTCCTGTGGGACCTACTCCCAGGAAGTAATGGGATTTTTTCCTACACGCCCCTGTGGGACCTACTCCCAGGAAGTAATAGGACTTTTTCTCCACACACTCCTGTGGGACCCACTCCCAGTAAGTAATGGGATTTTTTCCCACACGCTCTCCTGTGGGACCTACTCCCAGAAAGTAATGGGATTTTTTCCCCACACGCTCCTGTGGGACCTACTCCCAGGAAGTAATGGGATTTTTCCCCCACACACTCCTGTGGGACCTACTCCCAGTAAGTAATGGGATTTTTTTCCCCACACACTCCTGTGGGACCTACTCCCAGGAAGTAATGGGATTTTTTTCCCACATGCTCCTGTGGGACCTACTCCCAGTAAGTAATGGGATTTTTTCCCCACACACTCCTGTGGGACCTACTCCCAGTAAGTAATGGGATTTTTCCCCACACACTCCTATGGGACCTACTCTCAGTAAGTAATGGGATTTTTTTCCCACATGCTCCTGTGGGACCTACTCCCAGTAAGTAATGGGATTTTTTTCAACACACACTCCTGTGGGACCTACTCCCAGTAAGTAATGGGATTTTTTCCCCACACACTTCTGTGGGACCTACTCCTACTAAGTAATGGGATTTTTTTCCTACACGCCCCTGTGGGACCTACTCCCAGGAAGTAATAGGACTTTTTCCCCACACACTCCTGTGGGACCTACTTCCAGGAAGTAATGGGATTTTTCCCCCACATGCTCCTGTGGGACCTACTCCCAGTAAGTAATGGGATTTTTTTCCCACATGCTCCTGTGGGACCTACTCCCAGGAAGTAATGGGATTTTTTCCCCACACACTCCTGTGGGACCTACTCCCAGTAAGTAATGGGATTTTTCCCCACACGCTTCTGTGGGACCTACTCCCAGTAAGTAATGGGATTTTTTTCCCACATGCTCCTGTGGGACCTACTCCGAGTAAGTAATGGGATTTTTTTCAACACACACTCCTGTGGGACCTACTCCCAGGAAGTAATGGGATTTTTCCCCCACACACTCCTGTGGGACCTACTCCCAGTAAGTAATGGGATTTTTTTCCCCACACACTCCTGTGGGACCTACTGCCAGGAAGCAATGGGATTTTTTTCCCACATGCTCCTGTGGGACCTACTCCCAGTAAGTAATGGGATTTTTTCCCCACACACTCCTGTGGGACCTACTCCCAGTAAGTAATGGGATTTTTCCCCACACACTCCTGTGGGACCTACTCTCAGTAAGTAATGGGATTTTTTTCCCACATGCTCCTATGGGACCTACTCCCAGTAAGTAATGGGATTTTTTTCAACACACACTCCTGTGGGACCTACTCCCAGTAAGTAATGGGATTTTTTCCCCACACACTTCTGTGGGACCTACTCCTACTAAGTAATGGGATTTTTTTCCTACACGCCCCTGTGAGACCTACTCCCAGGAAGTAATAGGACTTTTTCCCCACACACTCCTGTGGGACCTACTCCCAGGAAGTAATGGGATTTTTTTCCCACATGCTCCTGTGGGACCTACCCCAGTAAGTAATGGGATTTTTCCCACACGCTCCTGTGGGACCTACTCCCAGTAAGTAATGGGATTTTTTCCCCACACTCTCCTGTGGGACCTACTCCCAGTAAGTAATGGGATTTTTCCCCACACACTCCTGTGGGACCTACTCCCAGGAAGTAATGGGATTTTTTTCCCACATGCTCCTGTGGGACCTACCCCAGTAAGTAATGGGATTTTTCCCACACTCTCCTGTGGGACCTACTCCCAGTAAGTAATGGGATTTTTCCCCACACGCTCCTGTGGGACCTACTCCCAGGAAGTAATGGGATTTTTTTCCCACATGCTCCTGTGGGACCTACTCCCAGGAAGTAATGGGATTTTTTCCTACACGCCCCTGTGGGACCTACTCCCAGGAAGTAATAGGACTTTTTCTCCACACACTCCTGTGGGACCCACTCCCAGTAAGTAATGGGATTTTTTCCCACACGCTCTCCTGTGGGACCTACTCCCAGAAAGTAATGGGATTTTTTCCCCACACGCTCCTGTGGGACCTACTCCCAGGAAGTAATGGGATTTTTCCCCCACACACTCCTGTGGGACCTACTCCCAGTAAGTAATGGGATTTTTTTCCCCACACACTCCTGTGGGACCTACTCCCAGGAAGTAATGGGATTTTTTTCCCACATGCTCCTGTGGGACCTACTCCCAGTAAGTAATGGGATTTTTTCCCCACACACTCCTGTGGGACCTACTCCCAGTAAGTAATGGGATTTTTCCCCACACACTCCTATGGGACCTACTCTCAGTAAGTAATGGGATTTTTTTCCCACATGCTCCTGTGGGACCTACTCCCAGTAAGTAATGGGATTTTTTTCAACACACACTCCTGTGGGACCTACTCCCAGTAAGTAATGGGATTTTTTCCCCACACACTTCTGTGGGACCTACTCCTACTAAGTAATGGGATTTTTTTCCTACACGCCCCTGTGGGACCTACTCCCAGGAAGTAATAGGACTTTTTCCCCACACACTCCTGTGGGACCTATTTCCAGGAAGTAATGGGATTTTTCCCCCACATGCTCCTGTGGGACCTACTCCCAGTAAGTAATGGGATTTTTCCCCCACACGCTCCTGTGGGACCTACTCCCAGGAAGTAATGGGATTTTTTTCCCACATGCTCCTGTGGGACCTACCCCCAGTAAGTAATGGGATTTTTCCCACACGCTCCTGTGGGACCTACTCCCAGTAAGTAATGGGATTTTTTCCCCACACGCTCCTGTGGGACCTACTCCCAGTAAGTAATGGGATTTTTTCCCACACGCTCCTCTGGGACCTACTCCTAGTAAGTAATGGGATTTTTTCCCACACACTCCTGTGGGACCTACTCCCAGTAAGTAATGAGATTTTTTTTCCCACACACTCCTGTGGGACCTACTCCCAGTAAGTAATGAGATTTTTTTCCCACACACTCCTGTGGGACCTACTCCCAGTAAGTAATGGGATTTTTTTTCCACACGCTTCTGTGGGACCTACTCCCAATGGGACTTATAGCTCAAACCTATGCATGTCTACTCAGAAGTAAGTCCCTTTTTATTCAGTGAGGTTTACTCCCAAGGATGTGGACATAGGATTGCAGTCTCATTTTCACACTTATGTGGGACCTACTCCTTTTAAGTACTGACAGTAATTCTTGCATTTATATGGGAATTACAGTAAGTAATGGGACTATATATTCCCACACTTGTGTGGGACTTACTTCTTTTAAGTAATGGGATTTATTCTTACACTTCTATGAGACATACTTTCAGTATGCAATGGGACTTATTCTTACACTTATAAGGGGCAGACTGATGAGTACAGACAGGAGCCTGTGGGGGAAAAAATCCCATTACTTACTGGGAGTAGGTACCAGTTAAGCATACAGTACTTTCCCATTGGCTATAATGGGATGTAGTTCTGAGTAGACCAGTATAGTATTGGGCTCAGTCCACTTACTAAGCAGTCAACCCAAGTTATGTCTAGTGACAGTTATTTCTAATGAACAGCTTGGAGGAGGAGGAGGAGGTTCCAATGAGCCCTCCTGCCTCCTCTCAGCCTGTCTCCTTATGTGGCCAGAGAAGTGGGCTTAATGGGCGTGGCTATGCAAATTAACCCTCAACGTTCCAATTAATAGAACGTTCGGAGAACGTTTAATGGAACGTTCGGAGACCACTGCGCGTGCGCGCGAGAAAGTGAATTTTCGCGCATGCGCATAGCGGTTTCCGCGTGTGCGCGTAGAGAAGGTCTAATCCGCCCTTCCCCTTTTTAGAGAGAGCGGAACGTCGTCTCCTCCTCCCTCTCTCGCGACCTGGTCTGACGTCATTTCCGGCGAGTGGGCGCGCGGCGGCTTGATTCGTTTTATTGGGTTGATTCGGCTCGCGCCGAGGCCGCCGCCTGCGAAATGGCGGGTAAGCGGGTCTGGGGTAATGGAGGGAGCGGCCCCTGTGCTTGGCCTCTCTAGCCACTCGTCTCTATCAACCCACCCCCTACCCACTTGTTGTCACTGTGGCTGGGGTGGGGAGGCTCCAAGGCTGCAGCCCCCTGGAAAGGGAGAGAAGGGAAGGAAGGGGCTCTGTCTGCCTGGCTGGCTGGTGGGTCTGCCTCCTCCAAGGAGAGGCTACCCAGCCTGGTGTCCCTCCTGACACCCCCAGTGGTGCCTCCTCCCTTAGTGTCACAGTATTGAAAACCCACTGGGCTTACTCCAGAGTAGGACCATTGCACTCTTTCAAGGCATGGTAGTCACTCTGCAAGCGAGGTGGGCCAAGGAAGAGAGAAGTGGGTCGTCATCCCCAGTGGAGACCCCCATGATGTGCCCCAAAAGCAGCGATTCCCAACATGGGGGCTCAAGACCCCCCTCAAGGGGGGGTAACAAAAAAATGGGCGCTGCCATCTTGGAATAGGGTGTTCGGGATGCGATCCGGACTTTTCCTGGGAGAAAGTCTCATTGTATGCAATGGGACTTCTGTCTGAGTAGACACGGAGGAGATGTGACATCACAGTGAAGGCACTTCCTCTTTGTCATCGCTTTTGTGCTGGTGACATCACTTTCGTACTGATGTCACTTCCGTGCTGGTGACGTCACTTCCGTGCTGCAGTAGTTTCCATGCTGGTGATATCACTTCCATGCTTGTGACATCACTTCCAGGCTGATGTCATTTCCAAGCTTTTGACGTCACTTAGCTCATGATGTCACTTTCAGGAGGTCCCACACAGATTGCCCGTCTTATAAAGGGGTCCTTGGCAGAAATGCTTTCTTTCTACCAATTAATTAACTAACAATTAATTAACAATTAATTAATAGATTTATACCCGCTCCTTTCTCATGCCAATGCAAATGCCCAAAGCGGCTTACAAAGCTTTTAAAATCCTTTTTGTCCTCACACAACAACCCTGTTCAGGTCACAGTTGTCACATCTGGCATCAGGGAAAGCCTTCAAGATTCCAGCAGGAGTTTTCAGGTCAGCCAAGCTGTAAACAGTGACACCTTCTGTCTCTGATGACTCATGACAGCTTTATTAGCTTGCAGTCTCCCATCCAAGAGTTGTCCAGATCTTTCCCTGCCTAGCTTTCTCTGGCAGCCCTTCATTCAACCACCACACCACGTCTGCTGCCATGCTTGAGAACTGCTGCTCCACAGAAGTTAGCAGGCACTGGAGAAAGACCTGCTCTGGCCATATTACGCCCTGTTCACTCTACCAGTAGTTCAGAGTGGTGGCTCTAGAGCAATTCAGACTGGAACCCACTTCTGAGAATGATAACCTGACTGCGACTCTCCCCCTTGGAAGTGATATCATCAACCTACAAGTGTTGTCATGGCTGGAACTGACATCAAACAAGATGTGACGTCATTGTGAATCCAGTGCTCTTGTGTGTCTATTTGAAATTACCGGTAAGTCCCATTGCATTCAATGAGACTTACTTCCAGGAAAGTATGGATTGCAACCTGAGTTCACCATTTTAAGATGGTGGTGCCCATTGCCAGATTCCAAAATGCCAGTGCCCAGCTTTTGGCAACCTCCTTGAAATGAAGTTGTGAACCCTCAAGCATGTCTCAACTCAAACTTTGCATCAAGCATGCCATATATAATCCCTAAACATGAATCCTGCAACTTTTGTTCCACCTCTCTTCAGACTTCTCCCATCTCAAACTCCCTATTTTTGCAATTTGGAAATTCTGCAATTCTGTTCACTTCATGGCTCCCCCTATTCCTGGATCAGATCCTCCACTAGCTGTCTGGTTGGCTAAGAGCCCAATCTTCTGCATATCTGTTCAGACGCAAGTCCCATTGTGATCAGTGAGACCCTACATTCCAGAATAACTGTGGGGAGACATAAGAGGCACTTACTCTGGATTGCGCTATGCATTTCCCATAGGTGGCACCATAACTATGACAGTGTAGAACAGGTGTCTGACCTTTAAAATTTACAGCTCCTGGATCCTTAACAATTGTGTAGAAGAGGAATTTCAGGAAGTGCAGCTTGCAATCTGTGTGATGAGAAGCTACACCTGCTGAAATTCCCTCCTCTACACAATTGTTAAAGGTCCAGCAGTTTAAATTTGAAAGGTTGAAAGGTTGGTGTAGAAGGTCCCATAGTTATTCTGGATTGTAGCATTATTCCCATGAAAGTATGGTCAAAATTGCAACTTTGAGTGTCCAGTCCGCTGCTTGTCTACTCAGAAGTAGATGGTTGAGGGTGACTGTATCTGAGGGAGGAACAAATCTGTTTCTGGGTGGTCAGTGGCAACACTGGGATCCTTTTCCATCCCTTCCTCCAGAGCTGGCTCAACAGTTGTACAGTAAGTCCTTCACTTATGAATGAGTTCCATTTTGGAACCTTGTTTGAGAGTTGAAATGTTCTTAAGTCCAACACAATTTACTTTAATGCATTTTCACATTTTGAAAAAAATGGAAGAGTTTGTATTTTAGATATTACAAGTTGGTTCATATCTATGAAAGTTCACTTCTTGAAAGGTTGTAAATCATTTCTTACTATATTAGCTTATTCACAGAATGAACCCACTGTTGTAAGAGTAATATTTAAAAAATACAGTAAAACCTTGGATTGAGAGTAATTTGGATTGAGAATATTTTGCAAGACAAGCAGTTCTAATAAATTTTGACTTGATATAAAAGCAATGTCTTGATATACAAGCAAAAATAGTACCGGTTGGAATTTTGCAATCTCAGCACTCCGCTAGCACCTGTTCATCTTCTCCTGAGACCAGCCTAGACATGTCTACTCTGAAGTAAGCCTCATGGAGCTCACTACTATGTAAGGGAGGTAATGGAAACGAGCCTGAGAGACCGAGGCTGCAATCCTGACTTTAGGCTAGAAAAATGGCCCAGCTAAGCTGGCCTAAGGAGGCCATTTCCTGAACTGAAAAGGTAGGCCAAATCCACAGGACTAGAAGGCCTCTCTGGCTGGCCCAACTGCTGCTGAAGAGGCAGCAGAACAAGGGCAGCATATTCACTGTGCTGGTGTAGTTGTGTTGTATTCTGAGGTTGAGAGGCAGGGATTGACTTAGGGCTCAGAATTTTTTTGCCATCACTTCCATTTTTACTTTGGCTTATCATGGACCCTTGTGGGTCTATTCAGATTTATTCCTGCTCCTTAGGTGGCCTAACTTTGAGGGGGCCTGGAAACAGGCTCTGGATATAGCTTAACTGCACTATTCTAGGCTATGCTGAACATGCCTTCAACATGCTTCTCCTGGACTGCCTAGGCTGACACAGCGAGGCCAGCCCTGGTCCATTTGTCTTGGGTCAGCTTATGTTGACTTACACTGGCCCAAGCCTTTCTGGTGTAACTAGGTTGGCCCATCTTGGAACTGGGCTAGCCCAAGTGCACATCAGGATTGCAGCCCTAGTCTAGAGAAAGCCCTATTATAATCAGTGGGGCTCACTCATGTTTTAGGGGGGCAGATTGCTTCCTGAGAGCAACCCTGAAGTGAGGCCAGTGAGAATGGCCCAGCTGGCTGGCCCAAGTAGGCTGTATCCACTGAAGAAGGAACAGCTGTGGTGCCTGCCTTATTGTCAGGAATCCCTCACAACCAGTAACAGCTGCAGCATGAGACTGCAATACAGCAGTACCTGCAGTGAAGGGTGGATGCAAGGGGATTGTGGGAGTGGCCTGCTGTATCCTGAGGCTGGTGATCTGTCTAGTTGTACCATATTCTGAGGCTGAGAGGCGGGGGTTAAGGATAGGCTGGCCAAGAACTCAGATTTTTTTTTATCAACACTGCCATTCTTATTCTGGCTTATCATGGACCCCTATGGGTCTACTCAAATTTATTCCTGCTCCTGAGGTGGTCTAACTTTGAGGAGTTGGGAAGGGGCATTTCTGCCCTAAAAACTGGTTCTGGATACAGCTTAACTGCACTGTTCTAGGCAATGTTCAACACACCCCTGCTGAGGTGCCTAGGCTATTCCCGTTTAGCCGGCCCAGATCCATCTGCCTTGCACTGGTGTAAGTTGACGTACGCCGGCCCAGACCTTTTCTGGTGTAGTTAGGCTGGCATATCTCAACTTACGCTGACCCAGTGCTATATAGGCTGGGACAGCAGGAAGCAGACACCAAGCATTCCTACTTGGCATCAGGCACCACTGTGCCCCAGAGGGTAGCAGGCACCAGGCACCATGCAGCCCTGGGCTATTGGGCAACACTGTGTACTGGGCAGCAGGCACCACCAGGTACTGGGCATCCCTTTTGGGCACAGCAGACAGCACCAAGCTCTGGGCACCTTCAGGCACCAGGAATTCCTACTGGGTAGCAGCTATCACTGGGCAATGAGCAGCACCCAGCAGGGACACTAGGCATCTCAGCCAAGCACAAGCAGGCACTGGGCACCACCAGGTACCAGCAGGCAGTTGGCACCACAGGGCAGCAGGCACCAATGGGCACATCTACCAAGCACCAGGCATCCCTGCCAGACACACTGGGCAGAAGGCACTTTAGTGGTTAAAAGTCTAAAAACTGGTTGTTAGTGGGTGCTCACATTGCAGAAGGAATATGCTCCACGAGTTTCATGCTTCCAGGGGTCCAGGTGTTGGAGCTAGGCATTGATGAGTCAGTGATTCTTCAATGTTTCAGGAGAAAAATATGCCCCTTTTTATCCCCTTCCAGTTTGAATTTCCAAAGATTGGTCCTTACTGGGTGCTCACGTCACAGAAGAGATACACTCCCCAAATTTCATGCTTCTAGGTCCAACAGTTTTGGCTGGGAGTTGATGAGTTGGTCAATCAGTGACTTTTCAGTTTTATATATATAGAGAAGATATGCTTGAAGTCATTATGGAGCCTTAAAGAAAGAGAAATAGCTCACATAAAATATCTTTGTTTGGTTGCTTAAAAATAATTCTTGCATCAGGGCAACTGACTAAAAAAAAAGCAGGCCTCCGTCAGTCTTGAAAGACTATGGTATCCTGCTCGGCGCTGCATACGCTGCATGCGAAGCACGAAAGCCTGGGTTAGATTGTTATGGAGGATAGGTTGTTATCTAAGCAGCAAATCCCCCCTCTCCACGCCACTGAATTAGTCCAATGGAAAGGCAGAGCCAATACGATTGGATCCAGCTGGCGACGCAGAGCTGGGCTAAGGACAGGAGCTCACCCTGTCTTGTGAGGCTGACCCGGGAATCGAACCCTGGCCTGCTGGTTAACAGGCACAGTGTCTTAACCACTTATGCCACCCACAGCCCACTGACTTTTTATGTACATGCCTAATATAGCAAATTGTATAAAAGTTCTTATTCATCTGTAGAAAACAAACGAGTTTTTTTAGATAAATCAAAATATATCTTTATTGAATGTTTCTTGAATTGGGGTGAGAAATTTTTTAATGTCTCCTTCCCTCCCCCAAGGGCTCACTGCTATGGAAAAGAAGTTGGCTGAGTATAAGTGTAATACAAATGAAGCAATTCATCTAAAATTAGGTAAGATTTTAACATTATAACTGTGACATTTGAATTCTTTAGTGATATCTGTGCCATAATTACAGAATAACTTCCATATACTTGTTCACTGCTTTCTGTCTATAATTTATGTATCATTTGGGTGTTGTGATATGTAACGGGAACAGAAATGAACATAAACAGAAAAAAATTGAAGTGTGTTGCAACACATATCCTCCAGCCTCACAATTGGCTATCCTGTCTGTCTGTCTGTCTGTCTGTCTGTCAGAAAGTGATCCAATCCAAATGGGTGCCACTGTGGTTGGTAACAGAATACTATAATAATATAAGACCACTTATATAATAATATAAGTAGTATAGACCACTTGTATTTGTGCTAGATATGCTTTGAATTTTCTGGTCATCAGAAAGTTATTCTCATCAACATTTTAAATGAGAAGTGAAAAGAAGTATGTGCTACTTTGCAAACTGGTAGTCAGGATGAGACACCAGGGATGATCTGCCACAAAATTATCACCTGCAGGTTACAGTAATATTGTTTATCTTGGGCGAATAGTGCCTATTGTGCATCAGTTTACCAATACTAGCCTTCCTCATCTTAGAATTGTTTGCACTGCAACACATTTTGAGGATACTCTTAAGTATACTTTCAGTTGTTTTGTATCTTTGTTTTTAAATGGCTTCTTTTTTACTGATGTCTGCCTCACAGAAGAGGAATTTCCTAAAATGGAAGTTTAGAAAATGTATAAAATGGCTCTAAGATATAATGGAGTCGGGAAAAGGTGTCTTACGTTGAAAATAGAGAACTTGTTCAGGACATTATGGACATCAAATTTTCTCCCTAAAAGATTCTGAAGGGCCTGTTCTGAGTATTAAATTGTTGTCAATTTTCTAAATTGTATAAAGTCTGTAGTAATGGGGGAAAAGGATACACTGCAATGTTCTGTAACTGAAAAGCCTTCTGGTGGCAAAATAATGGAATGGAAGAAAACAAGAATATATTTACTGCTGCAGATTTCTTTAGATTGAAGTAAAATATAATGGCAGACCAATGTAGCTATTCACTTTTAATCAAACACTTTTCTTATCAGTTCGTTTCCCAGAAGATTTGGACGATGACAGCACAACATTTCATCCAGAGTTCACCCATCAAGTTTTTGGGGATGAGTAAGTGATTTTAAGAAGATAATCCCCAAAAGGTTAAAATTTGAATTTTGTACTGACCTTAAAAAATTTTATCTATAAAGTGCAACTATAAGTGCAACTGTTCTAATAAACAAAACTGTTTGTTCCTGTAATTATTTGTCATCATACTCTTATGATGTCATCATACTCTTATGAGCCTTTAGCCAGCAAGTCCTCAAGTTTTACATTATTTTACATAATAATGTTCATGTATCATTGCAACCATAAATTTGACTTACCAGTACTTTAAAGTGACTGTGTGCCATCATAAGTTTGCTTAGTATCTCAGTGTGAAATCCAGAGTAACTGCGGGGAGCCCTTGCTCTGGTGTAAGAACAATTTACTTTGGATTGCAATATTAATTTCCCATAGGTTTTCACTAGGTGGTGCAGTAACTATGGGTGCACGTAATGTCTCTTACATGCTCACATAGTTACTCTGGATTGTAGGGTCAGTCAAAATTCAAGAACCAAACCCTGCGAAATAAAACCTCCAATCTAATTTTACAGTATTGTACTCCTCGTCTTCGACAGTGTTGTTACTGAAATTAATAGTATTTAGCCATTCTGTTAAAAGTGAATGATTTTACATCCACAAATACATACCTTGCTGCCAATGCTCTTCTGCATTTAGAAATTGCTAGGAAGGAAATTTTCCTAGAATCAGGGAAGTAGACTACTGAGTTGCAGTGCTTCAGTGGAACCTGTTAGAGAATGTGAATTCATAAATAGAACTCTGCATTTTAGGGTAGGTAGGATTTTTAGTGCAATAGTTTCTTAGTTATGGATCAGGTGTACATTTTATGCTCTAGTAATCTGTAGGCATACAATGCTGGTTACAAAGCAATGCCTTTGTCAAGACAGCAACTGCTGCACAAATCTAGAGTGTTGCAAACAAAGCATATTTGCCACTATTTGACTACACCCTGCTTTCTTGCATGAGTATAGCTATTCTGGATGCTGAGTTTGCTGTGACACCCAGATCTGCTCTATGATAATCATTTAGCCATACATTATCAAGTTGAGTTACTGTCTACTTACATTATTGATACACATCAACCCATCAGTTTTGTCTTGGGTTGCAGTTGAAATGAAATGCTGTGTTCCAGAGTTATAGTTGGCTAAATTGACTATAGTGACAAGAAATTTAAGAAAATATTAGGGATGTTTTTGGGCAACTTAATTTTGTAATTTTGAGGAGTAACATATTTAAATTGCTCTTTGTACTTAAAAACAGTTAATTTCCTCTAACAGTGATTCCCAGTCAATGAGTTGGTACCAATTTTTTGTGGGTTGTAAAATCGACAAACTAGTTGCTAACAAAGAAAAATATATTGAGCTCCAAGGAAACAAAAACAGACACTATGTGCACTCATGAGTAGGAAAAAGAGCCTTGGCTCTTATCGAAGGTTAGGCAAAGGGAAACACAAGACCACCAGAATGATTCTGAACTGATGATGATCAACAAATGCTCCAAAAGTTTCACAATTGTAAACAGAATAAAAACAAAGGCTCATTTTTATGTGGTTAGGTGAAACCTTTTTTAAAAGTCTCATAAAGCTAGGTACGTCCCGATAGTGTCATTTTAAGTGGGTCCTGGTGCAAAAATGTTTGGAAACAACTGAACATAATATTTGACTATAAAAGGGAAGCTCTTCTAACCTTTTCTTTTTCTTCTGCAGTGAGGTTGCTTTTGGTTACAAGGGACTGAAGATTCTTTTGTACTACATTGCTGGTAACTTATCAACACTGTTTCGCGTTGACTATACATCCAAAGTTAATGAGAACTTCGACTGTGTGGAGGTAAAGTCAAATGTTAAGATGTTGCCTTAGCTTGAAACCTAATATTTGCCTCTGCACCTGGACCCCTTTTTCTATTTTTTCTAACCTTGCTCTTGCTCTGTGTCAGTTTTCAAATTTCTGTACTATCTGTTATGCAACTTATATGACTAAGAATTAGTTTTAACAATTGCATTTAATGTTAGAGCCCATTTTGACTGGGTTTTTAAAATTTCCACACTGCTTACATTTCAGAAACTTAATAGTGAAATCAACCAGTTAACATTGTTAGCATCTTTTTCCTGAACCTTATCCAAAAGGAAAAATGATCTTCCTTTTGATTTTTAGACAATGCCTACTAGATCAGTACATCTAGCTCCCTTCTTGGGGTCCTTTGACATGTGCAGTGCAGTACACAGACATTCCGAGCATTCTAATTCCCAGCATTCTCATATATATACTGATCCTTGTTCAAATATAGTAATTTGTAGATTTTAGTTTTCACTGGAAAGCATGGCTGGTATTTTACAAGTTAGACTAGATTGTATGTACTGGAGCATGGTTACGGGATCTTTTAGGTCATGTGTCTTCTGTTAGAAGTTGTCGTTGTAGCTATTTTTTATCTGTCCAGCTAGAATAGAAACAGATCTCTTTCCCTTCAGAGGAGTTATAAAACACATCACGAGATGACTCCAACGATGGGAATATGGGAAACCTACTCTAGATATGCCACACATGCTGCAAGGCTTCAGAGGTTCTCTTTGCAATAGTTAGCAACTACATATGTTAATCGAGACTAGCAACAATGTTCGGATTTAACATAAATAAATAAAAGCAGTTTATTGTTCCTTAGCTCTGTGATTTTCAAGGTGGGTGTTGGGACCTCCTTGGGGGGTTGCAACTTTATTTCACAGGGGTTGCAAAAAAATGGATGCAGCCATCTTTGAATCTGGCACTAGGGACCTTTAATAACACTTCCAGCCATGACATCATTTCCGGGGAGTCCTGGACAGATTGTCATTGTTGGAAGAGGGTCCTGTGCTGAAATGATCGAATACCACCGCCTTAACAGAATATGATTTATATAGAGAACTGTCTAAGATTAGACAGTAAACTGACTGGGAGCAACAGGTATTTTAAAACAACAAAAAAACAGTAAGAGGACAGTGTGTCTATCCATATAAAAGTACAGCGGTGCCATGGTTTACAAGCATAATTCATTCCAGAAGCATGCTTGTAATCCAAAATGCTTGTAATCCAAAGCAAATTTTCCTATAGGAAATAATGGAAACTCGGACAACTGGTTCTGCTGTCCAAAAGCATTAAAAATTCCCATTCTGCTGATGGGGAGCTGCATGTTAACATTGTAACATTGTTAAGGCACACCTTCCACACTGCCACATACAGATCCTACACACATACACACACTTTGCTCAAACTACTGCCCCCAGATCTCCTCCATGAGTTCCCTGGACATGGAAGCCTGTTCCAAACTTACTCAGAAGTGCACAACTTCCAACACAGTGCTCATCTTCCAACACAGTGCTCTTAAATCAAGTCAAGATTTCTGAGAAAATTTTGCTTGTAATCCACCCAAGTCATTTATAAAATAAGGTACTATTTGAATGAACCTTAATTTGCATTATTTCTCTCAAAGTCTTGATTTTTTTAAATTTGCATTTTTCCTCTCAAAGTCTGATTTTTCTTTTCTCTCTCTCTTTTTTTTCTTCTCTTGGGTTGTGGGCTCATAGATTTCAGCTGGCACAAGTGATCTGGTGATTCATAGATTTAAAGAAATATTACCTCTCCTAACTTAATGGAAAAATCAAGGCAGTTTGCAAATAATAGTGAACAATACAAAATAAACTTACTAACAGTACAGAAGAAAAGCCAAAGGAGCAAAAACGACAATTGGGACCAAACAGAAATATTTGTGGAGCAGAAAAAAACCTCCATCCAGGGAAGCTTTACAAAACACAGGGTTTGCATTCCTTTGAAACATCAGTAAATGCAGATGGATACTCATCTCAGCTGGGAAGGAATTTCACAGTCTAGGCATCACATTTAAAACACTTGACAAGAGTTGCTGTCAGTAGTGTTTCTAATGGTGATGTCACCCATAGGGTAGTGACCTCTGGGGTGGATAGATTTATATGGGAATGTTGATACAGCTAAAGGATTGTTGAATCCTTTGGAGACTATTGGAAGTTGCTATGACTGATCTGTGACATGTGTTAGGCTTGTGTCAACAGTCATGAACCCCATGAATGAAAAAGGGTGGCTGAAGGTGACAATTCAGCTAGATTTACTTTTTATGTGGTTTGTCTCTTATAGGTATAAGCTGATTTTTAGGTTTAACTATGTTTTTCCATGTTAAGAAAGTCTTTTATCAGATGAAATGACAATTAGGCAATGTTGACCATAATTAGCTTTAAGTTAGTGTAGAGCTTTGTGGAATTGCTTTGGAAAAAACACTGTCTTAGCTACACAAAGTTGCATATGTTTCAAGCTACAAATTGTTCTTCGTAAAACAGTATAAAGGGAGCTAATATCTGCCACACTGAATTTCATTATGAAGTTGGCTGTGCTTATGGAGTTTAGATACATAGATTAGGTAAATGATTTTATAATTTGGTCTTTGAAATTCTGTACTTAAATTATTTTGTTACGGCTGTGTGTCTGACACTGGCCATTCTAGTTATTTGGAATGTTTCATTCTAAATTATCTCCCTGAACAGCCTTCTCCTTATGTGCCTTCTTGAAGTGAGGTGTCTTGTTTAGCAAAATTAGTACTTGCACTTGTCAGGTAAAAGTGGAATATCATGGAGAAAAAGGCATTCTTCCATTATGCCATTTACCTGATACAAACTGTCCCCTCCTTTACTTCTACCTCAGACCACTTGAATCAGGCACAATTGTGGAATAGTCAGGTTCAAGGTTTGAGTGTTAGCAAAGGACATACAAATGTTCCAGGTCAGGCATACAATGGGTCCATATTAAAGCATATAATATTCATGGTCAGCTGTCTTTCGTAGTACATTTAATAGTGTAACTGCCAAATTTAGCATTCTTAAGCTGCAATCCTAATCCACACTTAGGCTACCATAAGCCCCATCACAAGTCCCATACTGGCCTGCGAGTGTCACCAAAGTGCTGACAGTTCTGCGGCACCCCTGAGGTGGGTTAGGCCTTGCACAAACATGTGCTTGCCTCCCTGCAACACCTTGGGAATGGGAAGACTGATGAGTTGTACCAGTTGTAGGTTAGGATTGCACCCTTATAGCTTAAAAACAGCTCTATTTACCAAGATAGCACTGCGGGGTGTTAATCATCTTCTCTTGGACAGAGAGAGGCTTCAGCGAAAACTCCTTCTGCTTGGGGCATGAATACAAAGTTATAATCCCTTTCAACTGCTTTGTGTGCAGTTCCAAGGGAAAGGAAAGTGTCTGTCTTTAAGCAGAAGACTGCAACTAACACTGCAATCCTAAAGACATTTTCCTGGGACTAAGACCCACTGAACATAATTGGGCTTACTTTTGAGTAGACGTAGGATTGTGCTCTAAGGACATGAAGGACAAAGTGTTCATGCCCCCACTTCCTCAGGAGTTACAGCAATTAACACAGCGGAGAAGTGACATGTTGGACTCAATAACATCAGATAGCAAAAGTGTGGCAAAAATTGGATTACCGCATAGACATTTGCCATGTCACGGGAGGAGCCCACATCAAACTTCTTTAGAAACTTGTGTAGTTACAGTTTCAGGTTAAATTTGTATTTCAAAAATAAATCCATTACAGCAATCACAGGTATGTTTTCTTTTTGTCCCATTCATTTTAAATCACCCTGTATAAAATTGAAGAGTGACTCACTCACTCAACAACACCCAACCAAACCTGCCTGACCTAGATGCATGAAATTTGGGGAGCGTACTCCTTCCATGAAGTCTTCTGTAGGCACCCAATAAAAATGTTGGGTTTTTTGAAATTCAGAAGCTAAGGTGCAAAGAGGTGCAACATGTTTTCATCCCTATATTTAACATTGAAGAATTGCTGACATCTGTGCCCAGCCCAAACCCTGGGATCTAGAAGCATGAGATTTGGGGGGCATATCCCTTCTGTGACTTAAGCACCCACTAAGAACAGATTCTTAGAAATTCAAACCCTAACTGAGGAAAGGGGGGAATAGGTTTCTCTACACTTAACATTGAAGTCACTGAGTCATCAATGTCCAGTCCAAACCCCTGGACCTAGAAACTTGAAGTTTGGGGATCATAGTCCTGCTGTGATGTAACAACCCACTAAGAACCAATTTGGGCTTTGTGCTGCCCAGTGTCCAGTGCTTGCTGATGCCCAGTTGAGATGCCTGATGGTTGTGGCTAGTAGTGCATGATTGCTGGTGCCCGGTGCCTGGCAGGGAGGCTCAGTGGAGCCCGCTGCCCAGTGGAGCCCACTATCTGCTGGAGCCTGGTGGTGCCTGATGCCCACAGATGATGGTGCCCTGCACATGGTGGTGCCCTCTGGTACCTGCTGCCCAGTGCTTGTTGGTGTCTAGTGGTGTCCGCTGCCTGCCAGTAACTATCGGTATCCTTTGGTGCCTGGTGCCTGCTTTTTCTTGTTCCCAGATGTTGTCCAGTGCCCACAATTATTATTGAAATTTTACTCCTGCTGTGATGGGTAAATTCAACTCGTATGTTTATAGTGTGACAGCTAATAAAGTGATAGGCTAGGAAGTAAGTTTTACTTGTATGATTGTGAACAATAACTTATGACAGTGGTTTGCAAACTGTGAGCCAGGAAACCAGCCAAGCGAGTCACAGAATCTTAATAAAAAACCTATACAGTGTAATGGTAACCCTAACAGCAAGCCATGGCCAATGACCTAGTACGCCAAGGGAGATGCCAGTCAAAAAAGTTTGATAACCACTGATTTATGGAGAAACAGCCATATATTTTTGTATTAAGTCATTTACTTGTCCTTCATGCTTAGAAAACACTTACTTATAACTGTTCTTCTATACCGCTTTTGTTAACTTTAATCCCTGCCCAAATTTATATGGTTTATCAGTTCTAATATAGAAGCTGGCATGTTTTTATTAAATACAGTATATCACAAAATTTCAATTTTTGTTTAATCAGCAGAGTCAGACAAAAACAAATGTTGTATACATAATGGCTCTTTAGAAATACAAAGCTGATTAAATATGAATGTTGGTGGCACCAAAGCATTAGGAATGGAGTGTGCTTCGGCTGAACTCATCCATATATACACTCCCAAAATATAACTGATAGGGAAGTAGTATTCATTCGCAGGTGCATTGCTTCTACTTAAGAGGAACGATAGTTGAAAGGATAGGAATTAGTACTATGTTGTATTAGCCTTTTGTAGTGTATTTTGTCCTAAGCGTCTTAATTTCCCTGTTTTGAATGCTAAGTAGCAAGGGTCTTGGTGTACAATTAATACCCATCATGCATGTAAATGGTGTGAAAGAGCTGCTTAGTAAGTTAACACAAAGTGTTCTTGTGTCAGTCCTTATGGAAATAGATACAATACAAACATTACAGCTGAACTCACGGCAAACTCCATTAAGTAAAAACCTGGGCTCATTGTTCAGAGCTGGGTTTGAATAGAATGTAAGTTCATTTTGTTGAATGTAATGTCAGGCTTTTAGGGGTTGTATTGAGGGGGTAGGGTTTTGTTAAGTTGAGACCAATTCATTAAGTTTTATTGCCTGGTGAGAAGCGGCAATACGTTATTGTGAAACTTCATCAAATATTCATGGTTAAAGAGAAGTAGTAAATGTATTCAATCAAGTGGTCTTTTGGGACCTGAAAAGGATTATGATGTCTGCTCAGCTGATAGTCTGTAGTATTCACTTCGGCTATTTCAGAAAACTAATTTTAATCTTAATTCAGTTTTGTTGGCAAAGTTTATTCCTTTCCCCATTTTTTTAGTTTGATTTCAAATTTAAGATTTTAAAGTTAAGACTTAAAATTTTGTTGTCAGGTGAAAAAAAATACTTGTAAATGTATATAACTACCTAAATTATTTTGACTTGAGATATCTATTTTTATACTTACATTTGGAAGTTTAGATTTCTTTTCCTATAATGATTTGCACATGCAAGTGGGCAGAGACTAGTATTGTTTTGGTGCTAACAATCATTACCTAAATGTCCATGGTTTTGGCTCTGAGATTTAAACATATGATACTCAGTGATCAGAGATTGCCTGCTGAAGAGTTCCACATTGAATGAATGTTACATTCTTGTGAGAGGTGGTTGCAATGCATTCACTTAGAAAAGCAGTGGTTCAAAGTTGCTTTGTATTTGCTGTGTGTCTCGTCATGACATCGTGGTAGACAAGAAAGGAGAATCTGAGATTCTGGACTTCCTTTCCTACTCTTTCTACATAAGTTAATGAGATTTTTTTGGTGGCATTACTGAAGAAAATGAATGGGTTTAGAAGTAATGTACTCATATTTTGCTGTTGAACTGTTGTAGTCAAAAGTAAATTAATTTTTTTATATTCAAATTACATATAAATTTTTCCAATATTAAAAAAGCATGAGTTGTAGTTACTTGAAAAGTGCACAGGCTGCTGTTTCAGAGTAACTGTTCAGGACACAATGATACAGAAATCTTAGCCTTAGTTCTCACAGCCTTAGTTCTCAATGAAGAGCCAGAGGCTACAATTTTACCTTTAACCTCATTATCCTCATATTCTGTTCCCTGTGGAGAGAAAAAACAGTGGATACCAAATCAGTGGAATAGCTTTAAAGACACTCTTTCCAGTAATGCATTGGTGTAAATTAGAATTAAGATGTTTATACCTTCTGCTGCTAGATGGAAACAACGGAATGAAATTTTTCCATTTTTTTGTCCATGCTAGTGGCTGAATGCATATGGTTTCTATACTGTTGTTTTTGGGGGAAACAAAGGACAAGAAAATAACCCGGAAGTGTGACTTTTAAACTATCTTTAATCCTGAAAAGCTTGCAACCAGTGTGGTTTAACCACACATAGGAAGGAAATTGTATTTTGGTGCTTCCCCCCTTGCTCTAAGGCTTTTAAAGAGGGATCCCAGTATCGCTGGTGAGTCAAATCAGTGGATTCTGAGATTCTGTCTGTGCATGGATTCAAGTACCAAATGCTTATTTCCTTTCTCTTGCCTCCCACCTTCTGTGGAACTGGAGTCAATTACCTTCAGTATAGCATAGTTTGAGAAAACCAAAATATCTTTATAACATAACTTGGAAGGGCAGACTTGAACAATGAGTTATTGTCCATCTTTCATCATTTTGTGAAATAGAAGGCGATGCTCTGGGCTTTTTGAGGGCCATGGGGGATGGTGGTTCCTGAGATCCCATGCATACAATTTTGTTGTGTGTGGGTCAAAGGCCTCTGTTAAATATATGTGAAATTGACCCTAGTATACAATTTTGAC
Source organism: Cryptoblepharus egeriae (assembly GCA_030015325.1). NCBI lineage: Eukaryota > Metazoa > Chordata > Lepidosauria > Squamata > Scincidae > Cryptoblepharus > Cryptoblepharus egeriae. The sequence continues at coordinate 89,054,836 of JAREYC010000001.1, forward strand.
AAGTGTAGGCCATAAACGTTATGTGTTACATAAATTTTCAAAATAACTTTGGTACTATTCTTTGTAGAACTTGGACTATCTTCTCACTACCTATTTTTTCTGTTTTCAGGCAGATGATGTGGAAAGTAAAATTAGAGAGATAATTCCAACAGGCTTTAGCAGAAATACCGATGACTTTATGTGTCTGCTGGAAAAAGAGATTAATTTCAAGCCTTTTGGGATATTATTACATACATATTCTGTCCACAATGAAGAAGCAGGTGAAGACATAACATATCAGATCTACAAGGTAAAAAGAAAAGTTAAAAGCTTTGTTGGGCCTAAAGTTGTAAGTTTCCATTGTAACTTAATTCTGAGTGGTTGTTATAGAGTTGTTTGCAAAATATGCAGAATGGAATTATTTTTGCAAAAGTACTTTTTCATTGTGTTTATACATGCTTTCCCAGAGAAAGATTTTATTAGCCTGCAAGACGCTTCTGTGAAGAGTTTCACCTGACTTCTTCTGGCTTTTTCCCTAGGCTGACATGACATGCCCAGGCTTTCGAGAGTATCATGAAAGGCTTCAGACCTTCTTGATGTGGTTTATTGAAACAGCTAGCTTTATTGATGTGGATGATGAAAGATGGAACTACTTTCTAGTGTAAGTACAGTTCTAAAGCAACAGTGGACCTTATTACCTCCACAAAGGTTACATTTTAATTGTGGCTGGCCAATTATTGGAACAGTATAATGATATTTTTTCCCTGGAAAGGAAAAACTATTGTTTATCAGAGTGAAGTTTGTGTCCATTATGCTTTGTGAGACCTTGAGAATAGAGCCAAATTAAATACTGTTGTCTGTTGGAGTTCTGAATGTAGGGCTTAAACAGTAAAATGAGCTTTGCCTGTGTTTTCTTTTACTTGCCACCTATTCATCTTTATAATAGGCAAGTACACTGGAGTGCTGTAAAGAGGTCTGATTTATCCAAGTTGCTGCACACCAATTAAATGAATTGTACATTCAGAACATAGCAGGTGTACCCATTGGGCCCTCACAGAGTAGCTTGCTGACACTGAAAATTCAGTCAGAGAATGGAAAAGAAAATGGACACTGCATGGGAGCGCGACTGTAATTGACCTGCTTGGCTTTCTGTTTTATCTGCAGATTTGAGAAGTATAATAAGGACGGAGCTACGCTCTTTGCGACCATAGGCTATATGACAGTCTATAATTACTATGTGTACCCAGACAAAACCCGGCCACGTGTAAGGTAATTGGCAGCATAACACGTGCCTTGCCTTTTATTTCAGAAAAGAACTGTTGAAGTTTCCAATTTTTGTTTATAATTGTGTTAAGTTGTTTTGTATAAAAAATTCTTGTGTTGCTTTTATTTATTTTTACTTCTACCCCTAAATAGACTTAAGACAGCTAACAAAACTCAGATGGAATCTCAAACTCATCGGGGAACATATTGGCTCTCTTAAGGGTTTTGTACATGTGTCCAGCTAGAAAATGTCAGAAAAGGAAAAGATATAATACTTAGTTTTCTTACTCAACATTTTTATTGCAGCCAGATGCTGGTATTGCCACCATTCCAAGGAGAAGGTCATGGAGCTCAGCTTTTAGAAACAGTTCATAGATTCTATATGTCATCTCCTATGGTACTTGATATAACAGGTATGTGGAGAAGTCTTTCACTGGAAATTGAAATTTGTGAAACTTTGAATATTACCTTCTCATCATTCAGTAGCATAATTTTCTGAATTAATTTGTTAGAATTAAATGATCTTTGATAGATCATTTGCATATAATGTAATTTGAGAAGAGCTGCATATAATGTAATTTCTTTAAATCCTTTCCTGACTGAGAATGTCTCATCATCAAAATCCAGTCTCTAGTATGAAAGGATTACCAGTTAATTAACCATTTTCATTGCAAAGTGCACAGCTGACTTGACAAGAGATTTAGCTTTCTGGAAGTCCTGTTGGTTCTTCTGCCCTTGGAAAAACAAAAAGACCAAAAAAAAGGAAACAATTTTTCTAGACTAGAACAGAGTGCCTGAAGAACATGAACTTGGAAAGTGAAAAATAAACAAGATAAATAATAAATATAATGAAGTGCATGGGGAGAGTGCAAGGTCTAACCCAAAGATGGACTCTGACACTTTACTGACTGATTTATTGTGGCTGTAGTTTTCATGGAGCAGAACCAACTTCACCAGATGCTGCAGTATTGTTGGTAGCCTTTAAGATACAACAAGATTCTGCTATTTGTAGCAAAAGCAACATGCTGTGCTATCCCCCTTTAGAAAGCTGTTACCTTAGAGCAGTAGAACATGAACTGTTCAGAAAAAATGTAAATCATTTCATATCTTCCAGAGGTTCACTGACCTGATGGAACAGCTGGCGGGGGGGGGCGGGGAGACGACACACGACACAAAGGAACTGAGATGGGAAAACTCTGTTTGTTGTCATTAAGAGCCAAATCACTATGTTGAAAAGAGCATTAGGAAGAGGTGTTTGCTTCCATTGAGTAAGATAGGCAGTAATCATAAGTCTTCTTGTACAAAATTACTTCTGAATAAAATAACACTGTTTTCAAATGCCTCTGGTGATGGGATTTGACCTTCTTTGGAGTCCTATGCATCAGTCAATTTGTGCTTGCATTAATTATATTTAAAACTAGTGGAATTTACCCATTGTTGCAGGAGTAAAATTTCAAGAATATTTGTGGGCCCCAGACACAGCTGAACAACAGTGGGCACTGACACACAGACACACCTGAACAACAGGTGGCAGGTGCTGGGAATCAACAGGCACCAGGTTTTGGGGGCACCAGCAGGGAGCTGGCATCCCTTCAGGACACCAGCAGGCAGTGGGTACCACTGGCCTCCCCTGCCAGACACCTCCAGGCATCCCTATCAAGCACCAAGCATAAGTGGGCAAAGCTGGACAGCAAGCACCACCGGGCACCAAATCAGTTCTTAGTGGGTCTTTACATCACAGAAGGAATATGCTTCTTCGTGCTTCTAGGTTCTGAGGTTGGGGCTATGTGTTGATCAGTTTATCAGAGAAAAAGAGGACATAAGGTCATTCTGCCCCCAAATCCCCATGCTCTCTCCCACCCCACAGTCCCCAACCCCACAGGTCCTCTCTTACACCCAACTTCGTCTAGGTCCCCAGATTCTCTCCCATTCCACTGCCCCAACCTCCACATGCATTCACACACACAAGCACACACCTTTCATCCCATGCACTCATTCACATTCACAACACACATACCACCCCATGCACTCACAAAGAAAACTCACACAACCCATGCACTCCATGATCTTGGCTTATGGAAGCCTTTCAGGTTGAAGGAAGTTGTTGTGTAGTATGTTTGTCATTATGTATATTGTAGGTGTATTCAAGAAACACTTTAAATGTTTTGGTTTGTTAATGGCCAGCCAGCTGTATGTTTCATTGCAAATGGTCTTTCTATCAAAGACACTATTTGGGGAAGTAAGATCAGTATTGTGCTGTGAACACACAAATATTGAGTCTAGGTTTTTATCACAGTCTAGATTTTTTTTCTAATCTATTACAGTATTGTAATCATTTTTATATGAATATTTTTGTGTTGTGGAACAAATTGTTTCAGTTTACATTATTTCTGGTGGAAAAATTTGCTTTGATATGCATTTTGGATTACAAACTTGCTTCTGGAACGAATTATGCTCGTTAACCAAGGTTACGACAGTATATATTGTAGGAATGGAACCTAGGCTATACATTTGCAGACCACAGGCCTCTATAGCATAGCCTGGAGCAGAGTGTGTATTTTTTCCCCAGTAAAACTGCTCTAAAACAGATTTAAGATTGCCCTGTAGAATAATCTGCCAGGGAGCATGCTGTTTTTGACTGAGAGCTTGAAAGGTACGGTGAGATGAATTTATTTTTCATCCATTTCTTATTGCTGCTGTTAAGGGAAAATTGGGCTGGACAGACAGGAGGTAACAGGAAATTATGAAAGTGAGATGGCATTGGAAGTTATATGTTGGCTACGTAAAGGGTGCATCAAACTGAGTGAGTTGTACAAGATAATGGGATTTATAAAATAGTAGTTGAGAGTGAGTTTGAAGCTGTTAACCTGTCTGTGTTTTTCATAAATTTGTTACTTCGTGAATTAGACGATTCTCTCTTTTCACATACTGAAAGGTGCAGCTAATTTGCAATCCTGTGCCATGTAAATTTGAAGGGACCTGATGCATTCAATTTCTTTGAAATATATAATAATGAATTGTCTTAATTTCCTATCAAATTCAGTTGACGTTACTGGGTAAAAAAATCATGGAACAGAAGATGATGGTAGCCAACAAATGAAATTTTATTTGTAGTTTATTATAGCCAAAATTACGAAAAGACAAAAGTTTTCTTTTTCTTGGACCAAAATTGCCACCATAGCAAACTGCTGCTGTTAGGATGAAAAATGTGTGGCCCACCTGTGTTCAGGTGATTGGCAAATGCTCTAAGCTTGACCAGTAGTGACTGCCACCTAAAGGGTAAAACATCAACTACTAACTTTCTCTTTGATTACATTAATTATTTTTTGACTGCCACTGAGGTTTAGAGCTTATAGTCTTCATGAGTGCTGTGCACACAGACTCTAATAATTGAGGCATCAGTGAACCATTCTTTCTCAGGGGACAGAGTTTCAATACCTGATGAGGGGTAATAGAGGATTAAGTTGTTGGGAGAAAAAATCCTGACTCATGTCTCCATTAGGAGAAGAAAAAGTTCAAGGCCACTTCTGGCTTTCTTCCTTTCAGATTTCCATGGCCTACTGGCTCTGTTTTTCTCTGTGAGAAATAGAAAGCGAACAAAGAATGTGTGTGGTGGAGTCTTTCTCCTATACTCTTAACATGGAGTTTGGCTAATCTTGTCTATAGTAGATCCCCCAAGGGCTCTACTGCTCACAGCTTGTTGCCGTTTTCCTTGTGTGTAGTACCAGCTACCAGTGTGTAGCTGTACGGAAGTCAGTGGTTCACTGCATTCATAGCTGGTTTCAAGCTTCTATTGATGATGGAGGACCACTCATCACCCAAAACTGAAATGTAAAAGGCTTCATATCAGTCTTTGTTTTGGCAATAACTAACACTAGTGATGATCTAGCTTGCCAGCAATAGCTTGCCAGCAGTGATGCTGGGATTTCTTTATAAGTTTCTGAATATTACCAGTATTTTGGGGTGTTGGACCATCATTGTGCACTTGCCAGTGGCTAATGTCTACCAGTGCTAATCAAGTCCTGAACCAAGTTTTTGTGGTTTGAGTCAATTGTGGGGTGGTGGTGAAAGCAGGGTGTGCATCATCCTGAGTTTGCTTCTACTTTGCTGTAGGCCAGGGCTGCACAAATCATAGCCCAAATCCCACACCTTCATCAATCTGTCTGTCTAATGAATGGACCGTTTTGTTACCTGCAGCTACTCAGAGAAGTCCCCGGCATCTGAAGGACAGAGGACTTTGGGTTGTCTCCCTGGATGTCCTTTAGTGTGGCATTCTGAGACGCCAAGCTGATGGCACAACTGCCCAGATGTGGAGAACTTTTGCAGAGCTATCATGCTGAACACTTTGATGCAGTCCAGAGGGGACTGCTTTCTGAGCATGCTGCTCTCGGCACGTAAAGTGCTGCTCTAGGCTGCCACAGAAAGAAACTGTATCGATCTGCTTCATACATACTAAAAATGAATTGGAAGTGAGCATACCAGTTCCTTACAATGTTTGTGCCATGTAATTTTTGCTGACCAAGCAGCATGAGACTTCTGGTTTTATGTAAAAGGACTATACAAACAAAGCTACTTCTTTATTTATGTGTTTCCTTTAAATAAAACCAGAAGTCCTGCATTTCCTGGTTCCATCTGACACAGCGCTGTAAAGATCTGGATGTCTTAATGATAGCATTCTTAATGATAGCATTCAAGGTAGATAGTCATTATTCACAAGTAAGTGTGTAAACTGAATTTTTCATGTAGATACATCGTTCTCCTTCATAGGCGGAATTTACACACTCCATTTCTTAAAGATAAATTGAAGTTTTCAGTGTGGGCCTCTGACTGGATAACTATTTATACCATTTGCTTCCCAATGTATATCCAATATTTATTAAACAATATTTCTAAAGTCCATCAGAGAAACATTTGTCCAGATAAAGGATCTGAGAATTCCATAGACTGTAAATCTGAGAATTCCAAATCTGAGAATTCCATAGACTGTAAACACACGTCAAGGGATGTTCATTAGTATGCAACTTGCAGAACACTCCATCTTCCAAACTGAAGTGTAGCTTATGAGACTGCGTTGCTTACTGCCTTTTGAATCAGTGGAAAGCCTCTATTTCACCCAGCAAATGGCTCTTTATTTGCCTCCAGAAGGCTTTTTGTAGAGCCTAAGACTAAAAGGAGGGAGGATAACACTTCCATCTGCAGTCTGGAAATGATCTTTCAATCTGTGTGCAATTGGTCAAATAAGTAAAACTTCAGACAGAAGAAGTCCTATAGATGTGTTAGATCTAGGAAATGAGAAATTTTCTAGAAAATGAGAAATTTAATGGAAGTTATTTTGTATATTCAAATAGGCCTTGACTGTTAAAATGTGTCAGCTGGTTTTTACAACACAGAGAATCTTAACTACATTTGTGCTTCTTGATCATGTCTCAGTTAAATATTTAATGCATTTATCTACAATGGAATACTGGCTGGGATCCAGACTTACTCCTGTGCTTGTGACGGCTCCTTTTGTCAACGGAAGGAGTGTTGTGCTCATGTTAGGAAGCCTCTCTGAGCCCTGGGGCAAGATATTGTTTGGATTGAAGCCATAAAGAGTATATCAGGTTGGATTTCTTAGAAAGGAAAAAAAGTTAAAATCTTGGTGTTTTTGTTCTAGCTGAAGATCCATCTGAAAACTATGTGAAACTACGAGACTTTGTATTAGTGAAACTGTGTCAAGATTTACCTTGCTTTTCTCCAGAGAAACTCAAGCAAGGTTTCAGTCAAGATATGGTAATGGAAGCACAGCAAAAGCTGAAAGTAAATAAGGTATGATTTTAAAAAAGCAGCTTCTGCTGATGTTAACTTTGTATATCTAGGAATAGATGTAGTGTGGATGTTTTCAAGAGTAGTGTGGTGAGGTGCCAAATGAGCCATGTACTATGATAGCAAATGTGGATCACATGAGAATAGCCTATGGAATCACTAAGGTATGTGTCACCCGCAGCAGGAGACTATCACATTATCCCCACGATAGACCTCCTCTCATGCAGTGGACGCAGCAACAATCCAGGTGGTGGGTGTGGTGAGGTACCATCACCCCACCTTTGCTGACTTTTTTGCCATATTGAGATATTTCGCTCTGGGTTGGGTTTTTTTTTTTTTTTTGCATTCACCTGTAAATTACTCATTGAAAAGTATATTGTACAATGAGATTATTTCTATGAATTGCAATTTTAGTGATTTTGGTCACTAGTGGTCTTACCCCTAGTGTGTGTCATCAGTGCAGGAGCACATAGTGATGCAGTTGGATTGGCTGAGATGATGCTGGAAGAGCCACATACTGCACCAATGACCAGAGTTGTTCTTCAGTAGCACGGGAGGAGCCGAAGGAGGTGCCAGCTTTGTGTAACCAATGTGGGGGGCACAGTGACAATCTGTACTGGTTGACCAAACCCTCCAAACATGGCAGCTGCCCCCTACCAGCCCCATGTCCTGTGTCCCAGAATGCATCTTGGCTGCACTCCCAGGAACAGAGAAGAAACCATTTGCCACAGGGAGGGCACACAGGAGGGCCCAGGCAGCCTTACCATTTGCCACAGGGAGAAGAAACCATTTGCCACAGGGAGGGCACACAGGAGGGCCCAGGCAGCCTTACCACTGCACATTCTCCAATCTGGTGCACATGCTATGTTGAGGCTACCCAAATCTTCCATCTACCCATGGCTTGACTGCACTCTCTGAAGCTGCAGTGGCGCAGCTTCTTCACCTTCTTCTTGCTGCAGGACTAAGGCAGCCTCCCTGTGACACACACTCTGGCTCCAGTCCTGGGGAGTGAATGGAGGGCGCAGAAGAAGCCATGCTGCCACAGCTTCAGAGAGTGTAGCTGTGTAGGTGGATGTGCAAGAAGACCCAAGGCAGTCTACCTGCAGCATGTACTGCACTCCAGCTGGAGATGCTCTCTTGCATGCAGTAGGAGAATGTACCCTTCAGGGCTGGCAGGGTGGAGGAGGGGGACGGAAACACCCTCTGGGTGGGAAGAAAGGAGGACAAGTGGGTAGAGGTGGGGCAGCCAGGGTTCCATGGTGAGTCTGAAAGGCTCAGCCAGCCAGCTATCTTGAGAGATGGGAGGTAGTGCATGGAGGGGATAGGTTAGTGTCTGGCAAGGGGGTTGGGAAGGGAGGAGTGAGAGCAGGCAGACAAGTGAGAGATAGGGATAGTTGCCTCTGGGATAGTTGGAGGGAGAGGGCAAACGAGTCAACCAGCTGCAATGGGGGAAAAGGGCAGAATGTGAAGGAACAGGCCAATCTCTGGAAGAGGGCTAGAGGGTTTGCAATCTCTGCAAACAAGCAGGTGAGAAATGGGGTATGGGGCCACCACAGTCAATTGTGGCTACCTCTGGGAGGGCAGGATGGAGGGCATACACCCTGTTGTACAGGGATGCCAGATGACCTAGCTATGCTGCTGGTGGTCTTGCAAGACTAGTTAAGAGAGGCTGATGTCAAACTTCACAGTTAGTCTTAAGAAGGAAAGGTAGCAGGAGAGGGTGAGGGAGAGAAGGGAAGCAAGGAAACAAGTATAAAAGAGGGACCAGAGCATCAGGAGGTGGAGAAGAAGGTGCAACAAGAATTTGGGTGGAAGAAGAGAAAGAAAGAACAAACAGTGTGGTAAAGGAGAAGAGCCAGTGTTGATTTTACCCAAATCGTTTCTTTTATTTGTCAACTCTGTGGGTCATTGGACTGAGAGAAATGGAATCCTAGGATAAAAAGTTTTGGAAATGCTGCTCTTGTGCTAAAGGTTAATGATATGTAAATACCATACATTCTCCAAGAACAATAAACGTTTAAGGATCACTTCTTGGATCTTGGTCAGTGTTTCTAGACAACACCACTTGGTTTGCATAAATTTCCCTATTTAATCACCAGTAAACCAGGTCAGGTGGACTTTGAGATCTAAATTAGTTATGTTTGGTGTAGGTGGTGATAGTGGTTCCCATTTTATAAGAGCACCTCTAGTTGCACAAGATTCATTTGATGAGTTCAGAACATCAAGAAGAACATCAAGTCTAGAAAAGAAAATAGTATTAAACTGGTGAGTATGGATAGTTAGATTTAGTTAAAATATTAGGATTTTTTATTTTAAAAATCTATTATTTTAATCTATAGAGTCTTCCACATAATAATCCTTTAAAAAATGTGATTTGTGAAGAAATTGTGATTGACAGAACTTGAAAAACAAGCCAATGGCTAAATTTTGAAAAAGTTTTCTAACAGTTTACAACAGTAAACTCAGAGAGGCTGAAAGTTACACATGTCAGAGTTAACATACAGGAGTTATATATTTCTCAATTCTGTATTAAAAGTACAAGTTATCTTAGATCTTTTATTTATACCTTTCACTTCTTATTTGTTAGCAACATACAAGACGGGTTTATGAAATTCTTCGGTTGCGTGCAACAGACATGGGTAATGCAGAACAGTCCAGAAGTTACAGACTGGATGTAAAAAGAAGACTGATGGGCCCTTATAAGGTGGTTTTAAAAAAAATTCATGCAGATATTTAACAGTTACATTGTAAACAGTCTATGCTGAGACTTAGTTGTATACTGTTTATATAGTTTCACATCATTACATTTAATTAAGTCCTTTTGTTAAAATGTGAACCAGTCAACATCACTCTTTTAAACTAAGAAATCAAGAAAGGTAGAATAAATGCATCACAGCCATGATGAAGATTGGGATCCAATTTTTGGTCTCTTGCAGTATCAGGATAATCAGATTTATGTTAATAGTGGTAGCATTATATGCTGAGTACTGTTATTCACCCTTGCAAAATTTATGTAGATGCTTGAAAAAATTATGGAATAGAGTAGTGGAAGGATTGCAGCAAGAGAGATATCCCTACTTAAATGGATTAAAAACTAGATAAAAGGAAAAAAATTGTGGCAATGCAAGTGATCTCTCTCTCTGTGTGTGGGAAGGAATGACTTCTGTGCATGCCAGGGTGACCATATGACTGGAAATTTCTAGATTTGTCCGGTGTCCTCCAAAATGTCTTCATTGTCCTCCATTTTGACTTCATTTTGGAACTTTGCAATGGAGTGTCGTAGCCCATCATGTCATATGTCGTTGGATTCAATTTGATGTGCTGAATCCAACACAACAATCTGTTTTGAAATATCTTCTTCCTATCAAAAGTTATGGCCAAAATACTAAAAAATATGCATTGAGCTCTATGGGAAAGTGAAAGTGACCAATATTGCAGCTTTACTTGTGAGTAGGCGACCATGCCATTGTCTGCCGGAAAGGCCAGACTGAGAGAAATCCAAGACCTTGTCCTCCTTTTGAGGTTTGGGCATCTGGTCACCCTGGTGCATGCACAAGAGTTTTTTTTTTAAAAAAGATCAACAGGCATATGAATGTGGATGAACTTGTTACTATATTGCTATATATGGGGTTCACAGAAGGCATTTAACAGTTCTCCACCAGTAACTCCTGAGAAAACTCAACAAGCTTGAGAATAAGTGAGCAGGTTTTCTTACAGATTAGGACAGGGGTGGACAAACATTTCTCTCTCTGATACTTGCTACAAGCCTAAGAGAACTTTCCTGGGAGTAAGCTCCATTGAACTAAACTGAACTTCTGAGTAGACATGAATAAGATTGCACTGAGAGTGTCGGGAGCCAGGGAAAAAAAATAATTACTGGTAATTTACAGTACAAATGAATGAATTTTACTGAGCTTATTTCTAATACACATGAGAATTATAATACAGGCATGTAGAACTGCTATGAATTGCCACTCATCTCTTGCACAGTGAAAACATGTAGACCGAGTCAGGAGTCATAATTTGTTGAGAGAATATGGGGTTCATAATTTAAATAATGCCCAGGGAAAAGCAGAAAACACATGGAGACATGTACTGATGCACTGTTGTAACCGGCAGTTGTGAGCTGGTGTGGGTTCCAAGCATCTCCAAGAGGCAAGAGGCTCATTGCAGGGTGGGAGCTCCCTGCAGGCCAAATTATGTGTCCTCAAGGGCAACAGGCCAGGGTTTACTCACCCTGATACAATCATCTCTTTTTAATGTTTTTTAGGCTGCAATCCTAGCCTCCACTTAGGTTCAACCTAAGCTCCAGCATAAGTCCTGTGCTGACCTGGGTATGTCAGCAAGACACTTCTGCCCCACATCTGGGGTGGGGGGTTAGGCCAATGCACAGGCATAAACCAACCCCACACCATCATGGAAATATAGGCCAGGTGAATTAGGCCAGCCTAAATTTCTTAAGCTGGCACCTTAATCTCAACCCACTGGAATTCATCTATCATTGGTACAACACAGCAAAGCAGGAAGAGTTAAGCTCAAGATTTGCTTTATATGCTTTATTAAACTACAGTGAAAAATACAGAAATATTTTTCAGAAAATTTTTTAAAAGAAAAATAACAGGTGATAACTAATTTGACTTCTATATTTTTGAGGTTACTTTAAAAAAATATTTAGTATTGATAGCCATTTGAAGTATTACTTATTTGCTTTTAAATAGCATTTTTGTTTTATTTCAGAAAAAGCAGAGAGAGATTGCTAAGATGAGAAGATGTTTAAGACCAGAAGAGTTGACCAACCAGTTGAACCAAATAGACCTAAATTTGCAACACAAACAATTAGAAGAAACCTTCCAGCAGCTTGTTTCAGATTATCGAAGGGTCCTAGAACGACTTGCTCAAGCCTAAGGATTCTAACTCTTTACAGGAAACCTTCAGATTTCTGTACATTGTGTTGTGAAATACATAAGCAATCACTGCTTTACAGCCAAATTTCATGTGACATTTAAAAATAACGTTCAAGATGACTGTGGTTTTCTGTGCATTTTGAATATTTTCTATTTTTGTGTTGTAGATTTTTAAAAAGATGCGCTTAGATTTGGGAGCACTTTGCTGAAATAAAAGATGTAGATTGAGATGCACTAACAATAGGTTGGTCTGAATTTTTGTACAGTACTTTGAAATTTTCAATTTGCCAGTTAAAATGAAGCAATAAAGCACCAAGTTATGATGGTATAAATTTCAGTGGTCATGGAATGTACTAAAATCATTGGACAAAAGTGGTACATAAATTGGGGGTGGGAAAGCCACTTGGGCTGCAATTCTGAAGTGTACTTGGGCTACCTATCTATCACTGGGCTGGCCCTATTCCATGATAGGCCAGCCCAGTTACACAAGAAAGACTTGGGCCAGTGTAAGTCAACTTAGGCTAGCCCAAGACAGATGAACCTAGCTGTGCCAGCTTAGGCAGTCCAGGAGAGACATGTTGAGGGCACGTTCAGCATGGCCTAGAACATTGCAGTTAGGCTTTATCCAGAGCCTGTTTCCAGGGCAGACATGCCCCCACACAGCTCCTCAAAGTTAGGCCACCTAAGGAGCAGGAATAAATCTGAGTAGACCCTTCGTGGTCTACTCTGATAAGGCAGAGTAAAATTGGAAGTGATGGCAAAAAATTCTAAGTCCTAGCCCAGTCCCTGCCTCTTAACTACACCAGCCCAAATGAGCATGCTGCCCTTATGCTGCTGCCTCTTCAGCAGCAGTTAGGCCAGCCAGAGGTCTTTAGCTCTGTGGATTTGGCCTAAGTGTCATCCTTGCCGCCTTCTAGCCCTGAGGATTTGACCTAACTTTCAGTTCAGTATATAAACTACTTAGGCCAGCTTAGCTGGGCCATTTTTCTGACCTTCATTCAGGATTGCATTGTTAAACTCCAGTTTTCAAATTTTAAGAGCCACACCAAAAGATACAAATGTACCCTGAATGCAGATTTTTGTGATAATTCTTGGGATACAAAACAGCATATGATGCTTCCAGAAACTTGAACGAAATAGTACCCCTTTCTTGCTTGTTTTCTATGTTTCATAAGCTAAACTCAAATTCTAGCTGCCACAACTGAATAATGTCCCACGTGCTGTCATCCATGTATCTTAGAAAGGGCTGGGATGTGCAAAGGAACATGATCTAATTATCTCATCAGAAGGGTAGATTCATATAGAAAGAAGTGGGGAAAATGGGGTCTTTCTGATAATCCTGGTATTGCATTACATTCCCATGCATGTATATTCAGAAGTCCATCACACTGTATTCAGTGCAGTGGGGCTTCTACTTAGGAAAGTTCATATAGGATTGTAGTTTGTCATTTTGAGCTTTAAGATAATAACTATCACTTTGAATTGTGCCTAGAAACATACTAGAACCCAGGGGTGATAGCACAATAGTGGAATATCATTCTATAGCAATTTGGCTTTGGTCAGAAATCTAGCAGCAACATTTGTAAAGTTTGTAACCATTTGTAACAATTTTAAAGTTTCCGAACTGCCTTCAAAAAGAGTCGCCCTATACAGCAGGTTACGGAAATCCAATTGTTGGGCTTTTGGCTGGGGCTATGCAGAGCTTTTTTTCTGGAAGTACTCACCGGTACTCAGTACCAGAACCTTTTTTCCATCTGTTCCTCCCTCCCCCAGCAGCCAATAAATAGTCATATGGGGATGACCTGTGATGAGTACTGGCACCTTTTTTCCCCCAGAAAAAGCGCTGTACCCATATATACGGTAACTTGCCAACTGTCCATTGTGGAGGTACGTTCTGCATTGTGCAACGTTATGTTAGTACAATGGTACATAGGTCATAGGGAATCCTGTTTGTTTGATATGGCCTAGCATTCAAGTAGATAAAAATGAAGATAGATGGTTAAAGACTACTAAATAAGATGATGAAGATGGCGGTGTGCCTCTGAATACGTCCATGCATCCAAATTCTTAATGTTTAAAGCTTTCTAGGGAAGTTGGTGAAGCAGCTAAATCTTACCTGAAAACTGGGATCCAATGATAAACCACTCGGAGACACTTTTCAAGGGATAGGAACAATTCTTCAGCACTTTCTTTTAAGAACTTCTCCTGTTCATCTTGTTTTGAGATCAGGGCTAACGTTTAATACCATTGCTTCCTCTCTCTGTGCAGTGATTCCAAACCAATGCTCCATCCTGATTAGTTCTTGGACACTTCATTGGTCTTAGGGCAGTTTTGTACATTAGTCAAATTGGAAAAAGTTTTCACCGAACTAAGTGGGACTTCCTTCTGATCAGGCTCACACAGAATCCTACTGCATCCCTATGCTACAATGAGTAAGCTATAGTTTTTGAAATATGAACATCTAATGTGAGGAGGATGGGAAGGCAACCAACAATTTAATCCCTGTTCAATTGAAACCTTTTTTAAAAATGGGGATCAATTAACTGTTCTATGGCTGCACATAGAATCCCAGGATCTTGATTGTGTATTTGCCTCCCCTTTCGTTCATTGTCAAAAAGAAGTCTGGATGACAACAGAGAGCAGGGCATAGGGCTGTCTGTTCCTGCTCCAGCTGTATCTTTTCTTCAAGTAGTGATCGGGAAATATAATGCAGTTAACACGCTTCAATTAAGACCGCTCCAGTTAAGGCTGCTCTGCAAAGTTAAGAGTAGACTATTACAGCAAACAAATTAAATCTGGATCTGTGGGAAGGAGGAGAAGATCCAGCATCTGCCACCTTTGTTCTAAATGTATAATAAAGTGAATACCTGGTTTGGAACTGTTCTTCCTCAGCACATTTACTTGACACGGTACATTTATTTTAAGTATTTGGGGAGGAATACAAAAAGAGAGATCTGAGTCGCAAGTCCCAGTATATTTTGCTTTTTAGTTAATTTTTCTGGTATTTTTCTCAGCTTCCAGTGCTAGCCAAAGTACGTTTACTCAGAAGCAAATTCTATTGTAGTCAATTGGGCTTCTTTACAGAAAAATATACTTTGAGGCCGCTCCGCTCAAGAATGCCTTTATTACAAACTATTTGTAGTTATTCTGAAAGAGAAATAGCTAGAGTTAGAGTACAATCCAACCATGTTTACTCAAAAATAAGCCCCATTGTGTTCAATGGGTCTGACTCAGGAAAGTATCTTTAGGATTGGAGTCATTGACACATTTTGAAGGAAATGGAATTAATGCCTGCTCAGTAGACAAATTATGTACTCAAGATGCACCACTAACTTAGCCAAGTCATCTGTTTAAAAACAGGCTAATAGTCTGATCCTATCCTTGTCTCCTCAGAGATAAGCCCCTTTATGGTCAATGGGACTTTCTGATAAGTCTGAAGAGTGTGAAGTGTGAATGATTTTTATAATTTTAGACAGTATAATTACATTGATTTGTTATGCTGGAATAAATACGTTATTAAATGTCTTTCAGAAAGCAGATCTTTATAAAATCTGTAATGTCAACTGTTCCATTAATTTGAATGGGCTGCAAGCCTATCTGTTGTCACTTGAATGTGCTGCCCCTGCTTTTTGCTTGTGGCACAAGGTCTGGATTAATGTACGGAAGGCAAGTAGTCTTTCCTTAAAGGTGGATGGGTAGGCCTTCCTTAAAAGAGAACTTCATGGTGTTTTGATTTAGCCACCTCCATTATTTTAGAAGCCAACTTAACCAACTGTGTGCCTTTAAAAATCTTTCTTGGAGCAAATTTGCCTTTTTTGTTACACCAAAGATATGGGCTGTGGGTGGCGCAAGTGGTTAAGGCACTGTGCCTGTAAACCAGCATGCCAGGGTTCGAGACCCAGGTCAGCCCCACAAGACAGGGTGAGCTCCTGTCCTTAGCCCAGCTCTGCAACGCAGCTGGATCCAATCGTACTGGCTTTGCCTTTCCATTGGACTAATTCAGTGGCGTGGAGAGGGGGGATTTGCTGCTTGGGTAACAGCCTATCCTCCATAACAATCCAACCCAGGCTTTCGTGCTTCGTATGCAGCGCCGAGCACGATACCATAGTCTCTCAAGACTGATGGAGGCCTGCTTTTTTCCCCCATAGTGGTCAATTTCCTAGATTCTCTTCTATCTTCATGGTTTCTCTTGGCCATTTGGAGCACTCTTCTCCTTTGGTTCTAATTCTGAATCAGCTTGTTCCACAATGTCAGTCTCAGTAATCCACAATGAATTACTCAGTGTTTGCACCAGCTTCCCAAACAAGACTGGATATAAAAGCAAACCTGATCTCAAAGGAGTCTCTTTTACAGTTTTAGTAATTGGCTTCCTCCCAGAACTTGTGTACAACTGAACCTAGTGGCCAAGCATGCCATGATCCATAATGTACCTCAGTCTAAACCAGGGTTATACAGGTATCACCAGTGGTTCTCAATCTGCAATCTGGTGGTACTACAGATTCAGAGTACAATTTTGAGATGGGAGTCCTGGACACCTGCCACATGGAAGTGGTAGGAGGCTCAGCTTGGCAGGGAGAGCTTCAAAGCTGATTTTTGGCACTCAGAAAAGCCCTTCTATCCACCTTGTACTTCTTATGCTTGTTGTGTTACATTTGGCTTCCAAATCCAGAAATAACAGCTCATGATATTGTTGCCAGCTACTTCCAGTGGTACTTCAAATGGTGGACTACGTGTAGTGGTACAGTGTTGAACAAATGTTAAAAAACTGATCTAGGGTGATATCTCTGACTGATTCACCTCACAGGGTTGTTGTTGAAACAAGGGGGAAGGAACTATGTACAACACCCTGAGGTCCTTAGAAGTACATGTGATATAAAAAGCAAAAAATAATAAATAGTAACTGTGGATCTTCTATATTCAGTGGGGAAACTGTCTACGGGTTCCAATGTAATAAACATAAGGGGTATATGGATAAGGAATCAGAACTTTTGAGGAGAAGTGAAAGACCATATTGTGTTTCGGTAGTGATAGGTGACTAAAAACAAACCAAGTGACAGATGACTTATATCAAACCAAGCATTAATACACTTCACTCTACCAGCCTGGTTCATGCACACCACACTGATCCATCTACGATAGTGATTCCAAATTTTGTTAGCCCCAGGATCAGTTTTTAAATGGTTCACACTCTACTGCAGATATTTTCAAGGTTTTTCATTGTGATGTAAAATTGTCAAGGCACATCATCAGTTTTTCTTTACCACTGACAAGGCACACTATGCTGCTTGCTGGCAGGAGGCTCCAATCCCCCAACTGCCCTCCTAATAAATAATGCTCTCCTAACTCCTATG
This sequence comes from Cryptoblepharus egeriae, assembly GCA_030015325.1. Classification (NCBI taxonomy): domain Eukaryota; kingdom Metazoa; phylum Chordata; class Lepidosauria; order Squamata; family Scincidae; genus Cryptoblepharus; species Cryptoblepharus egeriae. The sequence continues at coordinate 89,072,138 of JAREYC010000001.1, forward strand.
GCACACCTGCTGACCATCCAAGGCACACCAGTGTGTTATGGCACATTGGTTGAAAACTGCCACTCCAGCTTTCCAGGACTTTTACAAAAAGTGACCTAGGGGGAAAAAAAACCTTTTATTGTTATATTTATTTATTTATTTGCAAAAATTACAATCTATTTCTCATAATGAAGCAGCACAAACTAATAGCCTCCAGGGAGCTAAGTGATGTGACTGGCCAGCACAATCTTAAGCACCTCTACTCAGAAGTAAACAAATCCCACTGTGTTCAATGAGTCTTACTCCAAGGAATAGATATGCACTCATCAGGGTGACCATATGCAACTAACAAAAACAAAAAAGGATAAGGCCCCTCAGAATGTAGGACACCCAAGAAAAATGGAGGATATGACAAGATAAAAGCTAAAAACACTCATACATATATGGTCACTCAAGGACACAACACGCTTGCAAAGAGCCAGTACTGAAACCCTACGCAGACTTTCCAGGGAGTAAGCTGCACTGAACCCAATAGAACTTACAAGTTTGTGCTACATGGTACAGAGCCCAAGCCTATGCATGTCTACTCAGAAGTAAGTCCCAGTGTAGTCAGTGGGGCTTACTCCCGTGTAAGTGTGGAGAGGATGGCAGCCTGAGAGCCCAGTCCTGTGCATGTCTACTCAGAAGTAAGTCCCAGTGTAGTCAGTGAGGCTACTAAAAAGTAAGTCCCAGTGTAGTCAGTGGGGCTACTCAGAAGTAAGTCCCAGTGTAGTCAGTGGGGCTACTCAGAAGTAAGTCCCAGTGTAGTCAGTGCGCTTACTCCCGGGTAAGTGTGAACAGGGATGGAAGTGCCCTTGAACCTAGCAGAGTCGTGTTGGGGGGAGGAGGGAGGGAGGGGGAGGGAACCCCCACCCACCACCTGTGCTTCCCCGGGTGTTCCCTGCCTGCCTGTGCCCACGTGACCTAAGAGGCCCGTCCAAGATGGCGGCGCCTGGGAGTGCGGTTGCCTTGACACCGCTGCTCAGAGGTAAGCACCAGCCCTGCACTGGAAGCAGGGAAGGAACCCACGAAGCGCCTCCACCGGGATGGCAGGAGGAGCAGGAGGGGCCCTGCCCCTAGTGTCTCTTGGGGGGGACGGGGAAAGTTGTGCCCACTCCCCACTTACCTGGGAGTAAGCTCCATCCACCACTAAGTCTCTTACTTCTGAGTAGGCATGCAGAGGTTTCGTCTGTCAGTAAGGGTAAACAGGCGTCCTCTTGTTCTGGGACAAGACCCACCCACACACACACACACACACACACACACACACACACTCCCAGGAAAGTGTACACACAAACACACTCACTCTGCTAGGAAAGTGTACACACTCCCAGGAAAGTGTACACACACACACACACACGCACACACACATTTCTCCAGGAAAGTGTACACACTCCCAGGAAAGTGTACACACACACACACACGCACACACACATTTCTCCAGGAAAGTGTACACACTCCCAGGAAAGTGTACCCACATACACACACACACACATTTCTCCAGGAAAGTGTACACACACACACACACACACACACACACACACACACACACACAGAGACTCCCAGGAAAGTGTAGACACACGCACACACATACACACTGGTAGGAATACACACTGGTAGGAATATGTATACACACACACAGTCCTAGAAAAGTGTGTACACACAAAGACACACACTCCCAGGAAAGTGTACACACAGAGAGAGAGAGAGAGAGAGACTCTCAGGAAAGTGTAGACACACGCACACACATACACACTGGTAGGAATACACACTGGTAGGAATATGTACACATACACAGTCCTAGAAAAGTGTGTACACACAAAGACACACACTCCCAGGAAAGTGTACACACACTCATAGACACACTCCCAGGAAAGTGTGTATACACACAGACACAGGAAAGTGTGTACATACACACGAATATAGAGGACATGTCCTATATAAGTGATTCCTTTTGGAACAATGTTTAAAATAATTCTCCTGTGCAATCCCCTTGAAATTTTTAAACTTTTAAAAAGTTGTGTGTGTGTATGTGTGTGTGTGTGTATAAAACTTTAATCTAACATTCACCTTTTTCAGCCGAATTTAGTCTCCAAATCAAATTGTGTATTAGATTTGAATAAATACAGGTATTTTGATTGTGAATATAGGTCAGTATTTACTTTAACTAAACAATATTATACAAAATGTAACATAAATGCATTGCTGTATAAAGTAGTGCAATTAGGAAAAAAATCACATCATAAACCCATTGTCAGTTTAACATTATTGTCATATAACTCTTTGCTTTATGCAATAAATTAAATTTTTATTCTTGCTTTGCAGCTGCACATTATAATCACCTGTAAACAAACCTCAAGCCTTTTAAAATAGAGGAGCAACATTAGATACAATGGTGCATTAGATTCAAGTAAATACAGTGTGTGTGTGTGTGTGTGTGTGCGTGCGTGCGTGTGTGTGTGCATACATAAGTCAAACTACCCTCTGTGCAATATCCCCCTCTATGCAACACCTCCCTCTGTTCACCACCCTGCCATTCACAACTGCTCCCTGTACAACATCCCCCCATGCATCACCATCACTCCGTGCAACATCCTCCTCCCATGTAACATTCTCCTCCTGTGTAACAACCTCACCCCATGCAACATGTTTTTGTCTTAAAAGAGGGGATAGTGCACACAGTTTTTGGATGAGGGGGTGTTGCACCGAGGGGTGTTGCACAGGGTGTGCATGGGGGTTAAGGGTGTGCTGAGGCACACCAATATTTTAGAAATTTTACTTCTGATATGTGGGTACATTTCACTAGTGTGTGTGTTTATATATATATGGCAGATATTTTGTAGCCATATTTTCTGCTGTACATGCATCTCTTGCTTTCTGCAAGCGTTATGTTGGGATGCAAGTCTGTGCACTGGCCTAATCCCCGCAGGAGTGCCTCAGAGGTGCCTTTTGTGACACCTCAAGGCAAGCATAGGACTTGTGCTGGGACTTGTGATAGCCTAACCAGGGGTTAAGATTGCACTGCGAGTCTGCAATCCTGATCCTCAGTTATGCCAGCGTAAGACCTGGCCTGGGAGTGTCACAAAACTGCTACAAGGCACTTCTGCAACACTCCTGGCCAGTGCACAAACTGGCCAGTGCCAATGCACAATCATGCGTCAGTTATAAGAACATAAGAACATGGCCTCCACTGGATCAGGTCAAAGGCCCATCCAGTCCTGCTTCCACACAGCGGCCCACCAGATGTCTCAAGAGCACACAAGACTCTGCATCCAGGTGACCTCTCCTGCATCTGGTATTTTGAGGTTGTTCATGTCTACACACATCCTTCATGGCTTGTAATCTGCGATGGTACTTTCCTCTAGGAACTTGGTGTGTGGCTACCCCATACCACCACAGGAATGGGAAGTGGGTGAGTTATACTGAGCTAAACTGGTTAGGATTGCACCCCGAATTGCTAACCAGGGTTTTCCGAGTTGAATTTTCACCTTGCTATGATTGCAATTCTGCATATGCTTACCTGGGAGATAGTTCTATTAAACTAGTAGAGCTTATGTAGGAGTATCCATTCACCAATTTTCTCTGCCTCTGATTTCAGAAAAGCTGCTCCCTCGCAGCCACAATTAACCAGTTGCAATATTGGGATACTACTTTTCAAGGTTATTGTAAGATACAGGTACATGTAAAGTACTTCACACACACTCAAAATCTCCCATACAAATTTTAAGTACTGTAGTAATACGATTATTGCTAATCTTCTGTAAAACAAATGGGACTCATTATACTTCAGTGCTGTGTATGTTTACTAGGAAATCCTACTAGTAAGTTTTACAGGGACTTGCTCCCTGTAAATGGGCCTAGCATTGCAGCCCAAGTTAGGGCACAATCCTAACCATGTCTACTCAAAAGTAAGAACCATTTTGTTCAGTGGGTCTTACTCCCAGGAAAGTGTCTTTAGGATTGCAGCCTTAGTTTGCTTGTGTCTTACACTTCACTGATTGTAATGGGACTTTACTAGTAAGCGCAGAAAGCTTTCCCTGAACCGGAGCACATATTTAGTAACATTAGAAACCAATGAAGAAAGGGCCTTGTTGGACTTGCGTACATTTTTCCTTAAAAAATTAGTCAGAATTCAGTATTACTTTAAAGTAGTATTGATGTTACCCATTTAAATGCTATATAGTCTTTCTACGTTGACATGATTGATTATACTATTGTGGTAGATAGTAAATGTTCTAATTATGCATTGGAACAGTTCTCAAGTATTAACAGTAATTGCTCCAGAGTGATACTTCCATTGCTAATAACCAAAATCAGGATAATACCCTTTGAAAGCTGTCTTAAAGGGGCATGAGAGACTGCAGTATTCTTAAATGCGCTGATTTACTGATTTTGAGAAGCGAAATCATTATGAAGAAGACGTTCTTCGTATCTTCCTGTAAGTGGCTCTCAATCTTGAGAAATATTCAGTCTCTGGATAATGCTTGATTTTATATTTGAATCCAAAAACAAATAGGAAGGCTGTAATTTTTTTCCCTTACTTATGACTTCTTGAATGGAAGAGATCAGGATGTTGACCTATAAGAAAATCATCATGTTTACAAGTAGTCACTTATTTAGTAGATCTTTTCTTGCCTTGGTGCTCAAATAGCATATTCCTTGTCTCCACTCAAAAAGCAAAAAGAGTGTTTGACTTAGGTTTACTGTGAATGATTATGTTGCAGCTGTGGGTTAGGGCTGTGGTGGGCTGTGGGTGGCACAAGCGGTTAAGACGCTGTGTCTGTTAACTAACAGGCCAGGGTTCGAGATCCGGGTCGGCCCCACAAGACAGGGTGAGCTCCTGTCCTTAGCCCAGCTCTGCGACGCCAGCTGGATCCAATCGTATTGGCTCTGCCTTTCCATTGGACTAATTCAGTGGCGTGGAGAGGGGGGATTGTCTGCTTGGGTAACAGCCTATCCTCCATAACAATCTTAACCCAGGCTTTCCTGCTTTGCATGCAGTGTATGCAGCGCCGAGCACGATACCATAGTCTTTCAAGACTGACGGAGGTCTGCTTTTTTTGTATGCTTTTAATGTAATGTATTTAACTTGCTGGGTGCCTGCTTAATTTAGTTATTCCTTGTGTACTTCTGCCTACGGTATTATAATATGCAACAGAACTGTACTCTTACAGTTTCATATAGGAAAATGTTGCATGTAGTAAAGTAAGGTATAGTGCTGTAATTCCAAGTGCTGACAGTTATGTTTCTTATCACCTGCATGCTTCACATCCTTCTATATTAGGGTGGCCACCCTTCAGCCTATGTGCCTCTAGTAGCACACTTTTTCTGTGACATACCCAAAGTCACCATATGTATTTGAAAAAACACATTTGAATAATAACAGAGAAAGCACTGCTACCACCATGTATGGTTTGCTTACTCTATTTGCTGTTCCTTACGTGGCATAGCTTCAAGTTTTTTAAGCTGCAGTGGACACACTTGGGGCAGCCATGGCTACTCTGATTTGCTCTGGCTGGAAAATGGGGAGAAAGGTGGAAAAAGAACAGTGATAGGAAAGAGAACCCAGAGGGTGGATAGTAGTGAGCTGCATTCCACTAACTGGCTGGTCACTTGCTTAAACAAGAAAGCTGGTATTGATCGAGTACTGAAGAAGTGAGAGAAAGAAGTAAGAAGGAAGTGGGGGCTGAGTGGGCAGCACAAGGATGGTGAGGCAGTCACAACAGCCAGGCAACAGCATTGTCTAGCACAAAGGTTCTCAAAGTAGGACATTGTGACAACTCAGCCTGGTTCCTCACAGGGTTCCACATGAATTTCTGCAGGGTTCCCCAAAGCATGGAGATGATTAAAATTTGTTGCTTTTCCCCTACCCATTTTTTGGAAACAAAATAAATATTTATTATTTAAAAAATGATTGAAACCTGCTTCTGGTTTTAGGATCGCAAACCTGAAGTGGGCTGTGATCATTATTTTGAAAGCCTCTGTGTTAACTAATAAAAGTTTCAAAATAAAACAGACATGAAGCAGGTTATTACTGCATTATCATGCAGCAGTTAATTATAAATGCGCACAAAATGCATTGCTATTATGTAGCAAGATGCACAAAAGGGCATATATGGAGACCCTTTCTGATGTAAACTCCGAGTGTTTTTTCACTTTGTGAAGGGCTGGACAGGTAAGCTTGCATTGGAAAATATCTGCCTTTCCATAAGGCCATTCATCAGTCCCCTCCCAACCACCATCCTAATGACCTGTGGTTTCTGCTCTGTAAATGCTTCCTAATGATGCGCAATGATCTAAGGTCCTGTGATCTCAGGTTCATTCATTGCTGGCCAGTGCCCTCTCCAAGCACAAAACTCACACTGCAGGACCATCTCTCCTGGAGGCAGTTGAGATCTTTGTGAGCTTAGGAAGCATTTCAGTTTCCCTGGAGCATCAGATGTACATTATCTATGCCTCAGTCATATGCTCCATTGCTCAGTTTCTGGCCAGGAGAACCCAGTTTCAAGTAGTTTAGAACTTGTCCAGTCCTTGCTGTATGGTGAGTGGCATGGTCAGATGGGAAATACATCAACCTCACCCCCTCCAGCTCTACTAACTATAAAATGCTGATTCCCACATGAATAATTTCTGACTGTTTGATCTGGGCCTAAGAAACGGGATGGGATCATGATGTAATTGCATGTGTAGAAATCTGTTAAGTGATTAATACTGCAATCCTAAAAATACATTTTCCTAGGAGTAAGCCCCATTGTGTTCAATGGGTCATTTGAGCAGACATGGCTGGGATTGTGCTCTAAATCTATATACATTTGCATTGAGTAAAACAATAGCATCTGATTTGCAGGATTTCCATTTGCACATCTTTCTGCAGCAAGATAAATTTACCCTCTTCAAAATGATTCAATTTTCCATGATGCAATATGGAAATGGAACATACTGACACTTTGGAAAGAAGAGGTGAGAAAACAGACACACTGCTTGATCCTAAATTGATTGCAATCAGTATTAAGGCTGTAATCCTCAGTATATTCACTCACAAGTAAATATAGTTTGGAGTGACATATAAAGCAGTGAAAGCATAGTCACATAGTAACTTGAACAGAAGAGCCACTGAGATTTGTTGCACAGGCTCCAATAATTGCATAGTTTCTAAGGGCTTAATGTTATGAAGTTGTCCTCACCATAGGAGGCTCTGTGCTGTTAGCAGTCTCTGACTGCCCCCTGATAAGCTGACTTATCTTAGCAGCAAGGCTGAAAATGGAAGTTTTAGGTTTTCAGGCAAATTCATAAGCATAGATCTTGCTCTAGAATGATTTTTGACCTAATCCTATGCAGCTGTAGTGCTGCTGGGACAGTTCCAAGGGTACCCAGGCTGCCATTTTAGGCAAAGGGGCAGACCCCATTTTCACTGGCAATAAAGAGGACCTCCACTGACACTGGTAGGTTGGGATAAGGAGAAAGGACAATCCATGGGGAAAGCTGGGCTGGAGCTGGGAGGAGGTAGTGCAAGCAACCTGAACCTGATGTCCAAAGCAAGTTGACATGCCCCTTTGTTTCCTCAGACTTGTGCCAGCTAGTAGGTAAAATTTCAAGAATATTTGTGGGCCCCAGGCATGGCTGGGCACCAGCAGGCACCACTGGGCACTGACATGCACTGGGCTCCACAGAGTACCAAGAGGTAGTGGCAGGTAGCAGCACTAGCATCTGGCAACCATCTGGCAGCGGGCACCACTGTGCCATGGGCAGCAGGCGGCACCAGGCAGCAGGCTACAGGTGGCACCAGGCATCCCTACCAGATACCAGCGGACTAATGGGCAGTGGGCACTGGGTATCCCTACCAAGCACTGGGCATCCTCATTGGGCACCATGGGGCATTGGGCTCCATTGGGCAGTGGGCATGACTGGGTCCTGGGCATCCCTACTCGGAACCACATGGAATGGCACCACCATACTAGGCACTGGGGACCACTGACCAGTGGGCACAGGGCACCACCAGCCAGCGGGCAACGCACCGAGCATCACTGGACACCACACATCCCTTCCAGGCACCAGGTGGCAGAGGGCAGCGGGCAGCACAGGGTACAACCCAGCAGCAAGGTACCCAGCAACAGGCACCAGTGGGCACTGGGCAATCCTGCTGGGCACAAGGCTCTGAGCACTACTGGACACCAGTGGACAATCTTGGGCACCAAATTAGTTCTTAGTGGATTCTTACATCACAGAAGGAATATGCTCTCCAAATTTCATGCTTCTCAGTCTGTGGGTTGTGGCTGGGTCAGTCAGTCTTCAATGTTAAGGATAGGGACAAAAACATGTTGCGCCCCTTTTACCTCCTTAAGCATTAAATTTCTAAAAATCAGTTGTTATTATTGGGAGCTCATGTCATGGAAAGAATATGCTCCCCAAATTTCACGCTTCTAAGTCCTGAGGTTGGGGCTGGGCATTAATGAATCAAGGATTCTTCAATTTTAAGTATTGGGACAAAAACACATTGCATCTCTTTTCATCCCCTTGTGGCATGAATTTCCAAAAATTGTTTCTTAATGGGTGCCTACATCATGGAAGGAATACGTTCCCCAAATTTCATGCTTCTAAGTCCAGCGGTTTTGGCTGGGCGTTGATCTGTCTGTTAGTGACTCTTTGATTAAGGCAACAATCCTAATGACACTTTCCTGGGAGTAAGACCCAGTGGGCCATTTTCATGGGACATCCAAAATATCTTCTGTAATTGATAGGCTTCTCGGGTTTTTTTTAAGTACCGGTATTTGTGCAGGGGTTTTTACAGCTAAATACATGTCCACTCAGAAATAAGCCCCCCCACCCCCGAGGTCAATGTGAGGTTCCTTGTAAGTGTGTATAGGATTTCAGCCTAAATAATCCAAATATTACATTTCAACATACAAATGTGTAGAATGATTTGCCTTTGGTCTGCCTAGTCTGCATCTTGCAGTTATTGCATGTTGCAGAAAGAAGCCCTTTGGCAAAAGTGGCATGTTAATTCAGTTTTTTAGTCTTCAGTTACAACCTTCTGGCAGGCTTTCTGATCACTACTATTACCTGGTGGCGCCGATATTTCATCAAGGTTAGTCAAGCAGACTACTTGGACCTAGGCCCAGATGTACTGTTGTAAGTGGTGAACATGATCCCTTATGTTAAGGAATCCCAAGACATGTAGTCTTGGGATTCCCAAGGGAGTTGAAAGAAAACTTGTGTTCAAACCTCAGTTATTGTTTTCACCAGTCCCTTTGTGCTTGTTGCGTATAGGCTTATGAGTTTGAGCTATAGCAGATTGTGTTGATGAAATCCTTTTTTTACTCTGTTGGTAACTTGTCAAATGAATACAAGTCTTTAAAAACACAGTGTCTTGATAGCTGTTTGCATATCATCTGACAACAGTGACTAAAGAAAATGTAGGTTATTTATAGCACTGCTTGTACAGCTTTTAAAAGAAATCCAGTTTAACACCATTAGTTAGATTAACAGAGGGTGTTCTGAGTTTTTGACCCCCTTTAAAATATTAGTTCCTAATTTGGTTCATTTGTAAACTGAAGTGAAATCTAGCAGCCCTGGTTGCTGAGTGCACTTCACTGTTTTCAGTGGAAAGTATGAGATTCCAGAAAGCTCAGTTGAATTAAAAATATAGTGCTGGTGCTACGTTTGTTGCATTTATTGTTCCTTCTAAATTTTTTTTGAGTGTATTGAGCCCTATGGTGATTGCACAAAGGCAGCAAGTGACATCATTGCTGAGCTCCAGAATTCTAAAAGAGTACATTTCCTAAAATGTACCAATGACACTGTTTATTTGAAGAGCCAATAAGACATTACGATGACACAGCATGGAACCTATAAGATGATACCTGGAGGGGGGACCGAAATTGTGGTTTGTGGGAATAATACAATCATATTATACCATTAAATGTATAATTTATAGCAGCATTCAATTTAAAAAATATTATTTCTATTCTGTCAAAATGCATGGCCAAAAAAACCAGTAGGGGTAGGGTGTGGCATAATGGTATACTGCATGTCCACCACCTTGGGTTATTTTCTGTATAGGAGGAGGTCAATCATGGGGGTGACGCACTGGCCTACTGTACCGGGTAACACAAACCCTAGTCATGCAGTTGAAGTCTTAGCTAACATTTTTGGTGCTGTGCCTGTTTTGCTTTATGTCTCCCAGTAGATATATAATAAAACCTTGGACTGAGTGTAACTTGGGATTGAGAGGGTTTTGCAAGACAAATATTTCTAATAAATTTTGACTTGCAATTCAAGTGATGTCTTAATAAATAAGCAAAAAAATAGTCCCAGCCAGGATGCAATTTCAGCACTCCATCAGCACCACCTCAGCCTCTCCTTAGAGACCAGCCTAGGCTGCAATCCTAAAGACACTTTCCTGTGAGTAAGACCCATTGAACACAATGGGGCTTACTTTTGAGTAGACATGTTTAGGATTGTGCTCCTAGGCATGTCTACTCTGAACTAAGAGCACAATCCTAACCATGTCTACTCAGAAGTAAGCCCCATTGTGTTCAATGGGCCTTACTCCCAGGAAAGTGTCTTTAGGATTGTAGCCTAACCCTACAATCCAGAGTAACTATGGGAGCACGTAAGAGACATTATATGCACCACCTATAGACATTATATGTAGTTACTGCACCACCTAGTGAAAACCTATGGGAAATTCATATTGGAATCCAGAGTAAATTGTTCTTACACCGGAGCAAGGACTCCTCGTAGTTACTCTGGATTGCACCCTAAGTCTATTATAGTGAAAGGCGCCTAAGAAACCTAGTCTTGCCTGTCTACTCTAAAGTAAGCCCTATTCTAATTGGGGGCTGTATAAAGGGGGGCAGATTGCAGCCTGAGAGACCTGGTAGACAAAGTGCAGGTTAATTTGTTTTATTTTTCTTTATATTTTGTGTTTTCTTTATTATTTTTTATTATATTACTGTACTAGTGAAATTTATCTGCTGTTGTGGGAGTATAATCCCTCCCATGCGCCATCAACCTCCCGTGTACCCCACATCACAGAAGGAACACCCTTCTTACATCACAGATGGAATACCCTCGCTCACATTTCATGCTTCTAGGTCCAGGGGTTGGAGCTGGATGTTGATCAGTCAGTCTTCAATGGTTTGCATCCTGGGACAAAAACATGTTGCAACTTGCATCCCTTTTCACTCCCTTAGGGGTTACATTTCTAAAGATTGGTTCTTAATGGGTGGCCCCATCATGAAAGGAATACCCTTCTCAAATTTCATGCTTCTAGGCCAAGGGGTTGGGGCAGGGCATTGATGAGTCAGTGAATCTTCAATGTAAAGTATATGAACAAAAATGTGTTGTGGCCCTTTTCTTCCCCTTCCGGTTTGAATTTCTAAAAACTGGTTGTTTGTGGGTGCTTTAATCATGGTAGGAAGACCCTCCCTAAATTTCATGCTTCTAGGTCTGGTGGTTTTGGCTGGGTGGTGAGTGGGTGAGTCAGTCAGTCAGTCAGTGACCTTTCAATTATATATATACTGTATGTAGATTTTAATAATTTTTATATGAAAATTTTTGGGTTGTGGAACAAATTGTCTGAGTTTCCATTATTTCTTATGGGAAAATTCACTTTGAAGTACAAGCGTCATCAACCGCTTGTTTGTACAAGCGTTTGGATTACAAACATGCTTCCAGAATGAATTATGCTCGTAAACCAAGGTACCACACACTATGTGGATACAGGATGTAAACCAGAAATTTCTGCTTCTGTTCCTGAAATGCATGTTATGTATTTTCAAAGCAACTACTTAACCTACAGCTACAGACAGCAATTTAGTACTTACTACTTTGGCAGGTTAGTCTGCATTTATAAGGCTCTTTGAAGATGAAAAGTGCTATAAAAATGTTAAGTAGTGTTCTTTGTGCTGCTGTTAAGCAGCTTAACAGGTGCTGCATTTCCATTCAGAATTAAATATTCACAGTAGCTTTGCACACCTCAAATGTTGGTCATAGTAAATTAAGTCAAAGCAGGTTCCTCTGCTAAGTGTTTAATTTTTTTTACAAAATCTAAGAAGTGGAACAAAGAAATGTTGTTTACCCTATCCATGGTAGATGTATACATCTTGCGGTAAATATATGGGCTTGAGAAACGGCTGAAGGAGAAAGAGAAACCATATTGAGGTTACACCTAAAATATACTGTTTATGCACTCATCCATTTCATGGATAAAATTTCTTGCTCCAGAACATTGACTGTTTGCACTCCAATTGCATTGTTGTAGAACAGACTGGAAAGCAATGTAACAACAGACCAAGGGACCAAAACTATCCAGCATTCCAGTGTAGCCACATTGCAGCCCCTGTGGTAAGGAAACACATGATATCTGAGAAGCCCCCAGTGACTCCCCCTCTGCTCCATCACAGGATGCTGCACACATCCCACTGGTACAACTGCACCAGCACTGGAAAATTGGGTAGGATTGAGTCCTAAATTTGGGAACCATGCAAGAAGAAAGTGTCTCTTAAAAAAATTTCCTGCACACCTCTTAAATGCTTGTCCCCTATAGTCTTTTTATACTCGTATTCAGTTTTAGGCTCTTCTGTTTTAAAGGATTGTATTTCAGTTGTTCTTAATAGGAACAAAGTTAGTATAAATTAAATTTCTATGCTGGAACACAAAAGAAGGCAGTACTTAACAGGAACTATATGGTGTGAATGTTTTATAAACAATACAAATATATACAGTGGTATATGGATAAAAATTAGTTTCTATTAACCCTTGCTTCTTTAATGAAGCCTCTCTTGTACATGAATTTCCGGTTACTTTGATGTCTCTTGAGAATGGTAAACAGTTGTGAAATTAATATAGTTTGTCTAAATATACCGTTGATAAATGCGAACAATATCTTTCTGTTCTTAAACATTAACATAGTGCAAAACCAAGTGTGACTTTTTGCTATGAAAATCATTAACATAGCATTCTCTGTCCCAAATTAAACGTAAAGGTAAAGGTAAACAACCAAAACATGCAGGTTGTTTTGCCAGTTGTGACCAACCCTAATGCTGGTGCTCATCCCTGTTACAAGGCCAAAGAATGAGCATTTTCCAAAGAAAATGAAATGAAAAGAAAATGAAATGGAAAGCTACTGCTAGTAACCATTTACAATACTGATGTAGGAAGTATGTATTCAGTGTGAGGAAGCTTCATATAATCCAGGGGTCTCTAAACCCTGGCACTGGGGCAGAATGTGGCCCTCGGCAAGCCTCAATGGCCCTTGGCATGTCATCTCTATCTGGCCCACAGGCAAGCCTTGTTATGACTCTAATACAATCTTATATGTAAATGTATTTAAATTTGACATGTAAATAATTTTTCCGACCCCCGGCACAGTGTCAGAGAGATGATGTGGCCCTCCAGCCAAAACGCTTGGATATATTCTATTTAAAAATGTATCCTAAAATTTTATAATGTAACTAGCGAAAACGTACCCACATTGTGTAAGTAATGCCACCCCTCCACAACATATCGTTCCCCCACTGTGCACCATCCTCTCATGCGCAACATGCCTGTACAACATCCCCCCATGTGCACTGTCCCCCATGAGCACGGTCCCCCATGCAATACTCCCTTACAATATCCTCCATCCACATCAACCCCCCGTGTGCAACATCTCACCATGCGCACCGTCCCCCCATGTGCACCATATGCAACACCCCAAGTGCATCATCCCCCATGTGCAACACCCCTGTGCATCATCCCCCATGTGCAACACCCCTGTACAGCATCCTCTGGTGCACACCGTTCTCCCCTGTGCACTGTCCCCCCTGAGCACCCTGCGCAACAACCCCATGCGCAAAATCTCCATGCGCATCATCCCGTCATGCGCACTATCCCCCCATGTGCACCATCACCCCTGTGCACTGTCCCCCCTGAGCTGGATGTTGATCAATCAGTGCATCAGCTGGATGTTGATCAATCAGTCTTCAGTGTTAGGTATAGGACAAAAAACACACTGCGCAACATCCCCCATGTGCAACATCCTCCTTGCACATCAGTCCCCCATGTGCAACATCCCCCATGCGCATCAACCCCTATGTGCATCATCCCCATGCTCATCAAGTCTCCATGCACAAAATCTCCCATGCACATCAACCCCCCATTTGCATCAACCCCCCAGGCGCAACAAAACCCCATGCGTATCAACCCCCCAGGCGCAACATGGCCCATGTGCATCAACCCCCCAGGCGCAACATCCCCCATGCACAACATTCCCCATGCGCAACATCCCCCATGTGCAACATCCTCCATGCGCATCATCTCCCCATGCTCATCAACCCCCATGTGCATCAACCCCACATGCGCAACATCCCCCATGTGCATCATCTCCCCCATGCGCATCAACCCCCACATGCTCAACTTCCCCATGCGCAACTTCCCCCCATGCACATCAACCCCCATACGCATCATTCCCCATGCGCAACTTTCCCCCATGCGCATCAACCCCCCATGTGCAACATCGCCCATGCGCATCAGTCCCCCAAGCATATCAACCCCCATGCGCATCAGTCCTCCATGCGCATCATGTCCCCATGTGCATCATGTCCCCATGCGCATTAACTCCCATGTGCATCAACCCCCATGCGCAACATCTCCCCATGTGCAATGTCTCCCCATGCGCATCATTCTCCCATGCACATCAACATCCCCCCTGTGCAGCATCCTCCTCAGTGCATCCTCTTTCTCCGAACAACATTCCCTCAGCGCATCAGGCACCGAGCACCAAATTGGCTAGAGGTTGGTCAGTCTCCCATGATAAGTATAGGACAGAAACACGTTGCCCCCTTTTCAGCCCCTGAAGGGTTAATTTCTCCAGATGGTTCTTGGTGGGAGTTCAGGTGACAGAAGGAACTCCCAGAATTCCATGCTTCAGGCCCAGCAGTTGGGGCGGAATGTTGAGGAGTCAGCAATTCTCCAATGCAAAGTATAGGGAGGAAAATGCGTTGCGCCCCTTTTCACCCCCTTCTGGTTGGAATTTTCAAAAACCAGTTCTTAATGCACCCCTCGGTTACAGAAGGAACACCCACCACAAATTTCACGCTTCTAGGGCTGGCGGTTTTGGCAGGGCAATGATGAGACAGTCAGTCAGTGAGTCAGTCAGTGATCAGTGACTTTTCCCTTTTATATATATAGATAGAAGATTATGGGCTGTGGGTGCTGCAAGTGGTTAAGACACTGTGCCTGTTAACCAGTAGGCCAGGGTTCAAGACCCGTGTTCCCACAAGACTCCTGTGAGCTCCTGTCCTTAGCCCAGCTCTGCAACACAGCTGGAACCAATCGTATTAGCTCTGCCTTTCCATTGGACTAATTCAGTGGTGTGGAGAGGGGGGATTTGCTGCTTGGGTAACAGCCTAGCCTCCATATTGCTCTACCCAGGCCTTCGTGCTTCGCATGCAGTGTTGAGCATGATACCATAGTCTTTCAAGACTGATGGATGCCGTTATATTTAGGCTAACAAATGCCCTGATTTGAACATCTCGTTGATAATCCCTCAAAACTATCGGGGGGGGGGGGGCGGAGACAGAGCAAAGATATTTCCGCATCAGGCTGACAAGGGTTGGCAAGACATCTTGGCACCTATGTTGTATGCATAATGCTGCCATCCGTCTTATTTGGTTATGTGCCAGCTTCTGCTCCTCCTAGTCCATGGATAGGAAAATCTCAGCTGAATTTAGGGCACAATCCAGTAGTGCACTTGGATTATGCTATCTATCACTGAGCTGACCCAAGTGCAAGACTGATGGATGCCAAGTTTTTTTTATATGTAGATTGATGTTTGTGTTGTCTCCTTGTTATGCATACTGTATTGACTAGTCAATACAGTATGCATGACAAGGAGACAACACAAACATGTAACACAAACATGACAAGGAGACAACATAAACATGCTTGGGTAACTTGTAACTGAGCTTTTAAGTGCTCCTGGTTATGTGAATAAGGGTGCGATCCTAACCAATTTAGGCTGGCATAGCTTGCTCCTCATTCCTGTGGTGGTGAAGGGAGGCCGGCAAGCATTTGTGCACTAGTCTGACCTTCCCAGGAGAGGCATGACACCCCCAGGCCAGCATGGGACTTCTGCCAGTCTAACCAGGAGCACTGCAGGAGCAAGCACTGCAGGAGCTTGTTTATACGGCCAGAATAAATTTATGCCACAATTTTATACACGGTTAACTGGGAGTACAACTGACTGAACTCAGTGGAATAGTTGTTCTGAGTTGGTATGTACTGCTAGATATTAACATAGCAGGATTGTAATTCATAAACTATTGAGAAAGAATTGAGTGGTGTTTTCCATGTTGTCTTGCTGACTGCCTTGGCACATTCAAAACTCCTATATAACTGAACTTTATTAGGTGACTAGACTGCTTTATTTCTTGAATCATAGATAGATATGGGCCTCTGAACTTCCCAGATTGATAACATGTTTAATTTTTTAGTCTCTAATTCAGCTCTTTAACAAGTAGTCAAATCACTTTTATTGCATTTAACCATAGGCCACAACAATGTAGAACATGCACTGCATGGGTAAAAAACATGTAAGAATTGCTAACTTCAATAAGAAGTAGAGGATTAGGTCATAGAGTCACACAGACAATGAGCAGCATCTTTTATCAAGCTTTTGCCCAATATTTTTATTGCTCCTTGACTTTATAAAATAACTCCTGATTTCTTATGTCAGAAAAACAAATTATATAACAGTCATGCTGAACACTAGCTTCTCGGAGTCACGCATTGCTGTGATACCAGCTGAAAATTAATACATGCTGCTAAAACCTTATCTGAAGTCCAAGGTTACTGCTTGCAAGTAACCTTCAAGCAACTCTTCAGTTGGACAAAATTATGTGTTGTTCATGTAGGACTTTGCATATTTCAACCTGCAGCAAAAGAAGAGAAACAGTAAATTCATAAAAGTTTGTTTCCGTTCGTTGTTACCTTCTGCCAGAATTATGCCCAATTTCAGAAGTGTTACGAAGCACTTATAGCTGCTGGATGAGTGACTAAAGCACGGATGGCAAAAAATTTTGTGTGGTCATAATTTTTAAAATGGTAATAATATCTAAAACTGGGTAGGATTTCCACTTTTACACCACAATCCTGTCTCTCTAAAAATAAAAACTGATGAGAAATCCTAGCCAATTTAGGCCAGCACAAAACACCCATTTCCTATTCCCGTGGCGGCATGGGAAGCTGGCACATGCCTTACCATTGGTCTACTGCTCCCCTTCGAGGAGTTGCGCAGAAGTGTCTTATGGCACTTTTGCAACAACCCCAGGCCAGTATGGGATTTGTGCACCAGCCTAACTGGGGATTAGGATTGCAGCCAAAGTTAAAAAGGAATTACTCCCTGGTGGTAAGTTTGTAACCTTAATTAGTTAAGATTATATACAAAGAGCGAGGGAGAGGAGAGAGAGTGAGCATTTATAGCATATGCATGCCCCCATAATACCGGATGTATATGCCCCCATAATATATAGGATATGAGGGATAGGATTGGGCTTTATGAGTCTAGTTTCCTTCTGGACTTTGAAAAAGTTTCCGACATTGCCAATAAGGTTCTCAAGTGTTTGGTAAACTTTAGTAAAGTCTTGGGATGTGGATTGGTTTGAATACAACAGAGAATTCCAGGCATGCTTCAGAAATTTAGCTTTTCTTTCAGTGAAAAATTCTGTAAGCTCAGAGTGATCATATAACCAGAAAGTCCCGGATTTGTCTGGAGTTTTAGCCTCCTATCTGGGTGTCCTCCAAAAGGGCTTCATTGTCCTGCCATTTTGGCACCATTTGTGATGGTGCACAGTACCCCATGATGCCATATGTCATTGGATTCATATTGACGAACAGAGTCCAATGCAAGAATTTGATATCTCCTTCCTATCGGAAGTTATGGCCAAAAAAGTAAAATAAAAAATATGCATTGAGCTCTGTGGGAAGTGAAAGAGACATATATTGTGGCTTTATTCATGAGTCGGCGAATGTGCCATAGTTTGCTGGAAAGGCCAGGCTAAGAGGAATCCAAGGACACCAGAATGGTCCTGATCCAATGAATGCAGTATCCAAAATTACTCCCAAAGGAAGCCCCTGATACGTATTTGCAAAGATCTCTATTGGAACAGAAAGGAAGCCATATTGTGCCTTTACTCATGAGTAGGCAAACTTGAGTTAGATATTTGGAAAGGTCAGGCTGAGAGGAATTTGGTCCTGTCCAATGGATGAAGCCCCTACCAAGCATCCCACAATGAAACCCCTCCTCTAAGCTGCACTGCATTAAACCATTTTGAAAGTGAGACTATACAGCTGCTTTTACTCTCAAGTAAGCAAGCATGTCTTGGCTGGTGTGGAAGGTCATTCCAGGGAGTACAAGACTTCCAGAATGGTCCTCATCCTGTGCATCTGGAACTCAGCAAATGCTTCACATCGCAACATTTGAATGTTTTCAGCATATGAGTGTTTCCAGCTTTTGTTTTGTCATGTCCTACATTTTGCTTGGATGTCCTACATTTTGGTTCTACATTTTGTTCTATATGTTCCTCTTTTTTTGGTTATAACATATGGTCACCCTGGGTTATGGATCACTTAATTGTGCATTTTTGGTTCTGGAATCAGGTCTTGCAAAGAAGATGCTGGCCTGAGAAAGTGTGGTTGCTTTGGTTTTGGGTCACTTGAACATGTGCCTTTTTGGTTTTACAATTTCATAATAAGTATAATATAATGTTGAAATTAAGTATAGAAAAGCCATTTTTTTTGCTTTTATTTTAACATGTCCTACATTTTTAGGTGTCCTACACTTTTTAACGTGTCAGGAATTTTGTTTGGATGTCAGGAATTTTGGAGGGGACCTTGTCCTCTTTTGGGGGTTTGAGCATCTGGTCACCCTGTGTAAGCTGCCTTGGGGAAGGCATTTGTTTAGGCATGGGAAAGCAGGGGTATAAATCCAATAAATAAATAAATAAATATATAAAGTAGTAAGTAGTTGGAGAGCTAAAATGAGATCTAATGGAAAAATGTGTCACCTGAATCATGTTCCTTCTCCCTCCTTCTTACTGATTAGATCATGCCTACATGTGCATGCCCACACACATACACACACAGGGTAGGGAGGGTATGATACAAAACGATAAACCATCATAGTGCCTATTAAATCCATTGGTACTTACTTAGTGCCCAAATTGCAGAGATCATAATTGCTGCTGAACTTTTGTATTGGTGTTTTGTCACAAAATTGAGAACCAACTCTTTGTTCTTACTTGACCCTTACTGATTTTCCTCTTTTCTAAAGCACAGTGCAAATGCTGCACTGTGGGATTTTGTCAATTAGCGTGACTAACTTGGATTGCACTTCCAAAGTGAGTTGTATCTGGTACAACTTCTGAAGAGCAATGGCAGAGCTTTGGACACGTTGGACAAAATCTAGAGTTTATGTGAACTTTTTGTGTTCCTTGCCAGCATGTGACATTGGTAATTATAAATTAAATCATATGAAAATTAAACTGCATGTGGTAAGAGTAATATTTGTGTCAAATTCTCTATAGCACTACCATAAAAAAGGAGCACAGAATGAGTTGCACTGGCCGTTCCCGGCCAGCGATTAGGAGGGACAGGGGAGAGCAGGGACGTGTCAGAAAGGGACATTTCAGAGCAGGAGGAGGACATTCCTGCTAGTGGGTGGGAAGCAGGAGGCAGAGCTTGGACTGGCTGTTATGCTGGATCCAAGCCTCCATCCCTGGGCAGTTCCTGGGCACTACCTCTAGTATTGGCATCCATCAGTCTCGAAAGACTATGGTATTGTGCTTGACGCTGTATGTGAAGCATGAAGGCCTGGGTAGATTGATATGGAGGATAGGCTGTTACCCAAGCAGCAAATCCCCCCTCGCCACGCCACTGAAATATTCACTGGAACGGCAGGGCCGATACAATTGGTTCCAGCTGCGTCGCAGAGCTGGGCTAAGGACAGGAGCTCACCCTGTTTTGTGGGGACCCGGGTCTCGAACCCTGGCCTACTGGTTAGCAGGCACAGTGTCTTAACCGCTTGCACCACCCACTCTCTCTAGAGGTGCCCTAAATCCACAAAAACCTATTGGGGGGGTTTGCAGCCCTTCCCCAGGGAAGAGGAAAATCTTACTTTTCCTTATGGTAGTGCAGCAGCAGTCCCAAAACCTGTGCTGGATACAGCGCAGTCCAAGCCAGCCTGTTCCAACATGAGTTAGGACTGCACTGTCTGACACTCTGAGGCAATTGCAGCCTTTTTTCAATCTCAGGCTCACTCCTGGCATGCATTTTAATAAGTGGAATTGCCTTCAAATTGAAGCCATTGTTTTTCTTTGTGTCTGTGATGGGGAAATGGGCTTGCCAGACAAGTTTAGTTGAATTTGTGCCAAGCCAACAGGTCCTGACCTAAGACAAGTGGTGACCATATTTCCTGTCAATATACATTTTCTCCTCTGTGGGAGCTGTTCGTGTGTGTATTAATTTTAAAAAGACAAAAAATGTACACGGATGTATTGAATAACAGCAATATCTTTGAGAAGGGAGATTGTGCAAAAGTTATAAATGTAAGAGTCGCCTTACTCAAATTTCCAACAGAGGACATCCTGATGCCTCTGTAAGCTCACAGTTTATAAAGAAAACGGCTACCTCCTGTTGCTTGTTCCTAGTGTATGGTATACAAAGATATACTGCCTCTGTAAGTGGAAGTTCCATTCAGCTAACACAACTAATAGCCAGTGTCTATTCTGCATGTACTAGCTAGCCTCGTACTAGGTTTGTACCTTTAAATAGAGTGGTTGATTGAGAGCAGACACAGGGCAAAGAGCAGCCACACATTCATATGCAGTACATTCAGGTGCAAATCATGTGCAAAGCAGCAGGTGCAGACAGACTCCACAAGCAGCAACAAATCCAGAAACATGTGCTGATTGCAGACCTCATTGACAAAGCACTTTCTATAGCAGGAGCAGGCTACCCCTGTGACTGTTTCCCATTTGTCTCTTCCTGTGTACCAGAATTAGTTTCGTATTGTTTAAACTGTGTGGTAATGGATTCTCTCTCATGCAAGTCCACTCTCTCCAACAAAGAACAGAGACTTATTGGGGGAAGGGGGAAGTGCAGGACATATCAAATATGTGTGTTGTCGCTGCTGTAGTCCAAGTGCTGTCCCTCCATTTTTCATACACCTGTTTGAACAGAGGAGGGTCAAAGAACAGGGTCTCTAGAGAAGCCTGTTGAAGAGGTGATTAATTGCCTACCTGCTGATTAAAAGGATCTGAACTGCTGAATATCCAAACCAGTTCATGCTTGTCTCACATTGTAGCAAAACATTTACCTACTGTGTGTCTAAAAATATCTGTGCACACATATTTATATTACTGTTTTCTAGTTCTATCACTGTGATTTTTGAAGCATATTTGTCCTATTAGTTATATCAAAGAAATTATTGTTTAACTTGGGAAAATCACTACCATTTCTTGTCCAAACATGGAAACCTTTCTTTGCCTTATTATCCTGCTGTAAAAGTTATTTTAAAAAACTTTTATTGCGTGTTCTGATTTTATGTAGGCTGCCTTAAAAAAGGCAGTTAATGAATTGAATATTGCAGTTAATGAACTGAATATTGCCACAGCTTTGCAAGCAATTTCCTTTCCTAAGCTCTACTTTCTGTATGGCTTCTAAAAGGAACCAGGACGAGCAGTTGCGTCCCTCACTTCTGCTCCCTGGAATGATAATACCTTGTGGAGGTCACAGGTATTATAAAGCTTTTCATGCTTTATAGCCAAAAGACATGGAATGAGCTGAGAAAAAGTGTAACATCCCTAGTGTTGGTATCATAGAAATCTGCCTTATACTGATTGAGTAATATTAATTAAAGGTCAGATTGATTAAATATTAATTATAGGTCAGTGTTTCAGGTGGTGGGGCTACCACTAGTGATACTGGAAGTAGTGTCAAGTGTTATGCATCAGGACCCTTGGGCACTTGCTGACTGGCAGTGAGATCAGCAGTGCAACACAGCAAATAGTGAATAGTAGGATGCTCAGCTCAGTGGGCAGATCTCCAAAGCATGCTTTTGGAGCACTTTAAAAAGCCTTCCATCCACCCTGATTTACTGGTTCCCCCACCCCCTGCAAAAACAAAAACAAAAAACCTGGAAGTAACTGGTAATGATGTCATCGTCAGTTGCTTTCTGTGGTTCTAATATGTGGACCATGCAAAGTGATACAGCAGGGAAAAAAATATAGAGAAACACTTAGTAATCAGACTGGCAGAGCTTCTCTAGGATTTCAGACAAGAATTCTTCTCCACCTGTTCCTATTCAGAAATGCCAGGGACTAAAACTATGTATTTTCGGTGTTCACCCTACTACTGAGTTTGCATCTCTTGGCAGTACTTTTCCATCCAAATAATTCTATCATAAAAATAAATCCAGTTCACACAGATCTTCTGCACATTCATACTATTAAGAGGGTTCAAAGGACAAGTTTGTATGTATGGATTTCAATTGCCAGTTTGCCAATTAATGAATATGGGAAAGTGTTTCAGGAGATGATATTCTTTGTAAGGCTTAGATTAGAATAAGTGTATTAAACTGATACGTTATAAACATAATGAGACCAGGATTTTCTATGAGACTGGGATCACCTCTCCCCTCAAAATTACCCCATGGTTGGGTCTCAATTTCAGGTACCTTGTTAAATCAGCCTTCTGAATCCATCTTGTTTCTGTGTCTAGTACCCTCTGTTTCTGTCTTATATTGAGGAGAGTCTTCAACAGCTAGTTCATCACCAGTTAACCTAGCAGGGGTTGTGATCAGATGTGAGTGATCATTCCGTACCATTGCCCTATGTGATTTGATACAATTTGTTCTTTGTGGCTCTATGTGGGCTGCTTCAGTATAGGAAAAATATCATGAGTGAGGCTGTCTTCCCTGCCTGCATACGCATTACAAAACATTTGTGCTGTACTTCATAAGGGCATGTTCTTTCCCCCACCGTATCATGTGAGAAGGGAAACATGTACACCTATGTGAAGATGGCACAAGATCATTTTACTGTGGTTAACGTGTTTGGAATCCACTGCACAAATGCTGGTACAAATGTAGAACTGTGAAAGTATGGGTGTGACTCAAAAATGATCAGAATATACATATATACATTTAATGTATGTTGTTCCATTGCTAATTGACAGGTGCTGAGTGAAAGACCACATGGAAACCATAAGTAATCTTACATAAGCTCTTTCGCAAGATAGATTAGTAGAATGTGATAGTAAGAATATGGAGATGATTGTTTGGCTTTGGGAAAGAAAAAGAGACAATTTATTATTACTGTGGTCCACTAAACTAAAATTGACACTGGCCCTCTTGGGCACGATAGGTATTGCAGTGACTGACTTAGAGCAAACTTGCAATTGTTGAGATGAAGGCAGCATCAAATGAAGCATTGAAGGTTTCCCAATTAATTTTTCCTTTCATTCTTGTCGATTTTGTATCTGGTTGTGCTTTCCCTGACATATTGCAAAAGATTTTCACATCTGCACAGCAATACCTCATTTACAAATTACAGTTTTCCTGGAGATTGATTATGTGCAAAATCTTGGCCTTGCATGCTGTGGCTGCATAGCTGAGAACGGAGCCTGCAGCCTTGGCACATTCTGTGAACAACGGGTACCAAATAACTCTGAGCCTGTCCCATTTGCTTCAATGAAGGTCCTGATGACTCTCAGAATTCTTACCAAATCTATCACTTATTTTTCCTCTATCCAGTTTGTTACTGATTCAAGCATCCTTTGCAATCTCAGTAGACTTGCAACAGTTTTTATGCCAACAGTCCATTTGTCCTACTAATCTAAGTGGAAATGCTGCTGAACTGTGAACAAAAAGACCTCTCCTTTCTAATTTTTATTTTAGCTATCCTATTTGTTCTCTTACTCATCAGAGGAATGGATAATGATTGGCTCCTGGTAGGTGTTAGTGATTAAAAAGAAACCTTCTAGTTTAGATTTTGAGACATTTTTCTTCTTTTAGCTGTCTGAATGATTAATGTGAATAGGAAAATACTGTTGACCCATTTAAATCATGTTAGACAACAACCATTGCTCATCTACATAATGAAATACATACTGAATATTGCATCCTAGGTGTAGGAGCCAGTGAACTACAAATATTTTACTAATTTCAATTATGAAGTAAAATATAGGGCATTTGATATTAATCATAGTATTAAATATTAAGCTATGTAAATTGCAGCTGTCAGGGAGAACCATAAATTGACTATTATCAATTTAGCTGTAACAGTTAATTTACAGTACTTTGTTGTCTTTACAAATCTGCATTAAATGAAAAAAGCTGTATGCCGAATTGTGTTCCTAATAAAACACTAACAACTAGAGCTTTTTAGGCGTCATTTTGCGTCTCATCTTAAGTTAGCAACATTAATTTGCAAGGCTTGATGTGTTTTCCTATCGCGCCGTCATCTTTTTACTGGAATAAAATTTTAAAAAAGCAAATTATTAGTAATTGCAGCTGTGGTTTTTCAGCATTTTGAGCAACGGTTAGGAAATAATCTGGTGTTCGAAAATAAAAATCAGGGATTTCTTCAAATAGGGACATAATTTGTCGTATTTTAAAATAAATGCAAACTTTGAAATGTTGAACTTAGTCTGCCGGGTTTCTATGGTTACCCACCTTTCAGCGGTTTTGCAAGATGTGTAAATGGATCTATGAGTGTTGTATAATTATTTGGTTTTTTGTTTGTTATGCTGGTAACCTTGTGTTCAGTTTGCACCTAATACAGTTCACACTGCATGCTTTGGTTTATGTATATTTTATTGTGCTTGATTGACAGTGATTGAGTATTTCTTAGAGAGCGCTGACTCTTTTTCCCCCTAAAATGATGTATGTTGATAGTGTGGAAAATGTAAACAGCTTTCTTTGCATCACTTTTATGATAAACCGGGTCTCTTGTACTAAAGAAGAAAATTTGTACATTTTGATCAAGGAAAGCCTCCATTCTCTGAGATTGGACTTCTCCAAGCAGGGTTTGTAATTCCCGTCTGCTAAATTTATTCATCAAATCAAATGCCATACACTCGTAGATAAATATGGTAGGTATGGAAGAATGCAGCACTTCAGGGGGAACCCCGACACAAAAACAAACACTGATGATAAAGCTACCAAACTTTAGATGCAATTGGACTTTTTTTTTGTCTGGAAGATCTTTTCACAGTATGTGGCTTGTCATGCAAAAATATTTGAAAGCTCCATCAACATCTTATAACTGCTGGACAATATTTTGCCAATTTCTTGTGTATTGGTGGGAATATGTTAACTGTAAATAGTGATTGCCCAGCTTTGTTCTTGGAAAAAAACAAAAACAAAAAACCTCTAGTTCAACTTGTCTCTTCCCGTCAACACACAGAGAAAAAAAGTCACTGCTTTTCTTTAAACTTTGGATGAATTAATGTTTAATTTTGTGGTGGAATGAAAGATACCTGCAACGTATCCTTTCTTTCATAGGCCTGCTGAGGAATTCATGTCGGTAACTTGCATTTGTAAATTCTCTCTCAATGGGAGTCTAACCCCCATAATGTATAAAATTGTGTTTTCAGATGCCTGCAACTGCTGCTTATAAAACAAGATAATGCAGGTAATTAACCAAACCTGACATAGAGGAGGAAACACTCACTGCTAGATGTCATTTCCAAACAAGCAGTATTTTATTAAAAGATTTCTCTCAGGATAAATTGCTAACATAATTTATACTTTTCTGCCTTGTTAAGGTAAGGCTGCCTTTCTCCTCAAACAACTGTTATCGTCGCTCCGCAGAGGTACAACGGAAGGAAGGAAAAACTAAAATTAGGATAATGAAGAATTACTGAGGTGGATGGGGCCGCGTTTCATTTGGTTGTAAGAAATAAGAACATTACCTTTGATATGGAAATCCTATATGTTCATACACAGGTGCCATGGCAGAACAGTCCTGCTCAGTTTCTATACAAGGTTACATAGTTTTAAAGCATCTTAAGAGCACAGGGCCATGGGTTTAAATTACTGTACAGTAGAGTGACAGGTAAGAAAACCACAGAAAAACTCCAGAATTCCATGTGAATTTTGGTGATTCTTTGAATAAGTATATCTTTACTAAGCACCATTGAAATCAGTAAAATCTTTCACTCTCAAAAATTTCAGTCTTGCGTAGGATTCACCTTTTTGACTTAGGATATTTTTTGGTGCGTATACTGCATAGGAAGTAGTATGTGCACATTAGTGCATAGGCTTAACAGATTGTTGAACAACACAACTTGTTTGGTATCTGTGATTCCTTTCCTATTTTAATGTAGGTTGTTTGAGGTAGGATGCACTGTATATTACAGTATATACCAAAGGCACAAGCCATTAGGAATGTCTCCTGCTATTTAACTTAGTAGAACTTGGGTAAGCATGCTTTAAGAATGTTCTCCATGGATTGTGCCCATCTGTTCCGATTATTAATCAATAGCTGATCTGAATGCAAATAGTTAATGTATGTAAATCAATTAATCAGAGTGAGTGTGAATATGAATACTAAATCTTTTGAACATTTTCTTTCATGTCTAAGGGCGCAATCCAGAGTAACTACGGGATGTCCTTGCTCCGGTGTAAGAACAATTTGCTCAGGATTGCAATATGAATTTCCCATAGGTTTTCACTAGGAGTTGCAGTTACTACAGCTACACGTAATGTCTCTTACGTGCTCCCGTAGTTACTCTGGATTGTAGGGTAAGTTAAGTAGTTGTTAGCTATTGCTTCAAACTAGCCCAAGCTCCATTAATTTCTAAAAGATATGAGCAAATCTGTAAAGTGTGGTTGTGATTGTAAATGTTTGCAAATTGTGTTCCCAATCTTCACCAAATTGCAAGCAAGTTAATAGGAATATTTCTATGGTTAGTGCTTTTTGTTGCTATTTTTTTTAAGTTGACATTTTCCAGATGTCGCAGGCTGGGCTGATGCTTATATTCCCTTGGTATTAAGCATGTGTGAAATTCTAAAATATTGCTCTGGCCAGCATTGGAATCTGACTTGTTTCATAGCTAAGCTGCTGTTCTGTACTACGCTTGACTTAGTCTTTCTCTTGATGTTTTCATGTTGGCAGTGGGAAACTTACCACAAAGTATCCTGAGATGTAAATACAGAATTTTTTCTCCCTTAGTCATCCCTTTTCCTCTGCTGATTATAAAGAAAGATATATTTCATCAAATGCCTTTGGTGCTAAAAACTCTTCAGAATTCTTGTTTCCAAAAATAGGGGTGCATTCAATCCAGTCACACTTTTATTAATAGACAATGAAATGCCTTTTGGGGCATGAATGAATGAATGTAATGGACATGTAACACTCCACTGTGGTTATGTTTTATACATTCTTCCTAGCTGCTCCAGTGTTGTACTCACTGAAGCATTGAATTAACTGATCTTACTTTCTCTTGTGTGTTTGTTATTTAATATACAATAGCTGGGGCAATTATCACTGTAAAATTTCGGGATTTATTTTTAAGGTTGTAAAATGAGACCTTTTCCATTTTACTCTGGGCTTGTTAAAGTTGAATTGCTATTGATAAAGGGTGGCTCCAAGCCAACTTCCTGAAAGAGCTCTGGGGAAGGGTCATGGTTTGTCATGACCCAGGCGCTATTACTTGAATGTTGTTATTATTGGACTAGAGTACCCTTAGGCTGTCATCCTTCCTGTTCACAGTGAAGGTTCTGACTCTCCAGAGTTCTTCAGCTTACCTTCTTCAAGAGCAGTCATTTATTTATTTTTTTCAACTAGTCCTTTTGGCTTCCAATACAGTCACAAGACTTGCATTATTTTCGGGAATGTTATTTCAGCATGAATAATGAAAATTGAAGAAATTTTAAAGCAACCTTTTTCAGAAGGAGTTATCTACGTAATCACAAGGGCTTAATCACAATCTGACTGCTAGTAACAAAGAATTCCTAATCCAGCTACTACTGAAAGCACTAGCCAAACTGTATATTCCACTAGCCAACTGTATAAAGAAAAGTGTTCAAACAAGCTCTATGGTTCCAATCTGTTCAAGACTGAATGAATAAAAAAGAGAAAAGCTTATACTAATAGTGGCATCAACCTGTATTGTCATGAGAATGTTCTTTCTATCTCAGATCAGTGATCTGGTCATTACCGTGAGTGGCCTAACATGAACCATGTTGGGATTTGTGACATCTCACCAGGCACAGAAGGTTTATGGGTCTGGCTGGACCATAGACCCAAGCCAGCACTCTGTCTTGCATCTCCTAGGTCAGTGGTCTTCAAAGTGGCAGTCAGGACATACAAAGGGGTCATACAACCAAATGTGACTAGGGGTTGTGACTTCATTTCAGGGGGAACGTGATAAGCTGGGTGTAGCCATCTTGGAATCTGGCACTGGGCACTTTCAATGACACTTCTAGCCATGACATATTTATTATTATCTTGTTGCCTAACTGAGGCTATATAAAAATGTTTGGAGAGATATACAGTAGGCAGGACTTGCCCAGCCATAGAGACAAGCTTGCCAACTAGCCTAGGGCCAAACACTTAGGTTGCAAGTTTTGGCTGTGTAAGTGTCTTTGACCAAAGCCCCTGCTTGCATTTTCAGAGAAGGTGGTTGTGACTGGGTGGAATTCATTGAGTTCTAGTATATGCAATGAAATCCTTCTCCATCCAGTTACACCAAGGTGGGCCTATATCCTAAAGTGAAATTAAGCCCCTCGGTCTGGAGCGGTTAAGATGATTTTCCACACTAGAGGGTGACGTAACTGTGTGGACCCGGAACTGCTCTGGATTTTGCCCGTAATGTATCAGCTGTGCAGATGGTAAAGGTAAGGAAGTAAAAAAGTCATGCACAGTTAAATGAGTCTTGGGGCATGATTTGTAGCCACAAAATATAGCCACCTTGCTGAAGATAAATAGATATAAGTCTGTGGCGTTTTTGATGCACTTCTATTTGCAACGTCTTATGTATGCTGCCTTGAGTTCCATGATGCAAGTAATAAATGTAATAAATAAAAGAAGTGAGAAAATTCCAGTCAAGTCTTGATTCTTCATTGTGTATTGTTACAAGAAATGCAAAGTTTTAATACACCTGTGGAGGGGTGTGGAAATTTTAATTCTCTTAGGACAGCTGGCTCTGAAAGCAGAACATAGTACTGATGAGAATACCTTTCATATTTTTAGTACCCAAAGGATAAAGGCTTATTTAGTGCATAAAGGCCAGCTAAACCTTAAATGAGCTACCTGGGTAGGCCAAGGGGGCTCTACACAGGAGAAAGAAACCAATTTCCTTTACCCCAAACTGAACCCTAGTACCTTCCGTGGTACTGCTGGAAGCTAAGTATTGGGCTCCTAATAGTTGTTTGCTGTGCATTAAATAATGTGAGAAATTATGTGGGCTCTTTAGCTTATCTGCACTTGGAGTTTGCTCTGTATTTTGGAGAGTGGGATGGGAGGAGGAGGAAACCAAGTGGGTATTGTCTTTCTTGGGGTCAGAAATTTATTGCAAAGGGGTGTCCATAGCCATGATTTCCTGCCACAAAGGGAAAGGGTGTAAAGCATCTGGAGGAAAGGAGACTTGCTTTACCAACTTCCCGCCCCCCACCCAAGTTAAATTGGACGACCTGTCTGTGCAAATAGATTTCAAAATAGAGCCTGCCCTTTGACTGTCTCCATAATTGCATGCCTCTCACAGTGTTTTATTTGGCTGCCAGAGCATTTAACCCCTGGAACTTAGAGACTGAGGATGGCGTGACCAGCACTGGTGTGCAGATATGACCATGTGAAAGCCTTGTTGTTTAAATCAACCTTCTTCAACCCTTCTATGGCTTTATACTGAATTTAAAGACGGATTGCATGCAAGAAGTTGGTTTAAGATATCATAGTTTCTTTATTGTAGATATAATGAGGTGGTATTAGCTGACATAAAAAAGTTGTTCCATTGCTTTGATGCAGGCAACATCTGTCAACAGGGTGAATTTGCTTTTGTTTAATTTCAAGGGCTCTTGTCCTTCTTCTTTGTCCAATCAGTTTAAGCTTCTGCCTGGGGCACTCCTTGTGTTGTTCTTTTCTTCTGCAAATGCACAGGTTATTGCATGTGAAATGTGAGCCCCATTTCTCTTGCACAGGTTTCACAGAGTTGCAAGGAACCTTTAATCTTCCATGATTTAGTGTTTAGGCACATGTGCCCCCTCATATAACAAAGATAGGGCAACATCAGTATGTCAGTGAGTACTTTAGGTTTTTCTCTCCATAAAAATAATAAGATAGAT
Organism: Cryptoblepharus egeriae; assembly: GCA_030015325.1. NCBI lineage: Eukaryota > Metazoa > Chordata > Lepidosauria > Squamata > Scincidae > Cryptoblepharus > Cryptoblepharus egeriae. Next base: position 89,102,484 of record JAREYC010000001.1, read on the forward strand.
TTTATGAAGAAAAAAAGTCTTCATTTTCCCCATGTTATGTTTGATATCTCCGGCGGAAACATTTTAATATCTTAAAAAAAACTATAATTGAAGAAGAAATGTTTATTCTAGCAAAATTTGCTTGAGCCAACAATTCTCTTGCCGTCTCAACCTGTTGCAATTCTGAAAAGATCTTTGAAGTTTGATAAACTCAGAATAATTATTATTGCTACTATTAATTTATTAGTAATTTATCATTCAAACATAAATATGATTTTTTTAGATTGGAAGGTGAAGAAACTTGGTGACTTTTTGCACAATGTTCTAATGTACTAAATAAAAATTCTTAAAAAATATTCATAATTTAGTCATTTTTTTGAGCAAATTCTCATTATAGAATTCAGATAGAGCACTACTGGGCAATATTTAACACAGATTAACATAACAGAAATAGCAAATATGTTATGAATGATTAAGCAAAATTTTTCTACTGAGTAACTAGTTGGTTATAAATGCTATAATCAGAGGAGTAGACTGGTTATAGGATCAGTTTTTTAATTAGAATTAATTTTTGTAATTCATATTGCAAATACAAGGTAGTATTTTACAATATTGAGATTATTTCCTGTGTATGTGCATGTGTACATATTGCATATGTATACTGTACATGCGTATACAATATGCATTCTTAAATTTGTTGTCTTTATTTACACTGTGATTTCTATGGCAGCAAATTTTCAGCGGCTTAATTGAAAGGTTAACTAAAAAGGTTTTGATGAAACATGAGAGCACTTGCACTAATGTGTGTTGAAAAATAATGTGGACTTTGAGTTCTGGTTATTGATGGATTGTATTATAGCGCTCTAAAACATAAAGCAATTATACTTGCAACAATTAAATAAGAAACACTTTAAAAGGAGTCATTGGCAATGTTTCACTTGGGGGGAAATCTTGTTGACCGAGGTGTGGGGGAGAAAGTCACAGTTGAATTACTAAAATCAGTTTAATTAAGGGTCATTATAGAAGTACACATAAAAATCCTTACAACTCAGTGGGTGAAATAGGAGCATTTCATTATATAGTGTAGCATGCATGAACAGATAACAATTAAGATAGACCTGGAGTAAAGAGGCTAATAAATGTGGGGCATGCTGTCTGCTATAAAATTAAAACATGCTTCCCACCACTGTCATCATCCGTCCAGTTCTGGACTGACCCTAGAATCCAGAGTAACTACGGGAGCACGTAAGAGACATTACGTGTACCCGTAGTTACTGCACCATCTAATGAAAACCTATGAGAAATTCATACTGCAATCCACAGCAAATTGTTCTTACACCGGAGCAAGGACTCCCCGTAGTTACTCTGGATTGTGCCCTGAATCAGTTAAAAGATCATCAAGTGTAGTTTTCATAAAATATTTTTTTTCTTGAATCATTAAAGGGGAGAACCCTCAACAACACACCTTATATCACTAAATACCAATTAATATCACTGCAGTATATTCTGAAAGAGTCAAGTAGCTAAATAGATACGCACACATTCTACTCTGATTTTCTGTGGTCACAAATAGCATGAACTTTGTGTAATAAAAAAATAAAAGCTGCTAATAGAAATTTTTTTTTATTTTGAATGCTTGTGTTTCTTATTACAAAGCATGGTAACGATTTGAATTATTCCCTGCAATTTCTGCCAAGGATTTGCAGTCTCTAGGGAAACATGGTAAATGGTCAATACCGTTTTAAAATACGTTTTCTGTCATGCGGAATGCTACATCTTGTCTTTTTATTTCCCATGATGTTTATAGTCACTCTCTGGCATTTTTAAAATGAAAACAGTTTGCAGACATTTAGTATTGTACAAACTCAATAGATTTGAGGAAGTTGTGTGCTATGCTTGTTTTCTCCACTAGCATTTTATCATTCTTAGGGGGATGTCGTATATGTGAACTTGGCTGCCAGTTGTTTCTGTCTCTAGTGATTGATGATGTAAGTGTATCAAATTGGCTGTGAATGTTAAGAAGCTTGTAAACAGGAAGTAGATGTGGAGATTTGAAAAATGCATTATTGGTAAAGAAATTATGTTAATGTGGACTAGGCTTTCAGGCGTTCTTATGAACCTTTTCATTTTGATTTCTGTTTTATACAATTTTTAATCTTGTTTCCTATCTTTTATGTTGCAAAAGAATTAAGGTTGATCGTACATGTGTGTATTTTTCACATTTCTTACACGATTCTTCTTTGTGTGCTGTGCTGTCTACACCTATTCTGTCCCTGTTTGTGTCACAACTGCTGTTGAGACCAGTGCAAGACGAATAAACCAGTCCTGTAAGCTGGATCTTACTTGCCGTTCTAATCACTGGAACGACTTGTGACAACTTGCAGCAGTCACAAGAGGGAGCTGGGGACTTGTTCCTTAAGCATCAGGATGGAATACAAGCAGCCTGCTTCTCATCTACCCCCTCAAAACCCCTAATGGGGTATCCTGTTCTGAACTTGAATAGCAGCCTTGATACCTGCTGCTATGTCAAAGCAAAAGGAAGAGAAATGCCTCCTGTACAAGTCAAGCCCTGGGCATGATCCTGTTCTCTCCTATTGCTTTAAAGCAGATCAGTAGAAGCAGAGCACTTTATGGCCCAGTCCTAATAGCAGGAGTCTCCAACCCCAGCCCAAGGGCAGATGTGGCTTGTGGCAAGTCTCAAACTGGCTCGTGGTTATCCTCTGGTCCCCTAAAAGCCTCTGACCCAGTTGACCAAAAAGGACTGGAGCTGTGATGGTGGATCAGGGAAATGGAGATTCATTTAAATATGTGCTTTATTTCTGTGTTGTGTGTTGGTGCTTGGAGAAATCCTGGCAATTGAGCCCATTTATTCATTAATCTAAGTTCCAACTCTAGTCTGTTTATGTACTTTTCTGGCCCTTGACACTGTGCCAGGTATTTGATGTGGCTCTCTGACCAAAAGGTTCAGAGATCCCTGATGCATAGGATTGCTGACGGAGGATGTACTGCACTGATATGAGGAGATGACGAGATGGGTTAGGAAAGGTAAGGAAAATTTTTTTTATAACTTACCTTCCCATAGGCTGTCTTGGTCTTCAGAGGGTCTCCTTGGATCTATGCCAGCTGTTTAGCTGGCATAAGTCCAAAAGAAATTGGGGCAGGTTTAGCCTGGGAAAGGTGAATAGGCTCTTGGCATGCATTACTACTGTGGAGATCCACTCCCCCCCCCCCCAGCCTGGCCATTCTTCAGCCTCATGCAGCCATGATCCTCCCCCAAACCTCCCCTACACCATCTTACCAGCAACAAAATGGAATAGAGGAGCTTCAGCAGGCCATAACATGCATTATTGTCAATAGACCATAACAGCTGGTTCAATGGATCATAACAGCTACATGCAAAAGCCCCAGATAGGACTATCCTCCCAATGTGGCATTCTTTAATGCCAGCACATAATTCACATTAATTGGAATCATTCTTCACAATGCTGCCTTAATATGTAATTTTATTATTAACTTGTAGCATACAGTTTATCCTGTTGATGGAACTGATGGAAAATATAAATCAGTTCTAAATACTGAATTTGTGTTCCTGCTTTGTGTGCAGAAGGTCCCAGCTTCAATTCCTGATGTAGAAGTAGGAAAGATTTGTTTCTGCAACCCTGGAAGACCATTCCTGTTGATACTGAGCTAGATGGTCTCACTCAATGTATAAAACAACTTCGTATTTGAACAGAAATGGATTCATTTTGTTTTCCATTGGGAAGATCTCTCTGTCTTTTAAGTTCAAGCATTTTGCCCAGGTTTGACCTGCAAATAATTAATTTTGATGTAGCTTAGATTACACACCTTAACTGTCTCAGCTGATCATGGGTTCCACGGTCACAGTTAAAGATGGTGGAGATGCTGCAGGCAATTGGATATCACACCTTGTTCTGACAAAAGACATTATGGTAATCGGATACAAACAAAAACAGTAGCATGGTCTTACTAATCCCGCAGGCATTATTTAAATCATTCATTGATTCTGAACAACTTATGTTTCCATGCTTTTCTGGCTTGGTCTATATGTCTTCACTGTGCAAGTGGTATGTGGCAAACTGTTCATAGTTCTCATGTGGTTCTACTTGTCTGTATTATAAGTCTCCTGAGTATTATAAATAAGCTACTGTAAGTAAAATTTATTCATTCATATAAGTTCCTTCTCAAATGTATTAATTTATGTAAATTTACTCAAATTTGAACCATAAATTAATTTTCTGGTCTCCAACGCCATGTCAGAGAGATGACATGCCAAAATGTGTGAGTACCTCTGCTCTATTTGAGCGGATTCTGTTTGTGGACTGAAAGTATTGCCACCTCTCTCCTCCAGTTGATTGAAGCAGTCAAAGCTGAACATTTTAGCCTATATTTTTTCTGGTTTTTGGCACTGCATTTTAAGTCTAGAAATTCAACTAAAGGAATCTTACAATCAGGACCCTTTTGTGAAAAGAGGTCCTGCTTTCCTGTGTGCAAACTCCTCGGTGGATTGCAGTGGACATTGTAGAAGACATTGTTGGACATTATTAAACACTGACAAAGAAGTTGAGAGGATGGTGCCGGGTGTGGTCCAAAGTTTGGGTATGATGAGGTGAAAGCTAGTGTATTTGGCGCAAATGGTTAAGTCACTGTGCCTGTTAATCAGCAGGCCAGGGTTCGAGACCCGGGTTGGCCCCACAAGACAGGGTGAGCTCCTGTCCTTAGCCCAGTTCTGCGATGCCAGCTGGATCCAATCATATCGGCTCTGCCTTTCCATTGGACTAATTCAGTGGCGTGGAGAGGGGGGATTTGCTGCTTGGGTAATAGCCTAACCTCAACAATCTAACCCAGGCTTTCCTGCTTTGCATGCAGCATATGCAGCGCCGAGCACGATACCATATAGTCTTTCAAGACTGACGGAGGCCTGCTTTGTTGAACTGGAGTACTGAGTATGAAAGGAACAGATTTGATGATTGGAGAGGAAGAATCAGTTCAGAAGGAATTAAAAACAGAAGTGGGAAGAGTGGAGTAGATGAAGCTGGGAGTAGATGAAATTAGGTGAAAAACTGAGGAAACAGAAATAATGGGGTAAAGTTTAAAACGAAGAATTAGGAAGCAAATCTGTTGTCCTGAGACTGTATTCTGGCAGTCCAGAATCTTGTTTTGTGCAGTGAATTCAACATGCGAGTGTTGGCATTAATAATAATATGACAATTTGAAAATAAATTACATTTAATAGTCATATTAAATGTAATAGTAAAATAATAATTTAAAAAAATACTGGTGCTGCTCGTTATCCATTATAACTTCATTCTGGAACCTCCTGTGGATAAAAAAAATCTGTGGATAAAAAATAGTGGAAAAATATATTTAAAGACCTAGGTTTCTTGCCCCTGTTGCTCTTTATGGAATATGGTTATGTATCAATAACTGAAATGGTTTGAATCTGCTTATATAAAACTGTGTTAAAGGCAGTTTAAAAAATAACAAAGTCTGTTCTTTTATAATTGTTTAAAAACAGTTTTTCTTACTGTTGTAGGGAGTCAATCAGCAGTTAGAAATGCAAAAGACCCACTGTCTTTGCCTGATCAGCTGAAGAATGGAATGATTGCTTGCAAGACTGTCTCTCTACAACAGTAGAAAAGCAGTTTTAAAAACTGTGATTTGCAGTGGCCACTCATGTTGAGACAAATCAGTATGTTAAAAAAATCTGTGTGTAACAAGTCTGGACCTGTAGTTAGATCCGAAAGTGTTTAGGCATGGTCTAGTGGCCTGCACTCCAAACCCCAGCCTGGAGGCCAGATGTGGCCTTCAGCCAGCCTCTGCAACTTCTGGCCCACTTGACCAAACACAACTGCTCTGGTTATGTCTGAAAGTTTTCTGAGGGCCTAAAAAATCACTTAATTTTTTTTAAAAAATAGTAAACCAGAAGCAACTTTTTTGTGCTATCTGAGGGTCTTAGAACAGTAATTCTCAAAGTGCAGGTTCCAATTTCATGTCAAGGGCCATGAAAAGCTGGGCACTGCTATCTTAAGATCTGACAGTGGATGCTACCATCTCGGAATGAGGCATTCAGGCTGTTTTCTGCTTCCCATTGAACGCAATGGGACTTCCGAATAGTCATGGAGGAGCTCTGGTGTCACAGTGATGACTCTTCCCGTTCTAGCCATGACATCATTTTTAGGGGGCCTGTGACAGATCAACATTCTCAGAAGAGGGTCCTCGACTAAAATGCTCAAGACCTACTGCCTTAGAAGGTTCTTGGGAGGTGGGGAAATGGAGATAAATTTGAGAATGTGCTTTATTTCTGTGATGTGTTGGTGACTGGAGAAATTTGAACCCATTCAAAAATTATCTAAAATGCAAATTATCTCTTTGCATTTCCATGCTTTGGAATCACTGGGTTTTAGGAGCTGGACTAAGGTTGGGAGTTCACTCCGTCTTGCAGTACTCCCAGTACTGGGGTCTCAAACAGTGATGGGATTCAAAGAAATTTACAACCGGTTCTATGCCCATCTGGCAGCCACTTTTAAATGGCTATTTTAAAACTTTGTATGTCCCATCTCTCGTCAACAACCGGCTCTATAGTAGGTGCAAACTTGCTGGAGCCCACCACTGGACTCTCAAACCACTGACTTGCTGATCGGAATTCCAATCAAGCAGTGTTCTAATCTCAACCTTCTAACCACTGAGCTACTGCAACTCTCACAATTTCTCAAAGACCTTTGAGCCAATTAATTTTCAATTATTCATTATTACACCAAATTTGAGTGACAAGATGAGGACAAACCAGTCAGACCACTCAAGGTGCCCAAACCACAGCTCAAGGGCTAGATGCAGAGTGTGCAAGCCCGTGGGCAAGCCTTGTAAACCTCAAGAGGCAAGAACATCTCAACTCCCCTTGTCTCCGGAGGGTGTCTGAGAAAGCCGGGGTGGTTGCACACACCTCCCCCCTCTCTGTTTGTTTGTATGTGTGTGTAGGTATCAATGAACTGGTTTGAAGATCCTCCCATTTCTCTGTGTTAGAAAGTGTTTGTGGACTAGTTTGAATACATTCATTCATATAAGTTTTGTATTTAATATATTTATGTAAATTTATTCAAATTTGAAATGTAAATTAATTCTCTTTTTCCTGTTGACACTGTCAGAGAGAGGACCTTCTGCCAAAATGTTTGTGTACCCCACATAGAGGTTGAGATAGTATAGCTTTTTCTATAGCTTTTTCTGTGACTGACCCTGCCATGAAGTGATGCAGCTTGCATCAGGGTGGGTGCTGAGAGGAGCAGCTAATTTAAGGTACCTTTTACCCCAAACCTGTCACTGCCTTCCCCTCAGGCTATTGTAGGTGCAAGCTGCATTAATCTGCTTCTGTATGGTTCTGGATCTGGACTGGAGCCTGCTCTACTTTGCTTACCAAAGAGCAGCTTGTAGGCTCTCCTAAACTGTACCACTTCCTTTCATAGCAAACAGAAGCAAGAAGCAGCAAGAAAGGCTGCTGGCTGTGCTCCTAGTAAGTTTAAATGGAAGGGAGGGTGGAGGTTCACTTGTTGGCCTACATATCCTGGGAAGATTGAGGTGGTGTAAGAGCACATTGCTTTAGGCACCAGGAGGTCTAGCACTGGCCTTAACTTTGGCCCAACTTATGATTTAAAGAATACGTTATGAATTATAATCAAACATTGTAAATGTGCTTACTCTACATATATATATGACATAAAATTTATCGGTTTTGAAATTCAGAATTTGGAGTATTATATAGTATTTTTCCCCATGTGAGTAGAAGGTAGGTATGATTGTTATGGTGGAGGGAAAGGTTTCAGAAGAGGCATTCCAAATCAGCTAAAGAGAGGAGATGCAACAGAAATAAATGCACACCTGGAGTAGTATACTGATGCCCATCCAGGTACAAAACAATGGTTATTTCAGCACCTGGCAGGATCCCTCAGGATAAGGCCCAGCTAGTTCAGCTTCCTATACCTCATACTGGTCCACCAAATGCTTCACAGTGCACATAAGACATGAGGCCTGCATCCTGGTGCCCTCCCCTGCATCTGACATTTTGAGGTACCCTATTTCTAAGATAAAGGAAACTGCACTTAACCAATGCTTTTATCTAGAAATAAACGTAGGGGTACTCACCATGAAGATGTTATTTATAAACATGGGTATGTCTATTTGGGGGGGGCACAGAGGTGCAAGTACTCACAGAGAGGTGCAGGTACTCAGTATCAGTTAGTAACCCCTCAAGTGAAACCGTAACGTGCTGGACTTTTCCTCTAGAATTTGTCCAATCTCTAAAAGGCATCTAGCTTCATCTAGATTAGAATCAACATGTGAGCAGGACCTTGCAGTCGTCGTGGATCACAAGCTGAACATGAGTCAGCAGTGTGATGTGTCTGCAAAGAAGGCAAATGCCATTTTAGGTTGCATTAAGAGGACTGTAGCTTCCAAGTCACGAGAAGTTCTAGTTCCTCTTTATTCATTGGTCAGACCTCACCTTGAGTACCGTGTTCAGTTCTGGGCACCTCACTTTAAGAAAGATGCAGCCAAACTGGAGCAAGTCCAGAGGAGAGCGACAAGAATGATAAGTGGGATGGAAGGCAAGCCTTACGAGGAAAGGTTGGGGGAACTTGGGATGTTCAACCTAGAGAAGAGGAGGCTGAAAGGAGACATGATTGCCCTCTTCAGATACCTGAAGGGCTGTCATATGGAGGAAGGGGCTCATTTGTTCATAGCTGCTTCTGAAAGCAGAACTAGAACCAAGGGGTAGAAACTGCAAGAAAGGAGATTCCGGTTGGATATCCGGAAAAAATTCCTGACAGTGAGGGCGGTTCGGCAGTGGAACAGATTGCCAAGAGCAGCAGTGGTTGTGCCCATAAGTGAAAATCAAAAACAGAAATAACATAGAAGTTCAGAATAATTGTGTGCCATTAAAAGTAGAATATGATCAGTGGGATGAAAGGGAAGCCCTATGAGGAAAGGTTGGGGGAACTTGGGATGTTCAGCCTGGAGAAGAGGAGGCTGAGGGAGACATGATTGCCCTCTTCAGATACCTGAAGGGCTGTCATAGGGAGGAAGAGGCTCATTTGTTCATAGCTGCTTCTGAAAGCAGAACAATGGGTACAAACTGCAAAAAAAGGAGATTCCGGTTGGATATCCGGAAAAAAATTCCTGACGGTGAGGGCGGTTCGGCAGTGCAACAGATTGCCAAGAGAGGTGGTGGACTCTCCCTCACTGGAGATCTTCAAGCAGAGGCTTGATGAGCACCTGTCGGGGATGCTCTAGGAGGTTTTCCTGCTGCAGGCAGGGGGTTGGACTAGATGACCTACTAGGTCCCTTCCAACTCTAAGATTCTATGATTCTAGGTTAGATGCCATCATAATACTTGTGGCAAAGAGTTCCACAGATTAATTACATTCTCGGTAAAAAAAATTTTGTCAGTCTTAAGTCCATTTGTAGATTTCAAACCTTGGGGAGCATTGCAGAGGGCTTCTTGGAGTTCACTGTGCCCACTCCTTAAAGTGACTGGGGGACCTTTATGCCAGCTGGGGGGACCCAGTTTGAGTACTACTGTGCTAGATGATGATACAATATTTTTAAGGCTTTGAAAGGTCACTCAATGGCCTTGGGAAATCAATCTCTTTCAGTCTAACCAATCTGACATGGAGAAGTAAGAGAGGCTGAGGACAATCAGAGTTTGCATACTGTCCTTCAGTTCTTTCCTAGAATGCCTTTTGGCACCACAAGAAGGTTTTTCTTCTTGTTTTTTTCAACCCAACCCCCATCACTTTCTTAAACTATAAGTACTATTCTAGTAAGGGCTGTGTTGCCCAGTGGTTAAAGACACTGTCCTTGTCAACCTGAAGATTGGCAAGTCAGTGGTTCAAAACCCAAGTACTTCATGACAGAGTGAGCTCCCTTTACTTGCCCAGCTTCTGCCAACCTGCAGTTTGAAAGCATGTAAATGTAAGTAGGTGAATTTACCACTTTGTTAGGGAGATAACAGCATTTTGTACAGTGGCATAGCTAAGGGAGGTGCAGGGGGTCTGTTGCACCTGGCTACAAGCTTTGGGGTCTCTACAAGCTGAGTTTCACACTAGTGACTAAAATTGAGAAAAACAGAGTATGTATGAATGATAATACGATCATGTTATACATATCGTTGGAAAGGTAATTTAATGCAGAATGCAATGAAACATTGAAACAATGAAATGGCATTGAAATTTCTCTATTCTATCAAACGTTATGGCTAATTAACTAAAAAAATGAAAACAGAAAAGTCTATGGAATAAAAAGTGGTTTTACTTAACTCAACTTTCCCATGATACTGATTGCTCTGAGAGCCAATGAGATGTAATGCTGATACTGTATGGAACTAATAAGGTGTTAATAAGAATCAGCTCTCAGTATATATATCATATACAGTACATATATCGTAAAACAGTTACCCATGCTAACTGGGTATACAAATACTTCTAAGTGGTGCTCCTCTTATATTTAGTAGGGAAAAATAACTATTTCTCTTTGCCCAGGCATGTTGCCCTAAGGGACACAATTTTCATTATTTGATTAATTAAATTTGATTTTGTTGTTGGGGGAAGGGCAACAAAATCTTCTTTGACTCCAGATAGCTAATAGGTGCTTTAGCAGAGCAAATGGGTGGTATACTGCTGAGGAGGAAGAGGTAAGTTTTTTCTTACCTCTTTTCTTTTTAAAAATTTCTATTTATTTTTAAAAATTTGCTTTTTAAAAAATACCCAGGGATGACATCACTTCTGGTTGTGACATCACTTCCGGGGCAATATTTTGAGCCGTCATTTGCTCCGCCACTGATTCTATGCTCTTGTGTTTTAGTTATGCCAGTCACATGACCATGGAGATGTCTTTGGATGTCAGTGGTTCTTTGGTCTTGTAATGGCCATGGGCAGCACCCTTAGAGTCAGTCACAACTAGCCGGGCAACCTGCGGGGGACACCTTTATCTTTGCTACTGTAGTAGGCACACACAGTCTTCTGCAATCATTACTTTATATGTCAAGTTTTGATTCTCAAAAGCTTCATGCTGCTTTTTGCAGGTATGAGATGTTTCCTATGTGTTTCTTCTGTATCTGCTCATGCTTTAGGAAGGCCCATATACAGTGTCTCATTTATATTTGTGGCTGGCTTTCTGAAAGATGAAAGTACCTGATGGGATCTCAGTTGTGTGCATCTATTACTCATGTTCCTTCAAGGCATCTTGACACATGTTGTGGAAACTTTTCTAAATTTGTCCAAATTACATAAGATAATGCCCTCTGAACATTTCGGGATTGCCTATGAGAGCTGGATTTGAGCCTTGCTGTTCCTATTAGAACACATGCTATATTTGTGGAGTAATGGAGAGGAGAAAGTTGCTGGTAATATGTTGAGCCTCTGCTGTCCCTTGAGGTGCTATACAAACCTAAGCAATTTTCGCTTACTTGCCACTTGTCAAAATCCGGAAAGAACATTACAAACCCTGCAGAAATTCTTAAAATGGCAGCTCCTATTCATCGGGGCCTTTTGTTCTGTATTTTGGGGGCTCCTGAAAGGAAAGTCCAACTGCTCTAATTAAAATAAATGGGCGAAGGACATGTTTCTGTATTTCATGTGTTCTGTGGTATACTGGGGGGAAAGCATAAAAGAAGCCAAATATTTTATAAAGAAAAATGAAGAAAAATGTCTCTACCATAGCTTCAAAGGATGCATTTTGAAGGCATAAAATAGGTAGAACCAAAAGCTGTTTCCTCAATGGAAACAAAACCGAGTATTTCTAACATTTTCAGAAACGGGATTTCAGCATTTTAGCTTTAAAACAGTTTAACAGAAATTTCTGAACTTTTACAAGAAGACACACAAGAAAAACTTATTGATCAGTGTAAAGGTGCAGTTAAAAGAATAGTATGTCTACACAATGTATCATTGTTATCGGTAAAAAAATGGAGTCATTCATTGGAAAACACAACTGCTTTCATTTTTGATGATGATTAAGATCTTTTTAGTGAAATATGACCTAATCAAATATATTTATCCAAAGGTATGCAGCTCAACCCTAAACTTGTTTATTCAGAAATAAATACCACTGTGATCAGTTGACTTATTCTTTTTAATTAACATGTATAGGACTAAAGTAAATTAACATGTTTAGGATTAAGGTAAAAACTGCACAGATATAGAAACAAATTACTAAGAATAGTCAAGGGTAGTGGTATGCAGAAACAGGAATGAAACACTCCGATGTAGATTGTTTATATGATCATAGTACAAAAATGATGTTAATAGATTTTGGCTGATCTAAATACAGTACATTAACATAGTAAGTACTTTTAACTCATATGTTCCACCATGATCAGAAACTTAGGGCACAATCCTAAGAAATGTAGGTCAGCCTAACTCGCCTGGCCCATCTTTCCATGATCGTGTGGGGAAGTCAGCATATGCCTGTGCAGTGGCCTAACCAACTCTCCTCCAGGAGTGGCACAGAAGAGTCTTAATGGCATTTTTATGACACCTCCAGGTCAGGTGAGGACTTACGCCAGGGCTTAGGCTGGCCTTAGTGGAGGTTACGCGAGGGCTTAGGCTGGCCTTGGTATCTCTGGATAATTTTTGCTACACCTTAAAGCCAGCATATTAACTTGACTTTCTTGAGTCTACGAGATTTGGCCACTCAGATGTGACAGAACGTACCTTGATTTCTCCTACTTTTTAATCAAAACAAACTATAACATGGGCGTTTGTAACCTAATTTTGCTGGCCCATGCATCCATGGGCTGGCAGATCGGGAGACTGGTGCTGACCTCTCTAGGCCATCGCAGGGTCAGGGGAGGGAGAGGAGAAGGTGGGGGAGGATGGGGAATAGGTAAGAAAGGGCATTTGGGGGCAGGGGTTTGGTGGCAGAGGGTAGGCTTGGGATGGGAGGGAGGAGAGGAGGAAGTGGGGCTGAGATCACAGAGTTTAGATCCAAACTCTATTTATCAGGCAGCAGGGAGCACCCTCTGGCTGCTCCCTTCTACCCAGGCCACATCTTGAGGTGTCTGTTCAGACTTAGGTCCATTTGGGACTGCTATTGCCATACTGTGGGGAAGGAGCCTCCACTTCCCCGCAGTAGCACATCAACAGTCCCAAAATCTATGCTGGATATAGGGCAGGTGTTCCAACCTGTCTCTTCCAGTGCAAGTTAGGATTCTGCTGCCCTTTTGCTAAGTTGTCTAGAGATAGCATTTTGTCAACAGTATATTATCTAGCCTGTATAAAAGGAGAGACAGTGTGGTATAAGAGTTGTAGACTAGGGAGGGGACACTGGAGTTCAGATCCCTCCATGAAGTTGATGGCCTTGGACTAGACAGATAGATGGTTAGACTGCCAATCACAAGGAAGATTTTTGCCCATGACCTGTATTTATCACTGCAAATGAATACTGATCAATGTGGGTGGGGGGAGCTTCGTCCTTATGGCACTGGCAAAGTAGGAATAAGCAGTACACTCTCTTCCATTACTCATCTTCAGGAATGTGAGCAGGGAAAAGAAATAACTGCATTGTACATCACCCTAACAGTTCTCCAGAGGAAGAAGTGAATGGGATAAAAATGAAATATCAAATCATTCCCAAATCTTCTATTCTGAAATTGTAATAACCTGCCAAAATGATGTAACGTAGAACTTTCTGCCCAATTGTAGTTTCCGTTTTAATACCGTTGTTACTTAGGCCCAGGCCAAAAATAGAATATATCTGTGAGGTACACTCATATCAGTGGAAAAAAGCCCTCCTATATACAGTAGGTTATCATGTTTTGGCTATCTTCCTCTGCCTGCATGTATCCCAGCAATATTTGCCAACCAGAGAATAAGAAAAGGATGAACTCTTGCAAAGAAACCCCCCCCCCCAGGTAGTTCAGGATGCTATCTCGCCTCCTCTGAGAACTCAGAACTCAAAGATATTGGACAACTAAGGTTACAATCCTAAAGACACTTTCCTGGAAGTAAGATCCATTGAACACAGTGGGGCTTACTTTTGAGTAGACATGATTAGGATTGTGCTCTAAGTGAGTTTCTATCCATGTGTTCAGAACCCAGGTGACTGATACCAAATTTGCAGACTTAAAAACATGAAAAGGTATGGTACAGTGAGACCTTGGTTTATGAGCATAATTCATTCTAGAAGCATGCTCGTAATCCAAACCACTTGTATATTGAAGTGAATTTTCCCATAAGAAATAATGGAAGCTCAGATGATTTGTTCCACAGTCCTGGCATCCCCATGTTGGCTGGATCATCACCCACTTGCAAACTGAGCAAAGATTATTTCTAATAAATCTTTACTTGTCTTGCAAACCTCTTGCAATTCAAGGTACTGTAAACCATGGTACCACTGTACTTGGCTAATTCAATAGCTTACAGATAAGGATATCCTTGCGGATTTGCTTTCAACTGTGTTCTTCATCCATAGGAAATGCTGATTTTCACATGCTGTTTTGATCATTTGGACTTTAGTAATGTGGTGGCAATTTAGTGCTTATTTAACCAGATGTTTTCATATATTATCAATCTACAGGTTGCATTACTGGCTATCAACGACTCATCTCTTTACCAGTTGATCATATCTACTTACACAAGCAGCCAAGCCATCAGCAAAGAAGATCTCTCTTTTTTCGGAGACAAAGAAATGCTGCTTATAGCATAGTCTGGCCAGCTGTGGTTTCTCCAGCTCATCCAGTTCCTAAGGTAGTGTAATTTCAATTATCTGATCCTTTCTTCAGTCAATATAAAGGTTGACTGCACAAGCGATCAAGTACATTTATCTTCAACAGCTGGGAGTTTGAATCATGGTTTTGTTACCAGGGCTGGGTTTTGATAATGGAACACTGGTGTGCAAAGTTTGCTGCTCCCTGCTATGCTAAAGAGAGCGCTAAATCAATTTCTCAGCAAGTTTAAGTCTGATGCTCCTTCAGCTGCTGCAGCAGAAATGTGATTTTTTTATCTCTTGTTTTAAAAAAAGAAAGTTATTGTGCAGTTGGCTTCTAGTCAAGTCAATGGGAACTGTCTATACTGGTTTCTTTTAGTGTACATTTTTAACATGGCAAGCCAGCATTTTATGGACTTGCAGCTAAAATGAAATGCATAATAGAATGTTAGCCAGCTGTCCTTCTCTGTATTTTATCAAGTAAAGTTTCCTCTCACTGGCTGTTAACTCACTTCTTGGAAGAACAAATAGCAATATTTTCACATTTGAATTCAAGAGTTGTTCTGGAAAGCATATAGTAGAGTTGCCATTTTTCTTAAAAATGGGCCCACCTGTATCTCACAGCAGCCCACCAGATGCTTCAGGGAGCACATAAGACACATAAGACACCTGCACCCAGGTGCCCTCCCCTGCATCTGGCATTTGCGCCACAGATGTGGTGGTTGCCCACATCTTCATCTATCTATCTACATCTATCTGCATCTATCTATGTACATATACATATACACCTATCATGGCTTGTAGCCTGGGTAAGGTCCTTTCCTCTAGGATTTTCCAATCCCTTCTCAAAGGCATTGAGGCTAGATGCTATCATCACATCCTATGGCAGGGAGTTCCACAGACAAGCTACATGCTGAGCAAAGAAATATTTTCTTCAGACTAGCCTAACCCTCCCAACATTCAAGTTTAGTGGATGTCCCCTAGATCTGGTGCTATGTGAAAGGGAAAAGAGCATCTCCCTATCCACTCTATCTATCCCTTGCATAATTTTGTACGTCTCAATCATGTCCCCCCCTCAAGCGCCTGTTTTCGAGACTGAAGAGCTCCAAACACTGTAATCTTTCCTCATGCGGAAGGTGTCCCAGACTATCAGTAATTTTAGTTGCTCTCCTCTGAACCTTCTCCATTTCCTTTATATGCTTTTTGAGATTTGGTGACCAGAACCACATTTGCAAGCTCTTAGCAGGTTGAATTCCACTGATCTACTTTTTGAAAGTAGTGACTGTGATCAGGGAAGGGACCAAGTTGCTTAAAGTGGGCTTTGTTGACTGTACAATATCATAACTTTGTTGTCATCCTGACATGTTAGCTTGGCATATGTAGCAAATCTACAGTTTTTTTGGAAAAGGCGTACGTTTGATCATGTGCTTCATATATTTTCACAAGTTATGAAGCAGGACTTTTTCCTGGGCATAATCACTGATACTCAGTACCAGCACCTTTTTCCAGCAGCACCCCAGCAGCTAATTAATAATTAGAAATATGGGGACCTGTGATTAGTAGCAGCATCTTTTCCCCCCCAGAAAAACCTCTGTTAATGAAGCATCTCTGAAGCAACAGGGTGAACTCAGAAAGTACTTTCTCCTGGTTTGGGGGTCTCCAAACTTTTCAGCCATAGGGTCAGATCAAATACCTAGCCAGATACCTACATACCTACCTACCTGGTCAAGGGTCAGAAAAATTTAAATACAGTAAATACATTAGAGATTGGACTTAGAAGAATGAATAAATGAATAGCTTCAAATTTTGAGGATTACTCCCAACACCAACATGCATCAATGTCCCTCTTTTACATGACATGTCTTGGATTTTAGCCTTGTGTCCTGGAAACATCTCCTTTATCCTCAGTTTCCTTGTGAGCAGGCAGCATGTAGCCTTCTAATAATTCATAAATTATATGTAATAAATTACATATGACAGATTAAAATTTAGTAACCAGCAATATAGATTTAGATCTATTTAATATAGATTTAAGATTCTAAGGCCTTTAGAGGGCACAAAAAATAACTGCTGGACTCTGGGAAAATCAGACAATGATATTTTTAGCCCCTCAGAACACCCTCCAGACATGACCAGAACTCAGCTCTGGTTGTGTTTGGTAAAGTAGGCCTTAGACCCCTGTCCTACACAGATTTTAGAGTATTTTCACAACTGATCCTGGTAATTTAGTTTCTTGAATCCATCTTTCCATCCAAGAGGAAGTGTGTCCATATAGCATTCTAATGGAATTGTCCATTCCTCAGGTAAAGAGTTCAAAGGTACCTTCAGAAGTGAAGCAAATTAAACAAAAGTTATGTTTTTTAGGGGAAAGTAATACTGGAGCAAAAATATGGAGACTGCCAGGGGATCTGTCATCAGTGCCTAGGCTCAGTCCTAAAATGCCTTCATATATAAAGAAGAACATATGAAGAGGATCAGGCCACTGAATAGGCAGTTCTGATCATTATGTTTGTCATAAAGTACAGTAAAGAAACAAAAAGCATGTTTTTGGTTTTGGAAATGGGGCAACATGCCATGGTTAGAATCACAGTTGGGCTGAAATCTGCCCTGTCCTAATGCTGGATAACCCAATTTCTAGTGAAAAAAAACATGTGTGTAGTGTTTACACAGAAATTTATTGAGCCCCCTTTAAAGCATGCTCTGAAACATGCATTCTTCTCTTGTCATAATGGCAGGCATTTGTTTAAAAATGATAATCAAAGCATGCTTTCTTCTCAGGACAGTGCCTTTTCTCACTACAGAGTAACTCCAACTAATCCCCATTTTACATAGCTGAGATTAGGAATAAAGAAGTCTTTCTAGGACAACCTGTGTAATAATACACAGGAAAGTGTGATGCGTGTTACCTAACTGTTGAGAAATATATGCATGTACTTATACGATACAGATGAATAAACAACTTTGCCTATCTGAAAAAAGAACTTTTGGTCCTGCAAACAGTGTTTTATGCATTTATATGCAGTTTCAATTTAAAAGATGTCAAATTTTCTTTCTCTCTTGAACTATGTACGTACCAAGAAACTGGTTGATTTAGCTGACTTTCTCCATAATATAGCATTGTTGCCAAAAATGAGGAAGTAAAATAGAAATGTGGAGGGATGGGGGAGGAAGTGGGTTTTAAGCCTTGGAGTAAAAAACTGCAGTAGTATGTTGAATTTCGGTGCTGTAAGGTTAACAGACTGCCAGAGTTGCTAGTAACAGGCAATGTTAAGTTCAAAAGGGCAGTGGGAGAAACACTGAGGCAGCCTTGAGGGTTTGCCCTGATGGCTTAGGAAGGTCGCTAGGAAGACCAAAAGGGCAAGCTGCCATGAGGCAGGAGGCTCTATCTGAAAAAATGATCCCATTGTCATGCTCTGTTTTCTGATCTTCATTTTCATTCCTTTTTTCTCCAAGCATATAAAGAAGCCAGACTATGTGACGACTGGCATTGTACCAGACTGGGGAGACTACATAGAAATTAAGAGTGAAGATCAGATTCAAGGGCTTCGTCAGGCTTGTCAACTGGCCCGTCATGTCCTGCTTCTAGCAGCGAAGAGTTTAAAGGTAATAGCCACACGAAGGCCTAGGAAAGCTTAAACAGCCCTTTTATTTGCTTCTGCATTTTATCTTGAGGGGATTTTTCTTTTAGCTTTATTCAAATCCCCTTTTAAAGTCTGTAGAATGATGAAAGGAGAGATTCTTAGATTTACATGTATCTACTCTTTTGATTAGTGTCACACTAATATTGCACTCCCCTGAGCTATAAATCTGTAAGAAGGAGCCCTATATTCTGACTTGAGGTTAAATTATGATCATTAAATCGGTATGCCTATGTATGAAACATCAGTTTTGATTGACAACCTCTACAGAGGAGGATTCATATTGTGGAGGGTCAAAAAAGTGGGCAATGGTTGTGCCAGCGAAGGGGATACAAAACCTTACTTTCTTCATAGCTAGAAATATAGACAATCGAAATGTGGGCTAGAAACCTGTTGTTAATATTGTAAATGAAATTAACACTGAAATTTATAGATTCCAGATTCTTAATCAGTGACTCTGTGCAACGTAGCATATACCTGAGACTATGTAATACACTCTTCCCTCTACGCATCTCTAATAATCAAGGTTTGATGTATAATTCATTTGAATATATGTTCCAGTCTACCATGTTGCATTTGTTTATCCTAAAGCACATGAAATTCTGTGTTGTTTAATCACAAAATAAATTCCTTTGTTCATATGTGTTAATTTTCCACTGTGCATTTATGCAAATTGCATTGGACTGTTCACACCTTTCCTAGCAATTTTACTGCTCTGTCTCCCCTTTCCCCATAAATAGGCTATTATGAGCTTCAAAACCATTTGTAAAGCACACCATAAAGCATAATCTCAGGACGACTTGTTTTTCGGTATAGTTTCTTCAGAATATTTTTTTGGGTGGCTGTCCTCTTGTAACTAAGGGAATAATATTCAGTCTTTGGTGATGAAAAAAATCCATTTGAAAATCTTGCTTAAAATATCACAAAAAGAGAATTTTGTTCATATGGAAATATGGCTGCAATCTTAAAGACACTTTTATGGGAGTAAGACCCATTGAACACAATGGGACTTACTTTTGAGTAGACATGGTTAGGATTGTGCTCTAAGTGACGTAATAGTGAACGGGGATGCCAATAGAATAAGATTTATATTAAGATTTGTCAATTAGATTTGCCCAAGATTAAGATTTGCCCATTTGGAAATCTGGAAATTGACTGATTCTTTAATTTTATGTTTGTCCTGGTATGTGTGTATCAGTACAGTAATCTGGATTTTAAAAACTATGTGGAATGTTTCAGGGTGCACACTGAGACTTTCACATTCCCTTTTAGGAAAAGCAACCTCCAAGGATCAGGGAATTTCAAGAACAGCAAGCAGTGCCATTCAGTAATGATGGGAAAGTGTGGACATTGGTGACCAAATAGCCATTAATTAATAATAATTAATATAAAAGCATTTTTATAACACAGCCTAGTTTAATGCTCCGTACTGTGAACACCCACTCTTGCAGATTTTATATTTAACTGTTAGCATATGTTTATGAACTGCTTTTAGAAATTAAGGCATTTCTCCAAACCTTGATACCTTTAACTGTCCTCTTCTCATAACAGTGATGTGGTTAATCTCAGTAGCTCTTAGTCATCTTGGTTTGTGTTTATTTATAAGCTGAACATCCTCTTGCAAGGTAACAAAATGAAGATGCAGCAGCAGCAGTGTTGCTGTAATTAATAATTATATTATAAATAATAAACTATGTTATCTTATATTCATAATTTAGACCTTTGTCAAATAGATCTAGTCCAACCCCCCAAAATGGCAAGTCACATTTTAAGTGTTACTAATTGCAGACTTGTAGCTGATAAGCCCTGAAATTTTTCTTTATATAGTTTTTTTTAAGAAAAGGGGCTTTATGGATAATAGAATCCATGGCTGGGTCTGAATCTCAGCAGATATAATTAAGTTGCAAATCTCCCTTTATGTCAGCAAACAATAGCAAAGCCTAACTAATTGATTATGTTTGGGTAGACTTTCTGGGTATGTTCATTACACAAAAAATATTATCAACAGATGCAAGCATGTTCCATAGTGAGAGTGCAGCAGGAAAGGGGCAATCGAAGAGGATATATGAGGAAGTATAGAGAAACAAGATAGTGAAGAGTGTTCAGAGATTCAAATATAAGTGAAAGGAGTTTCTACAGAAGATGAAAGGGAAATGGCAACCAGTGCCGAGAACAAATGAGGAGTCATATGGTTGAAATGGCAAGCATTGAATATAAGCCAAACAGTCGCATTAAGGACAAAAACAAATGGCAAAACGTATGAATGAGGACACTCAAGGAGAGGAGTATTGCTATTGCAGACACTAGACATAATGAAGGACTAAAACAAGAATTTTGCTACATCACCAGAAAATGAGGACAAAATAAAGCTAATAGTGAATGATGAAAACAACCAGTAACTGACTATGCACAGAAAAATTTGGGTTGAAAATAACATCTTACACACCATCTATTAGGCAAGAGATTAGGTATTTAAAGAAATTCAATTAAGATCAGTTAAAGAAATTCAGTTAAGATCAGTGATGGAACAGAAATTGTAAACAAGGCAACTATAGGCAAGAGAAGACATAGTAGGACCAGGAAATATAAACAGTGCATTGCAAAGAACCTTAGTGAACCTTAGCAGGAGAGGGAAGGAGTACAAGAACCTCAATAAGAGAGGGAAAGAGAATAAGTGGGAATGAGCAGACAGACCTGGCTAGAATCAAGGAAGAATCAAATTTCCAGAATCAACAGTTGTTCTGCTGTAGTTTCAGAGGTGGATGAAGATTGAAGAGACAAAAAGATGTGAATTTAGTGAGAAAATGCTCTTGGTGAATAAAGGTACGGGAAATGCGTAACATTGATTATACATTGCATGGTCAAGAAGAGCATTTGACCAAAGGGAAGCAATGAAATAAGACAACAGTTATGGAAAAAGAATATTATACGAATGTGGAATGAAAGAGGAATATATGTATGGCATTTAGCAAGAATTAGAAGAAGCTGAAGAAATACAAAATTAATAAAAGAAAGAAAAAAGAAGCCTGTAGAGAGTGACAAATAGCAGAGATGATGTATTGCATAGCAATGGTAATTAGTGTGGAGATTGGAAGCCACTTGGGAGATCACAACCTCATTTCAGGGAGATCATAAAAAGTTGGTTGTTGTCATCTTGGAATCTGGCACTGGGCGCCACTGCCTTGAAATGAGGTACGCTGCTTTCCTTGGAAAAGGTTTTGTTAAACACAGTGGGACTTACTGCCAAGACGACATGGAAGAACTCTGGCATTACAGTAATGTCACTTCCTGTTTGATGACAGCCATGACGTCACTTCTGGGGTGTCCAAACAGATAGTCAGTTTCAGGAGGGCATCCCAAGCTGAAATGCTTGAGAAGTACTGATGTACTGTATATGGTAATGTAACCATAGCTGCAAGCTAGTTCACTCAGCAGGGTTGGGAAACATCTTTCAGCATAGCTTTATTGTCCCAGAAATTTGGATCCGAAAAACCATGAATAGTCTTCTGTTTATAGAATGGGACTTTGCGATTGCATTCTTCTTCTATGTGCAGCACCCAGCATGCAACCTAAAAAGCCAGTCCCAAGGGACAGAAGAAATGTGAGATATGGTGCAAAGAAAAAGTGGAGAAAGGGGTAAGTTACGTAAAATCCCTCCTTTGCATGAGTGAATATGCCATTCCATTCTTGCAACATTCTAGGATCCACCCAAAAGAGTCTTGGCAATACTTTAGCTTTATTTTTAATTTTCCAGGTATTTTATGTAGATGGCATATTAGTTCTATTTAGTATATTTTCCCTTTTCCTGCCCATTTTAAAAACATGGTTTGGAATAGGCTTTTTGGATCTTAGCTTAACTGTAGTTTTAAGTAAAGTCAGTTGATAGAATGACATTTTATTTACAAAAGTATTACTACTACATTATTAATGTATTAATGTTAAGGAAAAGTGTCATCTATGTGTAGCTTCCTATGGCATGGACATCCTATGCCTTCCCACCTACTTGGTAGTCGCCACCACCTTCTATTCAAATACTGTACTTTGGAAGTTGGGAAGCGGAAGTTGGGAACTGCATGCCTACTCTGAAATCCAGCTCTGCCACCACTGATTGGTGCCATCACTGGTTCTAAACTGGTTGGCAGCATTAACCCAGCATTAACTCTATCACTTTAGAAAAAAGCAGCTGCAGAACATTGATGGTGCTAGAGCTGGACACAAGAGGACATGAGCTGGCTTTGTCTTCTCTGAGCATGCAAGCCATGAAGTGGGTGTGTATGTGTGTATGTGCATAGATTGGTATAGATGTAGACAGCCTCAAAATGCCAGATGTGGAAGACACCTGGATATAGACCCTGTTCTCCGAGGCATCTGATGGGCTACTGTGAGATACCAGACTAGATAGGTATTTGGCTTGATCCAGTAGAGGCTCTTCTTATGTTCTAAAGATGAAATTGGGACAATCACGCAAATGGCACAGGTACCACCAATGGGTACCGCTTTTGGTGGAGTAAACACTCTAGGTGCATGCAGACATTGTATGGTACATAATGGCAGGAGTAAAGGAAATGGTAAAGGAATTACAGGAACATTAAAAACAGTATTATTTGTATTCACTGTATTGGAAATAGGGAATGGAACTGAGCTTGGCTAAGGCTGCTTAGAGCACAATCCTAACCATGTCTACATGGATCTTACTCCCAGGAAAGTGTGTTTAGGTTTGCAGTCTTAGTGAGTTTATGACCTGTACAGCTTTTGTTTGGTCATCGATTTCATTCATTCTCTGAAGCCTGTGAAGCGAATCACAATGATATTTTTAAGGACAAGGGTTTTTAAATCTTTTAGATAAAAAGGTTCTTGAGCATTTCAGCTTTGGGCCCACTTCTGAAAATGTCATTCAGTCCAAGATCAGTGATGTCATGGCTGGAGTTGACATCAAAGAGGAAGTGACGTCACTGGGGCCAGACTCCTCCATGTCTACTCAGACATAAGTCCCATTGGGTTTAATGCAGTGGTTCTCAATCTTCCTAACGCCGTGACCCCTTTATATGTTCCTCATGTTGTGGGGACCCCCAACCATAAAATTATTTTTGTTGCTACTTTATAACTGTAATTTTGCTACTGTTATGAATCGTAATGTAAATATCCAATATGCAGGATGTATTTTCATTGTTACAAATGAAATCTGTGTTCTTTGCACACATTGAACACAATGGGATTTATTTCAGAGTAGGCATGCATAGGATTGGGCCCTGAGGCTGTCAGTCAGCACCAGTGCATGTGCAGCTACAACCAGAGGTCTGGCAAGCCTGACCTGGCCCCCTGCACCAGGGGTCTTTAGGTGACCCCCAGACAAGCTCTAGGTGACCCCCCAAAGGGGTCCCGACCCCCACTTTGAGAAATGCTGGTTTAATGAGACACTCCCAGGAAAGCAGCCTTAGTGCTCCAATCCAAGATGTAGATTCCAGTGCCAGATTCCACCAGGGAAGTACCCACCTTTTCGTGACACCCCTTAAATAAAGTTGTGACTCCCTCAAGGGGGTCCCAACTCCCACTTTAAAAACCACAGTTTTTTATCAGTGAACCCTCATTTTCCAAATTCAAGTCCTATAGCATTGCTCTTATGGTGGCCCTTCACATGGTCAAGCAGATAGCCAGTGGATATTTTATTTCTTGGAAAACTGAATCCAGCAACAGTCTGAATTTTCTGTGTAGCCTTTTTCTTAGGATGTTAGTTGTGTTGCTGGGAAGTATATACAGATGTGTGCTAAGGAAAGATAGTCAGAGTGGGTTGCATGATGGGTATATAGTGCCTCTGAATAAAGTGTCATATTTGATAGGCTTGTAGCTCATTCAAATCACAACCAATTTTCCCAGGAACACTCAAAGGCACTTTGTGACAATAAGGGAGGTTTTCCTTCCAAATTTCAACTTCCAACCCTTGCCATTTCACAGTTGGTTCTGTTCTGGGGAAAAGAGTTGTAATGATAATATTTAAAGTGTACATTTTTCCCCTCACTTTACTCATATTCAAAAAATGGGCCAGACCTTTTTTTGCAAAATCTTACTAAAAATAATCAGCTCCAGTACCAAACAGTATCTAGAAAACCTGAACTTGAAAGATGAATGTTTCCAGAAATGATAGGCGTCTGAAATCAGGGTGTCAGATTGGAAATGCTAATATAGATTTAAGTAGATCGTGGCTGCTGCTGCTGTAGAAACCATTTCTAGGCATGAACTGAAAAGGATTTCTTTCCAGTATTATATATAGAGATGAAAATAATTTTGAATGTCGAGAAACATTTGAATGAGGGAATTCTAAACTTCTACAAAGAAAGCTACTCCCCAGGAGAATGCAAATGTGGTGGTGGTGATGGGGGGGGGGTTAAAACAAAAGAAGCTACGTTGTCTTCTCTAATATTTCTGTGGTGCAGTCAGTGCGCATGGCATTATTTCTGTGATGCAGCCAGTGCGCATGAGTAACAAACAGAAAGATAGATCCTTACCCTGAGGAGTCTTCTTAGGGTTGCTATAATTCTCTTCCACAAAATTGGGACAGGACCTTCTCACACTTGCGAGTATGTGAACATAATCCCCCAAAATTGGGATTGTTCCTGTTTTGGGGGACATACGGCAACCCTAAGTCTACTTCAGCATGCACGTAAGGCAAATAATACATCTGAGGTAAAAAGGAAATTTAGAGTGTGTTGAGGCTGAGTCCAGCATGTTTGAGTATCTGTAGCCACTGCAGTTGTGTAAGAGGACCTGCCATTACAAGACTGCTGCTTTCCCACTTTGCATGGAGCAATCCCAGGCAGCAGGAGAAGATTCACAGATTTCATGCCTTTTTCAAGTTAAACAGATCCACAGTCGGTGTCTTGCCAAGGTTCTCCCAGGTTGTGAAGCCAGCACTGGATTGAGTGATGGGGATATTTTTCCAGATATGTCTGAGTTCTTTCAGGAACAAATGTCTGATCCTGAGTTGTATCCCGCTATTTGTCAGAGGCATCAGATTTTTCATAACTCTTTGTAAAAACGTCTTCCTTTTAAAAAAATGCATTTAAGGAAAATTCAGAACAAATTTTCAATTGTAATCCTTTAGGTTGGCATCACTACAGAAGAAATAGATTGCATGGTTCACCATGAAATAATCAGACACAACGCTTACCCATCACCCCTGGGCTATGGAAATTTTCCAAAATCCGTTTGTACCTCAGTAAACAATGTGGTGTGCCATGGTATTCCTGACAGGTACTCCTATTTTTTTTCTCCTCACTGTAAAATAGCATGCAAATAAGTATTCCTGTTTACCATGTTTTAAATAAAGATAAAACATTGTCCCAATACTACCCAATATACACCTGTGTTGATTTCAGTGGGCTTGCTTGGACATTCTCACATGAGCCTTTCTGAAATGCAAATTGTACAGCATCCATGTTTAGTGGATTATGCCTGTTGATGTCTTATTGAAACTTACCAAATGTTGAATACATATAGTTATTGTGCTTTAAGAAAACAACGTTGGCATGTAAGGAAGTGTCTGTAATAATAAAAACAATGATTATTTTGTTGCCCTATCTCTTTCTAGCAGGCAATGGTGCCTCAACCTGGGTTGTATGATCTAAAAGGGAAAAGTTGCTCAATAAAAAATTCTGCTAATTTTTCCAAGTGCCTACAAGATTTTGAAAAAAATTATACACAACTATATTAATGAACAAAGCCTTTTATAAAGTAAAAGCTATCACCAGTCAGTTTCTTAATTGTGAAGTTTCTTAAAAGCATGGTTAAAATTTTTCATTTTTTCCTTTTATACCATGGATTTTTAAAAACAATTATTTGTTTGGAATTTATTTGAACAAGCTGGAGCTTTCAGATTAAAGATGATTATTGCATCTGCCTCCTTGCTTTACCCAAACAATAGCTTCTTAGTTTTATATAGGCATATCTTATACAAAGATATAGGCGTATCTGCCATTAGGTGTGAATTATTATATTTTGTTATTGAAAACTGCTTGTCACCATTATGTTTTGTTTTTCCCCACTCTGATTATACTTAAGCCGCCCTCTCCAGGATGGCGATATTATCAACATTGATGTCACGGTGAGTAATTTGTTGGGTTTTTCATTTTTTAAAAGAATACTCTTTGATCAACTTTTAAAATTGCTGGTAGCAACAGGAAGAATAGTGGATTGCAAATGTAGCGTACATGGATGAAGTGCCGTCTTTACTTCTAAGCCAAGGCCCCAGCAGCTGGTTTCCTCTTTTGTTTTTTCACTCTGTGTTTATTCCAGCTAGACCCAGGCCTGACTTGAATTTAGGGCTGGAATCAGATGCACTGAGATCAATGTTGGCCTAAGTGAAATGTCAACCCAATCCTGCTATGTGTCATGTTTCTGAGAAGGTGTAATTGTTATTGATCCACTGTGTAGTTAATGCAGAGCACCACAGTACTGGGCAGCAGCTGAAGACAGATATGTATGAGATGAGCTAACATGAAGAAAGCCAGCATTTTTCCTTCACTCTGCCAAGATTGATCTTCCTCTTCCTGCTGATTTTGAGTGGGGCCTGTCATTATCTTACTCTGTCATTAGAGGCTACATTGGCCTGTGTATGTCAGTCTATTTGGACAGCAACTCTTTTGCTAGCAGTGTTCCTTACATTTATTAAAATCCCCGAAGGTAGTATTGTGTTCCATTTGTGGCACAAGAGCCCTGAACCCTTTACTCACAAATGCACAACTTGATCCGCAACTCAGTTAATCCAAGGTGCTTAGATTTCTCATGGGGCTGTCAGCTTAACACTCAATACCTGAGCTTAACTGGGTTGTGGGTCATGTATACACAATGTAACAATTAACTGAAATCATTGATAGAAACATCAAGAGTCGAGAGACCACTTTTACACTTAACTAAAAATGAATCACAGGAGAACTAAGGAAGTCAGAAGTATAAACAGTGTTATTTTCAATTATTATGAGTGAACTATGTTTTGTCAATATGTTGTAATTAGCTTTTCTTTAATATAGAAGGATAATTATTTTAACTAATGTTTTCTAGTTACACCTAAATATTCTGAAGTTTTAAACTACTTTTACAGTAATTTATTTTATTAACTCTGGTAGAATGGTGATGTTGAAAATAGTATATAAATTTAAATATTAATTTTTAAACAGTAAGGGCTTCCCTGATAGCAACTGTTATTTCATCTTTATTACATCCTTTTATACTGATGTTTTCAACCATGTTTGTATTGTTTTAATCTGATGATTTCTTGGATTTTGTTAATTTTCCTCTAAGAATAGAGCAAACAAAAGTAAATTAACCCCCAAATCCAGAGTAACTACGGGAGCAAGTAACAGACTTTATGTGCATCCGTAGTTACTGCACCACCGAGTGAAAACCTATGGGAAATTCATATTGAAATCTAGAGTAAGTTGTTCTTACACCAGAGCAAGGACTCCCCGTAGTTACTCTATTTGAACACAATGTTCATATAAAAAACTGAATGAGTTAAGAACAATCTTGTTTAGCCTCTTACAGTGCAAACCTAACCATGTCTACTCAAAAGTCAGTCCACTGTGTTTGAATAGGCTTACTCCTAGTTAAGTGTGTATAGGATTGCAGTGATCCATCTCTTGATTCAGTAGTGATAATACCTTAGGTTTTTTCCCCATTTATCTAATTTCACACTACACCGTAAAAAAATTATATCATAGTTTTAACTTCTGAATTGCTTGTCTGTTGTAATGCTTTAGCACAGCAGTTCCCAAATTGTGAGTCCCAGTGGGATTCATCAGTGATTTTTGTTGAGTTGCAAAACTGATAGGGGAAATTGGGCTAAGTGAATCAAGGGTTAAACAAGCTGCTAGTCCTGGGACACTGCTAGCCAATCACCACATTAGCCGCACCTGTTGGCATTTATAAATCAGAGAATAATTTTCATATGTTTACCTTTATGCCAAAATTAACTTTCATTATTGTGTGGAAGGGGTTTAAAATAAAGCATTATCACACTGCATTTTGCACAACTATGGCTGCAATCCTAAAGAAACTTTCCTGGAAGTAAGACCCATTGAACACAATGGGGTTTACATTTGAGTAGATATGGTTAGGATTGTGCTCACAGTCTTTTTCAGCTTGCAAATGCAAAATGGCCACCAAAAAGACATAAACATCACTTGCAAAAGTCTAAATAACACAAAATTAACACAATATAGGATGCCCTTGTTATCCATGGGAGTTCAAGGAACAGGAACAGTGTGGATAATAAAATTCACAGATGTTCAGATCTGAGGATTTGGGCGTCTCCAAACCCTATCAGAGCTGCATTCCTGTTGAGGCCAGGGGTATGAGGCATCACCAGATGGCAGGCATCACACATCCCTACTGGACATCAGGCATCAATGGGCACTGGGTGACAGTGGGCACCACCATGTATCCCTACCAAGCACTGGGCATCCCTATCAGACAGGGCTGTTTTGGGCTGTTCTGAACAAAAAAGCCCCTGTTTTCAGGGAAACCTCAGAATGCCCAGTTTGCCCAAGCCTCAGAAAGCTTTATTAAAATCCATTTTTTTAATTGGGGTGGCTCTATGAGGCCTCCCCTGCCCTCAGATTACCCTCCCTACCTCCTAGGGTGCAGCTCCAGTCAGGTTCATGTCTCCAGATGGGCACAACCCATCTGGATGATAAAACCTTCTGATTCCAAATCAGTGGATATAGAGGACACATTGTATAAACCAACTATAAATGTTAATGTCTTACATTTAGTCGCAATTGGTTTATAGCAGTACAAATTTAAGCCTAATCCTCAAGAATTGTTTTTTCAAATGAATCCATTTGATCAGTCTTCAAGTAGAACACATATTAAATGCAAATGTGTGGAGTGATGCCCCAGTAGGTAAACATTTATCTGCTATTCCATAGCAGATAAGAAAGGAACTGGATGGGGAGACTTTGCATGGAAATGTAATGTTAGGGAAAGAATTAAACACACCATTCCTTTCTAAATCCCACCATTCCTAAACTAGGTTTCTGAATTTAAAAGGTAACAAAACATCACTACCCAAATCTTTTCAAGTGGTGCTCCATAGCAAGGGGAGAAAACTGTCCTTATTACCCAGCACACTGTCTTTCCTAGGGGTCCTAGGCTGAAACCTGATCCTTACTACAAACAGATAGGAAGATTTTTTTGCCTGTCACTTTAGCAAGTCTGTTTCTAATCCATTAACTGTGAAAGAGACATTAAAGAGCCAACATCATTTGCTTTGAGACAAAATTGTATTTAAATAATTCATATATAAATAGGTTACACCTGTGAATATAAAATTGAAGAGTCACTGACTGACTCATCAATGTCCAGCCAAAACTGCTGGACCTAGAAGTGTGAAATTTGGAGAGGGTATTCCTTCCATGAAGTAGGCACACACACTAAGAACCAATTTTTAGAAATTTAGCCCCTAAGTGGTATGAAAAAGAGTGCAATGTGTTTTTGTCCCTATACTTAACATTATAGACTGACTGAGCAACACCTCCCCCAAATGCTGGATCTATAAGAACGAA
Source organism: Cryptoblepharus egeriae (assembly GCA_030015325.1). Classification (NCBI taxonomy): domain Eukaryota; kingdom Metazoa; phylum Chordata; class Lepidosauria; order Squamata; family Scincidae; genus Cryptoblepharus; species Cryptoblepharus egeriae. The sequence continues at coordinate 89,132,371 of JAREYC010000001.1, forward strand.
ATTTGGGGAGCCTATTCCTTCTATGATGTAAGGACCTATTAAGAATCCATTTGGTCCCAGTGGTGCCTGTTGCTCACTGGTGCCTGTTGGTATTGGTGCCTAGTGTCTGACAAGGATGCCCAGTGCTTGGTAGGGATACATGGTGGTGCCCACTGTCACCCAGTGCCTATTGGTGCCTGATGTCCAGTAGGGATGTGTGATGCCTGCCATCTGGTGCCCTGTGCCTGGTGCCCAGTTGTGCCTGTTTGTGCCTGTTAGGGATACCTGGTGCCCAGTGAAGCCTGGTGGTGCCCAGTTGTGCCCACTGCCCACTGTCTAGTGGTGCCCAGTTTCTGGTAGGGATGCCCAGTGATCACTGGGTGCCCATTGGTGCCACTGCCTGCTGGTGTCTGCTGCCCACTTGTGCCCAGTGATACCCACTGGTGCCCAGTGGAGTCCACTGTCCAATGATGTCTGGTGGTGCTGGTAAGGATGCCCAGTAGAGATGCCCAGTGCCTGCTGGTACCTGCTGGTGCCCTCTGGTGGTTGCTGTTCCCCACTGGTGCCCCATGGTGCCTGCTGCTGCCTGGTTGTGGCTGCTGCACAGTGGTGCCCACTGCCTGATTCTTATTGATGCCTTCCAGTGCCCATTGCTTCCTGCCATTGCCCCCTTGTACTCTGTAGTGCCTGATGCTTGTAGGTGCCCAGAAGTGCCCAGTGCCAGCCACCCAGTGTCAATGCCGGTATCCTGCTGGTATCCAGCCTTGCCCATAGCCCACAAATGTTCTCAAAATTTTATTCCCACAACAATTGGTAAATACCACTGGTATTAAATATTTATTCCTCACTTTTTTCTTCAAATTATATCCAAAAGTGGCTTCCAACAAAGTAAAAACAAAGAATGAATAAAATACAACTTTTTGAAAAGGAAAGTCCTTTTTTCACCCCAGACTGAAACTTCTCACAATCTCCTTTGGTATAATCCCTTCAGAAACAACCTGTTGCTTATGGCAAACCCAGTGAAATCATGTTTGCACAACAAGAAGCACCACATGTTTCCATTGCTAGGAGCTGAGGCTTCTCCATCTGCAGAACATGATATGATGCGTTGGGGAATCCACATCAAAGGTTAATCTAACTAGGCACTGACTGGGATCCTCTATCATCAGAGGGTTCACTTGGCTAGGTTGCTTACCCTTGATTTTCAGTAGTTCTTCCCCCTTCTCCGCAGATCTTGGTGCCCTAGCTCAATCTCCTTCCAAGGTTTCTCTCAAGAGGGACTTTTTGGTGGATGCTTCTGTGGGGATAAGGACATTCCCTTGTGCAAGCTTTCTTCAGTTAACGGAAGTCAAGATACAACCCACTATTCTATCACATACCTGATTGAAGAAAAAAAAGTTATATAGTTGCTTTAGGACCCACAGTTGCCATGGAAACAAAAGCACTCTGCATTTGAGAATAATAATACTTCAATATCATTAGTGGTTTTGCCAATGCAAATCCCTACCCTTCCACTGCCCTTACAAAGTCTTGGCATTTCTTAGGAAATTTTGGATAGCAAGACAAGACTTTACCATTTGTGAAGTTGATGTTTCTTTGAAGTAAATCCATTCAACCACAGTGCCAAATTTTCTGAGTAGATTTGTTGGGAATCTGAATGTAACACACAAGGTGTAATCTTGTAACTTTGTGCTTAACTTCCACAAAAGTCAATTGATTGTAAAATTCAAATTAAGTATTGAACATAGATTTAGGCTGCAATCCTAAAGACACTTTCCTGGGAGTAAGACCATTGAACACAATGTGCCTTACTTTTGAGTAGACATGCTTAGGATTGTGCTTACAGACTTATCCCAGTATCACCATCCTTGCATTTTAAGTAACCTTTAAATACTGTATAAACTTTTCATTATATTTGTTCCTTATCATAATAAAACGGCTGCTGCTATAAAATTAAAAAAAATCAATAAAGCACCCAGGAATACCTGCTTCCTGCAGCTCCTGCAGTTATTGATTTCCTGCCTTTAGATATGATGTTAAACACGCTAGTAAGTATTATTGGTCTATAATAATTCATATCTAATTTCTCTGAGAAGACTTACTTGACATTATTTATAATTGACCTTTCTACCAGGCATACCTGGAACATTTCATAGGTAGAAACAATGATTATGGACCAAAAAGGAACAATTGTAGCAGAGGGAATTATATAGTAATTTTTTATGGATGTGAACAATCTATAAAATGATTACATAATCTTCTGTATGGCAAATGTAACTCTTCTGTGATTGAAAATGGCTTCTAAGTGGAACACTAAACATATTTTATGTTATTAATTTGTAAAACAAAACAGAAATATTTCTGGAAGGAGTTCTATTTGCTTCAGTCACACTGTATTCATATATTGTTTAAGAATTATAGAAACTAGTTCTTTGTCCCTCAGTGGCCATCAACACATGACAGCTCATAACCAATAATTATTATGTAGGGCATTTCAATAGATATAATTTTACCATTGACACTTGTTAAACCACTGAATCCTTACTACGACTTTTGCTTATGCATCTTAAAAATATAGATGTGTTTGCAGAAGCGCTAGTTAAAGTATTGTTAATATAAGCAATATTTATTTGTTGCCTGCTTTTCAAAGTCCAGATACAGCAGCTAAAAATAGAAAGGCTTCTAAAATTGATTCTTGAACTATGCATATTTTTCCACATAGTAGATGGGTCTGAGGGTTATATGCAGACTGAAAGGTAACATAGTGACAAAAAGATCCTGAAAACTGTCCTGATGCCTGAAAGAAATGGTATGCATGAAGAAAAGGATGATTAAAAATTTGAAACAACTCCATTAAGGCTATGGTTGCCATAATTAGGGTGCACCGGACCAGGCAGGACAAGAAAAGGGAATGTTGGGATATGCTTTAACGGGGTGGGGTATAATCCTGTGAAGGTCTACTCAAAAGTTAGCCCCATTACAGTCAATAAGGCTTATTCCCCTTGAGCCTTTTTGAGTGTATCATGACCTCTCGTTGGGCTGGCCCCCTCTTACCTTTCCCCTGGGGTGCCCAGGGAGAACCTTCTTATCCTGCATGGCCCTGGGAGAATGCACCAGTGCTTGGAATGCTCCTGCCTGCCTGCGGACAGCCTTGGGGAGCACATAGGCTGAGCGGAGTCTGGGGAGCAAGCAGCTCTGGAGGCTCTGAGTGCGCTCGTCTTAGCCAGGCACCATGGGTAGCGGGCAGGTGGTGTTTCCCCACTACTCCACTCACGCAGACCTGGGGAAGAAGCCAGTGGCTGAAGGCAGAGGAATGTCACCTATCCACTGTCAGCTGCACCTGGGTCCAGCGCACTCCCTAAGGCTGCCTTCAGAAGCCATACTCCTGGGTCCCAGCCGGGTCATGACCTTGGCTGGGTCATCACCCTTGAACCTGGGTTTTACCCAGATTTCCCAGGGAAATAGCAACCCTAATTAAGGCTGCAATAACCTCCAGTTAGGCTGGCCTAAGCGCTGACATAAGTTCTGTGCTAACCTAGGGATTTTGCCACTTCTGGGATAGTGTTAGGCCAGTGCAGACATGTGATTGCCTCCCTACATCATCACAGGAATGGGAGGACCAATGAATTTTGCTGGCCTAGGTTAGGATTGCACCCTTCTGGTCAGGGCCAGATTTAGGTTTGATGAGGCCCTAAGCTATTGAAGGTAATGGGGCACTTTATAGGTCCAGCTATCCTTTGTCAACAACAAATTGTTGCTGTTTTTTTATTTTGAACATACTATATGGCAATCTATGGACATATGGATCTATGGGCTGTGGATGGCACAAGCGGTTAAGACGCTGTGCCTGCCAGCAGGCCAGGGTTCAAGACCCGGGTCAGCCCCACAAGACAGGGTGAGCTCCTGTCCTTAGCCCAGCTCTGCGACGCCAGCTGGATCCAATCGTATTGGCTCTGCCTTTCCATTGGACTAATTCAGTGGCGTGGAGAGGGGGGATTTGCTGCTTGGGTAACAGCCTATCCTCCATAACAATCCAATCTAGGCTTTCCTGCTTTGCATGCAGCATATGCAGCGCCAAGCACGATACCATAGGCTTTCAAGACTGACGGAGGCCTGCTTTTTTTTTAACCTAATAGGAGCCCACACAACACAAAACACTGTTGCTGTATATAGGTTTTATTTTATTTGTTTTTTATCTTATATTTTGGAAATGTACATCCAGTTGTTTTTTACCTTTAAATTTGTGGACTCCCAAGAGATTGGGGCCTTAAGCTATAGCTTTATATACTTAAATCTGGCACTGCTTCTGGTGGCCCACTGTGTGATACAGGAAGCTGGGCTAGATTGGCCTTTGGCCTGATCCAGTGGAGTCATTTCTTATGTTTGAAAATCCCCAAAAGTGGGACCATATGGCAACTATCACAACTTTCTAAAACTGTTCTTCCCCCTCATATGAGAGAGAAACCACCAGATTATTTTCTAATCATTAAAAATAATTGGAAGCATTTAACAAATACTGCTATTGTGCCATCTTCATTAGCCTTAGTGGCCATTTTCTTCCTGGAATATGTCTTTAGGATTGAGGACATAGTGAGGTGTAGGAAAGCCTTCTGGAAAAAAAGAACCATGGAATAACTGAGAGTCTCACAGTGCAATCCTAAAACATTCTACTCAGAAGTAAGTTTTATTGAATTCAATGGGGCCTACTTCAGGAAAGTGTGTTTAGGATTTCAGCCTCATCTATTAAACCACATTGAAATTGTTTGGAATTTGGCATGCCTACATTTCCTTGGGCTGAACCTAATTAAAAAAAAATGGGTGGGTCAAAGCATAACTCTCTTGGTGAGTGGCAACAGTTTCTCTTTACGGCTTGACATTTTGTATATTCACTTGGAATTAAATTTCACCTAATACAATGGCATTTATTTCCACATAATCAGGTGGTATCCTCCACTTTTTGGACAGGTTAGGGACCACAGCACCATCCAAAAGTGAAAAAATTTGAAAAGTTTAACTCGGGCTGCAATCCTAAAGACACTTTCCTGGGAGTAAGACCCACTGAATACAATGGAGCTTACTTTTGAGTCGACATAGTTAGAATTGTGCTCCCAGTCTTTTTCAGCTTGCAAATGCAAAATGGCCACCAAAAAGACATATAAATATCACTTGCAAAAGCCTAAATGACACATTATTAACACTTAGCCAAAATACATAACAGATTACAGTAAAATGAACAAAGGCATGAGTGGGCAATGAATATCTTATGTATTTGAATGATGGTTATTTTCTGAAGAAGGTCATAAGGAAATGCCAAAAACAGTTTGATCACCATATCACATACAATTCAACATTAGGGAAGACAATTTTAGCCTTTAGACTAGCAGATAGAGGATGAAAGTGTGAAGCATGCGTTGAATGAATTCTGAGTAAATTGAAAGTTGTTGATAGAGCGGAACCATCAGAAAATGAAGCATCAGAAAGTGGGGGACATCTGTACTGAATATCTCAGGCTTTGTTTAAGATTTATCTTAGAAGAACATTTTGCAACGTAAGAAAAATGTTAGAAAAGGTTAGCCAATTAAAGCGATATTTCTTCCAAACATTTTTTACTCTTGGTAACTTTGTGCATAGCTCTTTTGTCGCATCTACAAAGCAATGCTAATCGTGTCTACTCAGAAGTAAGTTCCATTGTGTTCGATAGTCCTTACTCCTTACTTACTCCTTACAACTTACTCCTAGGAAAGTGTGGTTAGGATTGCAGCTCTAGAGCTAGAACTAGACATGGTCTGTGGTCAAGTATGCTACTGACAAACCCAAGTTGCATGATGCCAGAGTGAGTAAAGTGAGACGTTTGTTTCTTACTCAAACAATTCTCTTCCATTTTCAATTCTCTTCCATTTTGTGCTAACATATTTACAATTTCCCGCCTTTATTTTAAAAAATCAATAGTTAGAAACAAACAAAAAAATACTACCCCTATGATAATACAGTATGCTCTTTTAGAGATTTTTTTAAAATATAACATAATCACATCCCAGTTTTGTTGAAACTGTCACTGTTCACCTAAAAATGATTTGCTCCAATTTTGGAAAATGCTGATAACGCAATGGCTTTTGTGTTACATTGACTTTTGTATAATACATGCACGTTCCTTATAGTATACACTTGGGGTCTAGCCATAGGTTTGTGCCTTTTGAGAGAAAATCACATCTAGTTTTTGTTCATAATCAATCACCATTTATAGAGATCATAGAGTTCATGTATCAAAATTTGGATGGTTAGTCTTTTGATTCTCCTAAAATCCCAGTTTCAGACTACGTTTTATTTATTATTCCATTTACATCACTCTTCCTTTCTGGATCCAACAAATGTTCTTAGGAATTCCCAGGCAGTCTGTCATTCATATTCAGACCTGCTTAATTTCAGCAAGTTGCCTGTTTCATGAGCCTTCAGACTAAACCATAGGACCTAATTTAGAGATCCCACATAAGTAATTTTCCAAGTTCCCTAAACCCTATATTGTCGTCACCTTATCACTACTATGAGTGTCATGAACTGGTGCTCACTGCATATTCTGTTGCTTGAAAGAAAGGGACAAGCTAGGTCCAGGGTTACTGGGGGGTACATTCAATAGGTAAGAATGGTGAAATGGATAAAAATAATTCCTCCTCAAATCCAGAGGTGAAACATGAGTGTCTCTTTTCCCAGGCCTGTATCATGGCTCTTTCAAGAAGAGGATTATACCTTTTCAGGCACAGCCTTTGGACTAATGGTCACCTACTGTATATACTGTATATAAAATTGAAAAGTCATTTACTCACTGACTCATCAATGCCCAGCCAAAACTGCTGGGCCTAGAAACGTAAAATTTGAGGAGGGTGTGCCTTCTGCGATGGAGGCACCCACTGGTTATCAAAAATTCCAACTGGAAGGAGGTGAAAAGGGACTCAAAACTTTTTCCTCCCTATACTTTACATTGAAGAATCCCTGACTGAGGGACACTCTGCCCCAATCCTCGGACCTAGAAGCATGAAATTCAGGGAGCATATTCCTTTTGTGAGGGGAGCACCCACCAAGAACCCATTTCTAGAAATTCAACCCTTAAAGTTCTGAAAAGGTGTGCAATGCATTTTCTGCCTATACACAACATTGAAGACTGATTGATCAACATCCAGCTGATGCATTAGGAGGGAGAGTGCACAGTGAGTGATGGTGCACATGGGGGTGGTGGTGCTTATGGAGGGTGAATGCATGGAGATGGTGGTGGTGCGCATGGGGGGGTTGGTGCGCACGGGGGTGTATGTGCATGAGGGTGTGCATCGGGGGTGGTGTGCATGGGAGGGTATTACACATGAGGGTAGATGCGCATGAGGAGTGAATGTGCATGAAGGGGTGTGCATCGGGGTCGTGCACATGGGAGGGGGATGCGCTTGGGGGGTTGATGTGCAATGGGGGATTGATGTGTAGTGGGAGATTGATGCACATGGGGTTGATGTGCATGTGGGGGTGGTGTGCATGGGGGATGATGCGCATGGGAGGGTATTGCGCATGGGAGGGTATTGGGGTTGATGTGCAGTGGGGGATGTTGCACATGGTGGGTTGATATGCAGTGGGGGGTTGTTGTGCAGTGGGGGGATGGTGTACAGGAGGAATTTTACTCCTGCAACGTGGGTACGTTTTTGGTAGTTTATACATATAACCTTTCCATTCTTAATTTTTGTGTTCCTTTCAAGTTCTAGGTTGAGAATCTAAAATGGTGAAACTGCTTAAATCCCAATTTCTACAGTAGAAAATTTAATTTGGCACAGGGTTGCAGTCCTAAATTGCAGTGCTGTGCCCATTTGGCTAGAGAAGGCCCAGGTGAATACAGTGGGAATTTTGCATAGGACTGGGCTGTTATGCTTTTGGCTTGCATGTCTGAAGAAAACTTATATCTAAGATTTTATTTAACCCTAACAAGCCTTCCATGATAATGATCACAATTATGGGTAATAATGTCTCCATGTTCTATTTTTTGAATGTTAACATTAAATGTATCTGGAAAGACAGCTAAAGATATACTTTAGGTAAGGTTAGGGTTGCCATAATTTCCTTCCATAAAACCAGGATGGTACAAAACCTCTGCAAACCAAGACAAAACCAGGTCAGAGCCTTGGGGGCAGTGCACAATTCTAGGCATGTCTACTCAAAAGTAGATTATTGTGAATGGGACTTACTCCCAGAAACTATGCGCCTCTATGGACGCATCGCTCTCTGGCCCCTTTTATCTTGGGCACCAACTGAGGAGGGCCCTCTTGAGCTCACACATACTACACCCACCCACACCCACATATATATCTCTCACACACACCCATATCCTCTCTCCTCTCTCTCTCTCTGGCTAGGTCCAAACCTGGGATTTGGACCTTGCTGCATGGGATGGGACCCTCAAAACCAGAAACGTCCTGGTTTTTTCTGGACATATGGCAACCCTAGGTAAGGTGGTATCTGAGAATGACTATAAAATGAGAAAGTCTCTTTTACATTTCTGCATCTGTTTAGGTGTATTTCAATGGCTACCATGGTGACACTTCCGAAACCATTTTAGTTGGCAATGTGGATGAGTCTGGTCAAAAGTTAGTGGAGGTTGCCAGGAAATGTAGAGATGAAGCAATTGTAGCTTGCAGACCTGGAGCTCCTTTCTCTGTAATTGGAAACACAATCAGGTAAGCCTTATACTGACAAGTAAAGGGAAGGCTGGCCGTGGGACAAAGGTTATTGGTGGTTTGGTATAAAGCTGATGACATGTTTTATGATTCAGAACCATCATTTCAGTATGATATCACTATGTGAACTGCCAGGCTATAATGTGGCAGTAAGAAAGGGTAAGAAAGGATTTTTAAAAGTAAATTACACAAGGTAGGGTCAGCACAGATACCTGTCGAAAGAGCCAAAGGCATTTCTAAAACAGGCTGCAGTCTTACCTTTGCAGGCATGATTGGTACCTGCTTTGACTATCATAATAAAATCATAAATTTTATTGATTGGAGGCAGAGACTTGTATGTTTGTTGCATGGTAAATAACACCAGCAAGAAATTTATAAATATAATGAAAAACCATAGAAGACCATCCTTAAAGAAAGACCATCTTTCTCATAAGAGTGGCACTTCATGCATCTAAAAAAGTGGTTTCTATCTTACAATACCATAATAAAACTATTAGCATTTAAAGTTTAACGTCTCATTGGACTCTTCATCATTTTTGGTGCAACAGACTAAACAGGGTAACATCTATGTGTCCCCCTGCAAAATCTCCTTTTTCACATAAAAATAAATACAAATATGAAGGCAGGAAATCTTGTAAGAATCCAAGGCACCCCCTCAACACACTGTTTGTATTTATCCTAGAGAATTAAGGAACCATTGGAATGGTCAAACATGTTCTGGTTGATTACAATAGGCTACTGGATATTCTTTTTCCTGAAGTCATTCCTTTCACCATTTTATTAATGTGTTTACTAATGGCTCCTGGGGAAAAAAATTCTTGAATTTTGATGGCTGTAAGACATGCATGGCTCAGAATCTTGAAAAGCTGCTGTCTTCCCACCCCCTTGGTATGAATCTTCAAATACTTAAAGAGAAATAAGAAAAGAGAGCAGCAAAATATCAGTTTGATGTATTTATAGCTTTAAAAATATTGTAACAGAGTCTGAATCAAACTTTAGTAAAACCACTTTGGGTTATATCTGAGAAGCTTTTATTGAAGACTTTGTATAAAATTGTGTTTTTGACAGTTTTAAATTATAGGCTAACTAGCCTGGGGAAAAAGGATAGTGTCTTTCTGTTCTTTCATAGGAAATGTTGAATCAGACCCCTACTGGGAAAAGAAATTTAATGCATATCTCACTATCTTACTGTCCATGAATATAATAGAAGTGAATTCAAAATGTAGTTTTATTTTTGCAAATGGGATGAGTCGATGGATGCACCTCCATATTTTTGAACACCTAGGGTTCAACAAATTTACTGGTGGTGCTCTTGCATTTTAACAAAATTTATTCTCAAGTCGAAGGGGGCACAGAAGACGAGATTCTTATTCAAGCATTCTCTGGAGCACTGCATTCATGGCTGTGTCTAAAGGGCATGTCAGCCTTTGATTCTCTCTGAGAGGTAATTATCCTTTTCCTGTCACGGAACAACAAATGATAGCTAACTACAGAGGCACATTTGCAGTAGTCACATTCATCAACTGCAGGGGAAAAAAATTCAATTTAATTGTGCAACACAGCTGCACATAGGCTTTTTGAGCATTTCTGTTGTTCTCCCTGTCTTGCTATTCCTCCCTACCAGATCTATTTTTTAAACTTTTTTCCTCCCTGCTTATTTTTTTTCTCCCCCCTTTTTTTGTCTCGTCTTCCATTTTTACTCTCTATACTTTCTTGTTAAAGTAATTTTCCTTTGTGGCTCTCATTCTTTTTCCCCCCCATTGAAGGCTATGAATGTAGAAAATTATCACAATTACTCATATAATTGAGCCTCTTTGTAGCAAGTGCAACTCCAGTAGCCTTTCTCCATCATGAAAATGGTTTCATTATAGGGTTTTTCATATTCTCTGACACCATCTACACAGAGGAACAGGCGTGCAGATGAGATGTACTAGGAATAGGGTAGATCAGGAAGGTCACAGTGGGAATAATTAGCTCTGCTATGGAAAGAGCATCTAGGCCTTTTACTGCTACATAAATGTACTGTCCGTGGCTTTTAGTCACAAAAAAACTTACTAACAAATGGAGCTCCCGCCTACTACTTTGAAAAAAAGATTTGTATCAACACTACAATTTTCCATCATTAAGACTAATAACACAGAGCCTAGTATACATCAAGGGGAATAAAAAGAAAAATCTCACATTCAAGTGGCGGCTGGGTGCTGACCTTTGTTCCCCTTTTTTGTGTATGACTTAACTCTTTACAAAAAAGAGCCACACGCCACACCAACATGCAGGTGAACTCCAGCCAGTGCTAGCAAAGTACAGCGTTCACTTGGAAAATCTGATAAATCTCCATGTAAGATAATGCATTTCATTAAATTCACCGCATTAATTCTTGTTGTATTTTCCAAAAGGAAAGGGGTGAAAGAAAGAGGAGGAGAAGAAGAGCAGCAGCAGAATTTACAGTGACATTGTTCTTGTTCTCTCTTTCTCTCCCCTTTCCATTTCTTGGTATATTGATGCAGAGGTTAGTATTTTCACAGCGTGTAAATGTGTATGCAAAGCTCTGTTGAAAAGCAAATTAATCTGCATTGGTCCATGGTCACAATTACATTCAAAATAACCGATCACAATCATCTGAGTTCCCCCTCCCCCCGCCCTACCCTTTGATATCTTACTCTGTGTTTTAAATATGTTGCTTTGTTTAAATCTTCATACAACTAAAGACTTTTGTGGCCTTGTGCAGTATCTATAGGCTTTTAGTGTCTATAGGTATATGTCATTTTATAGTCAGCTAAACAAAACTAAAGTATGATAACTTAGGGACAATACATAGATTTCCGCCTTGTAGGTGGTCATGGTGAAACTTCAAAATCTGAAAAGGTTCCTTTTTCCTTTTCACTCTATATCGTTGCAGAGCATATATTTAGGTAAAAACAATATGTGAATATATAGAATGGATATAAATTGATATGTAATCAGAATATTTTTAATTATATGGTTAGATGTTTTGAAAAATCATTTTGAAAAATCATTTTTAAACATTAAATCTTATCAGGTAGATACATAATTTTGGGGGTTGGATTAAACTGAAGATTGGTTTTCTTTGTCTACACAGTTACTAACCTATTTCGTTTTAATCAATTTAAGTTGATCACCAAAATGCAGATCCAATTCTGTTACTGATGCATTTCACAGGACTGTTCTTTATGTATCATTTATGATTTTTTTAATTTTTAAAATTCCTGTACAAATTATAGTTTTAAAAACTGTTAAATTTGTTGCCAAGCTCAAAAAATGCATAGTCATTATTTGATCAAACCAATTTGAAACTTGTAGTTAAAATTACTAAGATAAGAGTATCAATAAATGGTTTCTAAATGTTTTAACTTAAAAATATATGTTGTGATATTAACTTAGAACAATACAAAGGCAGACTTTAAAAAAAAGAAATCCGTTTCTATCAGATTATGCACATTTAAACAATAAGTGGCTCAGGCAAAATAAGTCATTTTAATGTCATGTGTGATAGATTTTCTTTGACAGCTACTGTAAATTACAATTACACTGCTTCTCCTTGCACTTGAAAGTAAGCATTGCAATAAATTATCTTTTATTTCAATCCATCATGTCTGCCTTTCAGAAATGGAGCACCTCAAATAAAAGTTCAGCACTATTGTAAGAAAAATATAGTAATTTGTGTTAGTTTCAAACTAAAACGCACCTTTCCTTAAGGAGGAAGCCCACAATTGTGGGTTTTCAAAAATATTACTAATTATACTTCAGCATTCATTGTCATTACAGGGAATCCCTGAATTGCTCATTCCCTGAGTTCTAAGCTGCTGCTAAAGGAAAATATCTCAAGCTCTTCCAATAACAATGAATAGCCACCCAGTAAGATACCTTGTAATATGATACCACAAAACAATTAATAATCTAGAATGTCCGTTGAAAAGTTGACTTACATCTACATTGCTGATTATCATGCTTCTACTTTTGTCTGATTAACAATAGTATTTTGGCATCTACTACCCATTCAGTGCTTTGTATTAGAATTAAAACCAATATCAAACAAAACCAATATTTACTCTTTCTAAGAATGTATAGCCATGGTCTGATTACCCATCATTCTTCTTCTCTTCCTTTTCCTCCTCCGGCTAAATCTCTGGTGAGGATTATGCAATTTTGCATTTGCCAGTTGTTTTTCTTTACTTGCTTCTTAATAAGCTTTTTTAAAAAGCATTTTCTTTGACATTCTCTCAACATAGAGATTAGTAAGGCCTGACTAGCAAATCTGCAGGGATGTGTAATTAGACTTTAAAAAAGAAATGAAAAATACACACACACACTTTTCAACTCATGGACCTGAGTGTTGTACAAAGGGCTGAGGCTCAATGAAGCTTAACAGGGCACTATGGACTCCATCACTGAGATAGCTGCATTTGGTTCACATTTTTGCACATTTACATCTGAGTGCATGGGCAAATGAAGTTTCTTCGCAGTTATTTCAGTACAGTACCATCACCATCACTCTTGAGCCAGTTTACACAATCCTTTTCTGTGTTATGTTTTTTTATCTGTCTTCTTAAGAGGTTTTTCCTGTGAATGCACTTCCATGGAGAAATTTGATTTGTTAATAGTAAACCCCAGGATCCTGGTTACAATTTATCAACTTGCTGCACTCACAGGACCTTTGGAAGCTAACTGTAACTGTGGCCAGAGTTAGCATATGATGTTTCATCATATGAATTGCAACATTGAGATTTGGGGGCAGAAAATATATTTTGTAGGGGTAGGAAGATTGCATCATACCTCAAAGCAAAGAGGCAAGTTAGATGTGCTCAATGGGCACAATCCAGAATAACTACATGAAGTCCTTGCTCTGGAGTAAGAACAAGTTACTCTGGATTGCAATATGAATTTCCCATAGATTTTCACTAGGTGGTGCAGTAACTAGGGGTGCACACAATGTCTCTTACGTGTTCCCGTAGTTACTCTGGATTGTAGCCTATGTCTACCTTTTTTTGTTTTTTTTAAAACCAGCAGTGAAAATGAGTGCCACAGGGCACAATTATCAGTCAACATCCTGACTTTGGTTATGGGGCCAGTTACTGCTGTACTGGTCCTGTGAACTGGGTGCTGTGAGAGTAGCTGCTGCTACTGCTGTACATAACAGTATACAGTTATGGAGATGAGCACTATTTCTGTCGCAGGGTTCATGATCACCTGTTTGAATGGCCAGAACTATGCAACCTAGTTGGAAAAGGTCTGCATGCAGTTGAAACATCAGTCTCTGTGGAAGGTGGTTGCTGATCCACCTGATTTAAGTACACTAGATGAAGATGAAGATGCTGAGGTCATTGAACAGTTCCATAAGGAAAATGAGAAGGCCTTGTGTCTAATTGGGCTAACTCTAGAAGACCAGTAGCTAGTCCACATAGATGGTATAGACTCAGCAAAGGAATGCTGGGATGCTCTGAGAGCAATCTATATGAGGGACAGTGTTGATGCACAGATTCATCTCATGCATAAGTTACTAAGTGCATGCCTCCAGCCAAGTGGAGATCTATTAGCTTACCTAGAATTTCTGAAGAGGACTCTGAAAGAGCTCCAGGAAGAGGAACTAGTATTTTCTGAGCTCCAACAAGTATACATCATACTGTGCTCTTTGGACAAGACCAAAGAGTTTGTGGTAAATCTGGAGGTGCTATCTCAAGCTGAGCTGACCCTCACCGTTCAGTACGATAAGGCGGCTTTTGGACAAAGATAGGAGGAGGAGGGATACCGAGCTGCTTTGCAAACCCAAGCCTTATTTGTCAAAGCCACTAAGGGAGAAAGCAGCTGTGGAATGTGCTGCTGAATCAGCTGTGACAGCGAAGGTCTACACTGTTAAAAGGTGTTTTTGGTTTGGGAGTCCAAGGCATTTATTAAGGGACTGTCGCTCCAGGAAAGGAAACTCAGAAACCTGGCAATCCAGGAGTGAATAATTTGATTGTGACTGGTGGTTTGTGGTGCTACTGCAAATATATGTAAAAGCAAGAAACTATTTAAACTGTGCTGTGCTGGCAGATGGCATTTCAGCAGCCATCACTGGAAAAGGATCTGTTTTCCTGCCTGGATTGAATAGAAGCTTTGAAATGGTTTGTGTACCAAGCCTGAAATATAACCTCCTGTCAGTGATTGCTTTAACAAAGGAGGGTTTTAGCTGCACATTTACTGCCTCTGAATGCAGAATTAAAGGCTCTGATGAAAATCAGCCATTGTAAATTGCAGGGAGATTTATATCTGCTGGGGCCTGTCGGATCTGTTGGAAACAGATCGCCCCATGACAATTGTATATATGTCTTGCGTCATCGTTTGGGGCATCCATGTTTTCAAGCTCTGAAGAAAACTGGAGCAATCTGAAGGAATTAAATTAAAGCCTTCTTCTCTGTATATGGACTGTGAAGTCTGTAAGGAGATTAACGTCTAAAAATAGCTTAATTTGCATAAATTATAATTGCCGTTCAATGGATCAGGTTGGTCATCTAAGGGTTAAGTCGAAAGCTGCTCCCTGGTAAATATCATACTGATGCAATATTAGATCTGGTTTTTATGGATCTAATTGGCCCATTCTCTGCCAGTTCAGGAGGAGCCCATTTTGTGCTTTAGATAGAAGATCATTTCTTGCATTATGGATTTTGTTATTTGCTGAAAACAAAGGCTGATACATACCAAGCAGTTCAGAATTGGCTCAAATTTGTGCAAAGAAAGCACGGAAGACAGCCAGAGTGTATAGTAACAGATCAAGACTGTGAGTTTGTAAACGAACTGTTTGAAGAGTTACTTATTAGCGAGTGCATTGAGCATCGTAAGACAGCAACCTAACGGTATCTCCCTCAGCATAATGCCCATTGTGAAAGGCGTGGGAAGACTCTTCAGAACATGGTTTTTTGCATGCTAAGAGACAGTGGACTTCCAAAGCCTTATTGGGGAGAAGTGTTCATGTGTGCTTCACACAGCTTGAATCAGATTTAGAGCTCTGCAATTGGACAGATTCCTTCAAAACTATGGCATGGAATAACCCCTTCTCTGGATTACCTGCATGTCTTTGGAGTACTTGCATATGTGTACATTCCTAAGGATTTGAGAAGAAAAGGGCAACATAAAGCCAGAAAAATATTTTTTCTGGGATATCATTCCAATCATAAGGCTTATCGTTTTGGATATTTGCATTCTAGGAACATTACTACAAGTGCAAGTGCCAAGTTCTTAGAAAATACTACAGCCTGGGATCATTTAGGATTGTGAGTCATGCAGTCCTTCACAGCTGCAGACCAGACTGGAATACACCATCCTTTATCTGTCCAAAAGGAGCAGAAGGAACCTGGAATGGATAATTCTTCCTCTGTTCAGGAGGAACTGTTGCCTAATGACTTAGGAGTAGAAGAAGAACAGACTGAGACTGAGTCAAACTCTGAAACAACAGTTTCTGAGCTGCAGCCTGTACCAATGATGTCTCCAAAACAGCAAAGCGTTGAGGATGAAACAGCAAATGCCTCGTTGTTCAATGAGAGTAAGGAATGAACCAGACAGCTTCAAATTGGGAACAGTCTCTCAAGTTTCCATTGAACCTCAAGTCATTTGACTCCATAAGGGATATGACTATGGAAGAGCAAGTAGCCTGGAAAAGGCAATTGCATCTGAATTGCAATCTATGTGTGATACAAATGTGTATGAGGAGGCTGACCTACTACCTGGTGAAAAAGCAATTGGATGTAAGTGGGTATTTAAGATAAAGAACAGTGATGATGGGCAAATAAAGTGCAAAGCCAGATTGGTTGCACAAGCAGTCTGCTACAGATTATGATGAGTTGTTTGCTCCAACACTTAGGAATTGTTCTTTATTTTGTGCACTCATAATTGCTTACTGTTAGACATATAGATATTAAAACAGCATTTCTTCACTCACAATTGAGGCACACTATATATATGAAAAAGCTTCTTGGTGCTCCAAGCTCTTGGACCATTGATCCAAACTCAATGGTTACTGTAAAGAAGTCTTTATGGCCTAAAGCAGGCCAGGTATGAATGGAACCAATGTCGGGTAAATGCTAAAGGATGAGGGATTTAAGTAAGGTGTGGCTGATCCCTGCATCTTTATAATAGGAAAGTAGTATAAGAAATGTACAATTCTTTGATTTGTTGATGATCTTGCTGTGATATGTCGATCTAAAGATCAAGCTGACACAATTGTTGACACCTCGAAAGGCAAGTTTACTTTACGTGACTTGGGTAAGATCCACAACTATGTTGGGCTGAAAATTACAAAGGTACCTAATGGGTATAAAGTGTCACAAAGAAACACTCATACAACTGCTCAGAAGGTTTAACATGGAGCAGTGCAATGGGTTTGAACCCAGAGTTTGAACCCAGAGTTTGAGAGAGATGATTCTACCAGTCCAGCATTTGACCCTGAGATATACAGATCAGTGATAGACAGCTTTATGTATCTCAGCAATTGGAGCAGACCTGACATTTTTATTTCGTATAATCTTCTTGCTCGGACTAGTAGTGAACCCATGCCAAGGCACTGGCTAGCAGCCAAACGTGTATTAAGGTATTTCAAACAGACCATAGATATGTGCTTATTATCTAGTACCAGGTGATAAGCTAGAACTGAGTGGTTATGTAGATGCCAGTTTTGCGTCAGACTGAAACGCGCCAGTCCACCTCAGGCATAACTGTCTTCCTTGCAAATTCTGATAGGTTGTAAGTCAGTGAAACAGAAACACGTAGTCCTGTCTACGTGTGAGTCAGAAGTTTCTGCACTCAGCCTGATGTGTATGGAGATGGTCTGGTACAAACAGTTACTATTGGATCTTGGTGTTCCTCATGTAAGAGAGGATCAGTCTGCCACACAGATGGCTGAATCCCCAGGTGTACGTAGAAGGTCTAAGCACATAGATATTCCCTTCTGGAATGTTAAGCAATGTATTTCAGATGGTCAGATAACACTAGAATACTGTGAGTTAAACCAGAACATTGCTGATGCTTTAACCAAAGTACAAAGTACTGTTAAATGTGGAAAATTGTGCTATGTTTGGACTAAGAGTATAAGTTGTGAATCTGTATACTGCATGTATACTGTATCTGTATACTGCATGTAAAAAGTTATGTGATGCTTGGACTGAGAGTATAAGTTGTGAATCAATATACTGCATGTATACTGAATCTGAATACTGCATGTATAAAGTGGAAGTGAATGTAATACTGCAAATGTGAAATGTAATGTGTAACTGCAGTTCACCCAAACCAAGGAGGAAAATGTTCAGATTTGAACATCTGCCAGTTGGTTGGTGACAGCTGGAGAACTGTTTGGCAGTTGGAGCTCAGCTGTTCATCAGAGCAGAAGCATACTGGGTAGCTCTAAGGAGAATTAGACTGAAGAACTTAATTCATGTGTATGACCTGGATTGTGTTAGACTACTCTAAACTTTCAAGTTCAGTAAATAGTTAATCTACTCCACTGTGTCTGTCTTCTCTCTTGCGGCACATAAACAATCACAGGGCACAACTATCAGTCAACATCCTGACATTGTGCAAGGGGTTTGATGTGCATGGGGGGTTGATGTACAAGGGGCGTTGATGTGCATGGGGGGATGTAGTGCATGGGATTTTGATGTGCATGAGGGACGATATGCATGGGGAACGATACTTATTGGGGATGTTGCACATGGGAGGAAGTTGCACATGGGGGATGATGTGCATGCAGTTGTTGCGTGGAGGATGGCGTACAGGAGGAAGTTTACTCCTGCAACACAGGTACATTTTTGCTAGTAATTCTATATTTCCTAAATATTTTACTACACATTCTCACTTTCCCAAAATGTTCCTTTCTCGGTGTCTGCTGTACAGTACAGGTTGTCCCTCCTTGTCCACAAGGATTCCTTCGTAGAACCCCCATGGATTGAAATATAATTGTTGAGAAAAACCCATAGAAAAATAGATTTAAGGACCCATTTCAGGTTTCTTGCTTTTCCGTCGCTCTACTGAAATAAAGCCTATCTGCAGGAGTTTGATTCTGAAACTCGCTGCTGATACCAAAAAAATATGTTAAATAAAAGCAGTTTTTTTTAAAAAAAAGTGTGTCCATTTACAGTTGTTTAAAGACAGCTTTTCTTGCTGTTGTGGGGAGGCAGTAAGCAATTAGAAAGTGCAGAGGCTGCCCTGCCTTTGTCTGGCTCAACTGAAAAATGGGAGGCTTGCATGACTGCCTCTCAACAACAGGAAGAAATGCTGTTTTTTAATTTGTGTTTTTTTAATGGTTTTTTAGGGATCTAAAAATCTAGGGATTGGCACATCATGGCACATTTCTTCCTTTGTGCTGAGTCAAATTCGTTTATAAAATATCTGTGTATAACAAGATTTGACCTGTATTAGGCCTGCCACTTGGAAAGACATGGAGTCTAAATTATAATGGCCAG
Source organism: Cryptoblepharus egeriae (assembly GCA_030015325.1). Classification (NCBI taxonomy): domain Eukaryota; kingdom Metazoa; phylum Chordata; class Lepidosauria; order Squamata; family Scincidae; genus Cryptoblepharus; species Cryptoblepharus egeriae. The sequence goes on from JAREYC010000001.1 coordinate 89,151,503, forward strand.
ATCTCTCAGTATTTTCCAAAGCAACAAACTTCTTCTAACCCATCTCAGCTCATAGATCCTCTCATGGCTGTTTCTTATTTTAACCAAGAGAAAAAGATAAAGAGATAACTATGAATCTTTGTCACAAAACACTTCAGATGGTATCTATTTCACTTCTTTCATCATGGAAGGATTACAAGCTCACTATTGCCGCCCAAAGTTTTCCCCACCATGATTTTGTCACGGACACTTTGAACTTTCATACTTCCTCTAGAGTCCCATGAGATTCTTCAGAAACTGTCAATGGTAAAAGAACCCTCTGCTTTCTGCTATATATAGTAGTTTTCAGTCAATACTGGTTTCAGTCCTTCTGGCATCATCTCAGGAAGAGTATTTTGGCAAGATTTCTTCCAGCCTCTTTTCTGTGGAATTTCTATAAGCGTTGGATTTGCTGTCATTTGCATTTTACTGGATATTATGCCTGAGGAGCCTGGTATTGAACACATAGAGTACTGCCAGATGTGTAGCACTGGATTTCAAAGTGTCCTGTGGAAGACTTCTGAATTCACTTTCCAATTCCATCTGTCATGGGCTGGTAATCTAAAAATCTTTAGGCAACAGTTTTTACATGTTTTCTTACAGACATTTGTGATTTGATCAAGGAAATCTCATTTCATATTACCAGTCCAACAATGGTCTCACTGGTTCATCTTAACACATATCAGTTTTTTCCAACCTTTATTCCAGTGGTTCTCAAATGTGATAGAACCAGGACCCACTTCTTAGAATAAGAATCTGTCAGGACCCACAATATGTGATGTCATGACCTAGAAGTGATGGAATTTTTAACCATCTTAAGCTGCAAACCTACTACATTTACCCAGGAGTAAGTCATATATACTATCATTGTTAAAAGCATAAACTATGGCTGCAACTGGCCAACTGTGTTTGGCCAGCATAAGCCCCAGCACAAGTCCTGTGCTAGACTGGGGGTGTCACAAAAGTGCTATAAAACTGCTCTTCTGTGCCACTCTTGTGGGACGGTTGGGTAAGTGCGCAGACATGTATTTGACTCCCTACATTACCACAGGCATGGGAAGATCAATGAGTTGTGCCAGCCTTTGTTAGGATTGCTCTCTATGTAGTCTATTAAATGCACAGATCTATAATACTCGTATTTCCCCAAATCCAGTCACATTCCATGGTAGCATCCCAACTCAATTTCAGGTGGATCCTCATTCATTTCAATATTTTATTTTTAGTCACATCCCATGGTAGCTATTCAGTGGGGCCACACAGCCCACATTGTAGCCAGTGCTATAGGCTAGAGGTCTCCTTGAGGTAATGGAATGTTTGTTCCATTACCCCCATGTCAATCCTTAGCCTGTGCAATAGGGCTATTCTTGCTATTCAAACTCAGATTGATGCAAGCTAAATCATTTACAAAATTCTGAGACATCCCATATCAGCCTTTCAGTCCTGGGAGAAAGTATAGGATTTGGCTTAGACCAGTTCCACTGGTCCTTCCACTCCCCACCCCCGGCGAGCTTGATCCACTGCCATGTTTTGCCCTGTCCAGACCCTGTGCTGTCCAGCACTAGCTTACTTGCTCTGTCAGGCATAGCAACTGAATACAGAACTGGAATGGTGAAAGCTTTCCTACCAGCAAAGCTTACTCACCAGATATTGCAAATGTGCTTAAAAGCACTTGTAACTAGCCACTTCCTTGGTGTAAGTTAAGGTTAGGATGGCACCATGAATGCATCTTGTCTAATAGACTTAAAATGATATTTATTCATTCATTTCCTCCTTTTCTCCGACACTAGAGTGGACTCAAGGCGACTAACAATAAAAAATGAATGCACTGAAGAATTAAAAACATAAAACAGTTAAAACTTAGAACATCCCAATATAATCATTTAAAATCATTATAACAATCCTCTGAACTAATTAAAAGCTTTCATGAATAAAAAGTTCTTAAGGCTCCACTGAAAGCTCTCCAGAGAGGGAGCTGTACTTAATTCTAGGGAAAGTGAAGATAGCACCACTACTTGTCTTCTACAGACGATAGAATACCCTGCAATCTCATCCAGTCTCATCTTTTCAACTGCAGTTTATGCCCATTATTATTTAGTTCACAATAGGCAAGTAACAGTTGATATATATGTGTTTATGTATGGGAGTTGTATTAAGTAAGAGCATGTGAAATGATATTAGGCTTTTGTGAATAATACAAATTCTACTCTTTTTTGGCCGTCTGATTTTGAGCCATTGTTCTTTCTTTTTTGGACACAGTCTTGCCTAAACTGAAGCTTCAAAGCAAGCTCAGTTAAAAAATATTTTTAAAACCCAACCTTGGAGAATATTTAGTATTTATAGGAATATTTTTACAGTGCTGTTTTAGAACAGAGGTCAAGTGTACATGAACAAGCTTTTATCTGTTTTGATGTCATCCCCTTAGCAACCTTAAGCTCTTACACTGCTGTTCTGGAAGTAAAGAAGATGCCAACAAGAGCCAGGTATCTTGGTTGGCCTGATTCAATGTAAATATAGTTCTTGGATTTAAGCCTTCCAAAGTAAGGACACAGAAGACAAAAATGGATTTACCGGTAATTACAAATACTAAAAACAAATAGTTTGGATTAATCAGTTGGAACTTGAATTATATCTAGCTGGAGCTAAACTGATATAAATGACAGACATAAAAAACGAAAAAAAATTCTGAGGCATCACAGAAATGCAGAATAGGGGGGACTTGTTTGAATGAAGACATCTCACAATCAAAGGCTTTAGACTTTTCCAAACTTCACCCCTCTTGAAACGTGGTGGTCATTTTGGTGGCAGTTTAGGGACTACAAATGGGGAAAATGTTTGCCTGTTCAAAGTTAGAGCAGAAATTATTACCATGACTCTGGCTTGGCTTTGTGATACCATTTTATAGGCAAAGCTGATTGGTTATATGGTGTAGAACCTATTAAAAATGAGGACAATGTTTCCTTTCAAATAAATTTTTTATTTTTGGCTAAATGGCTGAAGTAGCTATTGAGAAAAATAGTGAACTGATGAAAAAAAAAGAAAGATAACTTTTGAAAGTATTTTGGGTAGCATTTTATGTGTGTGTGTTTCCATCCCTGAGTTAGCCTGAAAAATGTTTGCCCTCCTAAAATTCAGTGCAGGCTGAATTCTGTGCTATGTGACTGCAGTCCTACACACATGTTCCTGAAAGTCAGCTTTTCAACTGAAAAGTTCACAAAGCGGTTTACAAGAAAATGAAAAAATTAATAGCTAATTAATCGTGAATGGGTCCCTGTCCAAAAAGGGCTCACAATCTAAAATGCAAAAAGAACACCAGCAGAAGCCACTAGAACAGATATTGCTAGGGGTGTGTAGGGCTGGTTACTCTCCCTTTGCTAAGTAAAAGAAGAGCACCACTTGAAAGAGTGCCTCTTTCTCAATTAGCAGGGCTAACTACAGGGACTACATGGACTGAACCACATGACAGCAATGGATGTGGGTGTTCTTAGCTTTTCTTTGGTCCTGTCCCCCATTTATCTTGGGTTCCTTCCATTTGGCAGGGAGGAAGACAACATTTCGCTCTTCCTTTTGCAGTTCTGGCATCTGGTCCCCAAGACAAACATGCCCTTTCTTTACATTCTGCTACAGCTGTTACTGGGCTTCCTCATATGACAGACAGGCAGGGTGGAGGCACCAGACCTGTTCCTTGTTCAGTGTGATCTAAGGCAGGTCTCCTCAGGAGCAAGCCCACCACCTCACTTAGTCCCCAGTGAGCCTGCCTGGAATAGCAGACTTGTGCTGCTGCCTCCTCAACAGCAGTTAGGCCAGCCTAGAGGCCTCCTTCCCATGTGGATTTGGCCTAAGTGTCAGCTTTGCATATGGCATACTTTACGATGCCTTAGATAGGCCATTATATCTGGCATAAGTTAGGATTGCACTGTAAATTACTTATTATTAAATTAATACTATTACAGTGGCGCCTCACGTAATAAATTTAGGCTGCAATCCTAAAGACACTTACCTGGGAGTAAGACCCATTGAACACAATGAGGCTTACTTTTGAGTAGACATGGTTAGGATTGTGCTCTTAATTCGTTCCGGAGGCATGTTCTTTACGTGAAACATTCTTTACATGAAAGCGGATTTTCCCATAGGAAATAATGGAAACTCAGACGATTGGTTCCACAACCCCAAAAATATTCATATAAAAATATTAACTGGATATAAAAATGATGACAGAACACTGAGATTGAATTCAAAACATGCATTCAATGTGCATGATTTTATGAAGTCTACTTAGGCTGCAGTCCTAAAGACACTTTCCTGGGAGTAAGACCCATTTAACACAATGGGGCTTACTTCTGGGTAGACACGGTTAGGAGGCTGCAATCCAAGACACCTTCAAAGTGTCTCCTCACTTACTCCTTCTCTCCATCCTGACCCTCTCTCTCCCCTGCTCCCTTCTGGCTAACCCTGAGCTGCTTCCCTCTTCTCCACTGCTCTTCTCTCCCTCTGCCCAGCGGACACCCGGCCACAGGAGGAACAGCGCAGAAGCGTTGCTTTCACTATGGGAAGGTGCGCTAGGCAGCCCTGATGCTTTTTAAACAGGCTGCCAGCCAGCGCGTCTGCCCCAACTGTCAACAAATGTTTTCTTTATGTGAAGCACTTTCTTTACGTGAAGCAAAATCCTAGAGAAATTTTTGTTTGTTACGTGAAACATACTTTACGTGAGGCGTTCTTTACGTGTGGCGCCACTGTACATATAATTTATTACATATAACCCATTACAAAAAGGATGTGTATTGCCTGCTCACAGGGAAAAGAAGAATGCTGAATTTTTTCCCCCAGACATAAGGCTAAAAAAAGATGGCAAATCCTGGAAAAAAGGCCTTTGGTCACCCTGCATTGGACACAATGAAATTTACTTCTGAGTAGACATCTATAGGATTGCACAGAGAACCTGGTATCCTAAGCTTCCTTTTTTGCATACACAGTCCTGAGGCAACTTTCCAAATTTTACTTGTCTTTGTTTTCTTTCTATACCTGTGTGTGGTGCACCTTACTTGCACTCTGGCATCTTCTTTCTTTCTATCCCAGCCTCTATAGCCCTTTCAGAACTGTTTTTTTTCCCCCTCCAAGGTTTTGGTCCCTTCTTTTATTTTTAATTAAGCTGTTAGGGAAAGGATCTTGGTTCTTCTGCCTGAGTTCCCCTGATTGCTGTCCTTGTTGGGACAGAAATATGGTTGCGTTTCATTATCCAGGCAGCAGGTCATCTATAGAGCCCATGCTCCCCTCCTGTATGGGGGAGAACATAGTAGCCTGGCTGTAGGGGATCTAAGTGCTGTCCTTGTTGAGCAGAAACGGGGTTGGTTCTTGCCTATGCTAAGCAGCCGGACATTATTGCACTCATGCTCCCTTCTAGTATGAAGGAGAGCTTAGGAGCCTGGCTGCGGGGCAATTCTCAGTGGTAGCTCACAGCTCTAGCCCTTTCGTGCTAAAACTGCAGACTGCAGCGCAGCAGTCGGTGTGGAAAAACCTATTCTATGTGTGGAAAAACCTACTCTCCTGATTACTCCTCAAACAGCTGCACTGAGAAGACAAGCCTGTTTCCCGCCAAAACACCATACAAGGTGCTGCCAAGAACTACGTGATGTGTTCATCCATGGCAGAGTGGCAACACCGTCCTTCAGAAGCTCCCATCTCTGGCTGAGGCGTTTTCTTAACTGGGAGGAATTAATGGCCATGATTCAGAGCATGGTTCAAGCCAGTGTGTCTCTTCCATAGCCCTGGTCACCCTCCAGAGATTGCTGACCCTTCATGCCACTCTGATGCCTTCTAATGCTCATCAGGGCCAGATGTTGAGCTTTCTCTCCCCACAACACAAGGCATCGAATGGGCAAAACAATATCTGTGACAATTCTGCCGGCAACCTAAAACTAGACACTGAGGAGGAGGAAGCCTCAGGTATTTTATCTATTCAAGAAGGGAAAAGAAAGAAAAGTCTTCTCCTTTCTCTCTGCACATTCCTTAATTATGTAGGTGCTAAGATCCTCGATGTTGGTGGGGAGATTTTTAACTCTGAATTTTTTACCTCAGAAGCTGCTGCTGCAGTTGGAGAACTGTTAAAGCATGTGCCTGGGCACTCTCCGCTCCTCAGCATCTTCAGCCTGTTCCATTGGGCATGGAGGCAATAGTCCTCAGAAATCACAAGGCTGCCACACTAACTGGCTGGGACTATGTTACTCCTTCACATCTTGAGACAGACGTGAACTTAAGGGTGTCCTGTCCACCACATTTCCCTTCCATCCTGGCATAAGGTCCTTAAAGTATGGCGTGAAATTTTCAGAGCTCCCTTATCTTTTTGGTGCTTGTCCTTATGCCACTTCCTCCTCCCCTTAGTCTTTATTTGGGTACCTATCTCTGTTCTTTGCTTTCAGCCAATCTTGTCTTCGGAGTTCCCTGTGATCCTTAACTTTTCTAACTCCTGGGATACTTCCTCATTCTCGGCCTGTTGTGCAAAGCAGCTCCCATCGCTAGGATCCATTTGAGGCTTTGATCCTGGCCACACTGACAACCTTCTCTTCCTTTCCAAATTGTGGGCCACAAACATAAACTGCTGTTCCCTGGAATGCATGTGGGATGTTTGCTGGCTGGTTTTAATACATGATTATGGGAAGGAATGGGAGAAAGGATGAAACTAGAGCAATTTTGAGGTGGGCAGAAAGTACATTTGAAATAATGGTGTTTCATGAATAACAGCTTGTCTTTAGTTTTCATCATCACGCATCTTTTTTTCTTCCATCTTTTTGGGCAGCAATGGAGGCACTGGAGGTCTTTCCATTTTTTTCCTCATTAGATGCTTAAAAAGTGGGGAGAGGTTTTAAAAAAGTATACTTGACACTGCAAACAACTAGTGGTAAACTCCCTCTCAAAAAACCCCCAATAAGAGTTAATATACTTGTCATTATTCAGTAACTCCCTGTGAAGATGAAGTTGAGGAGGAAGCATTCATATCAGCCATATTTGTAAGCAGCATTCCATACCATGAAATTGGCTCAGCTACTCAGAGACTTCACTGCCCATAATACCTCATAGGTATAAGTAATACAGTGGTGCCTCACGTAAAGAGCTTAATTCATTATGGAGGCATGCTCTTTAAGTGAAATGCTCTTTAACTGAAACAGATTTTTCCATAGGAAATAATGGAAATTCAGACAATTGGTTCCACAACTCCCAAAATATTCATATAAAAATATTAACTGGATGTAAAAATGATGACAAAACACTGTAATTGAATCCAAAACATGCATTCAATGTGCATGATCCTATGAAGTCTACTTAGGCTACTTAGACACTTTCCTGGGCATAAGCCCCATTTAACACAATGGGGCTTACTTCTGAGTAGTCATAGGAGACTGCAATCAAAGACACTTTCCTGGGAGGCTTACCTGGGCTACTGCTGGAGGTTCAAGATAGTTGGTGGGGACACTTGGGGGCAGTTGGGGCAGCTGCCTCTGGCACCACCGGGCAACTGCCCCCAAATTGGTGGCAGTTAGAAGCAGCAGCGCTGGCCAGCAGCCCTTTAAAGGGCCTCCGTGTGGAGCGTCAGGGCTGCTTAGCGCGCTTGCTTGTTAAGTGAAGCGGAACTTGTTATGTGAAGCAAGATTTCTTGGAAATTTTTTACTTGTTATGTGAAATGCTTATTAAGCAAGGCACTTTTTAAGCAAGGTACCACTGTATACTGTTTTAAGTATTTAGATTTGGACAGTATTTTGTGGACTTGTGCCACAAGTCAGTTTTTTTACAATATCACATCCAATACAATTACAAATATATTATATAAAATTCCAACTAAAATAATAAAATTCTAACTAAATAGTATAAAATTTCAACTAATCGGGCATTAGATTTCTAACATAATTCAAAAAGACACCCAAATGAGCAAACATTGCAATGGACATTTTAGATCGCAGATGAGAGAGGTGATCATATCTGGAAGTAAAATTCTGGAAGTAAAATCTAATGTATCTGGAAGTAAAAGCCAAGCCATGATTAGTTTGTACTTGAATACTTATAGTTAAACTCAGAAAAACGTGCACTAGCGGTACAAATGAGATTGTCAACATGATCCTAACTTGTGTTGGCATATAGAGGCTGGCATGCTTGAGCTGTTCCTAGTGCAAGTTTGGGGATGCTGCTTCATACCCTGGGGCAAAGGTTTCTGAGCAGCCAGAGATCCAGCACTTGTGCTAGGTATTGGCCCTATGTCCCACTCCCTGCCCTCCCACAGTCCTACCTGCCCTCTCCTGCTGCCTAAATGCCTCTTGCTGCCCATCTTCCCCATGCCCCTCCTCCGTCCACTACACTGGCTAAGTTTGGCCAGTACAACTCCCCTGATCGTGAAGCCCACAGTGGTATGGGCCCACTGTGCTGGCTTCCCCTCCTGTCGGAGTGGCACAGACATGCCTTACAACATGTTTGTGACACCTCTCAGTCAGCACTAGGGGACTTGTGCAACCCCAAGTCCACCTCAGGATCGCACACTGTTTTAGGAAATTGAAAGTGTGATTACCTTATGCAAATGTTCTATGTTCTATGTTGCTGCTTTACAGGAAGTATGAGAATTATAGGCTATCTTAGCATCTCAAGATGAGTAGATAAAAGATAGACCAACCCAAATAAAAACAGGATTAAATTATTTGACACTAGCAGTAACACTGGGGAAGGGGAAGCAAAGAGCGATTTTAAAAACCTATGGTGCTCCATTGGATTAAAGGAGCAAGAGAAGAAACCTGTTGCCTATTCTTGTCAAATGCCCAATGTTTCCTGTCTACCATTTTCTTGTGCTTGTTCAGTTTTATGTATTGATAAGAAAATGGTTCAACTTTCCACCTTCTTCTGATTTTTACTTTTCTTTTGGAGGCCTTCAGTGAAGCAGTACATGTTTTAAAAAACACTTCCAAATCCTGTCTTTTGTCTTCTTTAACTTCCATGTTCTCACTTCTTTGTGTCATCTCTTAACTCCCTGTGAGATCCATAAAGACATTTGAGCTCTCATGCATCTAAGATCTATATTCTGCTGTGCTCCAGAATCAAACAAAATACTGTAATAGCTAAAGATTTTTGTTGGTGTGGTAGGCAAGTGGTAGCTAATCTATAGGACCTTTCTTTTTTAAAAAAAATCCATTCAAGGTGTTATTTGCGAGCATCATTAAAAGTTATTGACCTAGTTCTTCACGCTTCCACTTTTCAGCACTGGGGTGTCTTTCATTGTAATGGCAGCACTATTGTAACGAACGTATATTTTTGAGGAATGGGGCAAGTACATGACTTGATGCAACAGAGCTGCACATAAACAGCCTTGAAAGTTGGAGGTGGAGTACAGTCCTCACCTTCACCTGCACATATGCTGCTGTATTTGAAATTGAATTTATGAGAATGTTCAGCCTTTTAAAGTTGTTTCCTTCATATCATCTTGGCTCAAAAGTTTAGTTTTTTGTAGCAATTTCATATAAACTGTACACCGAGATGACACTCTTCTTAAGATATCATTGCAGCGTTGCTGCACAAATCTTCCAAAAGCAGAGTGGTACCAGTTTACTACTGCAGTTTGTCATGCATTTATCCTCCCGGATCCACTCAGGGTGACTACATGTTATAACTGGAAAAAGAGGACAAGGTGTCCCCAAAATGGAGATGGAGGACACCCAAGTACAATATAGAGCAGGAGCGTCCAACATGCGGCCCGGGGGCCGCATGCGGCCCAGGACAAGGGTGGATGCGGCCCTCCTGCAAAGCTGGCCACTACCATTGGAAAAACCAGCTTTGTGGCAGCAGCCATTTTAAAATTTAGCGTGCTTCTCTGCACACTGCCCTGGGCGGCCGCCAGAAAGCTGGTCTGGGCTGCCTGGCTCCTCTCCCTACCTGCCTCCTGGCACTCAGAGCGCTTCATGCCCCTGCAGACCTTGCAGCACTCACCCACCCACATCCCCCAAAAGCAACCTCAGTCTCTAACCCAGCTGCTGCCTTGAGATCTACTCAGAAGTAAGCCCCGTTAAAGTCAATGAGGCTTACTCCCAAGTTGCAGTCTGAGAGCCCAATGATGCATAGGATGGGCTGTGATCCTCCCCAAGCTTAACCTTGGAGATATGCTGCAACCTTAACCATGTCTATTCAGAAGGCCCATTGTACCCAGTGGGTCTTACTCCCAGGAAAGTGTGTTCAGGATTGCAGCATATCTCCAAGGTTAAACTTGGAGAGGATCAGCCATCCTATGCATCACGCCTCCTCAGAAGTAAGCCACCACTAAAGTCAATGAGACTTACTCCCATGTTGCAGTCTGAGAACCCAATCCTATGCATGGCTACTCAACAGAAAACCCCATTATAATCAATGAGACTTACTCCAAGGTTTAGCTTGGAGAGGATCGTTACCCATCCTATGCATCATGCCTACTCAGAAGTAAGCCCCATTAAAATCAATGAGACTTACTCCAAGGTTTAAAAATGTAGGACAAAATATAGGACATCCTACATTTTGTCCTACATTTTAAAAAAGTTATTAGTGTTTATCTGCGGCCTGAACCAACTCATCTTCTTTCAATGCGGCCCAGAGAAGCTAAAAGGTTGGACACCCCTGATTTAGAGTATGACAGAATAGATTTTAAAATATTACATAAACTTTATTCCATATAATTTATTCATTTTCAAGAAGACTACATACTGCTATGTCCAATTTAAGAGTGCAACGCAATAATAATAAACACTTGTCTCTGAGTGTAATCTTAAAAAATTTAGGCCAGCCTAACTCACCTGGCCTATCTTTCCATGATGGTGTGAGGAGGTCAGCATATGCCTGTGCATTGGTCTAACCCCCCCCCCCACCCACCCACCCACCCAGGAGTTGGTAGAAGTGCCTTACTGCACTTTTGTGGCACCCCCAAGTCAGCACAGGACTTATTCCAGCGCTTAGGCCAGTCTAAGTGGTGGTTAGGATTGCAGCTTTTGTAATATACTCTGGGTTTTGTGGGACAGGAATTGTCCAGTTGGTGTCTTACATTTTTCTGTAATATAGTCCAAGTAATTTTTCTGACTTGCAACTCATTCTAAATTGTCATGGTAATATTAACTTTCAGCTAGAATCTCTAAATAGTCTTGATTGAAACTATCTTGATTGAATCACAGCAATAACCTGCCACCATTGGGAGTTCAGAAATTTAAAGGTATATTTTTACAGTAATTAGTTTACATTCTAATGCCAAAATTAGCATGCTAATCTTTGATCATATGCATTTCATTTGGAAGATGCTTATTTTGAAGTTATTTCCCTTGCAGCTCTTTGCCATAGATCAGGGGTCTCCAAACTCTGGCCCTGGGACTTTATGTGGCCTCCAGTGAACCTCCATCCAGCCCTCAGCCAGCCCCTTGCATAAAGCCCTTTAGCAAGCCCTGTAAACCTCCAGACCTGGGTCTCCAAATTTTCAACTTCAGGGCTCCTGGACCTTTAACAATTGTGTAGCAGAAATTCAATATAAACATCCAATGTTCATAGGAGACTGTAAATAATATTTGTAGCCCCAAAATTCTCAAACCTGGTAAGGGGTAATATGGTAAACCAGTCCATCTCCTACCTGATCCCTGTAGTCATGGCTGTTGTTGAGCATGGAAACCTGGGTGTATATTTGTGAGTGATTAACTCTTCCAGCCACAGCTGCATGATACCTAGTATGTCAGCACCCTCACTAAGAATAATGAATGAGGCTGATTTTATTAATTGCTGATCTGGCATTCAGCAACAAATTCAATTTAAAGGATGCACACCCAGAGACCTCAGAAGAACCAGAAAAGAGGGCACCCTTCTCCTGTAATGGCAGGTTCATCTCCCACTGTCATATCTTCATTGTACCAATGGCAGCAGCACCTCCATTCTCCATCAGGAATTAATCTGACCACTCACTCGTCACCATCATCACTTATCAGGGATGTCCAAACTTTCAACTTCAGGGATCCTGGACCTTTAACAGTTATGTAGAAGAGGGAATTTCAGCAAATACAGCTTGTGAGCTATGAGATGAGAAACTGCACCTGCTATAATTCCCTCTTCTACACAATTACAATTGTTAAAGATCCAGGAACCCTAATGGTGAAAGTTCGGACAAACCTTCCTAGCCAGGAAGCATCTGGCCCTCACCCAGACTTAAAAAAAATGATTTTCTCTGCCCCACATAACAACCCCAACCCTCTGTAGCCATCCATTCCTGCTCTCAATCAGAACAGTTTCATCAAAGGAAGATAGTGTTTGCATCCTAACACATCTCTGACTACCTACCACAAATGAGTAGCAACCACAAGGCAGCTAGAAAAATCAGAAGCAAGAGGGTCTCCTTCTCTCTCAGATTATATTCCTTGCTCATAGAAATTAAAGAGATCTGCACCTCTCAGTGGGACAAATGGAAAGATAAAAGGGGTAAGGGAATAACATGACATTGCCTTTTACATCTCCCCAAAGGGGCAACCCAAGACAGTCCAATCATACAAGCCTCCATGACTATGCAAGTGCTCAGTTTATGAGGTCTTTATCTTTCTGGTCCAGAAACTGACAACACAAGTACTAAACAATTTATTCTGTAAGGAGTCACATTCCCCAAGAACAGGTTTGCAGCCTGTGGGTTCTTTTGGAGTTGTTCTGAATTAGTAGGTGGTGACTTGTTGGTAGGGGAGCTTTCATTTAGTTTTGGCTGGTGCTCTGAGTTCATCACACATGGCCATGGTTTTCTGTCTCTGTAATTTACTATAATGAATTCTACAGGGGGCTGCCATTGAAGATAGTTCAGAATCTAGCTGGTGCAGAATGTGGCTACACCTGTGGTTAGTGGAATTTGGTGGCCTGATTCTGTTGAACTGCTGCTCTGACACCCTCACTGGCTGCCTGTTTGTGTCCAGTCCCAATTCAAGGTTCTGATGTTGACCTTTAAAACCCTTAACAGCTTGGTACCAGTTTTTTTCAGCGACTGCCTACTTCTATATAGTTCAGACTACTCCTTAAGATAATTAGAGGGGGCCCATCTTTGGATGTTGCCTTTGGTATTGGGTACAGTGGCCTGTAGTGGCACCAGTGGTTAGTTGGCAGGTTGGGGTTCAAGACCCGGGACCTACAAGATGGGGTAAGTTCCCATCCTTAGACCTGCTCCTGTCAACCTAGTCATTCAAAAGTAGATAAATAGGTACCACTTTGGTGGGAAGGTTAAACAGCATTGACATATAGCCCTGGTATATGTGTCTTGGCATATATTCCTGCTGGCCCCCTAACCACAGAAGCGTCTTCAAACAATGCTGGCTCTAATGGCTTAGAGTACCACATTCTATAGTTGGTCATGACTAGTACAACCTGTGGGGAACATGACTAGTACAACACACTACAACCTATGGGGAACATTTTTATCTTTACAGTGACCTAAGGCAGTCCTTTTTCAGTGGTGGTAACTTCCCTTAAATTCTCTCCCTTATGCACCTAGCAGATGTTCTATGTTGTTGAAAGACTTTATTTCAATTCTCTTTTCAGTTATCTTTTCACCCTATACTGCTGCTAGGGTGGCATGACATTGTATAAACATTTTATGCTCTGCTCTATCGTTCACCTCTGTATTGTAACTGTTGTCTTAATAATTGCTTTGTTTTATTTTGATTTTATGTAAGTATTTTGAAACTGTTAGCCACCTTGATTTTTTATAAAGGGGTGGGTTATACTTTTTAATAATTAAGGTATCACCTCAGTTTTCTGCAAATGAATTTTACAAATTCATTAAATTTATTTATTTATTTATTGCTAATATAATACCCATATATCAATGTAGGCATATGTTCCTATATGACATGATTTTTATTTTTTCAGTTTGGTGCTGTTGCTCATGCTGGACTGATACGCGTTTGATAGCCACCTGTTTCCATGACAAATGTAACTTTTTGCTTTTAAAAAATGGCTGTGAATGTTGAGTGCCAGAGTAACCTGCTGAAGCATTGATTTATGATTCATTGGAGGCTCAAAAAACCAAATCGGTCACCTCCCTATTTCTTCTGAGGCTAGATATGTGGGATGATGGCCTTTAAAGGCAGTATTCACTCTTTCAGAGATAAGTGTTAAAAGATCCAATGTTTCTTAAATGTGACCAAATGGGCATTTTTGACGGAAATTAGATTTAGGGTGTGTTGTCTTCCTTGCCACTAGACTAGTGCCAGGAAACCAGTCCTCAGCAAAATCTCTGTTACATTGTTCCAAGAGCCTGTTGTAAGCAACTGAATAGCGTTCGTTCTTTATTTTATTTAATGTTTAGTCAAAGTGTTTTTTCCTGTGTATAATATTTTGCATAATACCATATTTGATTTTCATTCTCCTTTTAAGCCATATAGCCCAGCAGAATGGTTTCCAAGTTTGCCCCTACTTTGTTGGGCATGGGATAGGCTCTTACTTCCATGGCCACCCTGAAGTTTGGCATCATGGTAAGGTGGTTCCTCCTTCTTAATATGCTTGTGACACTTGCATTGGACTAAACTTGGTTACATTTCTATCCCATATGCTCTTCCAAATAAGACAACCCGAAAATGCATGGCTGGGGGAGTTCTGAACAGTGGACGTATGAGCTGTAGTCTTTTGTGAATAGAAGGACACTGGGATTGTTTGAGGAACAATTAGAAGTAACAAAATCTTTACACTAGGAGCTATATGATGTTGTTATATACTAGGAGGCTCCAAAATTGTGGTGTTTTTTCTCCTGTCCACCTGCTGACAATTTTGGCTATCTCTGATTTTATCAGCATGTATTTCTATTAATTTTATGGCTTCATAATAATAAACAATAGGTATTTATATGCTACTTTTCTGGCCATTGGATTGCTCCTTTGACTTTATTCAAGGTAGTTAATATGGGCAGGCTACTCTAACCCCTGAGGGAGTTTTACAGTAAACAAAGAGTGCCTCTTTCAAGCTACTCTCCAGGTGGATCCTTTTCTGACTTGGTCATCATTCTGGCCAGGTTACTCTGTGCTGAGAAACAACTGCAGCTGGCTTTGTACCCACCCTCTTTGGATAGAAGTCAAAACCACTGTTAGGATCTTTCTTGTGCTTTTGAAAAAGAGGTCTGTTCCTTTTAATATTTTTATATTATTGGACCATAGTGACTCCTGGGCCAGGTTGACCATATGTCATAATCACAAAGGAGGACAAGGACCCCTTAAATGTAAGACACAAGAAAATCATAGGACATAACAAAAAAGCTAAAAACACTTGTGTATATTGCTTTAATATGCTTAATTTAAACACTATAATACTTATTAAATTTAAAATGATTACATATAATTTATTAATTACAAGAAAGCTAGGTGCTACCTGCTCACAGGGAAAAGGAGGACACTGACATTTTTCCAGGACATAAGACTAAAAATGAGAGCATGTCCTGCTCCAAGGCATATCTCCATATATGATTGAAACAAGAGAATGGTTCTTCTCTTTCTACATCACCCCATAAGCACTTTTACAGGTGCAAAGAGGGGCTTTTTCAAGTGGTGTTCCTCTTATATTTAGTAAGGGGAGAGTACAGTAACTGTGATTTTTTTTCCTGCAGAAGTCCTCCTAGTCCCATGGTGGAGACTGGGCACAATCTTTTTGTTACTTGTTTTGGAGATCCACACATCAGTTGCCCTATGCTTTGGCATTTCTCCCTCCCCCCATTGCCCCCAGTATTTTGTGACCACCTTTTGCCCTTGTCTTTTAGAGTTTTCTTTGGGGAAGAATGTCTAGGGCTCTTTCATTTCAGATAGAGTGTTAGGCAAAGTCATCTTTCCAGTGGAAGATGATCAAAAGCTAATCAAAGGTGGTGGATCAAAAGTAGCGGAAGATATCAGATCTCCAAGTACTCTGACACTGAAGGGCACCCACCTCCTTTGCCTTATTCTTTCTTCCCCATATGCAATTCTGAATCACTCAGCACACAGTCCTAACCATGTCTATTTGAAAGTAAGCCCCATTGTATTCAATGGGTCTTACTCCCAGGAAAGTGTCTTTAGGATTGCATCCTTATTTAGGAGAAAAATTGTGCTTTATCTCCATTATTAATCAAAAGCAGGTGATGTTGATAATCCCTTTTTCTCTTGCTGCACCAGCTTCTCAAGCAAACCAATACAGGAAAAAGAGTGTTTAGAAGAGGAAAATGTAGAGGGAGGATTTAATACCATATTTGCAACTCGACCAGGGGGCACATGCTGCACTAGCACAGAAGAATAGATAGGATTGGGCCCTTATTTTGCTGGAAATGAAATTTAGCCTGGGCTCTTAATGACTTGAGGCAAAACCCACTCCCATATCCCTGATCAGCAACCACTTTGGGATCCTTTTCCTCTTGTCTTCTAATCTGAGACATAATTGAATGAACCTGCACAGCAACACAGTAGTTTGTGAAACTATGGCTACAATCCTAAAAACACTTTCCTGGGAGTAAGACCCATTGAACACAATGAGGCTTACCTTTGAGTAGACATGGTTAGGATTGTGCTCCACCAGGACTCCCCTCTCTCTTTGCAGATCTCAGTTGCTGTCTGGTAAGTTTGTCCAGTTTGCTAGCTGGCTTGTAACTTCATATTACTATTTACAGGCTACTTCCCCTCCCAGAAAGACCTTCAGAATGTGCCTGGAGAGGCTAGTGAAGCTGTGTCCACTCCCCTTCTTCAATAAGGCTTGCCTTACTATTTCTTCATGGGAAGAGAGATTGAGTGGGGAAATGTGTCTTGTTCACCTTTGGGTAGGGAAGAAACTTTTTCTGGAATCAGAGTCTGTCAGTTTGAATTCTAAGGAAAGTCTCTGGAGGCTCTGATGCCCTTGCATCAGAAAGTAAGGGAAGGTAAGGGAGCAGGAGCAATTTGTAGTTACAAATGAATGAAACATGTTTACTTTGTTTTGTAGAGAATGACAGTGACATGTTAATGGAAGAAGGAATGGCTTTCACCATTGGTGAGTGTTTGTAATATAACAGGAACCTTCAGATTTAACAAATCACACAATTCTTGGATCTTACAGTCACACAACAGTTCTCCCTGGAAAGTATTGCTTCCCTTTTTTCTGCTCATAATGTCAGCACCAATCCAGATAGAATAAGTTGTTACTGCACAACAGTCACTGCTCAGTAGGGCCCCATTATTACGATTAGCACTTTTCATGATGGTGGAAAACAAATTTAAAGTGCTCTGAATTTACCCAGCAAAATAGCCACTTTTCTAGGAAAGTTTTTCAAAACAGCCCTACAGAGTAGGTCACCTTTGAAGGGTACATTAGTAGAACAAGCAGAGGTTAGTAGATTGCAGAGGTAGAAATGAAGGGGAAGAGGCAGCATATCACCCTTTGACTAGTGGTTTCCAAACTGTGAGCCATAGTTTGCTAGAGGGTTGTGGAAACCAGCCAGGGGAGCCACAAAATCCTTGTGAAAAACCCACTCCCCTAGCCAACGATTATAGCCTTTATGGGACCTGATCCCAATGGCCTAGTACGGGGTGTCCAACCTTTCAACTTCAGGGCTCCAGGACCTTTAACGAGTATGCAGTGGAGGAAATTTCAGCAGGTGCAGCTCTTCATCCCACGGATCACAAACTACACCTGCTGAAATTCCCTCTTTACAAGCTTGTTAAAGGTCCAGGAGCCATGAAGTTGAAAGGTTGGACACCACTGGCTAGTAGATTAAGGGATCCAGCAACTGAAAATGTACGGAATGACTGCCTTAGATTAAATGTTCCTTTAACAAGGAAAGCTTGGGCATGATTTTCAGCAGGAGGAAAGGAGTGGAGACCAGTCTAGTCTCCTAAAGGCCCTGGTAACCTGGAGGGATTGCTTTAGGTGTAGCCAGTCTGGCTTGGTTCTTTTAGGTGTAGCCAGTCAGCAGCCCTTCCTCCCATGGAAGACTAAGCACACCAAATACCAATCACAGAGTGCTTATAAGGGGGTGAGAAAAAAGTATTCCTTGCTCACTGCGGGCCTAAATGATGTAGCAATTAGAGGGAAATAAGAAAATTGTTGTTTTGCTGATTTAATGAACATTTTTCAGCTTGCTTTTTAAAAATCCACATATTTTCACCCTATCTGTGCCTATTGGCTGGCGCTCTGGTTGTTATGATCTGTGGGGATCTTAATTAAGGCTTGATTAAAAGGCCTTCTTCAGTCTTTAAAAAGACCTCCAAGTTCCCCTCTTCTTCCAGTCCAGGCGCTGGTTTTAGCTGGAGAAAGAGCCTGTTGCAGCAGTGCAAGGAGACGTGGTGGGTCCACTTGAGAGTAAGTGCCTGTCTCCTTTGGTTTTCTTTGACAGAACCCATCATCATGGAAGGCTCCTCAGAATTCAGAATCCTGCAGGACAAGTGGACAGCAGTGTCTGTGGATAATAAAAGGTGCTTGCTTTCTTGGGGGAATTCCTGTGGTCTGTCTGGCAAAAGTGTGGGTGATTACACTGTAGAGTGTGAACTGCTTTCTTGCTAGGGAGGTGTTTGGGCAGAGTGACCATATGTCCACTTTTTCCAGGATGTCCTCTTTTTTAGCCTTGTGACGTCACTGTCCTCCATTTCCTTGTGAGCAGGCAACATGTAGCCTTGTAATTAACAAATTATTAAATGCATGTAATAGTTTTAAATTTAATAAGTAATATAATGTTAACTGCATGAACGCAACACTATATATTTATAGTGTTTTTAGCTTTTATTTTGTCATGTCCTACATTTTTGTTGGGTGTTCTATGTTTCAGGGGGCCCTGTTCTTTTCCAGTTATGATACGTGGTCAGCCTGTATTTGGGGCTCTGGAAGAGCTGCTTCCCCTTTGGCTCCCTTTACCTTTCTGCTAATTTCTTTCTCTAGGTCAGCCCAGTTTGAGCACACCATCGTGATAACTTCAAGAGGAGCTGAAATCCTAACCCAGGTGTCGGAGGAAATGTCAGAGTCTGCTAGAGGCGAGGGTGACTGACTGGTGGGATCCGAGCTGGAGGGGGAAAGAGCCCCTCCATTGCCCTCCCTTTCAACAAAGGCATCGCTTTGATTTCTGCCCCCAAAAGACCCGCATTGGCTGGGTGAAAGATCAGGAGGCTTCTGATCAGGAGGTTATGGAGATTAGGATAAGAAGAGCCCCCCAAGGATGTGGGCAAAGAGAAGATATTGGAGGCCCGCTCTCTGCCCTCCAACTGGAGTGACACTAAGCAAAGGCAATTCAATGCCATCAACACACATGGGAGACATCACCAGGGTGTTCTGTATGGACCATTTGCCCACCCATCCCTTTGCAAAATGTGTGTGCTGGTCTCCCCCTCCCCTGTATTCAACCCCCTGGTTGTGATGTGTTGAGTGTACAATGCTCAGGCCCTCTTTGACTTTGTAGATCTGCATGTATTCTCAAGAAGCCTTGAGCACACTGGTGTCTGGAGGAGCCAAAATAAACCAGAACACAGGTTTGAGTTCCTGACCTTATTCCTGCATTTTCTTCCAGCTGGGGGGCTGAAGGCTGCAAATCCTATCCACACATCTTTCCTTCGAATAAGCCCTATTGAACGTAATGGGTTTGACTTCTGAAAAGACGTGCATAGGATTGGGCTCTTAACCTTTTAAAGAAAGACTACTAATATTCCAAGTCAAGCCAGATTTTTTTTGAAAGCAGATTTTTTGGGGGAAAGTGTTTGGGTCTGGCATGTCCTCTTTTTACCAGGACACATCCTGGATTTTAGCCTTGTGTCCTAGGGAAAAAATCTTTATTGTCCCCCTTTTCCTGGTAAGCCTTCTTTTAATGAATAAATTATATCTAATACAATAGTTTTAAATTTAATAAGTAATATTGAGTTTAATCAGCCATATGAAGGCAAATTATGTGTTTTTAGCTTTTTGTCATATCCTACATTTTGCTTGGTTGTCCTACATTTAGGTGGCTTTGTCCTCTTTTTTTGTTATGGCATATGGTCACCCTGATTTGGGTTTTTCCCTTTTTTCTTGTCTTAGGCATTTTTATTCCTTCAGGATGACATTGCAAAAAGGATTTTGTTTAGTTATAAAGAATGCAGTTTCTGCTTTCCCGATGGACTTGCTCTTTTTTTGGGGGGGGGGAACCCTGGTTTTGTTTGGGTTGGATGGTGAACTGGAGTGGGGGAAAGAGGGGAGGAGATGCTGTTCTCTGATCTCCAAGGAAGAATCCCATCCCCAGCTGCCCAAATCCCAAGCTGAGCGCTAAGAAGGAAGGAAAGGGTTGATGATGATGATGGGCAATTAGGGGCTTCCTAATCATGCAGTCAGGGAGGCATTTGAGATTCAAATCGGATCCCAAAGGAGGCTCCCTCCCCCCTGTC
Source organism: Cryptoblepharus egeriae (assembly GCA_030015325.1). Classification (NCBI taxonomy): domain Eukaryota; kingdom Metazoa; phylum Chordata; class Lepidosauria; order Squamata; family Scincidae; genus Cryptoblepharus; species Cryptoblepharus egeriae. The sequence continues at coordinate 89,171,845 of JAREYC010000001.1, forward strand.
CCCAGTTGCCCTGGATGGCGCTGGCTGGGGCTGGTGGGGAGGGGGAGAGCAATGGGCACTCCCTCCAAGTCCTGGGTGCCTGCCAGCCTCTGGCTGTCCTTTCAAAGGCGGTGTTGGATGGTTTGGCTGCTGAAGTCTGAAAACCTGCCAGCCTCTGTCTTTTCTATGTCTTCCTTGATGGCGGAATGGGTGCATTTAGGTGGATCTGGACCTCCACAGTGGGACTTTTCCAAGTAATTCCCAAAAATTCCCTGATTGAGCAGGGGAGTGTGCCTATCCTAAATGTGATCCTAAGCCTTACAGGGTGACTATATATCATGGAGGAATCATGGAGGACAGAGTGCTTCTACCTTTAACCATTGCATAGAAGAGAGAATTCAGGCTTTTTAAACCCTTCTATGATAAGCTAAATCTGCCTCAATTCCCTCTTGTATGCGGTGGTTAAAGGTTCTCCATTCTATATGGTCACTCTGTCCTAAGCAGGTTAACTCTTAAGTAAGACCCACTTTATTCTGTGGGACTTAGAGCACCCACCTCAGGCACAAAAGGGGTATATCTTGGGGCCCAATCCTATACAATTTTTTAGCGCCAGTGCAGATGTAGTACAGGGAATCGCAGAGAGAAACCACTGTTACCCTTGAGGAGACCTATGATTGCCCCCAACTTCAAATAGCTGCGCAATAGCCATTGGCATGGCTGCATCAGCCTTGGAAGTACGACTTGTTTGTAGCTAATTTGGTTTACTAGAGCTAATTGAGTAAATTTGGTTTAGTTTACATTCGAGTTACTTTTCGAGCCTGGTGAACAGGACCACCAGGACCAAGGATCATCAAAGTACATCTGTTTGGAAATTAATTAACAGAAATTAATGCTAGTTCCGTCTATCTAAGGGGCCCTCTTGGTGGAAGGAGAGTTCAGCTTTCCTTGCAAAAATCACAATTATGAAATTGCAAATTTCATAATTAAATCATAGAAAGAACGCTGCATCCAAGGGGGAAGAGCCTTCAAATGGAGCCATGAGGTAGGAAAGCCTCTTCTTTCAGTCTAAGTTGAGCACTTTTTATTAGTGGCAGAGGCTGCAATCCTGTCCACACTTTCCTGAGAGTAAGATCCATTGAATTCTATGTAGAAAGGCACAGGATTGGGCTGTCAGTCTCCAATTAAGTCTGCAATCCGATCCTATGCAAACTTACTTGAGAGTATGCCGCATTAAACTGAGCCAGAAAGTTTTGAGGAAGCATTTATAAATTTCGTTTCATGTCCCCAGTTTAAATCAATGGGACTAGAACTAAGAGCAAGCTGGGATTGGACTAGGCTAAAAAAAATCCCTTTTCCATTGCAGTTCTGTGCATGCTATAGAAGAGACAGAAACGAAGCAAGGCTTTAAGAAGTAATTTGCAGTCTCATCTCCACCATCACCCAAACAGTGGGAGACAGTCCAGGATTATTACCATTTCACAGGCGGAAATGGTTAGGATTGTGCTCTTAGGCCTCCTTCTGGACTTGTAGTTCAAACTCTAGCAGCTTGGTTCTTTTGACCCAAAACACTGATTGTGGTCCCAACAACAGAGCTATCAAAACCTACTTTTACTAGGAACTGAATCTCCATTGCATCCAGCTGGACTTTTATCTCTGAGCTCATGGTGGGCTTGTCCAGTTCTTTGGTGGTTATTGTTGCAGTCACTATAGATAGCACTATAGACAGCATTATTAATTATTATTTAGTTAATTATATATTAATTTAGTATTATTATCTACTCCATATAATTTATTAATTACAAAAAACGATACATGGTGCTTGCTTACATGAAAAAGAAGGACTTTGGAGTTTTTTCCCCAGGATACAAAGCTAAAAATCCTGGACGTGTCCTGGAAAAAGAGGATCTGTGGTCACCCTGCATCAGAAGCCAATCTGCTGCTTCGGATTGGGCTTGGTACTGTGGAGTTTCTGTTTTCTCAGAGGTTTCCCCCAAGGTTAATTTTATTAGGACTGCAGGATTTTACCAACTGCTGCGGTAACAAGCTGTTTGCGTAGCAATTAAGACCGAGGTGGTGGCATTTATGGTACACATTTATAATCCTAATTATAAAGGTGATTGCAGAAAAGTGGTGTGTGTGTGAGAGAGAGAGAGAGCGAGGGAGGGGGGGGGAAACCTCTGCTAGGGTTTGATTTTGGAAGTTTGATTTTGGAAGTTTGCCCCTCTTGAGGAGGGGGGGGTCTTTAAGTGCTCAGCTGGCCACTTTTTCTACCTCCCCCACTGGCAAGCTGGACTTATAAAAAATATTTCTAAAGGTCTGGATGAAACAGACTCTCCTCGCTTCTTCCTCCCCCCAACAACAAATTCATGCACAGGAGTCCTGCAAAGTACAGGGTGACCATGATGTGTCATAACTAGAAAAGAGGACAAGGCCCCCCAAATGTAGAACACCCAAGAAAAATGGAGGACATGGCAAAATAAAAGCAAAAAATACCGATATATTGCTTTTGTCTGGTTCAATTTAAACTCTATATTGCTTGTTATTAAATTTAAAACTATTATAGAGCACAAGCCTAACCATATCTACTCAAAAGTAAGCCCCATTTTGTTCAATGGGTCTTACTGTCTTTAGGATTGCAGCCATCGATGACTTATTACATATAATTTATGAATTACAAGAAGACTACATTGCTGCCTGCTCCCAAAGAAAATAAGGACAATGAATTTTTTTCCAGGATACAAGGTTAAATCCAGGACATGTCCTGAAAAAACGGGGTATATGTTCACCCTATATAAAGTGGTGTTTGGAGGTGACAAGCCCAGCCACAGATCCGGTAAGATCCTCATATCTATAGGACCTTTCAGTCCGATCCTTAAAGCACATTCTTCTGAAGACTGACCTACAGTGTGGGGTGGGAAATGCCGCCCAATCCATGTGCTCAGGAGGCTCCTGGAATGTCAAGTGAAAGGGACATAGAGTGACACCATTAGGAACTATTGGTACCTTTAGGATGGCAGCCAGACTGGCAGCCCAGTACTCCTTGAGTTGAGGATCCTGCAGTTAGCAGGGACAACTCGGTATTAACCAGAATGACCATATATTATAACAACAATAAAAAAGAGAACAAGGTCTCCCAAAATGTAGGGCACCCAGGAAAAATGTAAGACATAATGCAAAAGTTAAAAACACTCATATACATTGATTTCATGTACCTTAGTTTAAACTCGAGCACAATCCTTACCATGTCTACTCAAAAGTAAGCCCCATTGTGTTCAGTGGGTCATACTTCTAGGAAGGACTGCAGCCTATAATTGCTTATTATTCAATTTAAAACTATTATAGACAATTTATTACATATATTTTGTGAATTACAAAAAGGATATATGTTGCCTGCTCACAAGGAAGACAATGAAGTTTTTTTTTTCTTTTTCCAGTAAACAAGGCTAAAATTCAGGATATGTCCTGGAAAGGGAAGGTCACCTGGGTATTAACCCATATTATGCTTCCCCTAGAGTGTCCTGCAGATGCACACTGCAACCCCCCCCCCCTCCAATGTGTGACAGCAGAGAGGAAACCAAACTAGGAGCCAGAAGGCTACACCTCTCTTTGGGGGCATCACACCAATCCCCAAACACACAAATGTAAACATCTCCACTTTGTTTACCTGACACACCACTCAAGAGCTCAGATCCTGCTGCGATCATTTCCCCCACGGCTAGAAATCAATCCGGATTAACCTCCATGAGGACCAGCAGAGCAGAATCTAACCCTCTCTAAAAAAATGATCAACTCAGGATTGCGACTTTCCCAAATCTTTTCCTTTTCCACCTCCTAAATTGTTAACCAAAGTGCTGGACTGTTTGGGGACATCTAATCCCTGCTGCATGGATTCACTGGATTTATTTTGCAATTTATTATATATAGAGCACAATTCTAACCATGTCTACTCTAAAGTAAGCCCCATTGTGGTCAATGAATCTTACTCCCAGGAAAGTACCTTCAGGATTGCAGCCAAAGTTTATTAATTACAAAAACTGATTTTGGTAAAAACCCATCATTGATCCACCCTCCAACCCGACGGCAAACTTCCCCCATGGTTGTGTTGGTCACTTACGCGCTCCGGGATCCAGGTTGGAGAGAAAGAGTAGGGGCTGGCTTGGTGGGGAGGGGGATGATCAGCCCCCCTTCCTTCCGCAGATGGAGATGTGGGGCACAAAAAGTACCCTTAGACATCCATGAAGGAGGATCATTAGAGGGGTGCCCTTCAGTCTTCCTCGGAATTTCCCCCCAAGGAGTTTAAAACTAAAAGAGGGGTCACTTGGGGGGGAGAGATCACTTGGATCCCTGTTATCTCTGCCCCCCATACCCTCTGCTAGCAAGCAAGCTACTCACAGTCACTTGGAAGTGAGTAAGCCAGAGAGAGAGAGAGAGAGATTGCTGGTGGGGAGGGAAAGCTTCCCCACTAATATCTGTAACGCCATCAGCAATGTAATTTGTGTTGAATGTTCAATTTTATTGGTGTTCTTCCCATGCCAAAATGTGTGCTTGATTACATAGATTGGGTTCTGTGCGCGCCCTCCACAAATCTAGGTGTAACCGAGGAGGAGAGAAAGGGGGGAGTAGAGAGAAGTTCAGCCCAGGCCAGAGCTGGGAGGAGGGCTCTCTCTTTCTCTCTCTCTTTCTCTCTTTTTCAATCCCTCTCTTTTCCTCCTCCCACCCAAAAAGGCTGTTTAAACGCAGCAAAGGCTGCGTGCGTCGCTATTAGTGTTAAATATATGACTAATTATGCGTATGAAAATTAAACATCAGTGTTATGCTAATGGGGCCGCCTTCAGCTGTGGATCAGAGCACTTGAGACTAGCATTTAATCAAATGAATCAGTAACTAATACAGCTGCACGTGTGAACTTTCCGCAAGATCAGTGCCCACCAACCCCCAAACCTACCCATCTCTTCCCCCCCCCCGCCCCACAGTCCAGCTTCTTCTCTGAGCTGCTAAAAGGAGAGATAATTAACAGGCATTTGCTAATTATGCCACGTTGAAAAGTCAGAGGGGATCCAGCCCAGAGAGAGGGACCCAAAGCCCTGCCTAGGTGCTACCCTGCTGGGCAGGGTGACCATATATCCTCCTTTTCCAGGACATGTCCTGGATTTTTTAGGCTGGAAAAGAAATCTTCCTTGTCCTCCTTTTCCTTGTGATCAGGCAGAATGTATAATTCATGTAATTAATAAATTGTATATAATAGTTTTAAATTTAATAAGTAATATAGTGTTGAATTAATTACATGAAAGCAATACAAATTAGTCTGTTGCTGTGTGCTGTGTATATCCTACAATATGCACAAGTCTAAGCATAAGTCCAATTGTGTTCAAGGGGTCTGACTCCCAGGAAAGTATCTTTAGGATTGCAGCCAAAGAGTGCAATCCTAAACACACTTTCCTGAGAGTATACCCCACTGGATAGAGTTGGACTTACTTCTGAGTAGACACGCTTAGGATTGAACTGAAAGAGGACAAAAGCTGGAATCCTAAAGACACTTTCCTGATAGTAAGACCTATTGAACACAGTGGGGCTTACTTTTGAGTAGACTTGGTTAAAATTGTGCTCAAAGCCTCCCTGAAAATGTAAGACACCCAAGAAAAATGTAGGACATGACAAAAGCTAAAAATACTGATATAAACTGCTTTCATGTGGTTAATTTAAACCCTGTATTACTTATTAAATGTAAAACTATTACATATAATTTATAACATCTAACTGATTAATTACAAGAAGGCTATATGCTGCCCACTTACAATTAAAAAGAGAACATTGATTTTTTTTTTTTACAGGACAGAATACTAAAATCCAGGACATGTCCTAGGAAAAAAAGAGGGCATACGGTCACCCTGTTTCCTCCAGAAGGGTGGTGTGAAAGGGCATCCTGAAATGGGGATACCCAAGGCTGTCACTGGGCGGATTGGAAAGGGGGGTCCCAAGAAGAGACCTTTTCCCAGCCACCCCACTTGCAGCACGTTCCTACGTGTGTCTACTGGGAAGTAAGTCCCATTGTGCCCAGTGAGGCTTCCTCCCAGGAAAGAGTGCTTATAGTGGCAGCCTTGGTGAGCAGCAGCGAAGGACTCTGGAGGAGAGTCTGATGCTGAGTGCTGTGATGCTGAGCAGGGTAGTAGTTTGTGTAGTGAAAAAGTAATATTCCTTTGCCTTAAGTTCACTCACTCACTCATGCCCACGTTTTGTTGTGTTTTGTCAAACGCGAGCATGCCCACCATGCGCCACCGTACACCACATGCAGCACTTCCAGTCCCAGCACATCAGCGGCTCCCAGTCCAGCCCAGCGACCCTCCACCACTCTCTGCAACTCAGCTCAGGCAGGCAGGCAGCTTCCCTTGGGCGCTCCCCACAAGCTCCTCTGTGAGACCCCTTCTCCCTTCCTCCAAGTCAGGAGCCCCTAGGAAGGTGGGCAGGGTGTGTGGCTGGGTGGGAGTCTCTCTTTCTCTCTGTGTGTGTGTGACTGAGAGTGCAATCCTAACCCTATCTACTCAGAAGTAAGTCCCATTATGTTCAATGGGGCTTACTCCCAGGAAAGTGTTTCAGGATTGCCTGTGTGTGAGAGGCTGTATTTGTGGGAGAGTGTGAGCACAATCCTAACCATGTCTATTTGAAAGTAAGCCCCATTGTGTTCAATGGGTCTTACTCTCAGGAAAGTGTCTTTAGGACTGCTGCCTGTGTATCTTTGTGTGTGAGTGTGTGTGTATGAGAGAGAGAAAGAGAGAGAGAGAGAGAGAATTCAGTCTCCTTGTGAATAAGCGGGTGTGAGTCTAGAGCATGTGTACTTATGTGTGTATGAGAGAGTGTGAGTGAGTGTGAGAAAGTGTATCTGTGTGTGAATGAGTGTGTGAGAGAGAGTCTCCGTGTATAAATAAATGGGTGTGAGAATGTGTATCTGTCTGTGAGTGTGAGAGTGTATCTTCATGAGTGAATGTGTGTGTGTGTGTGTGAGAGAGAGAGAGGGGGGTAGAGATAGTCTCCCTGTTTGAGTGAGCGGGTGTGAGAGAATGTGTGTGAGAGAGTTTCTGTTTGTGAGTGTGAGAGACGTGTGAGTCTGAATGAGTGTGCGAGTGTACGTGTGAGAGAGAGTCTCCGTGTTTAAGTGCATGGGTGAGAGAATATGTATCTGTGTGTGTGAGAGAGAGAGAGTGTGTGTGTGTATCTTTATGAGTGAACGTGTGTGTGAGAGAGACTCCCTGTTTGAGTTAATGGGTGTGAGAGAATGTGTGTGTGAGAGAGATATCCTGTTTGTGAGTGTGTGAGAGACTTGTGTGTGAGAGAATGTGTCTGAGTCCGAATGAGTGTGTGTCTGTATGTGTGTGTGTGAGAGAGTCTCCGTGTTTGAGTGCGTGGGTGTGAGAGAATATGTATCTGTGTGTGAGTGTGTGAGAAAGTGAGAATCTGCGTGAGTGTGTGTGAGGCTGTGCGTCTGTGAGTGACTGCGTGTGTGAGAGCGTGTGACAGTGTCTGTGTAAGTGTGTATTTGAGAATATATGTGTGAGTGAGAGTGACAGAGTGTGTGACAAAGAGGGTGTGTGTGAGAGAGGGAGGAAGAGACTGAGTCTAGCCTTCCTCTCTGTCCATCAGGTTGTCTTGAGGATTAGCCACTGTGCTAATGTGGGTGGAGGTAACAATACAGTAGATGGGAGTTGTTTTGGGGGGGATCTGGACCCTCTTTTCCTTCCCCCTTGGACCCCCAGGGGTGTCTGCTGCCCCCTCTTTCCCAGACCTTGCATCCTGCCCCCAGTGCTTGTGCTTGTGCAAGTCCATCTCCTCTGCTGGGCTGTTCTGTGGCTGGTTCTTTGCATGGCGGTCCATCCGTGGAGCCCCCCGAAAAGCGTGCTTGTCCAATGGCTGCGGGCTGTGGCAGGCGACGGGCCAATCAGCTGGGCTCGCTCATGCATATGCATCTCTTTTGGCTGAGTCAAAGCTTTTAGGCGAGTTCGTGTGGATCCCCAGCATCCCTGCTTAGACTTCTTTTTTTTTTCCTCCTCCTTTTCTTTCTTTCTTTTTTTTTCCTCCTCCAAAGGGACCCGCTGCATTTTCTTATGAATGGCAAGTGAAAAGCCCGGGGCCTCTTAAATTGGGTCCTGAGCAAAGGAGAAGGGAGAGCCCCCCAAAAGCTGGAGGAGATAGAGCCAGACAGAGGAGAGCTGAGCACAGCAGCAGAGCAGAGCAGAGCTTGGGAGAGCAGAGCAAGCCAACCAGGCGGCCACTGGAGCAATGACCATGACCACCATGCCAGAGAGCCTTAATAGCCCTGTTTCAGGCAAGGCGGTCTTTATGGAGTTTGGGCCACCCGGGCAGCAGATGCCCCCCAGTCCCATGTCCCACGGGCACTACTCCATGCACTGTTTACACTCTGCCGGCCACTCGCAGCCTGACAGCTCCTACAGCACAGCCTCGTCCTTCTCCAGACCTCTGGGCTACCCCTATGTCAACTCGGTCAGCAGCCACCCGGCCAACCCCTACATGAGTTCAGTGCAATCCTACCCCAACAGCGCCAGCCTGACTCAGACCCGGTTAGAGGAGACAGGTACGTGCCTCTTGCTTGCCTGCCTGCCTGCAGGGGGAGGGAGGGAAAGGGGGGAGGGAGGGGAGAAGGGGAGCTGGGTTAGGGCAGGGGGGCAGGAGGGGGAGGGGACCCCCAAATTACAGCTGGGGGGAGAGTATCCAAAGTGAATCCATTCCCCCAAATTTCCTCAGCATCCCTCCAATAATTTCTTCCAATAATAATAATAATAATAATAATAATAATAATAATAATAATAATGCCCCCTAGCCAGATCCGAGCACACAATGCCACACCATGCCCGGCTGGCAAAACTTGAAATTCCTCTTTCTCTTCTCTCCCCCCCCCCCCAGATGTGCGCCTATTAGGCTCAGCAATTATTTATTGCGTAGCGCTATAAACAATGTATGCAATTAAGGGCAATTAAACCTAAAGTGCCGCCGCCTGTAAAAATAGCAAACTTTTTTTTCCCCGGGCTAAGGAGCTCCGGGACTGCCAGTGAGTCTACTGCCTCTTCTGCTGCTGCTGCTGCATTCAGGGTGTCTTTCCTCTACCTGGAGTAGCTGAAGCCGGTGGAACTCCAGGACTCAGGACAGAGGCGGAGGGGGAGAAGGAGAAGGGGTGGCGGTGGATCTGGTGGTGGACTTGGTGTGCCTCCCTCTCCTGTTCACCGGCACCCATTGTGGCTTCTTGCAGGGGCCGAGACAGAGAAGAGCACGGTGGTGGAAGGAGGCGAAGTGCGCTTCAACGGCAAAGGGAAGAAGATCCGCAAACCCCGCACCATCTACTCCAGTTTGCAACTACAGGCTTTGAACCGGCGCTTCCAGCAGACCCAGTACCTGGCTTTGCCCGAGAGAGCCGAGTTGGCCGCCTCCTTGGGGCTCACACAGACCCAGGTAGGCAGCAGCACCAGCAACCTGTCCTGGGGTAAGGAGAAGGACCAGGCATTCCATGAGTTACCCCCACTCCGCAACCTTCACCACCACACAGCGGAGAGGTCGGGGGAGGCACGCCTGGCCCAACTCCCTGAACAAAAGAGCCTTCAAGCGCCTGCCTCTTCCTCACAGCCTTTCACATCCCCCCATCTTTGCCCACCTTTACACCACCTTCATCATCATCACAGCATTTGACATCTTCCCATCTTTGCCCACCTTTACACCACTTTCATCATCATCACAGCATTTCACATCCTCCTATCTTTGCCCACCTTTATACCACCTTCTTCCTCTTTACCATCATCATCACAGCCTTTCCCATCCTCTCATGTCTTCATCATCATCATCATCATCATCATCATCATCATCATCATCTTCTTCTTCTTCTTCTTCTTCTTCTTCTTCTTCTTCTTCTTCAATCCTAAACACACTTTCGTGGGAGTAAGACCCACTAAACATAATGGGGTTTACTTTTGAGTAGGCATGGTTATGATTGTGCTCTAATTTATCTTCATCTTCACCATCATCTTCATCACAGCCTTTCACATCCTCCCATCTTTTTCCGCCTTTAGACCACCCTCTTCTTCATTATTATCATAGCTTCTTTCGCATCCCCATCTTTACCCTCATTTAGATCTTCTTTTTCAGCTTCTTCTTCTTTCCATAAAATAAGACTTTTCTCCTTTAGGTTAAGACTTTAGGTGAAGTGTCGGGTGAACACGCTCTATTTTAGACGCAGACGCTCCCCAGTTTGTAGTGGAATTTATTGCCACCATCATGGTTTACTCGGATGTAAGCCCCGTCTGAACCCAACTCTGTCCACTCCCAAGAAAGTGGGCCCATAGTATTGTACGGGTAATTTGTACTGATTTTGGACCTGGGAATCTTGGAGCCCAATCCTATGCCTGTCTTCTCAGAAGCAAGTCTCAAAGGGGCTTAGGCTGCAATCCTATAGACACTTACCTGGGAGTCAGTCCCACTGAACACAATAAGGCTAACTTTTGAGTAGACATGGTTAGGATTGTGCTCTTACTACTTCCAGGAAAGCGTGGATAGGACTGTAGCATCCCTTACCAATTTTTGGAAGGCTCCTGGATATCATCTCCTCCCTGGGGTTTAAATTTTCGTCCTGGAGGTATAAGAATCAGCAACGCAAGAATTGTTTCGGAGAGAATTGTCCTTTCCTCTCTAAATCTTCAACACACACAAACACACTTCTCCTTAACAGCCATCATCTTCCTTACTTGTAGGTCGAAAAGAGAAAGACTTCCCAAAAATAAAAATCCTTCTACCAGCAGAAGGTTCAACCTCTCTTGCAAAAGCAAAACATTTCTCTGCATCGAAGAAAAAAATCGTTTGCATTCGGACTCTTTTTGTTATTGTGTTGTGAATGCGAAAAGTCCCTAACCTTTGGCGACCCTAATCCCAGAACAGGATCCGATGAGTATGGGTGGGTGGGAGTAAGGCGATCTCACGTCCCTTTCAGTGCAGTTATTGTGGTACGGACTAGAATACACTTCTTTTTCTCATAATAAACTTTTTTTTTCCTCAGGCGTTGTGTATTGAAATAAAACAAGGTATTCCTTATTAGGGGAAGGGGAAGGGGAAGGGGAAGGAGAAAATGTGTTTTGTTTCCATCTCTTATGTCCCCCCCCCCACCCGTGAAGAAGCCTTGCAGTCCAATCCTATGTATGTCTAATTAGAAATAAGTCTGTGTGTGTGTGTTTTTTTAAAACCTTCTTCCTGGACCCAGGTTAGTATTAGATTTGCAGCCTTAGATTTGCTTTCAATCTTCTCATTCATTCTTAGGAAAGTAAAATCTGATTTGATTTGACTGATCCAAAAATCTGGGGGAAAGTGGGGATGGGAAAGCAGCTTCCTACTTCATGCCCCCTACACAGTTTCCCCACAAAGCAAGGCCACCCACGCAAACGACATTTACCACCCACGCAAACGACATTTATTTGTCTCCAGCTGCAATCCTAAAGACACTTCCCTGGGAGTAAGACCCACTGAACACACTAGGGCTTACTTTTGAGTAGACATGGTTAGGATTGCACCCTCAATCAAATTTCCTTTATTAGGGTCACAACCAAGCGCTGTGACCTCACATCCTTGGGGCTGGTACTATATTTCTCCAGACAGTGTTGGATCCCCTATATCTTTGGGGCTGGTACCTTATATCTTCGGACAGAGGATGTTGGATCCCGTAAATGCTTAGGGCTACTTATTTCTTCACGCCTACTTTCCCATTACTTCTCAATTGAACCCCCTTTCCTAAATGTCCTCATCTATCTATCTATCTATCTATCTATCTATCTATCTATCTATCTATCTATCTATCTATCTATCTATCTATCTATCTATCTATCTACAGTATTTATATACCGCTTTTCAACTAAAAAGTTCACAAAGCGGTTTACAAGAAAAGGAAAAAATAGCTAATTAATAGCTAATGGGCCCCTGTCCCAAAAGGTTTCACAATCTAAAACTCCTCCGACCTTGATCCTGATCCTGATCCTGATCCTGATCCTTATTATTATTATTATTATTATTATTATTATTATTATTATTATTATTATTTTGGTAGGTCAAGATCTGGTTCCAAAACAAGCGCTCCAAATTCAAGAAGCTGATGAAGCAAGGAGGAGCAGCATTGGAGACCAGCGCTTTGGCCAATGGCAGATCCCTGTCGGCCAGTTCTCCCCCAGTCCCTCCAGTTTGGAACACCAGTTCGTCGTCGGGTAAGACCTCCAGCGGGACCCCGGGCACCTACATCCCCAGCTATACGTCTTGGTACCCTTCGACCCACCAGGAAACTATGCAGCAGCCTCAATTGATGTGATGGGGCTTTTGGGGGAGGCTGTCATTCCTTCCTACCTTCCTTCCCCGAGGGCTTCTGTTGGGGTTTTTGGCCACAAATCTACACCACGCAACAACACACACACACACTAAAAAAAACAACAAACACAAAAAAACAGACAAATCCCTGTTGGTTTTGGGGAGATCCGACGAAGGAAAGAACTTTGAATGCAGACTCTGCGCCCAGAAAAGGGAGAATCCAATGAATTCTACGTGGTCTCCCGTCGAGGGTCGCTGCAGACGCTCCGAAGCCAGCCCAGCCAGCCCAGCCCAGACAGGCACAGATGCGATGCGGGGCCGGTTCCCACCGCAGACAGCAGGCACTACATCACCCCCGCCCCACACCAGCCGGACAACAGCCTGTAAGCAGCGCAAACTACACCCACCCCCCAGCCCGGCTTGCTAACTTGGTGGGACCATCGGGGGAAGGGAAAAAACAAAACAAAAACAAAACCTGCTTGGACGAGGAAGAAGCAGACAAAAAAAAAGCTGTGCCCTCTGTCCGTCCGTCCGTCTGTCGTGTTTGTCTTAATGAAATGTAGGTCATTTCCTTTTATTCCCCCCAACTCAGCACCTCGGCCTCCAAACGGACCCTAATTCGCCTCTATTTGGGGGGACTTTGTTTGGTTCTGTGCACCCCCCACCCATGTCTGTTGTAGTTATCGGTGTACACTTTTTTTGTTTGTTTGTTTCGTTTGTGGAAGGGAAACGGGGGGATTTTTAAATTATTATTATTATTATTATTTATTGACAAATTACCACTATGAGAATGATGAACATTTTTTAAAAAATAAACCTCCAGGCAGATCTGGTTTGAAGAATGACCCTGTTTTGTGTTTCAAACGCGCCACCCCGCTAGACTGTTTTTGTTGTTGTTGTTTTTGTTGTTGTTGTTGTTGTTGTTGTTGTTATTATTATTATTATTAGGTCCCCTTTGGTTGTTTACATTCACTTTTCTGTTTTGGGATTCTGTAGAGTGTTTGGAACCCAAGCCACTGTGGTTTGGTACACACACAGACACAAACGTGTGTGCGTGTGTGAGTGTGTGTGAGTGTGAGAGAGAGAGAGTCTCTGTGTTAAATATCCTCTCCCATTCACACGTTCCTAGAGCTAAAAAAAAAATTTAAAAAAATGTTCAGCCCAAGCCCAGGAGTCTTGGGAACAACGCTATAATCCTAACCACACATTCCTGGAAGTAAGCCCCAATGACTCTAAGGTGACTTACTTCTGAGTAGACATGCATCGGATTGGTCTTTAAGTCTGAAGTTGCAATCCTAAAGACACTTTCCTGAGTGTAAGACCCGTTGAACACAATGGAACTTAATTTTGAGTAGACATGATTAGGATTGCACCCTTAGGATTGCACCCTTAGGTGCACCCTATCAGCACTTTCTTGGGAGTAAGCCCCAATTAGTATAGTGGGACTTACTTCTGCGTACACATGCATAAGATTCGTCTTTATAGTCTTAGGCTGCAATGCTATCCATGCTTTCCTGGGAGTAAGACCCAATGAGTATAATGGGACTTACCTCTGAGTAGACATGCATAGGAATGGGCTTCAAGTGATACCTGGTTCAATGGGGTTTCCACCCTAGAAAGCATGTTTAAAATTAAATTGTCTGCAAACGTCATTTGGAAACTGAGTGGGTCCAAGCTGTGGATCACCTTACTCCTGGTGAAGCACCAGCGTATATATTTTGTCCTGTATATTATATACCCCAGTGTGTATATTTTAGTCCCTTTAATATATACTCAGCATTTCCTAAACGGATAGCCAATTTGGCTCTGTGCAGCTTTAAAACCAGATGAAGGCTGCAATCCTAAGGACACTTTCCTCGGAGTAAGACCCATTAAACACAACGGGGCTTACTTCTGAGTAGACATGGTTAGGATTGTGCTCTTATAGACTCCCCCCGCCTACACAGAAGTGCCAATGTGAACACACACACCCCGCACCCATTCTTACGTGCAAGTTCTGGTCGCTGTACATATTTTCTGCATAAACAATATTGTTCTGTAAAAATGTTGCACAAATTTTAGCTTTAAAACAAAATTGACCGAGTTTCTTTCTTTTTTCCCTTTCCCCCCAAATTCGTTTTGTTTTGTTTGTGTGGCTGTAATACGTGATTGCTTTGTGAAAAGTGAGATTTTCTCTCTCTTTTAAAATTTTTTTAAAAATCTCTGACGAAAAGAGAGAAAAAGTAGTAATTTACCCTCAAAAAATGGGCTACTCCGGAGATCCTCTATTGTTGGAATTCTCTATATGTCAAAGTTTAGTTTTATATTGAGAATGTTAATTTATTGCTTTGTATCTTGGGGAGGGGGAGAGTAAAAGAAAAAAAGATTCCCCACAACAGCCCAGCTATAACTGTTTGTACATACAGTACTGATAAAAGTTTCTTTTGAGATAGTAAAATGATTTGGAAAAAAAGAGTGGCTGCACGTGTGAGAGGTTGAGAGATCTGGATTCTCCTCCAGACATGCACTCTGTTTCTTGTCAAGAAAGATCCTGCATGAAAACCCTGCATGGAGTGGGGGGTGCAGAGGTGTCAGGGAATAAAACATGCGATTCTTAATTATGGGTCCCTGATGCCTTAGGGAAAAAATCATCCAATGTGTGTGTTGCGCTCTTACTGATTCTTACTCATTCAAACGTGCTACACTTATTTTGTAACCACAAACATAATTTTCTGCTGTGGTTGGAATGCACTATGTGGATCTTCCTCTGCGGAGAGAAGAATCCAAGGATCAGGGGGACTCTTTCAGAGGAGGCACTACTAGTGGATCAGGTGGGGCTGCCCCAGGAGGCGTTTCCAAGGGCACGGAAAGGCAAGCGTTGAGACGTTGAAGACCTCACTGCAGTTTTGCTGTCCAAGTGTGCAAGTAAAATTCCTTGAAACAGACCCCAGGAAAGCAAAACTTCAAAATCTACAAAGAGCACAATCCTAACCATGTCTACTCAAAAGTAAGCCCCATTCTGTTCATTGGGTCTGACTCCCAGGAAAGTGTCTTTGAGATTGCAGCCTAAATTCTCCATGTGGTTCAAGGTGCTTCTTGCTCAGCCGCTCTCCTGCAATCTTGAATGATTTTGTTGGGGACTCGCAGCCCAATCCTATGCCTGTCTACTCAGATTAATCCTCCCAGACTCAATAGAGCTTACTCCCAGGGAATGTGAGGACAGGACTGCAGCCTTACCCCGCAGCCAAGTGAGAAACTGAAAGGAGGAAGTTGAAATCGGATCAACAGGAAGATCTGTTGTAAGACTAAAGAGCACAATTCTAATAATGTCTACTCAATAGTAACCCCCATTATATTCAATGGGTCTTACTCGCAGGAAAGTGTCTTTAGGATTGCAGCCCTTGTCCCAGTGAAACACTGAGATGAAGACCCCCCACCCCTTTCCCAGTTGGGCCAGGTCTACAAGGAAAGTGGCACCATCCAGTAGAAGGTCCGCCTGGGGTACTGAAGTCGCTTGCAGGGAAACCAGACAAAGCGGACCTGGGATTAGTGGAGGTAGCGACCCCAGTTGCTCCCAAGAGCTCTTGCCTATACATGTTTACTCAGAAGTAAATCCCATTGTGTGCAGGACTTACAGTATTCCCAGGAATGTGTTAAAGGATTGCATTTGTACCCACTTTCTTTACCAGTTTCAACCTGCAATCATACCCACTTTCCACAATCCCCATCCTCAATACTACTTTCCTGAGAGTAAGTCCGCTGCTGAATATAACAGGACTTAACTTTTGAGTAGTCAGGCATAGGATCGGGCAGTGGAAGGATGGATCCTTCGCGATTTCAACAGGAAATTTTGGGACTTGGACCATTGGACGGTCCTAGAAAAGGCGACCCCCTGTCGAGGTGAGCAAAGCCCAGGTGTGCCTTCAGGTCTACACGTTGCCATTCATCTTTCGGGAGAACCCCGAAGGCACATGATTGCCGGTCAGCCCCTCCTAGCTCTCTCCCAGACCCAGCTTTTGGGGAAGGAAACTAGTTGGGGCAGCCCAGCACTAAAACCTGATGCTTAAGAAACTGTAAGCCGAGGTAGGGGAGGATTAAGCAGAAGTTTTATATATAACTTGTTTTGATGAGTGTGTTTGTGTGTATATATATACACACACACACTATATATATATATATATATATATATATATATATATATATATATATATATATATATACACACACACACACACTGTCAGCTCTGGATTATATATATGGAGTATGGTTGCAATCCTAAAGACACTTTCCTGGGAGTAAAACCAATTGAACACAATGGGGCTAACTTTTGAGTAGACATGGTTAGGATTGTGCTCTAAGACCCAGTGAAAATAATGGGGCTTATATTAAATCCTTATATGAGTTTAATATACATAAAAAGTTATAGAGCATATAAATTTAGCTAGGAAATTCAGGGTAAAAGAGCTTTAATTTAGAAAGCGGTGATTCGTTTGTTAGTTCAATCATATCTCCCTCCAAACCTTACAAGGAGAAATTTGGGGGGACGTTGAGGTCGTTTCAATTTGTTTTCAGGCTACGGTCCTAAAGGCTACGGACTTTCTACTTGATCAACACAGCAAGATAGAAAATGGAGCGAAATAGCCTTTTTTTCTGATCTAATGCTGCAGTCCTAAAGACACTTTCCTAGAAATGTCCCACTTTCCACTGAACACAACGGGGCTTACTTTTGAGTAGACGTGGTTAGGATTAGTGCTCTTAACCATAGAACTTCAGGAAGAAACGTAAAGTTCTCCGTTCCACTTTTGGTGATGGTGGTGGTGAAGGTAATAGTAGTAGTAGTAGTAGTAGTAGTAGCAGCAGCAGCAGCAGCAGTAGTAGTAGTAGTAATAATAATAATAATAATAATAATAATAATAATAATAATAATAATAATAATAAACAGCTTACATCTTGCGATGGTATTGATAACAGCAAAGAAAGTGAGATTAAAAGCCAGACATCTCAGGTCCTTGGTAAGAACTCTGTGTTTGGATAAAACAGAACGTCTAATATATATTATTATATGTTAGTATTAATAATAGTATTATTATTAATACTAACATATAATAATATATATTAATACTAATATAATAATAATAATAATAATAATAATAATAATAATAATAATAATAATAATAATAGTGCTGACATCTTCCGATAGGCTAACCAGAATCCTGCTCCTTTCTGTTCTAAGGAAGCAACTTATGGATGTGCTGGAGTGAAGGTTGTGTGTGTGTGTGTGTGTGTCCTACAGAGGTCCAAGTACTCCAGATGTAGTAAAGTCAGAGGGAAAGCCAGCCAGGTTTCCTCTGGCCCCATTCCTGGAGGAGCCAAAGGGGACCAAGCTGTCTGGCTGTCTGGCTGGCTGGGCTGCCGCTGAGGAAGAGGAAGGCAGTGTGAGTCTTCCTCTTTCCCATGGCTCCAAAGCCTCTGCTGGCCTGGCAGGTTCCTCCTGGGCTGGGGTGTGGGTGGAGAGAGGAGCCTGCGGAGGGAGGGAAGAGGCAGCAGAGATGGGTGGTGGGTGTGTTACTCAGAGGTGGGGAGTGGATTTCCTGGAGGAAGTGAATGATAAATTGTATCGATTTTTGTTTTGACACGCACCCATTTTTCAATTCTGGGCGATGAGTGATCAAATAATGCGGCCCGCTGGCTGGCTGGCTGGCTGGCTAATGTACTTGCTGCAGAGAGATAAGGCAGCAGAGCTCGGGCAGGCGGGAAAGAGAGAGAGAATGACTTACTGGAGCAAGATAGAGGAGAGAAACTAGGCAGGCCGTGGGAGAATCTCAGCCTTCCCATGGGGTGGGGTGGGCTGAATGGTCCTTATGACTGGGCATCTCCTGGACGGGTTTCCTGTATCTCATGGAGTCAGAACCTCCAGCCATTCCATGTATCCAGAGATACATTGAACCATCAACCTGGGAGAAGTAAATCCCAATTAAATCAGAAGTCCCATGATAGTCAATGGCGGTTACTCCCAGATTACTCCAAGAAAGGGTCCAATCCTATCCAGTTTTCCAGTGCTGATGCAGTTGTTTGTGCCAGTGGGGGTGTGTGCACTGCATCCTGTACTGCTAGAGGGCCTTCTCAAGGTATGGGAACATGTGTTCCTTACTATGGGACTACTAATACACCAGAGCTGGAAAGTTGGATCGGATTAGGCAATTTAGGCTGCAATGCTAAAGACACACACTGAACACAATGGGGCTTACATTTGAGTAGACGTGGTTAGGACTGTGCTCTTTAGGCTGCAATCCTAAAGACACTTTCCTGGGAGTAAGACCCACTGAACACAATGGGGCTTAATTTTTGAGTAGACGTGGTTAGGATTGTGCTCTTAGGCTGCAATCCTGAAGACACATTCCTGGGAATAAGACGCATTGAACACAATGGGCTTACTTTTGAGTAGACGTGGTTAGGATTGTGCTCTTAGGCTGCAATCCTGAAGACACATTCCTGGGAGTAAGACCCATTGAACACAATGGTAGACATGGTTTGGATTGTGCTCTTAGTCTTCAAAGAGCACATCTGAACGCGAATCGCACAGCCCTGTGTCTAGCTCCAAAAAGGGAAGGTCAAAATCCAAAGCTCTGGAGTCCAGGTGGTCAAGCCAACTTCTTACTTGAGATGCTCAATAATAATAATAATAATAATAATAATAATAATAATAATAATAATAATAATGCCTGCTCTTTTCCTAATTCAATCAGACTATGCCAACCCGTCCAAATGGAGAAATTATTAGTTTTCTGCCTACAAAGGCGGGCAGTGAGTTAGCGCCTATTAGAACCGCGCCTTAATCTCCGAGGAGTCCTAATTAATTCTGCCTCGTTCTTGACTAGCAGGTTCATCAAAGATCTGATTGGAAAGATGTTCATCCTGGGGATATTAATTAAACTCGGCATCATCCGAAGGGGCTTCTATTGAAACAATACCTCATTACCACCGATAAACAAGGGATTTCCAAGATGCCGCAAGCAATACGCAACCCTAGCACTATTCCTAGTGGCAAAATGCAATTTGGGGGAGAGAGAGATTTTGTCCCCCTTGTTGTAGGGAAGGGAAAAAAACAACCTGTCTCCTGCCCCCCGTATCTGCCATGGGTTGCCCACAGCTTAATGATCATCCAAATGACTCTCTTTTTTTTCCCTTTTGCTAAAAAAGACCCCCAAAGTGAGCGTACAGCTGCAGCCCCCAAGAGAGGTCAGCATCATTTCAGTGTATTCTCTTCTTGATTACAAGCCGAGCCCATCAAACACAACATAATTACAGTAATTTCAGGTTTATTTATTCTAATGCAGTTTCCCCATCTCGCGGGTAATTATGAGCAATTTTTTCGCCCAGGGAATCTTTTTTTGCATTAACAAAAGAGATAACGCGCTGAAAGCCAAATTTGCTGCGCATTGAGTAGGGGGGAAGTTGGAGGAGAGGAGAGAATAGGTGCGAGCAGGAGTAGCAATGCGGGCCGGACGGAGTGAGTGAGGGAGTGGAGGGCTGCAAATTGCTTGCAGGTGTAGGGAGCCCGGCTGTCAAAAGGAAGGGGCCCTGCTCCAAATTAGCAAATGCACAATGTTGAAGTAATGAAGACAGACTTGGCCGGATCGCCAAACAACAGATACCGCTTTAGTATGTCCTACTAGGGGGAGGAAGAATTAAAAAAAAACCAAAAAACACAACAAACCCATTGCAACTCACTCCTCCCCTTCCTGGCATTAAAGACCCCCTCAATAGTCAGGGACATGTCAGTCTCCCAGCAAAGCCCAGCTGGATTCTCTGAGTTGGGAAGGAGTTGCATATAGAAAAAGTCCTACTCGGATTACATACATCTGTCTTCTTTATTCCCCACAAATCTATTTCCAGAGGAGTCTGAAAAACCACCTTGTCTTTGAAACCACTCTCAGGTCAAGAAACCACTTCTCTCTCTCTCTTTCTCTCACACACGCTCTATCTATCTATCTATCTATCTATCTATCTATCTATCTATCTATCTATCTATCTATCTATCTACAGGGTGATCACATGTCATAACCAAAAAAAGAGGACAAGGACCCCCAAAATGTTTGGGGAGCCATATATATGCTACATACACATACCCTTATGTGTGTGTGTGTGTGTGTACAGACAGACAGACAGACAGATAGATAGATAGATGGATAGATGGATAGATGGATAGATGGATGGATGGATGGATGGACAGAGGAAATGGATATCAGATCGCATACAAACACACCAGGCTGCAATCCTAACCACACTTTCCTGGAAGTAAGTACTATTGACTGACTTCTGAGTAGACATGCTTAGGATTGCACAGTAAGTCTCACTGAATACAATGGTCCTTACTTCTGTGTAGACATAAAAAGGATTAGGCTGCAAGTCCATCTAATTGGATTTTTAAGAGCATGCTCAATGTATCTGCAAAACTGAGAGCCCAATCCTATGCACGTCTACTGGGAGGTCAGTCCCATTAGAGTCAATGGGACTTCCTCCCCAAGTAACTGTGGCTAGGAGGGCAGACCAAATTCTTGACATCTGCGCAAATGATCAAAGCAGAGAAAAGGGGCAATCAAACCATGAGGTGACTTCCTCATTCTTGCAGGGTCCCTTGATTTGCCCCAGCTTTACATCCTGTCTCTTTTTCTGTACAGTGTTGCAAACAACTATGAAGGCCTTGGGATAGGTACTTGATCCTCCCTCCCTCCCACTGCTGGATCAGTATCACCAGCCAGTGTGCTTCACATAGCCACACAACGCTCCAGAGCCAGGCTCTGGTTGGGATCACCCTGGAGTTCACATCACAGCAGGGGATCAGAGAACAAAAACTGGCTGCTTGGGGAACCATATGTATGCCACATACACATACTCTTATAGATAGATAGAGAGACAGAGAGACAGATATACTCAGATGCATATACACATATAAATGTACTTTTACATGCACACATAAGCATATCTATCTATCTATCTATCTATCTATCTATCTATCTATCTATCTATCTATCTATCTATCTATCTATCTATCTATCTAGTTGGGATCACCCTGGAGTTCACATCACAGCAGGGGATCAGAGAACAAAAACTGGCTGCTTGGGGAAGCATATATATGCCACATACACATACTCTCATATATAGATAGAAATAGATATAGACAGATAGACAGATACAGATATAGATATACTCAGATGCATATACACATGTACATGTACATATACACACAAACAAATCTATCTATCTATCTATCTATCTATCTATCTATCTATCTATCTATCTATCTGTCTGTCTGTCTGTCTGTCTGTCTGTCTGTCTGTCTGTCTTTGTGCGTGCTCTCTCTCTCTGATTCCTCCTTATCTTTCTACCACTGTGCTATAAATCCTCAGGAATCAATTTGCTTCTGGATTCCCCCCCCCCCCACACACACACACGTGTGTTAATAATCTGTCACAACTGACCAGAAATGTTGCTGGAAAAATCAGCTGGGATCCAGAGATCCCACTGTATCCACAGAACCAGGACAGGATGGGGGTGGGGGGAGATCAGGCAAGCCACCCCCTTAACCAGAAATGGAAATAGTGTCCCCGACTTACCTTGGAGGTTGATTTCCATGCAGCCTGGGTCCCATTTCTGGAAGGGGGAGTCAGGTTGGCAGGTAGCAGGGAGAAGTTGCAGGGGAAGCAGGAGCCCGGGTGGGACGGGGGTGAGAAGCAGCAGTGGCACCGGATCAAGAGTCCAGGGATCCCCCCAAAATGTGGGCAGCAGATGCCTGGCAGCCCCGATTCCTGTGCCTGTGAGCGCAGCTCCGCTCTTGCCAGGATATCACTGAAATTTTCTGCTATATAGCCCCTGTCTTTATAGCTGATGGGGAAAAAAATTGCAGATTATTAGCATAAATGTTTACTCTTCATTACGCTGATGACATTGTGCACTCGAGATCTTGGTAATCTTTGGGAAAATTATGAGTAATTTTTAAAAATTTTAAAGCAGCAGCAGTTACCGTGCAATTCAGGCTAATTCTGCGTAGGCTCCGAACGGATATAATTATCGAGGAGTCAAGATGTTATGCTAAAAACTATGCATTGATATTCCCATTTATTATGTACATACAACTTTGACAATGTTGATGCTTGAAATAGCAGGAAATTGTCTTGCGCAAAAATTACACAGTCCATATTAGGACATGCGAAATTGCGAAGAATTATAGAGTAATTGCAGGCTTTCAGATAGGAGAGCCGGAATGCTCCAAACTCGTGCAAATGTGGATAAAATTACAGATCAGAGCAAAAAATGAGGGGAGAGGAGAGGAAAAAAAAGAAGAAAAAGAAAGAAAAAAAGGGGGTCTGGGATTTTTCAAGTTGGCTATAGGATTCCGGAAGTGTCTAATGCCACATGATTGCTGCAGCTTTAGGGGAAAGAGATGCATGCCTCAAATAGGCTGCTTTAATTGGATTTCTTGGGTGTTCTCCAGGCCCCCCCCTTTTTTAATAGGGCCAAATGAGCAAATTGCTGCCCAATGGCCAATGCTTCCCCCCCTAACCCCCCACTCCAAGTTCCAGAGGGAGATGATGCCCTGATCTCAGGTTGCATTCCAGGGTGACCCCTCCAGTCTGGGGAAAGGAAGATGAGAGGGAGGGAAGTTAATTACAGCACATTACCTTCCCCCACACCAGCCCATCCTGCCTCCTCCTCCTCAACTGGGGCGATGGAAACACCAGGCACGTTCGCCTCCCCAGCCAGGAGGGCAGCAGGAAGGAAGGAAGGGGGATACCCATCCAGGCTAAAGATGAGAAGGTTGAAGGGGGTTGGGGGAGCACCAACAAGAAGTCCCAACCCTGATCATTCTGGAGAAAGCAGGGTGGGTTGGGGGAGAGGGGCGTGCACGTGTGAACGAGTCAATCATCCCCACTACTCTCTCCGAAGGAGGAAAACGGGGGGTGTAGGTGGAAAGATGAGCCTCTTTTTTCTTTTTTTCTTTTTAAAGCAGTCGACTTTTAGGCTTGGGCATGTGAGGTTTCCTCCCCACCACTCCCAGAGCAACCTTTTTCAAGATAAATAAATGCATGATCTGAAAGGGGCTCATTATTGCTGAAGGCATCTCTTGCCTGCCTGCTTGCTTGTTGGATCCCAATCGGCTTCCAGAGAGAGAGAGAGAGAGAGAGAGACAGACAGACAGACAGACAGACAGACAGACGTGATATGAAGCGATGTCCATGTTCCCCCTGGCATGTTCTGGTATGATTGGAGTCAAGAAAAGCAGCCAGCCTCACCCACAATGAAAATACTACTAACAAAAGAATTGACCTCTCAGATCTCCCACTAAACTTCATCTTGAAGCATCAAGAAGATCCCCCCCCCGCAGGAGTGTCAGATCAGAAGAACCCAAGTCCGTCCGTCCGTCCGTCCGTCCATCCATCCATCCAATTTCCTTTCTTTCTTTCTTTCTTTCTTTCTTTCTTTCTTTCTTTCTTTCTTTCTTTCTTTCTATCTATCTATCTATCTATCTATCTATCTATCTATCTATCTATCTATCTACAGGGTGATCACATGTCATAACCAAAAAAAGAGGACAAGGACCCCCAAAATGTAGGACACCCAAGAAGAATGTAGGACATGACCAAAACAAGCGACAAACATTCATATAGTGCTTTCATGTGGTAAACGTAAACACTATGTCACTTATTAAATTTAAAACTATTATTTGTCATTTTTAACATAAAATTTATTAATGACAAGAAGGCTATATGCTGCTTGGAGGACAATGAAGGTTTTTTCCAGGACACAAGGCCATGAAGTAGAAAAAGGTCATACATTCATTCTATCTGTCGTGTGTGTCTGTCTAGTTCTAGAGCTAGAAATTAGAATCTAGAATTAAAACATCTAGATCTAAAAATGGGGTCTTCTCTTCAGCTCCCAGAGGGAAGGGCCAGAAACATCCCATCTCAGGGCATCTCTGGACTCCTTCCTGATACGTCCTTTCAGCGCTGAAAGACTAGGAACCCAATCCCATACAGGTCTACTCAGAAGTAAATACCATTATAGCCAACAGAAATTACTCCCAGGTAAGAGTGGATAAGATTGCCGCTTCACAGCCCAGTCCTATCCACTCTTTCTTGGGAGTAAGCCCCATTGACTCTGATGATACTTACTTCTGAGTAGACAAGGATACGATTGGGCTCCAAGTCACTTTAGGCTTAGGACGTCTCCCTGCCTTCAGCCATGTATAGTTTCCCTGTGCTTACTCTAGGGCTCACTTATAGTTTCCTTAGTACTCTAAGGCTACAATACTAACCACACTTTCCTGGGAGTAAGTACTACTGAACTCAATGGGACTTACTTCTGAGTAGACATGCTCAGGATTGCACGGTAAGGCTTATAGTATCCTTACTGATGCATGTAAGAGGCTAGTAATTGCATGGTTTGGCACTACTTTTCTAGTTCCCTGCTAACCCAGCTACCATTCCTGAAGGTAGTACAGGATTGTCTGCTTGGAGTAGTCATACCCCATATATCACCCTCTGGATCTGTCGAGTATTTTCCCCAAGTGTTAACTTGCAGCATCCAAACCCCATTTAATGCTTGGTTCAACCAGCTGGTATCTAAAGAAACGAAATCATTCAAGAAATCGAACCGATAAATCAGTTCAGTCGCCTTACGACAGCTTTAAGTCTCCGCATATTAGAATTATTAAATTGTTAGAATTATTAAATATTAGAATTGACTTTTTTCCCTCTACTTCTTTTTGGGAGTTTCTTCTTTACTGATCCACACTTTCCTGGGCGTAAGCCCAATTGACTATAATGTGACTTACTTCGGAGTAGACATGCAGAGGATTGGGCTCTTAGAGGGTTGCGAGCCCAACATAATTCACAAACAAAGCAGACTTTCGGTCGTTTTTAGAAATAATAATAATAATAATAATAATAATAATAATAATAATAATAATAATAATAATAATATTTAGGAAGAAAAGGAATATATCCTTTTTTCTTTTTCGTTTTAATATTTACAACTGAAAACCGCCTTGATTGAACTGCGGAAAGGCGGTGTATCAATACAGTAACACAACAGAACCTAACCCTACAATCCAGAGTAACTACGGGAGCACGTAAGAGACATTACGTGTACCCGTAGTTACTGCACTACCTAGTGAAAACCTATGGGAAATTCATATTGCAATCCAGAGCAAATTGTTCTTACACCGGAGCAAAGACTCCACGTAGTTACTCTGGATTGCGCCCTTAGTCTTGTTGCAGTCTGGAAGTAGTCGAATGATTAGGGATTGAATAGTAGGGAGTTAGTAGTGGAGTGATATTAGGAAAAACCTTTAATCATGCTTCCTCTCCATCACTTGAAAGGCCTGTGGCAAGATTAAGAGCACAATCCAAACCATGTCTACTCAAAAGCCCCATTGTATTCACTGGGTCTAACTCCCAGGAAAGTGTCTTTAGGATTGCAGCCAAAGATGGAAAGAGATGGGCACTTTTTAGAAACACGATCCTATTTCTTCACACAAAACCAAAAAGTACTCTTGGTGTAGAGTAGACTTAGAATACAATCCTAACTATTTCTACTCAAAAGTAAGCCCCTTTGTGTTCAATGGGTCATACTGCCAGGAAAGTGTCTTCAGGATTGCAGCATGAGGCTGCAATCCTATCCACAATTTGCTGGGAGTAAGACTGCAATCCTAAAGACACTTTCCTGGGAGTAAGACCCATTGAACACAAAAGTGCTAACTTTTGAGTAGACATGGTTAGGATTGTGCTTTAAGTCCCATTGATTCTCATGGGGCTTCCTTTCGAGTAGACATGTGAGTCCATTTCAAATGAAGTCCTAGACTTGCAAGCCTATCCACACTTTCCTGAGAGTAAACTCATTGACTACAATAGGACTAGCTTCTGAGTAGACAGGCATGATAGGATTGGGCTCTCAAGAAGCGAAAAGTGGACACTTCGGTTTCTCACTAAACACAAGGGTTATTTTCCAAACCGCCATAGGAGAAGCTTGGGAATTGGTTACCCACAATCAAATTTTCTAATTATAGTTATACCCCAAACACAGACCAGAGCAAGGTCTCTGGTCCTCAATTTACCTCCTCCTCAATTGCAATAACTCTGGGTGTGCATTGTGTGAACACAGCATCTGACAGCCCAATCCCACGCATGTCTACTTAAAAGTAAGCCTCACTGTGTTTAATAGGGCTTAGTCCCAGGACAGAGTGGACAAGATTGGAGCCTGAATTTCTCTCTCTCTCTCTCTCTCTGTGTTCATGGGTGTCTATGGCTGTAATGCTCTACACCAGTGGTCTTTGCCATTTCAGCCCTGAACCCCCTTTCAATATTTGGAATCTGTCCAGGACCCCCCTGTCAAACCTGCCACCCCCTATCTGGGACACAAGGTTGGAAAAGAGGACCTGTCCTGGAAAAAGAGGAGATATGGTCATTCTGCCGCCAAGTCCCCATGCTCTCTCCCACTCCACTGTCCCCAACCCACAGGTTCTCTCTTACCCCCAACTGCCCTCAAGCCCCCAGACTCACTCCCACCCCACTGCCCCCAACTGTCACATGCGCTCACACACATGCACACACCTTTCATCCCATGAACTCATTCACACATCCACAACACACATACCCACTCCATGCACTCATACGTATATACACATGCATACAAATAAACACACACACATCCCATGCACTTTCACACATGCATACACACACATGCATACACATATACACACACAACCCATGGACTCTCTCTCACACACACACAAAACCCATGCACTCTCTCACACACACACACATTCACACACACAACTCATGCAGTCTCACACACATACACATGCATACACATATACACACACACACACAAAACCCATGCACTCACACACACAAACACATGCATACACACACACAACCCATGCACTCACACACACATGAATACTCACACAACCCACGCACTCACACACACATACACACACACACACACACACACAACCCATGTACTCCCACACACATAAACCACAGAAGGCGGATTTAGAAGGCACTTGTCAGGGCTCAGGCTGTGCCTGCAGCAAGAGGCCTTTGCAGAGCAAAGGGGAGTTTGGCTGCACTCCCTTTTTTCTCCTCCCCAAGCCTGGCTGCCCCCTTCTTTCTGAGCACAGCCCCCCCCCAAAATGTAGGCCACCCAAGAAAAGTGTAAAACATAACAAAATAAAAGCTCAAAACCCTTGTGAATATTGCTTTCATGCGCTTAATTTAAATACTATATCACTGAATCTTACATTTAAAATTATTTACAATTTATTACACATAATTTATTAATTCCAAGCAGGCTATAGGCTGCCTGCTCACAAGGTAAAGGAGGACAATGAATAATGTTTTTTTGCCAGGACACATGGATAAAAAGAGAATGTGTCCTGGAGAAAGAGGAGATTGATTAAAAAATAAATAAAAACAGTCTTAAACCGCCCCCCCCCCCAAAAGTATTAAAACCCCAGAGGGATTGGGACAGGAAATGAAACTTGGGGAGAGGGGGAAGAATTTCACATTACTGGTAGTTTCTATTATTTTCGGTGTTGGTGGGGGGGGGGGGGGCTGCATTCTGGATCACTTATAAGCTCCAGGTGGCTTGGATCAGGGCCATGCTTGAAGCCTTGCATCCCCTGGACTGACCTTCCACACCAGCCAAAGTGTTTGCTTACTCGTGAGTAAACGTGGCTGTGCAGTTTACGTTTAATGGAGCTCTATGTAAAGGGGAAGCTTAGAGGCTGGAACTTCCTTCTGGGGTGATTTGGGGGGCTATGCTCATTGGAACAGGACCCTTCTGGTGTCCTTGGATTGCTCTCAGCCTGCCCTTTCCAATGGACTATGGCACATTTGCCTACCCGCTAGTAAAGCAGTGATATAAATTAGTTTCGTTTTCCCTATGCATATTTTTGCTTTTAGGGTTTTTTGGCCATAACGTTTGATAGGAAGGAACTATTTCGAAATGGATTGTTGTGTTGGATTCAGCTCGTCAAGACGAATCCAATGACATATGACATGATGGGGTACTGCGCATCATCCAGAAATTGATTTTTGGGGGTTTCCAGGATAAGATGGTGGTCCCTCAGTCTTTGCGATCCCCCTGTGGGTCGCGACCCCCACTTTGAAGACCTCTGTTCTACACACAAGTTCCAGGGAGTAACCCTTATCAACACAATGAGATTTACTGAAATACCTATGTATGTATGTATGTATGTATGTATGTATGTATGCCTGCCTGCCTGCCTGCCTGCCTGCCTCTGGCCTTGAGTGATCCTATGTTGATTTCAGAGAGAGCCTGGTTGGTCACAGCCTAAGAGGACTTTCCTGGGAGTAAGTCCCATTGAACTAAATGGAATTTACTTCTGAGTGGACCCTAATTGGATTGCACTAAGACTGCAACCCTAAAGACACTTTCTGGGACTAAGGGTGCAATCCTACAGACACTTTCCTGGGAGTAAGACCCACTGAACACTATGGGGCTTACTTTTGAGCAGACATGGTTAGGATTGTGCTCTAAGACGCATTGAACACACTGGTGCTTACTTTTGAGTAGAGACGGTTAGGATTGTGCTCATAGTGTCTAAATTAAGTCAATGAAAGCTATATACTGTGTATGTGTATTACACACATACACACACAAATATATATAAGCAAGTATATACTGTATAAATATATATGTAAGTATATATAAGTATACACAACACTTAAATATCTCATATATATAAGTGTGTATATACAAACATATATGTAAGTATATAAAAGAACAGTGGTACCTCGCTTAACAAGTGTTTCACATAAAGAGCAAAAATTTCCAAGAAATCTTGCTTCACATAACAAGTTCCGCTTCACTTAAAGAGCAGTTATACAGCCCTGGCACTCTGCACAGAGGCTCTTTAAAAGGGCTGCCGGCCAGCACTGCTGCCTCTAACTGCCCCCAACTTGGGGGCAGTTGCTTGGAGGTGCCAGAGGCAGCTGCCCCTAATTGCCCCCAAGTGCCCCAGCTGACCACATTGAACCTCCAGCAGTAGCCCAGGTAAGCCTCCCAGGAAAGTGTCTTTGATTGCAGTCTCCTACCTATGTCTACTCAGAAGTAAGCCCCATTGTGTTAAATGAGGCTTACTCCCAGGAAAATGTCTTTGATTGCAGTCTCTTAACCATGTCTATCCAGAAGTAAGCCCCATTGTGTTAAATGGGGCTTACTCCCAGGAAAGTGTCTTTAGGACTGCAGCCTAAGTAGACTTCATAGGATCATGCACATTGAATGCATGTTTTGAATTCAATCCCAGTGTTTTGTCATCATTTTTACATCCAGTTAATATTTTTATATGAATATTTTGGGGGTTGTAGAACCAATCGCCTGAGTTTCCATTGTTTTCTATGAGAAAATCTGCTTCACTTAAAGAGCGTTTCACTTAAAGAGCATGCCTCTGGAACGAATTAAGCTCTTTATGTGAGGCACCACTGTATATACAACACTTGTATATCTCATATATATAAGTGTGTACACACACACACACACACATATATATATAAGTATATATAAAAATACATACATATGTAAAAGTACACACACACACATATATATAAAGTAGTTTTTGTCATGTCCTACATTTTTCTAGAGTATCCTACATATGTCCACTTTTTGGGGGGAATGATGGCATATGGTCCCCCTGGGGTGGTTCCTGGCAGGAGTGCAGGGCTCGCCCTTTGCTTTCCCGTCTCATTTTTCAACAGGCCCCTCTGCGGCCAGGCAGGAGAGGACGGGAGAGGAGAGCACCGGGGCTGACAGAGGCTCCTTGTCTTGGAGAGTGTGGGAAACGCAGCCCAGCGCCGCGCCTGGGGCGCCTCTGGAGACTGGAGCGGAGCCCCCTAGCCTGGCTGGGCTGGGCTGGTCTGCAGGGACAGATCCTCACTCTGCCCCCCCCCACACTCCAGCCCCCTCTGGCTTCCTCCCTGCCCTCTCCCCCCTTTTGGCTCTAGGGTGACCAGATGTCATGCCCACAAAAGAGGACCACAAAATGTAGGACACCCAAGGAAAATGGAGGACATGACAAAGATAAACAGTCAAATCCTCATATATATTGCTTTCAGGTGTTCAATTGTGTTCCATAATACTTACTCCCAGGAAAGTGTAGTATGAACTGCAGCCTATATGAGTTGTTAAATGTAAAACTGTTGCACAATTTTTAACAACTATTTATTATACTGCTACTACTACTACTACTACTATAATTTGTTACACAGTTTATAAATTCCAGTAATTCTCCATGCTGCCTGCCAAACTAGGAAAAGGAGGACAAGGAAGATTTTTTTGCAGGATACAAGGGTAAAAAAGAGTGTATGTCCTGGGAAAAGAGGACAGATGGTCACACTGCCAAATCTGTGCATGTCTATTCCGAAGGAAAGAAATCCCATTATCGTCAGTCCTGCAAACCTGGACACACTTTCCTAGAGAGTAAACCTTTTGTCTATAATGGGATTTACTTCGAAGTAATCATGCACAAGAAGGGGCTCTCAGGCTGCAATCCTAGACACTCTTTACTAGAGAGTAAAGCTATTGTCTATAATGGGATTTACTTCGGAGTAATCATGCACAAGAATGGACTCTCAGGCTGCAATCCTAGACACTCTTTACTAAAGAGTAAACCTATAGTCTCTATAATGGGATTTACTTCGGAGTAATCATGCACAAGAATGGGCTCTCAGGCTGCAATCCTAGACAGACTTTACTAGAGAGTAAACCTATTGACTGGGAAGGAAGAACAGAACAAGAAGTGCCACTGTTTGGGTGCCGCCCGCCTGCCGGGCTCCCTCTTGCCAGTGCTTCCAGTCCAGACTTATTCTCCGCCTGGGGCTTTGGGGGGCTTCCTCTTCCTCCTCCTCCTCTTCCTCCTCCTTTTCTCCTGCAGGTTCTTCCGCACAGCGTTCAGAGTTGTAGACAAAAAAGGCTTGGATAGATCTCAACCTCACAGCACCATCACTGAAGATAGAAAGGAAAGCTGCCCAAGGGAAGACAATAGCAGGATGGTGTAGTGGTTAGAGAGAACTGGACTTGGCCATGAAGCTTCCTGGGTGACCTTGGGCCAGCCACTCACTCTCAGCCTCACCTACCTCATAGGGTTGTTGTGTAAGCCACCCTGAGCATTTAGGCTGGCATGGGAAAGGTGGGGTATAAATCCTATACATGAATACAACAGCACTTAATCTACACGTTTCTCTCTAGGCTGTTGATCATCTGAATAATTTGAGTTACTTTGGCAAAAGGAGGACAACAAAAAAAAAACCAAGAAGGCTTGGTGGGCCCCTAACTGGGAAATATTATCCATCCTTCACCCTCCCTCCAGATTCCTCCTCCATCCCATCCTCTAGGTTCCTGCAAGGAATTTTATTTCTTATCCACCTAGTATGGGGAGCAGAGCCTCAAAAAAGGATCACCTCCAAGGAGAAAAGATGGCAAAGGATGGCCACACTTCTCTTTTAAGAAACAGAACAAATTCTTTTTCTAGGCCATTTTTGGTGGGAAAAAAGTAGATCTGGATTGACAGCAGAGATGTAGCAAAAGGATGTGTATCTGCTTCCCTGAATGAAAATAATCATTGAACCACCAGAGGTTACACTTGGTAGGGACCTTGGAGTTAGAAACTCCACAGTCATATTCATGTCTACTCAGCAGCAATATTGGACTTAGATTACTATTCCATTATATGGGACTTAGACAGACCTGGGAGTTGTATAGATTGACTATAATGGAATTAAGTAGACATGCCTAAGGTTGGACTCTTACTCCCTTGAAAGTGTATTTAGGATTGTCACCCAGTTTTCCAGGGCTTGAAAAACATTCAGAACAGAATATACCCCCCAAATCAATCAAGTCCCTGCAATCAATCAATCAATCAATCAACGGTATTTATATACCATTTTTCAACGAAATTTTCTCAAAGTGGTTTATAGAGAAAATGAAATTATAGTAAAACCTTGGATTGAGAGTAACGTGATTGAGCGTGTTTTGTAAGATAAGCAAACATTTCTATTAAATTTTGACTTGATATACAAGCTTGTAATGACCTTTGGTTTTAAACAAATAAACGGTTTGTACTTTGATATACAAGCAATGTCTTGATAAACAAGCAAAAAATAGTCCCAGCTGGAATATGGCTGGTTTTGGTGCTCCATCAGCACCTCCTCAGCCTCACCAGAAAGACCAGCCTATGCATGTCTACTCTGAAGTAAGCCTATTACTGTTACCAGGGCTCACTCCTATGTAGAGGGGGCAATGGAAAGGAGCTTGAGACATATCCTTGCATGTCTACTCTGAAGTAAGCCCTATTATAATCAGCGGGAGTCAGTCTGTGTAAGGGGAGCAGATTGCAGCCCTGAAGATCTGAGAGACCAAGTGCAGGTTAATTTGTTTTATTTTTCTTCATATTTTGTATTTTCTTTATTATATGACAGTATTGTAATCATTTTTATATGAATATTTTTGAGTTGTGGAATGAATCACCAAATCTCCATTATTTCTTATGGGAAAATTTGCTTTGACATACAAGCATTTTGGATTACAAGCATGCTTCCAGAAACGAATTGTTTCACTCGTTTGTGAACGAATTTTTGGTTCACCATATTTATGGGATCACCATATATATATATATATGGATCACCAAATATAACCATACTGTATGCCCCATAATAATATCCCAGCAAGCCGCCAGTTAGTCCTTCCCTGTATTCACAGCCACTTCCAGCAGAATGGGAAGGCAAGGCTGGACTGATCTGCAGCCCTCTCTGTGCCTGGCTTTCAAAGAGGGAAGCAGCAGCCAGAAGACAGACTCCCTCCTCCTTGCTGGTGGCGCCAGAGATCAGTAGGGAGGGGGGGACTGCTGAGTGATCCAGGGCTGCCTGTTTGCCTTCTTCTGGAAGGGACTGGCTTGCCTGGAGGGGACTCCCTCCCCTCCCCCTGGTCTGTCCTATCCAGGATGCACCACCCCCAGTGTGCAACAAGTGTAGGTATAGCAAGAGGCTGCAATCCTAAACACACTTTCCTGGAAATAAGCCTCATTGAATATAATGGGTCTTACTTCTGAGTAGACAGGCATAGGATTGCACCCTCAGATGTAGAAACTATTTAATAAGTGATATACAGTGTAATCTATATGTGTCTACCCAGAAGTAAGTTCCATTGAGTTCAATGGGGCTTTCTCCTAGGAAAGTGCTCTTAGTTTTGCAGCCAATCCTAACCATGTCTACTCAAAAGTAAGCCCCATTGTGTTGAACGTCTTTAGGATTGCAGCCATAGTGTTTAAATTAGTCAATATATAGGAGTGTTTATAGCTGTTATTTTGTCATGTCCTACATTTTTCTTGGACACCCTACACTTTGTGGCTTGTCATCTTTTTTGCAGTTATTTCCTTATTAGATTTCTAATCTAATAAATTACCTCTCTCTTCGAAGGGCACCCAAGGTGGCGAACAATCACTAAAAGGCACCAAAAATACAATTAAAACCAGTAAGATATGATTAAAAAAAATAAAATACCATTTAAATAGTATAAAATGTCATGCCGATTATGGATAAAATATCAATTTATGACATATGGTCATCCTGTCCCAACTGTGCAGCTGCCACAGTGTTGGAAAGTTTGATAGGATTGTGCCTTTTTTGGGTATTAGGAAAAAAATAAATTAACAACCTTAACTTTAAATGAGGCGTTTCTAGCAATTCCAATTTCGACTTTAGGGCTTAGAAGAAGAAAAAGTTCTCAGAAAGCAGAACTGACTGACCAAAACCACGTGCAAACAATAATTTATTTAAATAATCTCTTCATATTGTAAAAGTAACATTGAGTAATGTTTTGTTTGTTTTTTGTAATAAATAACCAAGAAAATACCTTTTTTGTTTTTTTATGTTGGTTTAAACAACGAGGAAAAAAAATCAGTAGCTTATTATTTTTGACAGTGAAGAGGAAACAGAACAATAAAGTATGGAAGCTGCCCAGAGAGAAAGAGAGAAATTGTGGCATTAACAAATTTTGGCTCACAAAACATAAACAAATACAGGCCGTGGAACTGAACTTTTTTCCTCCCTTTTTTATACAAAGAAGCGGCCAGAGGAAAGTCAGCACAAACAGCTTTATTACAAACATAGTTTTTCTTTGCGAAGAAAAAATCCTGCAAACATTTCAAAAAAAGATAATTTAAACACAGCTGGGTTCCTTTTTCATTTTTAAATATCTACATATAAAAATTATTTCTCTTTTTCTCAACATCAAAATGAGGTCATCTGCAAAGGCACCTATAAAAACGTTTACAAAAATAATACTAAAAAATTAAATAAGAAATTCTGCACTGGTGATACAATGGAAAATGAGGAAAAGTGAATTTTGTTTAAAAAAAGTAAGGAATGTATTTGCTGAAACCTAGAGGGGAAAAAAACTCAAGGCAGATGAAAGAGGAAGGGATGTAAAAGACAGGGGGGGAAATAACCCTGAAGGGGAAAAAAATCAGTGGAAAATTTTGGAACCAGTTTGCCACCACGGCTTTAACCAGATCCCATGGTTGTCAGGCGCTGGCTGAATGAGGAGTGTTCTGAACTGAAGTTGTGTAAAAAGGGAATGCAGTCAGACTCTGATTCAATCCAAAACTTCAGGCTAGGCTCACCCTTGGTGTATCAAGAACCATAAGGTGTGGAGCAGTTGTTGAACCATATTGGAGTGGGGTGGGATAAAGTATTGATTCTTCAACAAAGCACCAGGAGTTGTGTTATCTCAGGTCCGCAGGGGCTGGGAACAGAGAGTGAACAGGACTGCTTCTGTCTGGGTCTCCCCTTGCTCTGTATGTGTTTGGTTGTGGGGGGGGGAGTATTACAAAATTGATTTTCATCCACTGTGCTGTGGCACACCAGTGGGCTCCCCCAATGTCTGTAAGTGTGCCGCAGTGCTGGATTAGATCAATGATTTTCAACCACTGTGCTGTGGCACACTGGTGGGCCCTAAAAGGTCTGCAGCTGTGCCACAGTGCAGGGTTAGATCAGTGATTTTAAACCAGTGCCATAGCACACCAGTGGGCCCACCCAGTCTGTAGATGTACCGCAGTGCAGGGTTATATCAATGGTTTTCAACCACTGTGCTGTGGTACACCAGTGCCCCCCCCCCAAAGTCTGCAGGTGTTAGATCACCACAATCAACTGTGCTGTGGCACACTGGCAGGTCCCCAATGGTCCGCAGGTGTGCCACAAGTGTTTGGTGGAGGATCATCTCTTATCAGGGGTTAGAGTCACCCACAACAGCATGGCGTGCCATGTCTATGGTCTGATGATGTGCCCTTGGCCTAACCAAGGGCCTTGAGAGATGAAAAGGCTAGAAAATGGCTCCTGCACTGATGGCTGAGCTGTGGTGATGATGATGGTGGAGGTGAGGGTGATGCTGGTGAGACTGCCCTTGCTGCAGGATTGGGGCAGCAGCACTGGAGGCCTGGTGATACCAGGAGTAGTTGCCCAGGAAAGCAGCAGCTGGGCCTCCAGGACCTCCAGGACTGGAGCCAGCACTGCTGCCCCCACCAGTTCCCCCATTGCCCATTCGCTGTGGGTGGGGGGCAAAGTCCCATGTCAGGGTGGCAGAAGCTGGGGGTGAGGAGGAGCAAGGTGGGGAAGTGCTGCCCACTGAGGAGGAGGCCACGACATGCTGGTCCGTGGGGAGCTCACCACTTTTCCACATCTTCTTGAACTTGGAGCGTCTGTTCTGGAACCAGATCTTCACCTGGGAAGGAGGAAAAGAGGTGGCCATGATGAAAGGGGGGGAAGCAGCCCCATTACCACCACCACCCATGTCATCACCATTTTCATGTCACCAAAGCACAACAGGAGCCCTTCCCACACAACATGACACCCCCTGCCTTGACCCTTCCCCATCCAAATCCACTCCCTCCTTACAGCCCCAGGACTAGTTCCTGCCTCAAGAAGAGGAAAGGAGCTCCACCATTTTGAGGCCCCAAGAAGCCTACTCTCTGGCTGTGTTTGGACTAGGCCATTCAGCCAGGAGGAGGTGGGGGTGATACCCACCACAGAAGCCCCACTCTCTGTCTCACTCCCCTTCTACAGCATCCTTGACAGGCTCTAGCTTGCCAAAGTTTGGTTGGGGCAGTCTCTGAAGAGTTGCACTGGGGGGGTTTTGGGGGTGGGGTGGGCTTCATGGCTGTTTGGGGTTCCAATGATGGGGTGCTGTGAGGTATTGTTGGAGGTTGGTTCCATTATGGTACAACACAACCTATGGGTTGGAGTGGCACAAGGGATTTACAGTCTAATCCTAAGCATGCCTACTCAGAAGTAAGTCAATGGGGCTTACTCCCAGGTAAATGTGACTAGGATTACAGGGCTCAAAGCTTATTCCCTGATAGGTATGACTAGGATAGTAGTGGGGCTCAAAGCTTACTCCCAGTTGAGACTAGGATTGCAGGGCTCATGGCTTACTCCCAAGTAAGTGTGACTAGGATTGCAGAGCTCAAGGCTTACTCCCAGGTAAGTGTGACTAGGATTTCAGGACTCAAGGTTTACTCCTAGGTTAAGTGTGACCAGGATTGTAGGGCTCAAGGCTTATGCCCAGGTTAAGTGTGACCAGGATTGCAGGGCTCAAAGCTTTCTCCCAGGTCAGTGTGCATAGAATTGTAGCCTTAGGCAATTCACACTTACTATCCACTCTTACTAGGAGTAAATCCATTTGATAATAGGACAGATTCTAACTAGAGATCATTAAGATTGGGCTTGAGGTCTGCAATCCTTTCTACCCTACTTGCAAATAAAAGGAGTTACTTTATTGCCTTACTGCAAATAAAGGGAGTTACTTTTAAGTAGACCTGTATAGGATTGGGCTCTGCAGGAAATTATGGTTAGGATTGCAGTCTTATTTGTGTGTGTGTGTGTGTGTGTAATTTTTGATAAAACTATCCTCAATTCAGTTGCACTAATAAATGAATTGCCTTCCCTCCCCAGTGCCTTTAGCATAGGTTGCCCTGCTCAAGACTGGATCCTTTTGTACACCTCCGGAGCTTCTGTTCTTCATTCAGTATATTTTGCAAGAGCCGAAGAAGAAATAGGAGCACTTTGATATTTTGTGCTTCCATGGATGGTGCACAGGAAAGACCCTTATGTCAGCTGCGGGGAAGGCAGAGCATCTTGCCTAAAAGGTGTGTAAACTGTGAGAACTAAAGTGTTTACCTTAAGTGGGTGATAATACCCTATGTCCATCTACTCAACAGTACAGTCTACGATCTGGCAAAGAGGTATTTTCCTATAACACTGACTTCAAAGTCAGGCTGTAATCCTATCAACAAGACCTGGGGAATAATCCCCATTGGTTATGACTGGACTTACTCCTAAGTGGAGCTGCATAGGGTTGGGATCTCAATGTCATTGGAACTCAGATGTTCTACATCTACATACAGTACAGAACATCCATTAGCCATTAATTGTTTTCATTTTCTTGTAAACCACTATGTGAACTTTTTAGGTGAAAAGCGATATATAAATAACATATCTATTAATTGTGTGTGTGTGTGTGTGTATATATATATATAAAATCTATATTATATATAATATCTATCTATCTATTGATAGATATTATATATAATATAGACAGTATACTCTACATACAGTATACATATAGATATATTGATAGATATTCTATATCTACATACTGTATTTCTTCAAAGATATATACAGTACTGTATAGGGACTGAGCTATTTTAAGATCCAGATTTCAGCCCACCCGGTTTTGACAGCAGCGCGATCCCTTTGCAGACGTCCCATTACTCAGAATGAAATATGTTCTCATGAGCCCAATCCTATACATGTCTACTTAGAAGTAAGTCCCATTATAATCAATGGAGTTTACTCCCAGGAATGTGTGGGTAGGATTGCAGCCTTAATCTTTCCCACTGGGAATCAATGGGGACTTAATCAGGGGACTTAAAAATGTTTGTTGGGACCCTGGCTCAAAAGATCCTTTAATCAATATAACACATTATACTCTACAATACATTATGTATTATAATATGTATAATTATATATTGTACAAAATAATCACACATTTGATTCTTTCTGTCCATTATATCTGCGCCCAAGTGTATGCGGAGTGCTGTGGAGTGGAGCCTGTGGCAACAGTGGCAGGTACCGGTACAAGTAGTAGTAGGGTGCTGAGACCACTTAGGTAAAGAAAGGAGCCACATCACTCCATCAGATAATTGCAGGCTGCCCATATATCCTCTTTTTTCCAGGATTTCAACTTTGTGTCCTGGAAAAAAAATCTTCATTGTCCCCCATTTTCTTGCGAGTAGGCAGCATATAGCCTTGTTGTAAATAATAAATTATATGTAAGAAAGTATGGCTGCAATCCTAAACACACTTTCCTGGGAGCAAGACCCATTGAACACAATGGGTCTTACTTTTGAGTAGACATGGTTAGGATTGTGCTCTTTATGTAACAGTTTTAAATTTAAAAATAAGTAATATAATGTTTAAATTAACCCATGAAAGCAAAATACATGAGTATTTTTAGCTTTTATTTTTTTCATCATGTCCTACATTTTTCTTGGATGTCCTACATTTTGAGAGGTCTTGTCCTCTTTTTGGGGGTGATGACATCTGGTCACCCTGGAGGGGGCCAATCTATGGTAAAGCAAGCTCCCTCCTGTCTTGTCTTACCTGAGTTTGGGTGAGGCCAAGGGAAGCAGCCAGCTCTGCTCTCTCTGGCAGTGCCAGGTACTGGGTTTTCTGAAAACGCCTCTGCAAGGCTGCCAGCTGGAAGCTGGAGTAGATGGTCCGGGGCTTCCTCACTTTCTTGGGCTTCCCATTCACTATTCGGATCTCCGGCTCTCCATCTTCTTTCTCTGCTTCGAAGGAGGAAAAACACCCAGAATGAATAAAAATGCACAAATAATATTTACTACAAAGAAGGTGGCAGAGGATGACTTTTGGTTACAATCCTAAAGACACTTTCCTGGGAATAAAAAACTTTGAAAACAATGGGGCTTACTTTTGAGTTGACATGGAGTGTGCTCTAAGTCTAGGATCGCTTTGAGAGAAGGGGAAAAAACTGGGCTCCAGGATCCCTCCCAGCCTCATTTTTTTTTCTTTTTGGGGAGTCTAAGGCTGCAATCCTAAAGACTCTTTCTTGGGAGTAAGACCCATTGGACACAATGGGGCTTACTTTTGAGTCGACATAGGCTGCAATCCTAAAGACACTTTCCTGGGAGTTAGCACATTGAACACAATGGGGCTAACTTTTGAGTAGACATGGTTAGGATTGTGCTCATAGTTAGCTGCAATCCTAAAGACACTTTCTTAGGAGTAAGACCCATTGGACACAATGGGGCTTACTTTTGAGTAGACACGGTTAGGATTGTGCTAAAATGCTCTTTCCCCTTTTGCCAGGAGGCAACAGATTAGCAGCGCAATCCTATTCATGTCTACTCAGAAGGAAGTTCCATTGAGTTCAGTGGGACCTACTCCCAGGTAACTGTTCTTAAGATTGCAGCCTAGGGAGGCAAAAACGGGGCAAGGAAAGTTGAATGTCTCCTCTCCCCTTCCCTTCC
This sequence comes from Cryptoblepharus egeriae, assembly GCA_030015325.1. NCBI lineage: Eukaryota > Metazoa > Chordata > Lepidosauria > Squamata > Scincidae > Cryptoblepharus > Cryptoblepharus egeriae. The sequence goes on from JAREYC010000001.1 coordinate 89,211,767, forward strand.
ACACTCCAGACTTTGGCTGCAATCCTAACCACATTTTCCTGGAAGTAAGTACTCTTGAACTCAATGGAACTTGCTTTCGAGTAGACACGCTTAGGATTGCACTGTGTATGTCTTACCAGGCTCGTTGCTGACCGGGGACGTCCTAGTCCCATAGGGTGCATAGGAACTATAAGAAGCGGAGTATCCCAGATCGTAGCTGCCGGCTTTGGAAGAGTAAGGCACCGTGCTGATGCCGCTGGCGTGGTACTGGTAAGAGCCCATCTGGGAGTAGGGCGACCCGCTGCTTGCGCTGCTCCCTGCGCTGCTTCCACCTCCTCCTCCTCCGTGCTGATGTTGTTGCTGCTGCTGCTGCTGCTGGTTGGTGTAGTAGCTGCTGTCGGTGGCGGTGGACACGGGCAAGGTGGGAGATTCCTGGGGCTTGTGCAAGCTGGGGTGCTGGTGGTAACTGCTGGAGGTAATCTGGTTGGTGTGCATATCTGAGGCAAGGCTGTCAAAGACTCCAGTCATTCTGATCCTCTTTCCCCGCCTCCCCCCGCGACCCTCCCCTCCCTCGCCTGCTCCAAACACAGCAGCAGGGAGGGAAAGCCTGGCTCTGTCTTCTCTGGGCAAAATCTCTTTCTTTCTTTCTTTCTTTCTTTCTTTCTTTCTTTCTTTCTTTCTTTCTTTCTTTCTTTCTTTCTGGCTGGCTGGCTGGCTGGCTGGCTGGCTGGCTGGCTGGCTTTCCTTTTTTGCTTTCTTTCTTTCTTGCTTTGCTTTCTTTCCTTTTTTGCTTGCTTGCTTTCCTTTTTTGCTTTCTTTACTTGCTTGCCTTCCTTTCTTTCTTGGCTGGCTTGCTTGGCTTGCTTGCTTTCCTTTTTTGCTTTCTTTCTTGCTTGCTTTGCTTGCTTTCCTTTTTTGCTTTCTTTCTTTTCTTGCTTGCTTGCTTTGTTTTCTTTCCTTTTTTGGTTGCTTGCTTTGCTTGCTTTCCTTTTTTGCTTTCTTTCTTTCTTTACTTGCTTGCCTTCCTTCCTTCCTTTCTTCCTTTGCTTGCTTGCTTTTCCTTTTTGCTTTCTTTCTTTCTTTCTCTTTTGGCAGGGTGGAAACTCCAAGCAAAAAGAAGGGAGATCACTGGGGATCCCTTTGGGCCATCGTTGCTACAGTCTCTGGTGGAGGAAGGGGATAGGAGATCTCCATCATCGCTCAGAACTTTGGCTCTGCACCCAGATCCACCAGCCCTCCCAAGATGCAGGGCAAGCACTCTCAGCAGCAGCTCTAGGATGCTCTGCTGCCCCTGGATGCTGCTCCAGGAGGGCATTTAACACCAGTCACGTGAGGGCAGAACACGTCACCTAGCAACAGCCAATCAGCATCTCGGATCAGGTTGCATTCAGTTCTCTTTCTCCAGCATCTCCTCCCTCTTCCTTCCACTCTTTGCCTCCCCTGGCAGTGAAAGAGCCTCGCATATGACACGTGCAGGCAAGGAGGGGGGCCTTAAAAACAAAGCCCAACAAAGTGTGGGCTAAGGATATGATCATGACAATATCACAAAAAGTGTGTGTGAGCAAGAGATATAGCACAATCCTAACCATGACTACTCAAAAGGCAGGCCCATTGTGTTCAATGAGTCTTACTCCCAGGAAAGTGTCCTAACCACACTTTCCTGGGAGTAAGTACTAATTGAACGCAGTGGGATTTACTTTTTAGGACTGCACTGATAGATATTGATAAGGTCACCTTACCCACCTAGGTTCTTATTTGATTTTTTTTCTTGCTTTTTTGTTAAGGATCGCAAAAACAAACTACAAAACAAACAAACAGCAAAAACAAATAGCAAAAAAAAGTCACATCTGACCTATTAAAACACCGAATCATATATGAAAATCGTATCTGGAGTAATGCTACCCACAGGTAGCCCTTTAAGGGGAACTCTGCTCCCTGGTTCTTTGTTGTATGAACTTTCGCTGTAAGTAGGATCTTTCTGCATGAATTCATTTTATATATGGAGATACTCTTTATATATGGAGATCATTTTATATTATGATCGTAGTTTCTCAACGCAATATATTGGGAAACAGTGGTGATGCTTACAGGGCAAGAGGACTGGTGTGAGAAGAAGGATGAGGAGTCTGTAAAGGCAACCTTTACTCCTCTTAGGAAGTGTTGCCTTTTGTAAAGGTGAGCACAATCCTAACCAGGTCTACTGAAAAGTAAGCCCCACAGTGTTCAATGGGTCTTACTCCCAGGAAAGTGTCATTAGGATTGCAGCCGATGTCTCTGAACTGAAGATAGTGATGCTGAGAAACTTCTAATAGTTCTAGCCATGTCAGTTTCTTTCCCCCAGCATTCTCCCTACTTTCATCAGTTTACACAACAAGCTTTGCCCATGTGGATGAGGAGGTTTAGCTATGAAAGTTGGCTCTTCGCAGGACCTTTCATGAAATGAAAGGCCTAATGTGAAATATGTGTAAGTTTACAATATATTTCTATCTCAGTTTACTCTCACAACCATCCTAGAAAGTTTCAAAACAAGTCATGGGCTCTGCTTCATGGTAATGCAAAACCTGTTACATGTGGGACTTTTAAAAAAAAAACTTTGTAGGGTGGTTGTAAAAAAAATCATAGATGAGGACATAGTGTAAATTTATGTTAAAAAAGGACATTTCAATTAACATTAATAGCCATAGTGATACTGATAACATGTATATAAACACACTTTTCATTGTGTTGTCTTAGTAGTCTGATGTGATTAGGAAGGATGGAGCTGGAGGGAAATGCCAGTGAATGCTTGTGACCTTGCCTTTCAGCGCCACCTAGTGTTTGTCTCCTCCCCAGCTGGTCTCCCAGGTCAGGTAGGAGACGCTGTAATTGTACCTGGGCGCCAGGCTCTTCAATCACCCAGCAGAGGAAAATAGTAATTAAAAGCCACAGCATTTTGCCTGCGCGCATGAAATCCTCAGAAGAAAGAGACATACCTGTGTGGTTGGACCAACTTGTTGCAACAGCAGCCTTGTGGAAAGCTGGTTGATCTTTCTGAGAAACAAACATCCCCATCAACTCTCATCCACCCACCCACACCCTATTTGGGTTGTGTGTTCATTCCTCATTCAAAAACATGAGCCTTGGATAGGAATGTATGTAGCACTAGGGACAAAGGAAAGACTTGTTGACTGACTACTACCTTATCTAGGCACCACTGGATAAACTTCTGGGCACCACTGGATGAACTTCTCAGGATCTGCTGCCACAACCAAATTAACAGGGACTGGGTCTAAGGAGTCTTCATCACATCTCCCCCTACTCCAAGGCAGGTTTCAGAGGCTAAAATCACATCCCCATTTTCCTAGGCGCAAGTCCAATTGACTATGGGGTTTATTTCTGAGTAGACATGAATAGGATTGGGCTGGAAGACATCTGAGGCTGCAATCCTATCTACACTTTTATTACTCCTGAGAGTAAGCCTTATTGACAACAATTGGATGTAATTCTGAATAGACGTGCATGGGATTGAGCTGAAAGACATCTGAGGCTACAATCCTATCCACATGTTTCTTGGATGTATTTCTGAGACAAGCTGCATAGGAATGGGCTTTTAGAGCAGGGTGACCATATGCCATAACCAAAGAAGTGGACAAAATGTATGACACCCAAGAAAAATTTTGGACATGACAAAATAAATATATTTGTCAAAATTATATATATATATATATATATGTGTGTGTGTGTGTGTGTGTGTGTGTGTGTGTGTGTGTGTGTATACGTATATGTATATGTGTATATATAAATTTAGGACATGACTATATATATATATAGTGTGTATATATAGTATAGTGTGCACCATCATCCTCTGTGCACCCTCCTTGACCAGTGGTGGGCTCCAGCAGGTTCGCACCTACTCTACAGAACCGGTTGTTAACGAGAGATAGGACATACAAAGTTTAAAAATTGCCATTTAAAAGAGGCTGCCAGATGGGCAGAGAACCTGTTGTTTAATTTCTTTGATTGCACCCCTTTTCAGACCTTTAGGGGTTAAATTTCTAGAAATAGGCTCATAGTGGGTGTTCCCGTCACAGAAGGAACACCGTCCCCACATTTCATGTTTCTGGGTCCGAGGGTTGTGCCAGAGCGTCCCTCAGTCAGGGATTCTTCAATGCAAAGTAAAGGGAAGAAAATGTGTTGCGCCTCTTTTCACCCCCTTCTGGTTGGAATTTCCAAAAACTTAGTGGGTGCCTGTATAGATGTGATTAATTTAAACAAAATATTACTTAAAAACCATTAGATATAACTTAGAAATTGTAGGAAGACTACTTGCTGCCTGCTCACCAGGAAAAGGAGAACAATGAAAATTTTCCAGGACACAAGGTTTTAAAAGGGGACATGTCCCCACAAAACAGGACATATGGTCACCCTGCCATAGAGCTACTCATGTTTGATGACAGATTATTCGTCACACCACTAAGGAAAGCATGGATCACTTTCACCCTGAATAACAATGTCTAGGGAAGTGTGTAGGAGGCAGTTTCAGACCATGAAATGATCGTTCAGCATCACCTACTACATCTTCGGCTATACAAATTGTTATAAGTCTTCTACACAAATGCTCCTAAAACCATCCCAATTGTTTTCTAGTATGTTTTGAGCCATTTTTCAGTCCTGACCCCTGGAGTTGTAACTTGATAGGAAGTTTCATTTCCTCTTCTTACAATAGATGCAGCAAGAAGACACGGAAATATACTTGGACTGGTCAGAAAATGTCTGTCTGCTTTAATTTGGGAAAGGCCCATCATACAGACTTGAGAAAGAATGGAAGAAAGTTAAGAGTTGTCAGCAGTGATTTTTTTGAACCCAGCGTGAACCCCCCCAAAGCAAACATGATCAATAATCGCATTGTCTGTGCATAGAATTTGAAATGTCAGCATGGAGGGTTTATTGAAAGGAGGGATCCTGGAAATCAATCTCCTTTTCTCGCTTTCTCTTTCAAAACATTTCTGAAGCACTCAAGATAACATCCCTTATAAACAGCTCTTTGTTATTTCTCATTTGACTCTTTTTTCAGCTTCAGACAGTCTTGTAGCCCTTGTGGCTCCCTTCCTGCAATGCTTTCCCCACAGTCAGTCCCATTAATTTCAATGGGACTCTGAGTCATGCCCTAGTAAGTGTACACAGGATTGCAGCCTTAGTTTTGATGGAATCCACCCACTTAAATGCATATAGTGTTTCATCTTAACTAGTATGAGGATCAGATCTGTGGGTGATGCATGCACCCCAGATTCCCAGAGCAATGTCAGACCTTCAAATAATTAATAGAAATAGGTTAATAGGTTATTAATAGGTTATTAATTAATATATTAATTAATATAATATTAATTATTAATAGGTTAATAGCAAAACTTCACTCTTTTCATTCTCCTCCATCCTAAGATAAATTAACTTTTTGCAGTTCTGGTTTGAAAAAGGCAGAGTAACCAGCAGCACAGTAATTGTTATTCTGTGATGTTTAGTCAGATACCTACCCCTGTATGGCAGAACTGCAAGGGTTAATTAATTCCTGCACCTCTGAAAATCTTGAGAAAAAAACAAATCTGTATGGGAGTGTATACAATAACTATATAAACACATGTCTTACAGTTACAGTAGTGGGAGGCTTCAGGGGGTTCTCACAGGTTCTATAGAACCTCTACTGACCTCCACCACATCCATGACCAGTATCATCATTCTGCGTAACCCCTTTATCCCACATTGCTTTATGGTCAACCTTGACAGTAGTGGCAGTGCGTGATCTCTAGGATTCTATGATTTCTATGATTTCTCTTTCCCTTGTCCTACCCTGTAGTCTTGTATTTGAGTAGGAGAAGAAATAAAAAATGAAGTGGATCTAGGAATGAGAAGTGAGTGGTGGACAATATGAGCTTGACCACTTTGCTATGGTCCCTTTCCTACTTTCCCATGACTAACACTTGAGTGGCTTCCACTCTTGAACATTGATTCAAGAATCTGTTAACACCTTGCTCTCTGAAATTCAGTTAGTGGAAAGTATTCATTTTGGCACGTTCCCACATGAAAAAATACTTTCTGGTCATGTTTTAATATCCTAAAGATAGCTGGTGAGCACGTCCAGCCATCACATCAGACTGCATTACTACAGAAACAAACTACAGACAGACATCGTGCCTTCATCCTGAAACTTCCTGTTTCAAAGGCACATTCAGCCTTGGGAAAACTGTAATTCAAAAACTATCACACCACACTGTGTATTCCTAAACAAGATTTATATATTTATTTCCTTAGTGAAATTTATTCACATAATTTCAAGATTTTGTTTTGCATTTCTGTACAAAACACATCCTTTACAATGGTTCCCAAACTTTGAGCACAATCTTAACCATGTCTACTCAAAAGTAAGCCATGTTGTGTTCAATGGGTCTTACTCCCAGGAAAGTGTCTTTAGGATTGTAGCCTACGGTGTCTCTGAGGACCACCTTGTCCCCTGTAAGTGGATTGTGCCTTGATGCTTCCTGTCAGGCCACAAAACATTACTGGGAACCACCAGAGGCTGCTTTTGAGTTGCATCAGGCCCAGGACCCACTCCACTTGCCTCCATGAGCCCCCTGAATGTCTTATGGAAGTAAACTGGGAGTTGCAGGACCATCTGGAAGTCCCAGATACAAAATGTTAATTGAGTAGATTGTGGGCCCTGCACAACCTGGAAGCAACCTCTGGGGACTCCCGGTAATGCTCTGTAGCAGTGATTTTCAACCTTTTTCACCTCATGACACACTTAACAAGATACTGAAATTGTCAAAGCACACCATCAATTGTTTTTACCATTGAAAAGCCACACCAAGCTGTTCAAATCCCCCAATTTTCCTATTAATGAATGTCAGTCCCCAAATTCCCATGGCACACCTATCCATGAGGACTATCCATGGCACACCAAAAATCATAGTAAAAGGCAACAGCATTCAAATTCTTCCAGTAAAGATAAATTGGGAAGAATATTGCGAGAATATGTTGTTGCTCTTACAACTGATGTATAGACTATTTGTATAACTAAGGATTTGTACACATACACTGTTCATTAAGAATTGCTAAAGTGGTATGTTCAGGGATATCTAGGAGGGAGAACAAGGAAAAAAGTAATTTCTGAGAAAGGCTCGTGACCATCAGTGGTTGCCGAGCTTGGTTATTCTTGTGACATCAATAGAGTCATGTGGCACCAGTTTAAAGCAGAATTTGCCACTGGCCAGTTCTACATAAGAACTTCCTATGGTTTGAGATATATGGTGATTGTCACAATACTTTTGGACTTGATCATGTTATTTACTAAGGTTGTCAAAGCTGATTAGGAACAGAATATTGTTGGATCTAAGAGTTGTTTGTGTTTTACCGTCCACTGACTCAGCATATGTTGGTCTGGGTCTAGTGCTGACTAGTCAATATGATTATTCAGCTCTTTGTCACCCAGTATTTTGGAAGAGGGCAAAAATATTTAGAGGAATTGTTTAGGCCAAGGGTCCTCAAACTTTTTAAACAGGGGGCCGGATCACTGTCCCTCAGACACTGTTGGGGGCCGGACTATAGTTTAGAAAAAAAGGAACGAATTCCTATGCACACTGCACATATTTTATTTGTAGTAGTGCACAAAAAACAGGAAAAAGAATGAAATATTTAAAATGAAGAACTTAAAATGAATTTAAAATAAAATGCAATATTTAAAATGAAGGCTGCAGCCTTAGATTCCCATGCCCTGCATGTCTACTCAGAAGTCAGTCCCATCCAAGCCAATGGGGTTTACTCCCAGGGAGAGCTTCCATTACACAAGTACCTGGGGACCTGAAGAAAGCTGAGAGGAAGATCTGAGTGGAGCGGGAAGGGAAGCACAGGGGGAGTGGCTGGGACACAAGGGGGGTTGGATCTCCTTGGAAGAGTTCAGGGCTGCTAGGCATCTTTTCCATACATCTGCTGTCTCTTTGTCCCCATCCCCGACTGGGCTCATTTGGCTGGACAGGATCCTCCAGCTGGCTGTGCATGCAGCTTTAGCCACCTCCTCCTTCACCCTGCAGCCAGAGGGAGGGAGATGTGGGTGGACACAAGCTCAGGCTCAGCAGCCTCTGCTACCCTCCTGCCAGGGAAGGAGACCAAGCTCCTTAGTGCTCCTGCAGCAGTGGGAGGGCTTCAGGCTGGCGTGCCCTGGCTGGAGAGGGAGGGAGGCAGCCATCCCGTCGCCGGCAGCCTCCGTGCGCTCTGGCAGTGGAGCGCTGGGAAGGGGGGCGACTAGCAAGCGCATCAGTTCCCCTCGGCAAGCGCATCAGTTCCCCATGCACAACTTCCCCCCATGCGCAACATCTCCCCATGCACAACATCCCCCATGCGCAACTTCCTCTATGCGCATCATCCCCCATGTGCAACTTCCCCCCATGCGCAACTTCCTCCATGCGCATCATTCCTCCATGCGCACCATTCCCCTATGCACAACTTCCCCCATGCGCATCACCCCCCATGCACAACTTCCCCCATGCGCAACATCCCCCCATGTGCATCAACACCCCATGAACAACTTCCCATGCACAACCCCCCATGCACAGCATCCTCCCCAGCACAACCTCTTCCTCTGAACAACATCCCCCCAGTGCACCAGGCACTGAGAACCAAAATGGCTGGATGTTGGTCAGTCTTCCGTTAAGTATAGGACAAAAACACATTGTACCCCTTTTTAGCCCCTTAATGGTTAAATTTCTCCACATCAGTTCTTGGTGGGTATTCATGTGACAGAAGGATCCCTCCCAGAATTTAATGCTTCTTGGTCCCGGAGTTGGGGCAGAGCATCCCTCAGTCACTGATTCTTCAATGCAAAGTATAGGGAGGAAAATGCGTTGCGTCCCTTTTCACCCCCTTCTGGTTGGAATTTCTGAAAACTGGTTCTTAGTGCACCCCTCCGTCACGGAAGAACACCCACCCCAAATTTCACACTTCTAGGCCCAGTGGTTTTGGCTGGGTGTTGATGAGTCCGTCAGTGAGTCAGTCAGTGAGATAGTCAGTCAGTGACTTTTCTCTTTTATAGATATAGATTCTAAATCATTTGGGTAAATTTTTGAATCGCATTCAGACGAAATTACTCTGAATGTGAAAAATTATTTTAATTCACATGTAATAGTAAAGAAAAGAAAACTAAACACCAGCCTGAATCATGGCAAAGATGGCAAAATATCTCAAATTTCACAAATGTCTCCAGTGCTGATGATCTAGGCACAAACACAATTAGTTAGTAAAAGAGCCATGGACATATTTTTCCTCATCATTGACTGTGCTCGCCTCCAAGAGAGCATTCAACATTCATGAAAGGCAGCACTGTCTGAGAGGGCTGATCAAGTTGTTTACAAGCCAGCTGTGCATGAGTCAAAGACGTGCTTAGAAACAATCCAGCATCATCTGACAGCGCATAATTCTCGGTTTCTTTTCCGATGTTGACATGGGCTCCTGAAACAAAATGTCATGCTGGCAAAAATACTTGGTGCTTCATTCACTTAAAAAATGCATGGTTGATTTAGACTGGGCCAGCTGCCCAGGAGCAGATACCACTGAAGAAATGTATTAGGATGACCATGTCTGCTGAGCAGTTGGAAAGCCTTCTGAAGATGTGGGGGGAAAAACACAAAAAGTGTGTACACAATGGCTGAGTTTGTTCTGTGTCATTACATGATCATATGGTCCGCATAGTACAGGGGTCTCCAAACCCTGGCTCAGGGCCAGAAGTGGCCTGCTGCAAGCCTCTAACTGGCCTATGGTCAGCCTCTAGCAACCTAAGAGTCTCTGACCCAATTGAACAAACACAACTGGAGCTGTGATAGTGTGGTTGGGGAATGGGGGGTTCCTATTAAATGACTGCTTTATTTCTGTGCTGTGTGTCGCTGCTTGGACAAATCCTGGAAATGTGAGCCCATTTATTCATTAATTTATCTCTAATGTATTGAAATTTTATATTTAAAATATTTTATCTGGCCTTCAATACTGTGTCAGATATTTGATGTGGCCCTTTGATAGAAAACTTTAGAGACCCCTGGATAGCGTATAGTGATGATGCTGTGCAATTTACAAAGTATATATGCTATTATAGTTTTTCCCACGGAAAACTTTTGCATTTTTCTAATTGTTTTGTAAGGAGTACATTGAACTGATCACCAACATTGACCGTGTCCTCATTGAGAGCCAGCGTCCCAGCTGGTGGCCTCCAGCAGAGGTTCATACTCTGCTGGATGGCAGAAGGAGAAGGTGACTGGGTTGTGAGGCCAAAGGAGAGAGGGCACTTAAACTTTTATCACTATAGTTTGGTCTTCAGTAAAGTTTGGTAAGGGTTAGACAACATTTATACAAATTGGATTCAGTGGCTGCAGCTACTGCTAACCCTTCCCCTTTCTTGGACTTGATCCACTCTCCCTACTATGTTGCTGACCTGTTCCACCCTCCCCGACCTTTCCTGCTGACTTACCTTTGCTGGTAGGCCTTCTTCTGGTGGTCACTCCACCAGACTCCAGACTCACCACCAGTGTGAGTGTGTGGCTTTGCGATCATTGGCAGACTCTTCACAATTGCCTTTGAGATCCAGTCAAGGTATACAGCTACCTCCTAATAACTTATACTGTATTCTTTCTCATGTATGATTTGGATGTTGTGAGCACATAGAATCTTGACAATGTTGCACTGGCTGTAGAGGCTCTTGGCATAATACGACTATAGGGTTGCTTTCTAGAGTCCTCAGTTCCATAGTTACTACTGTTTCAGATTGCATGTTGGGACTTCCATCATCCTCCGTCCCAGTTGGTAAACACAAAACCCTGCATCATATTAGTAAAGGTGATGTGCTACTACTACAGTGACTGCAAAGAAGTAGTTAAATTATCCACTGGAGGTCACTGTTGGCTCACGCTCGTGCATCTGGCCTGGCATTTATCCAGCAGAACAAAGCTTCCTCCCTGTGTAAATGAACCCCTGGGTAGCCACAGCTTAGTTTTATTGCACTCTGGTGCAGGTGGTATGCTCTTACAAAGAAGGACCAACTTCATCCGGCTGGCATTTATTTAAATTCATTGTGGTTGCAGCTGGTGAAAGGGCTTGTAAGGTGGGTATTTGCTTGGCTCTCTTGCTAGGCAATTTAGTGTTTTTAATCATATGTATATAAGCTTCTAGTGGCAAAAAAACTTGTAAAGGAACCAGATTACTGCAAGGACAGGGTCTCCTCCTTTTTAAAAGGATTATTTAATCTATTACTAGTCTCCTAAATTAATATCCTACTCCATCTCTAAGGCTCTGATCATGCTATAGTAGTTACCCAAAACTCTGTAAATTATCTGAAACAGTGAAGTATCATCACTGAAACATCACTGAAAATTATCTGAAACAGTGAAGTATCATCAGTGGGCTGTGGGTGGCGCAAGCGGTTAAGATGCTGTGCCTGGTAACCAGCAGGCCAGGGTTCGAGACCTGGGTCGGCCCCACAAGTCAGGGTGAGCTCCTGTCCTTAGCCCAGCTCTGCGACGCCAGCTGGATCCAATCGTATCGGCTCTGCCTTTCCATTGGACTAATTCAGTGGCGTGGAGAGGGGGGATTTGCTGCTTGGGTAACAGCCTATCCTCCATATCAATCCAACCCAGGTTTTCGTGCTTCTCATGCAGCTTATGCAGCACCGAGCACGATACCATAGTCTTTCAAGACTGACGGAGGCCTGAAGTATCATCATCAAAAGTAACAGTACATATTCTGATGGAGATCTCCTGTAATGACATAGGTCATTCTTGGTGGTTGTCACAATCTATGGGTGCAATCCAACCCTTGGCCGGGACATCTCATCAGTCTTCCCATTCCCATGGTGATGTAGGGAAGCAAGTGCATGTCTGTGCACTGGCCTAAACTCCACTCCACTGGAGTGGTGCACAAGTGTTTTACAGCATTTTTGTGACACCCCCAACAGGTCAGCACAGGATTTATGCTGGGTCTAACTAGAGGTTAGGATTACAGGCTATGTTGTCTTTTCCTGTTGGGTGAAGTTACATTCTAGACTAAGTGCACTGTATCGTGTACATGAGAAGTACACACTCAATCCATATGCAGCACTGAATGAGGCCCAATGGAGATGATCAGTGTTTGGATTGTAAGACTGTCGTTTGCAAATTACCATAATTTTTATTCCTGGTTCCAGTGACATTGCTAGGGGGGTGAGGAGGTGTGGGCTGCACGAGGTGGTACCATTTCTGTGTATGATGCCATTTCTGGCCAAAATTTTTAAATTCTTGGTATTTTTACATAATATCATAATGTTAAATATTATCCAATGTATAATTTCATTCAGAAAGCAATTAATGAAACCACATTAAAATATCTGCAGTGTATCAAAAATTATAGCACGAAAAACAGTGGGGTGAGGCAATGGTCTACAAGGCAAGGACCTCCCCATGAGAAGGTTCTTCATGGGGTGATGTACTGGCCTCCTGCATTGGATGACTCAATCTCTAGTAACACCACTGCCTAGGTATGTATTTTGGTACTTTGAATTTGGATCTTGATCATCTTTGACATTTGATCTTTGCTTTAAAAATGGAAAGATTTTTCCTAGAAAAGAAATGATATTTCCCATCCAGTTTTAACTTTCAACAAAAGATGGGACCTAGGGCTCCCTCTACCAAAGATTGTGTAGTGAGATTGTTAATGCCTCCTTAACAGTTGCAATATGTTTGGCATTTCAGGTTATACTCACAACCAAATGGTTGTTTTTTTCAAAAATTAATCTGAAAAACACTTGTCTTATTTACATCACACAGAATGGAAACAAACTGTCACTGAAAACAGTTATGATTTATAGATTAGTGGATGACACACCAAGGTGTTCATCCTTGGTTTTGGTCATTTGTTGTTTTGGACGGCGATACACACACACACTCATGATGCCCTTGTAGAACTCAGTTTGGGGGAGAAGCAAAAAGAGAGAACAATATTGTCAGCAAGGTTAAAAGGCTCACTATATCCAGAACTAAATGGTATTGCGTTTGAAGAACACATTGTGGTTACTCTTTTGGGGTCATCTGTTATTATATTAATGCTATAAGCACAAGTCAGACAGTCTCACCTCTTTGAGCACTGGGATCAGTGCCTTGAACATGTGTAACTTAGGCCTATATCCTTAAGTGAAATTAAGCCCCTTGCTCTGGAGCAGTTAAGATGACTTTCCATAAGATAATACTAGAGGGTGACGTAACTGTGTGGACCTGTAACTGCTATGGATTTACTGCTAAGTAAATATTTCCATTTAGATGTTCATAGCAATAGTCACTATACACGTAGAACCAGAAAATCAGAAATATAGACCAGAAATATAGTTCAGAGGTACAACTATATGAAATTTAAAGTACAAGTGATAGTGCTTTTTCCTTAGTGATGTTTCTGAAAAAGATTTAAATAAACCACTAGCATATCTGGGAAGGTTCGGGGGTGCAAATGTGCTGGGTTGCAATGCCTGTGAAGACCACCCCCAGAAGCCTTAAAAATGTTTTGGAGAGTGGGAGGACTGTATGTAAGGCTATGTTCCATTTCTCCTCCGACAGGCAATCCTGTGCATGTCTAGTTAGAAGTCACATTTAGAGCACAGAAAAATATGTATGGGACACAATTCTGGCACTAAAGTCAGCATTGCAATTGATATGCTCTTCAGAAAACAGAACGGGCAAAGAAAATGATAGTGAAATTCAAAACAGATGCTGTTGCTGGCACAGCAATTGCTGTTTTGGTTTGAGCCATCATAAAAGTGTCATATATGCCGACTCATGAAGTGTCTTCCTGACCTCTGCTGTAGGTGAGGTTGAGAGTGAGTGAGCGGCTGGTTCAAGGTATTTACCGCAAAGGAAATTCACCCAGGAAAATTCATGACCAAGGTGGGATTTGAACCTGAAACTTCCAGATCTTAGGCTGCAATCATAACGACACTTTCCTGGGAGTAAGACCCATTGAACACAATGGGGCTTACTTTTGAGTAGATATGGTTAGGATTGTGCTCTTTATCTCCCAAACTCCTGAACCACTATATCACGTGGCTCTCTTTTTAATTTAGGTACCTAATTTAGAAAAGGAAAGGAAGTTTTTACTTGTTGCTCTCACTTGATGGTGAGATGTTGAATAGCAATACTTGTTATTCAGAAAATGTTGCCACTCTACTCCAAATCCCCCCCAAAACTACATGTAGTTTCTGATTTACTTGTTGCTATTCCATTGGAGCAACTTGTTGTCCAAAGTGGGAAAGAAGCGCAATGAAACAAAACACTTTTCAAGTCTTGATTGTCCATGAGACCTAATTCTCCTGAGAAAAAGAAAGGTTAACACAAATACCAAAAATAACATTGATGAGATGCTTTTGAATTGGGTGGCCAAATTTATCAACGTTCCATAGCACAGAGATACAGTTTGGAGAGACAATTTTAGATAATGATATAATTTTGGCTATGCTTGAATAAGTAGTAAATGACTTTGCTTCTCTGTCAGCCATTCCTATGCATGTCCATTTATAAGTCCCATTGTGTTCAATGGAGGACAGGAAAATACCTATGGGATTGCAGCCCAAGTGACAGAATTCTTATTTGAAGATGCAAAGGCCACAAGGAAATTCTTCATGGATTGAGAGAAAAAGAATAATAAGTTATAATGCTTGAAGCTAAAGTACAACCAGCTTCATCACAACCTGACAGTGTCATATAGCGAGAAGGGTAGCATGTAGTACAGACCGTTGTTCTAAACGTGTCCACTTGGTTGCACTATAGCTTTAAATACTTTGTGCCAAAAGGTGGGAGGCTGCCCTTTCTGGTTATGCTTGCAAGACCAGTCACAAGCATTGAAGAAGAATTATATCTTGTTGTAAAGCTGTGAGCCCAGCTCATATTGTACAAGTTTAGGATGATGTGGGAGTTGCTCCCATGCTCATATACATGGCAATGACAAAACACATGAAGCATTTCACCAGCATATCTGCAAACCCATAACAGATGTACAATATAACAACATGCCTCAGTTAAAAAACAAATACACCAACCACCCTCTACACGCTATATCCTCCTAAAATCTTTCCTGAGGTAATAAATCAGCTCATTTCAACTTTGCTACTTCTCTCTGTGAGGCGGGGAAACAGACCCCTCAGGAGGAGTACAAGGAGGATATGATGTATCTTGAAATTTCATATGAGGAGGGGGACCTGGACTGCCATTGCTGAGCCACTCGATACACCCCCAGAGGCACCCCACCCCTTGGGAATGAGAAGCCAGGGAGAAGGAGGTTGAGATGGCCCTCGCAGAGGAAGTGGACTCGGAAGAGGCTGAATGGTGGATGGTGGACTATTGGAAGAGGCAAGAAGAGCTGAAGGAACTGGAGCAGGCATGGGAAGTCCAGACTGAGAGGAGACTGAGGTATGGGGTGAGAGGATTCAGCCTCAGGAGACCAGGTATGGATAGGGGACCAGCCTGGTGGAGCAAAGTCCCACCTCCGCCACGCCCTGAATGGTGGAAGCCCCCTAGGAGGAGAGGCCCATGGTGGTAATAAAAGGGGAGACGGAAGGCGGGAAGTTTAGGCGGAAAGAAGTTGGAGGATTGGAGACAGCGAGTTGTGGGTGTGCTTGGTGACTCACCTGTTGATACTTACCTGTTGTGAGTAGTTGTTTGATGTCTACCTGCTGTAAAGTGGAGTGGTATACTTACCTGTGGGGAGAAGTGAACTGACGTGGACTGGAACCATGTTATTGATAAACTGTGGAAGAAACGTACCTCCATAATGGATGCCAGTAAAAGTGCTGTTCTGACTATGCCTCCTGTGTCTCTGTGGAATTACTTTAGTGATGACTTAGTTCTGGGTACTGGAGAAGGAGTAGGAAGCTCAGCCCCATCCACACACGTCACCTCATTAGAGGACCCTCATCACACTCTCTATAATGGCTCATCTCAATTGGGTATCCTTTGGTTAGCCTTGGGTATCCTTCCTTTAGGAAGAAAGGTGGGATATAAACAAAACAAAACAAAACAAAACATACATGCATACATACATACATACATACATACATACATACATACAAACCTCAGTTGGGTATCCTTTGGTTAGACTTGGGTATCCTTTCTTTAGGAAGAAAGGTGGGATACAAACAAACAAACAAACAAACAAACATACATACATACATACATGCATAAAATTCCCCTCAACCTCTTATCAGCCTAACCTATTATTCAACACTCTCCCTGTATTCCAGCGACACCTGGAAATAGAACCCTCAGCCTGCTTGATTGACAGTGAAGATGCAAACAAACTAACTAACAGAAAGCTCTGCAGTAGATGAATGTTTAATGACTGTGGTCTGTAGCTATTGCTTCTCCACAGTCCTTTCAGGAACAACTTGCAAATTTTGCCTCAGCTATCACATTGGTTAAAAGGAGGATTCACGTTCATAATATTTCAGGGCGAGGATCTGTTGACAATTTCTCCAACAAAGATTGTTGCAAGCTTGAAAAATTGTTGTTATTAAACACAGAGTTGAATTATTTCTCCTTTAAACTGACCTGGGTGTTGAACACTTTGGAATTTCCCCGCACTGATGTTTCCCTAACCCAAGAATATAAAGGTGGAACTTCAGTCAGTGTAGGCAATGTACTGCATTGGTTACACATAGTATTTGCAGTCAGTTTTTTGTGGTAGTTCGAAATACTTAAGGAAGGCATACATTGTGGCCTTCATGGCCTGAAAATAGGGGTCCTGTGTTAATAAACTCTACTGCTAGCAAGCTGCATCCCTAGCAGTCTCTGCTACTCAGTGTATAAAAAGGCCTTGGCTTTTACATCAGAGAGATCTTTGTATTGCTGCCAACATACTTTCTCCACACAGCATTAAGGGTGTGTAAAGCTTCTGAAGAGGAAAAGGCTCAAAGAAATAACAGGCTGCATAGTTGGGGCAACAGCTTGGTAGGCTCCGTATCTCAGCTGGAGGGTTAAATTCTGGGTGAGTCAACAGAGAAGCAGGTTCTGTTTATCATGGTAGAGAAACATCTGCTCCAGTGATGGGCTTCAAAGAAATTAACAACCGGTTCTCTGCCCATCTGGCAGCCACTTTTAAATGGCTGTTTTTAAACTTTATATGTCCTATCTCTGGTTAACAACTGGTTCTATAAAGTAGGTGAGAACCTGCTGGAGCCCACCACTGATCTGCTCCAACTGTCTTCTCTCTTTAACCCGGCCAACCTCCCTTTTTGAACATCTCTTTTCTTGGAAATCCAATTTTGCCTTTTGGGATTTCTGGATTTCACTTGAAACCTTTTTTGCAAATATGTGCACATGTGAAATGGAGAGCTTCCCTTCTGGCTCCCATCATGTTCAGTCTAGATAGTAAACACCCTGCTGAACGTGTTGAAATGGTAATTATTCCGTAACAAGCAAAAACATACCCATGTTGTGGAAGTGAAATTCCCCCATATGCCGTTCCCCTACTGCAAAACAACCTCATATGCTCAACTCCCATCCGCAATGCCTCCATGCTCGTCAAGTGCCCATGCGCATCAACCTGCCCATGCACAACTCCCCATGTGAATCAACCCCACATGCGCATCAATCCCCCATGTTCCTCAATCTCCATACGCATCAATCCCCATGCGCACCAACATGCCATGCACAACGCCCCCATGTGCAACAACCCCCCATGCGCAATATCCACCCATGCACATCAAATCCCATATGCATTAGCCCCCCATGCATATCAACCCCCATGCACACCCCATGCGCAATACCCCCATGCGCATCAATCTCCATTGGCATCAACCCCTCACTTGCATCAATGACCCAAGTGCAACACCTCCCATGCACAACACCCCCTATGTGCATCAACTCCCCATGCTCATCAACTGCTACACCACCATGTGCACCACCCCCTATGTCAGCGTTTCTCAAAGTGGGGGTCGGGACCCATTTGAGGGTCACCTGAAGCTTTCCTGGGGGTCGCCTAAAGATACCTGGTGCAGGGGACCAGCTGGGAAGACCTGGCAGAAACGCTGGAGCCGCTGCAGCTGGAAGAAGCTGCTGAGAAGTGGCTCAGAAGGAGCCTCTGAGCTGGCGTGAGACCGATGTGGAGTCTTGGGGTGGGGAGGTGCCCGACACACTCACCACAGATGTCAGCCTCCTCCTCCTCCCCCCTCCCCACAGTCCCTCAGTGCGCCTGTGGGCTGAGAGTGAAGCGCACTGAGGTGTGAGCGTGGTGCCAGAGCTCTGGCGGGTGGGCTGTCTGGTGGGCGCCCCACTTGTGCACTGACTGTTGTGCCCTGCTCCTTGTGCTCTACTCAAAAGTAAGCCTCCTCAATGTTGTTGTTGTTCATGATAAGTGAATGGGACTTACTCCAGGAAAGTGCTAGGATTGCAGCCTTAGAATTATGCATGTCTACTCAAAAGTCAGTCCCATGATAGTGAATGGGACTTACTCACTGATATTCGAATTATATTTATACTACAATCTGCATAAAATAATCTTTCCAACGATATATAACATAATGGTATTCTCTTTCATACACACCTTGGTTTTCACAATTTTAGCCAATAGTGTCAAGCTCAGCTTGTAGCCCCCCTAAAGCTGGTGCAACTGCACCCCTAGAGCCCCCTAACTACGCCATTGGCTCATGCAACATTTTGTGACTAGCTATCAAAAGTGAGATAAGAAGACTGGATGACAGAGAAAAAATGTAGGAGTTGCAGTAACCTCAAAATCATGCCTACCAGTATCAGAGATTTTGTTTGTATTCGGTGGTCTAATTTATACTGTTGCCTGACGGGTCATTCCTCCTTGACTTCAACCTTTGATCTCTTTGGGGGATGTTGAAAACCCCTTCATCTTTTAGTTTTCCAGACAAGGCCCAATCTGTATGACCATACAATGACTTCATTCTACAGCCTCCTACATGTTGTCACAGCAGAGAAGTCTGAGACAAAGCCGAGTCTGCAAGAATGTTACCCATTGAACAATTAAGCACTTCTTCCTCCTTGTTAACACTTTGACTTGGGTACATTAATGTAATTTGATATCAACCACGGTTCATTCCAGCAGAGAGGAAAAGTTGCAAATGCCAAAATTTGTTGGGGGGATGCATTTAAAAACAGAAGACCGTAGAAGGCTTTGATATTTTAGTGGAAGCAAAAGAGCCTTCGTATTTACTTGAATATAATGCGCAATTGAATCTAATGTGCACTCATACTTATAATCAAAATACTGTATTTACTCAATTCTAATTAACATCAAATCTAACGCGCACCCTGATTTTGGAGACTGAATCTGGCTTTAAAAGGTGTGCTTTACATTTGAGTAAATACAGTATTATATTGCTGTTACAGTATTATATTGCCCAACTGCTACTTGGGCAGACAAATTTAAATTTGGGGAGAGATTTGGCAGAAAAATTATGTAGGCAAAGGTTTAAATCCTCTTTCCCTCCATCATGATTTCAATCCAGGTCAATCTAGCTCTGGTCAATCAAGGTCACTGCGGATACTGTTTCAAAAGAAAAAAAAAAGAATGAGATGATGCTTTTTAACATGTGTCAAGTTTGAACCAAGCATAGTATCATGGAGTCTGCAGAAGCAATGCCGTAAGCTCTTGACTCATTTCCTATAAATTAATGTGAATTCTTGGGTGGAGTTGGGGAATCCACCAAACAAAACGAAAATATAGTATAGTAAATGAATATGTCTGTAGTCCTTTTTCTACAGTGTGGTTCCTACTTGGCAAAATTCTGGGGAGCCATTGGACCTTGATTGAGGGTCCTTGCTTGATTAAGGGTCTTAAGTAAATGGGTCATCAAAGGAGATACTAAGGATACTAAGAACCTATTGACCCCCCCCTGACCCAGGCTGGCCCCGCCCACTTCCAGGGAACCGGTTGTTGGGCCAGGCTGGGCCCATCACTGGCTATATTCCCTTATGCAGAGCATTATTGTGTGAATTCCTTCAGTTGCAGTGAGGTGGTGCAGAAATGTCTTCCAGCACATAGCAATGATGATATATGTCATTGCTGATTTCTGGGTCAGCTGAACTTCAAGCTGTGCAGGCATGTGGCTGTGCAGCTTAGTGTTGATACCAATGTCAGGTATGTTTTGTAAGGCAGGGAGTTTCTTACCACGGGAATAATGAGGTCTTGTGGGCCACCACAATTCACCTGCTTGGCAACTTCAAGGAAGTTGCATACTAAATCCAGCAATATTCTTCTTAAAAGGGGCAAAGATGTTGTCCACCCTCCCTGAATTTTTTGAACCTGGTTAGTTTTATCTTTGTTTTTTTATATACTAGGAATCTAAGAGTAACTACGGTAACTCCAAAAATAAGAGTAAGAGTAACTCCAAATCCAGAGTAACTACGGGAACACATAAGAGACGTTACGTGCACCCATGGTTACGGCACCACCTAGTGAAAACCTATAGGAAATTCATATTGGAATCCAGAGTAAGTTGTTCTTACACCAGAGCAAGGACACCCCGTAGTTACTCTGGATTTTGCCCTAAATGTCTAGGAATTTTTTTGAACTTTTTTTTAGATAATGCGTAAAACTGGAAGTTGGGCATTTTATTATCCAATAGTGGAATGTAGCTAATCAGCTTTTAATAAAATGAGAGAGTGGAGTTAACAGAGATCCGGTTTAAATTTGTCGGAAAGACACTGTTTGCTTCCTCATATCTCCGTCAAGATGCAGTGTTGAGCCTGGAGAGTAGGAATTCTGGTTCGATCCTCTGCTTAGTTATGTGCCACTAACAATTTTGGCTGAATCACTGTTTTTCTGTGAACCTACTAGAAGGCCTCATGTGCAGACTGCATGAGATAAGCCATTGAGCTATTTTGTTGAAGCACTCAATTATCAACAGGAGAATAATCACATCCATGCCTGAAGCAATGCAAGGAGGAAGGTGATCGACTTTCCACTGTCTTCTAGATAGCACAATGTGGATCATTGCTGATTGCATTCTCCGCTGGGATGGTGGGAGATGGTGGCAGCTGCCACCATCAACGACCATCAACGACCAACTGCCACTGATGCAACTCCTGTCACCCATGAGCCTCCTTGCACACACCCTTCATGCCATCCCTTATCACTTCTTCCCCATCAGGTCTAGACTGCAATCCTAAAGACACTTTCCTGGGAGTAAGACCCATTGAACATAATGGGGCTTACTTTTGAGTAGACATGGTTAGGATTGTGCTCTAATATTGGTCTGGAAGACCAAATGGTTTGACCCAGGATGAGGCATTTTCACAAACTGACATTGGGGCATACTTTGAAGGTAGGAAGGTCCTTATCAGAACTCTGTTTAGTGACTTAAGTCATCTCTTGATGTGTATAAGGGGCGAAGCAGCCCTTTGACCAGGTTATGGCAAAAGCACTCACCCTTTCCTGGTTAGCTTGACATCCTGACTCAGCATTACTCAGGGGAACTGATGAGTGTAATGCATTCATGGCTGACAAGAAGTGGTTTTGTTAGAGCGATTTCATGTTAGGACAATTGTCCTGAAAACTGGGGTTGGCTAAAGCCAACCTCAGCAATGATTAAGGAGCAAATCGGATCTGCATCCAAGTCTTTTAGCAATATCTACCTCCACTCATGTTTGCCAATGATTGACATATCATCTCAGGCTCTCCCCCCAGTAGCAGTGTTACTCCGCAGGCAAGAGAGGGGCTTGCATCCAGCTCATGTGGCGAACATGTTGGCAACTTTTCAGAAGCCGTGTGGAACAGCAGAGCTGTGAGCTTGATAAGCAGGAGGAGGTGAGGTTCGCAGAAATGTTTACTGTTTGCTTTGGATAGAACTTTCTCCTGTATCAGACTTCCTGCCCTTGTTCGCCGCCGTTCCAGCAAAGAACAAAGAGACACTAAAAGCCTGAGTCAAAAGGCTGAGTCTAGGTTGTGTTTATTCTGAGAGGAGCTTTGTGTGTGTGTCTTCAAATGACTCTATTTTGAGTAAGCTCCTTCATGTTTATTCTGAACCTAAAGCAGCGGTTCTTGAGCATTTTAACCCAGAACCCCATTCTGAGAATGATAACCTCCCCCATCCCGCCCCAAAGTGAAGTCATGGCTGGAAGTGGCTGCTGGAGGAAAAGAGACAACACCAACCTGTGGGTGTCAGAAGGGGGCAGTGAACCACCCTCTGCCTTGACTGACCTTTCCACCAGTCCCCTCTAAGTCACCACTGCAGGTGGTGTGGCTTGGACCCTTTTCCTCTTCTTCATCCACTCTCCCTCTCCCTTCCTCTCTCGAGATGTGAGCACATGGCTCTCCACCAGGCTGCAAGCAGAGGTAGCATTAGAGCCTCTGGTCCGAATTAAGTCATAGGAACCATGTTGATAATCAGATGCTATAAATATGAGCCTTCATGATCTGTAAGTAAACCTGATCTAAAGTTTGATTCTGGTTTGATTTTTGCATGCGCCTAAGCAAACAGCCAGGGTGGAGGAAAAGGCTTCTGAACCACAGAAGGGGGTGCTCTGTGGTCATCACTCTGCTGAATTGATTCAGCTTCCAATAGTGACATCAAACAGAAAGTGACATCACTGTGGTACTGATGTCCTTCATATCTGATGTCCTCCATATCTACTTGAAAGTAAGTCCCTTTGTGTTCAGGGAGACCTAAGTCCAAGCAGCTGGACTGCCCCATTCCAAGATGGTGGTGCTCAGTGTCAGATTCCAAGATGGTGGTACCCAACTTTTCATGATTCCACTGAAAATAGGTTGCCATTTGTCCTGAAAAATAGGGGGAATCCCAATTTTGAGGGATTGTGTTCACATACTGGCAAATGGCAGAGGGTCCTGTTCCGATTTTGTGAAAGAGTTATGGCAACTCTACACTGAAATGAAGTTGCAACTCCCCAAGGGGGTCCTGACTTCCACTTTGAAAACCACTGCCCTAAAGGTTTATGATTGTGCAAGCTCTTGCTTGGGAGGATGTATGAAACCTTCAACTGCTGAAGACAGTAGCTATAGATCTTGGTACTGTATATTTGTTGTATTCAGTACGAACAGTATCGACTACCCTTGGAATTTGTTGGCCTTTCAACTGCTGTGCTGTCACAAATGGTGTCACTAAAGGGGTGCCTTACTGACATGATGTTTCAAAGGAGCAAGTGGCTGGTGCTATGCTCCATGAGAATAATCCCTGGTGCCAGCAAGTCAGAACAGGGGTTGAAAGGGAAGTGGAGAGTTGGTGGAATGAGGTTGAGAGAGAAAGGAGGAGGGTGGAAATCAGGGCAGAGATTAGGACATGAAGGGATTGGTATCAGATGCACTCTTAAAATCCTGTGCACCTTCTGCCTTGATTCACTTTCCTTCTTGAGTCAATTCAGACTTGCACCATAGCTGGTACAGATCCAAGTAGTGGGATAGGGAGGCCTTACCCTGGGACAAAGCAACAAATCATTTTTTATCCTTAGGATTGCTTCCCAGCCCAAAATTTCTCTGAAGGATGTACTATAAGAAACATTATTAGCCCAGTGTATTTCAGGTGGCTGTTTCAGGAGCACTGGCAAACAAGGCTGCCATCTTTATTTTGAGATCACTCAAAAGGATGTCTTGTCTTATCAGCACTTCCAAAGAAGAGTACCTGCTCAAAAGGGTTTGGTAAAGGTGTCCTGCTCGTCGTGACCAACTCTAGGGAGTGGAGCTCATCCCCGTTTGAAAGGCAAAGAGCCAGCTTTGTCCAAAGATGCCTTTGTGGTCATGTGGCCAGCATGACTAAACACCAAAGGCACATGGGACACTGTTTCCACCAAAGTGGTACCTATTTATCTATATGCATTTGCCTGCTTTAAAACTGCTAGGTTGGCAGGAGCTGGGCCCAGTAATGGAAACTCATTTTGTCATGTGGTACTTGGGTCAACTATGCCAACTATGGTCAACTATGGGTAAAAAATGCCAATTATGTCAACAACTCTTTCTCCACTGAGCCACCTCGGCCCTTGCCTATTTTCCCAGAAACATAATTTTGTGGTCTTGCATGGGAAAATGCAATTATATCAGTATACTGGTGGAAAAGATTTGGAAACTTTGCAATGATGGACAACAATTGTGCTTTTTTTGCCTTTAAAAACAATATTCACTGGAAAGACCCACCTGAGCTCAGTTTCTAGGATTCTCGAAGAAAACCAAATTACTTGGCCTGCATGTTTTATTTATAAAACTGAAACCAGCACAAAGGAGCTTCCAGACTGATGACCAGCAGTGAGCCCTTTTGTGACCTCTAAATATAATTGCTTGCATTTTTCTCTCCATCACGAGTCGTTATATATAATTTTTGCTATGGTCACTCATCTTTGCTTTCTAGCTGATCTTGCCACCCCATCACATATTGCAAAAAGTGAAGTTGGAAGTTAGAAAAAACCTGAGCACAAAGCAGTTTTGAAGGTTTCTATCTCTGGAATTTCATCACAATAAGTTGTAAAATAGTCTAAAAATGGCTTTGAGGAAATAGCAATGACTTCTGTTTCCTGGATACACTTTCCATGTTCCACTACTCAAGTTGTGACTCTGAACATTTCACTGAACATTTCCACATTCCAGCCTCTGGTTGGCTCGATCTTCCTTTTACTTTCTATAATTTAGCCAATCCAAGATTAGCTCAGTCCAGGATTCAAGGGGTTTGGAAGAAAGTTAAAATGGCATTGAATTAGCTCATGATATTGTTATTAAATCATTGATATTAAATCATATTTTAATCATGATATTGATTAAAATATTGATAGACCACTCTGCTGGTACAAATGAAATTTCATTTCTTTAATGAAATTATCCAGCCTCATCGGTAGTGGTCTGGAAAATACTACCAGTAAGAATTTATCAGTGAAATAGAAATTATGTCAGCAGCATTTTATGGGGATTTTGATATTAAATCCATTTGTTTTCTAGGTGTTTTTAGATACCTTGGATTTGCCCACGGTATTAGTTATTATCTATAAGTTATTCCATTTTCACTGTAAACCGTTTTGTGAACTATTTTTTGAAAAGTTGCATATAAATACTGTTGATTGATTGATGGATTGATTGTCCTGTTTTATTCTGCAAATGTTGTGAAGGGCCTGAAAACTAGAGCTGAGGGTTAAGCCTGGCAAATGTAGCACTACAGCAGCAATGTTGGGGCTGGTGTGCCTGCACTGCAGCCAGCGCAAGTGTGTGGCTGACTGTGATTCAGCATGAGGAAAGGGGAAATTTTTTCTCCCAGCCCAGGGAGAGCCACAGTAGCCCCAATGAGTCTGTTCAGATCTTCACC
Source organism: Cryptoblepharus egeriae (assembly GCA_030015325.1). Taxonomy (NCBI): domain Eukaryota; kingdom Metazoa; phylum Chordata; class Lepidosauria; order Squamata; family Scincidae; genus Cryptoblepharus; species Cryptoblepharus egeriae. Next base: position 89,237,031 of record JAREYC010000001.1, read on the forward strand.
ACCTGACAAAGATGGCACAGATTTGAGCAGAGCAGAGCAGCCTGGACCCGCCACTACACTCTGCCTAGGAATGGGTCTTGGATCCAGCATAATGTCTGTGTCCCAGCTCCACCTTTCACTCCCCATCCACCTGCCCACAGGCTCACTCACCACCCACTCTTGAGACTTGCACCAGCTCAGTGTGTAGTTGTGCCACTGGTGTACCAGCAACTTCTCTCCTTCAGAAGAGGCCAGCTTCTTGAAGTTTTCTTTTCATATTTCCCTCACCTATACTCACTGAACACAATATTTTCTTGTAGATCACATCAGGGGCTGGCCGCATGGGTCACTGGCTGAGAGTCCATGTTCATCAGAGATGAGGCTGACCCTTGAACCTTCAGGACTGGTTGCAGGAGTCATACTCTATGCACTATCAAGGGAGAGATGGGGAGCACATGGATGGAGACCAGGTAGAAGGCTTTGTCCCACAGCCATCAGTATCCATGAACTGATTCTGCATTTTGGAACCAGTAGAGGTGCACGTTGCTACTTTTGGGGACCTGCAGCTTGTTTCCGCTCTGCTACAAAATAATGTAGCAGTCTAATCATTTTGTCAAGTTACAACAATTACGATATATATAGGCTTTTACCTATTTATTTTACCAGTGTATTTTGTTTTTGGCATGTTATACAACTTGTGCCTGGATTGACAGATTCATACCTAAGATTTTACCCTTCCTTTAGGTGTGTCCTACCAGGATCTGAAGAGAAAAACTGTCCATCCAAAGATTCCTATGGAATGTATGATCATACTGAACTTATGGAACTTATGCTTTCTGATGGTACTTCTGGAGCTTATACTGTTTGACTATATACTTATGATCAGACAGAACTTACAGAACTTATACCTCAGTTAGAGTGCAATACCTTACAAGGTATTGTACCTTGTTACAAGGTAAAAAAAAGTTATGGGTTTTTCATCCCAATGTCTGTCTGGGAAGAAACGCACACATCAATACATTTCATTGTAGAATCCAGCCTGGATATTTTTCTGTCTTCAATTAAAAGCTTAAAATAATTTTTCCTTATGGTAAGGAGAGGTTGCCATAATAACTTGGATGGAAATTACTCCTAGGGAAGTGTGGGTGGTGCTCCATCCTAATTTCAATACAGTATTTCACCTCAGAAGATTCAAATTCTTGATAACAGCTTCAGTGAGAAAACTCATCTTGGAATCTCTATCACTCCCTCATTATGCGCCCTGCAGTGCAAGATTTTTGTGTACTTAGGTGTTTTCTGTTTCATTACACAATCCTTTAGGTGTGTCCACTAAAAGAAGGTGAGGCAACCAAATGAACACATTGCTAGAGGCGTACAGTTTTCAGAACCTTTAGTATAACTTTTCAGAAGGAATTTATGATTGACTTTTTTCTCTGTACCCTCTTTACCTTCAAGAACATAGAAGAGACAGAATCCATACCATGTGTGAATCAAGACTATTTATATGTCCTGTGTACATAAGTGCCTTTTCTTTCTTTTGCTTTTTTAGATGCTTACAGCCTAGTCCTCCTAACCAACTTGCCAGTGCTGATGTAGCCATAATCCAAATTTGCCATAAGGAAACAAATATTACCTTAAAGATGCCTCCATGACTGTCCTGGCAAGAATGCTTCTCATGCCCCATTGGCGCAGCTGCACTGGTGTAGGAAAGTTAGTCAGATAGCTTGGGTTTGGGTTCAGTTTGGGGTTTTTGGGGGACTGGGGGAATAATTTTACAAAACTTGGGCAGAATCAGGAAGTACAATTTGTAGATTTCATTAAGTGTTCCTTTATGTTTCCCTTCATAATTTGAGTTTTCAGTTATGAGAACTGTCCTTAGAGTTAAGTCAGAACTTGCAGGCCAATCTGCACTTTTACTTCAGGTGTATGACTGTGTTTTGCTGTTTCACCAGCTGAAGCTAAATAGACAGTGGTAGCAAATGAAGCAGCCACAAACAGTGGTGGTGAGGGGACTAAAGAGTTTCAACCATCATTCAATACTCTGGAAGACTTAAAGAACAGTTCACTTGTGAAGATCAGTTAGCAGCAGTACTAAAAAAATGCATTGCGTGCAGTGATGGGCTTCAAAGAAATTAAGAACCGGTTCTCTGCCCATCTGGCAGCCACTTTTAAATGGCTATTTTAAAACTTTATATGTCCTATCTCTTGTTAACAACCGGTTCTATAGAGTAGGTGCGAATCTGCTGGAGCCCACCACTGATTGCTTGTCTTTCATATATATATATATATATGCATTACATCTGTCTTCACCCTAGCAGGTTGTTCTCAGCATCCATAGCTCTCAGGATTTGCTGGGGGGGGGGGGGGGGGAGCTGTGATAGTGAAAAATGTAAATAATAATGATAGGTGTGTAGTGTAGATTTGCTCTGAACTTCTACTTTTCACAGATCCTATAACACCAATGGTTTTCATTTCAAAGGCCTCCTGACTTTGGTTTAAGAGACATGTGGGTGCTGGTTCATAGGCATGATACGAGCTTAAGGTCAACTTAGTGTGGTGCCGATGGAACAGATTCCCAAAGTACTGCAAAGCTTTCAGAAGTTGCCTAATCAGCCCTGTGGCTAACATTATCCCTTCCCTGTTAGATGCACAATGATGTATCAAACATCGTCACTTGTGGTGCATGAATCATCGCAATTTTGTGTGCAGAAAGTGAACTGTCTGTACTCACCTGTATCTTGTAATCAGTGAGTAACTTGAGTTAAAGGAGCCCTTATGGTGCCTGCAACAACTCACTGGTTTGATCTTAAAATACTGATTATCTTAAAAGTCACAACAGAATCAATGTGATTGGCTGAGAGAAAAACACGGACCCTGAAGGGAAGAATTTTGACTCCAATCAGTAGCAACACAAACCCTACAACATCTCACAGATGAAAATCCAGAAATTCTTATGTATTACTCCTTTTCCATCACTAAGGATTGCTTCCCAAAGCACCCACATATACATTGTTAATTGAACATTGCCAATTGCTATATGTTGTTCTCTGAAGTTGGATTTGTTCATCAACGTTGCTGGGCTGTTTGAATTGCAGTTCAGCCATTCTGTCTTGTCTTCTTGCCGTTTTGCTTGGTAAACTGGTCTTGATCTATGACTTCTTATATCTTCTTTCTGTGAATTGCCACTAATTCTGTGATGTATCAAGGAAAACTAGCCAGTTATTGTGGGCAGAGGATGGAAGGAAAGTGCACTGGCATTTTTTCTTGTATGTGTGTGTTTTTGTGTGTATTTACCTGCAAATTTACAGGAATCAAGACACACCTGACACTTACTTAGAAATTAAAGGCCCAATCCTTTTATGCCAATACAGCTACAACACAGTCCAAAAGTAAGCAAATACAGTGATGCCTCATGTAACAAATTTAATTCGTTCTGGAGGCATGTTTGTTACGTGAAACATTCTTTACGTGAAGCAGATTTTCCCATAGGAAATAATGGAAACTCAGATGATTGGTTCCACAACCCCCAAAATATTCATATAAAAATATTAACTGGATGTAAAAATGATGACAGAACACTGGGATTGAATTCAAAACATGTATTCAATGTGCATGATCCTATGAAGTCTACTTAGCCTGCAGTCCTAAAGACACTTTCCTGGGAGTAAGACCCATTTAACACAATGGGGCTTATTTCTGGATAGTCATGGTTAGGATGCTGCAGTCCAAGAAACCTTCAAATTGTCTCCCCACTTTCTCCTTCTCTCCATCCTGAGCCTCTCTCTCCCCTGTAGGCGCCCAGCCACAAGAGGAACAGCGCGGAAGTGTTGCTTTCACTATGGGCAGGTGCACTAGGCAGCCCTGACACTTTTTTAAAAGGCTGCCGGCCAGCGCGTCTGCCCCAACTGCCAACAAATGTGTTCTTTACGTGAAGCACAGTTTGTTAAGTGAAGCAGAATCCTAGAGAAATTTTTGTTTGTTACATGAAACATACTTTACGTGAGGCGTTCTTTACATGAGGCGCCACTGTAGACTAGGGTAAAATCCAGAGTAACTACGGGGAGTCCTTGCTCCAGTGTAAGAACAACTTACTCTGGAATCCAATATGAATTTCCCATAGGTTTTCACTAGGTGGTGCAGTAACTACGGGTGCACATAAAGTCTCTTACGTGCACCCATAGTTACTCTGGATTTGGGGGTGTGAGCACAATTCTAATCATGAGTACAATCCTAACCATGTCTACCCAAAAGAAAACCCCATTGTGTTCAATAGGTCTTACTCCCAGGAAAGTGTCTTTAGGATTGCAGCCTGCGTCTACTCAAAATTAAGCCCCATTGTGTTCAAATTGGTTAGATCTGCTGGCCTAAACTGGTTAGGGTTATGCCCACTGAGCCTCAAAGCCAGGTTATATTTTCCCCGGGATATAAGGTGCCTGAGCATTCCATTGATTTGAAGGAAAAGTGGAATATAAATATTTTACACAAAGAAATATTTGGCAGTTTCTGCAAATGGTTCAGTTTCTGAAAAAATGGTTTGTACTCATGTGGACTCCTGGATGCTGCACACTGAATCCCATGACTGTATGCCTGATGGCTTGAACTTCATCAGCATAGCGTGTAATCCTAAGCCTGTCTACTCAGAAGTCAGTCCCATTATATTCAATTGGGTTTACACCCAGGAAAGTGTGTTTAGGATTGCAGTCACAATCTAGATTGGGTCTAGATAGTAGTCACAATCTAGCATAGTGACTTCCGCTGTCATTAAGAGGAGTTGTGAATAGAATTGGGCTGTGAGGCTTTCATCCTATACACTTTCCTGGAAATAATTCCCATATATCTAATTAAAAGGACTGCTGAGCCAAGCAGGTGTAGGCATTTGTAGTTTTGAGTTTCCACAAAGCCATGCAATTCAACACCTATGTTGTAATCTCATCCTTTGAAACAGTAACTTTTTGGAAACAGAGGAGACATATCTAGGAATATTGCTTTGCCAGAGGTAGGAATTTTCCATGACTCTCCAGGAAAAGTTTCACCTGGGAATTCAAGGAATTTGTCTTAGGAAGCAGAAAGCTGTTATAAATTGTTTGGCGGTTGTCAAGCAGTGTGTATGGTTGTGACCTCGAAAGTGTGAGACTGAGAACCCATTTCTAATTACAGCAGATGCAGATACTTCTTTGCCATTTTTCAAAAAAGTAAAAATAAAAAGGTTTATTAAGCAGTCCAAGTTGAAAATAACCCAAGCAGCAGCTTCCCCATAGCCAAGGGAACTCTTTTCCTGTGCTGCATGTTTCATTTGGAGATTGTCCTCCAAATGTGTCAGCCAGGAAGTCTGTGATTCAGAGTGCCTTTGTGACAGACACCTGATGCGCAAACACGGCCATGAGTCACGCTTCCAGGTTTACAGGCAGAGCCATGGCTTCCTTTGCAGCCAGAGGAATTGATGCTGAACATAGTTTGCTCTGCAAGCACATGTTCCTCAAGGCGTTCTGAGGACTACATTCCTTCCAGTGCTTACGCATCACATGCCTCAAAACCGTGTCTATGTTGCCGCACCCTAAGAATGGAAGATTATGCTTACTTGTGCTTTGTGTTTTCATTGTTCTTTGGAAATCCCTACCTTACAACCCAGAACAAATACACAAACAGTTCGGTTCTTAATCATAAGAATGAAATATTGCAGTGATATCATTTTTCTCTTCCAATGGTCAAACTTAAGGCAGTCCCTTCATTTGGGTTGCCTCCATAAGAAAACCCTTTAGCACTGCAAAGGCATTGCATTAGCTGCATTTTAGCAGGCATTTTATTTTATTTTGTATTTTAGCATTGCATTTTAGCAGGCACCTCCTTGCAGGCTTTCAGCAATGCTATCAGCATGGTGCACAATCAAGTACAAAGTATAATAAATGAGGATATAGACCACATTCCACAAAGTGCATATAGCCAGTGTATGTTAAACCAGTGTATGCTATATACTGGTGAATAAAGTTGATGAAATGCCATTAGCTAGTCTCCACATGGAAAGCATTCCAAAATAAAAGAACCAGGACTGAGAACATTTCTCCCTGGTCATCACCCATGTCATCTCAGATGGGAGCAGCCAAAGGTGGCTTCCCTGAATGCAGTAGTTGGCAAGGACATGGCACTGGCACCAAGTTTATTTATTATCCATTTTAAAATATTTTTTCCTGCCTTTCTCCTCCTGAACAAGAGGGGCCCATAACAGCTTGCAAAATTAAACAATAGCACTTCAATACCTCGAGAATTATTTTAATATGAACACTGATATTTCATATGTGCTATTCTATAATAATGTGTAGTTATTAATATTAATTTTAACATTAAAACCACAATTACATATATTGAAATACATTATTCTCAATCCTCTCTCATAGCCTGTGCAGAAGAGTACTATGGCCAGTGAAAAATCTAGAAGGATAATTAGCATTATAGAATTACAGTGGAGCATAATTACCAGTAGTTCCAGAAGTAGGTTTGTAATCCAAAGTGCTTGTATATCAAAGTGAATTTTGCCATAAGAATTAATGGAAACTTTATTCACATAAAATGATTACGATACTGTAATATAATACAAAATATAAAGAAAAATAATAATAATGTTTTACTGTATATTATCCATCAAAACTATATCTGAAACCAGTATGGTCACCATTTGCTAAAGCAACCTGACCAAGTAAAATATTAATGGTCAGATTACTCAAGGTTGAAAGAAGTTGCTTCTGGGAATGGGGCTAGGATCTGGCATAACTGGTCCCTCCTGCTCCCCACCTGCTGCCCCACAGTCCCACCTGCTGCCTGCTTTCCCCCTACCCTGGAAATTGAATGCCACCTTCCTAACCTACCCCCCCTCTCTTCAACCCTCTCTCCTGAGTCCAAGGAGTCGGTTGAAGTCCTGAATCATTGTCTGGAGGCAGTGGGGGACTGGATGAGGGTGAACAAGCTGAGATTAAATCCTGATAAGACAGAGGTTCTCCTGGTCTGGAAGCAGTGGTGGGCACCAGCAGGTTCGCACCTACTCTATAGAACCGATTCTTAACAAGAGATAGTACATATAAAGTTTAAAAATAGCCATTTAAAAGTGGCTGCCAGATGGACAGAGAACCGGTTCTTAATTTCTTTGAAGCCCATCACTGTCCGGAAGCCCTCGACTCGGGTATTGGAATATCATCCCGTTCTGGATGGGGTTGCACTCCCTCTGAAGGAGCAGGTTCGCAGCTTGGAGGTTCTCCTGGATTCGCAGCTGCTCCTGGAGTTCCAGGTAGCAGTTGTGGCCAGGGGAGCCTTTGCTCAGCTTCAGCTGATCCGCCAGCTGCAACCATGCCTGAGTCGCTCGGATCTGGCCACGGTAACCCATGCCCTCCTGACATCGAGACTAGATTATTGTAATGCGCTCTACGTGGGGCTGCCTCTGAAGACGGTCCGGAAGCTTCAAGTAGTCCAGAATGCAGCGGCCCGTGTGGTTGCTGGGGCTCGTCGGTTTGACTCTGTTGGGCCACTGCTTCAGCGACTACACTGGCTGCCCATTCATTTCTGGGATGAATTCAAAGTGCTGGTCCTGACCTTTAAAGCCCTAAATGGCTCGGGTCCAGGGTATCTGAGGGACCGCCTTCTTCTGTACAATCCGACCCATCACCTAAGGTCATCTGAGGGGGCCCTTCTGACTGTGCCGCCACTAAGAGATGTGAGAGGTGTGGTGGCCAGAGATAGGGCCTTCTCGGTGGTGGCACCCTGGCTGTGGAACTCCCTCCCCTTAGAACTGAGGAAAGCTCCCTCAGTACAAAGCTTCAGGTGGAGCCTTAAAACATTTTATTTTAAAAAAGCTTTTTAAATGGGGCAGAGGTTGGGGGGGGGGCAGTTTTATTGTTCTATTTTTATATTGTTTTTAATTAATGTTTTTAGTCTGTTTTTATTGTTCTTATTGCATTTTAATCTATTTGTATTTTAATTGTATTTTAATTATGTTTTAATATTTATTTATGATCATTTTAATGGTGTTTTATTCTGACCATTGTTAGCCGCCTTGGGCTCCCTCTTGCAGGTGAGGAAAGGCGGAATATAAATAAATAAATAAATAAATAAATAAATAAATAAATAAATAAATAAATATTTATTAGATCTCTACCCCTCAGATCTCTACCCCATTTACACCTGTCCTGAAATGCCTCCCCATCTCCCCAACCTCTTCTAAATTCTATCAGAGCTCCATGTGAACCAAGCTTGGCCAGCACAGTGATCTCCCTCCGAACCACAGTGGAGGCTGGATTAGGGTTGTGATATGTCCTGAAAAACAGGGACAATCCCAATTTGGGGGGATTATGTTCACGTACTGACAAATGGGACAGAGGATCCTGTCCCAATTTTGTGGAAGAGAATTATGGCAACCCTAAGCTGGATGCTTCCTCTGTGGGCTGTCATACCTCTGTGCACCAGTGTAGCTCACCCCAAGGAGGTGCAAATGTGCTTTATGACAAGTTTGCAACCCTCCTGGGCCAGCACAAGATATTTGTGTCACCCCAAGGAGGGAGTTAGATTGCATCCTTCCATGCACATTTTTTTTAATTTCTTCCAGGGAATAGAAAAGGCAGTTATGTATGCATTTTCTTGGTTTCTGAAAATCAAATCCATTTTATTGACTTATTAATAGATCTATTAAAAGTTTAAAGTTAATTAGCTTGTTTTGGAAGTCATCAGATTTTATAGTATAGGGAAAGTCTGGCTTTTCTTTTGCACTTGTAAAGGTTTTCCTGTGGCTGAAGTGGTATCCATCCCATTTCCCTGTGGCTTCATTCTATGCCACTCAGTCATAAAGGAACCAACCAAAGAATTGTGGAAATCACAACTAGAGGGGAGGAGAAAAGCAGAGTGTGGAAAATGTCTTTGTTTGCAGGGTTTGGCAGAGCGAGCTGGCAGCCTCCAATGGCAGAGTTTGGTGCTATTGAAGGGCAACGTCGTATTGATTATTTAATTTATTGTTCACATTTTCCCCTACAGGACCATCATTTGGATTTCCTGACAGGCACAAATACCGGTATGTCTCAGACCAGCTCTGCAACAAACGATAAAGATAAACCTGATGGCTGAAGATAATTCTCTTTGGCTGTTTCTGTGCTGGGAAAGAATCCATCCAATTATGCAGTTTGACTTACATCATTGTGGTCCATCATCTCTGTCTCTTGCACGCATTGCATGTTGATGTGAATGCCTCGATTATTCCGTTAAGCGAGCATCCTTGGCATATCTGCAAGGTCATATACTTGTTATATAGAGGAAATGAGAAATGTGCTTGTACAGGGCATTCTCTGCTGCATTGAAAACTGTCCGCATGCTTTGAGTCTTAGACATATTACTTCCAAATATTCTAAATGTGGAAATGTTTAGCAAAACACCATGACCTCATTCTACATGACGAAGATCTTTCACTGGCATTCATAAATCATGGCATTGTAGGACCTTGAAACCAAAGCTGATCTCAAACTTAGGAGTAAATGGGACTCTGGGCCCAATCCAGAATGGCAGGTGTCAGCGCTGTACCTTTACTGAGCAGTGCAAACATACTGTAAATCATGTTGCAATGCTCATTAATGGCTCGGTGCAAGCCAGTGATGAACCATGGCTGGGTGAAAGAGCAACAAACACTAACCACTTACAGAAAGTGTCAAGTGGCTGACTCTTAAGAGGGGATAGGGGAAGGCATAAATCTGAGTGTAAACTCCCTTTCCCCAAGTAGCCCCAGCGATTTTCCCTAGCCCCATGAGACGCAATTGTAACCACTTTGGTGCCTCTGCAGCCCTGGACACTAGGAGGCAAGGGATTGGGCTTTTCTGTGTTATGGAGGGGGCAAGGAATAGAGGACCCAGACTCACTATGGAAAACCGCTGCTATCTTCTTTTCTCCAGCAATGAGGTGAAAAACTTAATGATGGATTTGGTACATGGTTCCGATAATGGCAAAACTGATTTGACACCTGCTATCAGTGGTACAGTCCAGAAACAACTGGGAAACTGCATTTGCTGTTCCCAAGAATGAGGCCTTAAATCCATAAAGCTGCCTTTCAGTGAGGCAAGCCATTGGTCCATCCTGTGCACTATTATGATGGCAGCTGATTTGCTTAGTTCATACAGGACTCTTTCCCAGTCCAATCTGGTGAGGCTGGACTCTGAACTTGGGATCTTCCTTGTGAATGCAAAGTGTGGCCTTTACCATCACACTACACTCTGAGAGTGTAAGGCTGTAATAGGATTGTGCTCTAATTTATTTGTTGAGTATTTGCAAACTACCTTTATCACCATATCTATTCCCATCCCATCCTAATGCTCTATGTGTTTCTTCAGGCCTACCAGAACAAATCCAAAAATCCTGAACTGGGTCATCAAGATAATAGGAACAAATGATGTACACTCGTCTATATGTACATCATTTGCTTAAGTAATTTACGTTTTCTGATCACTGAATTTGCAGGAGGCAGAGTAGAATAGGTAAGATTTCACCAAATAATCTTGTGCATAAGGAAAGCAGTCACTGCTAGTGGATTTTAGTTGTACAAAGGCTTTCCAATTTCCTGTTCATGTACCCAAGATCTTCCTAACTTCTCATTTAAAAGCAATAACACAGAAGGCAGGCAATTGATAGTAGGACATTCCATTGCAAAACCCTTATTTTTTGTAATCAGCAATATATCTTTCCTTTGCATGCTCAGACTGCCCCAGTTTTGCAGTAATAAAAACAAGAGCACAATCCTAACCATGTCTACTCAAAAGTAAGCCCCAATGTGTTCAATGGGTCTTACTCCCAGGAAATTGTCTTTAGAATTTCAGCCCAAGAGACTTTAGGTTTCCTACAATCAACAGATGTACTGTGACTTGAGAGTTCATAAGCAGAAGTCAATTTTGTCATCCAATCTGATTGTGTTTTGTAGCTGAATTGTTTGCACAAGTCACTTAGGACACAGCAGAAGATCTAAAAGTAAATGTAGCCTTTTAAAGTTTATACCGTTTCCATTTGAATGGTTTAATGTAATAATAGTTCATTTCTTTTTAGAATGAAGGTGGGCAGGGCTTGAGATAGCTCCCTCGCTCTCCCAGCTGCTGCAGTAATAATACTTAGGATGAGATGAATGGATCAATTAAAGCATAAATGAACATTCAACAGATGGTAAGATAGGAGGAAAGCGTAATTGTACCACCCTAACATTAAATTTGGCAAGTATTGTTTGGTGCTTGTTCCTTTGCCAAAATGATTCCTGGGTTATTGCAATAAATGACAATGACGGCGGTTGGCAGTGGTGTGGGGAGGTGTTATTGGGTAAGGGAGAGGGCAGAACAGGGGAGAGAACTGTGCTCTGGTTGGGAGCCTGACACTGAGCTTCTAGGGTTTGGACCAGTGATTTATCTAGACTTTTGAGAAGCCCCATTGAAGAGGCTGGGGCTTTATGTTGGGAAAGGGGACAAATGCCTAGAGCTCCAGTAGCTTCCCTGACTCTGCAAGATTATTTTTATTATAATAAAAATAATATAATAATAATAATAGAAATTATAGTAATAATTGAAATAAAAACATAATAATAATAATATAAGTTATTACTGCAAGATACAGCAATAATAATTTGGTAGCCACTGTAGCCAGCTGAACTGGGAAGAATAGGTTTGGGTTGTTAATGAACTGATCTCTTTGAATCTAAATTCCAGTGTATGTTGGATAATTTTAAGCGCATACTCCTAACCATGTCTACTCAAAGGTAAGCCCCATTGTGTCCAATGGGTCTTGCTCCCAGGAAAGTGTCTTTAGGATTGCCGTAAAGGAAGAGATTGTGAGATCGGGTGTTTACACAGCCAAAGATTATTTCTGGCATACCTTTTTATCTCCATCTCAAAAGCACTAGTGGATAAAATAAGACTGTGTATAACAAAAGTGGACAGCAATTTCATAATATGTCTTCCTAACATTTTACAACACACAGCATGTTCCAAAAAACCCCTCTGTTTCCAGCTGCACCTGCTGCAAAGATAACTACTTTCAAAATGATGAATGTCTTATTTCCTGCAACTAGGGAACTCATCTGTGCAATCTAAAACTGAATTTCAACTCATACAGATTTCAGCTTTGCTGTACAGGATGAGTCAGATCAGGTTACACTCCGAGCTTCAGCACCGGTGTGGCAAACATGCTATAAAATTGCCCATGCAGACTTGAGAAGCCCCATTGTAGGGCTTAGGAGTTTCCACCAAGGAGTATCCACCCAGTAGCCTCAGCAGCGCCTCTGGATTGTAGGGTTATTTAATTTCAAATCATTTTGATTAACTTCAAAGTATTTACAATTATTTATTTGTTTTTATTTGCTTGATGATGTCACTTCCAGCCATGGCATCACTTTTAGTGGATCCGGGACAGGTGGTCCCTCTACAAAGTGGGTCCTAAGCCAGTTGGTTTGAGAACCGATGCAATAAGTTGTTAGAAAGGGAGTGACATCACTAGTGAACAAAATGGCTAAAAATCATGGTTTGGGGGAATAATCCCATCATGCTATATCCTGTTGGAGGCGTAATTTGCAGCAGAATGCAGTGAAACAAACCACTTTGAAATATATTTATTCTATCAAAACGTGTGGCCATAAAACAAATGGAGTTGGAGCAATGGCACATAACCATGCTGACCATCCAGGTTGTGGCCCTGCCCACTGCATGGTAACATGCTGGGCTCCCGCACCGGGTGACGCGAACACTAGTGATGCCCCTGGTTTAAATTAACCACGTGAAAGCAATATTCAAGAGTGTTTTAAGCTTCATATTGTTGTGTCTTATAATTTTCTCGAATGTCCTACATTTGGGGGGGGGGGGGCTTTGTCTTCTTTTGCGGTTATAACATATGGTCACCCTGTGCATAGTCTACCAGAGAGGGGAGAGAATGGACAATTGACCACCCACAGTTGCTGTTGACACTTCAGCCTTCTTTGATTATCCATGGGGGAGCTCTCACATGGAGAAATGCTGAAATGATAGAAATTTTTTTTCCCTGAGACATCATGGACCACTTTTCAGGGTCTCATCTGTGGTCCATGACCAGCCCGATGACAATGCTTATCGTAGCATTATCCTTACCACCTTGGATCTGAACATTAAGAGCACATCAGTATTTTCACATTGACAATAGGGAGCATGGATAGTTGCAGTTCACCCTATGACCAAATTAAAATAATGTAGACAGCAATTCATCACTAGAAGATAAATGCTTGTACAAAAAGGGGAGAAAGAAATGTTTATCCTGTTCTGTCAACTGATTAGCACTGCTGTGTCTTGGAGAAGCTTAGTAAAAAGTACAAACATAACAGAACTTGCAACCCAGAGAGAAGAGATAATGGTGGGCAATTTACAAATCTCATCCTCATTATTTTAAAAGATATTTGCAAATGAGGGATCAGTATTTTTTTTTCAACCTTTTCACCTTGGGTGAAACAAATCCCTGCTAAGTTTCACAAAGCACTGAAGGATAATTTGCTGTATGGGTCATACATTGATGATTCCTTTTGTCATCCTGGAATGCGGCATTGAGTGCTATCAAAAGGAGTTATATCCAGCCATTTAATTGGCACAGTAAATGCATCCCCAAGGAGGTTGCCTTCTGGGATCTGAACCACAGCTCTAGCTATTAGGAAACAAAGCAGGCTTTTCATTTAATCAGACCCATGAGAAATAATGGAGAAAGGCCATAAGGCTAGCATTTTTCATGAATTGCCAATGACCAATATAGTTAGCATGATCTTGTTTCCTTTCTGGACTTGGAACTAAACTTCAGCAGTTGTAGGTCTTTTATGAAGACATATAAAAATAGCGCGTAATTCCAAGGCAGGCAAATTGCTCTTAAGGAGAAAGCCGAGAGGAGTTCTCCATCTCCAGTACTCAATTTTAGGTTTCTCATTTTAGGACCTGATAAGGAAAAGAATCTCCAGAATGCAGTGCAAGAAGGAGTGGGAAAAAACCCACTGATAAAGCAGGATTACTTCTTGACATGTGTGAAACTGAGACGTGGCAGCTGAGATAATTTCTTTCCATGAGAGATAACTGCTTTCCATGTAGCCAGGAAGGCAACGCAGCCTGTATGGTACTTGACGCATCGATGTCAAGGCCCAGGAAATGGGGGTACAGGGGGTAGCTGTATTTAGTGGGCACCAACCCCATGAAATGAATGTCCCTATGAAAAATTGGAAGTAGAGGGTCACACGTGATGGGCTTCAGGGGGTTCTCACAGGTTCTATAGAACCCTTTGCTAATGAGCTCCTGGTTCTGAGAATCGGTTACTAATGGGGCATAGAAACTGTTGTTAATTTATTTGAATCCCACCACTGGTCACACCCCAAAGTTCAGTAGGACCAAGGTCTCTAGCTTGAATTGTGTCTTAATATAACTCTCTGCCTTTGCTTTCATCTGATTTTTAAATTACTGACAGTAGGACTCAGGATATGATCAAGGGAAAAACATGTTAAAGTTCACAGTCAGCCTGATTTTTGTTCCAATGTTTAGTAAACCATATATTCTTTTAAAAACAAAACATGGAAATCCTATGAATCCTCAGTGAATTACCGTCCCCTATTTGTCAGGAAATACAACTTGGCTTGCAGCTCACTCTGTTTAGTTTGCTTGATGTGATTGACAGGATTACCTAGAAAATAGCATTTCTCCTGGTCAAAATCTTGATACAGTTTATGCTCTTGGTACAGTTGCCTATTGCCCCGTAAACCTTGATTTATCCAACCCTGAACTATCCTACTTATTAGCCATCATCTTTCTTAATTTAAATGCTTCTGCACAAGAAAATAAAACAAGGATTTGTGTACAGTATCTGGAACTCATTAAAAATCCAATTCTAGTGACAAACTAGATTTCAATACAAAGCAAATATTTTTATTAGCAATTCCCAGCTGTTAGACTCTCCAATTAATATAAAGTCCCATCTTTTGTATTTCAGATGAAAGAATTACTGTAATGCTAACATGGAAATAATCCTTTAAAGCAATGAATAAATATGCTGCGTGGGTCAGTCAACAGGGTGACCCCATTTATAAAACATCCTCCATGAGCGTGAGGTCAGTCTATAACGGTGCAATCCTAAGTGTACCCTGGGCCAGCAAAAGTTTTTTTGTGCCAGCCCTGGAGGGTCACAAGCATGTAGAAAAGCATGTATGTGCCTCCTTGGGGGAAAGCTGCATTGGCAGATGGAGCTGGGGAGGCAGGGTGGTGGGCAAAACTGTGGGCTGATGTTGCAGGGAGCCAGAGATGTGGGTAGTACCTGGCACTTGTGCCCAATCCTAACCCCATTCCAGGCCAGTCTGTGGCAGTTCTAGGCTGCTTGGATTTGTGCCACCAAGTCCAGCGCAATTGCACTTTTGAGAATACATAGGACAAAAGTGGCATTCACAACTTGCTGCATACAACATAAGAAGCACTTTTTGTAGTCCAAACTGATAAGCAACCTTGACTTACAACAAAAACTTGAACTCTAAGTGGAAGAGTTTCTCTCTCTGTGGGCCAACCACCTTCTTATTGCTGTTGCTTCTTGTCACCATTTCCTGGAAAGAAAAATTGGACAAGCAAGCACTGAACAATCAGGTGGCTCTTCTCAACGTGGTCATCAAGTTCTTCATCCCCTCTGGATATAGGCCAAGGAATGGATAGTCAAGCAGGAGGTAGGGGTGCATAAGAATGACCAGAGGGGCACTGATGGTGGGACCTCTGTATAGAAGTGGGATGCTCAGGTGCTCAACCATGCCGATTCCTATCTCCATTATGTATTTGGAAGATGTGTCCAAGTGACTCCCATGCTGGCTTCCAAGAACATTGTTTGAACACTTCTGTCTCCCTATAATGTGGACATGTGGCACACTTCAGGTTTGAGGTTTGCCTTCCACAGCAGTGAAGAAACAAGTCAAGATCAACAACGTCCTGCAGACGGTGTGGCTGTTTCCCTACAGTGAAGCCTGGATGTTTGCCTAGGGAAATGGTACCTGTGTAAATTTGAGGTGACTTTGTAAGCTGTGACCTCTGTAAATTTGAGGCGAGGTACAGGCCTGGACATGTGTGATATGGTTTCAGATATCTCCTCAAGGAGGCTGGTATGTGACCACTCTTAATACCATGGTGGATGGTGTTGTGGTTAGGTAGTTGGACTGAGAGCTGGCAAACCCAGGTTCAAATTCTTCCTTGACTGTGAAGCTTCCTGGATGACCTTCCTCCACCAATCATTCACTCTTTACCTCACAGGTAAAGGAGTACAGTCTATGAGGAGTACCGTGTATGTGGCATAAGGTGTCTCATGCCATGGGCACATACACCCAATTTGATATTGACTTGTAACATTAGCTAAAAGGTGGGTTTCAGGTGTTTTGACAGGGGCGAAATTTCAGTCCTTGCTATGGGCACAATTTTTCCTAGGTATACCTCTGGGAGGAACTAAAGCTTTATAAACTGCCTTGGGCATTTGTGTTGGCATGGGAGGTGGGATATAAATCTCTTTTTAAAAAATCAATAATACTTTTCTGGTACTGCTGAGTTTATCCAAAACTTGTGATGAGAGATATCACAATATTGAAGGAAAAAAGAAGAGCTGTCATCGCCATCTCAGCCCAGAAGTCAAATTAATCTGCCACATGCCAGTCATCATTTGCAACTGTATATGGGATTCTTTAAACTGACACTGATCTAAATAGAGGGTTGTTGTCTCTCAAGTGGAAGGCATCTTCATGAGCTCTGCTGCCCTAATCTCCCAAGGGAAGAAAACAATCAGAGCGAATCTGTCAACAGTCCATACAATGTGGGAAGGTCTGTTTTCTTTGGGTTTCTCTCCAAGAGTCATTCACAGTGATTTGCTCCCTCCTTCCGTCCCTCTTCACTTTAATTGCAAATGTCCATTTTGTGGGTCTCTCTGACAGCATTTCACACCTCAGGTCTTTTGGCACAAAGCAGACAATCACATTGCACAGCAAAACATTCCTACCTTATTCATAGGAAAGAGACAGATTTAGAATAAGTGCCCAGAGCCCTTCATGCCCCAACACTGGAAGCCAACTGAAAGGTCAACTTGTGGAGACCTCTGAATGAGTGCAAATCCTGACAAAGTTAAAAAAAAAATTGGGAAAAAAACGTCGAGGCATATTTGCACATACTTTTTAAAAATGGACATACCAGCTATTATTATTTGCTTGTTAATGCTGTAGGGAAGTGTTTCCCAATCTGTAAAGCACCCACATTTACAAGTAGCAGATTAAAAGTACCACATTTAAAAGCAATTTCCTTTTTAAAAGGAAATTGCAACACACTATGCTATACTAAGCAAAAAAGGGGGTAGAATCTAGAAATAACAATAACAATAACAATAACAATAACAACAACAACAACAACAACAACAACAACAACAACAACAACAACAACAACAACAATAATAATAATAATAATAATAATAATAATAATAATAATAATAATAATAATAATAATAATAATAATAGACGGACAAGGTCTTGGAACACAATACTCCAGATATCACCATCATAGAAAGCAGTAAGGTGTGGCTTGTTGACATCGCCATACCAGGTGACAGCAGAATTGAGGAGAAACAACTGGAAAAGATCTCCCGCTACCAAGACCTAAGAATCGAATGACAGCGTATCTGGTGTAAGCCAGTGCAGGTGGTTCCAGTGGTAATTGGCACACTGGGTGCAGTGCCCAAAGACCTTGGCAGGCACCTGAAAACTATTGGCACTGACAAAATATCACTCTGCCAACTGCAGAAAGCCGCTCTTCTGGGATCAGCACAAATTATAAGCCGCTACATCACACAGTCCTAGACTCTTGGGAAGGGTCCGACTGGTGATGTGAATGAAACCAGCACAAAATTGTTTGCTGTGTATTTATGGATAATAATAATAACAACAACTTTATTTCTATCCTGCCTTTCTCCCAGAGGGACCCCAGGCGGCTCACAACAATGTATAAAAAACCAACAATAAAATCCAGTACATTAAAACAGTTAAAACAAGCATCTTAAAACAATAAATAAAAAACCATCTACATTAAAAATTGATTAAACTGATTAATTTAAAACTGATTAAAACCATAATCATAATTAGAAGTCCTATTTTTATTTATTTATAATAAATACCACATTTACTCAAATATGATGTGCCATTGAATCTAATGTGCATCCTTTACTTATAATCAAAATACTGTATTTACTCGAATCTAATTAACCATCAAATGAGCACCCTGATTTTGGAGACTGAATACGGCTCAAAAAGATGAGCATTCGATTTAAGTAAATACACTACATAATTAGTTAATAATCAGGATCTTGTGCTCCAGAGGTTTCTATAGACCTTACATATAGTACATGTATAGACATTCGCTAGACTTTCCCTAGAGTTCAAGGAATGTTCCTCAAACCTCATTGGATACCCAGAAGGCTGACCCAGAGAGCAACATGTGCAGTTGCACATGTGTAAATATATTGTATCCTGGAGCATATCTTACACTGCCCTGTACCAACACCTGGATGCTACCACTGCTTATAGCACTGAAGACATAAGGGTTTTTTTAGGGCCAACTGGGCCACCCACTGACAATAAGCCCTTGGCCAGTCTCCTATGTGGCCAACACCACTTCTGTTATGGCACCACTAAGCTGGCTAAAAGAATAGCCCACAATTGACCTTCTTAATTCTTCCACAAAAATGGAAGAATTGATTCTTCTTGACCATCTTGATTCTTCCACAAAAATGCAGAATCCTTTTGCTGCTGGTCCCCTTAACAAAGAGAGGTCGTGTCCAGTATTTCAGTTTTTTGTCTTCCCTGCCTATTCATGAAATATTCATGTAATTAGGGATAGAAAGAAAAGCGGCCACAGGAATCAATGAACCCAGCCTACTAAAAGGTCGGTCAGCCGGAGCATTTCCCAGTCCAATCTTAGTGTGAGCCTTTGATCCAAGAAACTTTGGACTTCAGTCATTCGCTTGAAGCTATCAGTCTTGTTAAACGATTACTCAAGTCTAGCAAACCAGCAAGCACGTTTTCCCTCTGCAAGGAGAGCACTGCAGCAGAGTGAGCAGACAAAGGTTCATGGGGATCATTTGCACTGATTACCTGGCCAGACTTGCATGTTGCATGATACAAGTCTGGGCAGCCTTTCATTCTGCGACATGCATGCACTTGAACGAACGGTATGGACTTGCACACAGCAGTCAGTAAGGCAAAGAGAATACTTTTAAAGCAGATATTTTTCCATATGGACCAGGACTATTGAGAGTACATTAACCTGCTCTTGATTTACGTATTTCTTAAATAGCATAACTACAAATTAATACCATAAGTTTAATTTATGCTCACCATTTAATTATTAATTAATTAATTTACTTACATGCTTGCTTGCTCACTTACTTATTAAGGCTGCAATCCTAAAGACGTTTTCCTGGGACTAAGATCCACTTATCACAATGGTTAGGATTGTGCTCTAAGTTAGTTAGTTTGTTTAATTCAAGGGACCTATACCCTGCCTTTCCCATGTCAATGCAGCTTTAGTTTTTCCCCTCCTACTGTCCTCAAAACAACCCTGTGAGGTAGATAAGGCTGAGAGTAAATGACTCACCCTAAGTCAGCGAGGTAGCTTCATAGCCTGGAAGGGTTCCCATCCAAAGCCAGATGACAAAAAAATAAAGCACAAAAACATGTTCATACAAGGATCTACCCATTTTCTACAAGCTTCTACCTAGATCTCTTATGCTTTCTTCCTCCATAATTCTACCCTGTTGTTTTCTCCTATGGTTCTCCCAGAAATCACCAGTCATCAACATGAGTGCACGTTGACTTTCCCCCTAACTTATGTTATTGACATTGACGTAAAATAGTTTTTTTTAAAAATATATACCTTCTGTGATTTCTGCGAATGTAACCCCAGCATAAACTGAAAGGTGCCTGTGCTCTGAACTTCACTTGTTGTCTGGAGGCTTCAGGGCTTCTCAGGTACATCTGTGTTGCGTTCAACATAGTGAAGAAAAAAGGCTGCGATCCTAAAGATACCTTCCTGGGAGTAAGACCCATTGAACACAATGGTGCTTACTTTTGAGTAGGATTGTGCTCTTTATGTTAGTACTGGATCTTTCTCACAAGGACCTCCAAAATCAGATCCTTAAAAGTATCCAGGTCAGGGTGACCATATAGAATAGAGGACAGGGTACCTCTACCTTTAACCATTGCATAGAAGAGGGAATTGAGGCTGGTTTAACTCATTATAGAAGGGTTTAAAAAGCAGCACCTGCCTACGGTTAATTTGCTCTTCTATGCAATGGTTAAAGGTAGAAACACTGTTCTCCATTCTATACGGTCACTCTGACCAGGCTACAATCTTATATACAGTTACCTGGGAGTAAATCCCATTGAAAACAACGGGGCTTACCTCTGAGTATGCATGAATAGGAATATGCCGCCTGTGTCCTGCATAGCCAGGACAAGGCATGTGACTTCAAAACCATGTTGCTTATGATGTTGCCTATGATTGCATAAAAATCCCTAATAAATGTTACCTATCATTGTGTAAAAATCCCTAATAAAACATGAAACGCTATATGTTTCACACAACGAAAGAAACAAGAAACAACGCTATGTATCTTGGAATTCTTATAAAGAGATATTTCTGCCTAGTTTTCTGCTTGCAGGCATACACTGTATGTCATACTGCAGAGGTCCATGAATCACAGCAGAACGACAGCAGGCTCTGCAATGTATGAAATTTCCGCTGGCTGATGACCAGTATTTTCCTTGAACAATCAGATGCTCCACCCTGTTGCAGGATACCCTGCCCAAAGGCAGATTCAGGAAGTGACAAATAGATTTGTTTTAGAACCAGAACCTTCAGTGGTAGAAAGGAAATAAATGGGAATCCAAGTGTGTTTTCTGGAATGCCACTATTTATCAGTCCTTGGCAGATCCCGACACTTGTTTCTCAAATCAACCCCCCCACCCCGTCCCAAGTTAATCAGGCACAAGTCTTCCAATTAGTATTACATACTGTTGTGGGGATAAAACCAGGTAAAATGATTTGCATCAGGGAATTCAACTCTACATCTAAGCAAAGAACCAAGCGATTACTATATAGATTTGTGCTTGTATCGTCTCATAGAGTGCTTTGATTTCTGAATGAAAAGTAGAGCTAAATGTAGGATGTGCTTGTATGGCAGAACTGAGTAAAAGGTGTCAAATGAAGGTGAATTAACTAAGAGAATAGTAAACAGAAATCTCCTTAGGAGCAGTGGTGGGCCCCAGCAGGTTCACACCTACTCGATAGAACGTTATTAACGAGAGATAGGACATATAAAGTTTAAAAATAGCCATTTAAAAGTGGCTGCCAGATGGGCAGAGAACCGGTTGTTAATTTCTTTGAATCCAATCATTGCGTAGGAGGTGATACTTCTATTAAATGGAACACACACACACACACCCCGGAACTAAGATTGTAATATTAATCAGATTCCAGGATAGAGGGTGAAAAGA
Source organism: Cryptoblepharus egeriae (assembly GCA_030015325.1). Lineage (NCBI taxonomy): Eukaryota > Metazoa > Chordata > Lepidosauria > Squamata > Scincidae > Cryptoblepharus > Cryptoblepharus egeriae. The sequence goes on from JAREYC010000001.1 coordinate 89,258,551, forward strand.
CAGAGCATTTCAACTTCAGTATCATATATTAAAGGTGAGAAAAGGTATCACAAATTTGTAACAATTAAAGGAACGAAAGGAAATATGAACTGACAACTGGAGTTAGTGTACACTCCGAAACTTGCAAACAAAGGAATGATGATGGACACACATTGGTGCTCCTATGTCTGAAAAGAATCCCTACATTGGGGTGAATGAGTTTTATGTTCCCAACTGCACTAAATGTCATCCGTAAACAGAGAAACAGTTTTTGTAGTTTCTTTCCACTCACACATTGCAGAAGAAATGTCATAAATACATCTTTTGACTGAGGTGTGTGTACACATATGTAGTGAATGACATGATATTTTCAGAAGGAACTATATTTAATTATATCTTTACTAAACTCACCAAGCTATTATTGTAATTATTATTACCTATTTTTGGTGTTAACTGAGAAAATTTATTTCAAAAGTTACAATCTGAGCCAAATCTTACTTTATATTAAAATATATAGTTTGACCCTGAGTTTGTCCTTTAATTTTTTTAAACTTTTAGTTTTTCCAGTTCAGCAGCACAAATTTTTTCCCAGTTCAGCACACTTCCATCCTGAAACGTAGAGCAACTTCAAGGGCCCAGTTTCCTTTTAAGTACTCCCTCCACATATACCACTGTCCTAATCTGCCCTCTATGTTGCTGCAGCCACCACCCTTATGTAAACAAATAGTATATTTAGTTTGGCTCTCAGAGTGCTATTTATTTTTTTATTTTTGCCTAGAAGTTTCCTTAAGAGATATGGGTATCCAATGAAGCACTCAAGAGCAGATTAAAAATCTGCTTTGGTTAATCAGATTAAAAATCTGCTTTGGTTAATAACTGTTGACCAGAAGAGGAACACGAGGAATAATATGTATTCCATATTCTCACTAGGCGAAGCAATCTAACTATGCCTCATAACCCCTGAGCAAAAACTTCCAAAATTGCATTATTATCTTCTATACTTTTCTGTGTGAAGTGCTGAAGTTTAAATCTTTTGCAAAGTGTAACTCCTGAACCTAATGCTTGGTATGAAGGATGATCTTTAACACATGTAGAGTTTATTCCTGAGGTTCTTTCTATAACCAGGCTGGATACAGATCCAGCCTGGTTATACATGAATTTTTTATACATTGATTTGACTCAACATAAATATAAAAAATTTCAAAAAAGCAAAAATTGCTTTTTTTTCTCAGGAAAAAGAAAACAGACTCTACAAATCTGGAATCTGCCAGCACCTGGTTGAGGGTCACAGATGGGAGCTAGTGCTTAATGATGAACTGCTCTCGGAATTGGCATGTTGCTACTAGATCACTAATATTCAGGACTGGTTCATTGTACAGAAATATTCTGGGAAACTGTCAGGAGGTATAAATTCTGGATGCCAGGGAAGCTGTCATGCATGCATTTTTTTTCTGTGATGGCCTCATTTAATCCACACAAGGAGAGAGTGCATGTAAAAAGCCAATGCAGCTAGTCTGAGGTTTACTACATTTTGCACCTTGTAAGTGATAGTTGACTGATTTTCCACTTTTCTAGGGCTACAATCACAGGTGGGCAGGAGCCTACGCGCCCCTACTCTGGCGTGGGGGATCTTCCAAAAAGCCTGCCGTTAGCGAGTAAGCAGTAGCAGGAGGTCCCCAGAACAATGAGGACCGGTATGCCTCTCCTCTCCCGGCGAGGGGGGGGGCTGAGAAGGAGGAGAGCAGCCCCATTGCGCTCTCCCAGCCTCTCCCAGCGCGGGGGGGGGGGGGGCCTGAGAGCCCCATCCTATGCAGGTCTACTCTGAAGTAAGTCCCAACATAGCCAATGGGACTTACTCCCAGGCCAGTGTGGAGAGAGCCTCAGAGCAGCTACAGAGCCCCATCCTATGCAGGTCTACTCAGAAGTTAGTCCCAGTATAGTCAATGGGACTTACTCCCAGGCCAGTGTGGAGAGAGCCTCAGAACAGCTACAGAGCCCCATCCTATGCAGGTCTACTCTGAAGTAAGTCCCAGTATAGTCAATGGGACTTACTCCCAGGCCAGTGTGGAGAGAGCCTCAGAGCAGCTTCAGAGCCCCATCCTATGCAGGTCTACTCTGAAGTTAGTCCCAGTATAGTCAATGGGACTTACTCCCAGGCCAGTGTGGAGAGAGCCTCAGAGCAGCTTCAGAGCCCCATCCTATGTAGGTCTACTCAGAAGTAAGTCCCAATATAGCCAATGGGACTTACTCCCAGGCCAGTGTGGAGAGAGCCTCAGAGCAGCTTCAGAGCCCCATCCTATTTAGTTCTACCCTGAAGTCCCAATATAGCCAATGGGACTTACTCCCAGGCAAGTGTGGAGACAGCCTCAGAGCAGCTTCAGAGCCCCATCCTAGGCAGGTCTACTCAGAAGTAAGTCCCAATATAGCCAATGGGACTTACTCCCAGGCCAGTGTAGAGAGAGCCTCAGAGCAGCTTCAGAGCCCCATCCTATGCAGGTCTACTCTGAAGTTAGTCCCAGTATAGTCAATGGGACTTACTCCCAGGCCAGTGTGGAGAGGACTGCAGCCTCAGAGCCCCATCCTATGCAGGTCTACTCTGAAGTAAGTAATTTTATTTATTTATTATTTTTTAATTTTAAAATTAAAAACCTCCCTGGCCACACCCTCTGACCCTGGCCCCGCCCCTTGACCCTGACCCCGCCCCTGACCCCACCCACTTCCGGAGAACCGGTTCTTGGCCCAGGCTGGGCCCATCACTGGCTACAATCCTAAGCATACATATCTGGTAGTAAGTCCCACTGAACTCAGTGAGTAGGCAAGTCTAGAATTGTGCATCAAAAGTACTTCTACAATCTCAATTTATACATATTTCAAGTTCTCAGCAGGCATATATGGGTTAGTTTTAATTTTAAAGAAGCTGAATGAAAATGGTGGTTTGTTTAAAAGGTTCTGCTTGGCTTTGATGAGGCCAAATGACACATTATCTTGGCGTTTCATGACAAGAACTCCCTATGTAATTTTCTCCTTGTAAAAAGCAACTGCTCATTTTTTCCTTCTCCTTTATTACTGAATGAAAACGAAAATTCAAGATTTATCCAATTCGGATGAAGGACGAGACATATTGGGGTGGGGTTTATCCCTTTTACCTCGTATTGCAACCCTGATCAGTGTTGTTCCTTCCCCACAGCTGATGGAGGACAAAAGCACAAAAATGGAAAAGGCAAGGAATGGAATATGAAATACCACATGTACTTGAATCTAATGCACCATTGATTTTAAAAGGCTTGAGATAAAAAAAGTTTACTGGTGATTGTAATACACAGCTGCAAAGCAGGTGCAAATTTAATTTTACTGCATTTAACAATGAGTTATACGACAATAACCTTTTTATTGTGGCCTTTTTAGCCACAATATGCCACAGTATAGCCATTGTTTAAGCCGCAATATAGATGCTGTTTTAGGACCTCCAATCAGATAGTCTTTCGAGACTGAAAGATGCCAATGATATGACAATAATAACAAGACAATGGCTTTATGTCATGATTTTTACCTACTTGCACTACTTTATACAACAGTGGGTTTATGTTACTTTTTATTACAACAGCGTGAACTGTTAAACTAAATACCGACCTATACCTATGATTAAAATACTGTATTTACTCAAATCTAATGTGCTATTGAATCTAATGCACACCTTAATTTTAGAGACGGGAGGGTGCAATCCAGAGTAACTAACCCTACAATCCAGAGTAACTACGGGTGCACGTAAGAGACATTACGTGTACCCGTAGTTACTGCACCACCTAGTGAAAACCTATGGGAAATTCATTTTGCAATCCAGAGCAAATTGTTCTTACACCGGAGCAAGGACTTCCCATAGTTACTCTGGATTGCGCCCTATGTGGAGTCCTTGCTCCGGTGTAAGAACAATTTGCTCTGGATTGCAATATAAATTTCCCATATGCTTTCACTAGGTAGTGCAGTAACTATGGGTATACTTAATGTCTCTTACGTGCTCCCATAGTTACTCTGGATTGTAGGGTATAGCTGCAATCCTAAAGATACTTTCCTGGGAATCAGACCCATTCAACACAGTGGGGCTTACTTTTGAGTAGACATGGTTAGGCTTATGCCCTAAATTTGAGTGTTAGATTCCAGTAAATATGGTATTCCCATTCCGCATCTAAAGGCATCTTGGGGGAGTGTGTGCATGATTTAACTTTAGTGTTTCCAGGCACATTTCAGTCATTCCCTAACATCTGAGTAGAGTCAGAGAGACTGGATCTCAGTCTCTATCAAACACTATCCATTTTATAGGTAGTGTTTTATAAAGGTACATAAAAATATTAAGATTTCCATTTTCTGAGGCACCCAGCAGCTGGTTGGTGTGTGTTTTGTAATTTTGTGTTTTCTATCACAATTGCATGAATTTTACAGGTACTCACTGACACCACAGGCGTCTGTATATTTCAGATATAAAGGGTGAGAGGCAATCATAAAGGAACATGACTAGGCTAAGTTTTCTACTGATTTCAGTGGGACAGTCTCAGGAGGGTTTTTGTTTTTTTGCTGCTTCTAACATCCCCCCCCCCCCCCAAATGTAAAGAGACTTTACATGCACCCGTAGTTACTGCACCACCTAGTGAAAACCTATGGGAAATTCATATTGGAATCCAGAGTAAGTTGTTCTTACACCAGAGCAATGACTCCCCGTAGTTACTCTGGATTTTGCCCATCTTCTTTTCCCTTAGGAGGTGCATAACTTTTTGGTTTTGGACTCTATATATCAAAAACAGGATAACCTTTTCTCTCCTGTAAGTACCACTGGAACTACATTTATTGCAAGTATAATGTTAAAGGGCAGCAGTGGCACAGATTAGGCCACTGAGGGTACAATCCTAACTAATTTAGACCCGCACAACTAAGCCATTTCCCCATTCCTGCTGTGGTGTGTGTAGGGATAGGGGCTGGTACATGTCTGTGCACTGGCCTAACCCACCCATGAGAGGCGCAGAAGTGCTTTGTGGCACTTTTGTGACACTCTCAGGCCAGCAAGGGACTTGTGGTGGCCACCTGATTGCAGCCTGAAGGTTGATAGCTCAGATCAGACGGATCAAAGGTCTGCCTTGGTCTAAGGACACTTCCTACATTCAGTGTTTAAAATCAGTTTCTTTTCTTCCTTTTGAGCAGAAATTATGACTGTGTCAAAGTGAAAATTGATGTAGGCTTTTGGGGTTTTATTCCACTTTTCATGGGCTGGATTTAGTTGGTCATGTTTGGCTTAAAGGCACAAAGGTGAAATAAAAATTTAATTACAGGACACATTTTCAGTCGTCGGTGATAAAAGAGTTGCTAAGGTTGCAGTCATTTTCAGACATTTCAATGGTTTTTTGCTGCAATATATGAGACTACTTGATAAGCAAACCTATCATTTTAGGGCTTAGCATTTATTTATTAGTTCAGTTGATTCAGATTCCTTCTGAATCATATCCTCTTGTTACTGCCAGATGCCTTTAACAGTTTACAACTTTGTTGTACATTGTTTTGTTGCCGTCATACATTTTTTAAGACTTCCTGGTTTCATAAGCTTGCAAAACCTATTAGTATAATTGTTGAGGGATTTAAAATATCCATGCTCTAACAATAGCATGCTTTGCAACCAGTACCTTTTAGGTAAGACTCTATTACAGCAAGGTCTTGTTATTTCCCTGGGATGCTCATTATATCATGTACAGTTAAAAAAAAGCACCCAGCACAATTAAAGAAGGTCTCACAGCTGATGCAGAAAATAGGCCTACGTTTATTCAGAATTATCTGAAAGGTCTGTAAAATCCCACAGGTAAAGTAACGTTGATGACTTTGAAGAGCTCTAGCCCCTTTGGTACCTTGCTTTCCATTTCTCTAGTTAATACTGATTTCCCATTCCTGCTGCTGTCCGTAGAGTTAAGTTAGAGGGTTTTTATTTTTTAAGAAATTTTTTTAAAGAGTTTTTTTTAAGACAAATTCACACTGGAGCTATACATGTTGATCCTCTTTTATCAGCTAGAGTTCCATTTCAGAACACTTCATGGATTGAAAAAATATGTGGATTAAATAACAGTGGAAAAATAGATGAACAGCGCAATCCTAACTTGAGCTGGAAACGGGTAGGTTGGCATGCCTGCACAGTATCAAGTGCAAGTTATAAAGGCTGTTGCTGTGCTACTCAGGGAAGGGAAGGCTTCTCCCTTACCCCAGTGTAAGGCTGTAGCAGCTTCTATGGGTCTACTTTGTTTAAGTCCATCTCGTTGGCTAAGTTGGCCAAGCCCAAGCAGAGCAGAGCAGCGATGCATTGCCCTTGAATGGGCACTCCTGCCCTTGTACTCCTGCCTGCCCTTGAAATGAGGTCAGGACCAGTGGTGGGCTCCAGCAGGTTCACACCTACTCTATAGAACCAGTTGTTAACAAGAGATAGGACATATAAAATTTAAAAATAGCCATTTAAAAGTGGCTGCCAGATGGGCATAGAACCGGTTGTTAATTTCTTTGAATCCCATCACTGGTCAGGACCCAATAAATGTTGGATCCTGGCCTCCCCCCTGCTCTCTTTCCTTCCTTTGCTTATCCCTCTCCCAACCCACCCACCACCCACCAAGAGGTCCAGAACAGTGGTTAGCTATAAATGATTTTAATATTACGACAGCTTATATAATTTGTGTTTCACAAAGTGTGCAAGAATAATTCCTATATGACATCTCCATCAACCTCCCACCACCTGTTAATCTAACACCATTTTATTAGGCCAGCTAAGCCGGAAGCTAGGAGGAGTGTAGGCAGACTGTACAATTAATACATTGGACTTTGGCCTGGATCCCATGACTCACTTTCTTAATTCAAAGTGGGAATTCACACTGATAGGCTGCATTTGACTTCATTCGATTGCTGTCTGCATAAAAACCAGCATTATTGATATATATGTATGAAAAGAAGAGAAAGGACAGAGATATTTCAGAAAGGTGGTTTTGGAAGAGAGAGAGAGAGAGAGAGAGAGAGAGAGAGAGAGAGAGAGAGAGAGATCCTTCCATTGCCCAAGTTATGCTCTCATATTCCTGGAACTTTGGACCTCCTACTTGGCACACAGCCTGGCAGCACTTAAGTGTGAGGATCATGGATCATTTATAAAACATTGAATGTCCTTCGATAAAGCAATTCAAGGGCTAGTTTCATGTGGTTGAGTAACTACTGTATCTCATTGGTAGAGCACCTGCTTGGTGTACAGAAGACCTGAGGTTCAATCCTTGGCATATTCAGGTGGTGCTGGACAGACCTCTGTCTCAAACCCTGGAGAAATGGTCAACTGCCAGTCAGTGTATATCAGCACAATCCAGAGTAACTACAGAGTAACGTAAGAAACATTTATGTTGACATAGTTATGGCGTCACCTAGTGGAAACCTATGGGAAATTCATAGAGCAATCCAGAGTAAATTTTTCTTATGTCGACATAAGAGCTCCCGTAGTTACTCTGGATTGTGCTGTATGATATTCAGAGTTCAGATCTAGAATAAGTGAAACAATACTTTTAAAAAAGACTATCTCAGAGCATCAGTGGCACTACCCAGGGCAGATATCAACCCCTGTGCAAATCCCCTGTAGTTACTGTAAGCAACATGTGGCACCTGGAAAATGTTTGGCAGTGATGCAATGATGTTGCATTATCACTGGCACTGCCAAATTGCTTCCTAGTCAGCCATTTCCAACCATTTGAAGCTTGGAAATCAAATGCAGCATGGATCTGCCACCAAATGCAGCATGGGTCCCAACTTGACTGGGATTTGTGTGCTGTGTCCCTCACCGCCCCCAGGGCTCCTTACTCAGGGAGGATTGCTCACCCTGGGAATAAGTATGTCTAGAAGGTTTTTCAACTGCTGTGGGTTTTTCTGATCTGAATTGGGATTGCAATTCTTTGATATTTCTTTGATCTTTATCAGATGTGCCTGCAGCTGACAGATGCTCCCCAAACACACAATGCTGAAGGACATTGATTGTATCACAGGGTCAAGGATTGTTTTTGCATTTAAATAAATGAAGTTTTAACTTTTCCTCCCCTCCCACCCTGTGAAGGGAGCAGGTGAAAGGCAAGTAAAAATTAACCTAACATGATGGCTGAAGGGCTTGGAAACCTTTGGAATAATTCTCTGGATGCAGACTTGATCAAGGAATGGATTATTCAGAAACACTTGCAACTGAGAGCCAGGATGCCATAGTGGTTAGGGAGTCGGACTGAGAGCTGGCAGATCTAGGGTCGGATTCCCTCCTTGGTCATGAAACTTCCTACCTGATCTTGGGCCAGTCTCTCACTCTCACCTACCTCACAGGGTTGTTGTGAGGACAGCAGGAGGGGAGGAACGAAAGTTTTGTGAGCTGTCTTGCAGATTTGTTTCGGCATGGGAAAGCTGGGGTATAAACCACTCTAATAAATAAATAAATAAATAAATAAATAAATAAATAAATAAATAAATAAATCCTGATCTCACCATTGCATATTGAGGTAAATGTGGAAGGGAGTACTGTTGAAAAAGCCTCCAACTGGATCCCTGCTTTGCAGATGTCACTGCCTATATAGCACAAAGCGGTCTTTAATCTCTGGGAGACTTTTTATTAAATCAAATTAATCTCCATTTCCTTTTTCTACAGTGAGTTCTTGTTCAGTGACTGGAAAAGAAAAGTCTGCAGCAAAAACCATAACTGCATTCATCTACCCCAACCCTCCTTGCATATGACTGCACTCTGGATGTTCTATGAAGTTTTATTTACACTTCCATGGATTTGTCTGGTTGCTAAATCAGTTTATTTACATGAATAGAGCAGGGTAGGGAATAGAGTAGGGTAGGTTTTTGCACATTAGATTGTGAGCCCTTCTGGGACAGGGACCAATTAGCTATTAATTAGCTATTAATTTTTTCATTTTCTTGTAAACCGCTTTGTGAACTTTTCAGTTGAAAAGCGGTATATAAATACTGTAGATAGATAGATAGATAGATAGATAGATAGATAGATAGATAGAAATCAATTGGCTATTTAATTAAAATAATGAACACAAAGGTTCTTCTGTGTTGGCCACAGTTTTTTACTTGCATTTAGAAAACATTATTTGGGACTATGATGCTTAACAAAAAATACTTTGGATAGGATGTTCTCATCTCATACTCTTTAACCAAATTATTTCTACAGTTGTTTTGCTATGAAGGCCTGGTAGCCTTCAAATCATGATTTATATCCGTAATTAAAATGTCTGTGTAGGGTGAGGATGAAATTGATTGATTATCTATGCAGCCTAACAATAGCAATTGTGTGTTTCCTTTGCTTGTTTGCCTAATGCATTTCTAAGATATTTGGTGTGTCTCAGAGACTGTTTTTAGAACAGATGTTGCCTTTCCAATTTTATCTGGGCAATAATCCTTATTTTATTGCTGCTATTTTACTTAACAATATGGCATCACAAAAAACCTATCAAATTTATTGTGGCATAAACATTTTGTGGGCTAAAACCCATTTTGCTGTAGTGTAAAAAGTGAAATTCTAGGCAAATAAAAAGTTTTATTCAGTATAACCAAAAGACAAACACATATGTGAGTGCATGTGCACACATATGCCAGTTGTGCATAGTGAACAGATGAATTAAGATCTTGGTCTTGCTCAAGTCAGATTACACCTACTATTTAATCTTGTGTTCATTTTTCTTTTTTACCCATTGTATAAAATGTAGGGCTTTCCCCCTTGTACTGAATTAATAAAATTGATCCATTGGTTCCAATCAAGTTGTGATTTAGAGTGCAATCCTGGATGCTCAGTTGGCTGGTTTAAGTCCCTTGTGGCAGCCATGGAGTTTCGCTTCATCTTTTTTTTTTTAATTGGGGAAGACGGTACAATAAGGCATACTGGTCTCCCCATGCTGGATCAAGACATATATTTATTCCAATCCAGTTAAGTTGTGAAAGCAACAAAATGAAACACATTTCTAGATCTCTTCATATATCTGATAACATGTTATGTTGCTCATGAAAGCTTATATCCCAATAATTTATTTACCATGCAATCCTAAGCCTAACTACTCACAAGTAAGTCCTATTGTCTTCAATGGGGCCCACTCCCAGGAAAGTGTGTTTAGGATTGCAGCCTAACCCTACAATCCAGAGTAACTACGGGAGCACATAAGAGACTTTACGTGAGCCGTAGTTACTGCATCACCTAGTGAAAACCTATGGGAAATTCATATTGCAATCCAGAGCAAATTGTTCTTACACCAGAGCAAGGACTCCCCGTAGTTACTCAGGATTGCGCCCTTAATCTTTGTTGGTTTTGTTACAACTGTTCAGTGTGGCTTCTCTTCTAGTTTTACACTTAACTTATGCCCACGGAAATCTTTTATGTCCAGTAGCCCATGTGCTCCTTTCCCATAGGGGAAATAAACAAAGCTGTCTCTCTTTATCTCATGGGTGCTGATGTTCTTAAAATTTTTTAAAATACCCACAATCTTAAAGTTGTGTGTAAACATGCAAGAACAGAGAATGTCTTGTGGTGCTGTTGTTAAAACAGCATTTGCCCATGCAGTTTCTCCGAGAAGGGAACTCGGTTTTACTTTTTGCAAGATGGGTAAGACAACAGTCAGTGCTCTGGGATGGCTGCAGGACAAGTAAAACCAAAATACAATTATAATAATGTACATGTATCCAGCAGTACACATGTGTCAATTTTACGAGTGGGAAAACAGATCGGCCATTTTTTAAACACTTGCTGAGAAAGCACATAAACAGTGAACTGATTTTTAATTGTACAAAGAGGAGGGTGCTCATCACTAGTCTAAATGCTCTCTGACATAAAATACTCCACATGCATATAAAGCTATATGTCAGGCTAACAGCTTACCCAGAGTCCTCTTCGTGTTGGTTCTGTATCTGTATGCCCTTTGAATAATGCAGCCAGCTTGACATGATTCATGCAGAGCTTCTGCTCATCTGTTTTAGCTCATAGTAAAGGCTTTGTACATTCAGTGTTCTGGAAATTCAACCGTACTACCAAGATTGGGTACCGAATGTGCCCTGGAGACAAGAACTCCATCCTCAGAATAAAATGATGCACAGAAATCATATATGTACATTTATTCACATAGCACATTCTGCCTGAATTAACGGGGGGCAAGAAGCTATAGAGATCACTGAATGAGAAAGTAGTTTAGTGGGATAGTCCATGCATTACAGGCAGTAGGTCCCTGTTTCAGTTGGTGGCATCTCTAGGTAGGGCTGCATAAAAACGTTTGCCTGAAACTGGTTTAAAAAGTGCATAAAAACTGCATAAAAACTGCATAAAAAGATTTTTATGAAACTGCATAAAAAGGTTTGCCTTTGGAAAGCTGCTGCCAACCAATATAAAGAGTATGGAGTGGAATGAATCAATGGCATGACTCTGTAGACCCCTTCATATAAAATGATGAAGCCCCCATCAAGATGGCTGAGCTATAACTTGTTTCTCAGAGAGAGAGAGAGAGAGAGAGAGAGATTCTGAGCACAACCTTTCTGGCTAATCAACAGGGAGATGGGACTAATATGGAAAGAGACTCTCAGATATTGTTGACACCCTCTGCAACAATAAGACCAAGGATTTTTCTTTTATTTTGGAAAGCTGAGAATGTTGGTATGTTGATTTTTGCACCAGATTTCAAATTTTGACCTTGCACAATATGATCATGAACTTGCTGAACACTCAGCGTGCAATCCAACTTTCCCGCACTGGCACAGCTATGCCAATGGGCCATGTGCTACATCCTGAATTTGGGAGAGGGGGGTCAGTCATGGAGACCTTCTCAAGGCAAAGTTTGCTCCCTGATCTTGGAGTTGCATTGATCTCATTCCAGAGCTGGGAAATTGGTGAGGATGGCACTTTCACCGTTGTAGTGCACCTCCCATTTTATTTTTGCGCCACCTGGCTTAAGACAATTCTTTTGGGAAAATTCAGTCTACTGTAACCAGACTTAAACTTCCTGAGGTCTTATCTTCGATCCTTTACTACTGAAATGATCTCACTGAGGGCAATTTCAGGAGTAAATTATCATGATACTCATGGTCAGATCTACTGTTCTCATCAAGAAGAATTTGCGTGGCGATTTTCTTTCTTTTTATGAAATTGATTTGGTGGCACAGAGGACTTTTGAAACCGATTGGTGGCTGAAAAGAGGCTCTGAACATCTGTGACTTCAAAAAATTCTCAGCCTTCTTATAGGGGGAAAGCTTATGAATGAATGTCTAGCAGCTGGTGGGCTACCAGAATCCAGATATCCTCGTTGCACTCTGAATGTCTTTCCAGCCAATCTGTCTGCTGTATGTTTACAGAGTGTGAACTTCACTTTGTAATCCGCAGCAAACCATTGCAGTTCAATAGACCCGCCGATGTTCCAAGGCTGTTTGTTATCTTTTAGCAACCATGTTGATAACAAGTGTGAGAAAGGAAAATCATGTTTAACAAGCTGGAAGAGGAAGACAATTGTTCAGTTATAAAGACGTGAGACTCGTTTTTTGAAACATAGCTCTCTTGTACTGGTAAAGAATAAACAAGAAATGCGCAAATGGGAACTTTGGACTTGCCAAGATGTGTGTGAATACACTCGCAGTGCTTATCAAAGCAAGTTGGATATTAAATGATGTCCTGCTGATTCAGAACAGACTGCAATTGAAGAGGGTAAGGGTGGACTACATATTTGCATGTCTGCAACTTTGCTCCATGGTGAATCACAAGCACCAATTTGTATCAACTTACCATTTCTGCCCAACATTGTATACAGGTTGAACATACGACATACAAACATTCATGACATATGGTTCCAGAGAAGCAAAGATGACCTTCTGACTCAGATGTGTCAGTGGCAAGAGCAGAACAGTCAGATCCAGGGAAGGGTGACAGCATTTTGGAGGTGAGAGAGGTGGTACCTCCTCCCAAGTAAGCAGCTGCCATGTCTCTATATCTCCTTGGATTTGTATCAGCTAAATCAGGTCCAAGGAGACCCAGGTCCAAAGCAGATTTGTGAACAGAGGGCTTACAGAAGGGTAGAAAATAATTTTCCTTTTCCTTCCCAAGCCACTTAGGCTGCAATCCTAAAGACACTTTCCTGGGAGTATAAACCATTGAACACAATGGGACTTACTTTTGAGTAGACATGGTTAGGATTGTGCCCTTAATCTGCCACCTTCCCCCCACAAACATACCATAGCATGCAGCAGATTCCATAATGTGGCTGCATAGTATGATCAGGGAAACCATAAGATTGGGCACTAACAGAGCAATTCCTGTACATAACTACTCAGAAGTAAATATAATGTTCAGTGAGGTTTACTCCAAGGAAGTGAGTCTAGGATTGCAGCCAAAACACATTATGGGAAAACATCTTACTGGGAATTTCAGCTCAGGTTTGGAAAGCAGAACAAATCTGTGTGGGATCAGGTTGCCAGTTTTATAATTGGAAAGATGCTTCTAGGAAGAAAAATGATCAGGAGAAGATGGGGGAGAGAAGATAGTGGGGCATGTGAGCTTGGGGGAGAGCTGATCTGGAAGGGGTGGAGCCCGGTTGTGTACAACCATCTTAATGGAACTCCTACATTAAATTTTAACTGTTGGATAAACCATTTGATTAAACAAAAAACAGAAAAGGGAGTGCAATGGATAGAGATGCCAAATCTTGGTACAGCAAAATCGAAAATATGATAATTTGTAGGGACTTAGACTGTGCCGCCTCTTGGCTAGTGAGGAAATGATCTGAAGTGAGAAGTTAAGGTCAGGTCATCACATAACAAGCCAAGCTCCAACTATCTGCAGGATAATGTTAGATAACATTAGAGAAGGTGCATAACAGGCTGTATATCAACCACAACAGCAGCGTCCTTTTTGTATATAACTTTTCTTACTGTTTTTGACTATCCCTAGTAGCTTCCTCATTTAATTGGAAAAAACCCCATGTTTTTCCACATGGAGAGTAGTATAGATAGTGGTGCAGGAGTGCCTTACCACACTTGTGCAAGACTCCTGGGCATCTGCAAGGGACTTCCCCGAAGGGGTTAGGATTGCATCTGCAATTGCTTAAGGGATTTTTTTTAGGGCCTGAAAATGCAAAACATAAACTGTACATTTTTCTTGCTATGACTCAGACCACTGAGAAATAGATTGTAAGATTCTTTTATACAGTCGCTTTGGACAAAAAAAGTGACTAGTGGAAGCCAGTTGGGTATGTGGGTCAAACACACAAAGCACCATCTAAAAGGAATATTTATGACTATGCTGAAAATAGAGTGGGAGGAGGGAGCGGATTCTTTGATACAAGGAACCCTTTTATACAACGCAGCAGCCAGATTCTCCAGAATTAGCCGGGAAAAGGCTGGTGCAGAGGGAGGAAAACAGAGGCTGGTGATGTACGATGGCACAAAGGAATCTTCGTTGATGTAGCTGCTGAATAAATGTGTGTTGCCGCACCAGGAGTTGAAAAACAGCCTCCTTCCAACCCAGTCTTGGAAGCTGCGCATCTGCTGCTCCATCAACAGAGCGCTTAGAGGCCAGCCAGAGCAGCCACCTGCTCACCACACAGCCAGTGAACATTGTGCTTTCCAAAGAAGCCTCCTGAAGTTTGCTTCCCCCACCCCCCAATTCTCATCTCCCAGAAGGTGATATCCTTGGAGATGGAGCAAGGATACAATGTGAGGTCCCCCATTTTCTTTTCTGCCCCCTATTTGTTCATCTGTTGGAAGTGACAGAAATTTCTGACCATGTGCTACATCCAGCCAAGCACTGAAGTCCCCGCTCCATGACAGGGATTGCCCAAAAGGTATCCTGATGGCTCAATCCGATTCAAATTTCTAGCGCTGGTGCAGCTGCAATGCAGCCCCAAGGAACAATTTTTTGACCCTTGAGAATAAATCTCAAGCATCAGCTAGTTTAGCTCCTTCACACTTCCTTTCCTGCTTCATTCCCTTCTTCCTTTAAAAAGTTAAGGAGTGTTGGAAGAGGAGGAGTATGAGCAGGAGCAATGGATGAAATGAGAAGTGATGCAACCCCACCAGTCTGCTGTTTGTGGCAACTGTGGGTCTCCACCTCATGGATATCTTGACCCTATTTCTTCTGACTAGGGAGGCTGAACCACTGCTAGATCCATGGTCCTTCTTCAGCTCTTTCAAATGAATCACTACCCCTCATGCTGAATCTATACTACTCACCTTGTGGGAGGCATAGGACAGTCTGAGGGTTCACAAAAAGCTACCCCAAGTTCTGCTCTTTCATCCTGCATATTTTCTTCCCATTCTTGCATAACTATCTATTGTAGTTAAGGAGTAGATTTCATCTCTGGATTGCAGCAATCCTAGCAAGCATATTGTGCCACAATAATTGTCTCCAGATCACAAAGGTTTTGACAGTCTTTCTTCAGCTTCATCTGAAATGCTCACCGTTCCTCAAAATCTTCCCAGCCTCTCTGCCACAACGGTTGCCGTTCCCCCATATACCGGCCAACAGGCCAAATTAACTGAATTCTGAGGATGCTTCAGTCCCTGATCAAATTAGCCAGTTTTAATATCAGAATGGGAACAACAAACATACTAAAAATAGATTCAAGCGGTTGGGCTGATTGAACAAGGCAGACATCAGGGATGCTGTATGAAAATGCTACATCCTCCAGGTTGTTCAGAACAGCACACCAGGCTCTCCCGAAGACTGGTGCTGATTCTTTGAGACTGATTCTTGACCAATCCTGGTCTAGATCCTGGTCAATCCTGATTCTAAACTTGGTAATTCTGGGTGAGGTGGATATACCATATATCCTGAATCTCTTGGGGGAATCTTTTGCATTGGCCTTTCATACCCAACCTCCAAGAAAGATCCTTATGACTGATTCCAAGGTGAAGTTCAGTACACACGTACTTACGAGATATTGTAGTCAGGTGGATTTCATTCTTCGGAAATGGCCCTATGCTGCAGCTGAGTAATCGTGCAGGGAAGCATAGTAGGCTGAAAGCCAATGTGAAGTTCTATGTATGCCATATACAAGCGTCTCGGTACATGTCAGTTTTAGCTTGAAGTCAACACCTTCCTTAAAATGCTAGCAGCCATTTGCAGAAAGGGTCAAGAAAGTAGGCCATGGGAAAATCTAACTAAGGGAAGGCTGCCGAGAGGGTTTGGCCATAAACATGCCACTCTAAGGCAAGTCCTCCCCTTTCCCTTTGCTGAAACGTTTCTTTCAATCCAACAACACTATGAGTTATAGAGTCCGTCATTTCCTAGGCATGAAGACAAATAAGGTCTCCCTTATCTCAAGAGTATCAGATGGTTGCTGCTCAGCTTATTTTGGAAGGTGTGTCCTGGAAGTGTGAAGCCTGTGACTTAACAAAAGCTACCAACATTATGTTTTTCATCAAATTTCCTGATTTCCCATATTTCAGGAGATGAAAGATCACCTTTGTCTTCCCAGTTTAGTTGATTCTGCCCGAACAGTCTAGTGTTTAAATCCCTGATTCTAAGTCAGAAATATCTGACAGCATAAAGTGAGACACAGCTTGAGACTTGCCAGACATGCTATTTATATACTATCAAATGCTTCCATCTCTGCATAACTTATTTGCAGCACATATTAACCAACACTTTTGAGGTGTTATGACTACCAGGTGCAATGATGAAATAGATTCAACATACCATGGAGGTAAACAGTTGCTTCTCACGGCTCATCCCAAATTGTGGTTAGCTAGAATTTCAGCCTATACTTCTGAGAAAACAACCAAACAATTTTAGGATTTGATGTGCTCTTAAAATGTTTTTCTTTAGATACCAACAAACTGTAATCAAGTGTCTGGAGGAGTCCCTTGACATTGTCTGGTCAGCGTTTGTGTGGATTTTAATGTGCTTCTGAACAGTGACACAAGATGTGAAAATCAAGCTGGAAAACATGGATCTCACCTGTTATGGATATTCAGTTTGATTATATTATAGCATCTTTCAGGGGATAAAAAGTCTCTCACCATGAGCTATATAGATGGCCCAACTATAACTCATGGCCCAATCCTATCCCTCATGGCCATAACTAGTGTTATGTTTGCAAAGCCTGCTTTATAGCTGTCACTAAGCATCCCCACTAGTGCACACTGCAAACACACTGCAGGCACACACATGCCAACAGATGGCCAAAGTAAAGATGCTCAAGCAAACTGGTGCACTATGTTGGAGGAGGTAGGGAGATGGCTGAAGGGGTGATACATGGGTGGCAGAGTGGTGAAGTAGCAGGGAGAGGGTGGATTGGGCTCTTAAGGAGATGAGTTTAGCGATGGTGGTGAATGTCACATCCTGATTCCCTTCCTGGGCATGATCCACCTTCACAAAGCAACACAGCCTTGCACTGGCTACCTCACTGATTCCAAGTTTGGTTTGATTTGCCCCTGACTAGTGCAGGTTTGAGTTGCCCCTTATCTTGGAGCACAAATGCCGTCTTACCCCAAGGAGAATTCCAACAGCCAGAAATCCCCCTGTACATATTATAGAGGGATGCAACAGTAGCCATGTTGGTGCAACTCATCACCATGCGGAGATTTAGGTACGATGGGCTGTTACAGCATGTTGAGTTCCATCAATACGTGTTTATAGCAATTGTAAATTGCCACCCCTAATAAAGCCTACTGCATTCCAATCGGCAGTTACATCGCTGCCCAGAATTTCTTTCTCATTGCCAAGGATTTCAATATCCAGGGGGTGACGTATAATTGCTGATGTTGTGGAGATGGTTGCCCAGCTTCAGTTAGAAGTTGATACAGGTGATGTTTGCCTCTCGTTCCTAGGAACTTACTAATAAAGGTCTTGTTGATCTTGTGGAGCAAAGGAAGGATGAAGGTGACACCCCAATTGAAAAAGTGCCTTCACAGAGAACCATGGGAAGCAAACTGCTGAATGAGGCCTTCAGACCTCTGGAAGCTACTATGGCAATGTTGGAGAAAATGGATCCCAATGTGGAATTTGGCATCAACTGAATATCCAATGCTTATGGTTGATTCAGGGAAAGGAGAAGAAGAGGGTAGCTTAACAAAGAATTCTGGATAGAATAGTTATATGATTATATACCTCTCTCCTTTAACACTCCATTAACTGATGTGCTTCTCTGATATACCTTATAGCGTACAATATAATTTCTAGTCCATCGGAGTACTAATTATAGATTTGTCTGTCTCTCTTCCAATTTTCACTTCTCAACAACCTTCCTTAATGATTTTGATTGACTCTGCTGCTCAGACCCCTGAGAGGAATTTTGTCAAAGGTTTCTTTTGGGCCCCTTTCAAAAAGGCTCAAGGGTAAAGAAGGGGGGAGGGCAGCAACAGGAGTGGGTGGAATAAATATAAATAAATAAAAGAGGTTAAGAAAGGGTATTTGATATGATGTGGGCACTGCTGCACACCGGGCACTGGCACTGGTTCCAGACAGTGGGCACCTGGAAGCATTGGGTAACGACAGGTACTGGGCACCAAAGGGTACCAGGGGACAGCGGCAGGCAGCAGCAGGCACTGGGGGGACTGGGCATCCCTACTAGGTACCACTGTGCAGTGGGCAACGGACAGCAGTGGACACTACCAGGCCCTACTAGGTAGCAGGCACCAGTGGGAACTGGGCATCCCTAACGGGCATCACCAAACACCACTGGGCAGCAGGCACCACCATGTAGTGGGCAACAGGCACCAACAAACATCAGTGGGCACTGGACATCCCTACTGAATACCTGGCATCATTACTGGGCACCACTGGGCACTGGGCACCACCAGGCAGTGGGAAGCAGGCCCCACTGGGCACCACCGAGCAGTGGGCAGCATGCACCAGTGGGCATCCAGAATGGGCACCATGCTCCACTTAGTAACTGGGCACCACCAGCAGCAGGCACCACTGGGCACCAGCGGGCATTGGGCTCCATTGAGCATTATTGGGCATTGGGCACCACTGCTCAGTGGGTAAAGGGCAGCAGCAGGCAGCAGTGGAAAGCAGGCATCACCAGGCACCCAGCACCACCAGGCACCCAGTACCACCAGGCACCCAAACTGAGCACTGGGCATTCCTATCAGGCACCAGGCACTGAGCACCACTGGGCACTCAGCACCAGTGGGCAACACTGGGCAGCAGGTACCACCAGACACTGGTATCACCAGGTACCAAAGTAGTTCTTAATGGGCCCTTACATCACAGAAGGAATATGCTTCCCAAATTTCATGGTTCTAGGTTCAGGGGTTGGGGCTGGGTGTGGATCAGTCTTCAATGTTAAGTATAGGACAAAAATGTGTTGCACCCCTTTTCACCCCCTTAGGGGTTAAATTTCTAAAAATTGGTTCTTAGTGGGTGTTCACTTCCCCAGTGGTGGGCCCGGCCTGGCCCAACAACCGGTTCTCTGGAAGTGGGCGAGGCCAGGCTGGATCAGGGAGCGGGACCAGGGTCAGGGGGTGGGGCCAGGGAGGGCACACCACCTTAACCCTTAATTTACCAAAAATTGTATCACTTGTGACCGCATCAATCAGTATTAAACCCCAGAGTTCAGTGTAATTTATTCCTATACATTATGCCTTGTTGTGCTCTCAGGGAGAATGTGTGCAGGGGTGCCAAGATTAGAACATAAAAGCATTAGAAAAGCCTCCACTGGATCACACCAACGACCCATCTAGTCCAGCTCCTGAATCACACAGCAGCCCACCAGCTGCCTCAGGGAGCACATATGACACTTGCATCCAGGTGCCTCAGTACCAGCAGACACTGCCACAAGTTGCACAGGTGGTGCTCATACCACTGGTTGAGAAACACTGATCTACAGTTTAGGACCAGAGTCTGTGGTGTCCGTCTGCAGGTTGAGGTTTGCCTCTAAGCCACTACTGAAGGCTACAGTCCTGTCCACATTTTCCTGTAAGTAAGCTTCATTGAATATAATAGGACTTCTGAGTAGTCAAGCAAAGGACTGAGCTCTTAGTAACCAGCCTCTGGCTCCAATCCTATTCACTTTCCTGAGAGTAAGCTCCACAGACTCTAATGGGACTTACTTCTGAGTAGCCAAGAATAGGATTGGGTTCTAATGCTGCACTCCTCTGCACACTTTCCTGGGAGTAAGCTTCATAAATTGAAATGGGATTAACTTTTGAGTAGTCAGGCATAGGATTACAAGCTCTTAGAAACCAGCTTCTGGCTGCAATCCTATACACTCTTTCCAGGGAATAAGCTTCACTATTATAATGGAACTTACTTCTGAGTAGACAGATGATTGGGCTTTGAGGCTACACTCCTAACCTCACAGGGGAGTAAAACCTACTGACTTTAATAGGATATACTTCAAAGTAGGCAGTAGACTGGCCTCCTGGGGGGCAAGATGGGAACTGGGGCTATTTCTTCAGGTGCCCCCCATACTGCCTCCCCACAATCTCAGGTGGAGAGATTTCTCAGAGGGGCAGGATGAGGTGGGGAGATCTGGGGGGGCAAGGATGTGGATAGGATTGCAGCCTGAGCCCTATCCTAACTGTGTCTACTCAGAAGTAAGTCCCATTCAAATCAATGGGGCTTACTCCCAGGACTGTGTGGTCAGGAATTTAGCCTTACAGTCCAATCCTATGCAGGCTTACTTAACTTCTAGTCATTCTAGTCAGTGGGGCTTACTCCCATGTAAGTGTGGATATGATTGCAGCCTCAGAGCCCAGTCCTAACCATATATACTCAGAAGATAGTCCCATTATAGTCAGTGGGCTTACTCTCAGGAAAGTAGACAGGGCTGGAGAAACAGGGCTAGAGGGAGAGATCCAAGCCTCTGCCAATCTCCTCAGAAGTAAGTCCCATTATAATCAGTGGGCTTACTCTCAGGAAAGAAGACAGGGCTGGAGGAACAGGGGACAAAAGGCCTGGAGGAGCTCATCCTCACTACACTCAGACCTTTCTCAGTAGTTCTGGCTTCTGGCTTCTCTATTCCCGCCCAAGGACCCCTTTGTAAAGCTGTCCATGAAAGTGCCTGACCCAAAAGAAAGACCCACAAAAACACCATCCCCAGAGAGGCTGCTTCATTTGCATATGAGAAACCCATCATGCTTTGCAAACTGCACAAGGAAATAACTTCTGAAAACTTGCTAAAAATAAGGTTTTTAATCAAAATAAGATGTTTAGCAAGGACAGACTTCCTGAATAGCATCATACAAAGGTCTGGGGCATGAAGAAGCTCCTCACTCTCACTTGAAGGTATTGAGCTTATAGTGATCCAAACACCCTCCCATCTCAGCAGTGCAGTGTCTGAGTGTGGAATGGTTGCAATGTCTTGTCTGAATGATGGTCATGGGAACAGACTGTTTGTATTTTAAAATTTAAAAATAACCTTAGGGAGGGGAAGGAGGGGGGAGAGAAAGCCCCCCTCAGAAGGGGAGGGAGGTTCAGAAGGGGAGGAAGGAGGAGGGAGTGGAGCTTCAGCTCTGGGAAGACAGACCCAGAGACCCTTTAAGAGAAATTCAAACACAGCTGCATGCAGTTCAAAGATGACGGGCCCCCTCTTAGCTACTGGTTCACTAACGTCCTCCCCAAATTAACAACCGGTTCTATGGAACCGGTGAGAACCGGCTTCAGCCCACCCGTGAACAATCAGCATCATTAGCCTTGGCATCCTTCAGTCTCGAAAGACTATGGTATCGTGCTCTGATTGGAGGTCCTGAAACAGCATCTAGTGTGGCTAAAAAGGCCAATTCGAGAGTGTCCATCCCTTCCACACTGAGGACAAATAAATTCCGTCCCCTGCCCAGCCCCAGGTTTCGCTGCCTCCGGGTCTGTCTCTTTGCTTCAGCCTGCTGAACAAGTGTCTCTTCCAGTTGGAGAAGGCCATGCTGGGTCTTTTGCCTCCACGCTGAACGGTCAGAGGTCAAGGTTTCCCAGCTGTTGATGTCCATTCCCAAGGCCTTTAGATCCCTCTTGCAGATGTCCTTGTATCGCAGCTGTGGTTTCCTTCTTGGGCGATTTCCCTGCACTAATTCTCCATATAAGAGATCTTTTGGAATCCGACCATCAGCCATTCTCACGACATGCCCAAGCCAGCGTAGACGCCGCTGTTTCAGAAGTGTGAACATGCTAGAGATTCCAGCACGTTCCAAGACTGCGTCATTTGAAACTTTGTCACGCCAGGTGATGCCAAGAATACGTCGGAGACAGCGCATATGGAAGGTGTTCAGCTTTCTCTCCTGCCATGCATAAAGGGTCCAAGACTCACTGCAGTACTAGAGTGTGCTCAGGACGCAAGCTCTATAGACCTGGATCTTTGTATGTTCCGTCAGCTTCTTATTAAGCCATACTCTCTTTGTAAGCTTGGAGAACATGGTAGCCGCTTTACCAGTACGTTTATTCAGCTCAGTATCTAAGGAGAGAGTGTCGGAGATAGTTGAGCCGAGGTACACAAAGTCATGGACAACCTCCAGTTCATGTTCAGAGATTGTGATACAAGGAGGTGGATCCACACCCTGACCCATGATTTGTGTTTTCTTCAAGCTGATTGTTAGTCCAAAGTTTTGGCAGGTTTTGCTAAAACGGTCCATAACTTGTTGAAGGTCTTTGGCAGAGTGAGCAGTAACAGCAGCGTCATCGGCGAAGAGGAACTCCTGCAAGCATTTCAGCTGGACTGTGGACTTTGCTCTTAGTCTGGAAGGATTGTATAGTTTTCCATCTGATCTGGTCCGGAGATAGATTCCCTCTATTGCATTTTCAAGGAACACCCTTCCCAAATTTTGTGCTTCTGGGTCTGACAAGTTTGGCTGGACATTGATGAATAAGTCAGTCAGTGAGTCAGTGAGTCAGTCAGTGACTTTTCAGTTTTATACAGAGAGATATAACAACATCTTGATCTATATAAAAAGTATCCTGTTTAACTGAACCAAGAGGGATTGTAAGGTTGCTAAAGGGAATTTTTCTTGCAAGGAAACTGATTAGCAGTGAATCAATATAGTCCCTCTTTTGTTAAACAGCTTTGCTATGTGAAAGGCCCAGAGAGGCGTTAAATCACAAATTTTTCATTCTCTTGTGTCCAAGATTACATTGTAGTTCAGTGTAATTAAATCAAATATAATCTTAAAATGAGTCTAAATCCAAAATAAATCCAGCATTAAGATAAAAAGGGGTAATTCTTTGCTTTTCAAAGAGCAATAATGAATGCACAGATATGAAAGACAAGCTACATGGGAGCCCTGTACATCAGACTCCTAATCTACTTAGCAGGTTCATGTTGTATGGTTTACATGGAATTAGAAAGAAATACTGCAGGTTTTTTTCCAGTGCATTGGAGGGAGCTGTATTCAGCCAATCCATGGGGTGCTACTGAATTTAAAATGATGTGGTGGTGATTCTCAATAACTCTTATCTGATGAACCAAAATTAATTTTGAACACCATCAGTGACTATGTTGCGCCTATATTTGTTAAGCAAAAATCACTTTGTACTTGTGATGAAGGGATGAAAATAAAATTTCTTTGTTTCTAGAGCATCTCTCGAGCCATCTCGTGCATAATTTTATATGTCTCAGTCGTGCCCCCTCAAGCACCCTTCCTCTTGACCAGTGGTTCTCAATCTTCCTAATGCTGTGACCCCTTTATAAGTTCCTCATGTTGTGGGGACCCCCAAACATAAAATTATTTTTATTGCTACTGCTGCAGTGCTATGCACACTTTCCTGGGAGTAAACCTCACTGAACTCAATGGGAATGACTTCTGAGTACACAAGCATAGAATTGGGCTCTAAGTCTGCAATCCTAGCACTTTCCTGGGAGTAAGCCCCATTCACCATCATGGGACTGACTTCTGAGGAGACCTCCATAGGATTGGGATCTCAGGCAGCAGAGCCAGCCACAGTTCCCTGGGAGTAGCCCCATTCACCATCATGGGACTGACTTCTGAGGAGACCTCCATAGCATCTCAGGCAGCAGAGCCAGCCACTGTTTACTGGGAGTAAGCCCCATTCACTATCATGGGACTGACTTCCAAGTAGACATGCATAGGACTGGGCTCTAAGGCTGCAATCTTAGCACTTTCCTGGGAATAAGTCCTATTCACTTATCATGAACAACAACATTGAGGGGCTTACTTTTGAGTGGAGCACAAGGAGCAGGGCACAACAGTTGGTGCACAAGCGGGGCACCCACCAGACAGCCCACCCGCCAGGGCTCTGGTGCCACACTCACACCTCAGCGTGTTTAACACTCTCAGCTGGCAGGTGCACTGAGGATCTGCGTGGAGGGGGGGGGAGAGGAGGCTGCCGTCTGTGGTGAGGGTGTCAGGTGCCTCCCCACGCCTGAGGCTCCACATCGGTCTCACACCAGCTCCGAGGCTGCTTCTGAGCCGCTTCTCAGCGGCTTCTTCCAGCCGTAACGGCTCCAGCGTTTCTGCCAGGTATTCCCACCTGGCCCCCTGCACCAGGGGTCTTTAGGCGACCCCCAGGAAAGCTCCAGGTGACCCCCAAAGGGGTCCTGACCCCCACTTTGAGAAACACTGCTCTTGACTGAAGAGCACCAAGCACAATAGCCTATCCTCATACATAAGGTGTCCCAGACTATCAATCATTTTAGTTACTCTCCTCTGAACCTTCTCCATTTCCTTTATATCCTTTCTGAAATGTGGCAACCAGAACTGGACACAGTCCTCCAAATGTGGCCTCACCATTAATTTTACAATGGCATCATAATTTTTGCTATCTTATTTCAATCCCTTTCCTAATGTCCCCAATTTGCCTTTTTCACTACCACCACATATTGGGTTGACACCTTTATCAAGCTATCCATTAGCACCCCTAGATCTCTCTCCTGCTCTGTCACAGTTAGTTCAGTGCCCATTAACCTATATGTAAAGTTAGGTTTCTTTGCCCCAATGTATATAACTTTACATTTACTTACAATAAAACGCATCTGTCATTTTGTTGCCCATTTTTCCAGTACGGAGAGATCCCAGTGGGGCTCTTCACTGTCTCCTCTGGTCTTCACCACTCGGAATAGTTTGATGTCGCCTGAGAACGTTGCTGCTGTCAGGGCCAGGTAAACTTTTGGGACCTGATGCATATGTTATAAAGGTGCACGAAATTTAAAAACAAAACACAAAAATATTTAAATAAATTATTTACTAGTAAATCGAGAGCACCATCCCAACTGCTGATTGGGCCAGTGCAATTCCTCTGCAGTCCTGGCAGGTTGCCTATTCCTGTCCATTTTTGGATTGGTTCATGATTCAACCTTTTTATTTGCTATACATTTGCTAAAATGCTTACTAGACTTCTGAGTAGGCAAAAATTGGATTTCAGTGGATTTGCACCCATGCCCCAAAGGACAAAGCACACTCAAAAAATGTTATAAGCAAGAAAACAGGTTTGGGGGAAGAACCTGGCACTTTCATCTTCCTGCCCACTTGTTTGATAGGACCGCAGTGCACCTGGTGCGGAGCCTTTGAAAATGTGGGGTCCATAGCAAATGCTACTTTTGCTACTATGTTGATCTGGCCTTGACTGCTGTTTGGGTGCCAACAAAGAAATGATACACTCTATACAGACATTATCCTTCCATAGGCCACCTTCTGGTAGTGACAGCAAACTTTTGAGTTACATACAAACCTTTCATCAGACAAGGTGCTATTTTAGGAAATTTCCTTGGTTGTTAAACTGCATGATAATCACCCCAGAAGAGTTACATGCTGTAATGAAGACGTCACGCATGTATTAGTTGCTGCAGAGACACAACTCCAACATGATAGTCTGAAATTAAAAAGAGATTAAAATTTGTTGCCACCACCCTATTTAGTCTGATATTGCAAAACTCATTTTTCTATTAAGGTAGTACTATACACAGTTGTGGAAGAGTCTGCTATAAAATTTATCTCATCTAACATGTGCTGCTTGATACCTATCAATATCAGTTGATAACTGTGTTGCTTTAGTTCAACAAACATTGCTTTGCTCTATTGTGTGAAACACATGACTTTTACAGAGGTATTCATATAGTAGCTGAGTGTTTTCCCTCCCTGGTAATAGCAGCTATAGAGCGGGTGGGAAACACATTGGGGATTGGCATGGGGACAACGATTGATCAACTGATTGATTGATTTGTTGTTCTATATAACATTGTAAAATATTACCATTATAAAAGACATGATTGGCCCAGATGATGATGATACAAGTCGCGTATTTGAGAAACAGAAACCACAATTTGATTGATTCTTTTTAAAAAAGAATCAGCAGTTCTCAACAAAGCTATTTACAGCCAAATCTGAACATTTCCCTCCAGGCTGGTGGAGCAAAGCCAAAATGGATAGTGCAACATTCTGTGGGGGGCAGTCATGTAGTTCTTCTCTGGGTACGCTTCCAAGGTACAGATGGATCAACTTGGCTCTGCATCGCCAAATTGCTGGTGCAAATCCACATAGGCCTGTGCTATAACTGGATCCAGGAAGAGGATTTGGATTTGGGGGCCACTGCTCTCACTGAGCACACCCTCTTCCAAATCAGACCTGCCCGACCTAATCCCTCAGTGCTGCCCTAGTCAATTCTACTATGTCCTATTCCACCTTCATTTCATGTTCCATCATGACCTCCACCACCTTCCTAAATATTATCTCATCAGTCAGAGCCAACAGGCTTTAGAGTAAGAACATCCCGGCTATGGGGCTGTGACTAATATTATGGAGTTTGTCTGTCCAAGACATAAATTAGGAGAATCCATGTTATTAATTCCAGTTCATTGGGTGTGTTCAGATGGGAAGTTAAATAAATTTGTTGAATGTACACGTTAGGGCACTGCCCACTGTTCCTGATGATTTCTTCTTGCTGCTGTTTTGGTTTCTTGTCCTGCTGCTGATTTATTGTCCAAATATTATTTCACTGTTTCGTTATGTTAGATATAAGGAGGAATATATTTATATGGAAGATGTGGTATAGTATTTTTTAAAATAAACAAATGAATGAACAAACCTTAGTCCTAAAAGCAGCCTGGATAATCGCACCCATCAATCATCTATTTATTCATGTGCATCAGTGAGAGAAAGGCTTCTGTTGTGCTTGTCATCCTCACCAAGAAGATGTTTCAACGGAACTCAAGTTCTACTTATTTTAGATTTAACATGTAGCACAAGCCTAACCATGTCTACTCAGAAGTAAGCCCCATTGTGTCCAATGGGTCTTACTTCCAGGAAAGTGTCTTTAGGATTGCAGCCTAGACTCTGAGATGTGGCTTAGGTTTATGCATGTACCTTCTTCCAAATATGGAGAATTAAAACAGAAGTTTGGTCCTACTCACAAATTCCACATTTTTGTAGCTCACACCATGACCCAAAGTTAAAGTAATCAAGGCTTATTTTGGCCTGTTCCTACTCCACCTACTTTTCTGGCACCTACTTTTCATAGCAAACTGAGAGGCCTGAAAACTGGAAAAGATGACCCATCAAAACTAGTTTATTTAAACTATAAAAATCCAGCATGTACCCTTATTTAAAACAGACTCCGTCCCGGGAACAAACAGAGTAGAATTTTGTGACTGGTCAGGATTGTATCTCTCTACCAGGACTGGTTTTTCAACACCAAGCAATGAGTGCTGAAGGCAGAAGATATCAGAGATGGCATCATATTCCTGCCTCTGGTCCCCATTTTTGTTTATGTTGCTACAAAAAATGAGAAGAATGCTGCCTCGGGTTGAGCAACAGGAGGCTTTTGGTTTAATTAATGAGACAGCATTTTGTTAGTTTGCAGTGCGATAACATCATTGAACATTGGGAATTTAGATTGAATTTTGCATTTCAAATGTGAATGCCATTGTGCTCTTGTTTTCAGAGCTGATGGGGAAATACAAAATATGTACTTACTAGTTATAGCTGCCTTAAAGATCAAGACATTGGCATGAACATTTGCACACTGACCGTGCAATCCTAACCCCGGCTTAGGCCGGAAAAAGTCCTGTGCTGGCCTGGGAGCGTCAAAATAACGCCATAAGGTAAATCAAAGTATCAGTGGCTCTCGGCACTGCAAAGGAGCAGGCTAGGAGCCAGACAAGAAGGATCTGAAACCAGCCAAAGGATTCCCCCTCACCAGCAAACACTCACCTTTTGCATGACTGGCCAGAAACCCTCATAACAGGGACAAAAGATCAGGGCAAAGAAGGTCAAGAACCAATATACGAAGCAACTTGCTAAGCCTCCCCCCATCACAGCAGGAGAATATTGGAAAGCAAAAACAGATATTCACATGGGATCAAGAGGATGGTTTTGCAGGTGCCAACACCAACAGACACATTACAATGAATAGAGTGTGCCGGTCCCTTAAATTATTTGTTATTCTTAAAAATAGCCTTCCATGGGAGTGGTGATCCAGAGAGCAGCCACTGTGAGGAGCTAGGGGTCCTTGAATGCCTTGCCCCTGTTATGATTTTGATCTGGATTGCACTATCTGTGCAGTATTTACAACAGCATAAAAGCTTTTATATAACTCTCATTAGAGCCCCTTCCCCCCCCCCCACTGTTTTAAGAATAATTGTAGCTCCTTTGCTCATCATAATGCATATGTTTTTGCTGTTAGTAGTTTAAGGAGCCAGTGGGCTGGCTATATGGGAATGGGAAGCAGAAGCCACAACAACCAAGTCCCTACATTTCCACCCAAGCTAGAAATGTTTTTGCTTACTTTCACTGCCTGATGACAGTTTCTCCATCAAGCCTTGGTTTTCTCTTGACACCTCTCTTACCCACTGTCTCACTACAATATTCTATAAACATGTAGTATTTACAGTATTCCTTTACAAAATCCTGCTTTGACAATATTCTTGAAACATGTCCTTTACTCTTTATCTCATTGGCAAACCCCTTAACACATACCCTGGATGTCTCCTACCTTGATTATTGTAATTTTCTATTTTTTAGTATTCCCTTATCCCACCCAGTTCCCAGACACTGCTGCAAACACCAGCAAGCTTAGTCCATCATAAATATAGAAATTCTACTTAAGGGCATTCCACTTCCTAACTTCCAAAATAGAAACCCACCAAAATACCGTATATCTATAGACAGCATTAGCATTC
Organism: Cryptoblepharus egeriae; assembly: GCA_030015325.1. Classification (NCBI taxonomy): domain Eukaryota; kingdom Metazoa; phylum Chordata; class Lepidosauria; order Squamata; family Scincidae; genus Cryptoblepharus; species Cryptoblepharus egeriae. Next base: position 89,287,593 of record JAREYC010000001.1, read on the forward strand.
TGCAACTAGCAAGCCCCCATCAACAAACTATTCAAGATGAGATCACACAATATAGAATTTCTTTAAAATAGAATTTATTTACCACATTGAATGAGGTTTTCACTTCCTTCTCCCATTAGGTCTTTCTTCGGTGGCCTTATGCATCTATAATATGTTGCTTCTCACATCAAGAATATAATTGTCACTGGAGAAATCTAGCTAGACCAGCGGTTCTCAAATTCACTGGTAGAGATTGAGCTGCTGTTAAACTTGGTGAGGGCATGGCAAGGCAGCAACACAGGATTCCTAGGATCATGCCACCTGATCCCATGATCCCCAGGATCATACTACCACAGCCACGTGGCGGCTTTTCTGAGACAAGCCTTACCTTGTACTTGGGTTTGGGGAACCCTGCGGGGGTCTCTACAGGGCTCTGCACAACTTAGAAAGAGTGCAAAGCATGACAGCTACCAACTTCTGGGTTGAAATAATAAAACAGAAAGTGGGTTGCAATGGCATTTTGCACCGTTTCCAAGCTATGGGGAGTCCTGCAGTAATCCTTGTGGCTTCCCAGACCCTTTAGACTACAGCACGAGAAAGGCTTATCAAAGAAAAGCCCTTTCTGCAACTGCAGCATGGCAATTCTAGAAATTGTGTCATTGCCTTTTCCCTGCCTCCAGCACTTAACACAAGAGTGTCCAAACCCTGGCCCAGGGGCCAGATGTGGCCTGAAATAAGCCTCTATGTGGCTTGCAGCAGGCCCCTTTAAGCAGTCCATGGGTGAACCCTGTACGCCATATATACTTTTTTGAAATTTGAAATATAAATTCTCTTTTTCTCAGCCCGTGACACAGTGTCAGAAGATGATGTGGCCCTCCTGCCAAAAAGTTTGGACACCTTTGCCATAAGGTGACAGAGCACAGGGTTCTCGGTCCCAGGTGTCATGATGCCCTAGTTTGAGAACCACTGCTCCAGTATATACGGTACTTTCCCCACTAGGGCTTTCAGTACTTCTCAGTCTTTTCCTGCAATTTCCAACAACTATTTCTGTTACCTTTTCCCACAACCAATATATTTCCTATGGAAGACTAAAAGCATTTGCTTGTCTCCAATTTTCTGTGAGTGGAACAGTGTAATGGGATGGCTGACAGCATGGAGGTAGGAACATTTGAGTACAAGTCCTTCCTTTACCTGTGTGAAATAGTGAATATGGTACGGACAAAGACAACAGAGAGCTGAATGAGGAAAATCCTCCTTTATGAACAGTCAAGATTTTGTGCAAGCAGCTTATTTGTTCTCCTTGGGAAGTATAGCGGTTGCCAATCCTTTAATAAAATTGCTGGGTAAACGCCAAGGCAAATGCTCCACACAGGAAACAACTGCTTCCCTTCTCTCCTTTTTGGGTCCTTATATAAACAACGCCGAAACTGTTATATAAGGAAAAGGGCTCTCCTCTCGATATAGCGGTTTTGGTGTTTATCGTTCTGCCAGCCACAATAAGCTCCACCACAACTTCCCTTCATTTTGTTTGAAGCGGTTTATCTACTAGAAGCAGTGTAAATAAAGAAGATAATAGTTTATACATTGTATTAGACACATATGTCAAGAGGATACAGAAAATACTATGGAATGTTTACAGTGAGACTTGTTTCCCCATTGATTTATCTTCTTCTTGTGCCATATCTGTCATTGGACATTGGCGATCATGTTGGCAAACTTATTTTAATAGCACCCCCGTCCCATTTAAGGGGTGCCAATACTCAGAGCTGTTGTTAGGTTTTGCCACCATTACGTGACTTTCCTGGTATATGGTGGTCTTCCCTTTGCTTTCTACACAGCTGTGCACACGCTGCTCAGTTGGCTACCACCACATTGTATGCTGTTCTTCTGAAGCTGTTCCAACCAGTGGTCTCCACCTTCAGTCGATACTGGGAAGCCAGCTGCCACTCACCAGGCCTGTTGGTTAAATTGATTGTACAGAAGGAAAAAATCCCTTTAGCTGTGGGGGGTTTTGCACCTCACATTTGCTTAAGACTTAAGAAGAACCTCCACTAGATTAGGCCATCTATTCCAGCTTCCTATATCACACGGCTGCCCACCAGATGCCTTTTGAGGTTGCCTATATGTCTATCTATGTGCATACACACCCATCCATCATGACATGTAAGGTGTGATGGTCCTTTCCTTTAGGGATTTGTGCAATCTTTTCTTAAAGACTTTGAGGCTAGATGCCATCACCACATCCTGTGGCAGGGAGTTCCACAGACCAACTACTCGCTGAGAAAAGAAATCTTTTATTTTGTCTGTCCTAACTCTCTCAATATTCAATTTTAGTGGATGTCCCCTAGTGCTGGTGTTTTGTGAAAGGGAAAAGAGCATCTCTCTATCCACTCTGTCCATTCCTTGCATAATTTTGTACATCTCAATCACTTCTCCCCTCAAGCACCTGTTTTCTAGACTAAAGAGACCCAAATGCTGTAGCCTTTCCTCATAAGGAATGTGTCCAAGACCAGCAGTAATTTTAGTTGCTCTCCTCTGAATCTTTCTCCTCCCTTTTATATCCTTTTTCAGATGTGGCAACCAGAACTGAACACAGAACTCAAAATGTGGCCTCATCATTGATTTTTCAGGACGTGCTCTTTTTTAGCATTGTGTTCTGCAAAAAAAAAAAATCTTCATTGTCCTCCTTATCCTTGCAAGCATGCAGCATGTAGCCTTCTTAATTCATACTGTATATGAATTATATATTAAAGGTAACAGTTTTAAATTTCACAATAAGTAATTTAAATACATAAAACCAATACACATGAGTGTTTTTAGCTATTATTATTCTGTCATGATCATTGTTTTTATTTGGTGTCCTACATTTGGGGGCAGGGAAGGGCTCGTGTCCTCTTTTTGTGGTTATGCCATATAGTCTCCTTTCTCTGGCAGTATCTCAGAAATGCCTAGGAATGGTTTCCTCTTTGTCTTTGGTGCTTGATTTCCTAACAGTTGGGATGATTTTGGTCAGGGTGCATCACAGCGTCCAAGTGAACAGAGTTGGGGATAGAAAAGGTTCCCCCCTTCCCGCTTTCTTCATTTAGCTGTACATTGTTGCAGATCTTATAAAGAAGGCTGCTGGTGAGAAAGCATAAGTTGGTCTGCCTCTGAAGGAGGAATCAACAACGAACAAAATTTGCATAAGAGTTATAAATCTGTCTGCCTAGGTTTCCGTTGCAGAATGTAAGATGTTGTTATCTATTTTTGGAGTCTAAGACAGACAAGAACATTGCAGATTTCAATGAGCAAATGTCTGGTTTTATTCAATAAGGAGAAGTTAACATGGCTAAAGACTTAGGAACCATCAGGGGGCTTAGAGAGGCTTTAAATGGTTCTGGAGGCAGATCATATTTTTTCCGTTTTGTTTTTTTCTAGCTACATTTTTTCTCTGTTCCTGTACCTTTATCAGCAACTTGGAGTAGATAAATGAAGTTGAGGAAGCATTAGCTACTAACATGGAGATAAGTACGGTAATTGAAAAAGCTTCACTTGTTTGTCAGGCTAAGAACTGTGGTCGAAAAAGAAAAAGCAGCACCCCAACTTCTGCATTCCTTCCCTTCTCCCCCATATTGGACCCATAACTGCTGTGGATTTTGCCCTAAGTCTCATTGTTCAGTGGGACTTATACACATCCAGATAAGTGTACACAATTGTACCTATGAATTGCACCCATTCTAAACACACTTTCCTGGGAGTGACCTCCATTGAACACAATAGGACTTACTTCTGAGTAGCCATGCAGTGGCTTGTGCTTTAAATTGTAAAAATTGTATTAAATTGTATACATGTCTTTGTACATGTACATGTCTATGTATAGTCTTATACATGTTTCATTCAGTTTGAAAATACAATTATGTGTTAGAACAGGATGAAAAAGAAGTGCTCATTATAGCCACCTGAAATGAAGTGTAATGATGGGTGCAATCCAGAGTAACTATGGGGAATCCTTGCTCCAGTGTAAGAACAATTTACTCTGGACACAGACAGATGTCTTCCAAAAGGGATTAGACTGATTCATAGAGGAGAAGCCTAATGGACAGAGGCTACAAGACATGCCACTGCATACAGGTAATCAAAAAGCTTGCTTTATTTACCTCCTGTTTATGAACTTCATGGAGACATCTGACCCGGTCCATTGACTTGATCCAGTGAAGCTTATCATTATGTTCATATGTATTAACCATGGATGTGTGAATCAGTCCTTGATCGACATTTATGTAGCCAACACTGAGTTCCAGTTTTTGATTCAGAAGTAGCTCCACACGCTAGCCTATCTGTTAAAGCATCAGAACCAGTGATGGGCTTCAAAGAAATTAAGAACCGGTTCTCTGTCCATCTGGCAGCCACTTTTAAATGGCTATTTTTAAACTTTATATGTACTATCTCTTGTTAAGAACCGGTTCTATAGAGTAGGGGCGAACCTGCTGGTGCCCACCACTGATCAGAACCTATGCTTGTTGTAATGCTGAAAATAAACCACACATTTTCCCAGATCTTCTATCAGTTTCTACAGCTGAGTAAATAATCTGAATGCAATGCTTTGCTTAAACACCTGGAATTTTGTTCTGGTTCCTGCTTACTTTCATTACTGCTCAGCTATGATGCTGTGAAATCTCAACCAATCATATATCTTCTTTTGTCAGTTCACCATCTACTGGGATGAAGATCCCATTCCCCCCATCCCCATCCCATATATTATGTGGATGGACATATGAATCCTGCTGTTCTCCTGTAGATTCTGTGGAATGACAGTGTTTTCCTTGCTCTTGTTTAGATTGTCATCATGGTGGTGTACAAATGTGTTGCCAGTTATGGTCAAAGCAGAAGTGGGATATTGCCAGAATTTCTTTGTAAGAATATATTTGTATTGTTACTGAAGATGGTTTGCATTCACTATTTATATAGAAGCTTTGCATACAAACAGTCGAGGAGAAAATTAAGGAGAAAATGACAGGCTGTTATTGTCTACTGTTTAGACAGAGTCTTATTGTATATCTTGCATAGCTGTCCAGCACTGACTTCTAAATTAAAGATAATAACTTTAAAAGCTTTCTGAACTCGTATCATTCTTCAGATGAAATAAACCCTTTTATACACTCTGTAGGATTTTTTTTTTAAAGAAAAGCTCTTTCCACCATCCTCACAATACATTTTGCATTACCCTACAATCCAGAGTAACTATGGGAGCACGCAAGAGACATTATGTGCACCCGTAGTTATGGCACCACCTAGTGAAAACCTATGAGAAATTCATATTGCAATCCAGAGCAAATTGTTCTTATACCAGAGCAAGGACTCCCCGTAATTACTCTGGATTGCACCCTTAGGCTGCAATCCTAAGACATATTCAACACAATGATGCTTACTTTTGAGTAGACACCATTAGGATTGTGTTCTAAATCAGTGAATAATGCCAGAAAAATGCAAGGCTTCTGCCGCCTGGGTCCAAAATATAGCAGAAATAAAGGAAAATGCAATTGATCTCTGGTTTGAATCTGGTAACAGAGAGGCAATTGTGTTCACCAAGAGTTGATGGCAAAGCTGCCCTTTCTAGTACTGAGATATAATTCTGCAGTAGGCAACTGAGGAACCATAAATCAAACCAATAAGCCTTGCTCAAAAATAATAAGGAATTTAAACATAGTGATATACAGGTATTTCATTCATTCTTATCTAATAGAACCTCTTCAAGTCTGCTTGAAGGTACTGCTACTGTGCCTTCAATGTTTGTTGAAACTTGTGGAATTAAAAAAAGCCTGATGAATTGTTCCCACTGGACTTCAGGCATTATGGCCTGAATACTTAAATTAGTTAAGTGTATTTCCATTTAAGGAAGTGGCATATAAATTATTCATTCACTTTTATTTAAAACTAGCGAAAGGCGTACCCGTGTTGCGGGAGTAAAATTCCCCTGTATGCCATCCCCCCCATATGCATCAACCCCCCATGGATAACTTTCCCCCAGGCGTAACAACCCCCCATGCGCAACTTCCCCCATACACATCAACCCCCCAGGCGCAACTTCACCCATGCGCATCAACCCTGCATGCACAAGTTACCCCATGCGCAACTTCCCCCCATGCACAACTTCCCCCCTGCACATCAACCCCCCATGCACAACTTCCCCCATGCGCATCAACCCCCCATGCACAACTTCCCCCATGCGCATCAACCCCCATGCGCAACTTCCCCCATATGCATCAAACCCCATGCACAACTTTCCCCATGAGCAACTTCCCCATGCGCATCTTCCCCCTGCGCAACTTTCCCCCGTGCGCAGCTTTCCCCCATGCGCATCAACCCCCATGCGCAACTTCCCCCATGCGCAACTTCCTCCCATGCACAACTTTCCTCCCATGCGCAACATTCCTCCCATGCGCAACTTTCCTCCCATACGCAACTTCCCCCATGCGCAACTTCCCCCATGCGCAACTTTCCTCCCATGCGCAACTTCCCCCATGCTCAAGTTCCTCCATGCGCAACTTCCCCCATGCACAACTTTCCTCCATGCGCAACTTTACCCCATGCACATCGACCCCCCATGCGCAACTTCCCCCATGCGCAACTTCCCCCATGCGCAACTTCCTCCCATGCGCAACTTTCCTCCCATGCGCAACTTTCCTCCCATGCACAACTTTCTTCCCATACGCAACTTTCCCCATGCACAACTTCCCCCATGCACAACTTTCCTCCATGCGCAACTTTCCACCGTGCACATAATCCCCCCGTGTGCATCATGCCCCATGGGCAACTTTCCCCATGCGCAACTTTCCTCCCATGTGCAACTTTCCTCCCATGTGCAATTTTCCCCATGCGCAACTCCCCCCATGCGCAACTTTCCCCATGCGCAACTTTCCCCGTGCGCAACTTTCCTCCATGTGCATCATCCCCCATGTGCAACTTCCCCATGTGCAACTTTCCATATGCGCAACTTCCCCCATGCGCAACTTTCCCCATGCGCAACTTTCACCCGTGCGCAGCTTTCACCCGTGCGCAACTTTCCTCCATGTGCAACTTTCCTCCATGCGTAACTTTCCCCATGCGCAACTTTCACCCGTGCGCAGCTTTCACCCGTGCGCAAATTTCCTCCATGTGCAACTTTCCTCCATGCGTAACTTTCCCCATGCACAACTTTCCCCATGCGCAACTTTCCTCCATGCACAACTTCCTCCCATGCGCAATTTTCCTCCCATATGCAACTTCCCCCCTGCGCAACTTTCCTACATGCGCAACTTTCCCCATGCGCAACTTTCCTCCATGCACAACTTCCTCCCATGCGCAATTTTCCTCCCATATGCAACTTCCCCCTGCGCAACTTTTCTACATGCGCAACTTCCCCTCATGCGCAACTTCCCCTCATGCGCAATTTCCCCTCATGCGCAATTTCCCCTCATGCGCAGCATCCTCGCCAGCGCAACCTCTTCCTCTGAACAACATCCCCCAGTGCACCAGGGTCTGAGCACCAAATTGGCTGATGTTGTTCAGTCTCCCATGTTAAGTATAGGACAGAAACACGTTGCCCCCTTTTCAGCCCCTGAAGGGTTAATTTCTCCAGATGGTTCTTGGTGGGAGTTCAGGTGACAGAAGGAACTCCCAGAATTCCATGCTTCAGGCCCAGCAGTTGGGGCGGAATGTTGATGAGTCAGCAATTCTCTATGCAAAGTATAGGGAGGAAAACGCGTTGCACCCCTTTTCACCCCCTTCTGGTTGGAATTTCCAAAAACCAGTTCTTAGTGCACCCCTCAATCACGGAAGGAACACCCACTCCAAATTTCACTTCTAGGCCCACCGGTTTTGGCAGAGCAGTGATGAGTCAGTCAGTCAGTCAGTCAGCGAGTCAGTCAGTGCGTGACTTTTCTCTTTTATATATATATAGATAACTTCATGATTTCCAAAAAATAAGAGTGGTTTTTGGTCATGTATTGTGTGAAGATTCTGTTCAAGGGACACTCACAATACAAGGCTGGGAGGAAATTATATTTTTCCTCGTAGCGAAATAATGACTGTTGGGGAAACTGCCGCTTCTGAAGATTTACCTTGAGGAAATCATCTGGATCTCTCCACCGCCATTCTATACCAAATGAAGGACAACTACGTGGTAATTACTTGAAAAAAATTGCTTGGAGATTCCTGAAATGTAGCAGTTATGTAAGCGCTATATTAGACCAAGCTTTGCTGATACAGGAATGTGCATATAAAAGTACACATAACTCTTCATGAGGCATAATGCAAAGAAATTCTGCTATAGGGAGAGCAAAGCAGTTGAGAATGTACATAGCTTCTGAGCACAATCCTAACCAACTTTCCACCACTGGGACAGCAGTCCCAGTGGGGCATGTGCTGCAGGGTGACCTCCACAAAGGTGGTCCAGGGAAAGGAATGGCAAGCAGCAGGTAGACAGGTGGGCAGCCAAGTTTGGGAGGTGGTGAGACCAGTCTCCAGGACTTTGGCCAGGTCTTGACCCTCTTCCTAAGCAGCCAAGCCTAAAACTGGGCTGCTCAGATCTGTGCCAGCAATTTGGCTGACACAGATCTCAGTAGCCTCTTTGAAGTGGCTGGGCAGTGCTTGAGTAGTGGAAAAAAATTCATTTACTCTGAGTTGTACCACAGCCATCCCCAATCCTGTGCTTAATACAGCACAGGTTAGGTTTGGGCTGTAAGACCAAATTCACATGCCCCTTTTAAAGATCCCGATTCTTAGGTGTGTCTGCTCCGAAGTTCTATTATATATTAATGGGCAGTAATGTAAACTCCCAAGTACTGTAAGAGCATACAGGGTTGCATTCTTAGCAACCCTCGTCCCCTTGTTTGTGGGTATTTGTGAAGTACAAACACCGCTGTTTTAAATGTAATTGAATTAGGTGTTTAAATTGACTGATGAGCAATGTTATGCTAAAAAAAAATGATTTGACAAAGACATTTCAACCTGTATTTTTTGTGTTACCTATTAACAGGTATGTCCCTTCCTGGTGTTTTACTGATAAAGGCTGCAATCCTAAACACACTTTCCAGGGAATAAGTCCCATTGGACACAACAGGGCTTACTTTTGAGTAGTCATGGTTAGGATTGTGTTCAAAGCTTTTCCCAGACTGCATCAGTTTCATGAAAACTGGAAAAGGTGGGCAGTGCAACTAAGGGTGATGACCATGATCATAGTAGTAAAGAAGAAACGGGCTGCACATTATCAAGAATGTCAGCAATTGTGTGATTCTTGCGTTAGGTTTGTGTCAGAGTTTCATCACAACGGTTGGCAGAATGGGCCACCATCATAAGCAGACAAGCAGGTGAGCATCTTCTCCTGCATTAGATGGATGAAGCTCATTGCCATTTAAAGCAGGAAAAAAATAGCTTGAAGAGTAGTTATGAACATTCTCCAAATTGGGAGAAAATTCCTGGGTGATCATGAAAGCACTTAAAAATGCCTGAGTGATTTTGGTTTTAATCTGTAGAAACCCAAATGTGCTGACTTGTATGGTTTGCAGTTCTGGTTGTCTATGACTCAGTGAATGTTAATCTTTTTGATATTAAAAGATTGCTAGTTGAATATACTAGGGGTAGCATTTGCTTCATTGGGATGATTGCTTAACTCTCACAGTGTTTTCTTCCTCCAGCACAGCACATAACACATACCCAGGAGCAATAGTGGAAATACCTGACATAAAAACTACTCGAGGGCATGCATCTTTTTCAGCTCTGGCATGTGCAGACAGAGCACACCCAAATATTTAGGTGTTGGCTCACTGTAGTCATGATGAAGAAATGTCTTTGAGAAAGAAGAGCGCCTGTGCATGTCTTTCCAGAAAGCAAAGACAGACATACTGTGTAATCCATAGTAACTACGGGGAGTCCTTGCTCCAGTGTAAGAACAATTTGCTCTGGATTGCAATATGAATTTCCCATAGGTTTTCACTAGCTGGTGCAGTAACTACGGGTACACGTAATGTCTCTTACGTGCTCCCGTAGTTACTCTGGATTGTAGGGTCAGTCACTCAAATTTCTTTTTCCCCTTTTGTTTTTCTTCTTATATAAGACCAATATCACAAAGTTGCAGTCAATGTTTTCCATCTCTTCCGTTGATCTAGTTTTCCTGATGTTTAGTTTTTTTTTATATTGTTGTTAATTGTATTTTATTGTTACTGTTTTATTGATTGTTAGCCGCCTTGGGTGCCCTTTCGGGAGAAAGGTGGAATACAAATCAAATAATAAATAAAAATAAATAAATGTTTTAAAATAATTCTGCACTACATTTATTGAAGGTGTGTCATTAAAGGTAGTGTCATAAGCCTACAAGATAGGATATTGACTGAGGGGCCACGTCTTTCAGAGGACCTATTTGGCCAGACCAAGCCCAGAGTCATTCAATGTGCCATCAGTGGGTGGAGCAGAGTCAGGTCCCTCACTGCAGAGCCTTGCCACAAACCCATGGCATTGAGGAAAGGGAAAAAGGAACTAACAAAAATGTGATTTTTTTCCCCCCAACACCTTGTCCTGTTTCACAAAAAATCAGTATCAATTCTTGTTATTGAGTAAAAATATTATAATACCAACTTTTCCACACACAAAAATTCTTAAAAGTGGCTTTGAGAATGTGCAAAAACAAAAAAGATGGTTTCTTGTCCCAGTCTTTAAAAACTATACTCCAGTAAAGAGGGTCAGTGGCTCTTCTCTGGCCAAATAGTTTTACAGATAGGAGGAGGAAATTAATGGCGTTGGATTTGTTCTGGAGTAGCTCTGACATTCCCATGGGGCACTACAGCTGGTGTGCAAATAAAAATTAACACCAAATATTTTAAGGTAAAATCAACATTGTTTTTGCTATGATGGGACTCATAGCCATGAAAAAGCAGCAACAACCCTGTTTCTTATCCAGCATTTGAGAATGTGGAATAGTTCTGAGAACCAGAGTCTGAAGTCTGGGCAACAAGTTGTTGCTTGCAACAAACAAGGTGTGGATAATATTGTTGCACTAGAATGTCGAGGTGGAGAGGAGACTCCCATCCTCTGGGAATGACTGACATTGGGTAAAACGATGGAGTTTGTCAGTGGACAATCTTATTGTAATACAGTATCTTTTTCGGAACTACTGCATGAGGAACATGTCTTTGTCCGCAAGGTTTTTCTACATTTTATGGAAGAGCCCCTGGATCAAAAGCTTGGAGAACAAAAATTTGGGGGAATGGTTAAAAAAAAGAATAGAAAGAAAGCAAATTACATTAAGGGCAAAACCCAGAGCAACTACGGGGAGTCCTTGCTCCAATGTAAGAACAATTTACTCTGGATTCCAATATGAATTTCCCATAGGTTTTCATTAGGTGGTGTAGTAACTACGGGTGCATATAAGGCCTCTCACGTGCACCTGAAGTTACTCTGGATTTGGGGATAAATCCTTCTTTTAAAACAATACCTTTCTGGAATTGTCTTCAATGGGTCACTTCACCTCATCTTTTTTGAGACTTGTGCCTCCTTAATTAATGGTTGCTTTGTTGCTTCCTTTGCACTTTTGGATAAAGTACTGAATCACTTGAAGTCCACTAAGCCAGCACAACTATGTCTATTGTTTGTATGGATCCCATGAACCCCCTTGTGCCAAACTGATTAGATTTACTGTTCACTTGCTAAGCTTGTCTGTTCATGGCAGCATAATGCAATCAAGCTTTTCAAAGGGCAAAACTGGGACTCTGCAGTGAACCCTGAGTACTCTTAGAAAGTGTATGTGTGTGTGTGTGTGTGTGTTTGTGTTCCAAGAGCCCTTTCCCCTTTCATTCAAGAATGGTTAGAGGCTAACAGAAAAAATCCTCTCCCGTCTGGCATTTCTCTTTTACTTTGCAAGGTCTTTTGCCCTTTTAAAAAAGTTCTGAGCAAGAAACAGTGAATGAGCATTGCTTGGCAGGAGGCAAGGGGGGGCGGGAGGGAGAGAAACATCAGAATACAGAAAAGAAAACCAAATGCCAGCACTATGAGACATGAGCTTCTAAACAACTGCAGCTAGTATTCAATTCTGGGGGAAAAAAGAAGTTCGTAATTAAGTTATACTGAAAGCATTTGTAAAACTTCAGCGTATGAATTTACACTGGATGAAAAAAAACCTTGCCTTAAAACTTCAGTTAGAAACTAGCTGAACTCATCTATCACTGGGGAGTAGAATTTAAAGAATAGTGGTTATAAGTTTAGAAGAGAAAATAAAGTAGGATTCTGTTCAAAATCAGATCTTTGCAAAGGTTTACAAACCTCTGCAGCATTTGTAGATTCAGAAGTAGACCTATTGCTTTGCTTGGGTATTATTCTGAAGTAATGGTGCACGGAATTGCAGCGTGAGACTTTGTTTCAGACTGGCAGTTGGATTGCATTAAAAACCAGACCTTGTTTGGTTTACAAATGTTTACAAACCTCTTTACCATTTTCAGATCTGCACAATCTTGATTTGGGGCTCCTGCATGAAGAGCACCAGAAGGCTGCCCTCTACCTAGGTGCCTCTTTTCCAAGCAACATGCTTTCACCATGGGGTGTCCCTCAATCCCTGAATTCTTTAGGCATATAAATTTGAAATGAACACTAAGCACCAGCAAGCACTGGGCACCACAGACATTCCTGCCAGGAACCAGGCACTGGACACCAGGCACCTAATCCAATCTCTGCATTTCAAAAAAAGTACATCTAATTAAATATACACAAAAAGAACAAGACCAGGATATATTTGATGGTTGACCACAACACAGTTGTCCAGGACGTAATGATCCTGTCACTTGAAAAATATACGTTGTTCAGGTACACTTATCAAAGAGCTAGGACTGATTGCAGTGCCCTTAATTGCTTACTCAGTGGCAAAACCTTGCTAGCTGACATGAAGAGTGTGTAGAGTGAGTTTTGAATTCTTTGGATATTTCCTCTTGTAGGTGTTGAAGCGCTTTGCAGACTAGTTCATTTATATATATATATATATATATATATATATATATATATATATAGGATTCCAGGTTTGACTTTATTGATATTTCTAAGCACAGCTCTATCAATGTAGCTCTCAGGAACCATTCTTTTCAGGTTGTGTCACAACAAGTGAAGACAAGTGATGCACAGCCACTAATGCTGCTTTCTGGAAATGTTTACTCTGGACTGTCTACTATGGTTGTTTCAAAGTCCCAGTATCTTGCTTCACTATTTGGCTTTGAAGCATGATGCCAAATGAGTCCAAACAAGCAACTATTTGCATGCTTCCCATGTATGAGCACAATGAAGCTTACCTCTGATTAAACATGGTTAGGATTGCATCCAATCTAGCAATTTTTTTAAACCTCATGGCACTCTGAGAATGTGCTAAAATTGTCAAGGCACGCCATCAGTTTTTTAACGGTCCTGGCACACCATCAGTTTGCAGGAAGCTCACAATCCCTCAGTGGCCCTACTCCCAAACGCTTCTCTTGCAAATCCTTTGTGGCACATCAATGTTCCATGGCACACTGGAAGAAAATCCCTGAACAGATCAATACAGTCTGTTCTGACCAGTAGTATAGTAGGTCCCCAGGGCTCTTTCATAGACCTTCCTGGAGATGTGAGGATCTGGAACCTTCTTTTGCAAAACACTGTAATGGTGTCATGCGTTCCCCCTCCCACACTCACATGTCAACTTTTGGTTGCTTCTTTATTTTTTGTCAATACAGCATGTGGAATGGCATTAGTTCATTGACATCAGCCAGAAGAACTTCTAGTAATGTTTGAAAGGACACAGATATCACTGTGACTAATCCACATATCCAGTGGTGGGCTTCAGGGGGTTCTCACAGGTTCCATAGAACCCTTTGCTAATGAGCGCCTGGTTCTGAGAACTGGTTACAGAACCTGTTGTTAATTTATTTGAATCCCACTGCAGCATATATCAACATAACAGATGGTGGCTGTGGGTGGCGCAAGCGGTTAAGACGCTGTGCCTGTTAACCAGCAGGCCAGGGTTTGAGACCCGGGTCGGACCCACAAGACAGGGTGAGCTCCTGTCCTCAGCCCAGCTCTGTGACGCCAGCTGGATCCAATCGTGTTGGCTCTGCCTTTCCATTGGAGTAATTCAGTGGCATGGAGAGGGGGGATTTGCTGCTTGGGTAACAGCCTATCCTCCATAACAATCTAACCTAGGCTTTCGTGCTTCACATGCAGCACCGAGCATGATACCATAGTCTTTCAAGACTGACAGAGGCCTGCTTTAAGAATATCTTATCATAATGGTACTTCTGGGTAGAAAGTATAATTGCAATGGGTCCAAGGTTTGGCCGAATTGGGGAACAACCAGAACCAGGCCCTTCAAAGTCCCTTCAAAGTTCCAGCCAGGCAGGCCAAGTCCTGAATCTACTGATGGTAGTAGTACTGTCCCATTGGAAGGTGGGCAGGAGATGCCATGTGGAGCCCGGCATAGCAAGCTGTCACTGGCACTGTAATTGAATTATGAAACTAAATTCCATAAAGATCTGGACTCTGAGATTTTCCCATAGGCTACATCTGGATACTTAAATCCAAATGTATATTGATGGTGGCATAGCCAATTAAGTTGTTTTGATTATTTTCTGTGCTTAAATCAATATCATAAGCTAGGTAATGGTGAAAATTTAAAAAGATTGTTTTCCAGAGTCTGTTATGATGTCCAGAGTCTGTTATGATGTCACTGCCAAGTGACACAGTGATAGTTTCCAAGTGATTGTTTCCCTGCATTCTGGTAACAAATGACAACCATGCATAAATTTTGCTTACACTGGGAAATTCAGCAGTTGTCTGGTGCAATGAGCTTGGGTGTTCATTTACCAAAATGCTCAGAGTATGTGCTGACTATGTGCTGACCAAAATGCTCAGAGTATGTTCAGCCTCGGAGAAGCTACAACCCATGTAAAGGAAAACACACATCATAATCCTAACAGCTCTGGCATAACTGTGCCAATGTGGCATGTGCTGCATCCTGCAGCTGAGGTGGGCAATCACAGATGCCTCCTCAAAGTAAGGCAATGTTTGTTTCCACACCTTAGAGCTGAATTGCCATTTGGAAAACTGATTATGGTTGTGCCCTGTGTGTTCTTTTTATTAATATTTTGGACTAAGAATAAATTAAAAATTTGACATGGTTCTACTTTATGCTAGACCAGAGGTCTCTAAACCAGTGGTATTTGAGCATTTCAGCTTGGGACCCCCTTTTCTGAGAATGACAATATATCCAGGAGCCCCCAGAAATGATGTCATAGATGGAAGTTACATTAAAGTGGCCCAGGGCCAGATTCCAAGATGGCTGCACCCAGCTTTTTGCAGCAACCCCCCCATGAAATGAACCTGCAACCCCTACTTTAAAGACCACTGCTCTAAACGTTTTAGCCATAGGGTAAAATATATCAAATACCTGGCACAGTATTGAGAACCAGAAAAGAATGTAAATAAATAAAAAAGCAGGCCTCCGTCAGTCTTGAAAGACTATGGTATCGTGCTTAGCGCTGCATACGCTGCATGCGAAGCATGAAAGCCTGGGTTGGATTGTTATAGAGGATAGGCTGCTCCCAAGCAGCAAATCCCCCCTCTCCATGCCACTGAATTAGTCCAATGGAAAGGCAGAGCCAATACGATTGGATCCAGCTGGCGTCGCAGAGGTTGACAAGAATAGTGTCTTTAACCACTGAGCCACCACATCCTAAAAGAATAAATTAAGCAATGTAATTCTTTCTCTAAGAAACCCCCCATCTAAGGACAGGGCTAAGGACAGGAGCTCACCCTGTCCTTAGCCAGGGAATCGAACCCTGGCCTTGTGGTTAATAGGCACAGCGTCTTTAAATAAATACATTAGAGAATAAGCCTAGAATGAATAAATGAGAATATATGGGCTCAAATTGGGGAAGCAGCTGATGGGTGTCTGAGGAAGGAGAGGGTGTATCTGGTGGCAGTCATATATTCCAGATCTCATCCCCTTTCCCCACCTGCCCTGTCCCCTGGCTGTCCTTTTGTACCAGCTATATTGCGAATGTTGGTCCGAAAGGCACATGGGCTACTGGGCAACCTAGGGGAGGGCAAGTAACTTTTTAATGGGGTGGTGGTAAATAAATTTTTGACTTCTCTCCTGCAAGCTCTCTGATCACCCCATCATCACAGGAAGCAGTGCAACCTCCATTTGAGCTGCTGCGTGCAATAACAGGGTGAGAGATACGATTGGGCAGCACCGCAGTTATGCTCATTTAGTGCTCAGTGCATTTGATGGAAGTATTTATTCATGAGGTTAGATATTAGCATTCCCCATATGAGACGATTAGTCAAACTGAAGATCAACGATTAGAGCTGGATCAAGCCAATGTATAACCTAAAATGATCAATATATGCAGACTGCACTGAAATGCATTGTATCATTTGGCAATACAAGGACAAGATTCATTTTGAATACCATACTTTTTTGTTGCCTTTCATAGTAACTGTGGATATCCTGCTGGTGTATAAGAAAATAATGGAAAAGAAGTACAATACGTACAGTATACATGTTAAAATATTTAAACTTGTGTTTATGAAGTTAATGATAATTTATTTAAAGAAAGGCCATTTGATGGATGTGCTAATGAGTTAGAGCAGAACACAGATAACAATGTCAATGTGTCAATCAGTAGAGAGGTATGCGCAATGATTGTTACCTGTCCCAATGTCAGAATTAAAGACTGCACTGACAATTAATCTAATCAATAATACCTAAAAGCAAACCCTTTATATTTCTCATGTCCTTAAGATGTTCCATTTGTGATTGTTTACTTCTGTACAGTTTATCTCCTAACAACCTTGAAGCATGTTGTGAAATCATGCTCCTTTCCTTTCCATTAGATCTATTTGTCCATGGTTGACTTGAGTGACTGCCAGGAAAAAAATGCACTGCTTCCTTTCCCTTCAAGATGATATGGACTGTTAGTTTTGTGACTTTAATTTATTGTGGTGACTGAATACCCTTGCTCTTTCTAAATACACTTCTTGGATTTCTTTCAGACACTGTAATTCTACGGGAAAGTACCTGCCCTTAGAGTGGAGTTTATTGACTTGTGAAATTGAAAAATAATCTTGTCTATGTGATCATTGTTCTAATGGCCAGTTAAATTGTATAAGCTATAATATTTAGGATCACACGGGTGTCTGTGGGAAAACAGATATGCTGTTCTCTTCCCATGAAAATCGCTAGGACTGTAATGTTTGATTTTAAGGCAGTTACCCATTTGCAAGTACTAACATTCAGGACAAATCAATCAACCACACTGAGAGTTCATATACAGCTATGGGGAACGAGCTGGCCAAGCCACAGCAGGCTAAGGAAACAATAGGACTTTTCAAGTATGTATAGTCCCAACTGCATCAGCCGTTTGAGCCATTTTGTTAAGAGATGAGTCAGAGACGTTGGCATAATGGTGTGTTCATGTGTGAATAAAAGGGTTTTGCAGCCAATCAGGAGGAAAGAGGACATCACTGAGTCTAGAACTAGTAAATTTAAAGAGTATAATAACTGGAAATTACCTTTTAGAGTTTAAAATTTTGAGACACCTTCTATCCTAAAGAACCAGATTCACAAAGTGGAGGTGATCGCGGCTCTGACAAAAGCCTTCTTGAGAGGCAACATTTCATCCATAATCAGGATGGTGAAATAGTTGGACTGAGACCTGGAAGATCAAATCCTCCCTTGGTCGTGAAGCTTTCTGGGTGATCTTGGGCCATGTTCAGCCTCACCTACCTCACAGGGTTGTTGTGAGGTCAGAAGGAGGTAAGGAAATAAAGCTTTGTAAGCTGCCTTCGGCATTTGCATTGGCATGGGAAAGGAGGGGTATAAATCCCTTAAATACTATATTTACTTGAATCTAACCCTCACCTTTTCCAGCCAAATTCAGTCTCCAAAATCAGGGTGCGCATTAGATTTGGTGGTTAATTAGATTTGAGTAAATACAGTATTTTGATTATAAACATAGGGTGTATATTAGATTTGATGGGGCATTAGATTCGAGTAAACACAGTAAATAATTAAATAAATACATGTTCTCTGAAGTTTTCCATACTTTGAGATCTTCACTCCAGCTATGCATGAAGAAGGTCCCAAGTTCAGTCCTTGGCATCTCCAAGTAGATGAAGAGAAAGATTCATTTCTAGAGCCTTGGAGAATCATTGCCTGTCAATGTAAAGAATATAAAGCCAGATGAACCTCATTATATGGCAACCCCATGTAGGCATATGAAGTCAACTGGTGAATTAATAATTTTTATAGTAGAACCATTCATTTATTCTATTCTGTTTTTATATCCATTTATATCCAACTTTTCTCCCCAAGAAGCCTTCAAAGTTGCTTACAAACATTTATTTATTTATTTATAAAACAATAAATTATATGTATAAATTAAAGTAACCTTCAATTTTAAAACTATCTTAATGATATGATTTTGATTTTTTTCTTGTTTTACTTGCGATGAACTTCCTTGCAGACCATAAAAGGGAAAAGCAGAACAGACATTCTTAAATAAATAAGGCTGCAATCCTATACACACTTTTCTTGAGAGTAAGCTACAGTGAAGACAACTGAAGTTACTTCTGAGTAAAGAAGCATAGGATTGTGCTCTATGTAGCAAAGACCTATGAAGACGTATTTGCAAGGCTACATCACGAGGTTTAAAAATGGTATGTTTTTCAAGATAGTCTCTATGTAACTTCATGGGGCCAAGTGATTCCTTCTGTGTTGCATCCATTCTTCTCAGTATCAGAATTTGAAGGTGTGCATCAGTGGTGGGCTCCAGCAGGTTCGCACCTACTCTATAGAACCGGTTGTTAACGAGAGATAGGACATATAAAGTTTAAAAATAGCCATATAAAAGCGGCTGCCAGATGGGCAGAGAACTGGTTGTTAATTTCTTTGGAGCCCATCACTGGTGTGCATCCATATAATCTAAGGGAAAACAACTTGGTGACATTGGGGAGATCTCACAGGGATGGCCATGGGAGAGGAAGCCAATATTGACAGCAATAGCTTTGATCCATTTTTATTCTGAAACGCAATTACTGCACTCTATATAAGACAAAAAATTGTTTGGTTTACGAATGTGTTTCACCTGCAGCCTGAAAGATGCACAGATGTGTGATCACATTGACCAATAAATGGTATGCTGTGGATTAAGCCAAATAAAAGTGCACATTTGTTTTTTTGTCCTAGTGACAGATGAAGTCTTAGCAATAAAAGGAACCATTCTTAGAGTATCTCCAGAAGGCAAATTGGAGTGTCTCATTTGGCTCTCACTTCTCATCCTCCGTTTCCCTCTCTTTATAAATGAAAATTTCGGTTCCAACCCTATCATTAAACAAAGAATTGCTACATTGATGAGGAGAGCATTTCTGGCACGGGGGCTGCTCAATATGTCGGCACAGCAGGCCCACATCTTGGAGTGCATTTGGCAGTGGACCAGCATGCCTTTAATAACCAGGCAGCTGAACATTCAGCTATGGCAAAGCACATGTCCTCGGAACAGAACTCACTGCTTTTGCTTTGGGAAGAGAACAACATTGCCAATGGCTTCTTCAGAAACATGTCTATTACTATGTTTACCTTGTAATTTCTCCCCAAAGGTGTCTCAAGATAAAAAGAACAACATGATAAAAACCAATATTTCACACAAGTTGTCCTGACAAACCCTTTCGATAGCCAGCAGTCAAATGAATATCTAAAACAGCTTCTGTAAAAGCCCCTAAAGCTTGAGCATGGTGGACCTCTCTTGGGAAGGAGTTTCACAAGAGGGGCACCACCACCAAAAAAAAGCCCTGTTTACACCTCACTGGCCAATCTGGTAAGATCAAGATTAGGCCTCCCCATGCCACTGCAGGAATAGGGAAATAGAGTAACTTACTGGTATATTGGCCTAAATTGGTTAGGATCGCACTTAACTATTTTTTCCAGGAAAAATATGGTTGTATAGCTGTAAGTTTCTATTCACAAAATGCAATGCAGAATCTATTTGGCATCTTGAGTGCCCTAAGGGTATTTCTAAAATACATTTTAATCCTCATGATTGCAAGGGATCTTTGAAATACGAAACTGCTTGTCCTAGTGATTCAGAAACCAAAGCAGCCTGTATGGAAGTTATGATTTAGAATTTGAGCACTCAGCTCCATTGGCTAGTTCCTTTGGTCTAAGATCCTTGTCTAATACACAAATGTCCTATTGAAAATTAATACTTGCATATTTTATTATTGCAAAGACAGAGTTAGATCTGACATAAGAAGGGTTGGTTCACATACATGTCTTCTTCACTTGGGAGTGCATCTTCAAATGATGGCTTTATGTCCCAATGGCCATTCCATGGTCCCAATGGCCATCCCAATGGCTCACACCATTTTCAGAACTTTTGTGACAACTCAAGGACTTTTTTCCCCCATAATCAGTTTACAGGTTCAGTTGTCATTCATCTAATGCTGCATAACCCAGTGACAGGAAATAAATTTATTAGATACATATGTACGTGCAGTTGTGTTTTGGAGTTGTCTGGCAATAACAACAATGGGTTCCATTGGCTGGTTAAAAAACAGAAGAGTTAAGCTTATTAGAGTCGTTGCACATGAACACCTTCCACTTGTTTGTCAACTCTACACCAATTTTTAGACTGCAGATGAGTTTTTTTCCCCTGCAGAAGCCAGAGAGTACTTTTAGTGAGGTCTGAATTTGGCTGATGGAAAAGCATCTTTTTGCACTCATACCCTATTCAATCTGGGGCCTGAACTGATGTTATTCAGACTGTGTATGTCTGCCTGATATTGCATCACTGCAATGCAGTGAGGCAGACCTGTGAGTTTCTAAATAATCAGATTGCTTTGAAAAGACACCATCAATCTTCATTCTGACTGTGCTTCCACAGGGAATTGACCCTGCAAAATCTATCCTGCATATTCCACTGCAAGTTCAGACAGCAAGAAAACTTTTAACCTTTCCAGCATTATCATTTAGTGTCATTCTGAGAAGTTTGCATGAAGTTGCCGTCCGGGGGAAAGGACAGGTCTCAAAGCGTCAAACAGATTTCCAAAGCAATGGCTCATACAGGGCACAAGCCTAAGAAATTTAGGCAAGCCTAACTGACCTGGCCTACCTTTCCTTGATGGTGTAGGGACGTCAGCCTAACCCTCCCAGGCATGGGGCAGAAGTGTCTTACTGTACTTTTCTCTCAAACTCCCAGGTTAACACAGGACTTATGCCAGGGTTTAGACTGGCCTAAACGGAGATTAGGATTGCAGCTATATTCTTTAGTAAAGAAACAAAATTTAGGAAGTCTGAAAGGGGCAACACAGTTTTTTTTTGACAAGTGTGTATGTTGCAGGTACACTACTGAGTTTCACTGATGTCTCCCATAGCAAACGTGTAAATTGCACACAACAGATCTGTACCCTTACATGCACATGAATACATGTTTCAAGTACCTAATGGCACCATCTGATTCATGAGTGCTGAGGGAGCTGTGGCTCTCGCTCATATTTTATATTCCTGCTTGAGGAGATAGCCGTGTCACACCAATGTAGCTGATGCAAACATAACCCCTCATTGAAGAGGTCAGACATACTCAATCTGAGTGACAGACACAACCTTAAATACCAATGCACACATGCCATGGAATCAATCAAGGCTCTCTTGCTTATGTATGTTGGCATTTGATATGTGCCTTGTGCATCTGTGTCAGATGGTCCTGAGGTGTGTTATGTATGGTATCCATCCTATGGATTCTGTTTATTTCTTTTTTAAAAGTACATAAGAAAATCCAGAAAGAAAGCAATCAATATTCTGGCATAGTTATCACAAATAACAGATGAGAAACAACTTGTGACTAGATTGTACCATACTATAGGTGTGAAGCATCTGATTGAATGCTCTTCTAACACCCTACCATCATACCATCGTAGAAACGTACAGCACAATCCTAACTATGTCTACACAAAAGTAAGCCCCATTGTGTTCAGTGGGTGTTACTCCCAGAAAAGTGTCTTTAGAACTGCAGCCTTACTCTGTAGGCTAGCCTAGAACCATTCTCCCCAATAGACTATTTTTTCATGTGGAAAACATTATGAAGAGGGATATGGCAAAGGATCTAATCATGTAAACTGTTCCTGGCAATATGAAATGGTACTCCTGCCCACATACAGCACTTAATCTGTGAACTGCATTAATTTTTCCCCACAAATATGCATATGTTTGTAACAGCATGGGCTACAAGTAAAGGTGTGTTAATATCCTATGCGTGGTTTGAAATGTTTAAAAGTGCTAATCATACATGCTGTTCCATTAGCATGTCATGGTAGATATGCAAGTGCTACACATTAGTAACCCAAAGAATTGAAGGTGAGTGTACTTAAACATGACAGGCTGTACCATTTACACATGCAAGTGCTTCTTTAAACTGTGTAAAGTCCAAATTCAAGGTGCTACTGTTAATCTTTTAAGGACCTCCATGGTCTTGCTCCATGTAGACCTTCCATACATTCCATCCTGCCCACTTAGGTCATCTGAGGGGGCTCTTCTGCAAGAGGAGGGTGCCCCAGAGACAACCCCTCTATATAGTGTCATCCCAACTGTGGAATTCCGTTCCAGAAGAACTGAGAACTTCTTTCTCCCTCATTGCTTTTTTTGAGGGCTCAAAACACACCAGTCTTGGTTGGCATTTGGTTACTGAGTGGATATTTGCCCTCCGTGCCTCTGAAATATGGCTTTAACTTGATGGCTTTACTGAATTAATATGTCCTCTCCACCAATGGCTCAATTAAATGTGTTGGAGTTTTGTTTTAATATATTAATGTTTAATGTTAAAATCAATGTTCTAATGATTTGCTATTTTTTGTTACTTGTGATACATTGAACAGTTTATGATGAAACTTTGTAAGCTGCCTTGCGCATCTGCTTCAGCATGAGAAAAGTGTGAATAAATTTTTCAAATAAAGAAATAATATTTTTGATCCATGGGAGAGTCAGTGTTATCTCAATGAAGTTCAGGTTGCTCAGGTGGCAAAACACAACTTGTCTGCACTAAACATGGGGTTGGATGACATGGCCACCAAGTTCCCTTCTGACTTCCTTTATTCTAGGATGCTTAGTGTTAGGTCCCAGGTTCAGGGGAACTGGGAAAATCACAATATGGGCAATCCTGAGCCAGCAGAATTCATGCTCTGCTTCAACGCAAGGCTACTTCATCAACCATCCTGACAATTTAATTTTCCATTGATTGATTGATTGGCAGTAAACAGTGCCAGAAAAGTATTATTTATTTTTAAAAAGGATTTCTACCCTGCCTTTCCCATGCCAACACAAATGCCCAAGGCAGCTTACAAAGCTGTCCTCACAACAACTCTGTGTGGTAGGTGAGGCTGAGAGTGAGTAACTGGTCCAATGTCACTCAGGAAGCTTCATGGTCAAGGAAGGATTTGAACCTGGATCATCCAGCTCTCAGTCCAACTTCCTAACCATTGCACCAGTGGTTCTCAAAATGGAGGTCTAGACCCCCTTGGCTTAATTTTAAGAGGTCGTAAAAAGCTGGGTACTGCCATCTTGGAATCTGGAACTGGATGCCACCATCTTGGAATGAGAATGATTTCCTGGGAATATGTATCATTAAAAACAACTGGACCACAATCATGTAACTTCCAGCCATGACATCACTTCCAGGGGGTCCTGGACAGACTGTCATTCTCAGAAGGGGGTCACAGGCTGAAATGCTCAAGAACTACTGCACAGTGCCATTCTTGCTCGCTCGCTCTATCTATCGATCGATCGATCGATCGATCGATCGATCGATCTATCTATCTATCTATCTATCTATCTATCTATCTATCTATCTATCTATCTATCTAGGATATTTATATACTGCTTTTCAACTAAAAAGTTCACAAAGCGGTTTACAAAGAAAATGGAAAAACTTAATAGCTAATTAATAGTTAATGGGTCCCTGTCCCAAAAAGGCTCACAATCTAAAATGCAAAAAGAACATCAGCAGAAGCTACTTGAACAGACATTGCTGGGGTGTGTAGGGCCAGTTACTCTCCCCCACTGAATAAAGGAGGAACACCCACTTGAAAGAGTGCCTCTTGCCCAATGAGCTCTCCTTACTTTGAGCAGCCTCCCGGACTCCCTGACCCCCTCCAAACTGCAGGTTGCAGTGCAAGCCCTACTGGCACAGCTATGCAAGTGCTGGAAAGCTGGTTAAGACTGCACTCTAAGGCTGCAATCCTAGTCATATTTACCTGACCGTAAGCTTCATTGACCATAATTTGACTGAGTAGACATGTCTAGGATCAGACTCTTACACAAGTCATCCACAATACAAGGACACTATCAGAAGCTGTTTCCATGTACAGAGCACCTGGTGCTGGCTGAATACCTGGGCAAGGTGTCCTTATTATACCTGTGCACCATAGTTGGTCCATAGTTGGACCTGCAGCTCATTGAGAAGGAGTCCATCCTTAAGTAGCTGACAGCAGTCTCCATCTCCCCCCTCCAAACAGGATGACCATATGGCATACGTACAAAAGACAACAAGTGCCCCCCCCCCCAAAATGTAGGACTTCCAAGAAAACTGTAAAAAGGTAAATGTGTACCCTGCAGGTTCTCCTGCTAGTATGACCAACTCTAGGGTACGGTGCTCATCCCCATTTCTAGAGCACTGAGCCAGCGTTGTCCCTAGAAGACTCTGTGGATGTGTGGCCTGCACATACACACAACAATGTAACCTTATCACTGAGGTGGTACTTATTTATCTACTTGCACTTGCATGCTTTCAAACTGATAGTTTGGCAGGAAAGAAAAATGTGGGACATGACAAAATAAAAGCTAAAACACTCATATATTGCTTTCATGTGGTTAATTTAAACACTATCTTACTTATTAAATTTAAAACCATTTCATATAATTTATTAATTCCAAGAAGGTTGCTTGCTGCCTTCTCACAAGAAAAAGTAGGACAATGAAGGCTGTTTTCCAAGACACAAGGCAAAAAAGAGGGAAAGACCTGGAATAAGAGAACATATGGTCACCCTGCTTTATCCACTCTGTCTATACATGCTGCCTCCTCACAAAAGGAGGACCATGAAATTTTTTCCAGGACACATGGCTAAAAAAGAGGACATGTCCAGGAGAAAGGGGACATATGGTTACCCTGCTCTATCCACTCTGTCTGCTCACAGGGAAAAGGAGGAGAGCAAAAGTTTTTTTTTTCCCCAGGAGACAAGGCTAAAGGAAGAGGACATGTCACCCTGCAGTATCCACTCTGCCTGCTCAGAAGAAAAAGGAGGACATTGAAAATTTTTTGTTTCCAGGTCACAAGGCTTAAAAAAGAGAACATGTCTTGGAGAAAGAGGACATATGGTCACCTTCCTTATCCACTCTGCCTACCCACAAGGAAAAGAAGGAGAATGAAGGAGTTTTTTTCTAGGACACAAGGCTAAAAAAGAGGACATGTCCTGAAAAGAGGACATGACCTGGAAAAAGAGGACATTCCTGGAAAAAAGAGGACATGACCTGGAAAAAGAGGACATTTCTGGAAAAAGAGGACATGACCTGGAAATAGAGGGCATTCCTGGAAAGAGGACATGACCTGGAAAAAGAGGAGATGTCCTGGAAAAAGTCAGCCTGCCTCCACGCATGAAGCTGGCTGACCCTGGGGAAGGGTGCTGGTTCCACCTGTGCGCCCTGAGCGGCCCTGCAGCGGAGAGAGCGGCTGCCTCCGGCACTGCCTGTCTTTCCTTCCCTCGGGCGAGGGGAGTCCGGAGCTCCGGCAGGCTGGGCTGGGCAGGGCTGGGGCTGGGCAGGGCAGAGCAGTCTGGGCGGGGCTGGGGCTGCCTGCTCAGCCTGGGAGGGAGCCTGAGGAGAGAACAAGGGGCTCATTCAGAGCGTGGAGCAGGGCAGGGGGCGAGGGGCTCCCACCACTCCGGCTCCCCCATGGCGCCACCTGGACTACTGCTGCTCCTGCTCCCCTACCTGTCCCTCCTGCAGGTCTTCGCCTTCAACCTGGACACCCACAACGTGGTCGTGTGGAGCGGGGACTCCGGCAGCCTCTTTGGCTTCTCCCTGGCCATGCACCGGCAGCTGCACCCACAGGACAGGAGGCTGTGAGTGGCTTCCTTTTGGGGGGCTTGGGGTTGGGGTGGAGGGGGTAGAAGGGAGGGAAGGGCCTGGCCAAGCCTTCAGGGGGGTTTGGAAGGGGGTCCCACTGAGCCCCAACACCTCAGACACCCCCCAAGGGTGCCTGAATCCTGGCTTGCAGCTTATGGGGTTCTGCAGGTGCTGTGCCACCCTCTACACGCCTATTCAGAAGTGGCAGCCAATACTTTCTTGGGAGAAAGCCCCACTGACTCTAATGGGACTTGTTTCTGAGTATACATACATAGGAGTGGGCTCTCAGGCTGCAAACCTGTCCACACTTTTCTGAGAGTAAGTCCCATTGACTCTAGTGGGACTTACTTCTGAGTAGACATGCACAGTACTGTGCTCTAAGGCTGCAAACCTATCTACACTTTCCTGGGAAAAAGCCCCATTGACCCTGATGGGACTTGCTTCTTAGTAGAATACACAGGAGTGGGCTCTAAACCTATCCACACTTCCCTGGGAGAAAGCCCCCTTGACCCTATTGCGACTTGCTTGTGAGTAGACATGCTCAGGAGTGGGCTCAAAACCCATCCTCACTTTACTGGGAGTAAGCCCCCTTGACCCTATTGGGACTTGCTTCCGAGTAAAATGCACAGGAGTGGGCTCTAAACCTATCCACACTTTCCTGGAAGTAAGCCCCCTTGACCCTATCGGGACTTGCTTCTGAGTAGACATGCACAGGGTTGGGCTCTCAGGCTACAAACCTGTCTACATTTTCCTGGGAGTAAGTCCCACTACTGAGTAGACATTCATAGGATTGGACTCTTGGTTCTGTTCAGTGGGGATTACTCCCAGGTAAATGTGCCTAGGATTCCAGCTTTGGTTACTGTGGCTCTACACATGGAGCTCTCCATCAGTCATGTCCTAGGGGTTTGGGTGTCTCTTTCCCACTGTGGATGGTGCCCTGCCCGCTGGAAGGCTGCATTGGCTCTGCGGGAACAGGAGGCGCAGCTTTGGGAAGGCAGTTCCTGGCTGCTGTCTCTGTTGTGATTTTTGTACCAGGGGCTGGAGGTGTATGTGTGTTTGGAGCATGGTGAGGCATCCAAGCACACTGACTTCCGCCAGTGTGTGGAGCAAATCTCTCCCCCTCCTTCCCTCCCTGTCCTATGAAGTGATCAGGGAGTAGCTTGGGAGGAAGAGCAGCCACCTGTTAGATCACCATATGCACCATTTTTCCAGGACACATCCTCTTTTAAAGCCTTGTGTCCTGGAAAAAAATCTTAATTGTCCTCCTTTTCTTTGTGAGCAGGCAGCATGGAGCCTTCTTGTCATTCGTAAATTACATACAATAAATTTATATGCATTACTTTTAAATTCAATAGTAATAAAGTCTTTAAATAAACCACATAAAAGCAATATATGCACATGCTTTTAGCTTTTTAGTTTTACTTTGTCATGTCCTGCATTTTTCTTGGGTGTCACATTTTTGGAGGCCTTGTCCTCTTTTGTGGTTATGACATATGTTCACCCTGTGCTACTGAGATGGGAAACCAGGTGAACCTCCAAAACAAAGCAAGCAAGAGTACAAATGTCCAAAGGGAACTGTTGTTTGGAAAGCTTTCCAGGGTTTTTGATGCCAACTCCCCCCCCCCCCCAAACAAGTCTTGACTTAAAGTGGTTGCATCTGTTGGAGACAGATTTCCAAGTCCACTATATAAATATAAAGGATCTTCCCTCCCTCACAGATTCTGTCAACTGTGCTTTGCATTTCTAATCCCTGCTAACAAAAAATGCCAAAGGTGGAGGATGGATTGTGCAGCAACAAAAGAACTTTCCCCCCTAAGGGAATGTAAACTTTTCAGGTCAGATCAGCAGCAAACTGCCGAAAAGGGTGGTGCTTGAATAAGCAAGTGTTTGGCCTCCTGCAGGAAAGCAAATTAAAAGACAGGATGCCTAGTTTTGAACTGAATGTGAAAGCTCTTTGCTTTGGAAAAAAACTTCTTTTCCTTTGGTATGTGTACCTTACTTTGTAAAGCCACGGCAGTTAAGTTGAAGCTTGCTGGGTGATCACAAGATTCATTTACTGATGTATGAGCTCATTGGGACACTTCAGTTAGGGAAAAAGAGGTTAAAATAGGATTGCTAGGGGGAAAAAACTTTTAAAACCCAGCCTGTCTCCTATGCCTGTGCCTTTTGATAGAGATTAGATATGCTGAAATCAAGCTTTTCAAGCACTGAGTTAAATATTACCTGTTGCAACTGAACAGCTGTTCTATAGGCTACTTCAAAAGCTGGTAACCCTTATTGTAACCAATGCTATTTGACAGAAGAATGTCAGCTCCGTGCATGCGTGTGCCTGTTTCACAATAATATCCAAACTGATATTCAGGCCCAATGATCGGTTTTTGTTCTGTTTTGTTCTTTGATCAGATCAAAGGTAATATACTGATATACTGCCTCTGAATGGGAAGGGTCCTCATAAACATCATGATTCATTGCAATAAAAATATGGTAGTCCTATGCCCTTCCACAAATTTGTCTGACTTCTTTTAAAACCATCTTCATTTAGTGGCTGTTATGTATCATCTGTATATATAAGGGAGAAATGTCACTCACTGACTCACTCACTGTCTCACTGATTCATCAACGCTTTGCCAAAACTGCTGGGCCTCAAAGCGTTAAATTTGGGGTTGGTGTTCCTTCTGTGACTGAGGGGTGCACTAAGAACCGGTTTTTGGAAATTCGAACCCGAAGGGGGTGAAATGGGGCACAACGCGTTTTCCTCCCTATATTTTGCATTGAAGAATCGGTGACTAGGGATTCTCTGCAAGGATTTGTTTAAATCTATGTTCTAGATCCACATGTGTGACAAAAAATATAGCTTAAAAAGAAGTGGAAAGGGAACTTTATGAATGACCTTGTGTTAGTTATTATAGCATTGAAAAAATAACTACAGGTGTCCCTCATTATCCCCCAGGGTTCGGTTCCGGAACCTCCTGTGGATAAAATCAGCATAAAAAGAAAATGATGGAAAAATAAGATTTAAAGACCCACTTCCAGGTTTCTTGCTCTTCTATTGTGCCTAATTGAATAAGGTAGTTCCACAATATCTGCAGGAGTTTTATTTTGGAACTGAAAATTAGAATGATTGCTTGCATGACTACTTCTCTACTATAGTAGAAAAGTAATTTTTAAAAACTATTATTTGCAGTGGCCATTCTTGTTGAGTCAAATCTGTGTATAAAAAATCCATGTATAACAAGGTTGGACCTGTATAACAAATGCTCTTTAAAATGTACTGTATTGGAATTTTTGCCATTTCAGTTTTAAGGATGTCCAAGAGTGGTCCTGTAAACTTAGCTCTGAATTTTGCCTACCTGTTCCATCTAAAATGAAATGTTTCAAACAAACATACTTGATGTTTTTCATTTGCTAAAAAAAAAGACTCCACAGAAGAAGAGACTAGAAATTCCATGCAAAAGTTATAGGTCCTGTATTGTGTGTGTTAAAAAATGTTAATGGTAGTACTGTAATCCCACTATAATGGGATTTGTTTCTCATAACACACACATAGGATTGTATTCTCAGATATTAAGACAGACAGACCACTCTCAGAGGCAATGGTATATATGATCAGCCAGATCAAGTGTGCATGAACACACTTTTTGGGGAAGTTCAAAGCTCTTTTATTCTTCACAGGAGTAGAAAGGAAGAAGATAACTCTCCCTTTTCTTTGCCCTGTATGTGGGCAAGGGTGAGCTGCCACAAGTGTGAACATGTGCTTCCTTTAGGCATGGCTGACTCATGCCATGGCTGGCTTTTGCCCAACTTTTGTCAATCTGCTTTTGGACTGTATATGTGCCTACTAGTAGCCTGCTTCCATCCTTGTTCTGTACATACCATGGAAAGCTCCCCATTCAAATGCAAATAAAAGCATTATTTTGCTTTATCAAAAACACTTATATGGTCCAGCCCTGAATATGTTTCCTTGGCAGTAAATCCTGCTAAGTCTAGTGGGAGTTACGCTCAAGAGTGTATACTTAGGATTGCAACTCCAGTAACATTTGGTTAAATAAATGAGCTTTGCTCCCAAGTAAATGTTGTTTAGGATTAATAAAAGATAATAGGCTCCAATAAGTTATGTTAGTTGTATCAGAGGATATTTGCAAGAAGGAAATATCTCTTGCATGTGGTTCTAAACAAAATATAGGTGGGATGTGATAACTGCTATGGATGGGTTCTCGGACTCCCACAGATTCAAAAAATGTTAAATAAAAGCAGTTAAAAAACACCATTAGTCAGTCAATAAGTACTGCTATTTTGCAGCTTGCTCCAAGAAAAGTGATTCCCTCCTTTAACCTGGCTCATGGCTAGTGATTAATCACTTTCACATTCCTTTGTTCAATGAAGGAGGGGGTCATTTTTTCAGTGTGAGTTGCAAAATACAGTAGCAGTTCTAATAGTCTGATTTCCTAGAAAAGCAGGTTTAGAAAGTGGTTTGGAAAGTGGCTTTTCCCCCTTCTCCTGAGATTTGGCAGGGTTTTGGATTGCTTCTTATCATTAGTGATAATCAGTGTTGAGTCTAAAGCGTGGGTTTAAAAAATCAGTGTATAAAATATTCTATCTGTAACCATTTGGTTGCTTCTGTGCAAAGTATGAATTTACATTTCCAGACTCACTGTGTAAGAGTTTACTTCTGGAAGGCTGCAGTCCTAACCTGCAAATAGGCTGGCCTAATCCATGGTATAAGTCCTGTGCTGACCTGGGTGTGACACAAAAATGCGGTAAGGCATTTCTGCACCACTCCTGGGGGAGGGTTAGGCAAGTGCACAGACATGCGCTTGTCTCCCTACATCACCAAGGGAATGGCAAGATCAATTAGTTGTGCTGGCCTATGTTAGTATTGTACACAAAGTGTCATAAGTAATGAGATACGCTCCTGTATTGAACCAAAAAGACGGCAGAAGTAAATACATTCTAATTATAGGCTAAACCAGGGCTGTGTTCTTTCTAGGTTCTAGTACTAGAAGTACTAGAGAGCTCTTAGGGTGAAATCCAGAGTAACTACAGGGAGTCCTTGCTCCGGAGTAAGAACAAGTTACTCTGGATTGCAATATGATTTTCCCATAGCTTTTCATTAGGTGGTGCAGTAACTATGGGTACACATAAAGTCTCTTATGTGTTCCTGTAGGTACTCTGGATTGTGCCCTTAGTTTAGTTTTTGCTTTTGCATGTTCAACTTGCTTTCTATTTTTTTAAAATAATTTTTACAAGCAAGCTTAGTGCTGGAAAAGATGGCCACAGCCATGCTTACATCACTTCCACCTATTTTCTGTCAAAACACATGCAGGAACTTGTCAGGAACATGGCTGCCTCCACAGAGTATGGTGAAAACATGGTGACTTCCATGCAGTTGATTTCAATGAGTGTGTGAGAGTGTCCTGGGCTCATTTGCTTCCAGAAACCAGCTGGTTTAGAACACAGTGTATTGGTGGCAGGAAGGGAGAAAAGCTTGAAGTAAAGTATGTTAAGAGTCCCCTTTAACGGTTGCCTTTGGAAGTGGGCCAATAAGAAGAACTAAAAAAAGGGACAAAGAGACGGCACTGATAGGAAGGACATCTGGCAGTCATATTACGCAAAGGAGCTGTGCAGGTGACTTGAAAAAACACCACCAGCCAATTTGTTGGCTGCAAGCCTTTTGTTTATAAGGGCTATTTAGTGACAAAAGTCTCATTGTCTCCTTCTGAAGTCAGAGTGTTCTCTAGAAAGGGTAGCTGTAGACTGTCTGCAGTGTTCAAAATCTGATTGAAGTCTACTCAGACAAGCAAAATTGCTATTATAATTGCATAGAAATGGTCCTCCTAGTAAATAATTTGCCCAAATGTATGCCTGCAAAACATTCAAATAAAGTCTCTGCCTGGTCGGAACTGGCCTAACTAGAGTTTTATTTTTGCATCAAAAGCCAGGCAGTTCCAAGATACGGCTTGAATGCCTTGGCATCTGCAAGCTGCAATCACTTTTTCCCCCCATGGCACATGTTGGCATACTAGATTTGTAGAATCTTGTGTAACCAAAAGAGTAAAATATTATTGCAGGAAATGTTTTTATGTTCTCACGACAGAATGTTCTTATGATAGGTCATAATTTATATACCCAGACAAGAGAGGAGAGGAATGGGGGAATGAAAGCAGAAATATACTGGAGTAGATGTGTCTTTTTTCTGTCATCTGTACAGGGGGTAAGTTATAATAGGGGTGTAAAGGAGGACTAAGGGATTGAATCAAAGGATTTGTGGAAAAGGTGAGTTTTAAGAAAAAGGTTGGAAATAAGAAAAGGAAGGAAAAATCTACAGAGGCTCTGAGAAGGTACTGAAAGGAACTTTCCAAAGGAGATCTTTGAAAAACTGAGGATGCTGGACTTGGAGAACTGAAGATCATGGGCAAGACTGTAAAGCAGCGTTTATCAATGTGGGGGTCAGGACCCCTTTGGGGGTCCCTGTAGCTTTCCTGGGGATCACCTAAAGACCCTTCGTGCAGGAGGCCAGGTGGGAAGACCTGGTAGAAACGCTGTAGCTGCTGTAGCTGGAAGAAGCTGCCAAAAAGTCGCTCAGGAGTCTCTGAGCTGGTGTGAGACTGATGTGGTGCCTTGGGGCATGGAGGTGCCCAACACACTCACCACAGACCGCAGCCTTCTCCTCCTCTCCCCTGCAGATCCTCAGTGCACCTGCAGGCTGAGAGTGTTAAGCGCACTGAAGTGTGAGCATGGTGCCACAGCTCTGGCGGGTGCGCTGTCTGGTGGGCGCCCCGCTTGTGCACCGACCGTTGTGCCGTTTGTGACCGTTTTGCTCTACTCAAAAGTAAGCCCCCTCAATGTTGTTGTTCATGATAAGCACTTTACTCTGAGGAAAGTGCTAGCATTGCAGCCTTAGAGCCCAATTCTATGCATGTGTACTCAGAAGTCATTCCCATTGAGTTCAGTGAGGTTTACTTCCAGGAAAATGCATAACACTGCAGCTGTAGCAATGAAAATAATTTAATGGTTGCGGGTCCCCACAACATGAGAAACTTACAAAGGGATCACAACATTAGGAAGATTGAGAACCACTGCTGTAAAGGGACACATAAGGAGGGAGGGACATGCAGATCTTTTGAGGCCATGCAAGTAGTTTGTGCTAAATCTGGAAGTGGAAAGGAAGCTATTATAGACAGGGAGAAATGAATTACAAGAGGGAGAAATGAATTACAGATCCAACCTTTACACTGATTTTTTAAAACATGGATTTGACTCAACACAAATGGCAACTGCAAATCACAATAAAAAAAAACTGTTTTTCTACTGTTGAAGAGAGGTAGTCATGCAAGCAGTCACTCAATTTTTCAGTCCCAGAATCAAACCCCTGCAGATATTGAGGCACCACCTTGTTTAATTAGGCACAACAGAGGTGCAAGAAACCTGTGGGTTGTTAAAGCTACTTTTCCATTGCTTTCTTTATACATGGATTTTTTAAATCCACAGGAGGATCCAGAATGGAACCCTAGTGGATAATGAGGGACCACCTGTATTTTGATAGCAGGTAGTTGAACTGAGATAAGCCAATGAAAGACTGCTAAGCTATACTTGTTTACTTGTTTTCTGTAGATGATCTGCTTTCTAACTCTATGTACATGGTACTTCTTTAGCGTTTGTCCCATATGGTGAAGTCTGCTGGGCAAGGAGGATTTGAACCTGGATCTTGTAGATTTCAGTCCTTTTCCCTAACCAGTACACCAGCCTGGCTCACAAATAAGGATTTTAATTCAGCTAATCCAGTATAACTAATTTCAAAAAAGTATAAACTGGTCCTGTAAGACCCTTGTTAAAATCAGTGGAAGTTTTGATGATGAGTTTTTGATTTATGAAAACTCTGACAAATAAAAATAAAAATGCAGTGACAAAGTACACGCTATGTAGTACTGCTGTTCAGCCTCTATTCACTGCAGTGTGGCTTACTTGGAAAGCCCTATAGATAGGAGGATGCTAACCGTGCATTTAATTGCTATAACAGTACTTGTAAAGAATCAGTTGAACTACAGGAACAATAATGGATTTTGAAGTAATAAATTGATTGCTTCCACTCTTTTAGATTACTTCAAAAGAAGATTAGATAAATTGGTGGACAGATGGGTGTATCACTTCTAATCATGATGGCTGTATAAAACCTCTTGATTCAGAACCAGCATGCTTCTGAATACCAGTTCCTTGTTGAGCTGTAGTGAGAGAAGGAACCTCTTTATGTCACAGTTGCTGACTTTTCAACCCTGCCTCCCTAAGTCGGTAGGGTTGTCAGTTCTGCAGGACTGGCCTGGAGTCTCCAGGAATTGGCATCATTATCCAAGTGACTACTTAATTAATTCTTTGGTAATGGTCTAGGTTTTGTTTTCTGAGTTCATTTTAATGCACTTTTCTAAATAGGGTTGAGATTTTTGTATGGCTTTTTTGTACTCATAATTGTTCGGAATGAAGATGTAGTGGATGCTTTTGAATATCAGTTTTTCCAGGTTTACAAAAGGACAAGTCATTCCTGCACCTGCAGCCCTCCCTCCTCCTCCTCCTCCCTGCCCAAGTTTAATGCATATCAAATAACTCTTTGCTGCTAGAAAGAAATCTTGCTAATTGTTGACTGTAGCTGAAAAATAAACCATGTAATACAGCTGGAAAGATTGAATGGGCGGGGTTGGGGGTTGGAAGAAGGCAGCTCTTGTAACGTAGGATCCAGCTAGCGCTAAAGCTGAAAAGGCACATTTCTTGCTTTCTGACATGTTTGTGGCACACTTTTGTGTACTAGGTTTCTTTTTTAAAAAAATCAAAAACAAAAGATAGAAACCTAAGGAAACAAAAAGTCTCCGATGTGCTCAGAAATATATTCTGGCCTTGATGCAGTTTTGTAAATTGTGCAGATGTATGATGTGTAAGCATGGCTGCCCAAGGGTGAACTTGGCCAAAGTATTTTTTGCATTTCCTGCACTGTTTTCAGGAGTGCTGCCTTATTTGAGTTAATGGCATAACTTCACACAGATTTGGTATCCCTTGACATAGCCATGGATTAGTATTCCATTCTCGCCTCCCATACCCTTGTGGTAAAAAGGTGCTGTGTGATGATTCCAACCAAATTAAACCATTGGGAAGTTCCTCCAGAACAATTAATTATGTTTGGAGTACTGTATTAATGCAGGCACATGGAGATAATCTTTTCAAACACAGATGAAAAGAAAATATCTTATTTTTACAGTTACTAACTTACAGTAACCCGTGCATTCCATGACCTTGAGGATTTGCCATTTAAGTGCATGGTGTTTCTAGTGCACTGAATATTTATTTAAAGGATATTTCAACTTTTCACCAGTGAAATAAATAGTATTAGACCAATGCAAAGCAATGAACCACCTGCAACTTTGGATACAGTGCCTAGTTCTTCAATAAGTAGTCAGGGATGCCATTGCTTTCTGATTCCCCTCTAAAAGATGACACAACTTTTGAGTTCTCAGATTCCATCCAACACCCGTCTTGGGGGGAATCTGAGAACTGTAGCAATCAATAGAGTTGTGGTGAGTGTTTTGTAATTGTCTGACAAAGTAAACTTGAGGCTTTTAACTCCATTTTGTAAATGAAAAACATGAGATACCTCTGGTTCCTTAATGTACTTGACCTGTGCAATCTTCTATCATCGCCCCAGAGATTTTTTTTGAGGGATGATTATTCTTGCTGATTAAATCTACATTCACTGCTTTCATTGAGTCAACAGTGGGGTGGGGGAGTGAAAAAAAGAGATAGAGGGCGAAATTCAGTAGCCACAATAGAGGCATTTGTTTCACCTATCACAATGAGTGGCTGAAACAAACTTCAAAGTCCAGTTGTGACATTTTAGATGTGATAGTTGGTTTAAAAAAAGAAAGAGTTTTTCAGGGTGCCAAAATTAAACTCTGCCATTGGGGGGCCTAATTCAGAGTGACAATTGGCTCCTAAAGTGGTTTGGGCTGTCAGTTCACAAACCACAAAACTAAACTGAGCTCGTCTGTTTTCTGCCAGGCAATTTCATGCTCGTAAGAAATAAACTACAGGAAAAAAGCAAGAACCCCACTAATGACACCTATGCAAGACTAGAGGAATGTGGCAAACGTCTGTGTAGATTACAAGGGCTTTACTGGATATGTAACAGTCATGATTCAGAATGAAATGTCTTGTTTATTCACTGGCTTTATCATGGATGAAAAACTGTAGTAATCTTCAACTTGCATCAATCTTTGTGAGTGTGATCAAAACTTTATCTCTCTAACAGATGTCATCTTAGAAAATCTTTTCTTCTTTAGAACAAAGTTGAATGTAGTCATTAATGTTGTCTCCCTGGTGTTGGAAGTGTTAATTCAGAGAGGGTAGATTCAGGGGCCAAAAGCCTGATTCCCCTGCTCACTCCCTTGGCAAAGGTGCAGTGTCCAGACTACGAACAAGCACTCGTTCTGCTATAATTTCCAGGTGGAACTATTGTAATTTTTATTTTTCACCTGTTTATAACATCCTTCCTCCAACATGATTAAATCATGGTGTACCTGGTTCCTCACCTCCTTTTCTTTGCACGCCAACCCTGTGAGGTAGGTTAGACAGAGACCATGACTGGCCCAAGGTCATTCAGGAAGTTTCATGGATGAGCAAGGATTTTAACCATGTCTAAGTCCAACTCCTGAACCACTGCACCATCCTAGTTCTCTATGGTTGCTACTTCCTGAGACACACAATCACATATGTGTATTCTGACCATCCTGATTTGTTGTGGGCAACCCACTCAGGAAGGTAGGGAGTCCCTAGCAATGTTATTTTGCCTTGCCTCATCCCTGCATATTAAGTGAAGAAGTGGAATAAAAAATGTGGAAGCTATCTTTCCCTCCACTATCTCTCCTCCCTATGCCACCTTTCACCATAGTGAAAACTGAACCTTGCAAAACATTGGTGCTGCTCTGATGTCCACAGGCTTTCATGGAATGGAGAAAAACTATTTGCTGGTGATGTAATTAAAGCTATTGACCACTCTAGTTGTTATAACTTCTGACAATAGCCTTGCTCACTCCATTCTCTGATCAAGGCGACTTAGAGCACAATCCCAACCAGGTCTACTCAAAAGTAAGCCCCATTCTGTTCAATGGGACTTACTCCCAGGAAAGTGTCTTTAGGATTGCAGCCTCGGTGGGTTTTTGTTTTGTTTTGTTTTTTAAATCATAGCAAGTAATTTTTAGTTCTTGTCAAACTCTTGCTTGGTGATACCCAGTCCTCTCAACTAATCTTCTCTGTAAGTCTCTACCTGCTGTGGAAACCCACAGCTAAGTGGGATCAAACAAGGGAATGGCTTACCATCTTTATTTCAGTGCCAGTTTGGTATGAATAAGAAGTAAACTGTGTAGGATTTGGGCTTTTATTTTTTTCCAAAAACAGTGAGGAAGAGCTGTACTTCTATGCAGGAGAGGGGAAGGCAATAGATGAGGTACTGAACCATTTTCTTGCCAATTTCCAACTTCTCGAACATGCAAAATCTCAATCTGCTTTTCCACTTTGAGGTTCCAGATGTACTTACATTGTAGATCTTGACTTTGTTGGTAACCTTATAGATTCTCTATGCACCTTACAGGTATGTGAAATTACAGTGACACTGTTGTAGACTCCATTTCAATGTATACACATTGCTTTGGTTATCTGTAAAGAACCTCCATGTGTGTGTAGAAAACTTTCCATGGATTGGTAACACTTTCCATGGATTGGAAAACTTTCCATGGATCAGGAAGGAGGGTTCCTGATCATGGGAACTGAGTATCCTGTACCTATAGTTCTGAACTTACAGTTGAAGAAGGCTATTAACAGATGATGTAACCTGTGAAGGGTTGGTGAAGAACCTGCCATTGTAATAGCATATTTCTCCATGCACTCATACACTGTACAAGGAACATGTATTTAGCTAATGTGGTTAAGCTTGTGATCCTCAGAATGTTCTCTTGTAATAAGTTCCAGCAAAGGTTCCATTGCATTTCTAAATTTAAAGCAAGACCTTAAAGTTTTTGGAGTAAGGAACATGAAACTAAATCACTGTTTTATACTAGAAGTTATAAAATAAATATTCTACCTCTTTAAAAATGCATATATATATATTTACTCTCATGTCACAGCATCAGGCTCCCAGAGATGGGGCGATTGGCGTGGAAGCCTGTGGAATGCTCCCCAAGCTTCACAAAATCTATATACAGTATATAAAAGAGAAAAGTGACTCACTGACTGACTCACTCACTCATCACCACCCTGCCAAAACTGTCGGGCCTAGAAGCGTGAAATTTGGGGAGGATGTTCCTTCCGTGATGGAGGGGTGCACTAAGAAACGGTTTTTGGAAAAATTCCAACCGGAAAGGGGTGAAAAGGGGCACAACGCGTTTTCCTCCCTATACTTTGCATTGGAGAATTGATGACTCATCACCATTCCGCCCCAACCCCCGGACCTAGAAGCATGAAATGGGAGGGAGTTATTCAGGGAGAGAGTTCATTCTGTGACATGAACACCCACCAAGAACCCATGTGGAGAAATTTAACCCTTAAGGGGCTGAAAAGGGGTTCAACGTGTTTCTGCCCTATACTTAACATGGAAAACTGACCAACCTGATTCGGGGATGATGCGCATGGGGGACTGATGCGCATGTGGGGTGATGCACATGCAGGGTTGAAGTGCATGGGGGGAAGTTGCGCACGGGGAAGTTGCACATGGAGGGGTTGATGCGCATGGGAGTGTTGATGTGCATGGGGACTAATGCGCATGGGGGGACTGATGCGCATGGGGGATCATGCATGGGGAATTTTACTCCTGCAACGCGGGTATGCTTTTCACTAATATACAAATAATTATCACAGCCTATTTTCATGATTGCCATACTCCTGGTATCCTGATGCTGTGACCTGTGAGTTCCTTCCCCCACATGAGTTGCTCCTCCCCCACTCCATTTCTCCCTCCCCCGCAATAATTTACCTTGGGAGTTTTCAGTAATTTATCAGGGGTTCTCAAACTTCTGATAAGTTTGAGAATCCCTGACCTAAGCATAACCATTGTTGTAATGGTAGAGTGCAAGTGACTGAAGCTATAGAAAATGAGGCTGACATCTAATCAATATGATCCTTCAATGCCTTGAAGATTCAGTTTGAATCTTGTTCTTGTTACACAAAAATATTTTGTGTTTGAAATACAAATATCTTGTCTGCTTTTACAAGAGTGAGTGAGAGTGGGATAGATGCATGGGTCAGCATTTCCAGGACACCATCCTTTACTCCCAGGCTCAAAAACAGGCTCCAAAATGCAGCCAGGGGTGAGTGAGTTCAGCCCTTAGTACACCCTGACACAGTTGAGCACACACAAATCCTAATGTCACTTGTAGGAGCAGGACCAAGACATTTTAGAGCCTTCAGAAGGGCCAAACTTCTGGGAAACTTTCAGCCCTTTTGGTTGGCAAGTAGTGCTGGGATACATTCAGACACAGGGAATCTGCCAAAGGAGGGACTAGTGCAAATTTTGCCATGAATTGGAGTCAATGTATAGTTGTATGTGGGCAAAAACTCACAGTCTTGTGTATGTATGGAGTAGGTCTGTGATGGTTTTAGTATAGTCCGCAATTTTTATAAGTGAAGTGATTGCAGTGTAGATAAATCTGAAGATACAAAGTATTGAAAAGGATGCACTTGAGCCTCAGTGGTTTCTGTAACAATCTATACAATTTAACATTCTAACAGCGCAATCCTAACCAATTTAGGCCAACTCAACTCAGCTGGCGTGGTGGTGTATGGGAGTGGGGTTGGCATTTCTCTGTGCACTGGCTTGTGCACACACCCCCTCCAGGAGTGAGGCAAAAATGCTGTACAGTCTATGCTGGGGTTTATGACAGCCTAACTGGAGATTAGGATTGCAGCCTAACACATATTTCTCCTTTATTTGGGAAGGGGTTGGGAGAAGGTAGCACCAAAACTGGCTGCAGAAGACCTGGGTCATTTTTTATTTTGTTAGCTTATAGAAATCTCCCTTGGGTGGTCAGATGTTGTTTCATGTTACAGTTATATCAGTTTATAACTGATGTTGTCAGGGCACTGAAAGCGTCTCTGACGTAAGTATTGTGTTTAAACTTGCATGTTTAAACAAGCTTATTCCACTTCCATGTGCCAGACTGATGACTGATTTCACGCACCTTGAGAGGGAGGTACTTTGACCACAAGTATGTCTGTCTCTCCTGTGGTGACCCTTGACTTTCAAGGGCTAAATGGAGACAAGTAATTTCAGACTCTCTGGGACACATATTCTAGATTCTGAAGTGGCAGTGGCTGCCTTTTTTATATATACTGTATGGTGGGTGTTGTGTCACATTCCTCTATCTAATAAAGTATGAATTAGCTTTCAGGATTAGGTAGGACAGTGCAGCCAGAATGATTTTTGGGACACAGGAAGTGCACTGAACCCGCACTGTTTCTAACGCAATCAGCAAAACTAGTGACTTGATATGGAGGAACAAGGAAAGCTATTTTTCTGGATTTCTGAAAGCACTTTTAGATTTTGTGGACAGTTAAAATCCAAATTCCATAGTTGGAATGCATGAGGAAAGCGAGAAGAATGTGGTTTGCAGCCCAGTCCTCCCCATGTTAACTCAGAAATAATATAAGAA
The DNA here is from genome assembly GCA_030015325.1 of Cryptoblepharus egeriae. NCBI lineage: Eukaryota > Metazoa > Chordata > Lepidosauria > Squamata > Scincidae > Cryptoblepharus > Cryptoblepharus egeriae. Next base: position 89,328,384 of record JAREYC010000001.1, read on the forward strand.
ATAACTCAGTAGGCTGCATGAAGCTTACTTACACCCAAGTAAATATGCATAGAACTGCAGATTTATAATGAATCCTAAGGCACTTTTATCTATCTAGCTATCTACAGTATTTATATACCGCTTTTCAACTAACAAGTTCACAAAACAGTTTACAAAGAAAATGGAAAAATAATAATAGCTAATTAAAAGCTAATGGGTCCCTGTCCCAAAAGGGCTCACAATCTAAAATGCAAAAAGAACACCAGCAGAAGCCACAAGAACAGACATTGCTGGGGTGTGTAGGGCCAGTTACTCTCCCCCTGCTAAATAAAAGAGGAGCACCCACTTGAAAGAGTGCCTCTTGCTCAGTTAGCAGGGGTTACTTCTATTCAGAAGTAGGCCACATTGAACTTGGTGGGACTTACTCCCAATTAGGTGTACATAGGATTGCAGCCTAAGGCCATTTATGAAATCTGATGGCTTTTTAAAAACAGGATTGGAGAAGTGAAAGGTAAAAAGTAAATAAATGTTGCTAAGTGTATTGATTTCTGTTTGCATAAGGAAAGTACAGGTATTCCTTGCTATTGTACTATGGTTTCCAGAACCTTATATGGATAAAAATGTGGATTAAAAAAGTGGAAAAATAGATTTAGAGACTCACTTGCAGATTTCTTGCTCATCGGTTGCTCCTAATGGAATGTCATGCCTTGTCTTCCACAAGGGGTTGATTCTTGGACTCCCCAAAGATACAAAAAATGTTTAAATAAAAGCAGTTTAAAAAATAAATACAATCATTTAAAAGCAGCTTTTTGTCTTGTTGTAGTGAGACAGTCAGCAGTTAGAGATGGAAGGCACTCCCTGCTTTTGCCTGGCTCAGCTGAAAAATGGAATGATTGCTTGCATGATTGCCTTTCTACAACAGGAAGAAAAACAGTTTTTAACCTGTGATTTTAAGAGGATGCCTTTTTTCCTCTTCTGCAGGGATCAGCATGTTCTTTCTCATTTGAAGTGCCCATTGGTGTTGAGTCAAATCCATGTATAAAATTTTTTGTGTATAACAAGGTTGGATCTGTACTGAAGAGGAATGAATGGTTAATAGTTCAGAGTACAGATGGTCAAGGAAAATATGCATTTTGAAATTGTGTAGAGTGGCTTTGACTGACTAGCTGATGGAATGCTACCTCCTGTTCTAGCTTACTCCATTTTATTTGGGACCTGGTTATGTATGCTTCTTTTCAACTGAACTGAATACCAGAGCGCATTGTTGTTATGGTGCACAGAAGCAAAAATACGGAAATCAGCCAGGAAAACTGCAAAACCAGCTGTTCCAGGCTTCCTTTTCTGACCAGGCTGATGTAGACATGTAGAGACAGATGGGCAGACCTTTGCCATGTAGCTGGAGACGTGCTACACAATCATGTCTCTTTCTTACATGTAAAACTTTTGTCTTCACTGAAGCTGTAAATGAATCATCCTTTTGTCTGCAAGGTCACTGTTTTTAACAAAGCCATCCTAAGAAGCAAGGCATCTGCATTGAAAACTGAAATCTAATGAGATCTAGTAAAACACTTCTCAAAAGCCTAGCTGTCACCCACACAGTCTGTGGAACAGAAGGCTAATGGTGCGTTGGGCCTTTTTCACCTTCCTCCTCACAATTTTCCTTGTAGACTGGAATGAGGGGTGCACTGTGGGGTGCATTGCTTTTGCTTTGGAACACACCTTTTAACAAAGGTGGCCAGCTTAACATTAATCAGAATTATAACTGAATGGGGATTTGAACCTAGATCTTTGAAACTCCCAAACACTGCACCAATGATTCTCAAACACTGCAACCTGGTATCACAGCACCTTGCCCTGAGGGCCCTGCTCTCTATGCTTTTAAAGGGAAGTTTTGAGAGAAGGCAGCAACACAATCAGGATCGTGTTGCTTTAGGGGAGCGCAGGGACTTGTTGATGCTCACCATTCACCATATGGGGAGCCTTAACCCAGTCTCTGCAGGACTCCCAACATGTGGAGAACCTCAAAACACACTACCAGTTTGTGATCATAAAACCAGAAGTGGGTCACAATCACAATTTTTAGAGTTTCCACAGTGTTGGGAGCACTGCAGAGGCTGAAGCGGGGTTTTCCACCCGGGGTGGCTATAGCAGCAAATGGTGAGTGACAGCAAACCCTCTGCACCCCTCTAAAGAGAGGGATGAAGCAAGTACCCAGCTTCAGTGCACAGCTGGTACAGGATAGATAGCAGACTGGGGAAGAAGGGCTTTGGCTGCAGTGACAGGGTGGGGGTTCTGGGGGCTTCCAGGCAGTGACTGGGGGCAAGGTGACAATGCCCATAGAGGCAGTGGGGAAGCAAGAAGGGGAATGCAGTAAAGGACCCTTTCAGGGCAAAAGGACAAGCCTCTCCAGGGAACCAGAGAGCGCTGCCCGACAAGAGGAGGAAACATGTGATAGGAGGCTTGACAGGAGGAAAGAGGTGACAGAGAACTGGCCACTTACAAATATTGTTACTTGTACTGTAAAGCTAATAAAATAATGGGATTTTTGAGATTGAATTCAGTTGTGCCTGGGTTTTTTTCCACTAACAAAAGTAAAACAGAATATTTTCCACATCAGTGTCTGAATTAATGCACTTGGCGTCTTAAAAGAAAAAATTCTTTTGTTGTGTCTAAATTGTGGGAGACAACGTGATTCCCTTTTTTCTTGTTAAAATTAGTCTAGCCGGAGGCTCCTCCAAGAATCCTGGTCCTCCCTAGCAAGCCTTTTATCCAGGAAAATTCTCACAGGAGTAGCCAAATAGTAGCCAGAATTAAATGAAAATTTGTTCTATTTCTTCCTGAGGAGTCTCGACATCAGGTTGAATTTTGGGAGGGGTGGGGACAGGCATTGCTTCAGAACATTTAAAAGTAAAGCAAGATGGAAACAGAATAAAAATGAGGTTAAATAAAAGAGGGCTTCATAGTGAGTGGACTTTTAAAAAGCAAATAAAAGGCATCCACACCAAAGGATAGATGGATTTCAACTCTTTCCCCCATTTTAATAGGCCAGGCTATAAAATTTGTCATTAGACATGGAATAGCTCAGTCTTAACTCTAGGGCTTATTTCCAACAAACATACAAAGAAGTGCTTTTGAGCAGTTTAATCCTGTGCATGCTAATGTTGAAAATAAGGCCTTGTATTCAGTAGGTATAGTTTCCAGGTGAATGTAAACTATAGCAGTTTAACAGCAGATATTCTGAGTGCATATCTGCTCAGGAGTCTCCTAAAGACACTTTCCTGGGAGTAAGACCCAACACAGTGAGGCTTACTTTTGAGTAGACATGGTTAGGATTGTGCTCTAAGTCACATTTACTTGATAGTAAGGGCTACCGAATTTAGTGATCCCAAATGAAGGGGCACAGCCTCTGTATTTACTCTGTGTAAGCCTCATTGAACTCAATAGGCTTTACTATTGAATACACATTGATAGGTCTCCATGAGTTACCGGTAACTTCTGCAGAACATTTGCATACTGCTTTTAATCACTTAAGCCTAAGGTCTCAAAGCAGTTTATGTAATAAAATTGACAGCAGTTAAAACATCTAATTTCTATAGTTATTAAGCAAATGGTATCGGTGGCTCCTAGCTATTAGAAATTTTGGTGAGAGGCTGTTGGAAATGCAGGGGGGAACAGTGATGGAAAATCCCTTCAACAGTCTTCCTGTTGCTAGTTTTTAGCCCAATCTTCTCCTCCTAAAGATAAATTGTTGCACAACTTAGGTGTACTGAGCCCTTCAAGTATACTGTACATTGGATGATGGCAGGAGATCCAGCAATTTGTATCTCTGGATACAGTTTGGCATACAATAACTTTAACCATCAGGAAACCTGACTTCTTCTGAGATACAGTCTTATTGTGAGTGGTGAGGAACAGGCATGAACCTTAGGGAACATGTTGTAGATCCAACCCAACATTTTGTTGGCTGACAGTACAAACTGTCAGCTAACATCCACGATCCTTACTTAGTTTATGGATGTTGGAGAGGCAGTAGATCAGATACCCGTTGACTCACGCACCCACCTTTATGTATGAATGACTGGTTTACACATTGGTGTACTATGGTGTTCCCGATGCTGGCATCAAAGAGCATGGGTGGGTTTCCTCCATTATACTCCATTTGTGAATAGGCCATTGCTGGTGATGAAGTGTGGGATTTCATTGATGCATGGATATGATCCATGCATATGATGCATGGATACTTTATCTGATGCAAATCTGATGTTCCAGTTAAGCCATTTCTGCCCAGTGTTGCATATTTGCAACAGGGACTAAATGTGTACACTTGTGAGCTGGACAAAAATGGGTTTAATCTATGTAAAGAACTGCAAAGGTTTGCCATTGATTATACAGTATAAGAGTGTGTGGGCTAGATGTATCAAGAAAAGAAAAAACGCACAGGAATTTTTCATAGCATAGAGATCTAGCACATATGCAATCAGCTGATGCCTAGACAATGTTATTGGTTAAGCAACATGGTTAAGTAAATTGGGAAAGGGTCGTGAGACTACATGCTCATCATTTCTGGTGTGAATGTCCACTGTTAGATTAGGTTAACTTGAGCGCCTGTTTAGTGGCATTTACAACTGGATTGCTAATGAGGACATTATTGATTATCCAGTGGACTCAACCTGCTTGCTTAGCCATGTTGAGCAATTGACAGCATTACAACTATGACAGCCCAAGAAGATGTTTATGTACTCTAACCTTGGGTGTTTTTCCGCCCATGGATCTTAGCAGTTCTTCTTAAAAACAAGATAATGAGCAATCCATGTTTTTGTACCCAAATTGGGTTTTTTTTAGTTTGTTTTTTGGTTTGTTTTTGCTTCACTGAAAATGGTATTACAAGTATAATTTTGGTTAATACTCCTTTGCTGATGTATAAATTCTCCCAGCTATCCTGGAAGAAATGAAACCCCGGAGGATTTGTGTCAATATGTTTTTGGGCAATTTCAAAACAAGATTCTTGGACCTTTATGGAGAATTACTTTGGAATTCTCAATACACATATGGTTTCAAGTTAAAGCCTGGGGTTTTACCTGCAGTACAGCTATATAGTGATTGCATTTGTGAAACTTGCTTGAAATAAATAGTGGTCACATTGTCACGATTTTCTGTTTTGCAAAGCCGTGGGTTTTCTTGATGCTAAATATATCTGGTGTCTCAAATAACTCCCATTCACTGGGATTAGTCAAGATCTTTAGCAGGTTTACCTGATGGTAGATGTTAAAGTACCATGTGTCTGTAAATCTCCCCCCCCCCACCCCCCGTGAGGTAATAACAATGTGTTCTGCCTTCTTTTGGGCCCCTTTCTTGCAACTGGGCACACATGAACATGAGAAGCAGCCACAGACTGTTGTGCCATTAGAACAGCATTTCTCAAAGTGGGGGTCGGGACCCCTTTGGGGTCGCCTAGAGCTTTCCTGAGGGTCGCCTAAAGACCACTGGTGCAGGGGGCAAGATCAGGCTTGCCAGACCTCTGGCTGTAGCTGCACGCGTACTGGGGCTGACTGACAGCCTCAGGGCCCAATCCTATGCATGCCTACTCTGAAATAAATTCCATTATAGTCAGAGGGGCCTTTACTCCCTTGCAAATGTGGATAGGATTGCAGCCTCAGGGCCCAATCCTATGCATGCCTACTCTGAAATAAATTCCATTATAGTCAGAGGGGCCTTTACTCCCATGCAAATGTGGATAGGATTGCAGCCTCAGGGCCCAATCCTATGCATGCCTACTCTGAAATAAATCCCATTGAGTTCAATGTGTGCATAGAACACACATTTCATTTGTAACGATGAAAATACATCCTGCATATCGGATATTTATGTTACGATTCATAACAGTAGCAAAATTATAGTTATAAAGTAGCAACGAAAATAATTTTATGGTTGGGGTGGAATTTATCCACAACATGAGGAACTTATAAAGGGGTCACGGCATTAGGAGATTGAGAACCACTGCATTAGAACATCTGGTGTGATGCTATCAAGCTCCCACCGTGAGCAACTTTTCAAGGTCTTGGGCAGAGGTTTCTCCTAGTCCTGCTTTCTCAACTGGAGATGTCAGAGATTGAACCTGGAATGTTATGCATGCAAAGCATGTGTTCCATCATTGGGCAATGCTCCGTTCTTACTTAAACTGCACAGTCAGGAAATGCAGGTGTTATGGCTGAAGAGGAGACTTTCACTCAGAAACAGATTTCATGTATATTACAACATTGAGCATTTCTCTGTGGTCATTGTGAAAAATCAGAAATGTGGTTTTAAGTGCTCTTGAGTTGTGTTTTAAATTAATGGCAGGTAATCACAAGAGGTTTTACAGTTGCTTTTCACCTGTCTCTTTGTTTGTATTGCTGGTGATTGGATGTGTTTCGTCTGAAATGTGTTTTTAGTTCTTCAGTCTTTTTTTTCTCCAGACTTGCAGCTTTAGAGAAAGTTTTTTTTGCATTTTTGCTTCCCCCTATAAGATCTGTGTGTGTGGGCATAAGGGAGAAACCTTCTTAGATCTGCCAGTGTCATTTCCTTCATCTGGTGAAAAAGAGAAAGTCAGAAAAGCCATGCTGTTGCTGTTCCAGTGAGGTCCGATGAGAAAAAGTGTTGACTGCACACTACTCAGCAGGACATGCATACATTTTGTGTTGGTGAACCCAATGAAATAAGGCTGCCAAACTGGGCAATGCCTTATTCTGATTCCTTTAGTTTCCTTGGCAGGTATAAGCAGGGTGGCCATTTGGCCAGAAATTCCCGGTTTTGTCCTCTTTTTTGCCTTTTCTCCGGGTGTCCTCTAAAAGGGCTTCATTGTCCTCCATTTTGAAACTTTGCAACGGTGCACAGCAGCCCGTCATGTCATCTGTCACTGGATGTATACTGAAGAACAGAATCCAATTTTGGAATATCTCCTTCCTATCAAAAGTTGTGGCAAAAAAAATCAAAAATATGCATAGAGCTCTATGCAAAAGTGAAAGTACCCCAAATCATGGCTTTACCTGTGAGCAGGCAAACATGCCATAGTGTGCTAAAAAAGAGGACATGTCCTGGAAAAAGAGGACGTCAGGTAAAAAATATTTAAAAAATTTAAATCTACCTTAACCCCCACCCAAAAGGCGTTTTCCCAGAGGGATGGGCTTCCCCAGAGGGAAGAGGGCTGGATACAAAATATATGAGGTGTTTTTAAAAGTTTTTATTTTGTCATGTTCTACATTTTGCTTGGATGTCCTACATTTTGGGGAGCTTGTCCTTTTTTTGGTTATAGCATATGGATATAAGGGACAGAATGGTGATGGAAATAACTGTGAAGAATAATCTAGAAGGATGTCCATGAGAGCAAATTGGGATCTAGTTGTATAGCCAGCTATAAATATATATTTAGTGACTGTATAGGCAGCATCAGGGATAAGCAGGTGGACAAGTGTCACAGCTGAAGAAAAATGTAGCGACTTTTGAACATAATCAGTGAAAATCATCATCATCATCATAACTGAAGCAGAAGAATATCCTCAAGTTATTATTAAGGACGCAGTCCTAATTTCAGTGAGTGCAGGCACATAGCCTAGCTATGCGTTTTGCTAACAATTTGGTTGGAGGGCAGGGAATGTGTTGGGGCTTAAGTCTGCCTGGTATATTTGTTTTTTACATTTTTTAATACCACTCTTCCTCCTGGGAGCTCAAAGTAGTTTCCATATTTCCTCCCCTCCTTTAGTCCTCAACCCCCAAGTAAGGTAAGAAACAGGAACTGGCTCAAGGTCACCCAGGAAGCATCATGGCTGAGTGGGGGTTTAAACTTAGATCTTCCAAATCTGAATCCAGTTTTCAAACCTCTATATCATCCTGGCTGTTCAAGCCTGAACATCTAGGATATTTCATACATATGTACTTATTATTCAGGCAGTCCAGTCCTAACCTATGCTGGAATAGGCAGGCCATGTGACCTTTACCATTTGCTGTGCAGGACTGGAGGTGAATGTGGTTTAAATTGAGGTAAGGGGATATTTTTGCCCTTATCTTGAGCAATTCCAAGCCACTGCAGTGGGGCTACTTGGATCTGTGCCAACTAAATTGCTGGTGCAGATCCAAGCAACATGGTATAATGCTAGACTGTTTGAGAGGAAGTTTAGGATCTAGACTCAGTGCCCAAAGTTGGTGCCATCACCTCCTGTGCCTTGTCCATCCACTGCTCTCCTGCTATACTCCAGCCCTGATATGCCTTCCCTCTATCCTTTTCCAATTCCTGCTGTGGCTGCCTGCCAGTGGTGTGAACATACTGTTGCATATCAAGATTCAGCTTGGGAAGGCTTGTACACATCCTTTTGCTGTTCTCACCAACATTTGTGGTGCCACAAAAATACTATACAGTACATTCGCAACACATGAAGGCCAGCACAAGAAACCTCCACTGGCTTAAAGGCAGTTGTGGATTGCCTTTAAATGTTAATATTAGAGAATATTTTTCTATTGTAAATCATTAATTAAACGATATACAGTATAATCCAACCCTTTGTGCTGGTCCGAGAGTGCCTAAATGTCATAAAGCTCTTTAACACCTCTTCTGGGGGAGATAGGCCAGTGCATAGACATACGGCCATCCTGTGCTTCTGCAGGAACCATGGAAAAGGTTACATTGTGCTGGCTGATCTCAGTTGGTGCAGGCGACTGGGAGACAGGGGAAAGTTGGAGAGGAGGTAGAAGGAAAGTGTTTCAGGGGGAGGGTGGGCGGTGGGCAGGTGGCTGGGCAGTGGGCAGGAACATGGGGCTGGGATCCAAAACTTGTGCTAGATCCAAGCCCCATTCCCATGCAGATTGCACTGGTCTTGGGCCACATGGATCTGTCAGTGAAATAAGTGGCACAGATCCAAGTATACCATTTGGGGTTGCTGTAGTGCTACTGAGGAAAGAGAAAAAGTTTTCTCTTGCTCCACAGTAGTGCAGCAGCAGCCCAGTCTTGCTCTGAATACAGTGCAGGCATACTGGCCTAACTGTTCCAGGATAAGATACTTATATATCCCACTTTTCCATCATACGAGGTGTTCGATGTAGTAAAAAACAATAACATGCAAAAAAGTATATATAATGTGAAATGTTAATGAAATAATCAAGAATAAACATTGGAACAAAATATGCAATACAACCGCAAACCCCCAAAGTGATTAATATGAGCTGGCCTGACACTCTTCAGGTTCTGAAGAACGTAGTGCTCTCCAGGCATATGTGAATAGGACCTTCATTTCAGATATGTGATCCCAAACTATCGGCTTTCTGTGACCATATCATACATTGGCACACAACATATCTTTGATTTACCAACCCATCTCTGGATCCACCATGTTAGGAAGAAGGGTGTACGATAATTCCTGAGCTGAAACCTCTGTCTAAGAAACAAACAAGATAAAAAGAAATAGCAAGAGTGAAGAATAACAAAACATTAATGGAAACCAGCATGCTCTGACAAGAAAGCAATTTAATTATTTACGGAGACACAAGTTCCCAAATGAAATAAAAGCTTATAGCTCTTAAATCAAAAAGAGAGATGAGAGAAGCCACCCATTAAAGGCTACAAAATAATCTTTAATTTTGTTGTCTTTAATGTGTGGCTCTTCTCATCTCTACAGATGATGGAAAAAGCTCCTGTTTCAAAGCACTCGTTGTGCAGCACCACGCTTATAATGGATTTAGGAAGATATCTGTGGAGACTTTTCCACTATCAGAAATTATACCCAGGGACTTGTGGAAATGTAATGCTTCTGAGCAATTAACCCTCGTTTAAGGAATTAAGAATGGGCTCCTGTACTGAATGCTCCTTCCCTTAAACCAGAGATTTTCAACCTTTTTCATCTCATGGTACTGAAATTGTCAAAGCACACTAACAATTGTTTTTACCATTGACTAGGCACACCAGGCTGTTCAAATCCTCCAATTTTCCTATTAATAAAGATTCCCCAAAATTCACACGGCACACCTGGTTGTGGGTTTGTACTGGCCATGATTTGTTTATAACCTGAATTAGAAGCAAATCCTAATTTGCATTACTCCTGGTTAATGCATTACTCCTGGTTACTCAAAACATCAAACTTTGATTCAGTCACATATAATACAAAAATTCTGCAGAAATGCCTGATTTTGTTGTAACAGCAGAGCCTTGTTACCTTTATTGCTTCTTATATTCATGAAAAAAAACTAATGGCGCAATCCTACTATTCCAGCGCTGGCATAGCTGTGCCATTGGGGCATGTGTTGCATCCTGCAGTTGGGGGACAGTCACTGAGACTCCTCAAGTTAAGGCAATGTTTATTCCCTTACCACGGAGTTGCATTGCTCTTATCCTAAAGCTGGATAAAGTTGCATTGCTCTTATCCTAAAGCTGTTGGTTAGGATTGCACTCAAATGCAACTGTGGGTTGCAACCTTCTGATGGGTGAGTGGCATATCTAATGATCATGTAGCCCAATGCAAAGCCCAAAATGTTGCCCTGCAAGTGATATCACCCCCTGGTATTTTTAAAAAGAAAATTGGGGAAAACTTGCTGCCTCCTCCTCAGCAGTTCACCACCCATTTGCTCTGCTAGTGGCATAGTTAAAGCACCTATTTGCTATCTGGAGGCAAAGAAAATTTTGTTCTCCCCCCCCCCCCCCGCCACAACAACAAAATCAAATTTAATTAAGTAAAAAATCAAATTTTGTCCCTTTATGGTTAGGGAAACTGTGCTGGGGCAAAGAGAAATGGTTATTCTTTCCTTGCTAAATATAAGAGGAGCACCAGTTAGAAGTGCCTGTATACTCAGTTAGCATAATCATTGGCATCCTTCAGTCTTGAAAGACTGTGGTATCGTGCTCTGATTGGAGGTCCTGAAACAACATCTAGTGTGGCTAAAAAGGCCAATTTGAGAGTGTCCATCCCTTCCACATTGAGGACAAATAAATTCCGTCCCCTGCCCAGGCCCAGGTTTCGCTCTTTCGGGTTTGTCTCTTTGCTTCAGCCTGCCGAACAAGTGTCTCTTCCAGTTGGAGAAGGCCATGCTGGGTCTTTTGCCTCTTTTGAACGATCGGAGGTCAAGGTTTCCCAGCTGTTGATGTCCATTCCCAAGGCCTTAAGATCCCGTCAGTTAGCATGGGTAACTGTATTATGATATATGTATATGGAAATGATCATAACACCTTATTAGTTTCATACAGTATCAGAATTACATCTCATTGGCTCTCAGAGCAGTCTCATGGAAATGTTCTGAATTTTAAAAAATTGAATTAAAAAAAATCCACTTTTTGTTCCATAGGCTTTTGTGTTTTTATTTTCTGGTTATTTGACCATAACCTTTGATAGACTATAGATATTCCAATGGGTTTGTTTCATTGCATTCTGCATTAAATTACTTTCCCAATGATATATAACATGATGGTATTATCATTCATACATACCCCATTTTTAACCATTTTAGCCATTAGTGTCAAACTCAACTTGTAGTCCCCCCGAAAGCATGCTCCCCAGTGCAGCTGCATCCCCTGCACTCCCATAGCTACATGAATGATCATGAGCCCATAGGCACTGGATTCAATGTAATGATCCCATAGTGCTACAATACATTATTCCCAGAAATTGTTTCCATTGGCCATTTTGAGGTCCAGAGAAGCTAATAGTGTGGACTGTGGGCCTAGTGTAACATGAATCGGCCTCCGGGGACTCTCAATAAGTCATTACAGCACTGCAGGATTATGATCACTGTCATGATCTACTCTGGAGAATGAAGGATCATGATCACTGTCATGATCTACTCTGGAGAATGAAGAGGGTTGTGGTGCTGAAAAATTTGGGAACTGCTGAACTGATACCTTCCAGGTTGTAGAAACATTTTAAAATTTTTAAAAAATATTTACATCTTTTTAAAAAAGAGATTTCTCATTTCAAATGGTGGAGCTCTCCCACTCTGTTCTTTGCAGAATACTGACTGTCCATTCCTCAAATTCACTCTGCCCTTCCTGTCTCCACAGAGTGCTGGTTGGGGCTCCTCGCCAGAGAGCTTTTGAATCTCAGCAAGCCAACAGAACTGGAGGGTTGTACAGTTGTGACATTCAGTCTCCAAATACAAAATGTACACGGATAGTATTTGATGATAATGGTGAGTTCTGCAATATCGAGACTTAAGTCGTTGTCATAGGAAGATCTTAAAAAGTGTCATTAGTGTCTTTAAAATAGCCTTAAATGTCTTGCCCAGTGAGATTTTTTTTAAAAGCACATATATTTTTAAAGCTATCTAGTGAGTTTTGTTTATTAAGCATTTTAATTTATGCTTTGAGGCTTAGAAATAATTCTTTAATTGAAAAGAAATTTCCTTTAATGACTATTAAAAAGCTCAACATGGATATAACCATCAAGTTATAGAAGTGTGAGATTAATTCCCATGTGGCTTGCACATTAGAACTTTCTGGTAAACTGTATCCAATAAACAATGCAATCCTGACTTTAGGCCAGAAAAATGGCTTAGCTTAGCTGGCCCAAGTAGGCCATATCCTGAGCTGATAGGCCAAATCAACGTGGTTAGATAGCCTCTAGGATGACACTGAGGCCACATCCACAGGGCTAGAAGGCCTCTGGATAGCCTAACTACCACTGAAGAGGCAGCAACACAAGGGCAGCATGCTCACTGGGCTGATATAGTTGTGCCATATCCTCAGGTAGGCTGGTGTAGCTGTGCTGTATTCTGAGGGTGAGGCAGGGCTTGGCCTAGGACTCAGAATTTTTTGCCCTCTCTTCCAATTTTACTCTGGCTTATCATGGACCCCTATAGACATACTCAAATTTATTCCTGTTCCTTAGGTGGCCTATCTCTGAGGAGCTGGAAACAGGCTCAGGATACTGCCTAACTGCTCTTTTCAAGGCAATGCTGAACATGCCCTCAACATACGTCTCCTGAACTGCCTAGGCTGGCACAGCTATGCCAAGTCCATGTTGGACCAGCCTATGTTGACTTACCCTACAATCCAGAGTAACTACGGGAGCACGTAAGAGACATTATGTGTACCCATAGTTACTGCACCACCTAATGAAAACCTATGAGAAATTCATATTGCAATCCAAAGCAAACTGTTCTTACACTGGAGCAAGAACTCACCGTAGTTACTCTGGATTGCACCCTTACTCTGGCCCAAGCCTTTCTGGTGTAACTGGGCAGGCCTATCTTGGAAGTGGGCCAAGCCCAATGATATATAGGCTGGCCCAAGTGCACTTCAACAAAATCAGATTAACAAATCAGATTTAACAAGCACATCAGATACCTAAGTACTTTATAAAAGGAGTCACAGTTACATCACAAATTACTAAAAACATACACTATCAAAATTGTGCCAGTACAGAATGTAATATTGATGTTCAGTACTGATATTGTAGACTTACAGTGCCATCTAAAGGATTGTTTCAATAGTAAATGATTTCAGTGAACCTAGAGTTATAAGAATGTGTTTGCAAGTAACTGCGTGAATTTTATGAATGTCGTTCATATGAACCAATGTTATTATGATTTTTCAGTTGATCTGAGCAAAGAAAGCAAGGAAGACCAATGGATGGGTGTAACTGTCCAAAGTCAAGGGCCTGGTGGAAAAGTGGTGGTAAGTTTCTTCCAGGAATAAACAACTTGCACAATCATTATCACTTCTACTATTACAATTTAATAGTTCTAATAATGCATTGCTTTTTAACAAATTTTTTTACGAATTTTACAAATTTTGTACAGAGAAGAAAAAACACCCAAATAGCTCAATGATTATTTATAAAGGCCATCTTTACTGAGGGTTTCTGGTGAATTTTTAAATTTTAAATCTCTTTGCACATATTTAGTTACCTTATTTTTGCTCTGGGATATATTCTCAGCCACTTATATTTTTTATTCCCTCTCTACGCTTCCCTTCCTTCCCCCACACAGTGTAGGGAAGATGATGTGGCTCTCCTACCAAAAAGTTTGAATAACAGTGATATAGGTTAACAGAGCTGAAAGCAATGGTGGGACTTCACATCTCACTGATGAGGGAACATGGTCCAGGGGAAAGAAGATAAGCCACAATTTATGTGTTTCTTGTTAACAGACCTGTGCACATCGTTATGAGAAAAGGCAATTTGTGAATACAATTCAAGAAACCCGAGATATCATTGGGAGGTGCTACGTTTTGAGTCAGGATCTCACCATCACAGAGGACATGGATGGTGGGGAATGGAGTTTCTGCGAAGGTCGGCTGAGAGGACATGAGAAGTTTGGTTCATGCCAGCAAGGTGTAGCTGCCACATTTACCAAAGATTATCACTACGTTGTATTTGGGGCACCAGGCACCTATAACTGGAAAGGTATGGCTTCGCTTCTAAAGCATCCCTCTTGTCTGCTTCCAGAGTAAGCACTTGATATTCCTAAGAAAAATTGAATACTGTACTAGTTGAGATAATGAAATTAGGCACCTTTCTATGTTCTTCACACTGAGATTGCAATTCCATACAGAATTTTGGGGGGTAAGACTGATTGAACACAATGGGAGTTACTTATGAGTAAACATACATAGAATTGCTCTGTGTGGGTACAGTCCTAACCAATTTAGGCCAGCATAACTCACCTGTTCCCATGGTGTTATGGGGAGTCTGGCACATTTCTACAGGTCTAGCCTCCTGCCCCCCAGGAATGCTCAGACATGCACTGGCCTCTCCACACCACAACAGGAATGGGAAGACTGGTGAATTATGCCAGTCTAAATTGGTTAGGATTGTGCCCTGAAGCATACAGGCAGAGGCTCTATGGAGGCTCCAGAAAGGATCTGCCTATGCCAGGCTGCTTGAGATCCCATTTCAACTAGGGAGGCTGAGGATTGAAACCTTTGGGTTTCAACATACAGAGCATGTGGCTTCTTCTCACAGCCTTTGCTAAATCCTGAATGTAAAGCCTGGAAGTGCAGACACTGGACTTGAAAGTAGGGAGCTTTATACTGGGCTTACATGATCATTAGCTATGCCACTATTGCTAGGAATTTGGTACCAGATTGGTAGGAATTTTCTCTGCCTTCTCCTTCCATGGACTGGACTTTACTTCCCCCATGAAGCAGTGGCCTTGGGCAAGCCCTTTTTTCTCAGCTTTCCCCACCCCAACCTATCTTGCCTTACAGGGTTGTAGTAAGGACTCTGCCAAGGTAATCAATAGGAAGCAATTTGCATGCTATCTAAATATTCTCCATTACTTCTGAACCTCAGTGAAAGTTGTTTAAGATATATAGTAGGGAGAGAAATTTGTTTGTTGAGCATGGAAAGTTGCATGAACAAATGCATTTATTTCAGCTTCTTGGTATTGAACTGTGAAACACATTTGCTTAATAAAAAATAAAAGGAGGCTGTTTTTCTAGCTGTCCTCCTTCAGGCCACAGCTGTGAAATTCTTCTGTCTTTTCTGACCTTTAACAGCCTGCACCTGTGCCTGACACACAAACCAGGCAAAGCCTTTGCAGCTTAACACAATGTGTATTTGCATAAAACTTTAACTTTGAACATCCCATTTTCCATGACCAGAAGTCTGGATGCAGTTTATCAACTGGTGTGGTTGTTTCCCCTTAGTTTTTAGTGATTTTTTATCACACATGCACACTCACACTAAAGAACAGTGGAATATCAAGTTTAGTTTGGAGTAGTGTCTCTCCCTCACAAAAGGGTGCTTGACATGAGAGGAGTTCCTTCATGCCATTCTGTAGTTATGCCATGCCTTTGCCCTTCTCCACATTCTGTTCTCCTTGCCATCCAGTTTAGGTTGGAGGATTTCTACAATTAATTCTGGAATTGACACATAAGCAGTTTGTCACAATTCTTAGTATTCATTTTTTGCATTATTTTTTTACTAATGGGCTGATGGATTAAACTGAAGCAGCAGCTTTGCAGTGTTCCTAAGGTCATACTGGAATTCCCTTTTGAGTCAGGGTTCATATGTGCTGAGTGTTAGCAGTGACACTGGGAGGTGCAGAGACTGCGGCCACAGTGGGTGATGAGGGGGTGATGACACGTAAGGAATAGACAGGCAAGGAATGGAATAGAATGGCAAGGAATAGAATGGCAAGGCTGACCATTTACAAGGTAGCTAGACATGGGCTTCACATTGGAAAGCCTAGTAGACCTCGGCTCTGGAGGCTTTTCTGACCAGCACTGTCCTTCTCTGGCCCTGTTTTGCCCCCTTCCTGTCCCCATTATGCATATCCCCTTTGCTGTAGTCCCCCTGCCCTGCATTGTTTGTCAAGAACCCTAGTGACACCAATGCTATTAGATGTCTTTCTTTGCACATTGGAGACACACTTATGTTCCTAAGAACCCCAACTTTTATTTTCAAAGGTGTTCCAACTTTCAGGGTCCTGGAAGAACAAACTGTCTTTGCAATCCTTCTTATGCCTGCTTGGGACAGCAAGTCCCTCTGATTTCTGCAGCTTAGTGAATTGCAGCTTAAGTGAAACTGTAAAGAGCTGTAATTTTCCATAAAGGCATTTTGGAATCTGCCTGTTGACTTTTAAAATCTTTAGACAGGGCTTTCAGTCCCACATTTCCAGTGCCATCACCATTTTTGTGTTGAGTTCTGTAGCTCTAACATCTGACTCCTACTTTAATTCCCAATGCCCTTCTTTCTTTCTATGTAATCTGTATTTCTTCCTTTTCATCCTAGTCATCTGTTATTTCCGATCCTACTAAATCCCAGATATTCCACATCAAATTAACTATGTGAATGTGTATAACTTGCTTGCATTACATGAATGAACATGCCATATGTTAATTTTTGTTGTTGTCCTGATCATATCTTTTAGAATGTTTCTTAGTATATCATGAAGTTTCAGACCAAGTGTAAAATAGGTTCATTACATAGAGTTGCATAGTGGTTCCTTCTCTCTCTTCACCTCAAAATTATACCATTATTGCCTCTTTAAAAAACGTCCAGTATTTTATTTTCTCCCTTCCCATATCATTCATCCCATTTTTGTTTTTTTGCCATTTCATTCTTCCAGGAATAGTTCGTGCTGAACAAAAGAATCAGACCTTTTATGAAATGGGTATCTTTGATGATGGGCCTTATGAAGTTGGTGATGAGAGCCACCAAGACGAGAGCCTAGTTCCAGTTCCAGCTAACAGTTACTTAGGTAGGATTAAGCACTTCCAACATCTATCAAAAGTGTGGCGCAATAGTATAAAAGCCTGCTAGAAAAGTAATTCATTTAGAGACCTCTTGTATTTAAGCCAGTAGTTGCTCATTCATGCCCTCCTCCTGGATTTTATGGCCTTTTTGAAGTGTAAAATGGTACTTGGGTGAGGTACCTCTAAGGGCTACTAATGTAATGAGACATTTAAGGACACTGATGAGGACTTACAAATTCTTATGGTGTGATTATAATCACTCTCTCACACGTGGTAAGTATTGTACATGGATCAATAGTCCTCAGTCACATGGCTTCACATTTGTAGCAGGGGAGGTCTTTGCCTCTGAAGAGGACTGTCTGTAATGGCCCAGAATAGCTTTTATACTATGTCAGCTGTGAAAGCTGCCAAATAGCAGTCCAGAATTGATGGGCAACTCCAAAGGCTTCTTTGTAGCATTTTAATGGCTATCCCAGAAGATTAGTGTGTCACTTTGCAATTGCAGGCATGCTTTTAGGTGCCCAACCTTTAAGTGTGGATTGACATAAATAACTATTTGTATGGTATTTGTGATGAATGGGAAAGCAGTTTCTCTTGATGCAAACAATGGGGAGGGCAAATAGCATCTTGCATCTTTGGGACATCTTCCAGCATAGAACAGGTATCATAAAACATTGAATAGTGACAATTCTGAAGTACTCTTTGGGTGAGGTTTTGTGCAGAGCATTTGACTAAGGACTGCCCTTGCCTATTAAAACCATCCAGTGGTGGGTGGAAGGAAAGTATTCCTCATGTATCATTGCTACAATAAGGCATCATTGTGGAACTCTTTAAAGGTGCCCTTCCAAACTCACTCTATGATTTGGGTCCAATCCAAGGTCCACACCAATGATCAATTTTCTGGAGAGATTCTCTTATATGCTGGCAGACATCCCACTGCTGCATATGAAAAGCTCCAGCTATTAGGTATATTAAAAGTTATTTTAGTACTACCTCCTACTCTGCATCTCTATGAGTGCCTCCTGTCTTGCCTAGCAATAGGCCTGGCTACTCTGGGCCAAAGAGGGTGATAGCTAAGGGCCAAATCCTACCAACTTTCTAGCATTGATGCCACTGTGTTACTGGAGTTGGTGGTGGTGGGGGGGGGAAGTCATTAGAGGCCCCTCAATTTAAGGGAATCAAGAGCTTTCTAGCTCTTCCAGCTGCATGGGCACTGGAAAATTAGATAGGATTGGGCCCATACAGACATTGTACAGCCCAGCTTGGCAAACTGTACTTGTTATTAATATGTATATACTGTAATGCTTTTCAAAAAAAAACATTGGTTCACAAAGAAGTTTCCATAGCAAAATTAACCAATAAATGCTTGCCTGGCCCCAAAGGGCTCAGTTTAAAACAAGGTACAGACGTGACACCAGCGGCAGCCACTGGAAAAGATGCCATGCCCGGGTGAATTGGAACGGTTGCTGTCCATCCTGCTAAATATCGAGGCAAAGCAAAAGAATGCAAAGCAAGATAGAAGTGATTATCACTTTTCTCCAGGGCCTTCTAAGCCCCAAGGGGGAATAGAAAGATTGCTTGCCTGCTGCATTACCCAGACTATTTTTAAGTCGGCTATTTTTAAATTACTGTCTCTAAAGGGACAGATCTTTTAATTTAAAGTGCCAACCTCATTCCCAATGAGGTAAAACTGCAGCTAACAGATCCACTGATAATTAGGCTATGCATGTTGTTAAATTGATTACAGGTCCCTCATTATAGGGACTTCACCATATAAACTGATGATAATGCTAAATATATAAGCAGTTAATATTTCTGAGACTGAGTTCAGGAGCTGCTGAGCAAGCGCAATCATGCCATTATTGCAGGAAGATCCATGTTCATGTAGATAGTTTCTAGAGTGGCTCCAGGTATTCCCTTCAAGCAGCAACAGATGAATTGTGAGTGAGTCATATTTCCTCATTGCTGCTTCCAGGACTTGTGCAAATGGAGAAAGATATACATTCTTGCTTATAGGGATAGAAGGGCATGCATCTAAGTGCAGGCAAGGTGTGCAGGGAGAGAGAGAGAGAGAGAGAGAGAGAGAGAGAGAGAGAGAGAGAGAGAGATAGCTCTAGCAGAGGTGACAAAGATGTGCAAGGGACTCCTATCTCCTCCACGGAACCTTTTGGATCATCACCCACACATTGTGTTTTGCTCTGATTTGTTAACATGGCTGGGACCAGACATATCAAACAGATTACAGTTTGCTTGAAAAAAGTTAAAAATAAATTTGGTGACAATATTCTGTGATATCTGCCAATAATAAAGCTTCATAAAGGATCTCATTTTTCTTATTTTTTTCTGCTTTTTTCCTGGCTGTCTTCTAATTTCGCTTTTGCTTTATTGACTTGTGTGGTCTCTCCAGTTTATGAGTACATGGAAGTTTCTGCTTCACTTCAGGTGACCTTTGAGGCTGTATATATTATGCTTACTGCTTAACATGCCCTCCTTCTTCCTTTTCTGAATCTTCTTCTTCCATCTGACTTATAGGTCTTCTTTTCATGACAAGTATGTCTTATTCTAACCCTGATCAGTTTGTGTACAAAACACTGCCCCCCAGCACTGGAGTAGGCAACCCTTCTGATGTGATGACGAATAGCTACTTAGGTTTGTGACTTTGAGGATATGTCATCCATCTGCACTCCATTCACTGAATTCAGAATTTCCATGTCATTATTTTATTTCCATTGCAAGTTTAAATACATGTTGCAGAAGTTCAGATGAGATGGGCTTGAACTTATGATAGAAAGTGGTTTTTGCAGAGGACCAGTTGGACTCAAGCTTTCCAGTTGCTCACTTGGGTTAGGGACCTATGATCTTCGTGTGAATCAGACTGGAAGACTGGGTATTCCAATGTCCTTTGGTGCCACAACCATCTTTTCCCTTTTTCCTTCCACAAATACATTAAGAGAAGGGAGATGATTGGATGAATATAGTGGCACCAAAGAGGGAGTACTAAACCTGAAATGTTTGACAAGCCCAATCTATCAGTGCCACCATCTTACCTGAACCTCTTGTTGCACAATTAATTTTCCTCATTGACAAATGTAAAGGCAGTGGTGAAAGAGTCCCTGGGTGGAATTTACTGGGGCACAATATTTTTTCCAACTTGCCATGTTAACAGTTCTCTTAATTTTGACAACACACTTTTCTCAAGAATTGCATGTATTCTTGAATTTCTTGCTGGTGAACCTGTGACAGAACTACACATTTTGTGCAACATGTGACTGTCACTGAAAACTATCCCCTTGCATTGAATTATCTTCCATGAAATGCAGTATTACTGTACCAGTCATGCCATCGCATCAAGTGCCTGCTCTGTGCAGTTGACTCCTTTGGTCATCGTAGAAAAACATATTGCATTATGTGATTTTGGTGATCGCAAATATTACAAGGAAGAGAGAGGAGAGATTTCTGCATGGCAACACCATATTTGGCAGCAGTCTCATATACTTCTCTGTCCTGAGTCTTAATGTATACTGTAAATTAAGGTGTTTAAAATGAGGGCAGCATTGTGGTCTAACAATGCTGATTTCACCACTGTTGTAAAAAGTTTTGATTCATCGATTGCCATGCCTGCTTTCTAGCCTCACAGAAATGAATTCAGAGATATAGTGTCAAAGTTGCGTTGATCATGCCCAAAGTTGTCAAATACGATGACATGCTTGACGAAAGATGCTATTTATGTGAATTATGAAGAGCATGTGAAGAGCATGATTCATTTTCCACTAAGAGTTCATTTCATGTTATGGGGTGCACTATGTTAAAGTGGTACATGTCAAACATTTCCAAGTGCATAGACATTAACCAACAAAGACTGTAGTAGGTAAGACCATTAGTCAGTGCATCTGACTATCAAGGTGAAATTGTTGTATTTTTGCTGCTTTCTGACTTTTCTGGAAAGGCACGGGTTTGTGCTATAACAGACAAGAATGACTTACCTTCAGGATTTAATTTAGCTTTCGCCTACTCTATAAAATCATGCAAATTAGTAATAGAATATTAGACATATACTTCTAGAATGTTTAATGGCCACTTTAATATAGTATAATTACAGGTGATCACGTGAAGCAGGATAACCACTTCACCTGCACAACTGTGTTGTGTTGCAGGTTTCTCTTTGGACTCAGGAAAAGGCATAGTGTCTCAGGAAAACATAACTTTTGTTTCTGGAGCCCCAAGAGCAAACCATAGTGGAGCTGTTCTTCTGTTCAAAAAGTTTAGTACCACCAAAAGAAGCCTTTCTCTTGAGCATGTGTTTGAGGGTGAAGGCCTGGCTTCTTCATTTGGCTATGATGTGGCAGTTGTGGATCTCAATCGTGATGGGTAAGGCTAGCCTTTGGTGCCCACTTTTCCTGTACTTCCTCTGTGCTGTAATGTATTCTGTATAGTGTAATGTATAGTTGTTTTTTTCAAGGGGGGGAAGGGCTGCCTCCTCTTTGGTTTGTGGATTTTGTACATGGCAACCATGAGATAAAATTAAAGACAGGCAACCTGGCAGGAGTTTTAGTACTTAATAAAAACGTTAAATATTTCTGCATTTCTCTCCCCTACCCAACCTTCTAGTTTCAGTGGTTTGAGTAAGATGTAAGTTTTAGTATGCAGAAAAAGTTAAAAGCAGTATTTCCCATAATGTTCTGAAACATCTCAAAAAACCTAAACCAACAAGTGTATATGCAGCTTAGCTCAGTATCAGAATAGTGGCTGATTTTACAGACTCATGAGAAGGGACTGGCATATTAATTGTGAAGCAGTGGCATAGCTGAGAGGTTATAGGGACCTAGGCGGCACTCTTGCCACTTCACCATGGTCCAGTCCCTTTTCCTTGCCCAGTAACCCTCTGAACATGATCATAGCTATGCCCTGGTTGCCTCCAAGGGTGTTTTAATGACTAGGGAGGTCATGTGTGGCTTCTCAAGCCTCAGAAAGCTTTCAAAGGCCTTCCAGTTTTTTTAAAAGGAAGTCTATGTTCTCCTAGAGACTTTCTAAGGCTTTTAAGTTCCCTTCCCTATTTTTGCAAATTGGGAGTGACTTTTTAAGGCCTTTTAAGGCGTGCTGAGGACTGTGGAGACCATATGTGTCACATGGACAGGCCCAGAGCATAACTCTAGTTATGTTCGGAGGAGGGAGAGCCCTGGGAACTATACCCCAGGATGGCACACCTTCCAGCAATGTTGCTGTTGTGAAGAACGTTAAAGATACACTGATCTTATAATCAGGCATCTTAACATTGCTTAAAATGAACCTTTCTCAATGCTTGAGGGGGGGGGGGGTGGTTCTCTTCTTGTGCCTGGTTTTGAGCCAGAAGTTATTAACAGCTTTTCTCATTTAAAATCAATGTACTTTTTCTCCCTCAGCTGGCAAGATATTGTTGTTGGAGCTCCACAGTATTTTGACAGAAATGGAGAAATTGGTGGTGCAGTGTACATTTATGTTAACCAGCAAGGCAAGTGGGATGGGGTCAAGCCAGTTCGGCTTAATGGATCTGCAGACTCCATGTTTGGAATTGCAGTTGAAAATATTGGTGATATTAATCAAGATGGCTTTCCAGGTAAGCAAGTAAAACTACCCTTTGCCAGTCTGGTTACCACTAAAATAAAAATACAATGCATTTGAGTAGATGTGTCCATGTTGACAGTTCCTTATTTTTTCCTTATTTCTATGAAATGTCATATTGTGATGTTTCATTATTACAGTTTTAAATTAATTCTCATTGTTTCCACCTCTCTTCAGCTGGTACACAGTCTATTACAATGTCTTATTAGATTGATTGTGCATGTGGCTTTTTTGAACTGGAAGCTCTGTTTGTCTGTTAAACAGATATTGCGGTGGGGGCTCCATATGATGATTTTGGGAAGGTGTATATATACCATGGCTCCAAGGATGGAATTAACACCAAAGCAGCACAGGTACTAAAAGTATTGACTTCTCCTAATTGGGGAACAGAAATATAGCTATCATTTGTTACCCAGATTCTCTCAGCTTATTCTCTCTGTCCCCATCTTCTATCTTACCTTTTTGCTTTTTATCTGTTGCATTTGCTTTTTTCTGTTCTTTATAACAGTACATTATCTTCGCACTACTATAAATATCCACTGCAGATAGTTTTCCAAACATTCTTGATTTTTTCCTTCTAGCCGGTTTGGCCTGGTCTACACATGTAGCAGAATGAGAAGGCAGAGTCTAAATTAGTGAACAATATCATTTTGGATTCTGTATTGTGAAGATCAAATTTAACACTTTCCTAATTTTAATTAAATTATACTTAAAAATGACATGAAGTCAGAAAATTATTATGCTGGGAGAAGACTGGGATATAGTACCTCTCAGATTTGCAAGTATATTACTTGAGAAAGTTTGGCACATGAGAGAGCAAAAATAAGAAGTTAGGTGTCCATAATCAAATAGAACATGGCCCAATGTTTTCTTCAGGCTGCTCTCCTTACAAAGACTACTATCCTGCTTGCATTTGAGTTACTTCAGTGATCCCTATTGACAATTGCAGTTGACCATTGCTATACAGTGGACTATTAGCAAGCAATAACTTTTTGTAAGATTCAGTAATTCAGTAATCAGAAAAAAGATTCAGAAAGATTTTTTTTATTTTCTCATCAGAATCACATTACTTGTGGTTTGATGAGCGACTATTAATAAATATAGATGTAAACCTCTCCTTTCCCCTCTTTTTAATTTCTATTAATGATTCCATTCTTATTTAGAAACTTTATGCAGACAGTAAATCTGAAAAAGAATTATCTATTCTGAGTTTTCATCAATAGACACTTAACTTCACATATCAGTGATTCTTGTAACAGCGTCAGAGTTTGGCTGATGAGATACTTGTCTAACTGTCCTAGGTGAGGATGCTCACCTGATGTTTTTGTTCCATAATTCTGTGGTATTTTGCCAGCATGATTTTCCATGCTGCCTGACCCATTATGGCTTATCTCCTACTTTCTTTGGTCTTGGCAGTCTTGCATCATTCTGTCTTCATCCCTTCTTCCTATCCTTGTGTCATATTTAGTACCAGCACAATTTTTTCACAGAGGCCTTCTGCCAATGGATGCAGCTGCTTAATGCAAAATGTAACTCTGGCGTAATAGTTTGCATCCCCTATTCTTGGTTTTGTTTTAGATTCTTGATGGTAAGGAAAGAAGAGTCTCGTTCTTTGGTTATTCAATAACTGGAAACATGGACCTTGATAGAAACTCTTACCCCGATATTGCTGTTGGGTCTCTTTCAGATTCTGTTTCTGTTTTCAGGTTAGTTCTGTGTCCTTTTTGTTATAGTTCAAGTAAGTTGGTGAGAGCAGAATGGGTGTTTAAAGCATGATAAGATGTAACCCTCTAGGTCAGCCATTTTCAACAAGAGCCATGTGTCCTCTTAGAAAAGTCTAGCATATTTGAACTGGGCCACAGACTTTTCAACTCAGTAATAAATGATATTATGTTTATCTGTTCATGTGGTTGATAAGAGGTCCAGGGAACCTGAGAAGCGCTCCTAAGTTGCCAGAGCCTCCACCCACAAGTTGAGAATGACTGCTCTAAAACACTTGTGGAGTAAATAATTCAACTTCTTTCTCTTGCACTGTCATGGCCTCAGTATTCATCTAACTCAGTGTTTCTCAATCAGTTGTATGGACACTACTGGTGGTACTTGAGGTGATATCTGGTGGTCCATGTGGGATCCCTCAACACTTGCCACCCACCAGCAAGAGTAGCAACACAATGTGACAAACAATGGTAGGAGGCTTGGAAGGCAGAGCACCAATTCTTTTATTTTGTGTGCTCCAAAAAGCCCTCCTGTCCACCCCAAGCCTCTTATTGGTGTTTATCTTGCTTCCCACCCCAGAAGTAACTGATGATGATTACAGCATCACTGGTTAGTTCTAGTGTTATTTCTAATATATGGACCATGTAAAGTGGTACAGCAGGGGACAAACCTTGAGAAATGCTGCTCTTAACTCTCAGAAAGGCTGATGTAAAACAACAATAGAGACCTGTTTTTGTGAGCATGGATGCCAAGGCATAGTTCTCACAACAGCAGATGAGGTGCAAACATGCCTTGGGGGTTCTGTTTCAGGCTGCAAGAGACATGTAGTGAGAGGATGGCAGGTGAGACAGAACTGCTTTATTGTTCTGAAGTTTTTCTTACACACATTTTCTTGGGTATAAGGAGAGCCTCCTCAGGTGTAAGTAGGTGGGGTTGCTGTGACATTTCATTGAAAACAATGAGTGATTCTATCTCACCTGCCACCCACACATGTCCTGGGTTTGCAAAAGTACGTATGTGTGCTCAACAATATTTTTGCACTTAGAAAACTAGCAGGCCTGGAAGAAATAAAGACTGAAGCAGTTGATTCAGTTTGTCTGGTTGAGGAGAAGGCTCTGTTTCCTTTGGTCCCTAACACCTGATGTTCTCTGTACCTTATGCTGAAATAGCAATTAGGCACTATTGCCAAATTTGAACTCCATAGAATCAGGGATGAGAATCATAAAATAATAAATAAATCTCAATTTAATTGCAAATATAGTATAGGATCATCAAATCCTTTAGATTTTTGGATACAGTGTGTTCCTTTTAAAATCTGTAGCAGTTTTTGAAAGAGACCCCATTGCCTACTTAGTAATGCACTGCCGCTCCCTCCCTTGCAGAGATCTGTAGCCTAGTGTTTAGTTCTCAGTTAATCAAAGTAATACATTCCTCCTTCATAGAACATCAGTAATGGTATAGAATAATTTCTTCCTTCAACTTCTCACAAATATACCAGATCAAGACCAGTGATAAGCATTAAGAAAACCATTGAGGTATCTCCTGACAAAATTGACTTCAATAGAAGGACCTGTGACAAGCCCAGTGGAATTTGGTAAGCAGCAGACCTTTACTGTTTTGTCTAGTTGTAGCCGAATGTTGTGTGGACAAATATGTATTGTCTGTCTGGTATACTCAGGGTGATCACATGGCCAGAGATTCCCGAACAGAATTGGGAATTTGTCAGGAATTTGGGGGCCTTTCCAGCCATTTCCTGGGATTTTAGGCATTTAAGGCCAGCGTGCTTCCCAGAGGCCTAAACTGCTCCAGCCACTGAATGACTGGCTGGAAAAATGTCTGTGGCCAGCAGGAGCTCCAGTCCCTGCACTTGCCAGAGATAGAGAGACTCTCATTGCTGTTTGCTGTAAAGAAAAGAAGGAGGGAGCTGAGATGAGGCTGCTGGAGAGGAGAGCAGAGGAAAGAGAGAGCCTTGCAATGAGAAACCTTGCAGTGAGTTTGGCTTTGGAGAGAAAGGGGAAGAAGATTAATTTTAAAGCAGGCCAACTGACCAGAGAAACCCCAGCCTCCCCTGCTACTATGCTTGTGTAGATGGATCCACCAATATATACTTTGCACAAAAAAGCATGTAATTCACAACAAGGACTTGAGTTGTTCAGGTTTGGGGCCTTTCATCCAGCTGTTGTCAAAGCAGAGGAGCAGGAATTGGATGTAAAGTTGGCAACCTTATCAAGGTAGGGATGGTGGGATAACTCTTGGTTTCTTAAGTTTTAAGCCTCCATGCGCAGTCGTGTCCACTCAAAACCATTATAGTCAATGGAGCTTATATTGTGTAAGGGGGCAAAGGAAAGGAGGCTGAAAGACCAAGCCTGTGCATCCCTGCCTGAGAAAGTCTGGCTGCTTGGATCACCTAAATATGTGTCTTTTGGTTTGGGAAATAGGTCTTGCAAAGAGGATGCTTATAATAAGTAATGTAGTATTGAAATTAAGTACAAGAAAGCAATATGAGTGTTTTTAGCTTTTATTTTAACTTGTCCTTATTTGTCCAACATTTTTGGGTGTCTTACATTTTTAACATGTCAGGAATTTTGTTTGCATGTCAGGAATTTGGGGGGACCTTGTCCTCTATTTGGGTTGGGGCATCTGGTCACCTGGATATTACTGTATTAGCCTCTTAATACTATATATCTTATGGTGGGTTCTGACATCAGTTCAGCAATTTGGGAGTCATAGCAACATTGTTTCTTGGGCCACCAGGGTGATCTCAGAAGCCTGGCGTTGGGACCATGTAGAAACAGCTCATGCTGCAGTGCATTGATATACCCTACAATCCAGAGTAACTACAGGAAGATGTAAGAGGCACTTACTCTAGATTGCTCTATGCAATCCAGATTTCCCATAGGTTTCCCATAGGTGGTACCAGTGGTGGGCTCCAGCAGGTTCGCATCTACTCTATAGAACCGGTTGTTAACAAGAGATAGGACATATAAAGTTTAAAAATAGCCATTTAAAAGTGGCTGCCAGAAGGGCATAGAACCGGTTGTTAATTTATTTGAATCCCATCACTGGGTGGTACCATAACTACATCAGTGTAAAATGTCCCATAGTTACTCTGGATTATAGCCATAGTCTCTCAGCTTTAGCGTTGGGATGTGTGTGATCCACAGAGTGGGATCTTCCTAAATGGAGTTTCTTCAATCACCTCTCTGGCATGGGAAGAAAATATGTTGCTTCAACTCCCATGCTATTAAAAACAACTGAAGTATTAGATCTTAAAATACAGATTGGCCCTTCTTATCTGTGGGTTTGGAACCCATGGATGTAATTATGGCTGCAATCCAAACTTCCAGAGGCCAGCATAAGTCCTTTGCTGACCTACGGGTGTCACAAAAGTGCCATAAGGCACTTCTGCCCCACTCCTAGGGTGTTATGCCAGTGCAAAGGCATATGCTGGCCTTCCCACAATTCCATGGGAAGATATCCCATGTGAGCTAGGCTGGCCTAAATTGGTTAGGATTGCACCGTAAGTGATGTTTTTGAACCTGCACTCACCTAATGTTTTGCATTCTAGTCATATCCAACAAATGGATATGATTGAAATGTATTCCTGGTTGTGTCTAGAGGTCACAGTTATTCAGTTTTATATGGAATAAGTCTGGAGGGTCATGGATTCCATTATCCAAGTATATGTGTATGTGATGTCAAGTTTTTTGCTATTGAGGTAGGATACAAAATTTACTTTTGAACTCTTCCCAATGCTTAATACCCACTCTTCTGTATTCTTATAATAATTTGATTTTCTTGGATTTTTATAGCATGAATGTAAAAGCATGTTTTGAATATACAGCTAATCCTCCAGTCTTCAATCCGAAAATCAGTAAGTTTGAATAATTCTTGCCTCTTACTAAACTTTTGTATTTGACTTTAGACCACGCCTCCAAACTTTCAACTTCAGGGATCCAGGACCTTTAACAATTGCGCAGAGGAGGAAATTTCAGCAGGTGCAGCTTTTCATCTTCCAGATCACAAGCTGCACATCCTGAAATTCCCTTGTCTACACAATTATTAGTGGTCAAGGAGCTCTGAAGTTGAAAGTTTGGAGACCCCTGCTTTAGACACTCAGTTTACATATTCCATTGCAATTTGTTCATGTTTTGTGAATATTAAACCAAGTGTCTACATAAAATTGTGATTTTTCTGATGGGTTTTTTCATTTATAGTGCATGTCATATCTACCGTGCTGTTTACAGCATCCTTGAATGACAGTGCAAGCTTAAGCATGTCTACTCAGAAGCAAGTCCCATTGTGTTCATTGGTACTTACTCCAGGAAAGTGATGCAGCGTAAATTGTCATTCTGCTCATATAGATATAGCATAGTGCAGAGCTGTTGTCTCTCGTTATTTCTTAAAGTAACTTTTTCATATGCTGCTTGCAAGTTTTGAAACATAACTGAGCAAATAATGTCACTGGATATTTGTCTCATTTCTACAAAATAATACAATATTTAGAATATAATTTTTGCATTATACACATAATAGACCAAAGACAAGGCTAGTCCTATCAGGCAAGTACTATATTATGTGCGCATGTAGAAATCAATGTATCTGTAAAGTCTGTAACTATGACATTAATGTAGACAGACAAGTCAACACAAATACATTATATGTTTTTCAATTTCAAGCTTATAATTTGCTTCCAAAAAGCCTAAGGCAGCTAAGAACAATTAAATGAAATAGTAAAATACCATCTGTTCACCAACATTAATTAAAAATAAACAACATAACAACTACATAGCAAAAAAATAGTCCTATTGGCTTGGGCTAAAAATTTTCTAGTGTCTGCTGGAGTACTAAGAACTTAACTGGCTT
Source organism: Cryptoblepharus egeriae (assembly GCA_030015325.1). Lineage (NCBI taxonomy): Eukaryota > Metazoa > Chordata > Lepidosauria > Squamata > Scincidae > Cryptoblepharus > Cryptoblepharus egeriae. Next base: position 89,357,695 of record JAREYC010000001.1, read on the forward strand.
CCTAAAAAACAAGGCTGATTGGACCTGTGGAAAACATTCTCTAGTGATGGACTTCTACGGATAGGCAATATCAGTACCTCCGCTGAAAGGGCCTTGCAACTTGTACCCACCAATTTGGGCAAAAGGGAAGGTCCATACAGGGTATAGGTAGGACCAAAGATGGGTTTACTGCATAGAACAAAACTTTAACTTGTACCTGAAAATTAATCAGCAGTCAAATAGATCTTTGTCAAGCTGACTCTTGCCAGAAGGTGGGCCAAGATATTCTGAACTGTTTTGATATTTCTGATCTTCCTTCAAAGCTTGCTCATAGAGAACTCTTTAATATGGTATTCCAATGTGTGTTTTATCAACTTGGTTCAGCTGACTTCCTTTCATCTAGGATTGCCATCTTCACCAAAGCTACTGAAATATAACAATGTTCCTTTGTTATTTTACAATGTTACCTGTTGTTGGTGTGTTGCACCAAACACTTGTATACATTTGTATCTTGCAAAGATATGTTGTGGATTGAGGGCCCAATCCTGTCCAACTTTCTAGCTCCAGTGTAGTTAGGCTGTACTATCTTAGTCACCAGAAACAAGTACTGTAGTTCTAACTACTGGAGGGCTTTGTATTTTATTTTTTTAATGTTTTAGTACTGTTTTATTGTAACCTTTGTAAGCCACTTTGATTTCACTTACAGGTTATTAATTTTTAAATAAACGAAGAAAATGTTTTAACATATATATTTTGCTTCACTCAACACCCTTCCTAGTTCTGAACTATACATTTGAAGCAGACAATGACAGACGGCAGATGGGTTTGCCATCTCGAGTGCGTTTTTCTCAGCGCTATTCTGACCAGTTCAGTGGAAGTGTGACTCTACCACAACAGAACAGTAAAGAATGCGTAACAACTTCACTTGTCTTGCAGGTATGAAAAGCACAACAACACACACTGCCCTATTTCAATTTCTTTCATACTTTTTCTTCAGATCTTGGTGATGATAATGTGGTCTTGATTGAGCTTCAGAATAGCTCATGGGTGAGCAATTATTGTATGTGGTATAAATGGAACAAGAGTTTGAGGGCAGGAACATCTTAGTGACATCTCAATGATGTCATCTAGTGGCCATTGATTGGTTACATTGTGAAGTCATTCCATCGTATATGATACATGATCCCTGACTGGCTATGCCATAAAATAAGGTCTGCACCTCTGTGTACATCTGCAAGCACTGCTCTCCTGCTTTTCCCCTAGCTGAGTAAACCATAGGCAAACCACGCCAAAACATGTGTCAAGGACTGCATATGTTCTGCAGTCATACCATGGCAGCACTTCATACTTTGTATTGGATGTCTCATATGTTGTGCAGATACATCCTCAGACATACGCTTTACCTCCATAGACCTTAGCACTTGTGTCTTTAAAACAGCCTGAGTAGTGCTCTGTGATCCTGAATGTATGTATGTGTAACATCTACACACTGGAGTTTCAGTCAGATATATCCTCACAACAGAAGCATTGCAACTGGTTTTGGAGATGGTATTAATTCAAATTGGTTGCTGGGGTACACAATGATTCAAGTCTGTCTTTGCATCTTACTTACCTTACTAACTGGACTGTCTTCTAAATATTTCTTAGGAAAAGATTAAAGACAAGCTGCGTCCTATTCCTATAACAGTTGGTGTTGAAATCAATGGTGCGCCACAGCGCAAGAAGAGGCAAGGGAATTCACTTCCAGATCTTGTTCCAATTTTGAATTCAAATGAGCCCAAAACTGCAAGATCAGAAGTAAGCTATTACTTTATTACGAAGAGTTCTATTACAATTGGATTCATTGATGCTTTCAGTAGGGTTATACATTCAATACATTCATTTATCCAATTCATGCTCAAATAGTCCAGTAACAATGCAATCCTAAACATGTCTACTCAGAAGTAAGTACTATTATGCTCACTAATACTTGCTCCCATGAAAGTGTGGTTAGGATTGCAGCCTTAGGGCAAAATCCAGAGTAAATGCTCTGGTGTAAGAACAATTTACTCTGGATTCCAATATGAATTTCCCATAGGGTTTCACTAGGAAGTGCAGTAACTACGGATGCACGTAATGTCTCCTACGTGCTCCCGTAGTTACTCTGGATTTGGAAGTATGTTGCACATAAGTATACACAATTTGAGCATGATCAGGTATTAAAATCTTGTTGAACAACTCTGGCAGGAAATAAACTACCAGCACAAGAAAATGAAATGGGGAGAATTGGCCTGATTATCATGGTAATGAAGATCTATTTGCACTTTGCCCACTTCAGAGTGAGGGCAGCACTCTTTGATTGCCCTCAGTGATGTCATCTGATAACTAAGTTTGATTAGCTACATGGTGATGTGATGTCATCATATTCAGTAAATGATTTCTGGTTGGCTGAAATCAAGCAATGAAGGAACCATAAAAATAATGCCACCACAGCAGAGTATTTAGGACTGTTGAAAGGGGCATGAGAACGAGGAAATTGACAAAGCTACTTACAGGTGTTTTGAACTTGGTTTATGCTCTAGGGACCATAACTGGGCCATGGAGCAGAGGTTGAGGTCCCCTGCTTTATGGTATTGCATGCTTTAGGATTTTAAATCATGCCACTAAACATGTGTTCTCTGTAGGTGCAGTTCTTAAAAGAAGGTTGCGGATCAGACAATGTATGCCACAGCAATTTGAAGCTTCATTACAGGTTTTGCACCAAAGAAGGAAATGAATTTTCTTACTTACCAATGTAAGTCTCACGTAATGTCATACCTGCTGTATTTGAAAAGTGGCATTTGTTCTTGTGCAGGGTACTTTGCTTCCCAGATTATCATGACATGATTTGTTCTGTTTCTCCAGCGAGAACAATATTCCCGTGCTTGTCCTCAAGGACCAGAAGGATATTGCCCTGGAGATTACAGTAACAAACCTTCCATCAGATGCAAGAAATCCCCAGAAAGACGGAGATGACGCTCATGAAGCTAAATTCATTGCAACGTTTCCAGATAGCTTGACTTTTTCTGCCTTTAGGGAGTTGAAAGATTCTTCAGTAAGTGTTTCTTTCAGGTGAGAAGAAAATGCAAACGCTTCATGATTTCATTCAGCTGTGTATTGAAATATCTCCTTTTTAATTCAGGAGAAGCAGTTGAGCTGTGGTGCCAATCCAAATGGTTCTCTAGTAGAATGCGAACTTGGAAATCCTTTTAAGAGGAATTCAAACGTAAGTATGGGTTTACATAATGCAGGGTGGTTATAAACTTCTGATAGTTCTGCAGTGAGACAGTACACACTCTTTTCTGTAGCTGGGCACATTTGGGCCCTTTAATTATTTGATGGGCAGCCCAATCCTAATGACAGTTCTGTGCTGTGATCCAGTGGGGCAGGTATGCATTCAGTGCGGCTACTGGAGTTCTCTGCAGGGGAAGGTAACAATCATCCCCTTACCTTGGATAAAGCCTCGATGAGGCTTCTCAGATTCATTCCAGCAATACTGCTAACCCAAATCTGAGCCGCCTCTAGTAAAGTTTTCAGGTGTAGGAGGTGGGATAGGATTATTATCATTATTGAATTTCTATTCCACATTCTTCCCAAGACTCAAAGTGGCTCAAGCAGTATAGATACTTAAGCAGTACATACAGTTTTTGCCCCCTCCTAGGTATGACTTGCCTTGTTCACCACCCTCCCTTGTCCTGTAGTGCCTTTCCTACACCTGTTCCAACATTTGAATCATGGAGGCAGGCTGACCCAATCCTTTTTGCCTGCTCCATGGACCTCCACCCCATCACAGTGTGCCTTATGACACGGGACTGAGTCCTTAGGGTAGATTCTTAGAACAACTTGTTTATGTGGATTTGTGCCTTATAAACATATTTGTTTTCATGTATTTGTCTTTAGAATACTTTATTCCTATTTAAAAGTTATATTTGTGACATAAACCACACTACACATGTTCCTTTTTCTTTTTTTCTTAGGTTACATTTTATATTATTTTAAGTACCACTAAAGTGAATGTTGATACAAGGGACTTGGACATTAATCTGAAACTGGAAACGTAAGATTTTAAAGTTGTATTCAATATCTTTCTGAATGCTCCTAAACATTCTGAAATGGCTGTGGTTTGACTGTGAAGGCAACTTAATTATAGCATGAAAATGGTTAATGGTTTTTAAAACAAGACTCCTTTTGTTTCCTTTTTGTTGCAGAACAAGCGATCAAGTTAATTTGGAACCAATTACTGCAAGTGCTAAAGTAGTTATCGAACTGCTTTTGTCACTCACAGGGTAAGAGTTTGAGAGTTAGCATAACAAATCAATGCTAGAGACAACCCTTTATAACAGTCATTAAAATGTGATGTTTCTTTTAATGACAGGGTTGCTAAGCCTTCCCAGGTGTACTTTGGAGGCAGTGTCATTGGTGAAAGTGCTATGAAATATGAAGATGACATTGGGAGCTTAATTGAATATGAATTCAGAGTAAGTTGGTTCCATATCCAACTGATGATAATATCAGAAAAGAATTTCTCTTTTAAATAATCAATGTAATTTCCCATGGTATTATTTCAAAAGAATTGTCTTATTTTTGCATTATAATTGCATTTTTTAAAAAGAAAGTGAAAGAAAGAGACCTCAATTCTGGTGAAACTGGGAAGAGGTGATCTATGTTTAAATATATGTGGCATTTTATGTATCAGTAGCCATACATTAACAAAAGTATACAGATTAACAAATACATGCAGGTATCCTCCACTTTCTGGTTTATTTTTTGATGACCCACTCTTTCAACACCTTTCAATTATACCCAGAACTCACTCATTCAATGATCTTTCAACCTCTTGCTGCTGTTCTAAAGGCCATAATTGTCCTCCCCCATGTAGATCCTGGTCTAATCCCATTCCCAAAGGAGCTAATGAGAATCCATTTGCAGAAATTTTTGTGTGGCAGCAGGAATTTGCAAGATAAAGGAGAGCATTTGCAATTTGCTCGCCAAAAAAAGTATTGGAAGCAACATTTATAAACTAAAAAAGGTTGGGTTCTGCTTTTCAATGGTTTTCACAGTGCTCCAGACCCTAACCCATCCAATAATTGGAGGATGCCTTATAGTGTTGGAATGGGCCTTCCTTCTACTTCTCCAACTGATCTTGTGGAACATAGAACCATATGTGAAAACATTGATACATATGTTGTAAAGAGTTGTGGAAGGAATTTGGAGGAAAGCCAATGTACACTCAAAAAAGTGAGTGGAAATGTGTTCTGCAACCACAAGTGTTCTATTGGACCCATACTGCTATTCTGAAACATGGCATCTTTCTGAGGCAGAGGCATCTGATGCACGTTTTCCTGGAAGTAAGTACTGAATGCAGTAGAAAATTTCATGCAAAAGATCTGGGAAGAGCAAAACATTATGTCTGTGGCATAGCTAATGATTGTGTAGCCTAGTGCAAAGTTCAAAATTTTGCCCCAAAAGAGTTATCACAACTGGAAGCGATATCACACCTGGGCTTTTTAAAAAAATTTGTCTGCTTATGCAGGAGAAAGACAGGGTAAAAATCCATTAAGTAAAATAAATTAAATGAGATAGGTGAAACCTGTCTCCTCCTGCCCCACAGCAGCTCACAATGCATTTGCTCTGCCACCTCCCCCAGCCAATGTCTCTGCTACATGAGGTCAAAGGAGTTTTTGTTAGCACTTCAACAACAAACATCAAATTTAAATAAATAAATAAAATGTATATCCCCCAGCTGATTTAGAGACTCTGTGTTAAGCCATGTGATATTTGTAGTACAATTAGTTTACTATAATTTCATTGGATTGCTGTACTAGTTACCAAAACTTTTCAAAGTCTGAAATGCACTGTTGGGGAAACAGTTTTTGTAATGCCTATTTTTACCCTATATTGTAATCTTTAAAAATCTCTGTCTATTAATCTAATCTAATCATTTTTAAATGATTCCTTTCAGATTACTAACCTGGGCAAGCCACTTAAAACATTTGGTAGAGCTACTTTGGATATCATGTGGCCAAAGGAAATTAAGGGCGGCAAGTGGTTGCTTTATTTGGTATCGATACACTCCAAAGAGTTAGGAGAACTCCAGTGTGAACCTCAGAATGAAGTAAACTCTTTGCAAATTAAGGTAAATTTAATGACCATCAGCTTGACAGCATATCATGTAAAGGAAATATGGTGTTGGGGCAATAGTTAGATTGGATAGTTTCTATAATAGGATATGGACCTAACTGAAGGCTGTCTGCCATGTTGACATGGGATCAAAGCAAATTCTGTGATTTGTGTCTCTGTAATTGTAAGAATGATTGTGATGCTGTAGGAATTAAGCATAAAAATGTATGCCACATCATAATCAATTTTATTACCGTCTCAGACCAGAATAAAAGTAGCTGATGCAATCTTATATATCCATCTAGAAGTACAAAGTTAAAATAATTCAGCTCAATCTGTCAGTCTTGAAAGAGTATCTTTCAGATACCTTTTTTTTCAGAGGAGAGGTGAGAGGGAACACAGAGTCTCAGGTGAGTGGAGGAGGGGGCTGCTTAGTTGAGTGCTTAATTGCTGCTAGGTGTTCATTGGCTGGTTGCCTGGTGGGAGGAGCTTTCAAGGGCTTTATTAGGGCCTGAGGTGCGATCCTGTGGACCGGAGCCTGTGAGCAAGGAGGACTTGTGAAGTTGACAGGAGATGGAAGGGAAGGGCGCAGTTGTCGTGACATGCACCACGTGTGCCATGTTTGTCTTCTTGCCCAAGGACCCCGGGGATTATCGATGCTGCAAGTGCAAACTGGTTGCACTGTTGGAGGAGAAGGTGGCAGCATTGGAGGGTGAAGTTTCCACCCTTCGTCAAATTAAGGCATCTGAGGAGTTCCTTGGTGCAACACACACGGAACTTCTCCAGAGGGATGACACCGGTGGGGACCCCAGCAATGATGTCTCTTCATGGAGACATGTGACAGTCAGGAGAAAAAGGGGCAGGAGCAGTCGAGAACCACTGGAGCTATACATCCGTTTTCAGAGTCTCTCAGATTCCACCATGCTGGCAGAAGTTCCTCTTGCTAGCACACCTACACCGGATCCTGGCATTGCCCATGCTGGCATGCCTACATGCCAGAGACAGCAGAGACAACCAGAGACAACTGTCTCTTCCCCTCAGAGACAGCAGCCACAACCAGTTAGTGTGGGGGAAGCTAGACACAGAAGGAGAACACGGAGGAGGGTGGTGGTGATTGGAGATTCTCTCCTGAGGGGCATGGAAGCTGTATGCCGACCAGACCCGTTTTCCCGTGAGGTGTGCTGCCTCCCTGGTGCTAGGATACGGGATATCACGGAGAGGCTACCGAGGATGATCACACCTGCTGATCGTCACCCGTTCTTACTCATCCACGTAGGAACAAACGATACTGCTCGGGAAACTTTCCAAAAGATAGTTGGGGATTATGAAGCTCTGGGGAGGAAGATTAAGGACCTGGGGGATGCCCAGGTGGTATTCTCATCCATCCTCCCAGTAATTGGCAAAGGTCCTCAGAGAGATAGCAAGATTTTTCAGGTCAATAGCTGGCTTCGAAAATGGTGTCATTGGGAAGGATTTGGATTCTGGGATCACAGGATGAACTTCCTTGAGGAAGGACTCCTAGCAAAGGATGGACTACATCTTACGGGTTGGGGGAAGAGTGTCTTCAGACGGGAGATGGACAACCTGATCAGGAGGGCTTTAAACTAAATAAGAAGGGGGTGGGTTACGTCCAAAGGGAACCTAGGAATAAGGAAAATGCTCTGGATGGAAATTGCCAGGGCACAGCTGTAACTCAAAAATCTTTAGAGGGGCCTGGCCTTACAAAAAGGGAGGGAAATGCATGGAGTTGCAACCTCCAGGGCTTAAGTTGCATTTACACAAATGCACAGAGCCTGGGAAATAAACAAGATGAGCCGGAGCTTCTAGCAAGTGAAGGGAAATTTGATTTGATAGGAATAACTGAAACTTGGTGGGACTCCCATGACTGGAACACACAATTGGAAGGCTATCAGCTGTTCCGGAGGAACAGAAGTGGCGAAAGGGGAGGTGGAGTAGCATTATATGTCAAGAACATATATAACTGCTCTGAAATCCAGGAGAGTGGTCCGGATATCCCTGTGGAGTGTGTTTGGGTAAAAGTAAGGGGGGAAAATAAGAAACAAAACATTGTGGTGGGCGTCTACTATAGACCGCCAGGCCAAGGAGAAGGAGTAGACGATGTCTTCTTGGAGCAACTGGCAGGCATTGCAAGGAAATATGAGGTAGTAGTAATGGGGGACTTTAACTACCTAGATATTTGCTGGGAGACAAACTCAGCCAAACATGGAAGCTCCAGTAGATTCCTGATGGGCCTGGAAGATAACTTCATGGTCCAGAAAGTGGAGGAAACGACAAGGGGAGGGGCCATCCTTGACCTGATCTTAACAAATCGTGAAGAACTGGTTGATCAGGTCAACACAGTGGGAACTTTAGGGGAAAGCGATCATGAGTTGCTGGAATTTAGAATAATGTGGGAAATAAAAAGAGTGCAGAGTGAAACTTATATGTTGGATTTCAGGAAAGCTGATTTCAACAGGCTTAGAGGAGTCATAGGTGGGATCCCATGGGTTGATGATCTAATGGGGAAAGGGGCCCAAGATGGGTGGGAGCTCCTTAAGAGGCAGCTTCTACAAGCACAGTCAGAAACAATTCCAATAAAAAAGAAAGGGGGGAAAATGCTGAAAAAACCAGATTGGCTCCACAGGCAACTTGGGGATCAGCTGAAGTTAAAGAAAGAGAAGTATAGGGAGTGGAAGACTGGAAAGATCACCAGAGAGGAGTACAGGCAGGTAGCCCAGTCCTGTAGGGAGGGGGTCAGGGATGCTAAAGCTCAGTATGAGCTGAGGCTGGCCAGGGGAGTCAAGGATAACAAAAAGAGCTTCTTTAGATATGCCCAGAGGAACAGGAGGAGAGACGAGGGGGTGGGGCTGCTCTTGGACAAGGATGGACAACAGGTGTCTGGAAACCAGCAGAAGGCGGAGCTGCTCAACTCCTACTTTGCATCCGTCTATTCACAGAAGGAGGGCTGTGGTAATGGGGGTGCGGGATCATTGACTGATTCGGGGATGTGTTTACATCCCCTAAGAGGTAATGAAAACATGGATGGTGCAGAAGAGCAGATTAGATTGACAGAGAACTGGTTCAAAACCACTTAACTGGCCTAAATGAATTCAAGTCCTTTGGACCGGATGAGCTGCATCCTAGAGTTCTGAAGGAACTGGCAGATGTCCTTGCAGAGCCTCTGTCGATCATCTTTGAGAAATCCTTGAGGAGTGGAGAAGTGCCTGGACTGGAAGAGGGCAAATGTAGTCCCAATTTTTAAGAAGGGGAAAAAAGAAGACCTGGGAAATTATAGACCAGTCAGTTTGACTTCAATCCCGGGCAAGATATTAGAGCAAATCATAAAACACACAATTTGTGCACATCTAGACAAGTACTCGGTGATCAAAACAACCCAGCATGGATTTACCAAGAATAAATCTTGCCAGACAAATCTGATCTCCTTTTTTGATTGGGTTACGAGCTTACTGGACAGTGGCAATACTGTGGATGTCATTTATCTTGACTTCAGCAAAGCATTTGACAAAGTCCCACATGACATTTTAATTAGGAAGTTGGAAAAATATGGGCTAGACGGGGCAATTGTTAGGTGGATCTGCAACTGGCTCGATGGCTGCACTCAAAGGGTTTTAGTAAATGGTTCTGTGTCAACCTGGAGGTCAGTTTCTAGTGGGGTCCCCCAAGGCTCTGTCTTGGGACCGGTTCTCTTTAACATTTTCATCAATGATTTGGAGGAAGGGATACGGGGAGCCTGATCAAATTTGCAGATGACACCAAACTGGGAGGAGTAGCAAACACATCAGAAGACAGGAGAAACCTCCAGGAGGATCTGGATAAACTGGAATCCTGGGCTGTAACCAACAGAATGAATTTCAACAGGGAGAAGTGCAAGGTTCTGCACTTAGGCAATAAAAACCAAAAACATAGGTATAAAATGGGGGATACTTGGCTTGGCAGCACAACATGTGAGCAGGATCTTGGAGTCGCCGTGGATCACAAGCTGAACATGAGTCAGCAGTGTGATGTGTCTGCAAAGAAGGCAAATGCCATTTTAGGTTGCATTAAGAGGACTGTAGCTTCTAAGTCACGAGAAGTTCTAGTTCCTCTTTATTCTGCATTGGTGAGACCTCACCTTGAGTACTGTGTTCAGTTCTGGGCACCTCACTTTAAGAAAGATGCAGCCAAACTGGAGCAAGTCCAGAGGAGAGCGACAAGAATGATCAGTGGGATGGAAGGGAAGCCCTACGAGGAAAGGTTGGGGGAACTTGGGATGTTCAGCCTGGAGAAGAGGAGGCTGAGGGGAGATATGATTGCCCTCTTCAGATACCTGAAGGGCTGTCATATGGAGGAAGGGGCCAATTTGTTCATAGCTGCTTCTGAAAGCAGGACTAGAACCAATGGGTACAAACTGCGAGAAAGGAGATTCCGGCTGGAAATCCGGAAAAAATTCCTGAGGGTGAGGGCGGTTCGGCAGTGGAACAGATTGCCAAGGGAGGTGGTGGACTCTCCCTCACTGGGGATCTTCAAGCAGAGGCTCGATGAGCACCTGTTGGAGATGCTCTAGGGGGAATTCCTGCTGCAGGCAGGGGGTTGGACTAGATGACCTACTAGGTCCCTTCCAACTCTATGATTCTATGATTCTAAGATACTCAGTGCTGCATACGCTGCATGTGAAGCACGAAAGCCTGGGTTGGATTGTTATGGAGGATAGGCTGTTACCTAAGCAGCAAATCCTCCCTCTCCACGCCACTGAATTAGTCCAATGGAAAGGCAGAGCCAATACGATTGGATCCAGCTGGCGTCGCAGAGCTGGGCTAAGGACAGGAGCTCACCTTGTCTTGTGGGGCCAACCCGGGTCTCGAACCCTGGCCTGCTGGTTAACAAGCACAGTGTCTTAGCCACTTGCGCCACCCACAGCCCTAGGTTTTCAGCTCAATATAGTTTGGGTAATTTACTTTCTGTCACATATAAAGTAAACTTAAAAGCTGCTGTCTATTAAATTATAGAAATCAGTATGCAATATTCTCTAAAAGGCAGCACTGTGGATCCTAAATTATGAGTCCATGGCCCACCAGTGACTCAGTTTTAGTTGTTTCATAAAGCTGACAAGACAAATTAGGTTACAAGGATCAAGGCTATGTGCATTAAACAACTTGCTAGTGGTGGAAGCACTGATGCCTAATCACCATTACAGTCACAGAGGCTTATGTGGCTAGAAAACTGAAGCTTTCAGGGGAGTCTGGATGCTAAAATGTTGGGAACCACTGCTCTAGGCGGTCTGCACTGCTGCACGGAACCCTCCAGCTCTTGTGCACCATCCCAATGGCATTTCCAGATACACAGTGTTTATATCATTGTGAGTTTTCTGGGAACTCTGCACTCTGTGCTACTTGGAGCTTGCTTTCCAAGATTTTGAACTGTAGAACCACAAGACATACAAATTAAAGGTAACAGTTCGTATATATACTGCTGTCTGTACAATCATTGCCACAAATGAGGCTGAAAAATGCACAGAGATTTTGTGGTGGTGTCTGTATATGAATTGCTCTAAAATGATGACTCTGTATAAACTGTGTCATTAGAGAGGCTTAGGAACAGCCTGTAGAACTTGGTACTTCTGCAAAACCATGAAATAAATAGTTTGGATATTCTATTGTATTTTATATTCTATCAAGCACACTGCTTGTTGACTCCTTTTTATACTGTTACTTCATTTTCATAGACGTCTAGAAATTCAAGGATGAAACGTGAAGTTGCAGAGAAGCAGTCAGAGGGTGGCAAAGTTTTTCCTTTATTTTCAGAAAGAAAATATAAGACTTTGGTAAGTACCAACCCTAAATGATGACCATTTGTGGTCTTACCTCCTCACTTTTATTTTGGGATTCAGAGGTGAAAGAACATGAGTTTTGTTCTTTTGCTTCTCTAGATTTGTTTTTTATTGATTGTGAGGTGGGAAAAGGTGGGCATAGGGCAAGACCATGGTGGGTGGGAAGGGTACTTGGAGGCAGGGCTTGGACCAGCAGATATGCCAGATCCAAACCTTGCCTCCCAGGCAGTCAACTTAGGCCAGTTCCAGAGGTGGTCTAAGTTTAACGAGACCTTATTGGCACTGCAGCAGGTCTGCCCCAAGGAAGGAGGCACGCCTTCCCTGTGGTAGCACAGCAGTCCCAATACTTGCACTGGATTCAGCTCAGGCTGGGACAACCTGCCTAATCCAGCACAAGTTAGGATTGTGCTGTCCATGAAAATTTATGCCAAAATATTGGTTTTAAAGACAAATTTCAGCTTTAAAGAGAAGCAGAAACAGAAAGGCAATAAAAGATTTTTTCCTAAAATAATGATATTGAAAAATAAGAAAGTTATGTCCAGTGGTTCTGAGAAGTTAAGTTGAATTTTTGCATATCAGTATTTAGCCTAGTAACAGAGTAAGACCAATATTAAATGCTAGGTCAGCTGTTTTCTAAAATTTTGCTCCAAGCTTTTTTATAGCTGATATTATATTTGACAAAATATGGCAGAACTTGGCAAAAAATATCATATTTGGCAAAAAAAATGATGAAAACTTTGTCTATCTACTATAAAATGTGCACTTTTCAAAACATGCTGTATATTTTATTCAGGAATGTAATGCGGATGCCAACTGTGTTACCATAAAATGCCCTTTGCAAGGCTTGGACAGCAAGGCATCTATAGTACTGCGTTCAAGACTGTGGAATAGTACCTTCTTAGAGGTATGTTTCATTCAGTTATTTGACACAGATTTTCATTAGCCCTTTTCACCTGTTCTAATATAAGAATATTTATTTCCTTCCTCCCAAACTAGGAATTTTCTAAAATGAACTATGTTGATATACTCCTTAGAGCTACAATCAGCATTGCAACAGCAGCAGATAATATTAAGCTAACAAATGAAGCTACTCAAGTGAGTTGATAATTTTTTTTAATGATGGCCATATACATCATATACTAGAATCCCCTTCTTTCAAGCACAAGCCAGGACTACTGCAATACTTTCAAGTGGCTGACTCTGTTTACCCTGCCACCAAACGTTAACATGCTAGTTGACATTTGTTGGTACTCTATGACTTATAGTTTTCTTATTAGGTTTCCAACAAGTCTGTATAGTCATAGTTTCAGATGGAAGTAGAATGGGCAAGGAATTATTAGTATGACACGCACTCCTTCCCCCTCAGCATAAGAGCCATTTGGGGCATCAATGGAAAAGTAGCATCACTGCCCTGAATGGTTCTGACACCAATGGGCAAAGGAGTGCTTATACACTGACATGGTACACTGGAGAGTACATTGCTTACCTGCTGTCCCCCCAGTTCCACTTCTGGTTACAGAAGACAACATTTTTCGATACTGCCAGAAGCTGAGCGCTCATGAAGCACAAAGTGGCTCATGAAATGGGCACAGATGGGAGAGTATGCACAAGCACCCTTCAACAACAGCTTCCCCACTGGGGAAGTCTGTGGAGCACACATATGCCCTCTGCAGCCGATCAGGTGGCCCTGCCTGGCCAACCATAGAAGGCGCATGTGCCCCAACAGCTTCCAAACTGTAGGTAGACTGTGGGGCATGTCCTCCACTTAGGAATCATTGTGAATGTAATCAGGTCAGATCTTAGTTAGACATCTGTTGCATGCCTTTGATGATCTTGGTAAAGTTCTCAAGTCACTGATCATGTCAAAATTTCCTGCTAAGGCTGGGCAGTCATACTGCATTTATTCATTATCATGAAGTCTCTTTAGAAACAGAAGAACATCTCAGCAAAGTAAACTTGGCTTTAAAAATGTAACATCAGGATATTCTGAACATCTAAAGAACATTTTTAATCTTTTGTTTTCAGCCCTAACACATGCCAGTTAAACTTAGAAAACTTAGAAGGTTCTAATGAGAGTTTGTGAATTGCAAAAAAAAAAAAAAGTATTCCTGAGGTGGGTGGAATAGATATTGCATTATACTGGGAAACTATTTGGTGATGGTGGATAATGTTAAATGGATGGATTTTATAGTTCAAAAGACTTCAGCACAACTGGAAATTTTAAGACACCATTTGCACATGTGAAATTATTTCCTCCCTAATTTTATTCCTCCTGGTAATATTAATGTATGTTTTCCCCTTCTCCTTAGGTGAGGCTTACTGTCTTTCCTGCAAAGACAGTAGCATTATACAAAGGGGTGCCTTGGTGGATCATCTTAGTTGCTATACTTGCAGGGTTATTAATGCTTTCTCTCTTGGTATTTCTACTATGGAAGGTGAGTGATTTTTTAATTTCTGTTCTATGTAATATATTTCTTGAAAGATGCAAACAATCCACCACCCCAAAAAATTTTTTTTACAGAGGGATTGAATAGAGGCATTATAAATGCTAGTATACAGAATGTATTTCTCTTTTGGATGTTTTTACTCGTACAAGAACATGGTATGAAAAACCAGTTAGTTACAAATCCTGCCTTATCTAGGCTGAAAGATGTCAATGGGAATTTAAACTCATTTCAAATTTTAAATTTTTCTTTTAAAAAGAGATTCAGGGTAGCAATTGTTCATCTTCAAATAGTTGTACTTTGACAGTTCTTAAAGCAGGGAAAATGCTTTTGAAATAGTTACAAATTAAGCAAGTAAGTCCATCGTTGAAAATTATATTGAAATCATTTGTTGCAGATACACAAAGGTCAGGATTCAAAAGATTGTGAATGAGACTGATTTTAGTAGACTGGAGAACTTGAGAGTTATTGCTGAAGAATGATTACCATGAAACACATGTCAGACTTCCAAATAATAGATTTCTAAAAATTGCTTATGCATTAAATATGAATTGATTGATAATGTACTGAACTGTAAGGATTAAAGAATCAGCAAGTTATAGTCTGATTTTGAGCTGCCTGCGGCACCAGGATTGCCGTAGCACCTGAACACCACAGGCCACTGCCATTGGGTCGTCCACTGCAGGGGACTTTTATTCCCTTCCTGTGAGTAAGGGAAATAGCCTTGCAATGGGTCTACTCAATTCTGCAGCAACCCTTTGGTTGCTGTAAATTCAGGAGCCTCCAGGTATGGCCACAAGGCTCAACATAGACGCTCAGTTCCAGGGGAGTTGAGCTCCATTGGTTCCAGCTCTGCTCCCACTAGCAAGCCTCTCCCTACATTTCCCCCAACTCCTCCCACCCTGGAATGCCTTGCACCTGCCTCCCGTACCCCCACTCAACCTCTCCACTACTTGGGAGATCATTGAACTACAGAATGCTAGTGCAACTCTAGTTGGTGCTGAGCTATCTCCAGTATTGGAATGGTGCTGGGAGCCACAAATGTGCTTTATGGCACATTTGCAACACCCACTGCTAGTGCTACAAGCTCAGGATTGGGTTCTTAGCTATGAAAAAATTATGTTGCAAAAGTATCAGCCTGAAAAGTTGGGTGGTGACATAATTGGATGAATAATTTTGAACTACAAATACAAGCAAACTTAGTTCACCCTCTTTGTTTTTCACATTCATCTATAAAATTGACTAAATGCCTTGCTTCCTTATAGTGTGGTTTCTTCAAGAGAAGTAAGAAAGATCATTATGATGCCACATATCACAAGGCTGAGATCCATGCTCAGCCATCTGATAAAGAGAGGCTTACTTCTGATGCATAGTATTGATCTACTTCTGTAATTGGTAATTGATCAGTTTTTTTAAACTTGTTAGCTGGGGGACATGCTTTGGTTGTGGTGGCTAATGACTGGAAGCTTGCTGCATCTGCTCTCCTAATTGCCTCGTTTCCAAATATCAATTTTTGCTTGCTTACATAGTTTATAATAATCCCTTTCTCAATGCACGGGGACGTAAATCCTTTTGGCAATTATTTTTTTAACAGCTGTCTACTTGTGCATTCTTCCTTGAAATTCTGAAGGCTTGATCAGTTAACGCTGGTACCCAAAATTAAACATGCAGGGTTGCATCCTACTTCTGTTTACTCAAGTGGCAAGATAATTTGCACTAGTTTCCCATTTTCTGTGTAACCCCTCCAGAACTGCCCCTGAGGATCCTCAAAAGCATATTTGGGGAGGGTGTGCAAAAGGAAGAGATCAGCAAAACTTGCCTCTCCATCTCTCAAATGGAAGAAACTCTTGGGATACATTTCCAGGCACGCACAGTTTAGACTTAGAAGGCAGCCTGTATCTCTTGGGCCTTTGTATTTTGTTGTGAAAAAGGAAAACTGTTTAAACTGTTTTAAACTGTTCCAAGGAATCCTGGATTTCTAGGAAGATTACCAGGATTTCCTCAGTTAGAAAACAACAGATATTAGAGAGCTTACTGAGGATTGCAGCCTTACTTTCCCATTACATTTATGACTTCCATCTTAAATGCACTTACTTGGGATCAGTCTCAGCAAACTGACTGATGTGGCTGGGCTTATGTCTGTGTAAGTGCTGTAATTGAAGCAAGAACTTATTTAAACCTTACACATGAAAAAGTGTTTTCTCACTTGATTTTGGTAAAAAATAACTTTTCTTATATATTTGCTTGAGGTTGCAGCGTTAAAATAGTGCCTAGTTTTTTTATACAACTGGCTCAGTAGTTCCCAGACATACTGGTGCCATGGCACCCACAGCCTTCTTCCTAGCTTAGCCAGTTGTCCCATCACATATCATGCAAAGTCTCACGCATGCCAAGATAGCTACACCCATCCCATAAGATCTTGCATTATCCAAGACGATGACACTCAGATCTGACAAAATTTTGTGTGATCCAAAACATCAACACCAAAACTGCATGGGATTTGACAGCCACCACATTGGATTGTGTGAGATTTCATGCAATCCAAGATGGCAGTGCCTAGGAAAACTGGTAGGAGAGAATATCAGAGATATTCCTCAGAACCATTGTAAGTTTACTACAGCGCCCTAAGGCATTATGGCTGCAATCCTAAAAACAATTTCCTAGGAGTAAGACCCACTGAACACAATGGGGCTTACTTTTGAGTAGACATGGTTAGGATTGTGCTCTATGGCACAGTTTTGGAATCACTGAACTAGTCATTTAAATCATTAAGAAAAGCTCACATGAATTAGAGGCTTCTCCTAAGACAGGGAAATGGGTTTATATTGCTGATCAACTTATCATTTTAAAGTGTTTTAATCTTTACATATTATAACTACACAGTGACCAGAATCCAATACAGACTGTTCATAAATCAGTTTGGTTTGTGACCCATGTGTGCAGTCTATCGATTTTAATGGGATATGGACTGTAACTCATACATTTCTATTTGATGCTTGTGCTCCCATGTTCAGAAGTTAAATAGCTTGATTAACTGCTAATGCATGCTAAACAACTTTGCTGCTTGAACTGCCTTTTAAAATAAAAAGGATGATCCTTTTCTGTGGGAAGTATACTGGTAAATTTTCAGCTTACGTTTTGCTATATTTGAAATATGCATTTCTTTGAAGCCTGCCTACTGCATGATATTTTGTACTCTTGCAAGACTTGAGATTATTTGTGCAACTATGCATTGTGCTTGCTGAATTGCCAGGATGACCACACTGAACTTGCTACCTGATATCTGAATGCTGAATATAGGAGAATCGGCCATTCTTCCATTAAATACAGAAAATATCCCAGTCTCGAGTGGAAATACTTAGGCTGCAACCCTGAAGTGCAGTTAATGTACTTGGCCAGTATAATGCCAGATGGTCCAGCCTAGCTGTACCAGAAACGGCTTGGGCTGGTGTAAGTCCACAGGCTTAGATGGACCTGCATTGGCTTTGCAGTCCTAGCAGAGGCAGCTCAGCAGGGAAGTGTTGAGGGCATGTTGCGCATGGCCCAGAACAGTGCAGTTAAGCCATATCCAGAGCCTGTTTTCAGGGCAGTTATGCCCTCTCTGACTTAGGCCACCTCAGGAGCAGGCATAAATCTGAGTAGACACATAGGGGTCCACGAGCATCCAGAATAAAAATGGAAGCAATATAAAAAAATTCTAAGGCTTAGGCCAGCCTAAGCACCATTCTTACCTTTCAACCTCAGGATATGGCACAACTCCCACAGCCCAGTGAGTATGTTGCCCTTGTGCTGCTGCTTCTTCAGCAGCAATTAGGCCAGCCTAGAGGCCTCCCAGCCCTATGGATTTGGCTTAAATATCAGCTCAGGATATGGCCTACCTTAGGCCAGCTTAGCTGGGCCATTCTCTCTAAGGGCACAATCCAGAGCAACTATGGGGAGTCCTTGCTCCGGTGTAAGAACAATTTGCTCTGGATTGCAATATGAATTTCCCATAGGTTTTCATTAGGTGGTACAGTAACTATGGGCACACATAATGTCTCTTACGTGCTCCCGTAGTTGCTCTGGATTGTAGGGCTAGTCAGGATTGCACCCAAAGTTCCTTAAAATACTAATACCTATACCCTCAAAGTAGTTTCTTAACACCCTTAACAAGCAGAGGCACACATTTAGAAATTAGATTGTTGCAGGCTAGCTTGGGAGGAGTGAACAATCTTGTTCTTCCCCTCACTTTCCACTGTGTGAAAAATAAGGCAAGGATCAGCTTCTTAACATATTCTGTGCTTCACTGGAGACAGTGAAAGAGATTCTTATCACTCCCCCATAGCCTCTTGGCCTGGCATGATGTGAAAGGTTGATCTCTTCCCAGAGGCCTCTGAAAGGAGTTGGCCATACTCAGCATGTGGCTTCTCTGCTCAGTGCAAGGATAGTTCTTACCACAGAGAGGCTGTCCCTTCTCCCCTCCAATCTCCACAAGTCCCTTATTATGCCAGGAGATTTGGAAAGAGAGAAAAGGTCTGCCTCTCCCTGGCACAAAATGAAATCATAGACCTATACAATTATTAAGAGATCTCAGAAGAGACAGAGAAGCATTCATAGTAAATCTGTTACGTAGTTTACTATACCCTTTTGTTAAAATAAAAGTATCAGATCCCTTCTGCCACCAACTTCAATTTTCCATAAAATCTGGGTTGGATTTGTTCCAAATTCTGGCAAATTCAGAGCTGCTTACAAATCATGGACTACATCTCTCCAATTTTACAAGTTTTACTCAATGCTCTCTGTGATGTGGAAAGCTCAGAATAGGGATGGGAAAAATTTGCATCATGCCAGTCCACAAAGGAGAATTGCCCAGAAGTGACTGATCAGACAAAGCTGTCAGACTGTTGATCCATTCATCCCAGTATCAATCAAAGAATGCTAGTCAGACACCAGTCTCTCCAGCTGAGCATCCTGAGATCTTGTAGAATTATGGTCCCATAATCTTGGAAATTATGGAAAAATGGAACCCAAAGTTTTATACAAAGCACATGTGTGCTACAATTCTCTCCTCATCACTAGGAATGGTCACCTTGGTGAAACTTGGCCTACAGTACTTGTCTCTACTACCATGGAAAGTCTATTAATATAGGCTAGAAATCCCCAACCTCACAATGAGCTTGACTACAGATGAAGCAATACCTCGATAGCTTCATGATCTGGGCTTTCAATTAATGGTTCTGGATTAATGGAGGTGTTCTCTGCTTACATGCTGACATTGCACCATTTGCTCTGTTTGGGCATTTTGTGAATGGCATTCAAGTGTTATATAAGGTCACAGTACCTATACTGTCTCTGTGTAACTGCAATCTGGATTTTTTTTTCCTATAGTGCGGGTTCTTCCAGCGTTCCAGGTACGATGACAGCATCCCCCGATACCATGCTGTAAGAATTCGGAAAGAGGAGAGGCAGATCAAAGTTGGAAAAACAAAAGAGAATCATGAAAAAAAACAGTGGATCACAAAATGGAATGAAAATGAAAGTTATTCCTAGGAATATCCCCCGGAATCAAAGGCTTGCATGGTCTTTAAAGTGACTTTGACTCACACAATGGATAGGTAAAGGCCAGCAATGGCTGCCTTATTGCAGATCTCGTTACTTTTATAGCAAAGCTTTTTGTTTTACAAAATTTATAACTGTTTAAGCCAACCTATATGCCAATATTTAACATTTCCAATCTTCAAAAATTAAGAACTGTATTCTACAACAGCCTTGAAGTCAGTGTGTAAGTCTGGTCTTGACTATGAAGAGTGTATAGAATCAAGGACTCTACTAATATGGGCTAAAGGGTGAAACACCCCCTAACCAAAAAGGAAGAGGAAAAACAGAATTGAAGATAATGCATTACCTGGTGTTTTTTGTTTCTCCAAACTGATGTTCAGTTTAAAAAGCAAACCATCAGGAAATAGAAAGAGGAGAGCCTACAGAGCAGAGATTTTCAATCTTTTTCATCTCACGGCATACTGACAAGGCGCTAAAATGGTTAAGGAACACCATCCATTTTTGAAAATTGGCAAGGTGTACTGCACTGCCATTGGGTGTGACGGGCTCACATCTCCTAGTGGCCCTGGTAATGACCTCCCCCAAATCCTGGGGCACACGTGGACTATCGGCTGCACACCAATGTGCTATGACACACTGGTTGAAAACAGCTGTTAGAGAGAGAACCGGGTGACAGTCCTGCGTACTCCTTTTCTTTGGAACATAGGCCTATATCCTAAAGTGAAATTAAGCCCCTTGCTCCGGAGCAGTTAAGATGACTTTCCGTAAGATAACACTAGAGGGTGACGTGACTGTGTGGTCCCATAACTGCTCTGGATTTTGCCCATAGCCACACAGATCCCTTTCATTTTGTGGATCTGTTTTCTCCCAACGTTTACAGCAGAATCCTGGTTACTAATGGTTGCCTCTTAGCTCTTCCCATATGAAAAGACATATTGAGTCTCCTCTTCAGTGGGGAAAAATACAGTCTATTCAGTGTAGCTGTATGTAGGAGAGGGATGTCATCCTGCTGTAGTCCAAAGAGCATCACATAGCTAGCTTAGTTTTAGGAGTGATTTAATTTCTGACAGGCTGAAAGTGTTTTGTTTTTCTAACTTGCATGCAACAAGAGGCAAGTGTTTCTTGCCTTATAAAAGCTTTGATGTATTCCTTGGTTTTGGGCAATAGATGGGTGCATGATTCCTGAAAAATGTAAATCTTTACAATGTGATATGACTTGCAGCACAATCATAGGCATGTCTACTCAGAAGTCTCATTGAGCTGTATGGGGCTTACTTACAGGAAAGTGTAAATTACATTTGCAACCTTAACTTTCCAAATGAAAGGTGCTGGGGCTGAGCTTAGTTTGGCAGTCATATTCATGTGGTAACTATTCTCTGTTCCTAGAAAATAGCTAACATTTCTTAGTACAGACAGACTATGCCATGCATTTTAATGACACTTTAAATTGTTGTACTAGTCCTGCTGCAAATAGGGGAGAATTAAAAATCTCAGATGACCCCACTAACTCAAAAAGCCATTAGCCATAATTGTGCACTCTTACTGTGGCGCTACATTTTTCAGGTAAAATCGGGGTCTCTAAATCTGCTTAATGTTTTATCCTAAGACGCTTAGCCGTGCTAGCTAGCAAAATGTGTAATTGTAAATGTGCAATAGGCCATGTCTCGATAACGTTTTAAAAAATCAATTTGTGTGAATCTGTTGCTCACACCAAATATACACAGGTTTGTTTTTTAAAGCTTGAACATTTGTTGTACTTTTTGTATATACTGTAAGTCATTCATATATATTTATTTTTACAATAAATCTTTGTCTTTGACTATCTGTAAAGCCAAAGATTTTTAACTAGTCTTTAAAACTAGTAAGCAATAGCATTACAAGAGTTCAGCAATTAAATCAGAACACATTCCAAAACATGTGCCAATCCTTAATACTGCTGCATTTCAATGACTGATGAAGCATTCTGGGAAATCTCTTCCTTACATATTTCTGATTATGTAGTTGAGAAATTTTGTAGCTTCTAAATAATTTGTGCACTAATGCATTCCTGCAGATTTTTATCGATAGAAGTTTTTATATGACTAACTTAATGGAAAATATGGCACGTAGTCCTTTGGATCAAGGAGGGGAAAAGGTTTTCTAACTCTATATAGAGCAAAATTAACTACTGCAAATGTTACAGCACTTGAAACTAAATATAAGCTCGAAAATCTAACTATAAGATCTATACTGGTCAACTTGAGACTACTGAGATATATCCTAAATTTATACCTAAATTTTAGTTGTAAAAATAGTCATGTACACTCATTCTATGACAGTACTTGTGATTGTAACAAAGATATTTGCAATTTTAAAAGAGACATCTTAAAAATATTGGTACTGATGAAATAAACATTCTAAGCATATTTTGACATTTATTGAAAACAAATTTTTAGTCTGTAGATGGTGAGACAGGATGAACACTGTGCAAAACTTGTAAATCTGTACTTATAAGAATGAGATATTTATGCCTTAAGCTTGATAGTCACACTACAAAATTCATCAGTTGGAGGTGATAATTGTCCTTCCTGAGATTTAAAGCTAATTTTGGTTTCTGTTTGTAAATGTCAACTTTTTATTATTCAAATGGCTCTTTCGACCATGTATTTTATAAAATGTCCAGATATTTTGAACTGGTTTTTTTATAAGTGTATTTCTCATTGCAAACTTTTATTGTCTTTCCAGTGCCTAATTATACATAATCTGCCAAATGCTGCCTCTCTGTTGGGCCTGCACAAGTGCCTCATGGCAGCATGTTTGATGGATTGTATCATAAATTATGATGGATGAAAATGTCCCCTCTTGTTAGTGGACTTTAAAACCAATTGGGCTTTGTCACTTGAAATAGTAAAATGTTGAAACACTACTGTATTTTTGTTTTTATTTTTTGAAAACGTGGTTGTGATTCTGGAGGCTTGTCAAAAGGAATGAACACCTAAGCAGTGTTTCATCAGGGCTAGTTCTAGAAATGTCCTCTCAAGTCATATTCACTGGTATATGCAGTATTCATCTTATACGTTGACTGTTATTAACATCTAATGTTAGATCATGGCTAGAAATTACCTGTGGATATTTGTATAAAAGTGTGAAATAAATTTTATATGAAAAACCTTTTTCCTGTGCTGGTAACAATTATGTTCTATTTACAAGGTTTCAATTGATTTCTGTAACAACTATTTGCTTCAGTGTTATACACAGCGAAACACACACTCAGACCTACTCTAGATCCGAATCCATTAGCTATTAATTTTTTTTCATTTTCTTGTAAACCGCTTTGTGAACTTTTCAATTGAAAAGTGGTATATAAATAATGTAGATAAATAGAGATGGGTAGTGCAAACCTACGTGCATTTACTCAGAAGTTCCACTGAGACAAGTGGAAATTACGGTACTCCCAAAAGAATATTTATGTATCTCTTTTCAACAAAAATGTTCAAAAGGTGGTTTACAAAACAAAATAAATCAATGAATGGTTTCTTATTTCAAAAGGGCACAGAGTCTAAAAGAGATGCAGAAAAGACGCAGCAACAGTCACTGGAAAATACAATATGGGCGCAATCCAGAGCAACTACAGGGAGCCCTTGCTCTGGTGTAAGAACAATTTACTCTGGATTGCAATAGGAATTTCCCATAGGTTTTCACTAGGTGGTGCAGTAACGATGGGTGCACGTAATGTCTCTTACATGCTCCTGTAGTTACTCTGGATTGTAGGGTACACTGCAGTAAAGAGGGACAGTTGCTCTCCCCTTGCTAAAGAACACTAACATTACTGGAAGGGGAAACAAAATGCTACGATTCTTGAGGTGGACTGAGGTCCGCCTAAGCTTTACTCAGAACCAGCAGAGACACCATTTGTGAGAAGCAAACAGTGGCTGGACACAGGTAAGTAAACTGAGCCAACCAAGAGGTCTCTGAGAAATAGATCAACTGTAATCCATAGGACAAGCCAAAGGTCATACACATACAAGTCAGGTCAGAGTCCAAACATTGAGAGAGTCCAGTTGAAGGTCAATCCAGCAGCACTTCATTGTAAACTTCCAGAAAACCCAACAAGGAATGCGCAGCGAACATGTTTAAGAGATCCACAGTGTCCATGCAACCAATCGGTATCCACCTACACAGGTGGCTGTAGTTGCCTGATTAGGCTGCCTACGTGCTGCTTGGCCTGTGAGCTCACAGGTGCAAGATTGTTATCATGGACCTCTCTGGAAATGTCCTCAGTGGCAAGCACAAAATTGTGGTGAGCAATTTCTGAGCCTTGCATGCCCTGGCAGCCTGTTCTGCAGCTGTTTCCTTTTTCTGGTTAATTGGCCATACCACTAGATCAGGGATCTCTAACCTTTTTGGCAGGAGGGCCACATCACCTTTCTGATCCTGTGTCGGGAGTCAGAAGAAAAAAAAATTGATGTACATTTCAAATTTGAATACATTTATATAAATGAATATTTGTGACAGAACTTGTGAATTCATGTTCAGAAACACCTTCCAACACTCAAATTGGTTCATAAACACCTTCCAACACTCACAGAGAGGATGATCTTCAAACCAGTTCATAAGCATTTCCTACATAGAGAGAGGTGTGTGCAGCCTCCCCAGCCCTCAGAATACCCTCTAGAGGCGTGGAGAGCAGAGCTTCCCTGGCCTCTGGAGGGCCAGATCTGGCCCCAGGGCTTGGTTTTGGACACCCCGTGTCTTTAGACTGTATTATTTGTAATTAGCAAGGTCTTCACAATTTTTGTCACTAGTGTCAAGCTCAGCCTGTTGTCCACCTAAGCTTGGTACTCATAGCTCCTCAGCCTCTTGGAGCGAAACCGAGCAATCAAAACTTTTTTTACAGGAACAATAAAATGAGTGTCAGTATAGGGTGTCACTCTTTGTTTTGCATATCAAATTGCATGACAAATAACATTTTAAAAAACTCCACAGCATCTAGTCTTCCCAATAACAGGTCACAAGCTGGTCAAGACAGAAGAAACCATGATCCAAAGAGAATGTTGAATTTTGATTCTGATGTTCCCTGGCTAAATTAAGGCTGCAATCCTGTGGATACTTATGTAGGAGTAAGTCAAACTGCTAGGGGCCTAAACTGTTAGGGCAAACTGCTGAGACCAGGGGGAAGATATTTCATAATCACATAAGAGGATGAGACACCCCAAAATGTAGGGCATCCAAGAAAAATGCAAAAAAATAAAAATAAAAATACTTGTACTTGTAAAAATGCTTGCTGAATTGTGACTGCTGTGGTGCTGGAAAGTTGGATAGACAGGGTGACCATATGTCATAACCAAAAAAGAGGACAAAGCCCCCCAAATGTAGGACACCCCAAAAAATGTAGGACATGACAAAAGCTAAAAACATTTGTGCATATTGCTTTCGTGTGGTTAATTAAACACTATATTGGTTATTAAATTTAAAACTATTACACATAATTTATTAATTCCAAGAAGAGTACATGCTGCCTGCTCACAAGGAAAAGGAGGGCAATGAAATTTTTTCCCCAGACCCCAAGAGGACATGGCTTGGGAAAAGAGGACTGGGAAAAGAGGACATATCCTGGAAAAGGAGGACACATGGCCTTACATAGAGGGCATGTCCTGGAAAAAAAGAGGACATATGATCTTAAAGGAGGACATGTCCTGAGAAAAAGGGTCATTTGGTCTTACACAGAGGGCATATCCTGGAAAAAGAGGACATATAATTTTACATAAAGGGCATATCCTGGAAAAAGAGGACATATAATTTTACAAAAAGGGCATGTCCTGGAAAAAGAGGGCATATGGTTTTAAAGGAGGGCATGTCCTGGAGAAAGAGGACATATAATTTTACACAGAGGGCATGTCCTGGAAGAAGAGGGCCTACAGTCTTACATGTCCCGGAAACAGAGGACATATGGTCAGAAAAGAGGGATGTTCTGGAGAAGGAGGACATATGATCTCAGAGAGAGGACATGTCCTGGAAGAAGAGGAGCCATGGCCGAGGAGGCTGCTCTTCTCCAGGCGGGCGTAGCAGGGGGAGCAGCGTCGACCACCTTCCCTTCCTTCCCTCCCAGTCCCCGTGGCTGGTCCAGTACCGCCTCCGAGCCCTCCTCTTCCCCGGGTGGAGGAGAGGGAGGCGCTGCGGCGGCTGCTGTCGTC
Source organism: Cryptoblepharus egeriae (assembly GCA_030015325.1). Lineage (NCBI taxonomy): Eukaryota > Metazoa > Chordata > Lepidosauria > Squamata > Scincidae > Cryptoblepharus > Cryptoblepharus egeriae. The sequence continues at coordinate 89,383,794 of JAREYC010000001.1, forward strand.
CTTCTCGGCGGTGCTGGCAGAGGGAGGGGAGGCGAGGGGAGGAGGGGGCGGCTGAGGGCGATGGCGGCGGGGACCAGCTGAGGGCGAGGGAGGGTCGTCATGAGGCTGCTGCGGGCCCTGCTGAGGAGCGTCTCCCCGGCCTCCATCCCCCAGCAGGTGGACTTCTACTGCCGCTTCTCCCCGTCCCCGCTCTCCATGAAGCAGTTCCTCGACTTCGGTGAGTGGACAGGGAGAGAAGGGCCTCGGCCTCCCTCAGGCTCCCCGCCTGCCTCCTCAGCCCTGCACCCCCAGGCCCTGCACCCTGCCCTGCCTGCCCCGCCCCAGGGAGACTCCTCAGCCTTCAAGGCCCCACCACCGATGGGCACAGGGTGACCATATGGCCCTTGCCCACCACGTGTCCTCCTTTTCAGGTCATGTTTCCAGGACATGTCCTCCTTTTCAGGTCATGTGTCCTTTGTTTCCAGGACATGTTCTCCTTTTCGGGTCATGTGTCCTCTATTTCCAGGACATGTTCTCCTTTTCAGGTCATGTGTCCTCTGTTTCCAGGACATGTCCTCCTTTTCAGGTCATGTGTCCTCTGTTTCCAGGACATGTCCTCCTTTTCAGGTCATGTGTCCTCTGTTTCCAGGACATGTCCTCCTTTTCAGGTCATGTGTCCTCTGTTTCCAGGACATGCCCTCCTTTTCAAGTCATGTGTCCTCTGTTTCCAGGACATGTCCTCCTTTTCAAGTCATGTGTCCTCTGTTTCCAGGACATGTTCTTTTCAGGTCATATGTCCTCTGTTTCCAGGACATGTTCTCCTTTTCAGGTCATGTGTCCTCTGTTTCCAGGACATGTCCTCCTTTTCGGGTCATTTGTCCTCTGTTTCCAGGACATGTCCTCCTTTCGGGTCATGTGCCCTCTGTTTCCAGGACATGCCCTCTTTAAAAGACCACACGTCCTCTTTTACCAGGACATATCCTACTTTTAAGAGCATATGTCCTAAATTTCCATGACACATCCTCCTTTCAGACCATATCTCCTCTTTTTCCAAGATGCATCCTCTTTTTCAGCCTTGTATGGGGGTGGTGGTGGTGGAGGAAACACTTCCATGTCCTCCTTTTCCTTGTGAGCAGGCAGCAGGTACCTTTCTTGTCATTAATGGTCATTTATTTTATTATTATTATAATATTTATAATTGTAACTATTAAATTCCCATATTTACTCAAATCTAATGTGCCACTGAATCTAATGCATACCCTATACTTATAATAAAAACACCACATTTACTCAAATCTAATTACTGGTAACCATAAAATCTAATGCGCACCCGAGTTTGGAGATTGAATTCAGCTGAAAAGGGTGAGCATTAGATTCAAGTAAATACAATACATATTATATTGAATTAAAAAAATTAATATACGTAATTAATATTTATAATTAAATATAATTAATTATTATATGTAATATACTATTAAATTATGTATTTTATATACATTATATAAAATATATATTTTATATTATATCTACTATACTGTATTATATATAATAATGAATTAAATAATGAGTACTATAGTTTAACTTTAAATTGAACCAATATATATTAGTGTTTTAAGCTTTTATTTTGTCATGCCCTCCATTTTTCTTGGGTGTCCTACATTTTTGAGGGGCCTTGTTTTCTTTTTTGGTTATGCCACACAAATGCCACACAAACCAGTTTGAGAACCACTGACTCAGGGGATCCTTCCTAAAAGCTACTGTGTTTCTTGAACAGATTGTAGATGGTTGCAATGATCTCCAACCCATTTATTGGCAAACTTTTCTGTTGCATGACGAGGTAATAAAAGATGTGTCTTTTTCATTTATTTAAGGAATTTATACCCTCCCTTTCCCATGTCAAAGTGGCTTACAAAGCTTCAGTCCCTCCCTTCCTGCTGTCCTCACAACAACCCAGGTAGGGGAGTCAGAGAGTGAATGACTAGCCCAAGGTCACCTTCATGGCCAAAGAGGGATTTGAACCTGGATCTTTCAGATTTCAATCCAATTCCTTAACCACTACACCATCACTGGCCTTTTTAAGGTAATAGATCTCCATAGAACAACTTGTTCCTAATTCTGGGATGCTTTACCTACTCTAGATGTCTAGATGTCCTTTATTTCAGAAGACTCAGAGCACAATCAAATAAGTCCCAATATATGACTTAGGCCCTTATCCTAAAGTCAAATTAAGCCCTTTGCTCTGGAGCACTTAAGGTAACTTTCCATAACACTTGAAGGTGACGTAACTGCATGGACCCGTAACTGCTCTGGATTTTGCCCCTAGGGACTTTATCCCAGGAAAGTGTTTTTAGGATTGCAATGTTAAGATCCCAGTCATAACACCATATTAAAGTGTTCTCCAAAGATTTGTAGTATGAGGAGCTCGTCATGCAATAATATAAAAATGATCCCTGTAACATAATACTTTTTTATTCTTGTAAAAACATGTGCAAACATTGTATATGTTTATTAACCCATATGTTGCAAGGAGCCATTGAAAATCTTTCCTAACCAGACGTCCTGTTGCATCAGCCATAGTGTGGCCATTATCTCTTGGGAAGTGGGAGTGTTCCATGTAAATTTACAAAAACTAGGCTGCTATACAACGTAAACCAGATTTCAGCAATGCTGCTCATAGATAAACTGGCTTGAAGCCTGTTGTTTATTTTTGTGTATCTAATGGCTGTGCTGCTGCAACACCACAGTTTGTGATGTTAGGGCAATGTGGCTGGGAGGACACCCATTCTCGGAGTACGTACGTATGGCGGGGGACAAATGAGCAAGTTTGATTTAGATTTTTTTTATTGTGAAAAGAAAGGGTGCTTGAAAAAAGCGGTGGATGTTTGCCAGCAAGGTGGCTGTGGGTGAATCAAGCACAAATTAAACCATTAGGTAACTTCCTAACTTCCATTAGGTAACCACACTTCCCTGGGAGTAAGTACTGTTGGACACAATGGGACTTTTTCTGAATAGACATCTTAGAATCGCCTTGTTAGCCATGCAAGTACAGCAGGATTTGAAAAAAAATATGTGTTGGATCATCAGAACTTTATGCTCAGACACGAGTCAGACACGGCCCTACACTGACATGTGACTTGGCTGTGTTATGCAGCATGCATGGGATAACTAGTTATTTATTTAAAGCTTTTGTAGCCTTTCCCTCAGTAAGGCAAAGGGTAAGTGGTCTGCTGTCTGTCCTCCTCTTCATGGTGCTGTGGTTGTTTCTAGGGCATTATGAGACAGGAGAGACATATGTTTAAGTGAGAAGAGGTGGAGGCACTAAAGAGGCACTAAAGAGGTGGAGGTGACAGCGCTGTTCTTACCTTTGCTGATAACTGTTTTTGTTTTTTCAGTTGTTTTAGTGGGATGAGATAGTGATTGCTTCTGTTATCTTTGTGTTTGGTATGAGTAAGTTCTTGGCTGTATACCTTGTAGACAGAGGTGTACCTAGGCAAAATTTCACCCATGGCAAGGACTGAAATTTTGCCCCATCAAAACAGAAGGTATCCCAGGAGGACATCTAGTCCAACCCCCTGCTCGTAGCAGGAGAGATCTCTGCAAAGGACTAGACTGTTGCACTAATATATTTATGTGATTGTGTGTGTATCTATATATATAAAAGAGAAAGTCACTGACTGACTGATTCACTGACTCACTGACTGATTCAGCAACGCCCTGCCAAAACCGCTGGGCCTAGAAACATGAAATTTGGGGTGGGTATTCCTTCCGTGACGGAGGGGTGTACTAAGAACCAGTTTTCGGAAATTCCAATGGGAAGGGGGTGAGAAGGGGCGCAATACATTTTCCTCCCTATACTTTGCATTGAGAAATCAGTGACAGAGGGATGCTGTGCCCAAACCCCTGGACCTGGAAGCATGAAATTTGGGGAGGGTGTTCCTTCTGTCACATGAACACCCACCAAGACAACAGGTGGAGTTGCTGAACGATTTTCCACTTTTTTTTTCAAAACTCTTCTCTTTTATCCATATAGTCTGACCCTTAGGGGTTGAAGAAGTATTTCAATTCTGCCAATACTGAACACTGAAAATGTATCTCTTCACCAAGTACTGTCAATTAACTGTCCTGTTTCAAACAGTGGTCATCTATAGGCTTGCAGGCAAAAGATTTCCTGTGACCTACTTTCCTACCCTCTTTGGAACTGCAAACCATGCGCTTTAGAGGACAGGCAGGTTTATCCTTCAGTATTGAGAAACGAATTGCTCCATAGCTTGGAGAGAAATAATATACATACACTGAAATTATATATTTGGTGTAGCATATTTGTGGATAAATGATTTGCAGTGATTTCTCTACATGTACTACATCACTACATCACTTTTCAGTACAATTCAGTTTACATTCCAAGCATCAGTTTTCTTTTTTCTGTATGAGTTTCACAGTTCAGTTCATTTAGGAACTTGGAGGACTTATTGTTTTTCTTATGTTGCCATAGTTCAGCATAATGTGTCAGCGTAACTGTCTTAAATCTGCATGCATGATGTGCATGAAGTTTTCTAAGACAAAATTTTTCCTTTGACTTGCGGATATTTTACCTTTTAGGAGCTGACAATGCTTGTGAGAAAACGTCCTTTATGTTTCTGCGACAGGAATTGCCTGTAAGATTGGCAAACATAATGAAAGAAATAAGTTTGCTTCCAGACAACCTTCTGAAAACACCTTCAGTTCAGCTTGTTCAGAGTTGGTAAGTATTTGCTTTTTTAAAAAATGGAATATTTAGTGAGCGTATGTGGTGATTTGAATGACTCTTGGAAAGTTACTGTTGGTAGTAAACAAACTTGCACAATTAGAAAGTAGAACTGACTGAATGACCCAGAATAAATTCTTGTGCCTTATCACTGATTATCCAATAGTCTTACTCTTACTTCCAGTAAGTATATACTTAATTCCACACAGAAAAGACAGGCCTTTTCTTTCTCTTGGCCAAGAACGCTTCCCAAAATTCAAAATAAAACAAAAACCCAAACTCTAGAAGCTGTTAAACTTCCTAGGAATATAGAATTTGGGTTGTTTCATGCAAAATGCAGACTTTTTTGGCACAAAGTAAACTCTATCCCTAAGTTATTCTTTTTCTGAGTTCTGAAGTTCAGCCAGAGCAGAGTTTCTCAAAAGTTTGTCCTCCATTGTACCACTTTACATGGTCCACGTATTCATGGTCCACCAGTTACTTGTGGGTTGAGAGGTCAGATGCGTTGTGACAAACACCATTAAGAGGCACAGGGTGGACAGGATTGTTTTCTCAAAGACAGGAAAGCATGCTTTGGAGCTCTACCCATCTAGCTGAACATCCTACTGCTGTTTATTGTGTTGCATTCCTGATCTCACTGTTGGGTGGCAGGGGTCCAGAAATCCCATTATTACCACCAGATACCACCTCTAGTACCACTGGTGGTACTCATACCACTGGTTGAGAAACACTGAGCTAGAGCACTCTTTCAACAGGGGGGCATGCAATGTCATTTCTTCATGAAAAATCTTAGTTTTAAAATTTGTTGTGTGACCTTAATCTGCACACTTATTACATATTTGTAGGGAATATAATTTTAAATAGCTATTTGAAGTTGGATGACTAAGAGTACAATCCTAATCTCCACTTAGGCCAGCCTAAGCTCGGACATACTGTAAGTCCAGTGCTGACCTGGGGGTATCAAAAGTGCAGCTAGAAACTTCTGCCCACTCTTGGAAGGGGGATGTGATTAAGGTCAATGCACAGGCATACACTGACCGCTCCACACCATCGCAGAAAATTAGGCCAGGTGAGTTTGGCCGGCCTTAATTTCTTAGGATCGCACCCTAAGTCCTTTATTTAACAGCAGAAGTTATTTGTTGGTGAGATAAACTTGACCCTGGTTTTACCCATCGTTACTTTTCTACCTACTACCACGTTGGGCACATTTTCCCAAATCATTTATGGCTTTGGACCTGGGGTGAAGAGAACTTATGGACTGTGGGACAGTAAAGTGGATGAAAGTTTAGCTCCTCCCTATAGTCTACACATTAGGGTGTAAGTAGTTATCCTACCCCTGTTTAGATGTGAGCAGGGCAGGAAAAGTGAACAACAAACATAGTAGAAATTGAAAGCAGACTTTTTTACTTGCTAGAAAATTACTTTAGTGAGTTCAGCCTTATGCCCTACTATAGTTGCCGTAGTATTAAAAGGTTCATGATTTCAAACACAATAGATGTGCCCCTTGATTTCCATAAGGATTCCATTCCGGAACCTTCCATGGATAAAAAAAATTGTGGAAAGTGGAAAAATAGTGTTTGGAAAAAGCACTTCCATGTTCATTCTCTTCCACTTCTCCTAATGCAGCGTTTCTCAAAGTGGGGGTTGGGACCCCTTTGGGGGTCGCCTAGAGCTTTCCTGGGGGTCGCCTAAGACCCCTGGTGCAGGGGGCCAGGTCAGGCTTCCCAAACTTCTGGGGCTGACTGACAGCCTCAGGGCCCAATGCTATGCATGCCTACTCTGAAATAAATCCCATTATAGTCAGGGGGCCTTTACTCCCATGCAAATGTGGATAGGATTGCAGCCTCAGGGCCCAATCCTATGCATGCCTACTCTGAAATAAATCCCATTGTGTTCAATGCGCGCATAGAACACACATTTCATTTGTAACAATGAAAATACATCCTGCATATTGGATATTTACATTATGATTCATAACAGTAGCAAAATTCCAGTTATAAAGTAGCAACGAAAATAATTTTGTGGTTGGGGGTCCCCACAACATAAGGAACTTATAAAGGGGTCACGGCATTAGGAAGATTGAGAACCACTGTCCTAATGGAATAAGATTGTGCCTCAGTATCTGCAAGGATTTGATTCTGTGATTTGCTGATACCAAAACAAAAACAGTTAAAAAATAAAAGTGTGTCTCTTAATAATGTTTTAAAAACAGCTTTTCTTCCTGTTGTAGAAAATTAGAATGCCAAGGACAATTAGAATGCCAAGGACCTCTTGCCTTTGCCTGGCTCAGCTGAAAAATGGAGTGACTGCTTACATGACTGCATTTCTACAACAATAGAAAAGCAGTTTTTTAAAAAAACTGAATTGCAGTAGTCATTCATGTTGAGTCAAATCCGTGTATAAAAAAATCCACTTACAACAAAGTTGGACCTGTATGTTTGACAAAGTTCAATCATTCATAAATTGCATTTCAGGTATGTCCAAAGTCTACAGGAGATCCTTGATTTTAAAGATAAAAGTTCTGAAGATTCAGAAGCTGTTTCGCGGTAAGCAAACTTAGGCATTTTCATGCATTTGAATATATTTTACCTACACATTAATTTTACTCCTTTACATATCTATTTTATAGCATTTTTACTGTAGCCCAAGAATCTTCTTCTATACCCCTAAAGGGGTCAAAAGGGGTGCAACATATTTTTGTCCCTATACTTATCATTGAAGACTGACTGATCAACACCCAGTCCCAACCCTTGTACCTAGAAGTATGAAATTTGGGGAACATATTTCTTCTCTGCTGTAAGCACCCACTAAGAACTGATTTGGTGCCTGCTGCTTAGTGCTGCTTACTGGTTCCCAGTGCTTGGTGCCTGGCAGTGATGCTGGGTCCTCAGTAGGAATGGCTGGTAGTTCCCGCTGTCCACTGCCCTTCAGTGGTGCCTGGTAGGCATGTGTGCCTTTACCAGTAGCGCCCAGCATCCCTGGTATCCATGCCTTGGTGGTGTCTGGTGACCGGTAGGGATGCCGCTGCCCACTGTGCTCTGGTGCCACCAGCTGCAGTTTCCACGTGCCGTATCCTATGCTATTTTGGAGGATCTCTTGATTTCTCAAATGAATATTTTGAAGGGCATAAGGGTTTGAAGTGTGAAGTGGAGGAGTTAGGAAACCTACACTGCATGAGTATGCTTTCACTCATGGTAGTTTGGATGCAACCCGGAGTACATGTTTATGTTATTCTGAATTGCGTTTTGTATATCTGTTATCCACCTTGTTGACTGAATAGTCTTACTTCTTTTTGATTAACAGTATGCTTCACTTCAGTTTTACAGATACTGTGATAACAATCCGGAATCGTCACAATGATGTCATTCCTACCATGGCTCAGGGTGTGATCGAATATAAGGATCACTACGGTGTTGATCCAGTGACCAGTCAAAATGTGCAGTATTTTTTGGACCGCTTCTTCATGAGCCGCATTTCAATTAGAATGCTTCTGAATCAACACAGTAAGTACTTTTGTAAGCTAGGAAGATAACATTTATGTGTAGAGCACGTGAGGACAGAGTAGGCTAATAAAGTAAACTTTACTTTAATGTATTGGGACCTTTCTAGTTTGTACATTCCTTTGAATGTCTTTCAGGTCTGATTTTATTTTGACCTTATAAAAATTGCTTATGATGTATTTTGTGTTCTTCTGTTGGCAGCTATGTTGTTTGGGGGAAAAGTAAAAGTTAATCCAGCTCATCCAAAACACATTGGAAGCATTGATCCCAAGTGCAATGTTGTTGACGTTGTAAAAGGTAAATTCAAAGAGACCTAATAAAGAAGGAAAAAGATGTGATCACAAGTGGGTAGTGCATGTGGAAATGGTTGTTCTAACTTGTGAACAAAGCTTTAACAAAAATGTACCAGGCAGCTCAAGTTTTATATAATGAGAATCTGAATTATATGACCTGTAGGAAACTTTCAGAATGCCATGAATGGTAGCATTATTTACTTTACAGTTATTGCTTTGTATATATATTTTGTCTAGTTAAAGGATGAGAAGAGTTCTGAAGACCAACCTTTTGCCTGCTGGAAATCTAAACAATCCTTCTGTCTTCTGAGATTTTACCAGGCATTTTCCACACATTTTCCAACCTGTTGAGTAGGATTATACTTTAGTAGGATTATGTGCAAGTGGAACAAAGCTTGTGCAAGGGATCTTTCATTCTTTTTACTCCTAAAGAAAGGAGAAAACCTTGGAGGTTAAACAGAGATGCCTTGCATGAACCATCTAATTGTAGTGTGAGCAGGAAATCCCCAGAAGCTTTCATACTCCATCCAAGGCTAGCCCCCAAATCCAGAGTAACTACAGGAGCATGTTAAGAGACTTTACGTGAACCATGGTTAATGCACCACCTAGTGAAAACCTATGGGAAATTCATATTGGAATCCAGAGTAAGTTGTTCTTACACCGGAGCAAGGACACCCCGTAGTTACTCTGGATTTTGCCCTATGTCTGAATTTCTGGACTCTTAGAAGTGGCCTGGGAAGGGACGGAGAACTGCAGTAGGAAAGGAGGAGGGAGAAACATATTTTGTTTGAACACCATTCCAGTACCAGAAGTTTGGACCTATCATAGAGTTGGAAGGGACCTAGTAGTTCATCTAGTCCAACCCCGTGCCTAATTCACCCCTTCTTACCATAGGCATTAGAACTTGCTTTTTAAAAGAATGAAAAATAAAATCTAGAATCAATGCTTTGTGCTTTCCTTGCACTGACATGAAACCATAGCATATGTAACAGCCTTGGCTATATTAGTACTGGTAATTTAAAATGTTCTTACAGGAAAAATATGCATGATAAATGTAAGCTGTAGACCTCAGTTTTATTCTTGAGCAGAACAACTGTTCAAAAAATGGTATCAGCAATTTGAATAAGGCAGCAAGTGTTTCCTTTAGACAGTATTTGTTGTTTCTTTGATTCCTGCAGATGGCTATGAAAATGCAAAGAGCCTTTGTGACTTATATTACATGGACTCTCCAGAACTTATACTTGATGAACAGAATGGTAAGAAGAATAACACTCTGAAGAAAATCACAAGTTCTTAATAGGACCCTAACAGGAGTTTAAATCTCTCCAGTTTTTGTATTGGACTAACCTGTGTCCAAAATCAATTTGTTGTCTCAATATAAGGTGATTGAATAAGGCAGTATTGTCACTGGTACAATAAATCCATGCTTTCTTGGGAGTAACGCAAGAGCCACTTCACATGTTAAACAGCAGTTCTAACCTGTTGGAGCTGTGCATTCTGAGCAAGTCGGTGCTCATTTCTTGCCTATCTGTTAGAAGCTGTTTCCAATAGCACTGTTTGGTACAGTGGTTGATTTCAGGGGAACTTCCCATTTTATCTGAGATATTGCTGGACTCTCGTGTGGGTGGCGCAAGCGGTTAAGACGCTGTGCCTGTTAACCAGCAGGCCAGGGTTCGAGACCCGGGTCGACCCCACAAGACAGGGTGAGCTCCTGTCCTTAGCCCAGCTCTGCAACGCCAGCTGGATCCAATCATATTGGCTCTGCCTTTCCATTGGACTAATTCAGTGGCGTGGAGAGGGGGGATCGCTGCTTGGGTAACAGCCTATCCGCCATAACAATCCAACCCAGGCTTTCGTGCTTTGCATGCAGCGCATGCAGCGCCAAGCGCGATACCATAGTCTTTCCAGACTGATGGAGGCCTGCTGCTGGACTCTCAATGTTTTTCTTTTGGTCAGTATAATCTAAGATTATTATATTATTCCATGGAGCTGTTCTCCATGGAATGGCTTCTGTTTATTTAGGTTGGAGCCATTAATGTGAAATATACCATTGCATCTTTCAGGCATTATATATGATGTGGGAAGAATTTCACTTTCTCCCAGAAATTCACTTTGCCCTTTCTGTTCCTTTCTACTTCTCCCCACCCCCTACCCACCCTGGCCAGTCCTGCATTGTCAGCACCATGCTATTTTCACCATAGAAACATATGAGCCTGGAGTAGCTGTAGCTCTTTGCAAGTGTTTGCACAGTGGAGTAAATGTGTGCCTCACCAATGGCAGGATTCAGTGTAGTGGTAAGAAATTGCTTAAAAATAAACTGGACTTTAGACTTCAATTACACCTCCCAGAATGTAGGTTTTGAGTAAGTTTTAGGCTACAATCCAGAGTAACTACAGGACCTTTTACACCAACATAGTTACAGTGCCTTCTATAGGAAACCTATGGGAAATTCATAGAGCAATCCAGAGTAAGTGCCTGTTACGTCTTCCCATAGTTACTCTGGATTGTAGGGTTAATCTAGTATATCATAGCTGTGATTGTTTATATAAACTAGGATCCAGATAAGCATGCAGCCAGTTCCTCTTACCTAATTCAGGCCAGGTCTTGCCTGCATCCTCACTTCTGGAAATTTTGAAACTTTGAGAAGTTTCAAAATCAGTTTGTGATGTGGCAGTAGTGAGGTGTCTGTTGTTTAAAAAGTTAAATTAAGAGGTCCTATTGGCCTGGAATAAAAGGCTTGCGTAAATTACCTACTTGAATCTCAAATTCATAATACCCTAAAAAAACCAGCCTGTTGAATGATACTCAGATGTTGCCAATATAGCATCTGTTGAAATTTAGCTGATAGTTTTATTCACTTTTTTTTCTAGTGAAATCCCCAGATCAGCCCATGCAGGTGGTGTATGTACCATCCCATCTCTACTACATGGTTTTTGAACTCTTTAAGGTTGGTATGGTGGGAAAGAAACCTTTTTGTGTTGCATATTCTGTTTCTGTATTGTTCTATTCAGTGTATGAATAGAGACCTGGTAGTTTCTCACACTTGAAGCATTAAGAAGCTAACAGAAAAAGAAGTTTATGAATTGCCTGAAAATGACGGGAATAATTTGTCCCTTCAAAGGGAATCTCCATGGACATTCTTCTGAGCAAGTCCAGATGAATGTTCATGGAGATTGCCGCCATTCCTGGTAACGTGAGACCCTCTGGCACCTCAGCTTGGAGGTGCAGCTCTGCTGTTATCTAGGCTTCTTGTGAATTGAATAGCATACAGGAGCTTGGAGACAAGGGACTGCTGGTTACACCTATGTGACACATATGCAGCTTTCATGCTCTGGTGATAATTAGATGCAGTGCATTGCTCATGCACAGAATAATATGTCCAATTGAGCCCAACAGGAGTGTGGTGTAGGGCTCAATAGAATGCCCATAGAGATCACAGGCATGTACATGGAGGATTATTTGTATGCTACACTTTTATCCAGTCCTTTCTCCAAGGAGTTGACAGCATAAGGTGGTTCTTTATTTTATTCTTTCAACAACCTCTTTTGAGTGGATGAAGCTAATTGCGAATGGCCCAGGATCACCTAGTTAGCTTCGTGACTGAGCAGGGTATGACCCTGGGTCTAGTTTAATACATAACCACTTTATCACTGGTCGCTAGGGTTGTGACCTAGGTTAAACAAAAGCAATATCACATTACTGAACAAATGTTTTATTTTTAGAAGGAGAGACAACAAACAACTTTTGTTGGGCTATTTCAGTTCCAGAATTGCGGAAGTGAGAATTCCTCAGCAGTTGCTCTCGTTCTGGGAATGCAGTATATACAGGATTTACTTGAATTTACTGTTTATAATCAAAATACTGCATTTATTCAGATTTAATTTAGAATTGAATCTAATGTACACCCTGATTTTTAGAGACTGAATTTGACTGAAAAAGGTGAGCATTATATTCAAGTAAATACATTACTTTTTAAAATATTCAGAATTTAAAGCAGAAATGAACGTCAGTGGTAAAGCAGGAAATAATTAACAAATCAAATTTATTATTAAGCAGATTTCAAAACTTTAGTCTAAATTGTGAAGACACGTGAGATCTACAGTGTTAAGTAGAGCTTACACTAAGTGTGCATGCAATTGCAGGCTCAAACTATTAAATCAAGGGCTGTCAGAATAGTGTTTGATTGACCTTGATTTTTGGCTTCTTAGAATGCAATGAGGGCTACCATGGAACACCACGCTGATCGAGGTATATACCCTCCAATTCGTGTTCATGTCACACTGGGTAATGAGGATTTAACTGTGAAGGTAAACCTTGTTGACTGTTATTTAATTTTCTTTATTGCTGGCAGATAGACTTCACTATCATATCATATATGTTTGGTGGATCTGGTTACTTATTGATGATCCACTTGAAATTCTAGGTCATAAAGGTTAAAAGTGGAAATATAATGTCACCCCATTTTGCTTTGCCAATTCTGTTTTGATTCATGCAAAGCAACATTCATTCAGGAAAATATAGGTACTTATTTTCCCCTTGCTTAGAACCCAATGGATGCTGTCACTCAATTTGTATTGTTTTGTATTGGCTATGCCAGTTCCTGTTGTTGTTGACCAGATCTGAAAGGTGCACCAGGTTCCACATCCTACTAGTTATAGAACATATTCTTGATAAAGATCCATTAAGAGTCCTTAATGTACTCTCCGATCACATGTATCGCAAGGTATGGTTTGGAAGTCAGTGTGTAAGGGACAAATTGCATATGCTTGGAACTAACTTTAATTGGACAAATACATATTGTGTCTTAATGATTTTTTCATATTCTAGATGTGTGATCGCGGTGGTGGTGTCCCTTTGAGGAAAATAGACCGTTTATTTAACTACATGTATTCAACTGCGCCACGTCCCCGTGTTGAGACATCACGAGCGACACCACTGGTGTGTGAACTGTGTTTGTTGAAACACTTTATCAACTAAAAATGGAATAGGGTTTTAAAAAATTTCTAATAATTTTACACATCAGTAGAATCACTGTTTTGTAAATAATAAGAATTTAATTACAAATTACTCTTAGGGCCAAGTAATTTATTACCGAGGCTGGAATCTGTAGTTCCACATTTTGCACATGAACATTATTTGCTATGTGCAGAGCCTTCCAGGAGGCACATTAGGCTTCCTCGGAGTTTGTTCCATTTGCAGCCTTTCCAGGCAACACTGAACAGTGGGCATCCCTACTGGGTACCTGTGGGCAGGGACCAGCAACAGCATCTTGCTTATAACAGCTTCCCTTTCCCAACTATCTTTTCTAATATCAGCAATCTGGAATGCCACTAAAATATATGAAATACATCTATGTAACCACATTCATTTTTGGCATTCTTTGACACGTTGGAGCTGTTCAACTTAGGCTGCAATCCTTAACACACTTTCCTGGCAGTAAGTTCCATTAAATATAATGGCACTTACCTCCTAATAGACAGCCTCAGGATTACACCCTTACTGTACTTGTTCCCTTAGCCAGTCTATCCATGTGAGCAGTGCGATATCAAATGGATGGCTGCCTACAGATCACTCTTACGTTTCTAATAATATCTTCTTGTAATTGGATACAAAATACCTAATCATGGAAGAGGATCAATCTTCCATGAATTACCTTCCCAGATACTTTTTCTGCTCATATAATGACACTAGTATGAGCAGTTGACATGCAGGGATTAACTGACTGTATTAAGAAGAGATCTGCTGGATCAAGGCCAGGACGTCTTAGCACCTATAGGGTTAATACCAGCACTCTCTTGCAATTTGATCACAGAAGTAAAATGAATGTTGCATCAAGAGTCAGTGGTAAGTATACTGAGAACAGTAGAACTTGGAAACAAAACTTGGGTATGGGGTAGAAGAGAGGTGTTCTCTGAATTCTTTTATCAAATATCTATGAACAGAAAATTTGGAAGTACTGTGAGGATAGCTGCATGGAGTCAGATCTGCAGATAAGTAGGCTCCACAAGTTCGCTCGTATATGTAAAATGAGTGGTGGCACTACGGGTGAATGAATATCACTATGGCTCTGCTGTAAGGCAGAATTCTAAGAGCAATTGTAGAAGCAAAAGACAGCAGACCTGTTGCAACATCCCATGTGAGCTGAGTAGGAAACCATTGGCACAGATGAGAAAAAGTAGTAAACTATTGTGTGTTTGATCCTTTTTCACTGTAAAAGGATTCAGTTGTCTTTTCTGAGTGTCTGGCAGCAGTTTTGCTTTTCTGTGCACGTAGGAAGTATTGAATTCTTACCTGTTTGCCAGATTTTTTAGTTCATTCAAATGTATCTTTTGACAGGCTGGATTTGGTTATGGTTTACCTATATCTCGTCTCTACGCACAGTACTTCCAAGGAGATCTGAAGCTATATTCTTTAGAGGGTTATGGTACAGATGCTGTTATCTTCATTAAGGTATGTAGCTTTCTCTCTCCCTCTCTATTTTAACAGATCTTTCCATTTCAAAGATAGCATCTAGTAGCAAGTTATATTCACACTACTCTCTCTCTCTTTCTCTTCTCCACCACATCCCAGGCTTTATCAACGGAATCTATTGAAAGACTGCCTGTGTATAACAAATCAGCTTGGAGACATTACACAGCAAATCACGAAGCGGATGACTGGTGTGTCCCAAGTAGTGAACCGAAGGACATGACGACATTCCGCAGTATATAGCAATATGGGCCATTTGGGGCCTTAGTACCAGATTATGTCAGGACTACATCAGTGTAGCTTATTCCAGTACAGGTCTCATATTTTGTATGATGGGAACATACGTAGCCACTAAAAGAATTGGATTACCACTTATCTTTTCTATTAGTTATATTCATTTTTAAAAAGCAAACACTTTTAAATTACAATTTTTTTCCAATCTTTTCCTCTCAAATTGCTTCAGCATGTTAAGCTTGGGCACAAGTTCTAGGTTGGCTTTAAAGAGACCAGTGCCCAGCTTGTTAAAATACTGTTGAAATTAACTACCCCACTTTCTAAAGAAGCATTCAGGGAACGTAGTAAATAAACTTCTTTATAAATCTCTTCTGGTAAGCAGTTGCGCTTCCACCGCACTTCCTGCTCAAGAATTCTAGAAGTGCTTTGCAATGTGAAAAAAGCTAAATAAATTATCACATGTGTTTGTTTTGTTTTTAAAATATTTCTTGGCATCAAACAATTAAGTACAAACCATAATTAAAACAACTCTTTAGGTTCTGATATATTTTGTGTTTAAGCAAGCTGAAACTGAGTCTGAATTCCAGGCAGAGAGTTACCTATATATTCTGAAAGCATTTGAAAGCTGGTTCACGTCCTGTCTTTATTTGACCTGGATAATTTAATCAGGTACTGTACAGGATATCTTTAGATAACTTAAAAAAAACTAAATTCATTTGACGTTTTACAGATAAATATTTGCTATTATTCAGTGCAGTTAATCATTTCATAGTTAAGACTTGACTATTAGCAGCTACAACTGCAAGAACCATGAGTACAATTCAAACACAAATGGTAAGTTGTTCTCAGTTGGAGAGTTCAGCAGGTCTTTCTCTTAAACTGACATTGAAAACTTTGAATTGTGCTATCACTTTGAGGTCAATCCTTGATGGTGACCTTGCAGCTCAAAGTGCCATTAACATTTCCACTGCTTTGCAAAGTACAGCGGCCAAGGGAAAATCTGTGTCACTGCGATCTTGTCAAGATTAGCTGATGTGTTTCTGTGGTGAGATTTGAGTTATTGGCACGGCAGCTTAGGGATTCTCAGCATAAGCTAAACCAGTACAGTAAGCTTTTAGAGAGTGGATAAGCAGTTTAGTTATACACACTGTACTTCTGGAAACAATTCCTTCTTCTTTTAAGATAGCACATGCAAATAGTTGAGAACGCCTAGTCTCTAGTTAACTGAAAAGAAACTAGAGCAGCAATTGAATGCGGTAAAGTTCTTCAGATGTTTCATATTGACTTGGCCCATTAGTTTGGTGCCCATTTGCCCCTTGGAATCTACGGAGGTTGGTTTCAGGACTCCCTGCAGGTATCAAAATCCATGGATGCTCAAGTCCTGAGGTAAGGTGGGGTAGGGTCAGGGTGCTGGAGTGCCTTACTGTGAGCCTCTGGAGGCCATGGAGGGACCAGAACTCACTCCATTGGCTTCTTCATGGCTTAACACCTCTCTGGCTTCCGTCTGCAACTTTTGGTTTGCTATCGGGGGTGTTCTGAAGCATAGGATGGCCAAAGAAGTGGGATGTGGGCCTCCAGAATGCCACCAGGATGCAACTGGCAATCACTTGGGTTGCTTTCATGGAGTCATGAAGTTTTTTAAAAGTCCTTTAAAAATATTTTCAATCCACGGTGGTTCAAAATCATGAAAGCCAACACCATAGCTGCAAGGAGTCCAGTGTACTTTTATGTCATACCCATCTTCTAGACAAGCATGACCAACATGGTTAATCTTAGGTTAAGCTGAAGTAGCATAAAGTCCATTCCATTGAGTTTTGGTTCCAGGTAAATTTTAGTGAAGTTTTGCTTCAAACACTATCTTTGTTTCTGTTACGCTGGAATTACCTTAATTATGTTAGAGTGCAGTATTTTCCCCAGCACTCCCATAAAAGCAGCATTTTTCCCCTAAACCTTTTCCCATCATGCTAATGGGGTCATCCTCACTTTTGTTCCTCTCCCCATGAACACCTATCACAAGAAAGCAGTAATCCTGAGTGCAGTGGGCCTTCTGACATGTGAAAAGAGTGGTGTTGCACATGTCACATACTAAAGAATAGTATTTCATCATAACGTTCTACTCACAGGCAGTTGTAGTATTAGTATACCTAGAACTAATGATTGAAATGCCATAATGCAAGTGTGGGACAGTATTACTCAATGACACAATCTAATCATCTTCTCCTGGCTGTCTGAATACATTTCCAGCGACATTCAGGACACGATTCTAACCAATTTAGGCCAGCATAACTCACCCATCGACCTGTTCCCACAGTGGTGTAGGGAGGCCAGCACATGTTGTGCCCTGGTACCTTCTGGCACTTTTGCAACACCCCCACACTAGCGCAGACCTTGTGATAGCCAAATGGGTAAGGATCAGAGATGGGATTCAAAGAAATTAACAAGCGGTTCTCTGCCCATCTGGCAGCCACTTTTAAATGGCTACTTTTAAACTTTTATGTCCTATCTCTCATTAACAACCAGTTCTATAGAGTAGGTGCGAACCTGTTGGAGACCACCACTGGTTAGGATTGCTCTGTCGGGGTCTTATTGTGAACCATTCTTGATCATGTACATGCTCCTCACCAACCCAGCCTTCTCAGGCCAGTTTATTCCTGTGAAATTCTTAGTCCGGGTTCTTCAGGACAGCAGCAGTTGGTAACGCTGCTGCCCATGTGGTGATGGATTGGAGTCATGGATGATGTGACATTGGGGAAAGCTGGCTGACCTTTTGCAGGAGTCTTTTATCAGATTTTCCAGGCTCAACCTCCACAGATGCAAAAACAGTATTAAGCACTTTGCAGTAACGGATTTCTATTTACAGTGAAAGAGGCCTATTGAGATCCTACTGCTTAGGAATGAGATTCATTGACAAACTATGGCAGTACCAAATGATATAGTGGTGGGATAGGGATAGCAGAATGTTCTGCTGGCTGATGGAACAAATTAGTTTTTTAAAAAAACTTACCTGTTTCTCATCAGTAATAAAGCCACATGGAATCAGGTAAAAGACCAGGCTAAGGATCTCCTTTTTCCAGCTACCAGTTGCTGAAAGTAATTTTCAGTATTTGTCAGCCTGACTTGATTCTAGCCCATTTTTTTAAAACAAAAACATCTTTGGGAATAAAACCCCTGCCATGAGACAATAATTCAGGGTATTAAGTTTAGCATAAGAAATGTAATACCAAGACCCAGATGTGTAGTACCTGCTCGCCATTCACCTGGACTTTTGTGTGGAGATTTTGGCGGGGGGGGGGGGGGGCGTTGGAGATGGTGGTGGTAGAATGAGACAGGAATTGTTAAACTGTATCCTTGAATGAAAACAGAATTGTTACAGCCATCCGCACAAGCAGGGCTACACTAGGTTTCTAGATCAGTAACAGGAACTGTGTAGCAGCTCTCTACTGTACAACAGATGATTTTGGAACTTGCTGCTGCTTATGAAAATTGATACCAAAAGTCATGTGGAAGTTTGCACATTTTTCTGGTTGGATCGCACCTATGGCTGTGTTCTTGCTTGATTGACTTTAGGATTAGACAGAACCAGAATGTTGGTGGGAATAAGTGTTTAATCAATAAGTATTACTGTTTTTAAACTTGATTCTCATTAACCTAATGTTTCAGAAAAGATTGAATTATGATGAGCCTTTCATGAGTATTGTTCACTACTGCTAGTCTTAGTTTAAAAATAATTTTGCTTGCAGATGGGAATTATATTGAAACTTGGCTCCAAACAGACATTTTGTATTTAATTTTTTTTAAATCTTGTACTGTGAACATTTTGGCTTGCAAGAAAATGGCTTGCAGTGATTTTTGTAAGAATCAATAAAGTGTAAGCTTTTTATACAAAAAGAAAATTAAGTCTTCAGCTTCTTCATTGTATTGGTAATGCTGCTGTTCCACTTCTGTACTATCACTACTTAAAGTGTTTACAATACAATACGTAGCTGTGTTATATTTGGAATAAGCCAGAATTCATTGATACAGTCACATCCTGTAGTACACCATTTTAAGACTTTCCAATTTGTCCTAATAAAGAATTATTCTTTTCTAATAGCATAAGAAAGGAATTTGGGCACAGTTGTGGCAACCTATTTAAAAAGTGCACCTTTCTGGCTCTGAATCTCCAGTCAGCACACATCTCACAAAAGGGTTCCATGAACCCTTACCATTTTGCTGCCTACAACAAATCAAACCCTGGCAGCAAAGATATGAAATGAGAGTCAAGGTTGAGCTGTGTTTGGGCCTGCCTTTTGCAAGATTGTGTTCTTTATTCGTTAAAACATTTCAGTAGATGGTCAACAGATAAATATGACTGTTTACACCTGAATGTCAACACAAGGCTCTGCCCACTAGCAGATTCAAGCTTTGTAATGTTTGCAAGCCCTTGCTTGGATGGTAGGATCTTGAAAGAGGCTTCTTTGTGTTAACATTTTAATTTTTCCCTGAAGCCATTCGTTGAATGAGGGCCCAATTCGGAGCCCTGCACACCTGCTTACAACTTGCATGCACTATCAAAATGTGCCATAAGGCATGTTTGAAATCCCTTAGTGACCCAGAGGTAGGCCAGCTCCAGCACTGGCCTGCTTTCTGCATCCAGTACTGCTAAATGGTGAAGAGGTATGTGGGGGGCTTGGAGAAGGTGGAGGGTGGCATTCCAGAGCAGGAGATGATGAGGAAAGAGGATGGTAAGGAAGCATAGGGGAGGAGTCTTTGCCCGACATGGGACTCCTGATTCTGTACCAGAATAGCTACAAAATTGAGTAGCCCCACTGGGCATTTTTTTACTTGGAGGAAGGGGAAAGGGTCCCCTTCTCCTGAGAAGAGGTAGTATCTGCTGTCTGTGGTGTCAGGATGTCACAGCAGTCACATAAGGCAATCAGGATTTGGATGCAAGGCAACTAAGAACTCCCTAATTAGAAGGCCCTTGAAAATCTTCTCAATTTTCAACATGAGTACAGTGGCGCTTCACGTAACAAATTTAATCCGTTCAGGAGGCATGTTTGTTATGTGAAACATTCTTTTCGTGAAGCGGATTTTCCCAAAGGAAATCATGGAAACTCAGATGTTTGGTTCCACAACCCAAAAAATATTCATATAAAAATATTAACTGTATGTAAAAATGAACACTGGAAAACACTAGAATTGACAAACATGCATTCAATGTGCATGATCCAATGTTTAGGCTGCAATCTTAACGGCACAATCCTAAAGACACTTAGGAGGCTGCAATCCTTAAGACACTTTCCTGGGAGTAAGACCTATTGAACACAACCGGACTTACTTCTGAGTAGGCATGGTTAAGAAATAGCAATCCTACTTTCCTGGGAGTAAGACCTGTTGAACACAATGGGGCTTACTTCTGAGTAGGCATAGTTAGGAATCTGCAATTCTCGACACTTTCCTGGGAGTAAGCCCCATTGGAGGACTGGGGGTCTTCTAGGGGGTTGGGAGGGTGTTTGGAGACAGTGGGGAGGAGATACAGGCAGCTGGGAGTAGTGGCTGCCACTTTAAAAGCCTGGCTCCCTGCAGAGCTGGCTGGAGGGAGGAGCTTCCCCTCTTGCTCTCCAGCCTCTTCAAAAGCTCCGCAGAGAGCCTGGGGTTGGAATGCAGGCTTTTAAAATGGCAGCCACTATTTACAGTTGCCTATATCCCCACTGTCCCCAAACACCCTCCCACATCCCCAGAAGACCCCCCAAGCACCTTCTCACCCACCCCAGAGGAACGGACCTAACTTACCTGACCTGGTCATTCAGGTAACAAGTGCAGGCTGGCAGCAAACTTTAAAGAGCTGCCAGCTGGCCTTCATTACTCAAATCAGCTTTGCTACTCAAGTCTTCTTTACCTGGGGAACAGTATGTTCTTTACCTGGAACATACTTTACCCAGGGCATTCGTTACCCAAGGTACCACTGTACTATGTTTTGGATTCTCCTCACATATTAGCAGCAGGTTGGCCTAAACTTAGCATGTAGGTCAATAAGCTTCTACACATTCACTCAAAGCAGCAGCTGGAAAGAAGCATCATCCATTTCAGAATTATTTCTAGATGATTATTATTCAATTAAACCAATACTATTAAGACCACTGTAAGGCTTGAAAAGATTCAAAATTAGTATCCTTGCAATGCATACACATTTAATTTTCTCCCAGAAAACTGGCAGTTGTCAATGTTTTCTTACGTGTATGGAAAATATCAATTGAAAATGCTATCATTTTACAGAAACAACTAATTCATCTAATGTATACAGGGCATGGCAGAAATACCTCCCATATTTTAAAAGCTCACTTATGTGTTGCTAATGAAGCTGTGCAAGTGCCAATGAGATCTTTATGTAGCCAATGAGTTCCCACTTTTCTTACACATACTCACACCAAGGCATATGGTTTGGACCACTGCACAGTGTGCTTTTGCTGCAGAAATGTTTTTGAAGAATGGTGAATCTGTAATTGCAATTCAGAGAACTTTTCAAACTCATTACGTTAGGTCAGAATGCTGTCCCAGATAGAAAAACTATATGGGTGGCAAATTTCAGAGCCACGGGTTCAGCACTCTGGGGTTACTTGAAAGCAGACATCTACAAATGTCTAGATACCACTGACGAATTAAGGGAAATATCTACAACGGTGTATAGTGAAGAGAGGCCAACATTTGGAGGATATATTTTTAAAATCAAATGAATAAAAACTGTAACCCTTTATTTAAAACAGGGAAATTAATTTTAATAAACATTTTTAAACCTTTTTTTAACCCTCTGTAAGTTGAAGCTGGCCTGAAATTTTGTTCTCGCTCCCTCTCCATACCAAGGTGGCCAAGAGGACTGTCCCTCCTAGTACCTTCCTATCTCTATGTGCTGTTCGAAACCCCCCTAGTCAGTTTTCCTGCTGCCTGTGTGGAGTGCAGTAGTGACCCCCCTGGACTCACAGGTCAACTTTGCCTGAACTCAATACTTTGTGGAACTCTATAGGTTTGTACAGGGTGGCCTCTCAGGCCAGCTTCGCCTGACTGCACCGGACAAATTTCAGTATTTTTTGTTTACTTGTTTAAGGTTAATAAATGAGGTTTCTTGAATCAGATTTCAAATATTCTCTCTTTAAAGGTCACTGATCACTTTAAGAGTGTTAGAATTGAGTTAATTAGGTTCTAATGACAGTTTTCTAACCGGCCTTTGGGAGACATAGGACTTTTCTTTAAAATGTGGGAGGTATTACTGCTTCACTCTGGATAAGATAATCTATGACAAGAATACTAAATATTCCAAAGGCTGCAATCCAGAGCAAATTCAGCCTGCTCTGACCTAACTGCACTCTCCTAACTATTCTGTATCCAGAGCAGAAAGTTATGCTGAATCCAGAGAGTCAGGAAGCCTGGGCTGCCCTAACTGCTCCAGAGCATGCTAAGTAATTGACACAAGGGGAAGACTTGCTCCTGAGGAGACACCCCTCAGATCACACTGAGCAAGGAACAGCTGTGGTGCCTACAGTGGTGACATGACTCTGCACATCCCCTGGTGCGGAAGTCTGTGCGTCATCCCTGGGATGCGTGCCCCCCCTACCTGGACTGCACAGTCACCAAAGTTGGCGCCTGCGCAGTTGTTTCTGAAGCCAACTGGCTTCAGAAAGAGTACTGCGCAGGCACCATCTCTGACACCTGCGCAGTACTTTTCTGAAGGCTTTTGACTTCGGGGGAGACTGTGCAGGCGTCAGAGTTGGTGCCTGTGCAGTACTCTTTCTGAAGCCATTCGGCTGCCGCTCCGCCTCCTGAGTGAGGCCGAATGGCTGTGCAGAGGCGCGGACTTTCTCTGCTCTAAGGAAGTCTCCTCTGAAGCTGTTCGGCATGCTCAGTGTGTTTCTGCGCAGTGCACCTCAGATGGCCGTTCAGGCCAGCTCCTCAGACAAGTGGCAGCTTCTGGCTGATTCTCTGCCTTGGAGCAGGCCTGAATGGGTGTGCTGACGCCCGGGGCCTGCCAAAGGACAGTCAAACTCCTCCGGCACATCACCCCATACGGAGCGCATCTCCAATGCAGCCCACACCAGCCGCACCAGTCTGGTGACGCCACTGGGTGCCTGCCTTATAAGGAGTCCCTGATGAGATGCCAGTACATTCTACAGTGAATACAAGGGGCTTCTTGGAGTGGCCTGCTGTATCCTGAGGTTTGTGGGCAGCCATAGTTTGTTCCATATCCTGAGGTTGAGAGGCAGGGGTTGCAGCTAGGCTGGCCAAGAACTCAGATTTTTGGTCAGCACTGCCATTCTTACTCGGGCCTTATCATGGACCCCTATGGGTCTACTCATTACTATACCTGCTCCTGAGGTGGTATAACTCTGAGGGCTGGAAGAGGGCATTTCTGCCTTGGAAACAGGCTCTGGATACAGAGTAACTGCTCTGCCCTAGGCAATGCTAAACATGCCCTCAACTTGCCTCTCCTGAGCTGCTTAGGCTGCCCCAGTTAGGGCAGAGCAGGTCCACCTCTCTTAGGGCACCCTATCTTGCCTTGCTCTGCCCTAAGCCTCCTTCAGAGTAACTGGGCTGGAGCATCTTGCAGTTGCTCCAACCTAGTGTTAGATAGGGCAACCTAAGGGCTCTTATGTGGACAGATTAGTTGCTCTGGATTGGGCTGAAAGTCAACTTTTTGAATGAAATTTATTCTGCTTTTCAGAAGTGTCACTCTGTGTTTTTTTTTTTACTACAGATCTTGGCATTACCCACTAGCAGATGGCAACTGTGCTTTACACTATTCTGGAAAATAAATTCAACTCATAAAAACAAAGAGGTTTTACAATCTCCTGTGTATTTATACACACAAAGCAGAATCCCAGTGCTTCAATGATGCTTTTTGTGGCTATTCCCATTGTAGTAGTAATTTCAAGCTTAGAAGACCAACGGCGTTTAAAAATTAGCAAAAATATAAATTTTGGTCCTCATGTCAGAATCTGATATTACATATTACAATCTGATCTTACTCATCACATGAACTATAAAACTGTATTACATACAAAAGTGTATAAAACTGATCTATAAACTTTGAAATCCTGCTCCACCGTACACGACAAATTAGAAACATATTGCTATCTTATTTCAGAAATAAGATCCAATTCACAAATTATATTACTACAGTTAAGTTTTGAACTTAGATTGTATTCTGGAAAATATCAGGATTTTAAACACTTCATTAAATTTGAAATATGATTTAAATTAATTTTCTATTTTTTAAATTTAATTTTTCTCTATACAACACTAGTGTCAAGAAACTATCTCCAACAAAATGTAATAATGACCTGAAATCTCTGTACTAGATATCACCCAACATTACACTGCAATCTGTGTCACATTCTATTTTGGATAAACTGTATATGCACTTTGAATGCATGCTTTATGGAGTTAGAATAGCCAAATACATATATACATATTACTGAGAATGAAGTTAATTTACTATTCATTAGTACAAGTATTAACCTACATATAAAAAGTGGAAAATATTTCATTTAATGAATCCTTTAAATGGAGAAGGATTATGGAAACTGGAGGCAAAAACCTATAATGTAAAAGTAGTGTTTCCTCCTTCCCCCACCCATAATTATACAGTAATATACAATTGTTACATTTCTTCAGCTAAAGTCTGTAGTGAAATAAAGATTATGAAGCATTACACTGGTACAGTTCTATTTTAGCCCTTGACAGTATACCAGTGTATTTGGCATCTTAAATTGTGTTAGCAGCTTGATTCCACAGTAGCAACCACTCTGCCACCTTTCCGAACATTCTCTTTTTTCTGAAACTTTTCTTTTTGCCTCTCCAGTTTTTCTTGTGCTTTTTTAATATCTTTAATTTTCTTTTTTATTGTTGATCGGTCGTTTTGACTGGATACTCCCAGTGCCTGTGAAAAAACATATTATATCAAATTCTAGAAAGGTAATAAACAAAAAGAACATGCAACATATTTGATGAATACATATACAGTGGTACCTCACTTAACAAGCGCCCCGCTTAACAAGCATTTCACATAACAAGCTAAAATTTCCAAATCTTGCTTCACACAACAAGTTCCACTTCACTTAACAAGCAAGTGTGCTATGGGTACGTGTGCTATGCAGCCCTGACGTGCCGCATGGAGGCTCTTTAAAAGGGCTGCTGGCAAGCACTGCTGCCTCCAACTGCCCCCAACTTGGGTGCAGTTGTCTGGGGGTGCCAGAGGCAGCTGCCCTTAACTGCCCCCACTGACCACCTTGAACCTCCAGCAGCAGCCCAGGTAAGCCTCCCAGGAAAGTGTCTTTGATTGCAGCCATGTCTACCCAGAAGTGAGCCCCACTGTGTTAAATGGGGCTTACTCCCAGGAAAGTGTCTTTAGGATTGCAGCCTAAGGAGACTTCATAGGATCATGCACATTGAATGCATGTTTTGAATTCAATTACAGTGTTTTGTCATCATTTTTACATCCAGTTAATATTTTTATATGAATATTTTGGAGTTGTGGAACCAATTGCCTGTGTTTCCACTATTTCCTATGGGAAAATCTGCTTCACTTAAAGAGCATGGCTCCAGAACGAATTAAGCTCTTTATGTGAGGCACCACTGTATGTGTTATATCACAAAAACTAGTGAGAATCAGTAGGCTGCAGTACAACCTTTCCCCAGAAGATGGCAACATCTAGTAAGTGGAAAACCTTTTCCGGATTCTTGAGTATGCAAGCATTCCATATTTTCAAAATGCAATTTATTCAAAATGTTTAGAATTCTCACACTTGTTCCCCCAATATAAAGTCTTTAAATATATCTGAACAGTCATAAAAATTAGAAAGAGAAAAAGAACTGTGGATCCCAAACATTTTCAGCTGGTGGCTCCCTTGCCGTACTAGGCTATTGGATATGACTCCCCATGAGATCTACAGTTCTATGCCCAGCACACTGACAAGGTCCTAAAATTGCAAAGGCACACCATAATTTTTTTTAACCACTGACATCATGTGGCTGGTAAGGGGCTGAAATCCTCCAATTACCCTATTCATAAATGATCCTCCTCAAAATCTTACAGGACACTTGCAGACCATCCACGGCATACCAGTTTGCCATGGCAGAGGAGTTGAAAATCACTAGACAGATTAACAAGCAGAGGAAAATTACAGAAATGTATACTTAGTTGAGGTATTTGGACATACTTCAGCAATGAGATATTGCAAAGAGATTCTGTAATCTTGTATTAAAATTTTTAAAGAAAGTTGAAGGATTGAGGGCTTGATATTCTATTTTCAGACAACATATGGTTCAATGGCTCTTTTTCCACTCAAGGGTTCTATGAATAATCACAGGTCTAGGGGTGGGAGAACAGTATGTCTTTAAAAACAAGCAGTTTTGGGTTTGTGTTTTTAATTCTGGAGGGATGTAAATTTTAGCAAATTACAAGCTGTTTTCAAAATTTATTGTGGCAAATGGCTGACCTGTATTGCCAACCCAGCACTTAGAGTACTGCAAAGGTTTGCAAGTATTTTAGTGCCAGGACCCACTTTTTAAAATGACACTATCAGAATTACCTAGGTTTACCAAACCTAGGTGGATCTAGACAGAAAAAAATATTTTAGTTTTTTAATTAGTAATGACAACAACCAGAAAAAAGACTCTCAAATATTTATCTCCCTATATTTATACTTGCTTGCAAACAGCAGAAGCAGACTTTTTCTACTGTATAATTACAGTATCTGAACAGCTTCAAGACTTGAGAATTAGTATTAGTATTTTGAATAGCCTCAAGGCCTGAGGCAATTAGTTATCTGATCTTTTGATCACCTTTAAAATCAGGTGAGAACCCACAGTTTTGGAACCACTGTAGTACTGATTTAAAGTAAGAAGTGCAGATGTACATCAGAACCCAAGCTTACCTTCAATCTATCACTGTCAAGCAGCATTAACTGTTGTCCATCTATATTCTTGGTTGTGAACTCTGCAATGTACTGCTCCATGTTCATGCCCATTAGCCAATGGCATACCTGTTGTGTTGTCCATTCAGAAATAGGTCTACTGTGCCACTGATTTTGTTTTCCAGTAGATGACGGTTCATCGTCTAAAGTCTGATCAAGAAAAATCAAGCAGTTATCTATAATATACATAATTTAATTTACTTATTCATTTCAATTCAATAATATCTAGTGTTTCTAATATATCAAATCTTCAAGGATCTGCAAAACAGGGATGTGCCGGGAAGAATGACTTCTCCGTTTTCCCTTTAACCATTTCCTTGTTCCCTCCTCCATCCCGCAGCATAGCAGGTGATACTCACACCTACATGATGTCCACCTTTATTTCACCTGTCCGGTAGCAATGGGAAATGCATGAACTTCCCTAAGCAACTTGAAAATGCAGTTGGAAAACCAGCTGAAGAATAACAGAAGAGCAGCTAAGAGAGGTTTGGACCAAAGGGTCATGTCTCCTCATGGTGGCTGGGCCACCAGCCCAGTTGCAATGAGGCTCATTCTCTCTCCTGGGCATGGCAGGAACAGAACCAGGACACATCCAAACTATTTGGTTTGGTTTTACAAGAGGGCGTGGAATGAGAAAGTTGCATTGAGAAACTCAGTCTGAACTGATAGGCTTTAGGAAGCTGCTGCTGAAATAATATCTCAAAGGAGTTGCACCACTTGCCTGTACCTGCTTACCAAATAAACTAGAAAGCTGCCTGCCGAAGCTAGGAACACAAGAGAGAACATGCAGTAAAGAATTGCATGCTTTGGATGGTGTGAACAAGGGGTGACGCAAAGGGAGCTCCTTTCTGTCCCTTTGAGAACAGCCTCCCCACTCCACTTGTCCCTGCAGCCCTTTTGCTTGCTTGCAAAGGTTGCAAAGTAAAGCCCACTTGACCCTGCGTGGAAAAAGCTTGCTCTGTGCCCCTCACCCCCTCGCCCTCCTGGAGGTGCCCTTTAGTCAACTGATGCAGTGGATAAGCATCCTCTGCCAATAGATGCTGCAAGGACTAGAGGAGGCACCTGGCTTCTGTGAAAAATAAAAGTAAATTTTTCATAGTTTGCAGAATCTGCAATAGGTACAAAATGGATCATGAGACTCTGCTAATTTTCTGGAGTACACACAAAAAAGTTAATTCTTTCACTCCATCAACCCCCAGCCCAACTCTGAGTATGCCCTGCTGTTTTGGCCCATATAAGTGAAAACAGTTTGTAAAAATTTTAGCAAGCAAGATGGAGGCAGTGTTGCATATCTATTGTTAAGTGACAACTCAGAGGTTTGAATAAGAGAACCGTCAGTGAGCCCCTGACTTGAGTACCGGTATTTTTCAGTCTTCCATGCATGTGACTCATGAGCCAAGTCATCAAACAATGCAAATTTTATGATTTTCCAAGCAGAGCCAAGTTTCCCATCACTGTTCATTAACTTACTCAATGCTATTTACTAAATACCACATTAATATCACATGTCAAAAAGAGAAAAGGATCAAAATACATCAGTTTATGCTGAATAGAGTCTTACTTGCATTCTAGAGTCTTACTTGCATTCATATCAATCTATAGAAGTCTACAGCATCTTACTCGCATTAATTTCAATCAACAATACAAGTTGTAATTAAAATCAATTGTATTCATTTTCCCTTAAAAGTTTTCACAGCTTCCATTTCCCATGTCACAGAAAGTTCAAAAGGCTTCCAATTTCAACCTAACTGGTGAATTTGTCTTGGTGATTATGGTTACATTAAACTCACCACGCTCATGCAGCTACGCATACAACTGTAAGCTTATTTCAAGTTTCCACTGTAGTTACTTGTAATATGTGTAAAACTTTAAATATAAATTGAAAAAATGAGACCCTCCTTCAATACGTTATGCAAACTACAAGTAATCCACAGCTTTTTAGCATTTTGGTATACTCCCTCTGAAATCTTTGGAGGAATGAATGTAGGAACGTATGAATTTTAAAAACCAGTTTCAAAGACATAAATATGAGCTGTTGACTACCAGCATGTTCAAATGCTTCTCCCGCCAGTTCCAGTATGCCAGATATTAGGTCTTCTGCCACCTCCAAAAAAGTGAGTTTTTTAAAGTAAGCAAGAGTTTTAAAAGTACAGTAAGTTTACTCAAGCAATATTACTTAGATTTATATTGTCAAGACTGCAACTCATCTTCCCTTTGATGTAAATAAAAAACACTACTTCGCTATTGTACTGGTTTCCGTATTGTACATTACTGCATACTTTATTCCGTAATGTATTGTTGCTATAAAAGTTCAGGCAAACTCAAGATACATTTCCAAAATGGTAGTTGCTTCCAGAAGACTAAAATATATATGCTTGTGGTTCTCAGTGCACCAAGTCCTAAATATGACTGGGAAAACAGACAGATAAAACCTGCCTGTCTAGACCCTTTGCAAGTAGGAAGCCATTTAAAAGAAAATGCAAAAGCCAGCTACTCAGTATTATGGAGCCCCATAAGGGGAAAGTTTTCCAAAGAGTGCACTGCCACATTGGATGACCTGTGTAGTATATATCAGTGGTTCTCAACCTTTTCGGCCTCAGGGAACGGTTCTGTGGAAAAGAAATTTTCCAGGGACCAGTCCAGGAGTGGGAGGAGAGTCCCCCCTCTGGTGACCTGGAGGGAGGGCTTCCCCATCTAGACCACAGCACAGCTGCCTCCGGCTGTAAATCCCATTATAATAAATAGCGCTATTACTAGGTTACTGGGGATAGGATTGCAAGTGAGAGCCCAATGTCTCAATACATGTCTACAAAGAGCAGGGATTGTCAACCTTTTTCAGTGCAGGATGCACTGAAAATGCACAAAGCCACCCTAGTCTCTCTTATTGGAGAGTAAGCCTCATTGACTATAATGGGACTTATTTCTGAGGAAACATGCATTAGATTGGTCTCTGAGGCTGCAATACTCCTGCTGTGAGGAGGGGAAGAGGCACTTAGAGGAGTCCTCTCATGGATCAGTCAGGCAGCTGCCAAGGACCTCCTCAGATCCCTGGATTGAGGGTTGAGAAACCCTGCTATATATGACCACTGTACAACACAACAAAAAAGACTAACTCATAACATAAGATCTGCCTAAATTCTGCACAGGTATGAAAGAACCACTTTATAGATTCTTTAGCAGCTTTGTTTTATATTGATTAAACAATAACTGGATACACTTACAGCTGGATATACAACAAATTATGCACTGTAAATAAAAAATTTGAATTGCACAAATGTGTAAAAAGTTATTTTAAAAGCATCACCACATGCTATTTGCAAAAGTCAAAATGAGCATTTGAAAAGTAGCCACGATCATAAAGTACATTGCAATGACTTGGTGGCAACATTCATTAATGAACTACAGCCCAACATATTAGCGATGCATATAAAATGGGAAGCCCAACAGTGTTGGTGCAGTGGGTCACACAGCCAGCCATGTATCCAGTGCTGAAACTGGGTAGATTGGAACATTTATTCCTAAAAGCAATCTAAAATGGTTTTGTATTTTCATGGATAGTGGCACTATCCTAAAACAGACGGGCTGAAAGTGGTGTTATGATGAGGTTTGGGATTTTTAATTCCAAATTATTTTAATCAGTTTTAAAGCATCTTTAGTGAGTGTTATCACTACAATATAGGCAGTATATATGTTTTTAATGCCTGTAGACCTCAGCAGGAATAGCCATAGCCATAAAGCATTTATTTCTCTCACATTCATGCTGAATGAATGGCTACTTACCCTACAATCCAGAGTAACTACGGGAGCACGTAAGAGAATTTACGTGTACCCGTAGTTACTGCACCACCTAGTGAAAACCTACGGGAAATTCATTTTGCAATCCAGAGCAAATAGTTCTTACACCAGAGCAAGGACTCCCCGTAGTTACTCAGGATTGCACCCTTAGGCTACAATCCAGAGTAACTACGGGACCTTTTAAACCAACACAGTTACGGTGCCACCTATGGGAAATGCATAGAGCAATCGAGAGTAAGTGCATCTTACATCTTCCCATAGTTACTCTAGATTGTAGGGATAGTCAACTACTTGAATTAAATTAGTAGGAGACTGAATTATTCTTGTTTGAAGAATTACTACAAACCTAATGCTGCCAAACACAATCAATATCAAGACATTCTTTTCAGGGGAATCACCAGGGTCTGCATCACCTGTTGTGAGACCCCAGCACGTCAACCTGCCTTGCACAAGCACATGCCTCTATTTATTCCTTTACCCCATGACAAGCCCCAGCCTGCTCTACAATACAACTCAGATCTACTTCAGCTGAATCTCTGATGCAAGTCACAGTAGCCGACTTGCAGTATGGCGCTCAGGCCTGGGATAGGGGGTTAGGTTATGGTGGAAGCTTCCTATATGGTTTCAGACCCCTCCCAGGTATGAATCACCCCCCAAAACCACCCCCATGTATAAAACTCATCTTCACCAAAGCCCAGTCTGTTGGTACAGTCCTTCCCACTGGCACTCCTTACTTGGAAGTCATCACTAATGTATTTCATGGCACATCTGTGCCTAAACTAGCCCACATTAGGATTGAGCTGTTGAGCCCATAAATATCCAACTTTCCAGCAATGATGAAGCTGCAATGCAGTTCCAAAGTAATAGAACGGGTGTTCCTTTACTTTGAGGAGGCTTCTATCACTATCACCATAGGACACTATACATGCCCTCTATACATACAAGGCTGCACTCTCAATTTTCCAAAGGACACAATTAATACATTAGATATATCTAAGTGGCTTCCCTAGAGTTTGTGTCACCTGGTGTGGAAGGTTAGTAGATCACCCCCATTGATAGAGCTCCTATGCAGTGGGCAGGGCAACAACCCAGTGGTGGATGTAGAGATGTACAATTAACTTGTCGCTTGTTGGCAAGTTAATTTGGGACCAAGCCTCTTTTATTCTTTTTATGGGGGTGAGACTCCCTTCTGGTGCATTTGCTGAACTCCACTTTCATTGGGTTAGCACCATTCTGTTGGTCATGCATTCTTCTTTGCCAGATATGAACACATAGCTTACTTTGCTTTCCGTGGGGCTCAGTTCGGGGGTGGGGGGACGACTTTGAGGGAGGGCTGTTTTCATTGGATCAAGAACATTCAGCTTTCATTGGATTCCTCTCAACTTGCCCTTTCAAATTCAATAGGGAAAGTTCACTATGAGCACAATTCTAACCATATCTACTCAAAAGTAAGCCCCACTGTATTCAATGGGCCTTACTCCCAGGAAAATGTCTTTAGGGTTGCAGCCTTAATTGCGAATTTAATCTCTTAACATTCATTCCCTGATAAGATGCTTTAATATTAAAACTCAAAGGTTTTCTACTTCATTTACAAAAGAAAATACAAAACCATGGATAATATGATTATGTAAAAATACAGTGGGACCTCGCTTAGCGAGTGTCCCTCATAATGAGGGATTCACTTAGCAAGGTAGAATTTCCCTTAGCATCTGCCTTGACCAATGAGCATTGCTCCATTAACAAGCATGATCGTTGGGGGCAGACTCTAAGGGAAATTTTTTTGGGGGGAGGTAGCTACACTTACCCCTGGCTGCAGTTGGGGCAGGCTGGGCTGCCCGCCCCCCCGGCTGCATTTCCACAGCCTCCAGGGACTCAGCTAAGATTAATGAAGGGTCTCGGGATCTTTCCCCTCTCTGTAATGGCCACTCTAGGACTTCCGCAGCCGCTCCTGGGCATTCTCTATGGTCAGGAGTTTTTATCCAGGAACTTCCTGGATGAAAACTCCTGACCATAGAGAATGCCCTAGAGCGGTGAGTACATAGACTTAAGATGTGTAGAGTCAATATTCTATGGTGCGCACCAGGGGTAAGTGGCAGCAATTTATTTTGTGGGGGGAATATTTTGGGGTTGCGGAACCCATAATCTAAGTTTCCATTATTCCCTATGGGAAAATCTGCTTCAATTAACGAGCCTTTCACATAACGAGCATGTCTCTGGAACAAATTGAACTCATTATGTGAGGCACCGCTGTAGTCAAATATACAGTATACTCCCTCAAACTACAAACTGTGGCTGGCATAAGTCCTGGCAAAAATTCTGTGCTGGCTTGGGGGTGTTGCAAAAGTGCTGCAAGGCACTTTTGTGCCACTCAGGGGCGGGGGAGAATAGGGCAACGCACAGAGGTGTGCTGGCCTACCCACCTCACTATGGGAACAGGGAGACGGGTGAGCTGTGCTGGCCTAAATTGGTTAGGATTGCATCCTGAAGGGAGCAAGTCACACCTTAATTAGGATTCTTCTCAGGTACATATTTCTGTGTTAGATTATACAAATATTAAAGTATAATAATAAAAATCTGCCACTTTCATTTCAAGCAAACCTAAATTATAAAATGTCATCTGGTGATTCCAGGACCCACCAATGAATGGTGACCCAATGTTCAAAACTGACAGGGCAGATTAGGCTATATGCATCAATTGTTGCATCAATCAGCTGCTACTTGGGAAGAGCACTACTTCCCCATCACCATTTTAGCCACACCCAGCTCTAAGGCCTCTTAAAGTTTGGAAACTTCTAATGTAGTTCGAAACAACAATACACACAAACACACTGAAACTCACCTCATTTGAAGAGAAGGTTAAAGTGTGTGAACGCCCTGCAAGATTTGGCTCTGTCACTAACCATGACATATCACAACTTGACTTGCTATGGTTTGAATCATCTATGACAATTCTACTCTGCAAATAAGTGGAAAATAATGTTTTGTTAACTTATCCCTTCAAATAATGAATCCCAAGGGGACACAGTATCTTTAAATGTTTCCACAATGGTATCTCACTGTTAAGATTAACAATATGTTTGAGATACCTTTATCTGCAGTTATATACTATACTTTTTCTCCATATACAGTATACAACTCTTAGGTTCCCCCCCCCCATTCACAGGAACACACATTCAGAAAACATAATTTGTTAACAGAATATTTTTAACATTGGTGAAGTTATTCTTTTTAAAAAAGCAGGTATATCTGGGCTGCAATCTGATATACTTAACCCAGAGTAAGTCCTACATAACTCAGTTGGGCTTATTCCCAAGCAGATGTGTGTAGAATTATGCTACCAGTAACTCAGATGTAGGGCTGTGGGTGGTGCAAAGAGTTAAGGCGCTTTGCTTATTAACCAGCAGGCCAGGGTTCGAGACCCGGGTCAGCCCCACAAGACAGGGTGAGCTCCTGTCCTTAGCCCAGCTCTGCAACACAGCTGGATCCAATTGTATTGGCTCTGCCTTTCCATTGGAGTAATTCCAATGGAGAGGGGGGATTTGCTGCTTGGGTAAAAGCCTATCCTCCATAACAATCCAACTCAGGCTTTCATGCTTCGCATGCAGTGTATGCAGTGCACAGCACGATACCATAGTCTTTCAAGACTGACGGAGGCCTGCTAACTCAGATGTGATCTTTTGGCTGCAATCCTAACTTCCAGGACAATGGTTAACTATAAAATAGAATAACATTGCAAACACTGATCTCTTATAAATTTTCATTGCTATCTTATTGTAGAAAAAATACAATGTAGACCAGAAATTTTCAACCTTTTTCATTTTACAACAAAGAGCTGTAATTTACTGACAAAGTAAATTTACTGACATTTACTGACAAAGAGCTAAAATTATCAAGGCATACTATCAGTTATTTTATAATTGACAACCGCAAACCATGCTACTGGTGGGAAGCACATATTCCCCAATGGCCCTACAAATAAAAAACCATCCTCCCAAACTTCCATGACACATCTGCAGACCATTCACAGCACACCAATGCGCTATAGCACACTAGCTGACAGATCCTAGATTGCCAAAATCCCCAGGGCTAGGAGTCACAGTGTG
Source organism: Cryptoblepharus egeriae (assembly GCA_030015325.1). Classification (NCBI taxonomy): domain Eukaryota; kingdom Metazoa; phylum Chordata; class Lepidosauria; order Squamata; family Scincidae; genus Cryptoblepharus; species Cryptoblepharus egeriae. The sequence continues at coordinate 89,418,858 of JAREYC010000001.1, forward strand.
CAGTAACTCACCTGGAGGCCACTGTGGCCTTCCAGCCTCCTCAGAATGCTTCCTGGATGCAACTAGAAGCCGTTCAGTTTGTGTCAGTGATTTCTGGTCACAGTTAAGAGAATCACTGTGGTGCAGGCTTGGAATCTATTGATACCAAGTCCATGGATAAGGAGGGCCCACTGTTTAGTTTAACTATTCCTGATCTATCACTTCCAGAAAACAATATACAAACAACATAGAGAACTGAATTATGCATGACCTAAAACATTTTAGCATGCCCTCAAATCAAGTAATGATTCTTAAGAGTGATGTGCCTGCAGAAGTGACAAATATTGTTTATGGAAGTCCCAGAGAAGTGCTTGAAAAGTTTAAAAGTTTTAAAGAAAAACATACTGCTTTGACAGCTTCAGACAAGAGTTATTTGGTCTCAACACTACACGTCTTGTCTCAAGGGATTTGAATCACTTTCTTCCATAGGTCATGATGATTTTGTCTCACTTATTTGAGAGATCTTATGAAACATTTGCCCCTTATGGGCAAAGATTTGAGAAGATGTAGAAAACAACTGGAAAAACACATTTGTACAAGATCGTATCTTCCATGGTTTAACCATTTGTTGGCAGACTATGCAAGCCTTCAATGTTTCTATACCCTTTTGAGTTTAATAAAAAAAAATCAGAACATGTTAGAGAGCCCTGACATGACCAATCTCTTCAAGTACTGCACACAAAACTGTACAGCCTTTAATGGGTTCAGTTATTGGGTTTAGTCTTGTCATCCATAAGGAGTCTATTGCAGAAACCTCTTTAGATACCCATTTTCGCAACAAACCAAAGCAATTGCTACACTACAAGCACAATGGTAAAGTGTCATGTAGGCAATCATTCAAACTCCCTCTCACAGGCTTAAAACAGATTTGTTTCAGCTCAAGGAAAACCTCCCCTCCCCCCGCAAAAAGAGAAAAGAATGCAAAGGGATAATCAATGCAAATTGCCTCCCACCTGAAATGAAGCTGTCCTAAGTCTCACAGAGCAGCGCAGAGGTTCTTATGAGGTTGACTGATTGCCTGCCTGCCTGCCATGTTATGGTAATCAAGCTCTTTCTAAGCCATTAACTGCTGCCTAAAGGGATGTTTAAATTAAAAGATAATTATCATTCATGTTGGGCCAACCTCATTCACATTGAGATAAAACCTTATATGAAAAATCTAGCTGATAGATTTTAGGTTATACCTATACTGTATAAAGAACTTTTAAAACAAAAGTCGCTGAAAAGTCCTTTGACTACGCAACTTTCAGCTGTGAACATCACCAACAACCTTCCCCCTCCCAATAAAAAATTTCTATTTTGGTTCAGAGCAAATTGCTAATTTCACAACCTATGAATCTTTAAAGAACAGTGAGATGACAATCCTATACATACCAACAAAGCAGAAACCCCACTTAACACTGTGAGACTTACTTCTGAGGAAAAAACTACATAGAATTGGGATGAAAATACACTTAGGTTATTGTACTTTTAAGATATACTTCGAAATCTTAATAAATTAAAGGAGTGCACTGTTTAAGATGCTAGCCAAGCTTTAACTTGGAAAGGTAGAAAATAAAACTATAAATACTTCTGAAGTCTATGGGCCCACTGTTGTGACAAAGTCCATTAGTTCTTCCAGTATTCTCAATTTATCAATTCTACTTCGCTGTTTAAAAAAAAAATAGGCACCTGAACATAATGTTTGTTGTAGTTAAGAAGTGTAACAAGGTTTAACATGCACTTGTATATTATGTATCCTTTAACATCTTAATTGTCAGCTCTACTAATGGTTGATGCCTATACTAATCAATTATATCTATAGGCTGGTTGTAAAAAGTTAATTATTTCTGCAGAATATGCAATTATTCAGCTTTTATCAGTTTATTTTTTGAAATGTGTTCAAAGTTTGTTATAAATCATAGTGATTTATTTATTAAATTTACCTTAAATTTAAATGTCCTTACTTAAGGAAAAGGGGATAACAGATGGAAAAAGAAACAACACATGAAGCTTGGTTGCAAGTTATTTTGTTTGTGTTTGCTTATAAAATTTTCCTACAAGTACAGTGGCACATCACGTAAAGTATGTTTCACATAACAAACAAAAATTTCTCTAGGATTCTACTTCAGTTAAACTGTGCTTCACGTAAAGAACACATTTGTTGGCAGTTGGGGCAGACGTGCTGGCCGGCAGCCTGTTTAAAAAGCATCAGGCTGCCTAGCGCACCTGTCCATAGTGAAAGCAACTTCCATGCTGTTCCTCTTGTGGCCAGGTGTCCGCTGGGCAAAGGGAGAGAAGAACAGTGGAGAAGAGGGAAGCAGCTCAGGGCTAGCCAGAAGGGAGCAGGGGAAAGAGAGGCTCAGGATGGAGATAAGGAGAAAGTGGGGAGACACTTAGAAGGTGTCTTGGATTGCAGCCTCCTAACCATGTCTACCCAGAAGTAAGCCCCATTGTGTTAAATGGGTCTTACTCCCAGGAAAGTGTCTTTAGGACTGCAGCCTACGTAGACTTCATAAGATCCTGCACAGTGAATGCATGTTTTGAATTCAATCCCAGTGTTCTGTCATCATTTTTACATCCAGTTAATATTTTTATATGAATATTTTTGGGGTTGTGGAACCAATTGTCTGAGTTTCCATTATTTCTTATGGGAAAATCCGCTTCACATAAAGAACATTTCACGTAACAAACATGCCTCCAGAACAAATTAAATGTGTTACGTGAGGCATCACTGTATTTCTAAAAATTTAAAATTCTTGATTTTACTAGAGATACCAAACATTTGTTTTGCATTATCATTTGTTCAAAGAAACAGGTATGGAAAATTAATGCAGTGGACTAGGGATTTGAAGTTGCTGTATCAACCTTGCTAAGAGTTTGGATCTATAAAGTGCTAGATATTATTTAACTGCTATTCAGTTTAATTTGTCTCCATAAGCTGCACATATCTCAACCAACAGCCCTCTAAATCTGCATTTGCAAAATATTACAAAGCAGCTATATTTACCTTGCTTTTGTTCTTCTCTTGGCTCTGTTCAACTTCATGTGCACCCTGAGAAAGGGTGCTACTTGAACTATGCTCCTTATGGCTCTCTCCAAACCAAGAGAAAGGCATGCAAGTGGGAATAGGAGAATCAGAATCTGATGCAGATAAATTGTTAATAGAGTCTTCTACCAATTCTCGAGAGCCCCTGAAACAATGTAAAACTCACATAAATGATCCATTAATTTTATACATGACATACAGTGTTAAATATATTGCATTAATGTAATAAACATTTAAAAGGTTCACGTATTTATAACATTTGATACATGATGGTACATTATGTGTACACAACTTAAATAATTTATTTAATTTAGGCTGCAATCCTAACCATGTCTACTCAGAAATAAGCCCCATTGCTCACTGGAAAGTGTGTTTAGGAATGCAGCCTCAGTAAGCTTACAATTACGCTTTGAGCCAACCATATTTTTCTAAAAATAGGCAAAATCTTTACAGAAGAATTGCACAGTCAGAACAATTTTAACTTGGATCAATTAATTGGTCAAAAATCAGGTTTTCTCTCCCTTTTACTACGCTAAGAGTAAATGCAGTTTACCACTTGGCCAATTGGCAACATTTACAACATTTATTAGTGTCTAAATTTCAGGTTTGAGACACGAGTGTTGCAAAACAGAGTGTCCAGCTTGTCCAGCTCCTGCCAACCTAGCAGTTAGAAAGCATTCAAGTAGATGAATAGGTACAATTTTGGTAAGAAGGCAATGTCCTGGTGACAGGCCGGCCAAGTTTCCCAATGTCAAATATGGATTGGATATCTTCAATCCAGTACAAATGCATCCCATCAAAACATGAAAAAACACTGAAGTGCCTATTAACACCTAAACTTTGTTTCATTATCAGTTTCTCAATCAGTTATCAGTTTTCTATTTCTGGTTTCACAATTTTTTTCTATTTTTTTCCTTTTTTACAACTGATATTTGGTTTAATAATTGTATTATTGTTTTACCATTCACTAATAAAGGTAAAATAAGCTTTCATTTTCTATACATTCAATAACTAAAATCTGCATTATATGCTTCTTATTACTGTTTTTGAAACATATTTTATTTTGTTGTACCTTACTCTGGCAGTTCTGGGTTAAACACATGAAGCTAAGTGTTCTACTTCAATTTATCTCATAGAATACACCAGAACTATTCAAATCCAGCATGTTCTAAACATTGTTCACAAAAATAGCCAAGATACATGTGAAACTTAAGGAAACATGGTATGAAATGGGCCATTTCAAAGAATGTTCTAATTACAAACCATCTTTCTGAACTTGAAAAGTAACTAAATACCTGCTATCGAGAGAACTTCTTGCATTTTCTTTTTCTTGCTTCTTGCCTTTGCCACCAGATTTTCTTAGGCCCCTGAAATTAAATAAAATATCTAGCTATAGCCATTTACAGTACTACAGCAACTCTATTCCAAAATATTTTGCAATCCATAAAATAAATTCAGTAGCTGTCAAACAGGTATCAATTACAAACTGAAATGTGCAACAAGTTTCAAAATATTTTATAGTAGAAGTAGCAAAATGTACCCGTGTAGTGGGAGTAAAGTTTCAAGAATATTTCTAACCTAGCCCCCTGGGCAACAAACCCTCCTATGCAACAAACCTCATGTGCAATACACCCCCAGAGCAGTGGTGGTCCTCTAACCCTGCAACACCCCTGTGAAGCCCCCCATGTGCACCATCCCCAGCCCCATGCGCACCAGGCACTGGGCATCAAATTGGCTGGATGTTGATCAGTCTTCAATAGGATGAAAACACTTTGCACCCTTTTTCACCCCCTTTAGTGTTAAATTCCTCAAAATCATTTCTTGGTCAGTGCTCCCATCACAGAAAGAATACCCAAATTTCATGCTTCTAGGTTCAGAGGTTGGGGCAGGGTGGTGATCAATCAGGGATTCTTCAATGTAAAATTTATTGAGGAAAATGATTTGCTCCCCTTTTCACCCTCTTCCAGTTGGAATTTCTGAAAACCAGTTCTTAGTGGGTGCCTCCATCACAGAAGGAACACCCTCCCCAAATTTCCCGCTTCTAAGACTGGCTTTTTTGGCTAGGTGTTGATGAGTGGGTGACTTTTCAGTTTTATATATAGACTAGTGAAATGTGCGTGCACTGCAGGAGTAAATTCTGCGTTTACTCCTCCCTATTTTTTACAGTGAAGAGTTCCTCACTGAGGGATGCAATGCCCCAACCCCTGGACCTAAAAGCATGAAATTCAGGGAGGGTGTTCCTTATGTGACATGACCACCCACCAAGAGCCAATGTTGAGAAATTTAACCCTTAAGGGGATGGAAAGGGGTGCAACATATTTTTGTCCTATACTTAACATGGAAGACCGACTGACATCCAGCCAATTTGGTGCCCGATGCCTGTTGCACATGGGGGTGATTGATGCACATGGGGGAAATGGCATACTTGGGTATTTTCCTCCCAAAACGCAGGTACATTTCACTATTTACATATAAGAATGTATTGGAGTGGATTAAAAGGCTTGCTCAAGGGCCACATAGAGAGGTCTTGCTGGGGGCCACATTGAGGCTCGCGAGGGCCGCATCTGGCCCCTGGGCTGGGGTTTGGAGATATAGATATAGATAAACAGCCAGCTCTAACCATTCCCACCACTTTCGCCAGTGAGGGGATGCTAAAATGGCAACAACTGCATCCTTTGGGGGGGAACAACTGCATTGTTCACTTACTAGGGGGAATCCTCTCCAGAACTATCTACTTGGACCTGTACTAGCTAAATAGCTGATATAAGTCTGTGTGGAGCTGCACTGTCTGGGAAGGGGGACAGAATATTGGTGGCACCACCAATACTACTTCCCCCCCTTGCAAACCCGATATGCTCATCCCACCTCTGTCACTGCCTTTTTTCAGCCATGGTTTACTCCCTCCTGGTCCTATCCCTATCCTCCCCTTCTCTTTTCCCACTCACTTATCAATCCTATCCAATTTTCCAGTGCTGGTGAAATTGTGCCAGTGCACTTGAGGAGTAATCATCAAGGCCAGCTCAAGGTAATGAAATGCTAGTTGCCATACTTTGGGGCTGCATTGTGACTGCATCACCACTGAAAAAGTGGATAGTACTGGGTCCATAGTTTCTCCAACTGTCCTCACAAAAACCATGTGAGGAAGTGAGGCTGAGATTGACTGACTAGCCCAAGGTCACCCAAGAAGCTTCGTGGCCAAGAAGGGATGTGAACCTGGATTTTTCAGGTGTTAGGCAAACTCCCTAACCACCACACTATCCTGGCTTTCAATGTGCAGTTATATGCATTATGCAGATTCTTGAAAAGGGGTTAACTGGATTGTCTAAACTTATTTTTCCTCAAACTAGTAAAAATTTCAGTTTTTATACAATTATATGCGCACTAATCCAAGAAAAATCTGATCAATCTGATACAAATATACAGTAAAGTACTATTCGGTTACACAGTAAATTAAACAAAGAGGACTTACCCAAAATCTGGAAAACGCCTTTTAGACTTTGTTACAGAAGTACCTTCAATTGATTCACCCTTTTCTTCATTTTTTTTGTCATCTAAATTAGAAAAGAATACTGTTTAACCTGATATAATAATGTCTGCTTCACAAGACAGTTCCTTTTTGTCTACAGAAGAAAGTTGATTTCTGTGTCATCGTAACTAAAATTGAGTGGTGGGACACTACTGAACGAATAATTTCTAAATCAAAGAGTTTAGAATTACCTTTGTTCTCTCTTCCTTTGCCTTTTGATTCTCTGAGCTTAACATTTCTGCAATATCCTGTAGGAGAACTTGAAGCTGCATCATTGCTGGGTGCTGACCGAGTTGTTCCAGGACTATTTTCGGTGCATGGTTTATATACTGGAGAAGACTGCACAGAATCTGATGGGCTTAAGTCTAACAAACTATCGGTGCTTTCAGCACGGCCACCTTTATCAACCCTCTGATCTACATCATTCTGCTGTGATGAAGTAAGTTTTTCTATCACATCTGAAGACTTGCTCTGGAGATTATCCTCTGTATGATCATCATCAGCATCCTAAAAACATGTTAAAACAGCTTAAATTAAATTGTAAAACAGCCCAAGACTTTGACTTGCTCTACAAAGATTATTTGCTGGGAAACACATGCCCTAGAGTTGCTTGCATTGAAAGACTGCTTCCAAATCCTTTTTATACAGTCACCCAAGAAATGGAATACTTCCCTAAGAAATATAGTATTAGTATACTCTTATTTAGTAAAACGTAAGAGTTTGTTTACATTAGATTTTAATTGGAGATGGTACAGAAATATCCTTTTAAAAATATCTAATTCTGCAACTGTATTTTTAGTTTAGCAGTCTTGACACTTCCACAGTGAAAGACATAATAGAAATATTAAATATTCCTTAATATTTAATATTTAAATATTAATTATTCCGTTGCACTCCTTAAACCGGAATATAAGATTTGTGTTAGACTAGATGGGAAAACTGAATTCTTACCATGAATCTCCTATTCTATGAGGAAGGAGGGATGACACTCATCACTGCATGGGTTGCCCTTCCCTATCAGGAGGCAGGGCGGACTTAAGACTTCTCATTTGGGGAGGGCGCCCCCTAGTCCCAGTCCATGTCAATGAGCCGTAACGAAAGGGTGCTCCCAAATAAGCTGAAACACATGCTAACAACAACTCATGTAAGGAGTGAAAGACAGAGCTGAGTTAAAGCAAAAGAGGAAAAAGGGGGAAAAGAGGAAAAGGGGATCCAAGAAGGATCCCCTGGAGCAGTGGTACTCAAACATTTCTGCTCAGGACCCCTCTAAGAATGACAATCTGGGAACCCCCTGGAAGTGATGTCATGGATAGAAGTGAAATTAAAAGTGCCTATGCCAGATTTCAAGATGGTTGAACTCAGCATCTTATGAGTCCTCTGAAATGAAGTTGCGACTTCCAACCAAAAACAGCATCAGCTGAGGCGGCCTGGTTGAGTTTGTAAAGTCTAGTGAAGGTAGAAAGACGCCAAGAAGACAATTTACAGCTGTCCTCACAGCAACAAAATCTATCAAAAACTGCTAAGCCACTCCTCTGCTGGAATTATTCCCTCAGGAAGAGACTTACCATCACCTGGAATGCCTTAATAATGGCAATCATAAATCATTTTGAAATGGTGGATTTTGCCACCTTATTCCCCAAAGAGCCCTTAAACAAGACAAGGAGGGCACCAATTTTCCAAAATGATTTGGCACTACCAATATAGTACTTCAGGGCCCTCCTAACATTGAGTGCCGATCACGTTCCCAGGAATTCTGAAGAAGAATTCCAGAAGAAGGATCATATCAGCTCCTGTGCTCTATGGAACCAAGTATTAACCTTGGGGATAAAAGAGGGGTTGGGTTATAGGACCACCTTGTCCTACTAGATGATACTCCAACTCAGAAACTCCCCTGGCCACCATCAAATCCTGTAGGGATATGTAGTGCATTGGTCCAAAGGGCACTAATGTAAGCCCTTTCAGAACCAGGTGTAAATCCCAAGTAGGGAACCTATGTTTAATTTGGGTCACTCCCTTCAAGAATCTGTACACAGTGGAAGTGAAAATTTGAATAACATACTGAAAGGCAGCTACCTGCTGAATTAGAGTATTAATGCTAACCCCATGACTAAACTAGAAGAGACTGAGAAAATCCCTGGCTCCAAGTTGGGAAGATAAAATCTCCTAGTCAGAGCACCAAGTCAAATAACTCATCCAGGTGGCCCCATAAACCTTCTTGGTGAATTCCTTTCTAGAGGCCATCAGAGTCTGAAGGACCCTTTCTGAATAGCCCAGCCTTGCTAAAACACATCATTCAGTGTCCAGGCTATTAGATGGAACTAGCTTAACCGAGGCAGGATTGCCATGTGTCCTGGAAAACAGGGACTGTCCTGGTTTTCAGGGATTACGTTTACATACTGGCAAGTTTGACAGGGGGACCTGTCCTGGTTTCGTGGAAGAGAGTTATGGCAAGCCTAAGCTGAGGGTGCAGGACTGCAACCTGCCCGTGAAGGTCTGGTCAGTTTGGAAGGGTCCAAGCCTCCCAAACTTAAACTGCAGAATGTTGGCGAGCCAAGGTTGGCCAGAAAAGTGTTATTGGGATTACTTGGCTTCCCAGAGAGCAAAATCTCCTGAGAAATGAGGCCAGAAGCTGGAGAGAATACATAAAGCAATCCTTTGGCCAAAGGGTTTGCAGTACTTCCACCCCTTCGGCCTTTGGTACCCGTTTTCCTGACATGAACCTGGGGAGTTGAGAATTGAAGTTTGAAGCAGAGATCCATGACTGGAAATTCCTTGTGCCTGGTCAGTTCCTTGAAAATTTCTGGGAGTAATTGCCACTCCTCACTGAGCTGTCATCTGCTCAGCAGGGGCAATGTTATAAATTCCTGCCAGATGTAGGACCTCTGTGTTTGCATTCTGAACTTTCTTTTCCCTTTGTTCGAATGGAGCTATTTCTATGCTGTGGAAATTCAGGAGATGGCAGCTGGCAGGCATCTTCTGGGCAGGCCATACAGAATCCCTTGAAAACAGAACAGTTTCTGAGTAATCCTGATGAACTGCATTGAATTCTCCCTGGTCACAGTCTCCACAACCCAGACATCAGAGGTTATTCCATGCCAGACTGGAACAGGATAAGACGTCAGCTCCCACTGGAAGGGAGCTGTAGAAGTCCCTGGTGTCATGATTGACACTGATCCTTCCCTTGGTCCCGTGGAGGTCTGATTGGGCCTTCTCCACAGGAGGACGCTGCTCTTGTTCCACCTGCTGGATGGCTTCTCTTGATCTAAAGCTGGCTCCAGAGGGATGAAAGGTGAAAAGCTTATGGATCTTTTAAAAATGATTTTGTCTCAGATTCAGCCATGGGTTCTGCAAGGAGATGCAGCCCTCCCGGATGAGTTTCCTCTGTCCTCCACATCTGTCATGATGAAGGATGAGAAGGAGAAAATGGCTGCAGCCACATGCAGCTGTTGCAAAATGGTGGCTGCAAGTTGAGCCACCCAGCTTCCCCTGAGGGATGGCGCTGCATAGAATGAGAGATTGTGGAACTTCACTTCTGGCTTGGACCAGATGCCTCTGAGGGGGAGGCCCAGCCCAGAGCCACCCTTGCTTAAGGCAGCACCCTGGTGGAGAGGTTCAAAGGGAGAGGCCTGTCAATTTGCTATAAAAGACTTGGCTGCCCTTTTCATCAGTCAAAGGCTCTCCCTTTTCCTGTGAGAAGAGGGGAAGGGCAGAACTGAGGTGATCATGAAGATCAATGCAAAACTGCCAGGAAGACAAGCACTAGTTTTCTCCTGCTTGCCTTCCTTATCACAGAGAGTTTCTTTACCTCAGAAAGCTCAGAACCATGGGGTGCAGGGCAGCTCAAGGCAGGGGAGGTACAAGTCTTCTGCCTTGATACATTCTGTGAGGAGATTCTGAAGTCTTGCTTTTGCCACACAGAAGATAGTCTTGCCTGAGATTGAACAGGTTAAATAGGCCCACTTTCATCCACACAGGATGAATAGGCCCACTTTCATCCACTGACACCAAGAGGGTGCTGGGGTAGCCTCTCCTCACACACTCCTGAGGTACTCACAACCCTCCTTACCTGAGGCTGATGAGGCTGTGGCAGACAAGATGGCGGAGGCCAGATGCAGCTGCTGAGGAAATGGTGTCTGCTCAGGTCTCATCTTGCACACTTGGTAGCCATCGTTTCCCTTGGCAGGAAGAAGCTAGCAGCCAGCAAGCCACAAGCACTTGGAGATGACTGCGGAAGCTCAGGTCTCGTCTCACACTCGGTGGCCATCATTTCCCTTGGTGGGAAGAAGCCACATGAGCTCTCCTGGCACCAAATGGCTAGTAGCCGGCCATCCGCAAACTCTTGGGTATGGCTGCAGAGGTGCAGGTCTCATCTCACACTTAGTGGCCACTGCTTCCCTTGGTGGTGTCACGGGTCTGTCTTTGCCTGGCTTCCCCCAGTCTGCCAACAGGGGTCTGATCCTCTAGGATGACTGAGATCTGTGTCTCATCTTCATCTCCCTCCCGAGAATACATGATGCACACCAACTCAAAAGGTAAGTCCAAAACACGTTTACTTTCTCCTTTCTTTCTCTCTCCTGCTTCACTCTTATTAACACTCTTTTCTTTCAACAGGTTACATAATCAACAAGTGTCTCATAACAGAACCCCACCACCACAACAGGTAAGTGTCCATATTTTGTCTCTCGGTTTGTCTCCAATGGAACACAACTCACGCCTCACTTTCTTTCTCTCCGCAGGTGGCTCCCTCCACACCGTCTTTCCTTTTGTCTTCTTTGACAGGTCAGCTTGGTCTCAGCAGGGGATGGGGCTTCTGACATTTCGTCTGGACACCCAGTCGCTGTTCTTGAGCCTCAAGGGATAGGGTCTCCAAGGATAAATTTGAGGGGTTCTCTCTCCAAGCTTTGTAGGTGCTCCTCTCCCTCCATGGCACCTCTTCCTGCCAAAGAACCTCCTCCACCTCCACCTCTCTCTCCCTTATATCCTCCACTCCCCCGCCCATCTCCTCCTGCCAAATCCCTACCAATGAAGACACCCCCTCGTGATCGTACCAGCAGGTGGAAGGTCCCACCGTTATCCCCCTCCTCCTGGGCCCGCCACGTCCACCTATGCGCCACATCTCCACCATGTCTTTCACTGTCCAGACCTCCACCGCATCAGGGAAGTCTTTTATGTCCAAGGGGGGGGGGGTAATTTGGTCTCCTCCAGACTCGGAGGCTCTCCTCCATATACACTCCCATTGGCTCGAGGTTGAACCGCTGGTAGGCATCCCAGTCCGTCTGACAGGTGGGAAGAAGCCACATACGCTCTCCTGGCACCAAACAGATAGCAGCTGGCCATCCGCAAACACTTGGGTACGGCTGCAGAAGGTCAGGTCTCATCTCACTCACTTAGTGGCCATCGCTTCCCTTGGTGGAAAGAAGCCACACACGCTCTCCTAGTGCCAAGAAGAAGGTTTGCCGACGCCAGCAAGAATTCCTTTCTCCTCAGCAAGGCCTTAATATAATCTATTTATTATTTTAATTGTGCTGAATAATATTTACTTTTCTGACTTGTAAGTTAGTAATTTCAAGTTAGTATTTTCAGCCAAGTTTTATCTCTTATGATAAGGCGGAGAGTGTGTCGGCTCTGGAAGTTGCTCTAACTGGCACTTAAAGCCTAGCCGCTGCCTCCTTATTTATTTTATTTTTCTTTTAATCCTTGGCCTTGGCAGTTTGCTTGGTGTTTGCTTGTTCTACTAGCAAGTATTTTTGTCGTCGGTTTTCGGCTGTATTTATTGAAGAGATGGGAAGGAAGAGGAGACTTAAACAATCGCCGGACAACTGCTCTTCTAAGCCGTTGAAACAACTACGCCTGCTGGACTTCTCATCGTGGTCTGATTCACCAGGTGATCTCATTAATTTAGCCTCCCCTGGACGGACTAAAGCTGTTCTATCTCCTGATGCAGGCCCAGAAGTGGTATCTCAACTTTCTCCTGACTCTTCCTTGAGTTGCCCTCTCTCCCCTAAGCAGTTTGATTTTCCTTCCTTGGATGTACAGTCCTCTTGTGTAAGTGAACATGATAATAATTTTCTATCCCTGCTTGGTGATTACAACATTATCGTGGGTGACTCCCTTTTATTTATATGCAAACAACTCAAGGATATTCAAACACAATTGGACTCTCTTCTCCAGCTCAGCCAGTTCCACCAAGCCCTCCCGGGTACCCAAGATGTACAAGTTGAGCAGGTGGCTTACAATAATTTTGAAGCTAAAGTTCAGCAGGAGGCTAGAGCTGGTGAGGAATCTGCTTTTCGTCTTTTGAACAACCAGATTTTTCTGGAATTTCAGGATGCTCCGTTGCATAGGGTCTGTTGGTCCAATTTGTCTCAAGCTAAAGATTCTATTTGCAGGTTATTGAACCTTAATTTAGCCTCTTCCAATAGGATTGACCTGCAAGAAATTATAAAGTTTCCCAGGTTCCCTCAGTTTCCTTCATGGTCCCGTTTTTTACTGAAGTTTACTTCCGCCAGATTTCCGAGGCAGCTTCATATGCATAGACGTTTTCTTCAGTCTTTAGGAATCTTCCAGCGGAGGGTCTTCACAGATATGATCAGGAAACCCCTGCTCCCAACTTGCAGATTATTCCCTTCATCTTCTTCGGCACCAAAGTCATCTCAGGAAGGTCTAGTGTCCATCCAGAGGTCAGTGATTCAAACTCAACAAGATGCAAATCACTTAACTGAACTCAGTTCTTCAGTGCCGCCCAGCGAAATAAAGGCAGTTACAGCTACCCTTGAAAATGCTTTAGCACAACTTAAATCTTGGCTGTGCAAGCCTCAACTACCTACTTGTCCTGTGGCTCCGGTAGCAGTTCTTGTTCCTTCCAAGGTTTCTTCAGGGGAGCTTATGAACCTTTCTTCCCTTGATCAATCAATAGAATTGAGGGAGATGGTTGATCCCTCTGATCAATTAGTCGATATTACTGCTAACGCTCTGAGTGGTTCATCCCAATCCCCTGGGAAGCAGCAGAAGCAAATTAAGGAGCCGGATTATAGTTCCACAGACAACATAACTCCGATTGTGACTTTTAACCAAGCTTCAGATTGTCCGGAGCATATTTCTTTTGCTACTGAGGCTCCTGATACGGGTCCTTCGATGGATACAAGCAACGTCTCTAACCTGCCTCAATCAACGCTTATTTGTACTTCCTCTCTGTTCCCCGATTGTGTTATAACCAAAAATGCTCCTGGGGGTTCCTTTACTTTAGTTGATTCTCAGGCTCAAAAGGATCCTCCCCTGGTCTTTGACTATGTTAGTAATAAGGGGAAGGAGTGACTAGTCTCCTCTCCCGTGGACCTTTACTCACACCCTCGTATTCTTTCTTGGAACATTGCGGGGTGGAAGGCCAAACAAACTGACAGTTCCTTTTTAAATTACTTAAGATCATTTGATATTATCTTGGTGCAGGAGACATGGTCCCAAGATCATATTCATCTACAAGGCTTTGAGGTCTTTGAAGTACCAGCAGTCAAACATTCCTCGAAGGGTCGCCCCTTAGGGGGGCTGGCATGTTTTGTTTCAAAACAATTCAGGGCTTGTTCTCTGGACACTATAAACGGTTGCTGCATGTTACAGGCAGTGAGGGTATTTATGGTGGTCATGGACTTAATATTTGTCAATATTTATATCCCTCCTATGTTAAATTGCTCACAAAGATTAAATATTTGGGCTGATTTATCGACCTGTATGACAGAGCTTACCCAATCTTATCCCCAGTCCTCGATTCTTTTGTCTGGCGATTTCAACGCTAGGGTGGGGAACTCAACTGGTATTTTTTCCAGGTACTGGGGGGACTCAGATGAGAATGACCTTCCTTCCTTCTGTGCACTAGAAAGATGCTCTAAGGACTCTTACCAAAATGCAAATGGTTTCAATCTTGCTAAGTTTTCTATCAATGCCAATATGATCTGGCTCAACGGGTTAACAGAGTTTCCCTTGTCAGGAGAATTCACTTTTGTTTCAGCGAGGGGTGCTAGTGTTGTAGATTATTTTTTGCTTCCTTTCTGTTTGAAACATTTAGTGGTCGAGTTTGCAGTTGGGGATGCAACCTTTAGTGATCATTTACCTTTAATTCTGGTCTTAGGTCTCCATCTTGGTTGTGTTCCCCGGGTTGATGTTGAACAGGACCCAACTTGTGGAGCAAAGATAATGGTCAATAATACCCTAGTTACTAAATTTAAGAGTTTAAAACTGGACATGATGAGTGGTAATTGTTTAAAGATCATTTTTCATGACCCCGACCCTTCATCTCAACTTAAAGCTCTGGATGATTTTTTGGGCCACATTTTCGATTCTCTGAGCTCATGGCCCTTGGCTAGATCTTGTCCAAGGCCTGTTTCGTGGATGGGGTTCAATTCTGAATGTAAGGTACTGAAAGCTTCTATTAGGACTGCTTTCTTGGCATTTAGGTTACACAATGACCCTGAGTGTTTAGCGTATTATTTTTCCCTTAAAAAGCGATTCAGAGACCTACTCATGGAGAAAAGGAAGAAGGCAGTTATGCTCCAATGGAATAATCTATTCCAGGCTATTCAGCAAAAAAACTCCAAAAAATTTTGGGCAGTGATTGCTGGTTCAAGCAGGACCGATCTTTACGACCCGGCTATAATTCCTATGCAATTATGGACTCAGCATTTTCATAACATTTTTTATGATGAGAGCAAATCCTTGACTACCTCCTCGGGGGTTTCAGTTGTAGATCTCCCAAGTTGGCCTCCGGTTAGTTGTGATGAGGTTAAAGAGTTATTACACTCATTGAAGATGGGGAAGGCCGTAGGACCAGATGGGATCCCAGCCGAGCTGTTGACAGGTGATATGGAGTGGTGGGCTCAATTTTTGGCCCATATTTTTACTACAATTAACCACTTTGGTTTGATCCCCAGAGACTGGACTACATCTATTGTCGTCCCTATTTATAAGAGGGGTGATCCTTCTTCGCCTGGTAATTTTAGGCCAGTGAGCCTACTTTCTGTTTTGGGGAAATTGTATGCTAAATTCTTGGCTAAAAAGCTTAATAGCTGGGTCATACAACAGGACATCTTAGGCCCCGAGCAATCCGGTTTTCGCCGGGGCAAATCCACATTGGACAACTGTTTGATCTTGTCCCATCTGGCCTACAAGCAGGTTAGATTTTATAGGGCTCGTCTTTACGTGGCCTTTTTAGACTTGAAAGGAGCTTTTGATTCAGTAGATAGAGAGCTCCTTTGGTCTAAGTTAGAAGGACTGGGTATCAACAGAAGACTCTTGTCTTTAATTAGGGCCTTGCATGTGAATACCTCTTGCAGAATTAGGTCCTCTTGGGCCGGGAAATTGTCTAGCCCCATTCCTTCCAACAAGGGAGTAAAGCAAGGTTGCGTTTTAGCACCCACTCTTTTTAATTTATTTTTGAATGATCTTGCCCCTGCTTTGGAGGGTGTGGATGGTCACTGTCCAAAACTTGGCACTAAACAGGTTCCACTTCTCCTTTATGGGGATGACGCAGTTTTGTTACACGGCACAAGGATTGGTTTGAGGCAATTGTTAGCCCGTGCGGTTGGGTATTTTGCATCCAACAACTTACAAATTAATTATGCCAAGTCTAAAATTATGGTTTTTGCCAATAATTGGAAGCCTCTAAAGTGGACATGTAACGGAAACTCTCTTGAACAGGTCAAACAATTTAAGTACCTAGGGGTTACTTTTTACTATAAAGGTTCTTGGACATGTCATCGTAAGGCAATCCTGGGCGCTTCCAAACTTTCTTCTGCAGCCGTTTCTCGCTTCTTTTACACAGCGGGAAATGGTTTTGTACCAGCCGCCTTAGAAGCCTTTAAAGGGAAGGTTATTGCACAGGTTTTATATGGATCTCCTGTCTGGCAAAAGGACATCAACCAGACAATAGAAAGTATTCAATCTGCCTTCCTGAGAAGGGTTCTAGGCTTACCTAGATGTGTTCCCTATGCGGCCTTATGTTTGGAGTCTGGGTTATGCCGACTTAAAACCATCGCGTGGCTTCGTTCAATAAAGTACTGGTTTCGAATTTTATTTAACCCCTCAGGACTAATGTTACATTTGTGTTCGGACTCTGTTTTGCCCTTGGGGATTTCTGACCTTCTAGCCAAACTCAAACTCATAGGTCTGAATCCTTCGGAGTTAGGTATGATTAATTCCAATTCGGCCTATCGGCTGGTTAGAGATCGTCTCCTAGACATAGAACGACAAGAGCTTATTCGTGATGCTGGGTCCACCTGTTCCCCACTTCAATTTTTTATTCCTTCTAGCTTTGGAAAGCCGGCTTTTTATTTTTTCCAACTAATTTGTCCTCAAACTCGCAGGGCCTTCTCCCTTGCAAGGTTTAATGTGCTGCCTTCAGCTTTATTAATAGGGAGGTTTCATAACATTCCCGTTTCGGAAAGACTCTGTAGTTGCAATGGTTTTAGTATTGAGACTTTATCTCATACAGTTTTTTATTGCCATCATTATAATGACCTGAGGGCAAAATACTTGAGCTCCTTGTTAATGAAAATGCAGGGTTGGAATGATTCCGACAGGCTCTTGCAGCTTCTATCATCCCAAAATATTGAAACTTTAAATTTGGTCGCTTGTTTTTTTCAGGATGTGGTGGCTAGACACAGACAGACATTGTTGTTGTTATCTGGATTTTAGATACCCCAGGTGTTATAATTTGTTATTATCTCTTATTATTACATCTGTCTTGCTTATATGATGCCAATAAAGGTTACGCTTATGGCTATGGCCAAGAAGAAGATTTCCTCAACCCCCTACATCAAAGGCACTGCTGGTCTGGCCTTGGGGACGGGCAGGCACAGAGTGAGAGCCAGGAGGAAGGGGGAAGAACAGACAAAAGAAAAAGGAAGAAAAAAGATAAAGGATAAAAAAGATAGAGAAGAGAGGAGCAGAGGGCTCCAGAAGTGCAACCTACTTCCAGCGGGCAGGACTGGACTAGGACTAGGGAGCACCCTCCCCAAAAGAGAAGTCTAAGTCTGGCCTGCCTCCTTATGGGGGTGAGGGCAACCCATGCAGTGACAAGTGTCATCCCTCCTTCCGAAGGGAGAATATCTACATTATCATCCAGTCATCAATATCTACATAATGCAAGTTACTTGTTCTCAAATCAAAAGTAACATTCAAGACAGATAGTGAGAGAAAAAGTATATAGATGAGATCCTCCATACACAGATTTTAGGAGATTTCATGAACTTGCAACTTCACTAGTATACATTTAGTAACATGAAATTGTTATATACCAATGCTTTAGATGTGGCAAATATTGTGAAGGTGTCAAAAAAATTCCATACCTACAAAAGAACATAGGCAAAATGTACTTGCTTAGTTGACAAATATATATAGTGAACACCATACCGGTGACTTTGCATCATTCTGTCTGGCCTCAAGAGATTCTTTTAGCTTTGCCCGAGAAGGCGGCTGGCGTTTTACTTTCAAGGCAAGTTGAGCTTTTGCTTTGTGTGCACTGGTGTCTAACCTCGGTGTATTCCCAACAAAAGTATCAAAATCTGTAAGAACAAATCACTTACATTTAAAAGATGCTTTGTTGCTGGAAAATCCTTTTTCTTCACAAAAATATTTCAGCCCTCTTTTATAAATTATTACTGAATATTTTTAAGCAGTGCAACACCTCTTCTACAGAGAGCAAGCAATTCAAGGCAGCTTAGATGCTGCTCCAAAGCACAGACAGCACGATCCTAACTTGCAATGGATTAAGCAGACTAACATTCCTGTGCTAAATCCAGCACAAGTATTGGGCCTGCAGCAGCACTACTGTGGAGAAGGGGACACTCATCCTCTTTATTGGTGTATAGTTACAAATGCCCCATCAGGTCTTCTCATATTCAGGACATTGGAAGTGGCCTAAGTCTCAGGAGACAGGAGCAGCCAGAGCCTGCTCTCAGCTGCGCAGGAGGCAAGGTTTGGATCCAGCATAACTGCCGGTCCAACCTGTTTCCATTCCTCCTCTCACCTGCCCATGGTCCCACCATCCACCCATCCCAGAACACCATATCCCCACTCTGCACTTGCCTGGAAAGGCCAGCACAGGTCTCCCTCCACACCAACCATGTGGAGTCAGGACTTGTGCAGACATAAGTTCAATTCAGCACTGCCCTCTGACAGATTTACAGTGCAATCCTATTCATGTCTACTCAAAAGTAAGTTCAATTGAGTTCAATGGGGCTTACTTCCAGGAAAGTGCTCTTAGGATTGCAGCCTCAGTTTCAAGTGAGGTTGCTACCAACGCTTAGCCCAGGACCACATCTTTTCCTCCCCATACATTTAACTCCAAAAATTGGACAGGCTTTGTACAAACAGATGTACAAATGCATACGTCTATCTGCATGTGATAAAAAGTATATGAAGTTTTAAGCCATATTCTAAAACTGTTTTAGGCACACCTAAAGGCAGGAGTATAAATTGCAGAAGCAAAAAAGCGACCATGTTAAAACGTTACGTCCCTATTAGCAATTTTAGTACTGTAATTACTGAAAATGTATCTTCTACAGCATCTCCCTTATTTCCAGTAAATGTTCACCTTTCACATCCCTCTCATTTGGATCCATTAAGGATACTTCATCTAAATCTACTTGCTAGCAAAACAAGTACCCTATACTGCAGAATTCTCAGCAAAAATTGCTTATATCCTCATCTTGCAGTCCATATATAAAAGCCCCTAACGCAGTGATTTTCAACCTTTTTCATCTCACGGCACACTTAACAAGGCACTGAAATTGTCAAGACACACCATCAACTGTTTTCACCATTGGCATACCAGACTGTTCAAATTCCCCAATTTTCCTGTTAATGAACGTCAATCACCAAATTCCCACAGTGCACCTGAGGACCAGTGTGTCATGGCACACTGGCTGAAAATCACTGCCCTAATGCTTATGGTAAAACCTTCACAGAGCACAACCTTATAATACAGGTAATAGTACAAATGCTAAGAAATAATATATGTTTACACAGATTTACTTGCCAGAAAAATCTAATTTCTCCATTGGAGACTCAATATTCCGATCATCATCTTTAACTTCAAAATGTTCTGTGAGCCGGTCAGGCTGTGAAGTGGCAGTCTCCAATAAAATGTTATTACCAAACATATAAGGGAGTCCCTCATATATTTTTAATTTATCTTCAAGCTCTGTAACCTGAAAAAAGTATTGCAACAAAATTTTATATCAAGAGGAGTTTTAAATGTTTTTTAAAGCAATGTTCTTTTTAAAGTCAACTTGCCTAACCTTATCTTGTAACTTTTTCAGTTGATTTGCATGCTCTTGGTCTCTGTCTTCAAGAATTTGTGTATGCTCTTCTTCTTTTTTCACTAGTTCTACTTCTCTGGTGAGGGAAGAGACATAATCACATTGTGCAATTTAGGAGAGTTTCATCTGAAAAAAGGAAACATACTGAAATAGCTTTCTGTACTAAACTGTACTCAAAATCTCAACCTTTGCATTGAAAAAAATGACTAGGATACTACATACTATTATTTTTTTATTTTTAGAAGCTCTTCTCCTACGACTGATTATAGTTGACTAGTGAACACTTGTAAAGTTTCATATACAGATAGGTGGGAATAGAGCGTCTGGTCCTTTCCCTTTCTTCCCAGCAGTTTTTTTGCTATTTCAACTTCAATTCCGCTTAGGGCCAAATCCTATCCAACTTTTCAGCAATGTTGCAGCTTCAAATGTTCCCTTAGCTAGAGGGGACTTCCATGACTGCATCCTCACCACAGGATTCATCAACACATTCCCCAGTACCATAACTGTATCAGACACAAAGTTGGATACGACTGGGTCCTTAGTCATCACTGCTGCTCTTCCCACTGTCATTTCAGTGTGTTCTCTTCAATTGGTGGAACATAATATGGCTTTTTCCTACTTGCCAAAGTCATTTCCAAGTTTAAATATTTGCATGTTTAACAAATTTGACAATTTTGAATTTTTCCTAATGCTAACTATAAGCAGCTCTACTGACATATGTACATTTAAATGTACTTCTGTATAGTATTAAGTGAACTTTATTTCTTTCTTTGAATTCTTGTCCACAAATTTTCTTGGAACACATTATCTAAAGAGATAAAACTTTTTCCTTTACTCTTTTGCCATTAAAAAAATTTATATACAGTTTTCAACAAAAAATTCTCAATGTTTCACATAGCAAATAAATTATTGTAAACTCCTTGGGACAAAGAACAATCTAAACAACTGAACCCTTTTCCAATTGGCTTTTTGAATCTTGACTTCACTATCTCTCTAGCAGGTGGGTGCCCTTTGTCAACATAGCCAGTTTTTTCCATGAAATTAAGTTTCAAATCTATTAGCATTTTCCCCCTATACAGAATTGCTCCTAACCACTAGAAACATAGCCAATTATTATCTGCAACTCATTGCCATAGTAAAAACAAAGATACTCTTGGAACTACTACAGAAGTGTGAGGAGCTCTGCTTGGTACTGCTTTTTCACCAAACAATGTACAAAGGTCTTTGTCTACCGAAACTTGTGTTTATCTTCCTATTTGTTTTGCTTCCTATGTTGTTGCTTGTATTGTAGAAAATAACAATGAAGTATGTTTTTTTAAAAAGTGTAGATGAGTTTAATTGATAGAAAATGATACTGTACTCACTTCTGCTGATACTCTTTGAGTAACTTCTTGGCCTTGTTGTATTTTTTCTCCAGTACATCATATTGTTCCTGAGTTTCTTTAAGATGTTCATTTACAGTTTTACATAAGCTTTGTGCCTCCAGCCAATAGGTTTCCAACTTCTTAATTTTCTCTTTGTTCTCATCTAAAGTTTCCTGGAGCTGGGCTTTACATAACTCCCATTCGGTCTTTTCAGCTTCAGCTGCTTTTAACTTTAAAGACAATTCAGCAGCATATTTTATTTTGATCATCATTCACAATCATTTCATGATTTTTTTAAAAAAACAATCTTTATTGTGAGAAATTTTTATTGTGAGAAAGGGAAAAAAAGAATAGACATGAAATTGGTGGTTTATCAAGTTACATTAAATATAGTATGTTTAATGTAACTAATCTGCTATAGCAGTGGTCCTCAACGTTGGTGGGGAAAAAAATTCTCATGGACCAGTGTGCTGACTTTGGGGTGTCACAAAAGTGCAGTAAGACACTTCTGCCCCACTACTGGGGGGTTCGGCCAAGATAAAAGTATTCACCAACCTCCACACATCATCAGGGAAAAATAGGCCAGGTGAGTTAGACCATCCTAAATTTCTTAGTATTGCGCCCTTAAGTATTTTTATTAAAAAAAACACAAAGTAAAGTACTTGTGACCCTCATCATCCATTCGAGTTCTGTTCCAGAACCTCCCATGGATTAAAAAAATTAATGAATAAAAAGAAGAGGAAGAGTCTACAGGACGTCTTTCTGCAGCAGCAGATAACCGTAAGAAAGAATCATGCAATTCTCTTGCTATTCGGAACTGACATGGGGTGTTCTACAAAACTTGCACTGTTCTTACACTACAATATGGGTAGCAACTATGAGTGTGTCAGAGCAAGCACTGGACTTTTGTTTCACCAATGCTTGAATATTTACAAAAATATTCACATTTTAATTAAATGAATAACTTACCTTCTCTTTAAGTTGATTAACTTCAGCCGCTGTAACTGCATGTTTTAGTTGCAGCTAGAACAGGATATAAAAACAGCAGTCAAAGAAAAAACATTTGAATCACTGTTCTTGTAAGATTTTCCATCTTAAAAAGAACTGCACTGCTGTTTTCTCTTCTATGTTTTAAGCACCTTTAAACACCAGAGGAGTTCCCCATGGAAAGCTGAACAGTTACTAATCAGGTAGGTGTAGCATGTTATGTCACAGCTGAACACTGTGATGCTAGAGTACCTCTATATCTACTTGGAGGACTTGGACACTTGGAGGACTACTTGTGTTCAGTGAGACTCCCAGAAAAGCAGCTTGAATGCCCAATTCCAAGATGGCAGAGTTCAATGCCAGGGTCCTAGCTAGTGGCATCCAGCTTTTCGCAAACCCCCTGAAATAAAGTCACAAAGGAGTCCTGATCCCTACTTTGAGCATCACTAGCTTAAGGAACGTTTCCTATGATAAATAACTGATAATTCGGTTATACCTATATAATTATTATATTTATTAAATACTTATTATAAATAATATCAGTAAAGCATATACAAGTGCAAGATTTATTCAAATGTATAACAGTGCATTTAATAGCCATATAGCTATAATTGTGAAGTACCTCTTTAAACTTCAGAAGAAATTCAGTTGACTCCATGTCTAGTGGCAAATTAATATCTTCATTTTCAGGAAGATAGAATACTTCTACAGATTTACCATGTAAATGAGATTCAAAAGAATCTTCATCATCATAATCATCATCCTGAAAATATAGTAAAAACTGTTTTATTGAAGTTACCATTGGAGAGAAGCACTTTTTTTCCCCAAAACAATGGTGCGTCTCTTAAAGTGGTGGTCCTTTTAACACTCAATTATCCACTCTGCAGGATGCCTGCAGTTTGCAGACAAAGGTTTGCCTGGTTGCCATAGAAGTTAATCCCTGTCTGCATAGAAGTTAAATAGCCTTTTAACCCTATTAGTTCAGAATTTTAACCCTCTCAGTTCAGGTTTCTCTGGCTCTGAACAACCTTTAAAGCCCATTAAAGTGTAGAAATTAAGTACAGGAAAACAATGAGTATTTTTCCTTTATTTTAATGTGTCTCCCCTTCCCAGCCACCCACTGCACCCACTCGTCCCAGCCACCCCCACCAGTCACCCCAAATGCTCCCCCCAGAAACCCTCCACTTACTAGT
Source organism: Cryptoblepharus egeriae (assembly GCA_030015325.1). Taxonomy (NCBI): domain Eukaryota; kingdom Metazoa; phylum Chordata; class Lepidosauria; order Squamata; family Scincidae; genus Cryptoblepharus; species Cryptoblepharus egeriae. The sequence goes on from JAREYC010000001.1 coordinate 89,442,305, forward strand.
TTCCCCTCCCTCCAATAACCCCCAGCAGCCACCCCCACATGCACACACTCCCCCTTCCCCAAGACAATGAAAATATATACATATATAATATGAAATATATATAATACACACACTCACACACACATATATGTGAGTGTGTGTATTTTTATATGTATTATATATATATATATTATATACAATTTTGTGTGTGTGTGTGTGTATCTCATAGAATCAAGATTGGCAGGCACCCAGGCTTAAGCCAATCCAGGATTGACTTGGCCTGCACAGTGTCCATCTGTCCCCCTTTTCCAGGACATGTGCTCTTGTTCAGCCTTTGGGCACAATCCTTTCCAGGTCTACTCAGAAGTAAGTGGTATTTAATTCAGAGAAACCACCAGGGAATCTATTCTTTTTTAACCCCTATGCTTCAACCCTGGAGTTCATGACAGTGATGATGGCTCTAAATACAGTTCATGATACATTTATGGTACATGGTTAAATATGAAATATATATAATACACACACTCACACACATTTCTATGGTTGAATGTTTACATCATTGAATGTATTATTATTAAAGAATGTTAAAGAAGGTTCTTAATACCACTGTTGACTTTACATGGTTGAAATATTAATTCTGTTACATTTTATTAAATATATTAGTACACTATTTGGTTCAGGATTTTCTGTTTTGTTTTTCTCCTCTAAATTTTGGTGCGTCTCATGGCCCGGGAAATACGGTAATTACATTTTAAAAACTGGGTCATATACGGTATATCCTAAGTTTTTGTTCCATGACTGGAAAAGCTATGGTTATGGAAAGATTTCTTATTGCAGTACTATTGTACATTGTGTTGGTAACCACATTATTGAACAGAATGGAGGATATATTTAAATAAACCTTCAGTGTTTCTCACACTTTTAGCACCTACACCCACTTTTAAAAATGACACTATTGGGGTCTAGCTAGCGTTAAGATACTTAAAAAGATGATCTAGAAAGAAATAGTTTTTTATTTAACCACTAGTGGAATTTACCCATTGTTGCAGGAGTAAAATTTCAAAAATATTTGTGGGCACCAAGCAGCAGTCACTGGACACCAACAAGCAGTATTGGAAGGTGCCAGGGGGCAATCGATAGGCAGTGCCAGGTATCAGCAGGCACCTTCAGGAATCCCTAACAAGCACCACCAGGCATCCCTACCAGGCACCTGTAGGCATTAGGCACCATTGCACAGTGGATACCACTGGGCTGAAGGCATAGGACAGGGCACCAGGCACTACACATTCCTAGCAGACACTGGGCACCACCAGGTGGCATTGAGCACCATCAGGAATCCCTATCTATGATGAAATATTTTAAATAATGTCTAATTGTGCACATATGTATGTAAGAACATATAGCTGAAACACCCATGCAGATACATTTGATACCTGTTCTGTATCATCAGGAGCATACTGCTGTTCATATAAGCATCGCTCTTGTTCCAAAGTCTCACTAATAAGACGAGCTACTTCACTCTGAGTACCTGGTTTTTCTCTTCCAATCAGAAACCTAAGGAAAAAATTCACCAAACATAATATATCTGTCAACATAAAACAATAGTTTCTAACACCACTATCTACAACAGGAATAGTTGATTTTTTTTCCTTCAGTTTTTTATTAATAAAGGAAGTTTTTAAAAATAAAAATACACATACCTGACTGTGCCTTTTGTATTTTTTAAAACAGTTGCTGCAAAAAACTGAGTTACTCCTACAAGACTTATACCATCCACCTCAACAATCTGATCATTTACTTGGATTCTGCAAGAAAAAGAACAAAGACAAAATTTGACTTTGAATTAGACATTGGGTGAAATCCAGAGTAACTATGAGGAGTCCTTGCTCCAGAGTAAGAACAAGTTACTCTGGATTGCAATATGAATTTCCCATAGGTTTTCACTTGGTGGTGCAGTAACTACGGGTGCACATAATGTCTCTTACGTGTTCCCATAGGTACTCTGGATTGTGCCCTTTGTCTCTTATATTCAACAGAATATAAGATTATGTTTGGAGGGGGAACTTTCAACATGATATAAATCTTAGAACCCACAGCTAAGATGCATTTAAGATGGTCAATCCAGAAGTTATTACTTTTTAAATTGATACGGAAGCTCTTTTACATAGTAACACTCTCTTACATTATTCTTTTGAATCAAGTCTGTGTAGTTTTCAAGAATGATAATGACAGGTTAGATAATAAAAATATACATTTTAGTGAAGTTTCTAAAAAGTTTCTAAAAACTTAATTTTTTTACAACCCACTAATTAAATATCTCTTTAAATAGCATGGTTAATGACATATGACTTTAAGGTAAACATGCTAAAAAGTATGGGGGGCAGATCCACAGATCTGTGGCTGTGACTTCGTTTTGCTCAACTAAGGAATGGATCTGCAAACCCAAGGACTGGATCTTTACACACCCGCTGTGGAAATAAAGGGAGATGGGTTTTCCTTGCCTCCAGAGAAGCTTGCAAAGTCTTCAGAGGACCCACGTGACTGTCTGCAGCTTCTGCACACTTCAAAATAGCCAAAATGACCAAAAAACTTCCTGGCCAAAAAAAAAAAAAAAGCCAAGTGCAGCTGCCTCCAGCCAAGCAAGGCCCTGACCTTTATGGCTGCCAGCGGAGCACTCTGGCAGAAGAAACTCTGGTCATGCACTGCCTCCAGAGCACCTGAGCACAGACAACCCACAGGCAGAGTTTCTCTCACCAGAGTGCCTGCCTCCCTGCCTTTCTCTAGCCAGCTGCCCCAGGGCAATCCAATCTCCAAGGGGTTGCAGATGAGCACCAGACTGCGGCTTGGGAAACCTCTGCTTCACAGCATATTTGCCACCCCCAGAAGAAGTGCCATGCCAATGGTAAACCCTTAAGATTGGGTTTAGGACTGAGTCATGGAACAGTTTTGATTTGCATAATATGACTATATCTGGTTGCATGTAGGATAGCAGCTGCCTCTCTATGCCAGTATGGCCAGGACAGTGGGCCGCTTTCTAGAGGCTTTAGCAAGGTATGGCTGTGGCTTTTGCCCAATTGTATGGCCCAGTAGACCCCCATGATGCTCGGTAAATCAGTCTATCCTGCAGGACCCAGGCACTATCCAATACTTATACACAGTTTATGACTGCACAAACTCACAATTTTGAGATCCTTGTTACAATTATTTCTTTCTAACCTGTCTGAAGAGAACTTGAAGATGCTTCATGAAGCACCAAGTGTTCCATGGAGTTTGGAAACCACTGCAGTAAACTACAGCAGCAGTCCCAACACATGCAGTTTCAACTAACTGTGAACTGGGGTTTGCAGGGCACATCCCTACATGTGTCCAAGGACTCAGAATGACCTTAGGACAAGTTTTTCATGAAAACTGGATGTGCCCTATGTCTTATAAGGCATTATAAATTTCATATCTGGTTTTGATGGAAAAACTGGAAGTAGCATTTTTTCCTATTACTGCAGTTATTCTGAGCCTGGCAGAAGTTGCAGAAGGACATATGCAGATTCTGCTAGGTTCAAAAAACCCTCCATAGGATAGGGGCATTCCCTAAACAGGAATCCCTCATATTATGCCTGTACGTAAGCTTTATTTATTATAAACTGAATATTAACAATTGTCTATCATTGTTCTGCGCAGTAAATAACAATCTTAATTTTCCAGAGAGTTTCATGTAATAAGGGCCCAATCCTATGGGCCATCAGCACTAGCACTGTGTTGTTATATTCAATAAAGCACAATTACAGCACTGTAGGAAAAGGAAGTGCTAGTGTTGGACCCACTACCAGGAGAAGGAGGATCTATGGCCAACAAAGGAAAGTTAAGATCATCAAGCAGTTGTGCAACCTTTCGTAGTGGGCAGGGAAAGCACACTAGGAGATGAAGGGTAGGGCAGAACAAGCTAAAAAACATAAAAAGCATAGAAACGAATTAAAAACAGACTAACAGGTAAGGAGGCTCTCAAGTCTGAACTGGTAAAATAGCCAGTAGAAACTTAAGAAGTCTAATTATGGGGCCTGGGATGTTCTTTAGGGGAAAAGGACAAAATTCCCCTTCCCTGAAGTCACCTCTGGTGGCTTCCCATATGCATGGAATACAGCCATAGTACATTTGGCACCACTGTTACTCTGGGGGCCAGGAAGCAGGACCTGGGCTGTTAAGTCTTCACATAAGGACTCTTTTATAATGTTTATAAACAAAAAACAAATCATAAACCATTCCTTTGGTAACTGTTTTCTTCTTCCTCTAGAGTTATATGTTTGTAAGACTGGTGTCTTGGTGTCTTCTCTTGGTGGTCTATTATAATCAAACACTGAAATTTGGCATTTTCACACAATTCCACAAAATATGTTGTCAGGTAGACAAGTATTATATTACTAAATGGACAAGAGCCAATAGTGTCTATATACTGTTGAATTATAAAGCCTGAAGTGTATACTATATTTTCATTACCCAGTTCCAGACAAAGCCCTCTTCTGCAAACAAGTCTTTGAAACAAAGTGAAAATTCCTACTCACCGACCATCTTTTTGAGCAGCTCCACCTTCAGTTATTGTTTTTACAAAAATTCCCAGTTTTTCCAGTCCCTGATCTGCACCAACACCCATTCCGATAATACTAATACCTAAGCCACTGTCACCTATACATTACAAAAACAAAGCAGAGTGCACTTTTAAAATTAGTTTCACTGTTCACACAAAAACATAAAATATTCACCGTTTACTTAACAGGTCAGTACATTATCTCAATCATTAATAAAAATCCCAAAAAGCATTCACATTCTTTATTTCAAAACCGAGTATGCACTGGCAAATTATTTTTTTTTTTGCTAACTGGTTTGAGAAGAATCCTGCTAAATACAGTCTTCTATGTGATTTTTAAAAAAATTAACTGATAATTTCATGATCAATTAACTGTCAATTTTCATGACAATCCAACCCCTAGAGCCTTTTCCAAGTACAGTGGTGCCTCACATAAAGAGCTTAATTCGTTCCGGAGGCAGGCTCTTTAAGTGAAAAGCTCTTTCAGTGAAGCATATTTTTCCACAGGAAATAATGGAAACTCAGACAATTGGTTCCACAACCCACAAAATATTCATATAAAAATATTAACTGGATGTAAAAATGATGACAAAACACTGTAATTGAATTCAAAACATGCATTCAATGTGCATGATCCTATGATGCCCCTAGTGCATTTGCTTGTTAAGTGAAGCGGAACTTGTTATGTGAGGCAAGATTTCTTGGAAATTTTTGCTTGTTATGTGAATCGCTTGTTAAGCGGAGCACTTGTTAAGTGAGGTACCACTGTATTTAAACAGCAGCTAAGACACTGTGCCTGTTAACCAGCAGGGTTTGAGACCCAAGTCGGCCCCACAAGACAGGGTGAGCTCCTGTCCTTAGCCCAGCTCTGCGACGCCAGCTGGATCCAATCATATTGGCTCTGCCTTTCCATTGGACTAATTCAGTGGCGTGGAGAGGGGGGATTTGCTGCTTGGGTAACAGCCTATCCTCCAGAACAATCCAACCCATGCTTTCGTGCTTCGCATGCAGCATACGCAGCACCGAGCACGATACCATAGTCTTTCAAGACTGACGGAGGCCTGCTTTTTATACACAAAAAGCTAAGTAAACCTTTTCTTATGGCCAGGTAGCCAACATTTCCCAGCCCTAATAATGAAGCCATTTTTTACTTTGTGGAGCTGAGACAAGACACTTTTGTGGGACAAGCATTTAAAATTTGCACCTTTTTCAATTTCCACAGGAAAAACTTCCATTTTCTCCACCCTCTTCTCAAGTTCATACTCTGCTGATGCTGCTACTGGATCAACTTCTTCATTACGCCTATCATACTCCTCATTTGAGTAAGTACTGAATACCTGTGAAAGAATTTGAGTAATTTTTCACTCAAGAAACCAGATACAATCTCCATTTACACAACATAAAAATTGAAAGCACCACCTATTTTTGCTATCCATTTGCTGGTCAAATAAAGTTATATTTTGTTTTACAGGATATCATTATTCCAATTAATCATATTTAAAATGAGCAACTTACATGCCTGCAGCTGTCATGACCCGATTCAGACAGCGAGTAACTAAACAGAACTCAAGCAGAAAACAGCAGCTGCTGTACTGTACTACCATGTCTTACACTAGCTCACTGAAAAATCTCATATTACAAAATGGGAGAGGAAAATTTTCTCATATCAATTTCCTTTTCCATTGATAGGGTTTACTTCCTAAAACCCAAGTAAATGCTATTTAATTATTTCTAAACTGAGGTATTGCATGGGACCTGAGAGGATAGACTAGATGTTATACACTATTAGCTTAAGGAAGAATGGCAACTTTCAACTTCTGTGTGCCAAGGAAAGCAGGAAATCCTTATCCCACATAGCTGTGCAAGCAATACACACCTCTGAAGTTTATGTTAATTCACTGCAAGAGAAATGCACCAACTCCGGATTTGCTCATTATATGCAAAGTTTTTTTAAAAGGTAGAACAAACTATTTTGTGCTTTCCTTCATCCCCACATTCAACTTTGCCTTGGAGAAGAAGATTGAAAATGTAACTTAAGTGCACCATGGGTTAGAAAAAAACAATTTTTTTGAATGACTGCCTTATTTTTACTTTACTGAAACTTTACTGAAACTGACTATTTGAAAGGGTGGCAAAGAGTTCCTATTGCCACTGATGGCACAAGATCTGTTGCTGAAAAATAATTAGGGGAAAAGGAATCATTTATTTTACTACGTAAACTGCTTTGTCAACTATTCTGTTGAAAAGCAGTCTACATGCAGGGACCCATTTTCATGGATTTGGTATCTGTGGTTTCAATTATCTGTTTAAATGATTTAGATATTTGGCCATAAGTGCAGACATCTAGTAACTGCTCATATATTTTATGTGTGTGAATGTGTGAATTTTGTGTGATGCTGCTGCATTTTGCCATATAACTGATTTCCCCAAATGGAACCCATTAATGTTCTTACTGGTGTTTCTTTTTAACAGGGATCTATAAGCAAAAGAGCAGTATCCTGGCAGCCTCAATAACTGGCAAAATAGACAACACTAAATAGGAAGCAGTTAACATCTGCTTCCTGTTTATCTTTAGGTCTATATTCATCCATTATTCAGAATGCCAGCACTTTTCTCTTCCCACTATTAGCTTGAATGCTTATAGTGCTCTATTTAAAGAAATAAATGTTTATAGAATCTTAAAGAATGTTAATAGGGGTGTGGAGGGCAACATAACAGCTAGTAATATAGGCAAACCCCGTATATACTGTTTCTGTATCCACTGGAGGAGAGGTGTCCCTGGAACAGAATCCCCATGGAGACAGGGGCATGCCATGCTAATATTTTAACAACAAATGCTACTCCAATATAGTCCAATCATAGTTCACTATTAAGTCTTCATCAGCACTAATCAAAGTTCCATCTTAACCAGTGGTTAAGAGGCAACCTATTTAACAATAAGAAAAGTTAGCACTGGTGCAGACTTAACATTTTTAGTATTAACTGGAAAAAGATTTAAGACTGCAATCTTAATCTCCAGTTAGGCCAGCCTAAGCGTCAACGTAAGTCCTGTGCTGACCCACATCACAAAAGTCCAGTAAGACACTTCTGTCCCACTCCTAGGGGGTATAGGCGCCAATGCATAGGCATTCGCCAACCTCTTCACACTATCATGGAAACATAGGGCAGGTTAAGTTAGGCAAGCCTAAATTTCTTAAAACTGCACCCTAAAACTAATGTAGAATGGGGCAGAAAAACTTCTCAGTCCAAGATAACAAATGCCATGGGAAATGACAGTAAAGATGTCTGCTAAACAGACAGGTCCTTCTTCACATGTTTCAAACATTTTAAAATGTTTGAACCAAGACTTCATAAAATGGCAGTTTAAGAAGCCAAGTTGAAAAAATTATAAACGCATGCTCCAGAATGTCATTTTGAAAGTTAAGATTTGAACATGAAACTGAACTTCTGGATCCTTACGTAAACACAAATATTCTTCATAATAATCAGAAATTAAAAATATTTAGAAGTACCAAGCTATAGGCTCTTACCAGGCTATCAATAAGCCTCAACCTTAAATCTTTTCACACTGCAACTGACTGCAGCACCAAGACCAACAGGCACATACCATATGAAAAAGTACATGAGGACTGGCCATTTTGACAGTGAAAATTATCTGTTTCAAAACAAGGAGAGAAGCCTTGAATTAAGATCATCTGCCCACTTTAGCTTGGGGACAGCAGAAATGAAAGGAAGCACACACTTGCCTTTGTCATCAACTAAATGACTAAGGACTGCAAATTGTTTTTTACATTATTATTGGCTGCAAGTCACTCAAGTCTGTGACTGTAAGGTGGGATATAAATCTTCAAAATAAAACAAGCAAGCTAATAAACAACTGGCACAGTCAGAGCTGACTGAACTGACCATCTGGATGTGCCCTAGGATTAGCTTGGTACACTAGGTGCTGGATGTAGAGGTTTGTTTTAATCCTAGACATCCCCACTTTTAGAGCAATAAACAATGATACACATAACTCATATATATTATGCGGCCCTTTGGGTAACGTTCACATAAAATATAGGTGGCAAAGACATACTTGCTAATGTCTTACCACATGAAGAAACAACTAGTTATACAAAATAACACAATTTATGCAAAATAAAAGGATTTGTGACAAATTTTACAAATATTTCATTAAAAAACCCAGATGGACTATTTTGTACTAAGTCATAGGCACTTACATACAAACCCAGATGGACTATTATAGACTATCCCTACAATCCAGAGTAACTATGGGAGCACGTAAGAGACATTATGTGTACCCGTAGTTACTGCACCACCTAGTAAAAACCTATGGGAAATTCATATTGCAATCCAGAGCAAATTGTTCTTACACCAGAGCAAGGATTCCCTGTAGTTACTCTGGATTGCGCCCTAAGTCATTGGCTGCAATCCTAAAGACACTTTCCTGGGAGTAAGACCCATTGAACACCATGGGACTTACTTTTGAGTAGACCTAGTTAGGATTGTGCTCATAGGCACTTACATATTTTTCAGTTTTTTCTGTATGTCAAGGGTATCAGACATAAGTTAACTTTTAAATTAAAGAATTTGATTTATGTCCTCTAAACTATAAAACATGTACTGTTTAACTGTTCAAACAGTATAGGAAAGGTTTTCAAACCTTTTAGCACCAAGACTCACTTTTAACACACTTGTTAAAGTGTGACACACTTGATTTATGAAACTGTAAAAAAGTTGATCTCAAAAATATTTTTCATTTATTTACAAAGAATATTGTGTTCATTTATTTGCAAAAACTCTTGATCAATTTCTCGTAACAAGGCAGCCTTAATACAGTGGTTCTCAAACTTTTAGAGAGATTTGCCACCTATGTCTTTAGATGTGGAAGGGCTGTATTGTATCCCTGTGGGGGAAAGGGGGCTTTGTTTCAAAAAGACAGAGGTGCTGCCATGGTCAGTGAGTTTTGGGGAGCAGAGTGCTCACAGTGTCTTCAAACAGTAGAAGACAAAGTGTCTTCAAACAGTAGAAGTTGCAACTGCGACTAAATCAAAAGTTTCACCATGCAAATGCTCCGTAGACTCCCCACACTCTCATGGATCCTGACAGGACCTCTGTTTATAAATGAAACATAAGATGCAAACCTAAAGACACTTTCCTGGGAGTAAGACCCATTGACCACAATGGGGCTTATTTTGAGTAGACATGGTTAGGATTGTGCTCACAGCCCCCTCCTCCCCTACAAGGAGCAATTCTGGGAATTTATTGTTGCCTTCCTCTGCTCCTTAAAGGGAATGTTGCAATCCCCCAATTTGAATACCACTGTCCTAATGAATAGCCTCAAGGCTATTTAGTAATAGGAACTTAGTAATACCTGTCATTGATGGACTTGGGGGAATCAGAAAAAAGACACAAACATTTATCTCCCCAAATTTACACAAGCTTGCACACTGCAGGACCTGAATAGTTTGCAGGGCTGTTAGCAACTATCTAATGTTCGAATAGCCTCAGGGCTTGAGACAATTTTATCTTTTCTTCACCTGAGTTTTCATTGGAGGTTCTGTGGGACCCACTAGAAATCAGTTTCTAACCCAGTTTGAGAAACACTGATTCATACAAAAATCAAAAGAATCACATCACACCTAGAAAAAGTAAATAAGAAAGTCTTGGCAAGAACACTTTTCCTAAACTAAAAGTTCCTAAACTCTCCAGTAGATCCTGGGGTGAAGGCAGCAACATGTTCATTAGCACAGGCATCCCACACTGATTGGATGGGTTAGGGACTAGAGCACCATTCAAAAGTGAAAACCTTTGAAAAGCGGAACCCAATCTTTTTCAGTCTATAGATGCTTCCAAGATTTTTTTAGCTTAGCAAATTGCAAATGCCCCTTTTATCTTGCAAATTCCAGATGCCACACAAAGATTTCTGCAAAATTCTCATTAACTCCTTCAGGAATGGGATTAGACCAGGAGCGTCAATATGGGGGAGGGCAATTTTGGCCATTAGAAGGGCAGAGAGAGGTTGAAAGAATGGAACATGCATTGAATGGATGTGTTGAAAGAGTAGATCATCAGAAAACAAACCATCAAAAAGTGGCAAAAGTTTGGTTTTATTTAACTTGCCTGAGCCTACTTGGTCTGGGGAGCATGTGGACCCCTATGCAGAATATTCCAAGCCTCCAAACTACAAGAACTAATTTAAAAGAGACACTTCCTGTTTTCATCACCAAAAGACTGGCACTGCCTCAGAAAAGATTTTTTCAAGCCTTTTTCCCCTGGCAGTGGTGATTGTAACAACTGCATCATGCCTTTTACAATCACCTCACTGTGCTTCCTCACTGGCAGAAACAGGGTTTCCTGGCTGGCTGAGTGGGACTTAGGGCGCAATCCAGAGTAACTACAGGGAGTCACTAGGTGGTGCTGTAACTACATCAACATAAATGTCTCCTACGTGCTCCCATAGTTACTCTGGATTGTAGGGATAATGACATCCCTGTTTGGGAACTTCTGACCTAAATTACCGGTATTTCAAAGGATGTCAATATTCCCAACTATTTATCCCACAAACCACTAACTTATCTCCACACCTAACAATACTACTTTCCTTCCTAATTATAAATAAGCAATCTACAAAATTGTTAATTATTTTTACAAGTCAATGACCAGTATCTAAGAATTCTTTATAGAGACCTATAACAGGCTTATTTACTGGGAAGTCCTTTTTGTATTACAGGGAACAGGTTTCATGTACTTATGCAGATCACTTTGTTGAACTGTATAGTTTTCATTTACTCATAGTGTATTTAGCATCATCTGTCGCTGCATTTAAATTAGTAACAACAAAAGGTCTACAATACTATATTACATGTCTGGATACCATACCTTGATTGGGGCTGTGGAGAACTTTACTCTTTTATCTGGATTAGTGTCTTCTTCCTCAGAAAGTCCAGGAAATTCCTCATAGTCACTGTCATAGTTGTATTTCTCCTCTGCCAATATTTCTCCTTCTTCAGGGTCTTGATCATTTGCTTCTGTTTCCCTGTCATCATCAAAGGCTGCATTCTCTATTCCAAAAACATTGGAAGAAAACCCACTAAAATCTCTCTGTTCTACTTCTTGTCCTTCCTCTTCTTCTTCACTCTCCATAACCTGTTCCACATGATCCTGCTCTTTTCCGTGAAGCTCCTCCAGAGGAGATGCCACTTCTTTCACCTCTTTTTGACTAAGCTCACCACACACAGATTCTTCAACTTCCTTAGATACAATGTTATTTTCTTCCCAACTTGGGAATCTGAGTGGCTTCTCCTTCTGGAACACATTAACTTCCCCCACAATTTCACTGTCATTGCCTAGAGTTTTATTCTGCACCACAATCAATTCAGCTCTAACTAGCTCAACCTGAGAAATTTTTATAGGGGCTCTGTCCACTTTAGCGGAAGGACTAGTTGTATCCTCCTGATTCTTTTCAGAAGTTCCTAGATTATCTCTGTTAGATTCCTCACTGGCCCTACACAGCTTGTCCCTTTCATTAACAGTGCTGCTGCTCAAGGCAGGTGTTGCAAGAGCTGGATTCTGCTTCAAGCAAAGGTCTTCCCTATCCACTGGTGATTCCCAACTACAATATACTGTTTGGACCGTGCTTGGAGTGCTCTCGTTTTTCAAACTGTCCTTGGACTCCTCACTGTCACTGTCAGCAAGAAAACTCTCTAGTCTCCTAGAAATAGGTCCAGCATTTAGAGATGATCGACAGCTACCACCAGCCTGCTGCGACTTCTGCTCACTGCTTACTTGATTCTCTGTTTTGCCTATGTTGATCTGAGACCTCACATCAGTACTGAAATTAAAGTGTTCTACCACATTAATACAGCTAGGTGACCCAGAGCCATGTCTCCTCCTATCTTCAATCTTTTCATCTTTGCTGGGAGTACATCTGTCCAATGAGTTTCTCTTTTTTATGTTCCTTTCAAAAAGTTTCCTAGTCTCAGAAAATTTCTCTGCCAGCGCAGCTTTGTCTAGATTTCCTTCATCATTGCTGCGAATAATTTTGTCAGTGAAAGTAGCAGCAGACAAAGAATCCTGTGAATTGTTGCAGAGATCAGAACCACTATTAAGGAGATTATTTTTCTGAACATAAAGGAAAGATGGGCTACTTGGAGATGGAGGTGCAGGATCTGCTGAAGTAGTTTTGGAGATTATTTTAGGTTCAGAAGGTGGGCTGTTCTCAGAACAAACTGCAGTGGGAGAACCACCCATTTGCATAAACATGTTTTTGATCTTGTGTACTCTGTTCCCATAGGTGACAGTTCTGCCACGAACATGTGGGTCATGACCCCCTCCATTGGATGAACTGGTCACCTTTTGCTGGAGACCGGATTTGTCTGAAGCATTATCACTGTTCACTGAATCAAAACTGCACTTAATAGCATGAAAATCAGCTTTATAGGCATTTCTGTGTGGAGAGGCACTTCTCAAAGTTCTGTCTCCTTTGCCTTCAGTCTTCATCATTGTAAAAAGTAGCAATCACTCCTTTACAGGGATGGGGAAATGAAAACCAATAGGCGCTCCCCCCCCCCCACAGGGTCTGGATGCAAGCCTATTACAGACTGGAGAGAGAACAAGACTGGAAGACGCCTCTGCCAGGGTTATTCTTCCGTGCAGGCATTGAAATGAGTTGGGGGGGGGGGGGAGAGAGGGAGGAACACACAGGAAAAAAATGTCCAGGAACCTAGCTGGAAAAATGGGACTAACTCCACAGCCAATCCACTTGTATCCAGTAAGCCATCTGCAAAAAACGAAACAGTTTGTGAGCCAGAAAATTCACTCATTTATGCCAAGTATTTCAGCCTTGTCTCCCATGAAATTCCATACCCTGAGGAACAGTGAGAACCTTATCTCTATGGAGCTCTACCCATCCAAAGGTGACACTAAAAGAAAGCAACATAAAAAAAAGAACAGGCATGGATCCCGCATTTGTTGTGCATTTCAGGACTTATCGTGTCACTTGACACAAGTTTACCAGAGCTTAGGTCCGGAATGCATTCTCACTGCTAAAGCCCAACTAAGTCATAAACAAGCAGCACACACACACAAAAAGAACAAGCTTTAAACATGGGCAAACAGTTCTTCCCTCTGTAGCTGTTGAGGCTGCAATCTGAGCCACATTTACCTGGGAGTAAGACCTATCTGATATAATGGGACTTACTCTTGCGTAGAAATGGATAGGACTGGGCTCCACATAAACTACAACCAGTTTCTGCCACATTGGGATTAAAAGCCCAATCCTATACTTGCCTACTTGCAGAAGTAAATCCTATTGTTTTCAGTGGGGGCTAACTCTCAGGAAAGAGCACACAGGATTGCATCCTTAAGGTCTCACTGAACATTTATATAGGGTCTCACAAAGGATTCTTGCTCCTTAGCAGTCAGAAGAACTGTGTTTCTTACTTCTGAGGTGCAGGCAACAAACTTCTTACTTACTCCTGAGTAGACAAGCACAGGATTGGGGATGTAAACCGAGAAGATGCGAGGAAGAAGATGAAAGGCTGGAGAACCATTTAAAGGTGGCAAAGTTTTGTTGTGGCTTGAAAAGAGCTGGTAGTCTTCCTCTCCCCCCTACCCCCAAAAAGGGTGACCATATGCAGTAACAAAAGAGAGAGAGAGAGAGAGAAGGACCCACCGAAATGTAGGACACCCAAGAAAAATAAACAGCTAAAATTAATAATAGCTGAAACCACATAGATTAGATAGATAGAAAGACAGATTAGAGATAGACAGATAGATAGACAGATAGACAGACAGACAGACAGATATAGGCTGCAATCCTAAACGCTTTCCTGGGGGTAAGACCCACTGAACACAATGGAGTTTACTTTTGAGTAGACATGGTTAGGATGGTGCTAATAGAGCTATAGATATATAGATAAATAAATATAGATATAGATAGCTAAAACTATTGAAGATAATTTATTGATTATAAGAAGACTCTATGCTGCTTGCCCACAAGAGAAAGGAGAACAATGGAGTTTATTTCCAGGACACAAGGCTAAAAAAGAGGACGTGTGTTGAAAAAAGGGACAGATGGTCACCTTACCCCCCCCCAACAGTCGTCCAAGCAACCCCATAAGTGGGCCTCATGCCCACTTATGGGGGAGGACAACCGGGGGGAGGGAGAGTGAAGGGGGAGAGTGAAGGAGGGTCCGCAGCCCCCCTCGACGCCCTTCGCCACCCATGAGCCCCCCACCGACTCACCAGGTAGTTGGGCTCCACTTTCTTCCCTCAGCCAGGCGGCGACGCGGACGGTTTCGACCCAAACTTGGAGCTTCCTTGTGGGAAGAGGGAGCCCCTCCTCCGCCTGCCTTCTCAGCCTCCTCCTCTCGCTACCGGGCTGGGGATGGAGAGGCTGGGCAGGGAAGGGGGTGGGAGTCCGGCTGTTCCTCAGAGAGAGAGGCTCACAATGGAGGAGCCCAAACTTTCCAGAGCCAACTTACCTCGCTCAGAGGCGGCTCTTCCCTGTTGAACGGCCCCTCCTCCCCCCCAGCCCGAACGGACGAGCCCACCTCCAACTGCCACCAACTCCTCCTTTACTGCCCCCCCTTCTCCGGTTTCTATTCACCCCCTCCAAAAAAAAAAACTATTCGCCCGCCCGAGCCGAAGTTCTCATGTTTCGCGCGCCCGCCCGCACCCCGTGGTGTTTGTTTCTCTCTCTCTCTCTCTCTCTCCCCCTCCCCACTCTGAGACGCGCGCTCCCGCTCCCACACACACAAAAGGAGGAATCCAAGCGAGCGCGCGCGCACCTTTTGGCCGTTGGTTAGAGGCGCGCGCTGAAGGGGGACTCTGAACGTTCTAAAGGGAACGCCCTCATTCCGTTGGGATCTACCAAGATGGGATGATGGGGTGTTTGTGGTTGGGTTTGGGAGATACCATTGAGGGGGGGAAGGGTAGGGAAAGTGGCAGTCTTGGCTAATGTTCCCACGTTTGCCCCCTGCTGTGGGTGGCATCTGGAAGTCTCTCTCTCTCTCCCCCCTGGGACTTGTATAGCTCTCCCTGCAGGACTCCATTTCCTTGACTCCTCACAGCAACCAGAGGAGGGGAGGGATTGGAGTGGTGGGGGGGGGGGGGAGAAAGGATTTCATAGTAATCCTTCCCTGCACATACTGTATATGAGTAGTATCAACTGAGTAGCACCAACATTTGCCTCTTCATTCATGTTTCCCAACACAAAGCAGCATACACTTGAAAGTGAGAGGTTGATGACTGACAGCTGTCAATCATCCTGGACATGCCACCTATACAAGTGCAGAGGTGACACTTAGTACAAGTGAAAGTGAGAGGTTGATGACTGACAGCTGTCAATCATCCTCCTGGACATGCCACCTATACAAGTGTAGGGTGATCATATGTCATCTTATTTATCCTTGGGAGGAAAAAAATCTTCATTGTCTTCCTTTTCCATATGAGCCTTCATGTAATTAATAAATTATAATTTATTAAATTAATTTTTAATTTAAATTTATTAAATTGAATTAGTAAACAACAACTAACCCTACAATCCAGAGTAACTACAGGAGCACATAAGAGATCTTACATGTATCCGTAGTTACTGCATGACCTAGTGAAAACCTATGTGAAATTCATATTGCAATCCAGAGCAAATTGTTCTTGCACCGGAGCAAGGACTCCCCATAGTTACTCTGGATTACACCCTAAATAAACTATGGATGCAGTCTTAACCATGTTTTCCTGTGAGTAAGTGCTATTGAACACAATAAGACTTCTGAGTAGATATGCTTATGGTTTTTTGGTTTTTTTGCACTGGAAATGTAACAGTTTTAAATTCAATAATAAGTAATATGCAGCGCAAACCTAAGCATTTCTACTCAGAAGTAAGTCTGAGTAGATTGTTGGATTCAATAGTAAGGAAAATATAAAGGAAAGTGTACAATTGCAGCCATACTGTTCAAATTAACCACATGAAAGTAATAAAAATGTGTGGAGTTGGGGCTGAGGGAAACAAGGCACCATCGTGTACAAGTTGTAAGGATAGCACCAGTGGTATTTGAGATATTTCTGGTGGTACTTGCAGGACACCTGACACTGGAGGACACTTGCCACTAGGCAATAAGACTAAAAACAGAATGCAACAAACAATACAATATAATATACTGTTATATATAATTTATATACAGCCTTTCTGGCCATTGTCCTCTGACTTTATTCAAGGTGGTTTACTTGGGCAGGCTTTTCTAACCCTCAGAAGGATTTTACACTTAACAAAGATTCTACCTATTAAGAACTGCTGCATGGATCCATTTTTCATCTTGATCAACTTCCGGGATATGTTTTTTGCGTTGAGAATGAGAATCAGCTGCTATCCGGCTCCTTATTCCTCTCAGTTCCACAGCTTCCAGATCTCATCGCACAGCTCCAGGGCTTGTCAATAGGTGACCTTCAGTTCTTATATTCAGGCTTAATGATGGCTCTATCCTCTAGACCAGACCTTCTGCCCAAACAGTGATCACATGCTCAATATGGCATGCTTTTATGGCATGCTTTTATGCTCAATATGGCATACCAAAGCATGCTTTTCCAAGAAAGCCCTCCCATCTATGCATGGTGTTGCACTGTTCCATCTACTAATAGTTTGTAAGGCCACAGCTGGCCACTCAACCCAGAAATAACTGTGATGATTTAATTGCCAGTTACTTCTGGTGGAGAAGTTACTTCAGACTGGAGAACCACATGACGTACTACAGCAGAAGACAAATCTTGAAAAACACTAGTCTATAGCAAAGTGATCCAACTCATTTTATACAGTTGACTGAACAGCACTTATGGTGCCAGCTAAGCGCATGAAGTAATGTCATTTAAGGAGGAAGTGATGTATTAAGCAGATGATGACCAGAAGCATCTTTTCCTCACTTAGGAAGTCAATTATGACCTGCAAATGACAGAAAAGAAAAACAATCCTTGATCATATTTTCAAGGTATAGTTTTAGAGGTACCAATTATCATGTAGGCCACCCTTTGAGCAGCATTATTTCTGCTGAGTGTTGCTTTCCTGCTCAGCAGCAAAGATGCATCTATAGAAATAGCTGGGCAGATACACTGAACCATGCTGAGTGTTTTTGGTGCTTCCTGTTCTTTGCGAGCAGTCGAGACATGGTGCTGCAACTCAGTGGAGTTGCAACCTGGAACTACTCAGTGGATCCCCCTTCAAATGGTGCCTAACGCACATCAGCTGACTGCCGTATCTTACACCAGTGGTCCTCAACACATCTCAGACCATGGACAGGTTCCATGGAACAACATTTTTCCACAGATCATCATGACCAGTATGCTCCATGCTGGGACTAACCAGTTACATGCAGCCTAGTCACTGGGCTGTGCATGCCTATTTTGTACTAGGCTGGCAGAACTCACCTGGCTGGAGGCAGCATGGCTCTGGCCTCAGGTCCTGTCCCAACCACTAAGGCACCATGGACCTGCTCTGGGCCACAGACAAGGGGTTGAGGACCCCTGACTCACACCATGAGGTATACTGTAAGTTAACTTCTTTAGTATTTGTGGTTTTATCTAAGTTTGTTATAATTTTATTGCTTGTTTTTAAAAGTTGCTTCAGATTCTTCTAAATATAAAAGTGTCTGTAAAATAAATCTTTCTGAATTCTCTAGTCTAGTTTATTATGTTGCCTCAGTTGTGGTAACATATATCTAACAAGCCTTCTATGTCTTAGAAGATTGCAAACAACTTATGGGCTGTTAGAAAAAAATATTTCTTACTCAGGCAACTCTTACCTTAAGGAAAAAGTTACACGTTCTAAAAACTCATAGCATGGCCCAGTTAAAAATAATAGCAGCCTGTGCAGGGAGTGTAAATACAGAAGTTGGATACTGAGGGGGGCTTTCAGACTCCAACTATGTTTTACTCTGTCCTGACTATACTCTTCTTCATGCGTCATGGGACGCGTGGAAAAAAATGTATCACATAAAAGGGGGAAAGTCCTGGAAAGATCAACAGGGAGTAAACATTGTTACTTGTAAATATTGTTTACTCTCTGCATTGTTAGAGGCAAGGAACTGAAGCTGCTTGTTTATCATATCTCCTATATTTACTATAATCTCTGAACATTTACTGTCACCGAGTTATTCACATTATCTGATTAACAGTTCAGTCCTATGCCTGTCTGTTCAGAAGTTAAGTCCCACTAAGTTAATGGGACATACTTCCATATAAGTACTTTAAGGAGATTTAGGCTACAATCCAGAGTAACTATGGGATCTTTTACACCAACATAGTTACGGTGCCACCTATGGGAAACCTAAGTGAAATACATACAGTAATCCAGAGTAAGTGCCTCTTATGTCTTCCCCGTAGTTACTCTGGACTGTAGGGTCACTATCCTAACCTTGTCTACTTAAAAGTAAGCACCATTGTGTTCAGTGGCTCTTACTTCCAGGAAAGTGTCTTTAGGATTGCAGCCTAGGGGCATATCCAAATTTCCAACATGGATGCAGTCAGAAAGCAGTTCTGAAGGAAAAAACATTCCCTTATTAGAGGAGGCCTCTGAGACTATTCCCCAACCATATGATGCAGTGCATACCCTATAAACCTGACTGCATCAGTGCCGTTGGGTAAGACTGGGCTGGCATCAATCAAAGAATGCATGTCAAACATGATCAAAAACTTATGATGATCTATATTGATACCTTAGCTAAAAGGTTGCTCTTGGAGTTTTGACTATGTCCACATTGAAAGCCATGGTAGAAAAGCTACAGGAAGATTTTTCTCATAAGATCCAAGCATTCCTAAACTGGTAGGCATTCATCAAGCTGCTCTAGACAGGGTAATCTCCAGTGGCAAAAGCCTCAACCAGGTTATATATTATTTTTGTAGATTTAAGGTCAGGCACTTTGCTCTCCCTGTATGAGTGTTTAACAATCTAGTGGTTTAACAATTATCCAATTGTATTTCATTGCCCACATGGAAATGGGTCCAACTCATTGTGAAATGGTTTCACAGTGCCAAGCACATAATCCATATTGGCAGATGAAATCAACCCAAATGGATCTGAGAACAGAACTTCTGATATCACAAGCTTTGGTTCTGTATTAAATTGGCAGGTCTTGAATCATGTTGTATCCAAGTGAACTTTGAAACCCAAATAATGTATTTGGCAGCCGTGCTTAGGATTGTGCCCTAAGGCAACTTTTTTTTCCTTTCACAGTGAAAGTATTGTTTTTTAAACTACAGTACTGTATTTCAGTGTTTATAATGTTTTACTACACGTTCCTTTTTATAATGCTTGTGAGTTTGGCTTTCTTTGTAGGTGAATGTGTTTGTCAGTTTTCCCCCTTTATAGTTATATCTACTGTATTTATAATGGATTGTATTCAAAGAAATTGAATAATAACAAAGGACCAACCCTATCCAGGGATGGAAAACTGGAAGCCGGGCCACCAGGGCAACTTCAGCTATAAACAGCATGCTGTCTAGGAACGAGGACAGATGGGAATGGTAAGAAGCGAAATGTGTGGAAAATTTACATTACCTTTATGGCCACTGCATGGTCCTGCATAGGGCACTTCAGATCTAAGCCAGCTCTTTTGCTAGTAGAGCTTGCTAGGGGCACATCCAGCAAAGGCAGGAGTTTGGAATGCAATGGATTCTGCTGCTTTACACCCCACTTACTACCCCAGTCTGTCCCAATCCCCATTGCTCTACTGCAGAATCCAGCTGGCACCCAATCTGTTGTAGCTGGGAGTGTGCAGCTGTACAGCTACTGTGCCCAGAGGCAGACTAGCAGAGAGGCTGTGTGCCAGCAGGACCCTCAAGGTATGCCACAGAAACAGGCTCATACAGCTGGACTGGAAGTTGAGTTAGTCATAATAACAAACTGGTCACAGTGGTACTTATGACTAAGGTCTACTACAACTAGGAACAACTCAGTGTTTTCTCACATGCTTCTTTCATGATGAAGACTTTTATCTTTTTCATTCTTTTATCTTTTTCATTCTATTTTTCCTTATTTTAAAGTGTAATTAAATTGCTCATGAGCACAACCTTAACCATATCTTCTCAAAAGTAAGCCCCATTGTGTTCAATGGGTCTTACTCCCAGGAATGTGTCTTTAGGATTGCAGCCTAAAGATGTTAATACGTTTGAAAATAATATTCAGTACCTAAAAAATAATCTTTTAATTCTTCATTTTAAAAGATTGATTCAAATGTGTTTTCCAGCTTTTTATACACATGTATGTAAAGTAAAATAGGAGTACTGTGCATGCAGTTGTCATACATAAAAATCTAAAGAAGGTTTTTTAGTGAAGGAAAAGCTTACTTTTTGAAGTGGTACTGAGTTTCCCCTTGTAGAGAGGCTTAGTAAATTGAAAGGCAGGAGAGCTTCTCTTCACTATAGAATTAGGCCACAATTTTTGTATGCTTAAACCCGACCTCTAATTATAGATTACACTAAAGTCAAGCCTGAAAGATATAATTTAAAGCTGTCATAGCAACTATAGTTTCAGTTACACAAAATCCTGTCCTGGTGACTTATGGAAAGCAAGGAAATAAAACCACAAAAATGTGGTCATCCCAAATTTCTAATGGGATGGTACTCAGCAAAGAATAACAGCAAAATATCACCAGCAGAAGGGGAAGAAACAAGTTTAATTACCTGTTTAATTACCCAAAAGATATTTCGAACAAAAGTAAACTCTTATAAATAACTAATATTAATAAGATTTATGATCATATGCTATACTTAGGAGAGATAAATTATTTGCAAAGTGAGACAGTAAACTCTCATGGGGAGGGGTTGTAGTTTCTGATAGCTTCTAAAAAGTTCACAAAGCAGTTTACAAAGAAATTGAAAAAAATAATGGCTAACTGATATCAATCCAGGCTGAGAGAAGGCTAGGGAGGCAATTGAAAGCCACTGAAGAAAGCGATGGCAGGCAAAAGGAATGCAGTTGAGATGCTGGAAAGGGGGATAGATTTTTAAACTGATGAACACTGTTATATTGTATGTCCCCAAGTGACTCCTGCAGGCTGTTACTAGTTCAATATAAGGCAGCTTTCTGTTTTCTTAAACAGAATGGTTGGGGCCTCCTGGCATGTCCCAGGAACTTTGAACTTGAGGGACTCTGAACTTGGAAACATACAAACATACATATCTTTATAATCAAGAGTGCTTTCCACTAATTTGTACATTTTTACACTCATATAATCTGTTGCGCTTCGAACACTGATATCTCTGGAAGCTGAGAAATTGTGTGCATGTTAGGACTCAAATAAAAAGGGCAATATTTTTGCTAGTGCAAGTGGTGCAACTTGACAGCACTGCTCGCTCTCTCTCTCTCTCTCTCTCTCTCTCTCTCACACACACACACACACACACACACACACACAACACACATGCTCAAAGAGCTGACTAGAACAAATGTGCTGGATGACAGGAACAGGGAGTCCCAGAGGAGAGAACCTGGAAAAGCAAAGGAAACAAAGTAAAAGTTTGTTATATAGTACTTACCATACCCACTGTGTGAGAGTCTTCCTTGGTGTTGAATTCCAGGATGAATGCGGGGAAATCCCTTTGAGACTTCTGTCCAAACCAGGCAAGGTAACAACAAATGTGACAATACTACACCATACTGGCTCCCACTATGTTTCATATAAGTTTCAGTCCTGGATTTGCTTGGCCCAGGATTAAAACGAAACTGTGTTCAGTAACCAGAGAAGTCAGGAAGAAGAGAATGACAATAGACAAAACAATTGCCTCTTACTAAGCTAAGAGCAACCAAAAGATACGGAAATGTATATAAAAGATATCTAAAATATATACAGAAAGATACCAGTATATAAAAATAAGGAAAAGCCAAGGCATACCTATGAAATCAGTTGTGATGAACGTTAACTGAAAATGATTCTGCTCTACAAGCAGAAGGAGGGAGGGCAAGAGAATTAGGTTGCTGGCTGGGCTGCAGGAATATTGGAAAATGTAAGATTCTAGGAAATGTCTGCCTCCATCCCCACTTTTTGCTCCTAGACCCTCTTTTTTAAATCCTGGGCCCAAGTACAAATTGTCCTTTGCACAGCCTATCACAGAGCTCAGGCCATCAAAACTCTTTTTGGGATAATCCCTTCTTCCCACTTCATAGTTCCATTATAATGTGGAGAATGCACGCTAAAGACTTTTTGAAGAGTGGTCTAGGTACAGAGTGGTCAGATACTTCTCATGAGCAAGGTGGCTGCTCTGTCTCTCCAATTTTGCAAAGTACTTATGCTTGTTTCTCATACTTTTTTCCCAGAGGATGAACACCAAATCACTTATGTACCTTTTAAAAAATGAATAATGTTCAGCATCAGTCATTAGTAAGTTAATAGTCATCAGCAATTACAGACCATTAGCAAGGTCTGTACATATTAACCATGGCCTATTACCGTGAGGAGTCCTCCAGCAGCTGAAAATCCCCATGGGATGCTGCAAAAATCATACTGGTACCATGCATCACCACATAGGGATTTCAGTAGGACTGGGCTTTTTCCATATGATCATCTTTATGTTAGGTGCTCCCCCTCCTTCCAGTACTGGCACATATCTCTTGCCATTTTTTAAAGGCAGCAAACAGAAAGGCTTTCCATTTCTGAAAGGCCTTTTCCCATCTGCCACAATGTCTGGGACAGAGCAGCTGATTAGAGATGGAAATACAGGGCATTGTTAAGGGGGCAGGGGCAGCCTGCACCAGGTGATGTGCCAAGGGGGGAATGTGCACTGGGGAGCTGTGGCTCCCGAGAAATGCAACTTTGCGACAGTATGCATTACCTCATCATATAATATATTCTTGGATGCATATTGAAGAGTGTAAGGTATCTCAAAAAAAAGCCAAAAGTTTGGGGGACAGGAGAAAAGGAAAGAGAAATCGACAAATCCAAAATGCAATTGTAAAGTTCTGTATTTAGTCTGGGGGTCTTGAACTTTGGACTTGAATCCTGGAGGCTGCACATGGAACAGCTCTATCACGAAGAGAACATGTTCTTAGAAACATGGCTAAAAAAAAGCAGGCCTCTGTCAGTCTTGGAAGACTATGGTATCGTGCTCTGCGCTGCATACACTGCATGCGAAGCACAAAAGCCTGGGTTGGATTGTTATGGAGGATAGGCTGTTACCCAAGCAGCAAATCCCCCCTCTCCACGCCACTGAATTAGTCCAATGGAAAGGCATTTTAGAAACATGGCTACAGCCAGAAATTTCATGATCATGATCTAAGGCAGTGGTTCCTAAGCTTGGTCATGTGACAATCCAGCCTGAGGCCTGGGCTCTGCAATTTGAAGGGGTGATGGCAGGGGGAGGGCAGCAACACAATCCCCAGGATTGCACAACTGTGGGCATACAGAAGGCTTTTTTTTCCTTCTGGTGGTTCAGGGACAGGAAAGGTTGGATCTCAATGGCAGTGATGTATACTAAGATCTTATTCCTCTTTCCACAGCATGACGTCTCCTTGGACCTCTGTTAATATGGCTGCAATCCTAAAGACACTTTCCTGGGGTAAGACCCATTGAATACAGTGGGGCTTACTTTTGTGTAGACATGGTTGGGATTGTGCTCTAAGATAGCTAGAGTAGATGTCCTATGTAGATGTAAGTAAGAGAAGGTTTTGCTTACACCCTCTAGGTATTTGGTCATTTGCCCATAGCATGCAATGTTCTTTCTCTCAGTGGCATTGTGTGCTATGTGTTGACAGGAGCATAAATTAGCTAAGTAATAGCATGGATGAGGAGCATAGGGACAGCATTAAAGAAAATAACAATCCTTGTGAAACAGTTAATAGAACCAATTTTTCCTGAAATGAAATTTTCTGCCAGTTTAATAAAGGGAAATTAATCTAATCTAATTTATGTTGAATAGTGGACATAACTCTTCAACCAACTATGGTCCTGTAATCATTACTGTATTTTATAACTTCATTATGGCATAACATGTATCAAAAATTTTCACAAACTTTTCACTTAATCTGTGGAAGAATCTGGTCTGGCTTCTTGGAGTGCAGTTTTAGCACATTTGTTCCCCTTTAACAAGCAATCTTAGCCTATGGTAAAAAATAATAATGTTTCTAAACTGAATGCCTTCTGAGTACCAGTAGTTTGAAAATAGAAAATATGAAATACAGTATACTCTATGAAGATATGAGAATCCAGGTGCCTGGACAGCATAAACGCTCATTCAGTTCAATATGATTGATATCCAAGTCAATCTGACTGCTGGAAACTTGGCTTTAATACTATACAGCTATGAATGAAATTGGCAAGGATGCAGAAATGAAATGTACAAAGACATGCAACAACCATATTTCTAAAGTGTGTTTAAAAATCAAACAATTTCAGAGATCTCTGGAGCTGCTTCTTTCTGTATTAAAGAAGACTGCTTCCAATTTATGTTTGAGGCCCTCTTTCTTTTTCCATCTGTTCTCAGGGTGACCATATATCATAAACACAAAACAGGACAAGGCACTCCCAAAAGTAGGACATCTAAGAAAAAAGTAGGACATGACAAAATAAAACCTAAAACCACTCACTTATATTGCTTTCATGTGGTTAATTAAAACACTATGGCTGCAAACCTTAACACATATTCCTGGGAGTAAGTCCCATTGAACTCAGTGGAGCTTGCTTCTCAGTAAACATGGACCATGCAGTCAAAGAACTGTAAGAAAGAAGCTACCTTAAAAAATGTTAAGGCTGCATTCCTAAACACACTTTCCTGGGAGCAAGAAGACCAATTGAACACAATGGGGGCCTTCTTTAGTGTAGACATGGTTAGGATTGTGCTGCCTGAGAGTTTCACCAGCCCAGTCCTATCCTCCTCAGTCTGATGCAGAGGGATGTAACCTGTGCTACATCCAGTGTGCAAATTTCTTATGCTGGAGACCTCCTTAGGGGAAGAGGACATTAGTCCCCTTGCCCAGAGGTAAGCTGCAGAAAGGGCAAGAGACAGGATGACCATATGTCCTCTTTTTCTAGGACATGTCCTCTTTTTTAGTCTTGTGTCCTGGAAAAAAATCCTCATTGTCCTCCTTTTCCTCATGAGCAGGGAGCATGTAGCCTTCCTGTACTTAATAAATTACATGTAATAAATGATATGTAATAGTTTTAAATGTAAAATAAGTAATATAGTGTTAATCATAATTCCATAATTCTCTTCCACAAAATCGGGACAGGCTTCCTCTGAACTGTCTAGTCTAGCATTTTTGGAAAGGAAATGTTCTGAGTACATTTCTGAGTCTAGGCGTCCTGCACATAATCCATACACTACAGTATAGTAGTTTTTCCAGCATGGCAAGAGAGAGAGAGAGAGAGAGAGAGAGAGAGAGAGAGAGAGAGAGACTTCCCAACAAACAAACACACACACACACCCTCCCCCTGCAGTGCTGTCAGACCATTTCCTCCATAGCATCCTAACTGCATATAAAGTAGAGGAGACTGATAATTTCCTCTTCAGGTCTCTTAGTCATCACGCTGGCCTATTCATCTCAAGAAAAGCAGCGGCTGACAGAAAAGTATAATATTACCAACTGTTCAGTAGTTTGGCCAAACATAACATATGTGCAAACTGAATTCCAGAGCAAACGTAACAATCTGTTCCAGTCGCGTGTCTTTTGCATAGAAAGCAATTGAGACAGCAGCACAAAATAATAAGTATCAGATGGTTATAAAGAATTGGGGAAAAAATTGTGGGGTATACTCCAAGGCAAAATGGAATAACATATTGTCTGTTAACGTGGATTTATTTTGAAAGCTGTTCGATACATTGCCCACACACTCAAATGAAAACCTGAGATGAGGAGTCATGGGTCCTCATGGGCTACAACTTTATTAACTTTTCTAATAGGATTTTGTAGTTGGGCCTAGCTATCATGAGACTCCACCTGTTTTAGTGATGGCTTCAGGGTGACCATATATCCTATTTTTACAGGACATGTCCTTTTTTGCCTCGTGTCTTGGAAAAAAGTCAATGTCCTACCATGTTCCCTGTAAGCAGGAAGCACTTACCCCCAAATCCAGAATAACTACAAGAGCACGTAAGAGACTTTACGTGCACCTGTAGTTACTGCACTACCTAGTGAAAATCTATGGGAAATTCATATTGGAATCCAGAGTAAGTTGTTCTTACGCTGGAGCAAGGACTTCCCGTAGTTACTCTGGATTTTGCCCATAATTTTGTAATTAATAAATTATATATATTTCAATCTGACTGTATTTCATTATTATAGAAAAATGAACAATAACATCTGGGAAATGTTAAGTGTTTTAGAGTTGGCAAGTCTACAGAAGCTTTCCTATTTCTTTCTGGTGCAGTAGAATTGTTAGATTTATCTTTTTTTGTGGAATTGATTACAGTAATAGGAAGGGGACTATCAGAATAAATGTGGGATGAGAGGCCAAAATAATAGTGACATGAGTGACAAATGAGTGATAATACACCAGCATTACACCAATAATTTTCACTTCAGACAAGCTGTGTATATGTAGTTCAACCCAAAAACACATTCACAGTGTCTTGATAGTTAAAGCTGGAGAAAGGTGGATGAGCTTGTTTTCTGTAAAGTCAGAAGGTGGGAGTTGAGAGAGATCATGCTGAACAGGAGTGGAAAGTACTCACTCTATCTTGTAGCATTCAGGTTTTGAACCTTGAACCTATATATATAGGTTGTATATATGTGGATAATTTAAACAGTATATTGCTTATTATTAAATTTAAAACTACTACATATATTTTATTAATTATGGGAAGGTTACATGCTCTCTGCACACAAAGAAAAGAAGGAC
Organism: Cryptoblepharus egeriae; assembly: GCA_030015325.1. Lineage (NCBI taxonomy): Eukaryota > Metazoa > Chordata > Lepidosauria > Squamata > Scincidae > Cryptoblepharus > Cryptoblepharus egeriae. Next base: position 89,469,683 of record JAREYC010000001.1, read on the forward strand.
AATGAACATTTTTCCAGTCTAAAAAAGAGGACATGTCATGGAAAAAGTGGGGATGTCACCCTGGGCTTACTCAGGTTGACAATAAATGTTTTTGGAAACATGGGTATAACTTAAGAGATGGCGAGCACACAAAAGGCACATGTGCCTAAGATGCTAGGGTGCTTCAGTGACTCAATGCATACAATCAATTGAAAAAGATAGACTGTGATAAGTCAATGAGAACAATTGAATGATTGATTGATTCCACAATCCTAACTTCCAGTTAGGCCAGCATAAGATCTGACATAAATCCTTTGCAGACCTGGTGTATCACCAAAGTGCTGTAAGGCACTTCTGCACCACTACTTGGGGGGTTAGATCAGTGCACAGGCATACACCAACATCCCTGCACCACCACAGGAAGATATTCCAGGCCAGTCATTCTCGCCTAAACTGGTTAGGATTATACCCTGACTGATTTGATTGATTGATTTGTTTGATTGATTAGGCTAGGCTGAAATTGCTTCATTCATGCTGAGGGAGATTTTTGTCTATTTTAACTAGCTTTGAAGAGGTGTGGATTCCAGATACTAAAAAATCTGACTCATCCAACATTTTATGACTGTGTATGACTAAGTATTGTACCTGAGCAAAGGTAATCACTGCTAGGAAATTGCAGAGATAAAATTATGTCTCATGAAGTCAAACCACCGGAAATCTTATCTTTGAGCCACATAAAAAAGACAACAGAACAGGTGCAACCAAGCTGACATATATGCAAAAAAGGCATACCCTACAATCCAGAGTAACTACGGGAGCATGTAAGAGACTTTACGTGTACCCGTAGTTATTGTACCACCTAGTGAAAACCTATGGGGAATTTATATTGCAATCCAGAGCAAATTGTTCTTACACTGGAGCAAGGACTCCCCATAGTTACTCAGGATTGCACCCATAGTCTTTCAAAATGGGCAAAAAAAAATGAAAACTGAAATCAGATCCTCATGCTACTTTTGGAAGTTGTAAGGTCAACAAGAGATTATGTCATCGTTGTTATGTGGCAACAAATTCTGTTGTAGTTGAATGCATTTTGTGAATCGTGACCAGCCCAAGACCTTCAGGTACCTGAGATGGTGTGTCAAACGCTGCTTCTGCTTATGTGTCTGCTTATCAGCCTCTGCACCCCTTAACCTCCTAACTTCCTAACTTAAAAAGGAAAAGGAGAATGAGCAGGAGAGAATTATGGAGGAGATGTAAGTGGTGGTCTTGAGATGCTCTTACACTTTGGGCAAAATCCAGAGCTAAGGCAGAGAGAATGGCTCAGCTTGGCTCTTCCCAAGTAGGCTGTAGCCAGAGCAGAATGTTGGGCTGAATCCAAAGAATCAGGAAGCCTGCCACACGTCTTCTCCTCCAGGCATGCTCAGTAGGCACCAAGTAAGTGGCAGATGAGGAGGCTTGCTCCCAAGGAGACATGCCTCAGATCACACTGAACAAGGAACAGCTGTGGTGCCTGTCTTATAAAGAAGTCCAGGAGTCCCTGATCACCAATAACAGCTGCAGCATGAGACCGCAGTACAGCAGTGCCTGTTGCGGAGGGTGGTTGCAAGGGGATTGTTGGAGTGGCCAGCTGTGTACTGAGGTTGGTGGGCTGTTGTAGTTGTGTTGTATCCTGAGGTTGAGAGGCAGGGGTTGCAGTTAGGTTGGCCAAGGACTCAAAATCTTTGCAATCTTTGCTCAAAATCTTTGCAATCTTTGCTCAAAATCTGGCTTATCATGGACCTGTATGGTTCTACTCAGATTCATTCCTGCTCCTGAGGTAGTGTAATTCTGAAGAGCTGGAAGAGGGCTTTTCTGCCCTGGAAACAGGCTCTAGATACAGCCTAATTGCACTGTTCCAGGCCATGCTGAATATGCGCTTAATATGCCTCTCCTGAACTGCCTATGCTGGCACAGCTAGGCTGGCCCAAGTCCATCTGTCTTTGGCCTATGTTGACTTATGCCAGCCCAAACCTTTCTGGTGTAACTGGGTTGGCCCATCTTAGAATTGGGCCAGCCCAGTGATAGATAGGGTAGCCCAAGTGCCCTTTAGGATTGCAGACTATATCATTCTCTTTTCCAGGTTGTGGCAGTGGAAATGATGGAGGTGGTCACCCCGATGCCTGCTGCCTAAAATGACCAGCCATCCGTGATGTGAATGCCCCATCTCTGTTAGATGAACTGAATGCACAACCTGACAGAACAATATGTATATGCAGAGGAGCATCTGGGGTTGCTATTTCTCCATAATGTTTGCTAAAGTCAGAATGAATGTTCAGCAGTTTTTTTTCCCATGAGTGGGAACATGTGTTGGAAAAGGAGTACTTCAGAATGTTTCTTAATGTTTCCACTCTTTTGTTATGGGTAGGACCGAAGTCTTTGGATGAATGAATGAAACACCCCATATGATGGGAGCTGATATTTTATCTATATAAATATTCATCATCACACTACATTGTTTTTGCCTCATCAATAATACTGATAGAATTATTCACAGATTGTGGAAAGGGCAACACAACCTTCTGTATTTGATGTAAATGTATCATACTATTGAGGATAAAACAATTGAAATGGACTTTTCTTTGCCACACACTTCTTAGCTTTAAGCTGAAATGTCTTTGTTATGATAAATGCTGTACCAGACCCTTCCTTCTCTTTCAGGTTTACCTGTCAACAAGAAGCTGGACAAGTAGAAAAGTAAATCACTGTTTTTTTACTAATATTTGATAACAGTGTTTTGCTGAACCTATATTTAAGTATGTTATTACCTTACTGACAAATACTGCAATCTCTCCGAGAACAATACTAACTTCTAAATCCATTCATTGGAGGCTTTGTGTGATTTCTGGCAATTTTTAGTGAAAAAATACGTAATTCAACGTGAAATTAAAAGCAGCAGACATATTGCTTCATTTGCACTATGTGGCTGCTCCTTTGCATTCTGGCCTTTGAAAAGTCAGTTTTAGCCATTCTGTTTTCAATTTAAAAAACAAGACAGTGCTGTAGCTGGGGTAATGCCTGGCCTCTTGAGATCTTCCTCCATGAATTTTCCGTTTTCATTTTTTTTAAAAGTAAGCCTCTAGCATTTTTATTTATGGAAAAATATATTGGATATGAAGTACAGCACTCAAGCCTGACCCAAGCCTTCATGATGCCAAGGCTACCTGGCATCCCCGTGGTACAAATATTATTCCCCCATCTCTCTTTTATTGTTTCTGCCAACCCTGATCTCCCCTATGCCCACTGCCACCCTTATACATCATATACACCTCCCTACACCTTACTTCTTTGCTTTTCTCCCCTCCACCTTTTCTGTATTTTAAAAAGTCAAGAATCCAGAAAGAGGAGGAGAGCAGCAGGTCACAATGATGAGTAAGGTGGTTGTTGGAGGTCCAGAGAACCAATGTGTCCAATTAGTGGACCTGTCCCGACAGCAGCACACACTGACATCTTCTCACAGCTCGACTATTTATTGCTTACAGTTCTTTGGAAACAGCCAGGTCAGAAAAACTTAGGTTGGTGAAACAACAAGCACAGTTTTCTTGAGAACTAACCAGTGGTGGGATTCAAATAAATTAAACAGCAAATAAATTATCTCCTAATAACTAAATTAAAAACAGTTTCTATGTCCCATTAGTAACTGGTTCTCAGAACCAGGCACTCATTAACAAAAGGTTCTATAGAACCTGTGAGAACCCCCTGAAGCCCACTGCTGGAACTATCTATGGTTACTGGTCTGCCTGGTTAGATCCTTGAGAAACTCATATAGGCTCTACAGGTGCAATCCTAACTAATTTAGGTCAGCACAATTCACCCATCTCCCCATTCCTGCTGTGGTGTGGGGAAGCTGATGTGTCAGAATGTTGACTTATTGATGTGTGTGTGACTTTTTATGTGCCGCAAGAGCGAAGACATACAGAGTTATTTATTATTAACTGTATTTACAATTCAGAGAAGTTTAAGACAATGCGGTCATACACATTAAATGAAGTCCATCAGTCTAAATCACCTCAGACCTTAATCAGTAATACAGAGCTTCTAAGCTTGCTTCTGCTCTGATCAACAGCTGAGCTTTAACTGCCAAAATAGAACTCCAACTGCCACCAACTGACAAAACCCAACTGTCAGTTTCAAATTGGAAAGTTCTAATCAGTTCACAACTCAGAACCAATAATTAAATTCATAATTCTAACACGATGCACCAGACGCAACATTTTTGCGACATCCTTACAGCACTTTTGTGACATCCCCAGGTTGGGACGGGACTTGTGCCAGGAATTGTGCTGGCCTAACTGGGGATTAGGATTGCATCCTCAAACACACACAGAGCCCTGTTGTCAAAGTAAACAACTTCACTCATTCTGAGGACATAAGAGGTCTTGCCTCTTCTGCAGCAATTTCCATCAGAAGTAGTTGTCAGTACAAGGGAAGGTTTGAGTATAGTACCACTAACAATACTGAAGCACCTCTTTGATGGTAACAAGCAAGGGTGCTCTGAAACATAACCTGGAGTCCTAGAAAACCCATGATAAGCTTGTGTTCATTGACAGCTACTGCATATATTGGATAAGAAAGCTCTTTTCATGTTAACTACTGTTTAACTGCCCGTATCACGTATTCAAGCTGTCAAGTGATCCTTGCAGTTATCACACAATAAACAGGTGAATGTGAATCGCTGCTGGGGGAATAACGGCAGTAAGAATTCAAAATTTTTCTTTTAATTGTATGTTTTCAGCTGCCAGTCAGAACGAAACAAATGTAGTCACAGATTTTCATGCCTAGAAATCCATGTGGTTTGTGGTTTCCGTTGTTGTGGCGGTTTTATGGTTTCTGTAGAAATCACCCAAACACACTCACTGGTTTTAATGCTGTGTCATAAGTCTCTCCAACTTCCTCTTGCTTCTTTGTTGCAGATAACACAGACACAGACAAATGCATCTATGGCTGCAATTCTAAAGACACTTTCCTGGGAGTAAGACCCATTGAACACAGTGGGGTTTACGTTTGAGTAGACATGGTTAGGATTGTGTTCTATGTGTTCTATGTGTATCAGAAAAGGAATAAAAAACAAACATTGTACTTCCATTACGTTCAAAAGATGTCCATTATCCTTTATCTCAGTTGTTTGGTTTTAAGCATAAATCCTACCCCTTTTAGGTTTTTATTTCTAATCCATAGTGAAAATTCAAAAATTATTTTTAGTCCCAAATTACCTGTTACCTACAGCCATGTAATTAGGATCTGGCTGCAGCTAGAAGTAGCTAAAGGTACCCTTAGCAGCTGTGGCTTGTTAATACCTGCCACAATGTTGGCAATACTGCTTGGGTTTAACCAATGTAGCATGATTCACAATATGTTCCCACTTTCCCACCCCCACACTTTGTAAGTGAAAGGGTGATCTAAGCCAACACTTGTAAGGTTGGAGCATCCAACCACATGCCACCTCCTTCTGAATTTTGCTCCCACGTGTGAGTCAAATCAAATATTATGTTTGAAATAATAAGGGGTGTTTATTGTATGGAGTGGGAGATGCATGCCAGGCAGCAGACTCATCTGCTATAAATCAGGCACAGAACAGTTCTGCGCATGTTGCTTAGATTTTAGTTTCAATTGAGTCCAGTGGAATTTATTATTCCCCAGTGAAAATTATTCAAGAACAAAACTTTTCTTAGACCCTTTCCACAATTAATGATTACATTAAACTACGTGGGGCCCACAACTGTTGCTTGCAGAGGTACAATATAACAACATTAATCAGTAAAAGAAACCCACCATTTCCCAGCATCTCAATTGCACTTTTACCTCTTCTCTCCTCAATGGTTCTCCCCAATTGCCCCTTTGCCTCAATCAAGACTGTTAGGTAGATAGATGTTTCATTTTTTCCCTATATGTACATGTTACCTCTATCAGTATCAAATAGCCAGTTTTTTTTAAAAACCCTTATCTTTTTTTTTAAAACCCGTTCATAAGTGACGTATTCCTAACTGAAAAGTTGGCACCTTCTTGTTTGCTTGTAGCATCATTTGTAAAAATGATATTGAAGTCTGGGCTCTCAAAAATCATACCATTTTAGAGACCAGTAATTGCAATGGACAAGACATTCCACATTTAATTGCACGCTCCTTTGTGGAATTCACACTGTAAAACTGCTATGCAAACACAATGTATTACGAAAGAATACGGTGTGCTGTTTCCATTATCTGCTGAACATATACTATAGTGCTCCTTAACCTGGGTTTCAGGACTGTTGGCACTGCAAGATACAGTTGTTTCACCAAAGTCTAGTCAAGAATATATATGGATAGTGCAGGCTTTCAGGACCTGCACCCATTCTAGTTTTTAATGCTTATGGGCATTAATCTGGAGGCAGGGGAAATGATCTCACTGCTTTTCTAAGTAGGTGAAATCATGGCAGTAAAGCTACCTTGCAGTTATAAAATGTTTCACTTAGTAACAAACACCAGCAAAACCAAGTTTGTACTCTCGATAGCCAGTTGCTTACAGTGCATTGCCCCCTGGCCAACACAAATCCCTTATGCCAGCCTGGGAGTGTTGCAAAAATGTCATAAAGCACTTCTGAGACATCTCTGGCACAAACATGCGCCATCTCCCCCCACCAATGTGGGAACTGAGGAAAGGGTACCTTGCACTGGTCGTGCATGGCCAGCACAGGGGTTGGGGAGGTCAGGGGTGAGGAAGAGGCAGGTGGAAAGCATTTCTGGGCAGGAGGAGGGCAAACAGTGGGTGAGACTAAGCAGGTGAGGCAGTGGGTAGTCATCTGTCACATACTGAAATTGACCTCACAGACCTGCTAAATTATTATCGATTGAGCTATGACCACTACACGGTCAATGGTTGTGTTGTTTGATTACAACTGTTCCAACTCTATAACTTAACAATGAACTGTAATTGCAAAGTGTCTTATAACCTATTTCCAGGCCTTGGCCCCTTCTGGCTCTTGATCATGGTGTTAGGTTTTCAGTTTTAACCAAGATCCCATTGTCCTGAGAGACCTGCCTTCTCTTGGCATTCTGATTAACTTAATGCTTCACTTGACAAGGATTTTTGTTGGCTGAAGCTCAACTATGCACTCAGGTTTGTATCTTGCTGTTTGAACTGGGAAACCTTCATTGAGCATTGATTTGAAGCTTAGCACAATGAAACATTGTCAATGATTAAAATGGACATGCCAGTTACCATGTTATTCCTAGAAAAGGTCTTTTAATCTGGATAAATGAGTTTAGAAACTTTTTTGTTCTTCAATAAAAAATTTTGTTTTGACTTCAGCTTAGCGTTCAACACTATTGTTCCATCAATCCTCTATTCTAAACTGATCCACCTTAATGTATCTGTTCCTGTCAGTGGATACTTAGCTTTCTGACAGACAGGAAGCAGCAGGTGAGGTTGGGGAAAATTACATCTAGTACTCGAACTATCAGCACAGGAGCTCCTCAAGGATGTGTGCTCTCCCCGTTGCTTTTCTCCCTTTATACAAACGACTGCACCTCTTCGGACCCCTCTGTTAAAATTTTGAAGTTTGCAGATGACACAACGGTCATTGGCCTTATCCGTGTTAGTGATGAATCTGCATACAGACGGGAGGTTGATCAACTGGTTCTGCGGTGCAGTAGGAACCACCTGGAACTTAATTCACAAAAAACTGTGGAAATGATGGTAGATTTTAGGAAGCACCCCCCTATGCTACTTCCACTTTCCATCTGTGGTAATGTGGTTTCAGTGGTGGAGTCCTTCAAGTTCTTTGGCTCTGTAGTCTCCCAAGACCTGAAATGGTCAACTAACAACAGCAGCATCATTAAAAAGGTTCATCAGAGGATGTTCTTCTTGCGCCAACTGAGGAAATTCAATCTGCCTCAAGAGCTGATGACCCTGTTTTATAGGGGAATTATTGAATCTGTTCTCTGCAGTTCCATCACTGTCTGGTTTGGCACAGCATCCAAACTGGACAAGAAAAAACTACAAAGAACTATAAGTATAGCAGAGAAAATAATTGGAGTCAGTCTGCCCTCTATGGAAGATCTATATATCGCTCGGGTCAAGAAGAGAGCCGTGAGTATTGCTGCAGACCCTCTTCACCCTGGACACATTTTGTTTGAGCTTCTTCCCTCTGGACGCCAATATAGGACTCTGTACACTAAGACAACTAGGCACAACGACAGTTTTTTTCCTTGTGCCATTAAATTGCTGAACCATCAACTATGCTGAGGGACTATTGGAAAATACTGAAGTAGTGTTCTTATCTGACTGTATGCTCTGTATGTATTGTTTGTTATTTGTGAGTTGGTGTTTGTATGTCTGCAGCCGTTGCCGAAGCCACGTTCCGGGTATGGAGTTCATACTTGGCCAATAAATAAATCTAAATAAATCTATCTAATATATTCTTCCAACGGGGGGTCTCCAAAATTTCAACTTCAAGGCTGCTGGACCTTTAACAATTGTGTAGAGGAGGGAATTTCCACAAGTCTTCTGGTCTTTGAGATGAAAAGCTTCACCTGCAAAATTTCCTCCTCTTCACAGTTGTTGGTCCTGGAGTCCTGAAGATGAAAGTTTGGAGACCCCTGCTCCAGAGCAATCATAGTGACCCATCCAAAACTATTAGCCCAGCAAATGTCAACCATTTTCTCATGGCACACAGACAACACACTAAAATTGTGAAGGTGCACCATCCGTTTTTTTTACTATTGACAGGCACACCATGATGCTGGAAGGGGATTCTGCCCGAATGCAAAAGGGACGAGATCCTATCCTGTCTACTCAGAATCAACTCCCATTGTATTCACTGGGGCTTACTCACAGGCAAGAGTGTAGGATGCCAGCCTGACTCTTTCCAAGTTTGCAGGAGCAGCAGCAGCAAAGGCTTCTGCCTGGATGCAAGAGTGGGGTCCAGGCAGGGAATGTGGTGGTGGTTGGGGGGGGGGGAAAGGGGTGATTGTAGTGGGGTCCAGGAAGGGGAGGCTTCCTTGGGGGGAAGAGAGGGTTCAGGAGGGCGTTTTCCTCCTACCTGATGGTGGCTTCTGCAGCTGGCTGATTTGAGGAAACTGCAGGAGACTTGGTGGGGAAGTTCAGAAATCCAGGGCCCCAGAGGGAGCTCCAGGACTTCCCCATGCTTGCTGGGGAGACGTCGTGCCTGTGAGTCCCTCTGTTGGCCTGTCACTGGTCCTGCAGGCAAGAGAAGAACCTCAGCCCTCCTCAGCCACCCAAGTCCAGCCAATGGGGATTCATCTTACCAAGCACATTCATTTTACAAGGCAGAATCCCAAATGAATTTCAGTTCGTCATTCAAAGCATTCGTCTTACAGGGTGTTCATCTTGCAAGGAACCACTGTATAGCTTTTTTTCTTCACCCAAGAAAAATGTAGGCTATGACAAAATAAAAGCTAAAAACACTCACATATATTGCTTCCAGGTGGAAGCACTTAGAAGATCTTTACAAATTTAGGCTGGCCTAACTCACCTGGCATATCTTCCTGTGGTGGTGTGGGGAGGTCAATGTATGCCTGTGCAGTGACCCAAACCCCAGCAGTGGGGCAAAAGTGCCTAACAGCACTTTTGTGACACTCCCAGGTCAACACAGGACTTATGCTGGGGCTTGTACTGGCATAAATGAAGGTTAGGATTGCAGCATAGATTACTTATTACAGTACATTAGAGTACATTACAGTAAAACTATTACGTATAATTTATTAATTACAAGAAGGCTACATTCTTCCTGTTTACAACAAAAAGGAAAACAATAAAGATTTTTTGGCAGGACCCAAGGATGTGTCCTGGAAAAAGAGGACACATGGCCACCCTACCTCTACCTATAATGTTGCCACCCTATAATGTTGTGATCGTAACAAAACTTACTATGGCTGCAATCCTAAAGACACTTTCCTGGGAGTAAGCCCAATTGGACACAATGGGGCTTACATGTGAGTAGACATGGTTAGGATTGTGCTCTTTGTCTACTCTTGCCCTTTGGTCAATGTGTGAGTGTGTCTGTGTGTATGCATGCTGTTTTTTTAAATAAATTACCAACACAAACAAAATCTGTTATATTAGGCTATCAGGCATTTATGTAAGCAGCACCAGCTGCTCTTGCAGATATGATGACTCTATGCTCTTGTTTAGATTTTTGTATTCTAAACCATACAGCACTTTGCACAATCTGGATTACAAAGCCACTGGAAAACAACTATAAATCATGTTAAAACTGTGAGAAGTCTTTAAAGAAGGCAGAAATCAACATCACTAAAGTTCTTATCTGAAGGTTGGGGATTTTTTAAAAATGGTTTTTAATAATGACATAGTTTTAAGATTTTATTCACCATATTTCCCTTTGGCATCCTTGTGAAAATTTACGGTGTGCAATCACACATTGTGACAATGTTGACTCACACTGTGTTTCAACTTTGGATAGCATCCATAGGTGAATGCAAGCACAATGTGGGTGTGCTTAAGCCTCTGTCCCGTATTTCCTTAATCTCTTGAAAGCTACAGGGGGTACAATCACAGATATGAAGTCCCCACCTGTATTAATTTAAATCTTTATATCCTGATTGAGATTTTTAATTAAATCCTCTTAATAATTGCAAAACCAGAAATTGCAAATAAAAACCAAATAACTGCAAAAACAGAAAAGAAAAGCAATGTGACTGCCATAAAAATAGGCATTTTCTTTAGATGCAATTTTAGAAGACTTTTGAAAGGGCAGTTATTACAATGTTTCAAGTTATACCATACTCTGAACCAGATTTTTTTTAATTTTTTCACCATTTATTATATCACTACAGTTTACACATGGGCACCTGTTAACTTTTGCCTTAAGCACAGTTTGTCTGCCCTGTTGGCAACCTGCAGGATGCAGGTGATTTCCAAGAAACCATTGAAACATATGGAGGATGCACTCAGATTTAATATGCTATTAAAACAGACCAAAGAGAAAGACTAAGTAGGTAGGGGGCTGAGTAGCAATATGCCAGCTGAACCAAATGCTCACAGTAAAACAAACAATCAAAAAGAGATCGGAGCTCTGCACAATCATATAGCATTATTCAGGGAGAATTTTTGTGAAATAGCATTATTTGCTATTGCAATAGATTGTTGCTATTATTAGTACTAAGAAACTAGGACTGGCAAAAGGGTCAAAGTTATAAGCCATGTTTCATCCCTTCAAAGAAACAAAAAAATTTGATTCAGAAAGTCTCACATGATCACATTCAACTCATTTCTAAATATTCATCTGTTTTGGGCTCAGCTCAGCACTGACTGTTAAAAATATCAAGGTTTGGAGAGAGCTGTAACTGGATGACAAAAGGCTGCAATCCTAAAGACACTTTCCTGGGAGTAAGACCCACTGAACACAATGGGGCTAACTTTTGAGTAGACGTGGTTAGGATTGTGCTCATAGGCTGCAATTCTAACCTAGAGTTAGGCTGGCCTAAGTCCCACAAGTCCTGTTCTGACCTGGGGGTGTCACAAAAGTGCCATAAGACATTTGTGGACCATTCCTGGGGAGAGTTAGGCCAGTGCACAGATATGTGCTTGCCTCCCTACATCATCACAGGAATGGGAAGATGAATGAGTTGTGGCAGCCTGGGTTAGGATTGCACCCATAGATGTCAGGAACCAACACATGTATGTTTTTTATATTCTTATAACTTGTGTCAGAGATCATAGAGATTAACATAATCCCAGATTCTGGTTTATGAGCCTCTTGTGAAAAAAATAAATTTAGCATAAAATATTTATAGTTCATTAAATTGCCAGATTGGAAAATTGTGTTAATAAACCATGCCCAAACAAATTTATGATTCAATGCTTAGACATTTCTTAGACATACTTCTTCAAACCCTGATTTTTATTAGCTGTTTTAAGTGTTGAACCATCAGACTATCTCTAAATATACATACAGTGGTGCCTCACATCAAGAGCTTAATTCGTTCCTGAGGCATGCTCTTTAAGTGAAACGTTCTTTAAGTGAAGCAGATTTTCCCATAGGAAATAATGGAAACTCAGACAGTTGGTTCCACGACCCCCAAAATATTCATATAAAAATATTAATTGGATGTAAAAATATGACAAAACATGTAATTGAATTCAAAACATGCATTCTGTGTGCATGATCCTATGAAGTTCTACTGAGGCTGTAATTCTAAAGACACTTTCCTGGGAGTAAGCCCCATTTGATACAGTGGGGCTTACTTCTGAGTAGACATAGTTAGAAGGCTGCAATCAAAGACGCTTTCCTTTGATTGGGAAGCTTACCAGGGCTGTTGCTGGAGGTTCAAGGTGGCCAGTAGGGGCACTTGGGGGCAGTAAGGGGCAGCTGCCTCTGGCACCTCCAGGCAACTGTTCCCAAGTTGGGAGCAGTTAGAGACAGCTGCACTGGCCGACAGCCCTTTTAAAGAGCCTCCACGCAGAGCGTCAGGGCTGCATAGCATGTGTGCCCATAGCGTGCTTGCTTGTTAAGTGAAGCAGAACTTGTTATGAAAAGCAGGATTCCTTGTTATGGAATCACTTGTTATGTGAAATGCTTGTTATATGAGGCGTTTGTGTACATTATCAAAGGTACTGAGAGGTACAGTGGGTACTGAAATTCTGGTTGGAATTATTCTTCGCAGTATATGCCATTTCTGCACATTATACCTATAAGGATTTTGTAGTGTTTTAAAAAATATAAATTTAGTAGGTTGTATCCAAAGAAAATAAGTCATGATTAAACATCATTAAAATCAATGAGACAGACTAGTAACTCAATCCTATGTGTAGCTTATCTCTTACTGATGAAATTTACGTTCCTAACATAGGCACAGCTCATTCATCTTCCTGTTCCTGTGGTGACATAGGGAGGCAAGCACATGTCTGTGCACTGGCCTAACCCTTTCCCCAGGAGTGGTGCAGAAGTGACAAGGGAAATGAGATGGCACAAGAAGCCCACAAGCTATGGACTGGGAGAGGGAGGATTGGGATGGTGACAGGAAAGGTTAGGGTCTTCGGAGATATATCAGGGGAAAGCAGGAGGAATATATACCGTATTTCCCGGTTTATAAGATTCACTTTTTTTTCTTCCCAAAGAGGGGGAAAATGTCTGTGCGTCTGATAGAGTGATAGGGCCAATCCTGGAGCACCTTACCCCATCATGTCATATGTCGTTGGATTCGTATTGAAGAGCAGAATCCAGTGCAACAATCATTTTTGAGATATCTCCTTCCTATCAAAAGTTATGGCCAAAAAAGTAAAAATCAAAAATATAAAAACAAAAAAATGCATTTTTGGCAATTTTCTAAGCATGTAGGAATTTTGCCCTGAAGGTAGGAATTTTGGCCTTGGGGTTCAGGAATTTTGGGTTTGGCATCTGGTCACCCTGGCATAGTTGCAATCCTAAGCAGCCTTCCCTGGCTTGGAGACTTGCTCCAAAGTAGACATGCACAAGACCTGGTCCCTCCTGCTCCATGCCTGTGCCTCCCTCACTCTTCCCTATCTATCTAGATCCCCTCACCTTTCCCTACCTACCCCCCAAAAGAACCCCCCCAACTTACCTGCCTTCCTGAACTATTTGCAATGAGATTTGTACAAAATGTTGTTGTCTGATCATTTGCAATGAGATTTGTGCAAAAGTCGCAAATCACTGACACTAGAGATGATGAGATTTTGGGGTTACCAGAAAATTAGAAGAGTGCTTGAAGCTTAAAGTCTTTCCTCATTTGTTAATGACAGTGTTAATGGTTCTTAATACCACTGTTGACTTTACATGGTTGAAATATTATTCTGTTATATTTTATTAAATATATTAGTACACCATTTGGTTCAGAATATTTTTTTCTTGTTTTTCTCCTCTAAACTTTGGTGCGTCTCATGGTCCGGTGCGTGTAATAAGCCGGGAAAAACAGTAATTGATAAAGGCACTGTTGATATCCTATATCCCCTGCCCAGCCTTGAAATGCCCCCTTGAGTTCACAAGTCTTTAGCTAGCACAGATCTGAGTAAATATATTTGAGACCAAGGACTTATTTGGGTGTCACACCATTGTTCCTGGCTGGCCTACAGGCTGGTTGAGAATAGGATTGGACTATAGTTGAAACTACTTTATGTTCCTGTAATCTCAATGGGATTTTGTTACAACTGACTTTCTTTGGATGCAACTAGAAATAAGACCTGACAGACTCTTGACGAATTTGAAGCCTTTACTTTGCATCCATGCAAAGAAATCCGTACATTCCTTTCATCCATGTCTTTTTTTCTTTGTCTGTGCTTACGTATGAAAGCTGAGTTGCCACTTGCTCTTTTCTATATAATAGTATATTGTATTTACTTGATCTGGGTAGTTTCTGGGTAGCTACAGGTTATGAGAAGTGGGAGTTTAGCACATCCATGTTTTTTTAGTCCAGGAATAGTAGCTGGTGGAGGCAATCCAGATCAAAGCCACCATGTGGGAAGTTTTAACCCTTCATCCTCACTATAGTCTCATTCCAGTCTCCTCCACAACTGCTATTTGTCCTGGAAGGGAAGTTTAAAATTTGGTTTGTAGACCTTAAGGCCAATTGATTTGTTACTTAAAATGCTATAAATTTCATCCTATGTGCATGTTTTTTTGTAATTAAAATAGTATACCTAGATCCAGATAGGAAATCGAGATGAGGGCTTCCAAAAAGGGCTTTGCTTTTTTCCAGGGATAAGAATTCGAGTCAGGTGATTCAGCATAGAGTCACAAACTTTTGTGTATTTTTTGCTGACTTGTGGACTAGTGAGTTGTGCATTTGGAAGAATCAGAAATATTTATTTTATTATTTTATTTTAAAAATTTGTTTCCCGCCTTTCTCAGGTCATAGACCGACTCAAGGCGGTTCACATTAAAATATAATTAAAAACATAAATAGAACATTCAATTAAAAACAATTAAAACATATAAGCTAAAAACATATACGCTAAAAACAATACGAACAACAGTCCCCCCAACCTCTGCCCCATTAAAATGCAGTCGAGTCAAGGGCCCTCTGATGTGGCACATCCCCATATATGCAAACTCGAGTCTGTCTGTGTCCGGGTGTGCTTGCTCACTGTTTTCAAAGTGTGAAAAACCTTGGGGGCCATCATTCAGATTGGGTGAGCACTAGGGAGTTCCAACCACAAGGCAGGGAAGGGTTAATGTTTGCTTTTGCATTCTAGGAGGAGGAGGGAAGGCCGCAGGCTCTCTTATTAGTCTCTTATGAGAAGTAAGACAAAGATGGACAATGATGGGTCTATTTGATTGAGGGACGGCAATAGGAGAACAGCATCAATTTCCAGGTGTCTGTCTGTCTGTCTACCATATTTCAACTAAAAAGTTAACAAAGTGGTTTACAAAGAAATGAAAAAATAATGGCTAAGACATCATATTGGGGAAAAATATCACATCAAAAAGAGATCATATTGGGGGAAAAAATAACCAGGAATAGCTGTAGTCAGAGCTGGCAGATTTCTTGTATGATTTAAATCAGAGTGACAAACCAGTTTCATATAGTAGGCCAAATAGCATCCATGGTACCTACTGAAGGCTGGAAGTGATGATATTAAGTAGAAACTGATGTAATGAAGTAGATGATGGCCAGAAATTAGCCATCACGTACAAACTCATTAGCAGCAAATGACAGGAAGGAAGACATGCAGTGTGTTATTTTTCAAAAAATGAGGGCCTAATTATAATTAAAGTCATCATTTCAGCAATGTCGCTTCTGCCGCACAGCCACTTCTCAAAGCAACATCTCAGCAGAAGAAGTGCTGCTGAAAGGGCAGCCCACATGATAACTGGGGTCTCCTAGTACCTCGATGACCTCTCCTCTCATCTCTCTTGGTCTGTCCCTTCCCCAAAACATTCATTGTCATTAATTTTTTTCATTACCCCCCACGCCGAGAATAAAGAGCCGGAGACAGATGCTGGATTTGATGGCCACTTTATTAAAATATAACATATTTAAAACCCAACAAAAGGGGCTGCTAACTTGTCGTGCTGGTAGCTAAAAAATAAGGGATGGCGAAAGCCTGGCTCAGGTGTCACCCTCGCAAGGGTACCCATCAACACCAACCCGAAGGTCGAGACAGCTGGGCGCTTGGTCAATCAAAGCAGCTGAACACTCGGTACACCCGAATTAATGCCCGGCCGAACCAAGCCTAACTTCCCAGGTACAGGGCTAGCCATCCCGACCTACGTCCGGTCTGGTACCAATAGGCAAGGGATGCGTAGCACTGACCCTGCTGTCTCAGGCAGTCACCGAAGGCCTATCCTGCCTACTCCAGCACGACACCTGCCATAAAGTGACCTATTTAAACCTCCCTCACCACTATTACAGTTTAGGGTAGGCAAAAAAGAGTCCCGGCAAGAGCCAATCAGCAGGGACCCCAAAAATTCCTACCCGGCCCAAAATGCGACCAGCAAAGCTTAAACTGCACAAGGGAGGGAGGGTGGGGACGACTCTCCGGCGAAGACTGGAGGGACGCTGCCGGCAGCACACATACAGCATCCCTCCAGCGCCGCCCCCTGGCCATAGCAGCCAATAGGCTGCGAGCATCTCCTCCGGCCAGACCATCCCGGCTGGGGGAGGCAAAAGGGCCAGCCCATTAACAGGCTGGCCCCATTACCCCCCACGCCGAGAATAAAGAGCCGGAGACAGATGCTGGATTTGATGGCCACTTTATTAAAATATAACATATTTAAAACCCAACAAAAGGGGCTGCTAACTTGTCGTGCTGGTAGCTAAAAAATAAGGGATGGCGAAAGCCTGGCTCAGGTGTCACCCTCGCAAGGGTACCCATCAACACCAACCCGAAGGTCGAGACAGCTGGGCGCTTGGTCAATCAAAGCAGCTGAACACTCGGTACACCCGAATTAATGCCCGGCCGAACCAAGCCTAACTTCCCAGGTACAGGGCTAGCCATCCCGACCTACGTCCGGTCTGGTACCAATAGGCAAGGGATGCGTAGCACTGACCCTGCTGTCTCAGGCAGTCACCGAAGGCCTATCCTGCCTACTCCAGCACGACACCTGCCACACGGGGAACCTGGCTAGAACATGGTTCCACCGCCCCATTAAAGACAGGTTAGCAGCCCCCTAACTAAAAACCAAACATATTCCTCTATGGCCAAATCACTAAGGTGGATCCCATCTGATCTAAAAAACATGGGGCAGCTGCCACATGACGTGACGGTGATCAATCACCAACCCACCCCAACACTCAACAAAAATGCGCCCGTAGGCGTAGCCCGCATACAGGCCAAATCACAATCCGGATGTCCTTAGCCCCTCTCCAACCCACCTGGGAAGGAAGGAAGACCAGACAAACCGGACAGCTGGGCACCCCACTTCATAAGTGATAGGTCTTATCTAATCTGCACCCTGAGGCCCACCGTCCTCGTCTGGGTCAGATCGTTCTCACCCAGGTGCACCAGCAAAACATCAGGGGGTGGGTTGTCACGTAAAAATTCACTGACTATGGGCAGCAGCTGACCCCACCCCATACCTCTCTGGACAGCCCAGGCAATGCACACGTCTGGACCGAGGCCAAGACAGGAGCCGGCGCCACTGCGTTCGGTCCCACTTCTGGGCCCAGAAGAGGATGGAGTGGCCAATCACCAGGACTCGAAGAGGTCTTGATGAAGAGGAGTCTGCAACACAAACAAAGAGAAAGTCAGTAAATAACTGCATCAAGGCAGAATACAACTCATCAAACAACACAGCAAATGAGCTCCCCCGAGCATCATTTGCGTACATGATACCAAAAAGCAGCTGAGCGCCATCGTCCGATGCGCCGGATGACCTCTTCAGTGAGCCCTACACTAAAGGCCAATGTAGCAGCGCCAATCCGAAGGGAATGGACCTGTAAAAGTCTGGGGAGAGACCAAGAGTGGTCACAACCCAAGCAAAAACAGCCCGAAACTGGAAAAATGTAAGTGGAGCCCCGTCCGCATGTCGGAACAAGGGGCCCACAAAATGAACCACCCTGTCTCTATAACGAGTTAGAGCCCGTACCGGGCACAGGGCGTGGCCGGGAATAGCCCTCAACCTGATTACCACTCCCCGGGCCCTCTGGTCAGTCTTGGACCTGCGTAGCCGCAGGATACAGACCGAGCCTTCAAGGGTCACGTCCGACCACCACAACACACAGGAAGGGTCGGCAGAACGAGACCGCACCAAAAACCTTGCTGATCTGAAAGGCCCCAAAGTACATAACCAGAGTCACAGCCCGAAAGAGGTCTCTTTCAAAGTCGGAACTACAGCACCGGCCAAAGGCCTCCAATAAATACCCCAAAATCTTGACAGTCACCGGTTTCCTCTGATCCGGGACCGAGCGTCTGTCCCTACGCATGCCCTCCAGCATGGGTCGGACCTTAAAGTTTTGGGTAGTACCCACCACTCCTTTTGGGCCAGCCATAAAGGCCAGGGCCGAAAGGTACACAGAAATGGATTTTGGGTGCAGGCCTGATTCAAAAAGGAAAAGCAGAAACCTGAGCAAGATGTCCACAGGCAGAGGCCATTCCACAGGCAAACTTTTGGCCTGGCAGAAGGCCTCGGACTCTCCCACCTTTCTTTCACAGCTGCTCCTCGTCAAAGGAGCCAGGGAACCCATAATCAACCTTTGCGCCCTCACGGTCCAAGGCTCCACAGCCACTCGGGCATGGGGTCTGGGTCCTGATGGGCAGCCGGGGTGAGTTGCCTGAAGCGGTCGTCCTGAAAACGAGACAGAGCATCGGCAACACCATTTTCAAGCCCCGGGATATGACTAATCGAAACTACCAAGTTAATGCGCAGGCACTGCAAGACAAAAGCACGCACCAAACGCATCACCCTTGGAGAACGAGAAGTCTGCTTGCGAATAACATGCACAACAGCCTGGTGTCGCACCAAAATCGAACTGTAGAGTTCTGAAATTGGTCGGCCCAGATGTGTACAGCTACTACAACTGGAAAAGTTCTAGAAAGGTAAGCTCATGCACAACATCACCGCCGTCCATGAAGGAGGCCAGGGATGAGCACACCATCTTCCCCTAACATAAACTCCAAAACAGTGGCCACCTGCAGCTTCCGAATTGACCTGCAGGTCAGCCTTGAGAATCTGGACTTCCCCCCAGAAAGAAGTGCCATTGAAGTCAGACAGGAAGGTCAACCAAACCTTCATGTCATTCTTCATGGCAGCCGCCACCCTCACCCTAAGGTGGAGTGCCTGCAAGCCAACCATGGCATCACACTGACGCCGAAGGAAGGCCCGACCGGGGGCCACCACTGTACAAGCAAATTTAAATGACCCACCAACACCAGCAAATCCTTCAGCGAGATTTTCCTCGCATGCAAGGACTGCTCTAAAAGGTAGCGCAAGGTAACTAATTTGTCCTCGGGCAACCTGGAACACTGCGCCAAAGTGTCCAATTCTATTCTCAAAAAGGTCAAGGTGGTGGCAGGCCCCTCGGCAGCCCCAACTCTTCTGCCAAGAGAGCACCCATCTCTAAACAAAGGCTCTGAAAGGAGGCAAGTAGCCTGTCACACTGAGCAATACGCGCCGCCCCCATAAAAAGAAGTCGTCCAAATAGTGGACAACCCTCCCAAAAGGGGACCTTGCACGCAGAGCCCACTCTAAAAAGGTGCTAAAAGCCTCAAAGGCTGAACGTGAAACAGAACAACCCATGGGCAGAGCTCTGTCAACGTAATCCCGCCCTCAAACCACATACCCAGCAGGCAGAAAATCACTTGGATGAATAGGGAGCAGCCGAAAGGCTGACTCCACATCGGTCTTGGCCATAAGGGCCCCAGACCTGCAGGTTTGCAAAAGCCGAACTGCCTCATCCAGTGAAGTATACCCAACCGAGCACAGTTGAGGGGGAATACCATGGTGAATTACCCGAAACTGGCCCGGAGCCTTCCTGGGTACAACACCCAAAGGGGAGACTCTCAAATTCGGAAAAGCGGGGGGGGGGGGGGACGTAAAAGGACCAAGTACTCTGTCGGTGGCAACCTCCTTGGCCAACTTTTTACGTACAACAGCCTCCCTACCCTTCACCGACTTCAAGTTCGCTGCCCAGAAAGCCTGAGCCGGGCAAGGGGCCGGAATTCGGAAACCCACAATGAAACCACTCAACAAAAGCCTAGCAGCCTCCCTATCAGGGTAGGCCTCAAGCAAAGCAGTCAAACAGACAGCTTAACTGGGGTCGGCCCCTTTTACAGCAACCTCTGGCCCCGGCACCTTAAAACCCTTTCGCTCTTGAGCAGGCGCTGGCAGGGTGCTTTCCGCCACACACTGTACAGAGGTGGCTAAAAGGGGGGGGGGGCAAGAAGTCCTGAAACAAGTTCCTATAGACCAAATTCATAGCAAGCCCTTTGTCCTTGCGCCCCCAAGGCGCCCGAAGACGCCTTGGGTAGCGACAAAGGGTTGCGAGCAATGAGG
The DNA here is from genome assembly GCA_030015325.1 of Cryptoblepharus egeriae. NCBI lineage: Eukaryota > Metazoa > Chordata > Lepidosauria > Squamata > Scincidae > Cryptoblepharus > Cryptoblepharus egeriae. Next base: position 89,490,108 of record JAREYC010000001.1, read on the forward strand.
TAACCGCTGTCTGGGCGGTCACCCTGGATGGGTTCGGCAGTAGCCACAACCTGCATCCAAAGCTCAAATTCCGAGGCTGACCAGACCAGGGAAGGGTAGGACTGAAGAGGTCGACGTAGTCGCCTCTCCATATCTTTTCCTTCACGGACATGGCCAAATGTCTGCCCCCTTTGCTATGTGAAGATCGAGGCAGACCCACCCAGGGACCATCACATGCCCCATGCCCATAGGGGGCTACGTGAAGGTCGAGGCAGACCCATCCAGGGACCATCACACGCCCCCATGCCCATAGGGGGCCATGAATAGTAAGGGCACACCTAGCCTGGCGTCCACCAAGGCGTCATTTGAGCTTGGACCCGAAACTTTAAAGCCCCCTGACCCTTCCTAGCGAAGGTATGGGTGGGCACAACAGCAGAAGGTTCCGCATCCCTGTGGGCTGCCCTTTCCCTGGCCTCCCTCTTCTGCACCTTATAGCGCTCCATAAGGGCTTGACAATCCAATAACTCCCAACTCCATCTGAGGAAGCTGGCCCAGGAGGGGGGGGAGGAGACGGGTTGGGATTGCGAGGGGCCCTGCCACCCCGTTTCTGCACCCACCTGCCCATGTCACCACCCACAAGGGGTTACCAACCACCACCCTGAATGTAATTAATTAATACAAAGGATATGCAGCACTGTAGAATCAAAGCAGAGTTGCAGCAGAGTCTCAGTCACCACCCACAAGGGGTTACTCACTAACACCCTGAATGTAATTAATTGATACAAAAGATGTGCAGGCCCGAAATAAGCCTAGGTCTAGTGGCAAAACAAAATGCAGCAGCCACAGCAGGCCTAGCAGGCCCAAAAGAAGCCCAGGCCTAGTGTCAGAACAAGTGTCCTTTATTAACACCAAAAAGGATATGGGCTGCTATAGCAGCAACAGTAGAGAACAGCAGAGTTGCAGCAGAAGACCAGGCCAGGAAGCAGGATAAGGTAGAGGCAGCAGCAGCACCAAGGATGAGCAGCAAGCACCAGCAGCTTCCCCAACTGCTACCCCAACTCAAATCAATGCAGAAAATGGGGGGGAGGAGGGGCTGGGCAGCAATGATCAACCTAAGGCCCACCAGTCCAGTAAAGCTGAATGCAGCAAGGTAAGTCACCCACAAGCAGATAATTCAACTAGGATGGCTGCCCTGGCCACAAGGCCCAAAGTCAACTAAAATGGCTGCCACTATAAAATGGCTGCCACCATGAGGTGCACCCAAAATGGCCACCGGCCATGATGGGCCTGCAGAAGGCTCCTCAGTAGAGGATCAAGGCAGCCAGCAGCAAGGGGGGGGCCTTCACTAAATTAGCCAAGACCCTGAGGCTCTAGCCCAAGCCTCTACAAAATGCAGCAGCCCTGAAGGCCGAGCCAGGGGTCCCTGAAGTGAGGGAAGCCCAATCCTAAAGCTGGAAGGAACCCAGTGGAGCATCAGTCCAACCCCCTGCCTGCAGCAGGAGATTCTCATCTTGTGCCCCCCCCCAGTCGGCAACAAGGTAAAGAACGGGCCCCAAAGAGCATTGAGGAGAGTCCCTGGAGAGCTGCTTCTCCAACGACTCTCCGGCGAAGACTGGAGGGACGCTGCCGGCAGCACACATACAGCATCCCTCCAGCGCCGCCCCCTGGCCATAGCAGCCAATAGGCTGCGAGCATCTCCTCCGGCCAGACCATCCCGGCTGGGGGAGGCAAAAGGGCCAGCCCATTAACAGGCTGGCCCCATTTTCTCTGTAAAGTGCTTTGTGAATTTTTTGTTGAAAACTGATGTACAACTACTGTTGATTGATTGATTCTGAACCCTCCTCCCATCTCTCTCTCCCACCGCCTTGGCAGAAGTGCAGGGAGACCATATGTCATAACTAAAAAAGAGGACAAACCCCCTGTCAAATGTAGGGGACCCAAGAAAATGTAGGACTGTAAGAATATATCTGTCTTTTATGTAAGAAAATAAAAGTTAAAAACACTCATATACTTGGTATATGAGCATAATTCATTCTGAAAGCATGCTTATAATCCAAAAACGGTTGTAATCCGAAGCAGATTTTCCCAAAGAAAAATAATGGAAATTCAGACAATTGGTTCCACAGTCCAAAAATATTTATATAACATATTTACTGTATATAAAAATGATTACAAAACACTGTAATATAACACAAAATACTGCACACCAAAATACTGCAATAAAGAAAATACTGAAAATAAAGAAAATACTGAACTGAACTATACCTTTGAAAATCTTCATGTCTGGTGTGAGGGAGATGAAGGAGAGGAGGGTGATTTCACTATCACTAACAGAGTCACTGCTCTCCATTGGCTCAATGGAATCTTTGTCTTTTTGTGCAGCTTTGACATTCCCCTGCTGCTGATGGGGAGCAGCACTAGAACATTGATAAGGCACACCTTCCACACTGCCGCACACAGATCCCACACACACACCTGGCTTAGGCTGAACCCTGGCCAAGGAAGCCTGTTCTAAACTTCCTCGGAAGTGCTCATCTTTCAAAACAGTGCTCTCAAACCAAGTCAAAATTTCTGAGAAAATTTTGCGTGTAATCCAGTCATTTGTAAACCAAGGTACCACTGACTATTGCTTTCAAATGGTTAATTTATACACTTTTGCTTATTATTAAATTAAAAACTATTACATATAATTAGGGACTTGCAAAAATTGAGGTTATTTTTCTTGACAAAGGCCTATATCCTAAAGTGAAATTAAGCCCCGTGCTCCAGAGCAGTTAAGATGACTTTCCATAAGATAACACTAGAGGGTGACGTAACTGCGTGGCCCCATAACTGCTATGGATTTTGCCCAAAGTGTGTTATCCTTTGTCAGGATAAATAACCTCGCCTTTTGCAAATCCCTATATATAATTTATTGCATATAATTTATTAATTGCAGGCAGGGGTGTCACTAAGGTTCACATCATCCAGTGTGGGAGGCCAGTGCATCACCCCCATGCAGTGGGCAGGGCAACAACCTGGGTGGGTGTGGTTATGTGCCATTGCTCTGCCTCCATTTGTTTTTGACTATGCTTTTTAATAGAATAAATATATTTCAAAGTGGTTTGTTCCATTGCATTCTGCTGTAAATTACGTATAGTGAATAACATAAAAGCTCAAAACCCTCATGTATGCTCAAAACCTTCCATGTGCTTAAAGAATACCAATGCAAGCCTAAGCATGTCTACTCAAAAGTAAGTCCCATTGAGTTCAATAGTATTTACTCCCAGGACTGAGTGGTTAGGATTGCAGCCTAAATTTCAGAATATTAAAAAATATTTCATATAATTTAATACATATAATTTATCAATTCCAAGTAGGCTATAGTCAGATTCACCATATGTCATAACCAAGAAAGAGGACATGTCACCCCCGAAATACTAGGGGCATTACAAGGGTTAACATGTGGGTTAAAAACACTCATACACACATACATACAGCTTTCAAGAGGTTAATTTAAACACTATATTGATTATTGTTTAATTTAAAAATATTAAATATATTACTTATTCAGTAATTTGTGATTTACAGGCACACTACATGGTGCCTGCTCACAAGGAAAAGGAGAAAAACAAAAAAAATTTTCCCAGAACACAAGGCTAAAAAAGAATAAATATCCTGGAAAAAGAGGATATGGATTAAAAAATAAAAACAGACTTAAAACCCCCAGAGGGAGGAGGACAAGAAAAGAGGACTTGGCTAGAGGGGAAGAGAAGTAAAGGCTGCAATCCAGAGCAAATTCAGCCTGCTCTGACCTAACTGCACTCTCCTAACTATTCTGTATCCAGAGCAGAAAGTTATGCTGAATCCAGAGAGTCAGGAAGCCTGGGCTGCCCTAACAGCTCCAGAGCATGCTAAGTAATTGACACAAGGGGAAGACTTGCTCCTGAGGAGACACCCCTCAGATCACACTGAACAAGGAACAGCTGTGGTGCCTACAGTGGTGACATGACTCTGCACATCACCTGGTGCGGAAGTCTGTGCGTCATCCCTGGGATGCACGCCCCCTCCCCGGACTGCACAGTCACCAAAGTTGGCACCTGCGCAGTTGTTTCTGAAGCCAACTGGCTTCAGAAAGAGTATTGCGCAGGCACCATCTCTGACACCTGCGCAGTACTTTTCTGAAGCCTTTTGGCTTCGGGGGAGACTGTGCACGCGTCAGAGTTGGTGCCTGTGCAGTACTCTTTCTGAAGCCATTCGGCTGCCGCTCCACCTCCTGAGTGAGGCTGAATGGCTGTGCAGAGGCGCAGACTTTCTCTGCTCTAAGGAAGTCTCCTCTGAAGCTGTTCGGCATGCTCAGTGTGTTTCTGCGCAGTGCACCTCAGATGGCCGTTCAGGCCAGCTCCTCAGACAAGTGGCAGCTTCTGGCTGCTGCTCCGCCTTGGAGCAGGCCTGAATGGGGGTGCTGATGCCTGGGGCCTGCCAAAGGACAGTCAAACTCCTCCGGCACATCACCCCATACAGAGCGCATCCCCAATGCAGCCCACACCAGCCGCACCAGTCTGGTGACGCCACTGGGTGCCTGCCTTATAAGGAGTCCCTGATGAGATGCCAGTACATTCTACAGTGAATACAAGGGGCTTCTTGGAGTGTATCCTGAGGTTTGTGGGCAGCCGTAGTTTGTTCCATATCCTGAGGTTGAGAGGCAGGGGTTGCACCTAGGATGGCCAAGAACTCAGATTTTTGGTCAGCACTGCCATTCTTACTCGGGCCTTATCATGGACCCCTATAGGTCTACTCATTACTATACCTGCTCCTGAGGTGGTATAACTCTGAGGGCTGGAAGAGGGCATTTCTGCCTTGGAAACAGGCTTTGGATACAGAGTAACTGCTCTACCCTAGGCAATGCTAAACATGCCCTCAACTTGCCTCTCCTGAGCTGCTTAGGCTGCCCCAGTTAGGGCAGAGCAGGTCCACCTCTCTTAGGGCACCCTATCTTGCCTTGCTCTGCCCTAAGCCTCCTTCAGAGTAACTGGGCTGGAGCATCTTGCAGTTGCTCCAACCTAGTGTTAGATAGGGCAACCTAAGGGCTCTTATGTGGACAGATTAGTTGCTCTGGATTGGGCTGTAAGTCTTACTATCACCCAGTTTTACAAATAATTATTTTTAATTCCCATTATCTGCTGCAGTGGTGGGCACTGACTGGTTCGGCCAGATTGCCTGAACCGGTTGTTAATTCTCCACCCCGCTGCAAATCCGGTAGCCACTGGAGGGGCAGAAAACTGGGACAACCTTAGCACACGTACAGTGCACTGAGGCCTGCCCCTCGCCCCTCCCACTCGCACCCGCAGCACGCTGGGGTAGGTGGCATGCCCTCACTGCCCCCGCCCCTGACCCTCCCTGGCCCCGCCCCTGGCCCTCCCCAGCCCTGCCCCTGACCCCTTCCTGTGTGGCCTGCTCACATCCGGCAATCCAGTTGTTGGGCCAGGCTGGGCCCACCACTGCTGCTGAGCCAGTGTTGAGGTCTGCCTTCTGGAGCACTTTTCGGGTCTAAGTTCCTGGGATCAGGGCCATACTGGAAGCCTTGCACTCCCTGCACTGACCATCTACACCAGCCAATGCACGCCTGCTTACTTGAGAGTAAACATGGCTGTGCATTTTCATTTTCAAATGGGCTTCAATGGGTAAGGTTGGGGGAGGGAACGTCCTGCTGGGGTGATTTGTGGGGGTTGTAGTTCCTGGATCAGAACTCTTCAGGCTTCCTCTCAGCCTGGACTTTGCAGCAGATGAAGGCGTGGTATGCAAATTAGTCACATATGCAAATTTGGGGGTTTCTGGGGCTATTGGCCAGGAAGGCGCTGGCTCAAAATGGATTGTTGGAATCTGCTCTTCAATATGAATCCAACAACATATGGCATGAGGGGATAGTGCACACCTTTGAGAACGTCATTTTTGGGGGTCCCACAGGCCCCCCACTGCGTGTCACCCCCTGGGTGACCGCACCCCCCTGGTGATGCTACTGATTGCAAGAAGTCTTCATGCTGCCTGCTTACAAGGAAAATGAGGACAATTAACTTTTTTTCCAGGCTAAAAAAGTGGACATGTCCTGGAAAAAGAGGATGTATGGTCACCCTGCAGAAGTGGCTCTATTGAAAGGGCAGCTCTGGGATTGCCCAAAGGAGGCTGGTTAAAGATCTTCTGAGGACCATATTTGGTGTCTTATGTTTGACACCCTAGTTTAAATAATATTTTAAAATGCAGTATTTGAACTATGTAATTAAAGACTCAGACCAGACATTCCAGCCCCACAATTATCACATATGCCTGAAGCACACATCTTGATTTTTGTTTTCTTCTGCGAGATCTATGGAAAGGCAAATTGTCTATATGAACACATAACTTGTGCTTTGTGAATCCTGGTAACATTAACAATATCACCTTCATTTCCAGGATATTCCTGATGATCTTTGTACAATCTTAAATACCACTATTTGAGTCCAGGCCTTTGTCACAGAGGTTATTACAATCTGCCTTCCACTATACAACGCAAATTGAGGTTGCATTATAAATGCGTGCACATTTTGTTCCTCAGAAAACAGCTAGAATTATTTAAAACTGAAACAGTTGCCAAGATTCCAAGAAAGACAATATGTTGGTTAGAGGATTCTGTGATCTGGCTGCACGCCTCAGGATCGTGGTGGAGTGTTTGTTGTTGTATTTTCAGTTTCCTTCTATTCATTACAGATGCAGGCAGGCATCTGTTGCAAGTGAATGCACAGCTGCTGACCCCTACAGTAGAATCAGGAAGGAAAAATGTTTGAGAGTAAGGGAATCTAGAAATAGTGTGAGAAAATGTATCTTTACTAGGAGACTATGGGCAAAATCCAGAGTAACTACAGGGAGTCCTTGCTCCGGTGTAAGAAAAACTTACTCTGGATTCCAATATGAATTTCCCATATATTTTCACTTGATGGTGCAGTACCTACAGGTGCACATAAAGTCTCTTATGTGCTCCTGTAGTTACTCTGGATTTGGGGGTATTTCTTTTTTCACTCTCTCGTTTATTTTTTTTAACTATTTCAGAACATAAGCAGCCAAGTATTGTTAAAAATTCTCTTGCTTGATGATGTCACTTCTGATCACAGTATCACTTCCTACATTACTGACAATCATTCCAAAAAAAGGTCCCAGTGCTAAAAGTTTTGAGAATCACTACAATATATACATAAGTACGTACGTACAAACATACATACAAACAAACATACTTTTAATTCTAGTTAATTTTGGCACAGTACTATAATTTGTTCCAGTGATTACCATTAGATTCAAGCAGAATCAACTTCTCTGGATTTAAATATTTGCTAAGTTGTGTTTTAATAGAGACATATGCAAGTTAATTTATACAAGACACATATTTAACATAATGAATTTCGATGATGCTAAAGGAAGAATTAATACCACCTCAAATAATCCATTCTTTAAATCTTTAAATCTTCACAGGAATTATATAAATGATTAATTGCAATGGCAATGAATATAAATGTATGATCTTATCACCCCTGAGAGTATCTCCAACATGAATGTTTTGTGGCATTAATTAATTGCAATGTTAGTAATCAACGTTTGTAATTGTGTTGGTATGTACGTGATTTCATATATAGCTCCAGACAATACATATATTTAAGGAATATTCCCTATGATCCTATACACATTATCTAGGAATAATCCATTGAATTCAATAGGATTTACATCCAAGTAAGCTTGCTTTGTTACAACATAATACTATGCATGTCTACTCAGAACTATTGTGTTTAATGAGATTTACTCCCAAGTACATGCAATGGGATTGCATCTTATTGAAGCAAATTTTCAGATGTATCAGATCATAATACATTTGGGATTTATTCTATACAACAGGGGTCAGCAACCTTTCGAAGGTGTAGTGCCAAACTAACATTACAATGTTATTCCACTTGCCAACTTGATTCTAAAGTTATATATGCGGCTTTTCTGTCCACCAGCCATCTTCCTCTGCATGCCTCTTTCAAAGGGGCTTCTTTAGAGAGGCACAAGGCTCCATTGTCTGCAAAGGGGCTTACTTCAGGTGCAATAAAGGGCAAGCTTGAATGGGGCAGAGCAGCAAGGTGCTCCTTCACTAGCCCCACACAAGACTCCAGCTGCTCGGGTAGCAGGGAGAGCCCCCACCCAGCACCCTGCTAGCATCGCCCACCTGTCTGGCCTTGGTGCCTCCAGGCCTGTTACTTGGTGCCTCCAAGGCCCTGGGAGGGCTGCCGAGGGTGGCACTTCAAGGAATGAGGCCGGCCCTTGTGCTCTGTTCCCCCAGCCTGCCGCACCCAAGCCACACACCTGCTCTCCTCCAGAAGTCCCCAGAGGGTGTAGGTTCTCTGCCCCAGGGCCTTCTAATGGTGGCAGGGTGAGGTGAGGAGAGATGTTGCCATTCTGGGCACCAGTGACAGGCAAACACTTGCTGACAATTGGGACAATTGGGACACTTGCTGACAATTGGCTCTGTCTGTGAGAAGTGACTTGGCGTGCCGACCTCAGGAGTTACTTACCCCTGCTATAAAATGATCCCTAAATAACTGCACAAAATAGATAGTTCATGTACATAGTTAAGATTCTGAGGCTGTTGTCTCATGGTGATTATCATGAGATGCCTACATAGCTAAAGGAGGAATTCCTCCGGGTATTAGCATTTGCTCTTGCTGATAACTTGAGGTCATTCAAAGTTCACTGTACGTTTCAGCTGAACGGACTATGGGACCATAGGCTGCATGTTTCTTAAAGGCTCAAATAACCAGCCTCTGGTTCCTTATTGCCTGTGCCATGGGTGCTTGGGTCCCTCAACAGGCCAGGAAGAGAAGGTCCTGGGAGCTCCCTGACATCCCTGAGGCTGCAATGAAGGTCTCAATTCTGCAGCTGACCTCTCCTCACTCATGAATACTGTCAGCTTCACATGTCAATGAGATCATACTAGGCCTAATAAAACCCACTTTCCTGCCTCTCTAAATCCTCTCAGCTATAACAGTAGTTCTGTTGTGTTTCTTTCAGTCAACAGAAGCAGCATATTTTGTTAGTGGTGTGCCACCGAAAGTGGTGGATTAGCTAGAACAGGACGAATTTCTTGCGATCAGGAAATTTCAAGAGGAGGGGAAAAAAGGTAAGACAATATACTCAAGGTATCTTCAAATGGAAGCCTATGGTTCCCAAGAATAGTCACAACTTGGATCAAATCTTGGGAAGAAGTCTTCCACCGCCAACAACAACTGATAACAGCCAGTTATTTTCATACATAGACAAACAAAGCACACATTTACGTCTAAAGATTATGCTAGATTCTTGGAACTCTCCGGAAATCACTTCAGACCAGCCATAGAAGATCTCAGCAAATACGTAAAAACAATCACTGGCTGGAATTTGGAAATAAAATAAAATAACTGGAATGCATCTATGGAGCTATTGGCCACTGATGTCTCAACTCTACACAACATAGCCAGCCAATAACCCTTATAGGTTGTTGAGTTCTTAGTGCCTGGTTTGAATTACCTATTGGCAACTTATCCTATTCCATTCAGCTTAGCAGGCCACAACATGTGAAATACTATATTTTAGCAGGAACTATGTTGTCCATGCTTTTTGTAATTTCATACTTGGAGTCAAATAATTTTTGTGATGACAAAAATGTCCATCACGTTAGTAGGACAATTGGTCATGATGAGATTTGCTGGTTAGTGGTGGCCACATTTGCAGCTGGCGAAGTGAAGGCAACAATGAATCTCTCGGTTCCAGCTTTATCTGGTCAAACTTCTACAGAGGCACCAAGCGGCAGCAGAGAGGAGCTCTAACTCTTTCATAAACCTGATACATTGACTAGGTAATTTGTAGTCATTATAGTCAATATGTGTTTCAATAAAAAGCATGGAAAGAATAGGACCGGGGTTATTATTGGCCAGTGTTTGGAAGAGATGAAAAAGAACTAACAGGAAGATGTCTCACCGCTTTTTCAGAGCTGCAACTCAAAGGAAATCATTACAAAGTGGAGAAGTAAAAGGCCAGTGTCGCCGCCTTCTACAGAGGGATCTGAAAAGTTTTTATATTGTCAATCTCTGATTTCATTACTCCTAATAACTCGTTTCCTGATGGAAGGTAAAGAGCTACCTGAAACATAGATCCATGTCCTTTTAGTTAAACCTTTATGCCTTTGTCATTGTGTTTTTTCCCCCTTCTTCTTCTGTACCTCCATTCATCTGCTCTACTGGAAGAGCCGCACGGTGTTAGAATATGGCTGTTCGAAGCTAATATGCATTAACTTTTTAAAAACTGTTTTATACATAACCTATTGTATTAATATAAAACGCCAAGGCCATTTTTTTCTCGTTTCCTGGGAATGGCCCATTACATTGTGAACAATCTACACGTGCTTCTTCTTTTTTTAAAAAAAGAAGACTTTGAACTCAACACAAAAGGAAAATATAATCATGTACAACTATAAAGACCGCTTTCCCCCCCTTTTGTGCAGTCTAACTGAGGTGGATGAGTAGCATGGTAATGAAGAGATGGCCCGTCTTTATTAGCGCACTTGGTGAAAAGGGTTCTTTTCAGAACTTCAACTTTTCTGATCTTCCGAGTTTTCACGATGTTGAAAACGGGCACTTTCATTTCTTGACTTTCTTTTAAATGCGCCAAGTAGATTGGCAGAGCCCGGCCAGTTCAACCTTCTCTCCAAAGAAGGCTCATAGCAAGGTCATGCAGTTTGGATGCCTCCATAGGAACAAAAGTTTCCTTATATTTAGACCTGTAATGTCACTTGGATTGTACAGCTGCAGCTAAAAGATTTCTGAGGTATCAATGCCTCAATTTATCAAGAAATATCCATGAAAATTTAGTGAGTCAATATAAATTTTCCCCAGAACTTGAGCTGGGAAGTACTAATGATACCCTTTTTTCCCCCAGCTACTGCAGAAAGAACTAGTAATGCTACTTAACCTGCTGCCCTTGAAATTGTTTAATATAGTAACTTTTCCTAGGTCTATTTGATGATCGCCAGTCCTCTTTATTATTTTTCTACTACTCTTCCTGAGATTTCTCCACTCCTCCTACCTATTCCCTCATCTTCGATGGTGCTCCTCCCATTACATTTATGGCTAGGTTCTTTTGCTGTATTTTGAATTTACTTTCATCTTTCTCAATTAAGAAGGAAATAAACCACTTACAGGAAAGAAGCAGAAAATGTAATATTGCTATTTGGGAGTACTCTCCCTGCTTTCAATTTTTATTCTTAGAATTGAATTGATAGGTTTTATAAAAAAGCAGATATATGTATTCAAAATTAAATCTAAATCAGCAAATACATTGTGTAGACAATATATGAACCAATGGAGAGATCATATTAAATTTGCAGATTTAAATTAAATTGCAGATAGTTGTTCTAAACATTTACCAGGTTCACTCATCTCTTATGATACTTCATCGCTCAATTTGATATTCTGGGATATGCAAATTTTATTTATCTCATTAGTTTTCCCGTGGTTCATCCTCTCACTTTGACTATTCAGCCATCTTCTCTGAGTTTTAAGGACTTGAATTTATCACTAAAATTTAACATTTTACTGAGAAGATTAATTGCTTTGATCTCATGAGGGTAAAGTTGTATCTGCTGTTTTCTTCATGGACTAGTCATCATTTGTTTTAAATAATATTTAGATTTTGACTGATCCACTGTTATTTCAAGAGTTCCGAATAGAGCACCTTTCCATCAGTCTTCATAGGAAATCACATCACACTGACATTTACCAATGGCAACCCTCAGCTTCCAACACAATTCAATAATGGAAGCCTTCAGATTCCTTAGTCTATTTTGTTACTTTCTAGGAAGTAAGCTGTCAAGAAATGGCTGGCAATGATAACCATAAGCTGAACTGGATCTTGGAAGGTGTTTTCTCCTGATCAAATACTTGAAGTCAGTTGCTGGATCTGGATCTGAACTGGAGTGGATGCTGGAAACAGAAAATACTGGAGAATTGTATTGTACTGAGAATTGTATTGTACTGGGGGTTTCAGGCAGAAAGGACCTCTCTGTTTACCAATCCTGGCTTTCCAAAAGCTTTATACTGGCTACCACTTAAAAGGGGGCAATGTTGTTCAGTCCCTCTCCTTTCTGTACCTGAAGAAGCCTGAGCAAACAAAGCCCTAAATCACTGATTTTCAACCAGTGTGCCATGTGGATGGTGTGCTATGGATAGTCAGTATCCATCTTCATGTCTCAAAGATTATTTATTTTTGAACTACTGCCTCTATAAATTCTAGTATTCTTTCAATTGTGGTTAAGAGTATTTAATAATTATTTTCACTTGCCCCAATACCATCCTCTCCGACTCAGCATTGCCCTTTTCATCTGCTACCTCCTAAAGCTGAAACTGCATTTCAAAGAGTGAATGATGTTCTAACTTTATTCTGCATTTATTCCCTTCTCTCAAATACTGAAGACTGTATTTGAATTTTTCTTCATATCACTTTATTAAGTACATATTCATTTCCTTGTGTGTATTTAATGTTATGAAATATTGGCCACTGAATATATTGAGAGGGAATTTCAAAAAATATATTTTCTCTAAAAATATTATTTTAAAAAACAAGGATACTGAAAAAGTGATGCAAGAATTCCTAGGAAAATATAATAGCATTTGATATGAGGCTATTCATGTCTTGCCCTCATGCTTCCTCTACTCAAGATATTATGCCAATGTCACTTTTTGTTCCTACAGATTTCCATATTTTTAATGCACTAATAAGAAAGTGCCAATGTTTGATTTACAGGTTATGAGGATCCAGTGAATTGTGACACCCTTATATCAGATGGCATTAGAAAATGCATCGAGATGCATTATGTTGGTCTGGCTATTGCCAGGCATATGTAAGGCATATGTAACTTAAAGTCATTTAATGCCTATTGTTTCCTATTAATTTGTTATGCAGTTTATTCCAGTACATATTGAGTCAAAAGTCAGTCATGCTAAGTTCTCTGATCCTACTCATACGTAGATAAATGTGTACAAAATTGCATTAATTACAGCTCTTCACAACAACCAGATTTTCATAAGAATCCGCAATAGAGACAGAGATTGAAAGCACATTTTTGGACAATTATTGCTGTTGAAGAGCTTCCAACGGTATTCAGGAAATCTGTAGAAACCACTACAGTTGAATATCTTCACTGTTTTTATACACAGTGAGTTGACTATTCACTTTAGTGAAGCAGACATCTTAAAATTTGTGGATATTTTCAAATTTCCTCTGAATGGACTTTCTGCATAATTGGTTCTCGTGCTGGATTAACTACTGATTAATGTACATGACCCATCTGTTTCATTTTTTCCAATGTATTTCTAGGTTTATTATTTAATATAGTTATACTCCACCTGTCCACTTCTATTTTTGTTAAGTCATTTATACTGGAAATATTGTGACTATACTATCAAATCCATCACTACTCCATAAACATTACAAGCACAAATCAAGCCAAAGGGACTGCTTTAAGCATTCAGCTTACACTAATGCAGAGTTTAATGCTTACTTTTCAACTAAAATCATATTTATCATTTCTGACTTTGCTGCACATATGCTCTTCTTCCTTTAATATTACATATCACAGCAGTTTCCAGACTACACTCTATCAATAGAATCAATTGCCCATTGTGCTCATAGGACTTTGCATGAATTCCAAGCGCTGTGGTGGCTGAATGTTCCCACACCAGCATGCCAGAGTAGAGACATTGCAGGTAGCCCCAGTATAGCTCTTGGCCTGTGCAATCAAAAAACAATCCACTTTTTTCAGTTTCTGAGGGTTGGGGGAAGAAAATATTCCTTCTGTTCCTAGGAGCAGTGCAGTCTTATCACATCTCTTCCTTCCCCAGTCCTGAAACGGGCATAGGCCAGTGCTTCCCAGGCTGTTGGATTGCAGCTTCCCAGCTTCCCAGGCTGCTGGATGGGATTCAAAGAAATTAACAACCGGTTCTCTGCCCATCTGGCAGCCACCTTTAAATGGCTATTTTTAAACTTTATATGTCCTATCTCTTGTTAACACCCGGTTCTATAGAGTAGGTGCAAACCTGCTGGAGCCCACCACTGATTGCAACCCACTACTTTGGGAAGTACAGGTTTAGATCTTTGCCTATTCTTGTGTCACTTGCTTTTCTGAGACTATTTAACTTCTATTTAGGGAACACAACATTTTGTGTTCCTGTTTGTACAAAAAATGAAGTTCATAAGATATACTAAATTATAAATACTTTGTGTCATTCAAAAATATTTTTGGTTGATCCTTGTAACCCTTGAATAGGCTCATTCAAAATGTTGGATTAATGTCATTTCTGGATCTACATATTTTACCATACTTAGAAAAAACCATGAGCCATTTTAATCATGACATCATATGTTTAGCTAAAGAATAGTGTTTGTTGCATAGCCCAGGAAAATAACAAAGTTTTAATATTTAAAAATATAAAATGGACAGTAATTTTATAAAAATATAAAGTGGACAGTAACTTTTGGTGGTGGGATTGAATGCTCCAACGTTACAAAGGGTTATGCTGGTGGTAGAGAGGTCTTTGTTAGGAGCCAGGGTAAATCTGTCCAAATCCCACTAATGTGGGTTGGCTTTTTGCTGAAAGGCCATCAAATTAGGCAAGAACCAGTGGTGGGCACCAGCAGGTTCGCACCTACTCTATAGAACCGGTTGTTAACAAGAGATAGGACATATAAAGTTTAAAAATAGCCATTTAAAAGTGGCTGCCAGATGGGCAGAGAACCGGTTCTTAATTTCTTTGAAGCCCATCACTGGCAAGAACCCCAATGAAAGTAAGAACCACATGAAATGAAAACTATCAGTATCTACAGCCCATCTATGTGACTGCTAAAAGGAGAGAGAGAGAGAGAGAGAGAGAGAGAGAGAGAGAGAGAGAGAGTACTATAAAAGAAATAATAGGAAAGTGGCAATAGTAGACAGGAAAGAAGACCAGGAACTGAAAATCGGAAGTAGGAGTAGAATATGGGAATTAGACAAGGGCTGCAATCCTAAAGACACTTTCCTCGGAGTAAGACCCATTAAAAACAATAGTGCTTACCTTTGAGTAGACATGTTTAGGATTGTGCTCAAGGAGTGCTCCAAACAAGCCCTGCAGACTTAAGGCCACCTCAATCCCTTGCCCCTCTACCAGTTTATGTCATACAGGGGAGAGGCATTGCTAGTCCCTTACTTCTTGTCCCAAGGTGGGGGGGTTGGTACAAGGCTCCATGATCACAAAGAGGACATTAATTGTGGCTTACGACTATCTAAAAATAAACAACAAAAACAAATTGATTAAAATGCCAGTGGATCAGCATCAGCTAAAAATGTTAAAACTAATCAAAGGGTCAGTTATCTTCAGCATTCAACATTCATCATCAAAGGCCATCCTAACAACAATGTCTTAATATCAACAATGTCGATGTCTAGTGGTGATTTTCCAATGAGCATTAACATATACCCTTTCCCTGAATTAGGGTGCAATCCTAAAGACACTTTCCTGGGAGTGAGACCCACTGAACACAAGGGGAGTTACATCTGAGTAGACATGGTTAGGATTCCACCTGGTAGTCTATTAAATCAAGGATTGACCATAGTGTCTTTTGTAATGGAAAAATTTAATATTACTGAGTGGGCATTAATACCTGCTATATTATTACAGCGTTGGACCTCTCAGGTTGTTATTCCAGCCTAACCCCTAATACTCAGGTGAATCCCTTTGTTTTTCGCAGCTTGGTTATTCAGCTTGAAAACAGGACTTTATGACCTAACCCTCAGGTATTGTTGCCAAGACCTGCAAAGGCAGAGTGTGTACTAACCACGCCTCTTCCCGTTTGCTCGGTATTTGTGTTAACAGCGAAAAGCTAAATAATGATTGCTCAACCCCCTCCGGAGACATTCCTGAAACATGAATTGCAGTCTGGCATGTGCTGTTCCCACAGCTGCTGATGTTTCTGACCAGATAGCTCTCCGTCAAAAGAAAGCAGTTTCAAATTCAAGCAATTGTGGATTGCCAGGATTACTTGGAAAGAGAAGGATATGAATGAAGGGAAGGGAACGTGGAAGTGTTGCATGAAAATCCGGCTTTCAGAAAAACTTTTTTTTTGTTTAGAATGCTCCAAGTATTACATTTTAATATATCAAGCACATATCTAAATGTGCTTATTGCCATATTTACTCAAATCCAACATGCACCTTTTCCAGCTGAATTTAGTCTCCAAACTCAGAGTGCACATTAGAGTCAATGGCACACTGGATTTGAGTGAATACAATATTCTAAATATGAGTATAGGAGCACAATCCTAATCATGTCTACTCAGATGTAAGCCCCATTGTGTCCAATGGGTCTTACTCCCAGGAAAGTGTCCTTAGGATTGCAGCCTAGGTCAGTATTTAGTTTATTAGTTTATTGGGCTGTGTGTTTATTGGGCTGTGGGTTAAGCAGTTAAGACGCTGTGCCTGTTAACCAGCAGGCCAGGGTTCGAGATCCGGGTCAGCCCCACAAGACAGGGTGAGCTCCTGTCCTTAGCTCAGCTCTGCGACGTAGCTGGATCCGATCGTATTGGCTCTGCCTTTCCATTGGACTAATTCAGTGGCGTGGAGAGGGGGGGTTTGCTGCTTGGGTAACAGCCTATCCTCCATAACAATCCAACCCAGGCTTTAGTGCTTCGCATGCAGCGTATGCAGCGCCAAGCACGATACCATAGTCTTCCAAGACTGACGGAGACCTGCTATATAAAGTTTACTGTATTGTAATAAAAATGTAACAATCCAGAGTAACTACTAGAAGACGTAAGAGGCATTTACTCTGGACTGCTGTATGCATTTTCCATAGGTTTCCATAGGTGGCACCATAACTACATACTAAAAAGTCCTGTAGTAACTCTGGATTGTAGCCATAAACCCATTGTTGTATAAAGTAGTGCAATTAGGTAAAAATCATAACATAAACCCATTATCATGTTAATATTATTGTCATAGAACTCATTTCTTTATGGAGTAAAATTAAAATTTGCACCTCCTTTTCAGCCAGTAAAAATTGCCAGTAAACAATTTTTATTTCAAGCATTTTTAAATTTTGGTGCACATTAGGTTTGAGTAAATATATTAATTTGTAGCATGGTACTTTATTGCAATTTCTAATCCTGTACTCCATCAGCCCCATCAGCTGCTAGTTAAACTCCATAATAGTTAGATATTATTGAAGTAAGTATTTTTGGTGGTTTGCATTTTCAAATTGCTGCCCTTTGCAACTGGAACTTTAAGACAGAAACAGCTACAATAGAGACAAGTGAGTAAAGTTGACTGTGTACTTAACACAGGTAATCTCAAAACAGGTTCTGAGATTATGTACTCTACATGTCCGATCTGGCAGAGGCCAGCAGTTCTAATATTCAATGTTCTAGCATGCCTTTCTGACTCAACTTTACAAGCCCTGATTGGAGAAGAATGTGCCGCACCATATTCATTATTGGAAAAGCAGGGGGAGGGTGGAATTCTGCTTTGTAGCAAATGCATTGTAACTAATCAGCTTTGGTAAGTAGATTAAGGCATGACAGAAGGGTTGCTATAGTATAATGTAATTGAAAACAAATGTCTTGCTCCTGCACAAGAGCGTTGAAAGATTACAGAGTAAATCCAGCAAACAATATTTAAAGCAAAGCAATTATAAGGGAAAGTAATCTAGCCTTGCACTTAAGACACAGAACAAAAGATACCTCAGATGTATCAATGAAAATATGGTATCTCAAGATGTGCCATTAAAGTAGTATGTCAGTGTCAGGGGTGGCAAGCAATGCCCCAAAACAGATTCTAGTTCTATTGCCAAGCTCATTTCTGCTGCATATTTTATTTTAGTTATTTAATATTATATTTGTTATCCTTCTATCCTCCAAAGAGCTCCGGACAATGTTTCAAAATCATCTCACCCCACAACATTATGCTCACAACAAACCTACTTGTATGTTGTATGGCCCAATCATAACAAGAACCTGTCAGCCTGCAGGATGTTTTTTGCATGCATGAGTGGTTGCAAAAGTGCCATAAGGTTTTAGAGCACTGGAAGATCAGCTGACACTTTTGGTTTCCAGGAGGAATGCTGGAGCAGGAAGGTCCAGCGTAGGGGCAAGGTTGGGGCAGTAAGGGGTTGAATGGAGCAGGAGAGAGCAGAATGAGGCAGTGATGGGTGAGGTGGCTAGATCAGGACTGGGAGGAAGGTGGTTTTGATGTTGTGGGTATCACTGTATCCAAACCCCTTTTTGGACCTGATCCAATTGTAAGGATCAACATGGACTTGTGCCAATGATATCACTGGTTCAGATCCATATTGACTTGTTGCACCTGCTGGGACCTACCTAGCATGACATGTATGGAACAATCAATCGCACATCTGCACTGTATGATGAGGAGCCAGAACAATCTGTAGCACAATTAGTAGCATGAATGAGGAAATTGCCAGTCCACATGAGGACACCTGAAGCAATTTTCTTTGATGGCCCTTTCCAACTATACTACATTTTACTGTGTGTAAAATGCAGAGCCTGCGTTTTAAGATAAAAACGAGTTCCTGTAGCACCAGGCATCACACAGATGACAGATAATTTTGATAATCTTCATTCCTATCCTACCTGGTTGGCAGACTGACTGTTTTCAAGTTTGACAAAAATGAGGGAACATTTTTCTAGCATAGATAAGAACTGTAAGATTTATGGAACCAAAGTGCATTCACATGTCAAAAATTTTTTAGGATTGCCCTAGAATTCCTAAAAGGTGAATGTATATTTTGCACATTATTGTTAAAGATCTACCTTTTTGCAACTCAAACCCCAGCTCTCATTGCAATATACTGTGTGTCATGAAAAGTCACCCTAATTGATATCATATTTGAAAGTTAGGGAACTTTGCAGACTGATGTGCAGTGAACTGAGGAGGGGGCAGCGGGTGTAAAGTGAACATTACACCCATTGACATTGTAAAGTGAACATTACACCCATTGATTCTCCACTGACACGTAGAATCACCCTAACTGCAGGTACAGTTCTCTTTGGATCCCAGATTATATATGTGTTTGCTCCATATTTAGGATGTTTTCAAAGTTGACTTGTGTTAATCTGCACTTTCCCACAGAATAGTGAGTTTTCATATTCAGATTTTAACCTCTATATTTGTATCCCCCAAGAGTGGATCATGGTAGCTTGAATCAGTGTTTCCCAATCTCTGTGTTGCAGTTCCCTGGGAGGTCATGAAGAACTTGCCAGGGTGTTACAGGCTACCTGCTGTTTCAACAGGAAGACAACGGATCAAGGCTGAGTATGGGGGGCAGAGCTGTAGCACCCCAAAACCATGCACTGTGAAAAGCCTGCCCTCCAACTATGACTTACTGACCCCTGTTTGGAAGCTTGTGCTGGACCTCTGAACTTGGAAGTGAATGGTGGTGACATCAGCAAGTGATATGTTTCCTATGACAGTCATTCACTATCTGTTTCCAGGGGCATCACAGACCCAGCAAGTTTGGGAACCACTGGACTACAGACGGATGGTGAATCTGGAAACTGGCAGTGGATGTGCTTTGCCCATTTGTGGTGAGGGAACTAGTCATTCCCAACTGAATGAAGACTTGAAACCAAAAACCCAAGTTTCTGAGGGTGGGAGACTTTGTAGAAGTTTCTCATTAGACGAACACCTGGGGAAATCAGTTAAGAAGGGAAGGAGACTCAAGGCTGATCTCAGATCTGCACTGAAAGGGTTCAGACACATTGCTCCATAGTGGTTTCATGGGTTTAGCATCAAGATGCCACCTCCCAAATTAATAACAGACTTTTAATCAAGGTTAAAAAAAGATTTTCAAAGATGTTAATGTATAAACTATAACTAGTTATTTCCTAGAAAATTTTTTTCTTTATTTACAAAAGTTCTAAATAAGTCACTTGGGCAGTGGAATGGCACTGAAAGTCAAGGTGTGGTATTAGCCAAAGGGAGGAATGAAAATGATTTTGTGGTTGAGGGGAAAGGCCCACAGTGCTTAGGTGCAGAAAATACTTATAACACTAAAAAAAAAAAAAAAAAGCAGGCCTCCGTCTGTCTTGAAAGACTATGGTATCATGCTCGGCGCTGCATACGCTGCATGCGAAGCATGAAAGCCTGGGTTGGATTGTTATGGAGGATAGGCTGTTACCCAAGCAGCAAATCCCCCCTCTCCACACCACTGAATTAGTCCAATGGAAAGGCAGAGCCAATACGATTGGATCCAGCTGGCGTCGCAGAGCTGGGCTAAGGACAGGAGCTCACCCTGTCTTGTGGGGCTGACCTGGGTCTCGAACCCTAGCCTGCTGGTTAACAGGCACAGTGCCTTAACTGCTTGCACCACCCACAGCCCTAATGTGTACCGCTATTGTATAACACTAATGTGTACTATATTGATACATATGATATGTATCATATTGATATACATATTGATCATATTGATATCATATTGATATACATATTGATACATATTGAGATATTGGTATCATATCAATGTATATCATATTGCTGAATGTGGAATTATATGGAGGCAACTCTGCCATATGGACTAGGGTGTCCAAACCCCTAGTTTGGCTAGTGGAGCCTCAATGCAAGACCCTCCACCTGTGGGCTAGCCTTGTAATCTGCCAGATCTCTCTCAAATACATGCTTATATATAAATTTATTCAAATTTGAAATGTAAATCTTTTTTCTGGTCCCTGACACAGTGGAAGACTAATGATGCAGTCCTCCTGCCAAAAAGTTGGGACATCCCTGCCCTCTAGTATTCTGGATTCCAGCAAGGATATACTAATACACACAAGCATTAGCAGGGCAATCCCATTTTTCATGGAAAGGTAATTGTACACTTGTTCCATGTTATACATTTCAGGGTGTGTCTTTTAAAAGTAGGCCATGAGCTATTTAGGGTGAAAGTGCATATCATATTGAGTTCTATAAATGGTACTGGAAAGTAATAAGCACAATTATGGAGACTCTAGTAGTCCTGTATTGATTTATAACACACCTTGTTGGAGGGAGGCTCAACATAGGAGCACCTTTGAAGGGGCGGATCAATGCATTACAGGACAAACATAGACTTCTCAATCCTGTGTTATCTTGCTATGCTAACAGTAATTCATGTGCAGGGAGGGCATAAGCAGTTGGGAGCATATGCTCAACTTTCAGCCTTTTGATCCTCCATTCCAACCACTTCGTTTCCCAATTTTCCTGCTGATGCCAAAGCTAAGGGAGAAAACAGTGTTTGCCAATGCATTGTGTGATTCCATCTCCGGTGTCATTTGGTAAGAACTACTCAAACACCTTTGTTGCTTCAAATGCCAACACAATCCTTTTGAACAAAACTGCACGCTAATCTATTCTACTCCTCTCTGTTCTTTTTCCCCCACCTCTGTAGAGCTTTCCTTTTCTGCAGTGACAGGCACACTTTCTGGAACCGATCTTTATTTAGGACACTTTACTGCCCTGAGTCACAGAGTTTGAATGGAAAACCCAGTATTTTAAATATGAATGCAGCAAAAGACAAGCTTTAATCCCTTGTTCCGAATCCATTTGTTCCACAAGTTCTTGCTTCTGCTAAATGATTTTTGGGGGCAGAAGAAAAATGAATAGCTTTTTAAAGTTTTCACAGCAATATCCTATCACTTAATCATTTTTTTCTTTCAAAAGCCTAACGTATTACATAATTACATAATTAGCAGCCTTTTCTGAAGCTTCAGAACACAGATTTAACATTACAAGGCAGGCACGCCCTTGTGCCTCACAGGTGTGGGAAAACTATGAACTTATTCCATAGCAGAGGCAGGTAAGTTTATATACGTTCTTATATCAAGGGATATAGATTGCCCTTTCTCAGCTGCAAAATGTAGCAAACCACCATTAATTTTCATATTGATTGCAAGGGGAACTCTTTTATTCCTTACCAACTTTCTTTCCATACCATCTCTTATGGCACTTTTTCAACAGTGCATGCTGGCATAGCGTACACTCTACCAGCACAAGGTAAGAATAGGATTGGCAGGTCAAACCTAAGCATATCTACTCAAAAATAAATCCCATTGTGTTAAATAGTACAGTGGTACCTCGCTTAACAAGTGTTTCACATGACAAGCAAAATTTCCAAGAAATCTTGCTTCACATAACACGTTTCGCTTCACTTAACAAGCAAGTGCGCTATGGACATGCTTGCTATGTAGCCCTGACGCTCTGCGTGGAGGCTCTTTAAAAGGGCTGCCGGCCAGCGCTGCTGCCTCTAACTGCCCCCAACTTGGGGGCAGTTGCCTGGAGGAGAAAGAGGCAGCTGCCCCTAACTGCCCACAAGTGCCCCCACCAACCATCTTGAACCTCCAGCAGTAGCCCAGGTAAACCACCCAGGAAAGTGTCTTTGATTGCAGTCTCCTAACTATGTCTACTCAGAAGTAAGTCCCATTGTGTTCAACAGGGCTTACTCCCAGGAAAGTGTCTTTGATTGCAGCCTCTTAACCATGTCTACCCAGAAGTAAGCCCCACTGTGTTAAATGGGGCTTAATCCCAGGAAAGTGTCTTTAGGATTGCAGCCTAAGTAGACATCATAGGATCATGCACATTGAATGCATGTTTTGAATTCAGTTACAGTGTTTTTACATGCAGCTAATATTTTTAGATGAATATTTTGGGGTTTTTGAAACCAATTGTCTGAGTTTCCATTACTTCCTATGGGAAAATCTGCTTCACTTAAAGAGTGTTTCACTTAAAGAGCATGCCTCCGGAACGAATTAAGCTCTTTATGTGAGGCACCACTGTACTACCTCCCAGGAAAGTGTGATTAGCATTGCAGCCTGGGTAAACAATTTTCACAGATGAAAAGGAAAAGCACCTATCATCCTTTTTCATGCTGTTTGGATGGGTGAACGTTGCTAATAAAGAGAAAGAGTGGAAGAGAAACTGAATATACATGACAGCAATGTAGGTTTTGCATTCATGTTATAGCCAGATCTAAGAAAAGAGTTGTATCCCAAGTGTGAACAGAAAAAGTCCCTATTTAGTTTAGTCCTTGCAAACTACTGGTCCATATTCCACACTTTCTTTTTTGCATTTACACGCATTTGTTTTCAATCCTAACCACTATACCTTCTGCATAGCCTGGGCAGATAAGTGTTAGGGCAAAGCCCTTTTGATCTCCAGGCACCAGCTCTGCGTATCATACATGTGCCATAAATGATATTTACCCCTTGAAGAGGAAGCACTTACACCAACACCAGCAGACATGCTGCCTAGAAAAATGTAAGAGCTTTTGGGCATGGAGAATACATTGGATATACAGTACGTCCTATTGTTTTCACTCATATGAACACTAGCTAGTTAGTTACCTCCCTTCTTCTTCCAAATGTGCATGCTTAGAATTACATCCAAGACACTTATCCATGATCCTTAGAAAAGGATATTTTGAATACTATTTTCACAGTTATGAACTTTGATTATGTAGGGACACACCAAAGAATTTGCAATGGAACTAGTACGTCTTCTGGAAAACGTGGGACCAATAAAAATTATGGGCAAAATCCAGAGTAACTAAGGGGAGTCCTTGCTTCAGTGTAAGAACAACTTGCTCTGGATTCTAATATGAATTTCCCATAGGTTTTCACTAGGTGACCCTACAATCCAGAGTAACTACGGGAGCACGTAAGAGACATTACGTGCACCCGTAGTTACGGCACAACCAAGTGAAAACCTATGGGAAATTCATATTCAATCCAGAGTAAATTGTTCTTACATCGGAGCAAGGACTCCCCGTAGTTATTCTGGATTGCGCCCTAAGTCTCTTACGTGCTCTCACAGTTACTCTGGATTTGGGGGTATGACAGTATTTTGGAACAGCCGGATTTATCTTTAAGAAAATCTGTTTATCTTTTGTATAACACGGGAATTATACATTGCTATCTCTCTGTGTACCGACTCAGAAAATCATTGCCCTAAATTTCTGTTGTGTTGCCTTATAACTAAAATGTTTTTAAATTCACTTGGAATTCCCATCTTTGTTGTTGAGACAGGTTGTATCTGAAGATGACACTTTTATCACCTACCTGCTGCTGCTGCTGAAGTTTCTACAGCACAGCAGACACTAAACACCATCTGTTTACAGCAGCAGAAACAGCTCTTAACTTTATTATTTTCTCATTTACCTAGCCAGATACTTCTGTTCTTCACTTGCTGGGACTTACTTACTTACTTACTTACTTACTTACTTTCTTTCTTTCTTTCTTTCTTTCTTTCTTTCTTTCTTTCTTTCTTTCTTTCTTTCTTTCTTTCTTTCTTTCTTTCTTTCTTTCTTTCCATTGGATTCAAAATGGATTCCATTTGTTCCTTAGTCACTTATTCTGGCTATCATTTTACTAAAATGAATGATATTCATGTACAAGCTTGTAGTTGTTTTATAGCCGGGTACACCTGTTCGGACTGTAAATAGAAGGCTGTGGATATTGGGGTGTAATGTTACTTTTATAAGGAGTCTGCGTACAGTGTGCCAACTCCTTAGCTATAAATGCTGCAGCTTATTTTGGCTGTTCCATTTGCTTCGTTTCAGAATTTGTTTTAAGGATGCATGCTGGTGCCACCATCAGGAGCTTAGAGAAACAAAAGCTTCTCTAGGACATACAAGCAACCCAGCAAGGTAGAAACTGACAGCCTGATCCAGAGTAGCCCTTGCATCAACACAAGTGCCGTTGCGTCGACGCAGTAGCACTGTAACTCTGCATCGAGGCAAGAACACAGAAATGGCTTGTCTCGCCACAGCGATGTGAGAGATTCTGACAATGCAACTGCATCGTCATTAGGAGGGGGCATAAGGGGCATGACGGGAGAGATGGAACAGTGGTCCTCACCAACATAGCTACTCCATATCCAGAGCAGGTTCAGAGGGCTCTCAGACCCTCTCCCATGCCTTCCCACTTATACTACCTCAGGAGATGACATAGGAGCTGGGAGACCCATATCGGTCCATTTTAAGCCAGAGTAAGGGCTGGGGACTAGTGGCTATCAGGGGGCCTGTGGATCTCCCTGACCCAGACACTTTGCACAAGCAGCTATCCAGAGCACAATCCCCACCTTCTCTGCTACTCATGAGTTGCACAAACACAACTCCCCTCAACACAATGCATCTTGAATGAAGCTGGGGACAAATGATCCCCACCCAAGTACCCACAGCCCCAGAACCCCCCTGCCATGAGCCTAGCATCAGTAGAGCTCCCAGGTGTCAGCTGTGTTGTTATTGCTGACACAGTAATGAACCACGTCAGAACCAATGATGCGGCCATGAGCCACGTCAGAAACCATCAATGCAGCTAGGCCCCGGTCTCGTGTCACGTGATGACGTCATTCATGGGCATCCTGGGAAGACTTGTGGGAGCTCCAGGGGTGGGGAAGATGGTTGCAACCAGGTACCAGTGGGACCATGAGGCCACCAGTGCTTTCATTGGGGATGTTGCTGTTTACTGAAAGGTGGACCCTGGTGCAATCATTGGGTCTTGCCCTCAGGAAAGTGTGACGCATATGCTGTTTGCACTGCTGTACATTTATCTGATAAAAATCTCCCCTCCCATGACCCACCAATGAGCTGGTCTCACCTGAGGCTCCTGGCCATGGTAGACATCCACAATGTGTTATCAGATGGATGCACCCTTAGGATCTTGCCCTGGTTGCCGTGGGGCTCCCTCTCCTCATCCATGGGGTCCTGGCTATCTCCCACATCTTCCAGCAAGGTGATCCTTCTTTGTAGGTCCATCTTGTGAAGCATTGCATATGCCATGATGAACCTCGAGGCATGTCCACGGGGCTCTGGGGTGATGTACAGGGTGACTGGAGCTGGGCCACAGGCCTTAGCAGAGTGCCCCTTCCCAGGGGTCCGCGCCCACCTACTGGGGTCAGGGGTGCCCTGGGGAGGTTGGTGGGACAAAGGAGGAACCCCTCTCTGACAGCTTGACAGCTGGTTTCTTCTGTGAGCATGGGGGTGTGGGTAGTGCAGGTGTTTGTAGTCCTGGGTGATGTGTGGGAGGGTCACCTTGTCAGCAACTCCAACTCAGGCGCTACTTATTGGGTGTCTACTGAGCATGCCTGAAGGAGTATCCTTGTGCTGGTCACTGCTCTGGAGCAGATACGGGCAGCCCGGGGTTCCTGTTTCTCTAGAAGCAGCATAACTCTCTGCTCTGATTACAGAACAGTTGGGGCAGCACAGCTATAGCTCTGCTCCCTACACTTACTCTGGATGGTGCCCTGAGACACACTCATATTGTATTATTCAGAAACTTATACAGAATTTATATGAAACTAGCAAAAAACGTACCCGCGTTGCGGGAGTAACATTTCCCCATATGCCATCCCCCCACGGTGCATCAACACCCCATGCTCAACATTCCCCCATGCGCAACATTCCCCCCATGCGCAACTTCCCCCCATGCACATCATTGCTCCAGGCGCATCATCCCCCCAGGAGCAACTTCCCCCATGTGCAACTTCCCCATGAGCAACTTCCCTCCATGTGCATCAAACCCCATGCACATCATTCCCCCATGCGCATCAGTCCCCCGTGTGCAACTTTCCCATGTGCATCATCCCCCATGTGCCTGAACTCCTCATTTGCAACATCACCCATCTGCATCAATCCCCCATCCGCATCAAACCCCATGTGCAACTTCCCCCATGCGCATCATCCCCCCTTGCGCATCATCCCCCCATGCACAACTTTCCCCGTGCACATCATCCCCCACACGCAACTTCCCTGCATGCACAATTTCCCCCTTGGTCATCATCCTCCCATGAGCAACTTTCCCCATGCCCCCATGCGCAACTTTCCCCATGCGCATCATCCCCCCATGTGCAACTTCCCCATGCGCAACTTCCCCGCATGCACAACTTTCCCCATGCGCATCATCTCCCCATGTGCAACTTTCCCCATGCGCATCATCCCCCATGCACATCTTCCCCCCATGCACATCATCGCCCCATGTGCATCATCCCCCCATGCGCATCATCCCCCCATGCACAACTTTCCCCATGCGCAACTTTCCCCCACGTGCAACTTTCCCCCATGCGCAACTTTTCCTCATGGGCAAGTTTCCCCATGCGCAACTTTCCCCATGCGCATCATCCCCATGCACAATTTCCCCCTTATGCGCAACTTCCCCCATGCGCAACTTTCCCCCCATGCACAGCATCCTCACCAGTGCAACCTCTTCCTCCGAACAACATCCCTCCAGTGCACCAGGCACTGAGCACCAAACTGGCTGGATGTTATTCAGTCTCCCATGTTAAGTATAGGACAAAAACACGTTGCCCCCTTTTCAGCCCCTGAAGGGTTAAAGTCCTCCAGATGGTTCTTGGTGGGTGTTCAGGTGACAGAAGGAACTCCCAGAATTCCATGCTTCAGGCCCAGCAGTTGGGGCAGAATGTTGCTGAGTCAGCAATTCTCAATGCAAAGTATAGGGAGGAAAACGCATTGCGCCCCTTTTCACCCCCTTCCGGTTGGAATTTCCAAAAACCGGTTTTTAGTGCACCCCTCGGTCATGGAAGGAACACCCGCCCCAAATTTTGTGCTTCTAGGCCCAGCGGTTTTGGCAGGGCGGTGATGAGTCAGTCAGTCAGTCAGTCAGTCAGTGACTTTTCTCTTTTATATATATAGATTTGAGAGCTATGTCTTGTTAAAATATAATTTGTAAAGGAAACATGTGCTTCTCTTTGATGGTTCTTAGAGAAGCAACTGATCCTTGGGGCTGGAATTCCATCATGTACAGTACATCACATCAGCTGGGAAACCCTTGGTATGTAAGCTGATATCTATGGTAGTGACCTATTTGTAACTGTGGAATAATAAGTTCAGATCCAGAATCTTCCTATAGATAAAAAAAATCATTAGATTTTTTAAAAAGTTGAAAATAAGATTTAAAGACTCACTTCAGGATTCTATCTCCTCTATTACCCCTAATGGAAATAGCTTGTGCCCAATGACTTGCTAGCACAGAAAAATAAAAGCAGTTTAAAAAATTAAAATATGTCATTTTACAATTGTTTGAAACAGCTTTTCATCCTGTTGTAGAAAGGCAGTCAGGAATTAGAAATGCAAAAGATTCCCTGCCTTTGCCTGGCTCAGCAGGAAAAACCATTTGCATCTGTCTCTGTACAAAAGGAAGAAAAACAGTTTTTAACTATAGTTTTAAAGGGACGCATTTTTCCCCTTCTCCGGGGAACAACACTTTCCTTTCCATTTGCAGTGGCCATTCATATTAAGTCAAATCTTTGTATAAAAAACCCCAATGTATAATAAGATTGCACATGAAATTCATTTAATATTCAGTGGTAAATATACTTTATTTACTTCTAACCAGCCTACCTATTTCTAATAAAATCCTGTAATGGGGTGGGATGTTGCATAAATTTATATATACAGTGGCGCCTCACATAAAGAATACCTCATGTGAAAGTATGTGAAAGTATGTTTCACATAACAAACAAAAATTTCTCTAGGATTCTGCTTCACGTAAAGAAAGTGCTTCACGTAAAGAACACATTCATTGGCTGTTGGGGCAGACGCGCTGGCCGGCAGCCTGTTTAAAAAGTGTCAGGGCTGCCTAGCGCACCTGCCCATAGTGAAAGCAACTCTTCCATGCTGTTCCGCCTATGGCCAGATGTCCGCTGGGCAGAGGGAGAGAAGAGCAGTGGAGAAGAGGGAAGCAGCTCAGGGCCAGCCAGAAGGGAGCAGGGGAGAGAGAGGCTCAGGATGGAGAGAAGGAGAAAGTGGGGAGACACTTTGAAGGTGTCTTGGATTGCAGCCTCCTAACCATGTCTACCCAGAAGTAAGCCCCATTGTGTTAAATGGGTCTTACTCCCAGGAACGTGTCTTTAGGACTGGAGCCTAAGTAGACTTCATAAGATCATGCACGCTGAATGCATGTTTTGAATTCAATCCCAGTGTTCTGTCATCATTTTTACATCCAGTTAATATTTTTATATGAATATTTTTGGGGTTGTGGAACCAAAAATCTGCGTTTCCATTATTTCCTATGGGAAAATCCGCTTCACGTAAAGAATGTTTCACGTAAAGAACATGCCTCCGGAACGAATTAAATTTGTTTCGTGAGGCGCTACTGTATTACTCAGGGGCACAATAACAACGTTTGAGAACTCTTGGTCTATGAGGGTCTATCATAGTTCTAGCTCCTGTTTCTAGCAGCTCATTGGTTCCTTCTTTCCTGACACAGCTATAAATTTTTCTGCTCAGGTTTGGTGCCATCTGGGTTGTGACCAGCCTCTGTTTTATTTTGTGTGTGTGTGTTCAGTCTTGTTATCTTGTTGCAGTCTTGTTATCTTGTTTTTCTCTCACAATCTCACTTCTCACAGTTTCCCCATATCTGTGTTTTCCCTTCTTCTTAGTGTTGTTCCTGCACTATGGCAGGGTCTGCTATTCAGGATTGGAGTTGCCTAGTCCACCAATCAATAGTATTTACATGCCACTTTTCAACAAGTTCACAAAGCGGTTTACAGAGAAAATTGTAAATAACTAACTGTTCACCGTCCCAAAAGAGCTCCCAATCTAAAAAGATGCAAACAAACACCAGCAGAAGCCACTAGAAAAGTTACCGTGGTGGGGTGAGGAGAGACAGTGTCTCTTCTCCTGCTAAATAAAAGAGGAGAATACAAAAAAAATGCCACTTGCAAAGTTAGCAGGGGATCCATGCTTTGATGCAACATTGGGGGAAACACATCGGCCTGTCACCACATTGTAAACTATTTACCTAGTTGCATCTGCATGCGCATGCTTTCAAACTGCTAGGTTGGGAGGAGCTGCGATGAATAATGGGAGCTCACTCAATTGTTTGGCATTCAGGTCTTGAACTGCCAACCTGTTGATCTTCAGTGTCTTTAACACTGGATCATGTCCAACATTCACAGTGTCTTTATCCACTGAGCCACCACGGTCTCACACCCTGCATTTTCTCCACTGATCTACCCCCTAGCTGGGGCAAATAGATTGAAGGAAGATAGAAGTAAGCTTCCCACAAGCCTACACACTCCCTCTCTTATATTTCCAAAAAGCTTCCTTTCCCACTGACCTTAGTTACGGGAACCAATCGTGTTGGCCCTGCCATTCCACTGGACTATTTCAGTGGCGTGCAGAGGCGGGAATTGCTGCTTGGGTAACAGCCTATCCTCCATATCAATCTACTCTGGCCTTCGTGCTTCTCATGCAGTGTCAAGCACGATACCATAGTCTTTCGAGACTGATGGATGCCAATAAATACTTAGATACTCAACTCACACAACTGCTTTAATGAGCCTCCTGAATTCATAGAAACATAGAGTTGGAAGGGACCCAGTGGATCTTCTAGTCCAACGCCCTGCCTGTAGCAGGAAATCTTCATCTTGTGGTCTTCATCTGTAGCAGGAAATCTTCATCTCGAGTCTTGAACTCTGGCCTGCTGGTTAATAGACACAGTGTCTTAATTTAAACTGATTTAAATGGGGAGTGGTAATTTACTTATTTTTCATGTCCATACCTTGAGGAGACCTCAGTAACTGCCGCCCCATCACAGAATGCAGTGTATGCTCCATTGGCCTGGCTGCATTGGTCACTGGAAGATTAGATTGGGCCCTGAGTAAGCCATTGGTCCTGTTTCAGTGCTATATTGACTATGATCTTGTACGGTCGGCTCCCAGATTCTCAGGCCAAGGTCTATTTCATTACCTTTGAAGTCTGACATGCCAGGAATTGAGCCTGGGATTTTCCACATGCAAAGAATGTGGCCTACCAAGCAGCTGTTGTTACCTGAGCCATTCCCTAAGCTGGCACAGGGAAATCTATATACTGGTATATAAAAATGAAAAATCACTGACTGACTGATTCACTCACTCACTCACTCATCAATGGCCAGCCAAAACCAATGGGCCTAAAAGCATGAAATTTGGGGAGGGTGTTCCTTATGTGACAGAGGCACCCACTAAGAACCAGCTTTCAGAAATTCCAACTGGAAGGGTGTGAAAAGGTGCAACACGAGTTTTCCCCCCTATATTTTCCTCCCTGACTGAGGGACGCTCTGCCCCAATCCCTGGACCCATAAGCATGAAATTTGGGGAGGGTGTTCCTTCTATAACATCCACACTCACCAAGAACCGATGTTGAGAAATTTAACCCTTAAGAGGGTGAAAAGGGGTGCAAAGTGTTTTTGTTCTATTCATAACATCGAAGACTGACTGATGAACATCCAGCCAATATGGTTTTGGCTGGGTGTTGATGAGTCAGTCAGTCAGTGAGTTGAGGATTGTTGTTTAGATGTCAAATTAATCAGTTCTGGCATTATGGTGAGATCATCATCATCATACTGGGCGTACTGAGAGCATACGGGTTGAGATAGTGGTTGTTTGGTCTGTATATTTTTATTATGATTTCTGGCAATCATGTGTTATTTCTTTGCCAATGAATGGCCTTTTCTTCTAGCTGCTGTTGCAACTAAGGGGTGAAAGACTTTCCCCTTTTCTATCTTTGATCTTCAATGGTTCTGGCCAGAGAGGGCAGCTTCTCCTTAGACTCCTACCACCGGTAGTTTAATCAGGGGGGCAGCGAGACCATATGTCACAATGGCAAAAGAGGACAAGGACCCTGTACCCCCAAGATGTAGGATACCCAAGAAAACACCATGGACCCTTCTGTGTGCCTACTCTGATGTCAGTCCCATTATATTCCATGGGGCTTACTCCCAGGAGTAAATCAAATAATATGACTTATTATTAAATTTAAAACTATTGCATTTGACTACATTACTATGACATATAAATTATTACCTATAATTTATTATTTTTATACATTTATTATATACAATTGATTAATTATAAAAAGGCTACATTCTGCATGCTTGCAAGAAAAAGTAGGACAAAAAAAGTGTTTTTTAAAAAATGCTGTCTGGTCAAAAGAAAAGGAGGACGATGAAGTTTTTTCCAGGACACAAGCTAAAAAAAGAGGACATGTCCTGGAAAAAGAGGACACCTGATCACCCTGTCTTCTGAGAATGGCTCCAAAGGGGGGGAGGAGGGGCGATGAGGCTCCCTGCAGTCAAGACTGAGTGCTTTGCACCCCTTGGCTACGCCACCGCCTGCCTCCTCCTGCCCCAAAGTGGAGAGGTGCTTCTTCATCAGCTGCAGGAGGGATCCATGTAGTCCCAGGGATGCTGCAGTCCTAGGGAGATCCTTAGAGGGGAGGGTGGTAGAGATTGATGAGCCAGCCAGGGGTCTCTGCCTGCATCATCATCATCATCATCAGGGCTGGGAGAACCAGCAGCACCAAGAGGCTGGAAGAGCCCATTCTCTCCCTGCAGGGAGGAAGGCACTGAAGGCAGCCACTGGCAGAGGGAGAAAGCAGAGAGCATCACTTGCAGCAGCAGCAGCAGCAGCACCACCACCACCACCACAGCATTGAGCTGAGCAAACATGGTCGCTGCTCACACATCCCATGCTGCCTCCTCCAGCGAGTGGATCGCTTGCCTGGATAAAAGGTACCTTCAGCTGCACCTTCATTGATGGTGGGAGTGGGGTGGGGAAAGGAGGGAGGGGTGAGCTTGGCACTGGCAGCTTGTGATGGGGAGAGAGGGCACTATCTAGCCCCCTGGACCCCCCATGCCTCGTTATCTATGATTTAATTTAATAATATTTTCATTTAATAGAAGATGGGGTGATCACATACCCCCCATGGAGGGGGGACTCTGAGGTTTGCTTGATGGGTTGTATCAGGAGGGTTGATAATGTGCATCAGAATACTAGCAACCTTCAGGGCCACGTATTTCCATATGTTTCTACAGCCTGGGAAATATAGGTTGCACCTGCCTTGGACTTATGGAGGAGTCCTCCTCCTCCTCTCCTCCTCCTCCTCCTCTCCTTCTTCCCCCTCCCTTAGGGGATGCAGCTGCCAGGCCTGCAAGGCACTCCAAGCAGGGAAGAAGGGGGGGTGTTTCAAACATCTGTCTGCACAACTCACCACCCAGGAGGAGGCAGAGATGAGCCATGATCAAGAACTGTGTGTGTTGTGTGTGTGTGTGGTGGGGGTTAATTGTTGCCAGAATTCTTTCATACAGCACTATCCAATTTGGGTAATGTGATGATCCAAGATGCCTTTTCTATCAACTCCTGCCAAATGTTATTACATCAGCGATATAATCATCATGCAGATAATACATCATTTGCAGAGTGGTTGTTAAATTAGAAAGAGGTATATGATGAAATAAAAGAATAAAAATGATACAAGATGCTACTTTGGGACATCCCATATGGCCACAGTCATGGAAGATTCTGTTTCTTGACCTTAATCTGCTAAGTTTTGCTGTGCATCGGCCTTTCATAATGAGGTCAGAAATTCATGGGCTGATTCCTGGGGAGTGGGGGGTAAGCATGCGTGTAACAGAAGGTTGGCCTAAAATAACATGATTCAATTTTTCTTCAATCCTATGATCAGTGTGTATGAGATCCACTGAATAGCCTTTGGTATCTCCCAGTGATATAATGCTGTGGCCCAGATTATTTGCATAGATGTGGTGCCCATTTGATGCCCCACCTGTTACAGGTTAGTTAGGGTTGCCACAAAAGCGGGAAAGGACTCATTTCAAACTTGCCAGCATGTGAATGAATCCCCAAAACTGGGATTGTCTCGCTTTTCCACCAGGACATAAGGCAACCCAACTCCAGGTGGCATGTGATGTTGACATGCAGCCATTTGCCATATGGAGCCGTTTCTCACCTCTCTGCATTTCACCACATGAATACAATTCTCAATACAGGTATAGCACAGGGATTTTCAACTGGTGGTACGCGTACTCCTGGTGATATGCTAGGTGGTGTTGCGTTGTATGTGCAGCACCTGCTCCCTGGCTGCAGCTTCCATTAATGGTAGGAGCTTAGCGCAGCAGACAAACCTCCAGTTTTCATGCACCTGAAAATCCCTCCTGCCTTCCCTGAGTCTCTTACCACCATTGGAAGTTCACATCAGAGTCTCGAAACTTATAAGTAACTGGTGATAATGTCATCATCAGTCTCTTCTGGTAGAACATCCACAGAGAATTAAATGTCAGGGGAGCAGTGCTGATAAATGCTAGTACTGTACAGTGAAATGAACACATATGGGCAGTTGATGGGCTTGTCTTGAAAAACTACTTCCGTGCATTTTTGGAGTTCCAGTAGATGCCAGAGTGCACCTGCTTTTGTGAATATGATTTATGACAGTGTCACAGTGCATGGCTATGTAATTTGCTTCCTTTTTTCCTAGTGATTTAAGTTCCTGCTTAAATAAAATCCCTTGAATTTACCCAGCATCTCCTTTCATACAACTATCTTTTCCAGAGACCCATCCTTACATCACTGCAGATATATATCCATCCATATACCAGTATATACCCATCCTTGGCCCAGGAGTGAGCACCTGCCATCCTAGCAGTTCAAAAGCATGCAAATGCAAGTAGATAAATAGGGACCACTTTGGTGGGAAAGGCAATGTCCTGGCAACAGGCCCCTGCGACACACCAGCCAGGTTTCCCCATGTCATCTCCATCATGGATTGGAGGAAACTCCAATCCACAACACGTGGACACTGGCTCACATGGTACAAATGCTGAAGAAGTTGCCTTTATATACATATACGATAACTCGTATAATTTTACCACATGCGAGTTTAAAAAAGGTAAAGGTGTCCCCCACAGGTTATACCGCTAATCTTGACCAACTGTAGGGTGCAGTGCTCATCCCTGTTTTTAGAGCCAGTGTTGTCCGACATGTGGCCCACATGCGCACGGAACACTGTTACCTGCTTTTGAACTGCTATGTTGGCAGGATCTGGGCTAAAGACAAGAGCTCACCCCATCTTAAAGGACCAGGGTCTCAAATCCTACCTTGCTGGTTAACAGGCACAGTGTCTTAACCATTTGCATCACCGCAGACCACAACAAAAAGTTATGTGACAATATGACAATGGGTTTTTGTTAATATTTTTACCTAATTGCACTACTTTATATAACAATGGGTTTATGCTACTTTTTATTACAATATAGTAAAACTAATTATTGACCTTTACTTACAATCAAAATACTGTATTTAATTGAATCTAATACTCCATTGAATCTAGTGCACATCCTGATTTTGGAGACTATATTCGGCTGAAAAAGATTCACATCAGATTCAAGTAAACACAGTATATAGATTGTAATTAAAATTAAGGTGCAATCCTACTTTCCAGTAAGTGCAGTCAGAGGTGGGATTCAAATAAATTAACAACAGGTTCTATGTCCCTTTAGTAACCAGTTCTCAGAACCAGGCACTCATTAGCAAGGGGTTCTATATAGAATCTGCGTACGCTGCATGCGAAGCCCGAAAGCCTGGGTTGGATTGTTATGGTGGATAGGCTGTTACCCTTACCCAAGCAGCAAATCCCTCCTCTCTACACCACTGAATTAGTCCAATGGAAAGGCAGAGCTAGTACGATTGGATCCAGCTGGTGTCGCAGGGCTGGGCTAAGGAAAGGAGCTCACCCTGTCTTGTGGGGCCGACCCGGGTCTCGAACCCTGGCCTGCTGGTTAACAAGCACAGTGTCTTAGCCACTTGCGCCACCCACACCCACATCTACTTAACTTCATCATTTACTGCTTAATGACATCACTTCCAAATAGTGACTCGTGAATGGTATGAAATGAGTGCATTGTATTACTGGCCCCCTGTGTACAATGCATTTGACTCCTCTGGCCTAAAGGTATATGATGCAATAGCCAAGTTTGGTCTTCTTGAATTATAAGAACAGGTTTGACTATACATGGCCCTTCCCATTACTGCAAATTCCAGGGTTTCCTAATACTTTAACCTCATTGATAAATTTTGTTCTGTTGACTATGGGATCGGGATTGCTGTATTTTCTGTGACAGTTACCAAATTCTGGTTGCCATAGGATTGTACAAACTGAGTATCAGGGTACTAGATTGGTAAACTGAGTTACCATCTGGCAGCCTCTAATGAATCTCCAACACCAAGCCTCAAGCTATCTAGAAAAAAATAATTGCCTCTTTGTGCAACCATTAAGATGCACAGCTGAATAGGTACACCTGCCCTGACGTGTGCTTGAATATTTCATGTTGCCTAGGCCTTACCATTATTCATGGTTTGCTACATGGATGCAACAAGTGCAAAGCTGAAGTTACAAACTCATTTTAGAGTTCTATCCAAGGTTATACAAAGATATGCGCATTAAGTAATGCACTTTTCCTTGATACCTAATGTTATTTAGGGTAGTTCATCTTGACAGTTGACTGACATGCCTCTTTGCCTCCTCCTTGCTGTATGTTTAGAGCAGTGATTTTGAATCTTTTTCATCTCATGGCACACCATCAGTTGTTTTTACTACTGACAAGGTACACCATGCTATTCATATCCGAAGTTTTCCTTTTAATAAATGTCCCTCCCCAAATTTTCACGGCATACCTGAGGACTGTCCATGGCACACTGGTTGAAAATCATTGGTTTAGAGTCCTTCTGTTCTAGTTTCTTGGCACCTAATGTTTACTGATAAAAACAAGAATCATGGTAAAGAATTACCAGTGGGAATTTCCCTCCTATGGGAAGAGTTGTAGAAGAGTCTCATTCTGTGTCAGGGCATTGATGGATCACCACCAATGTGATGGCCTTTAGATCGAATGGCTACAAAAGGGTATTGGAGAAATTCTGAAGGATACATCTATCAGTGGCTACTAGCCATGGTTGCAATGCGCTTCCTCTGGGCTCAATAGCAGTGTGATTGGTACCAGCTAACTAAAGGGGAGTAAAGGCAGGAGAGTATGCTTAATCTTCTGCTTGTGGACTTTCTGCTGGTGGATTATTGTAAGAAACAAGATATTGAATGAGATGGCCCTGTGGCCTGATGCAAAATAAGAAAGAAATGGTTTCTCTTCAAAAGAAACAAAGTTTCAGTCTCTCTCCCCCACCATGGTTCTGAACCAGATTTATTTCCACTTGATTGATTTTTAACCAAAAAAAAAAAAGAAAGAAAAAGTGCAAGCATGCCTGGACTAAGTCATGTGTTGAATGTGCAGTTTGACCCTAAGGCTTGAGACACAAAATATAAATGCACAGGAAACCATCTGATGTTTATATCCAAAGAAGACTCCCCCGCCCCCCCAAAAATCTTCATGTAATTTATGTCCTTTTATTTTTGGGTTGGCGGAGACAATGATCTTCAAAGGTAATATAGAAGATTCACAGCCCAATCTTGACCAACTTGCTGATTTTTTTTGCATAAATAGGGAGAATATTATTTACTTAACATGGTTTTGTTTCTGTTTCATAAGAACAGAGTAGGCTTCTGTCTTTTTCATAACACATATGCCACTCAAAACACAACAGCTTTGGATGATCTGTTGGAGAACAATCTTGAGCTGGATGGAATAATGGAAAGAGACAGAACAAAGCATCCATGACTCATGTCATGCTTAAGGGAGAAATCTCAGAGAAGCAAGAAATACACAAGATCATGATAGGTGATATTCTGCTCAAGATTCGGGACATGATTTCTTTCATTATAAGATACAGTCCTTGTGGTCAGGAGAGGATCCTTTTGTTCATTGTATTAATGGGGCATTCTGTTACTCGGAATAGACTATGAGGTTGCAATCCTACTCATACTCTCCTGGGAATAATGATTATTGATTATAATGGGACTTACTTCTGAGTAGACCTGCATAGGATTTGGCTCTCGGTCATAAAAGGGACAGACATACAAAACATCAAGCCTACAACTGTTCGCACCAGTTTGATGGGAGCCCTGGGACACATCCCTCCACTGTTATCCCATTTCATCCCATCCCTCTGATAGTATGCCATCCTCCCTTTGCCACCCATGACTCCATGAGGACCACATGGACATTGCGTTGCATTGGCCTTTCTAAACAAAGGGTCTAGGGAGGGTGGAGAGGGCATTCCAGAGTACAGGGGGACAGACGGACAGTGGTAATGTGTCTGAGTGAAAGGAGGAGAGGGAAGTGGTGCTTAGACTGTCAGTTATGGGGGATCCAAGCCTCCGGCTAAGTCCAAGTAAGATCCAGTGGGGCTGCTTTAGCCCTGTTGCAGGGAAGGGAACAAGCCTTGCCTTCTCCATGGTAGTGTGGCAGGAGTCCAAATCTTTTTACTGGATATAGCATTTACTGGATACTGAGTTAACCTGCCTGTATCAGTGCAAGTTGGGATTGCACTGCCCAATTCTGAAAGCAGTTGCCCTTGTGAGTTCAGTGTCAGGTTTCAGTTTGCTGGAGATGTCAGCTATATTTAATTATGTGCAAGGAACATGCCAGTTCAATAGTCTACCATTCAGTGCGTGATGCATATATGA
Organism: Cryptoblepharus egeriae; assembly: GCA_030015325.1. Lineage (NCBI taxonomy): Eukaryota > Metazoa > Chordata > Lepidosauria > Squamata > Scincidae > Cryptoblepharus > Cryptoblepharus egeriae. Next base: position 89,528,540 of record JAREYC010000001.1, read on the forward strand.
ATTGTTGGGCTTCCCATGTAATTGATTTGAGAACCTGCAGTGCCTTCTCTGAATGATAAACTTGACTGCTGGAGTTGATCACAGAACAAACCATGTCATATTGCTGGCCTGCTGGGTTGAGATGATCATGAATTATTTAAATATGAAGGGTTGTTCTGAGGCCAGCCAACCAAGTTATTTATACACCTTTGCTACCTTGATCAAGTGTGATTTTTCTTTAATGGTTGTACTTTATTTATTTGATTTGGATTTTTATGCAATGACTGCATTTTTATGACTGCTTTCAGTGCGTATGTGGAAGTAAACCAAATATCAACTTCAGGGAAAGTTTCCTAATACAGTAGTTTCCAGTGGCATTTTGGAGTTATAATCCTCAGTATGATCCATACACTGGATCCAACCCACTTCTCTAGATGGTGCTGCTCCCATTTCCTTGGTTCTATGTTGCCTCCAGGGATGATGCAGAACCTAGTACCGTAGATCCACTGGGGCTACCGCAGCCTTTTCTGAGAAAAGAGGAGATATTTCCATTCTGAGATGTTATATTAAATATAGGAGATATTTCCATTCTGCCTGTTTCAGTGGAAGCTAGGATTGTGCTGCTGCTTGTCTCATTCCATTATTTAAGTATAGTATGGGCAACTATCCAGTGAAATATGTTCAGATTACTGGTCACAATCCAACGCAAAGTTAGGTGTGCTTAAACCCATTAACTACTGTGGGTTTAAGTACGGCTAATGCTACTGGATTATGGCCAAGGTGTATATTTTTCCAGATAATAGGCATGAGAAAATGACAACACCACTTAAAGTAAGCTTTCAAGTATAGAATCTCTAACCACAACCCAACATAGAGTTGGGGCTAATTTAAGAGTCATTGATATAAATAAGTACTTACATGAATGTACTTTGGGTTGGATTATTCCCTTATAGTTTACTCATTTTATAAGCTCTCAAAGCTCATGAAGTTTGCAGTGTGACCCTCCTCTCTCCGAGTTAATTTATTGGATTGCTGATTTTTTTTAATTGAATGGGACTACAGTTCAGTGTTCAGAGCATGTGCTTTGCATGCAGCAGGTCCCAGTTTTAATTCAGGGAGGGCTAGGAAAACCCCCCACCCTGAAACTATTGAGAGCTCAGAACAGTACTTAGCTAAACTGGATCAGTGGTCAGGCAGGCAACAGTATTAAGCACAAGCTTCAGAGGCTGATACTTCACTACCCTGGGGAAGGGAGGCTGGTCCCCTTCCCAAAGTCTCTATGGGTCTACTTAGACTTGCACCACCAATGGACACAGTGCAAGTCTGAGGAGACCAGACCAGCCATGAATGGCTCTCTTCTGCCCTCAGAGAGGAGTCATGATCTGACAGAGGCTCAATTATCCCATGGGGGCTCCTTCCCCCACTCTCCTCCCTCCCGCTCTCCCTCTTCCTAGTAATTTTAATTGCACAGGCATCCCTGTAACAACAAGCATCTACCAGGGACCAGTGAATTTGCATATAAATTAATTAATGGTATGTTGTTTTCTTAAAAAACTTGGCATCTATGATTGCAGGCCAAACCATTTAAACTTTACCCTTAGTGGCTTTACCACTGGCCAGCCAAATACCATCCAAGGCCCCTGGCAAATAATACCCAAGTTTATTCCCAGGGCTCACAGGGCTCACAAGTTTATTCCCAGGGCTCACAGGCACTTCAACCCGTTGGAAGATCTTTCATAGGAGACAGCCCCAACAGCACCAAAGAAACTAGTAGTGAGTGATCAAGATATTACTGGTCTGGGAGACACCAGGAACTCCAACCCCAACTGCCCACCAATAAACCCACATTCAAGATAGTAAAAGGTTTATTAGGAAACAAGGCAATTACAGAAGATAGAGAAGCACTTATAACTCAACATGGAGCACGCAGATACAACAAAAGATTAAAAAATAAAAGTTAAATGCCTAAATCCTAAATGCTCCCCAGTAATCTATAGGAAAACCTACTTCAAAGTCAATAAGACTTCCTCAGTGCTCTATGAATAGCTCTTCCCAGCTGCAGGCAATCGGCAAGCAGCAGAGCTACCAATTTCAGGCCAAGAAACCCATCAGATTAAACTTTGGTTTTTAGTTGTTGATACACAACTTAAACCCAACTTTTCCGTGACAGTCCCTGCCAGTTTTGTCCTTTGCAAGCCACCACAGCAACTGAACTAGTTGCCCCAGTTGGGGCAAGTCTGAAAGCTGACATAAATGTGTCCAACAATTATCTACAAGCCAATGCTTCTTCGGTGCAGAATATTTACCCAGTCCAGACTTTTAGCGGAGAATGAGAACAGAGTCACAGATAGAGAGAAGTAGGTGGCAATTCTGCTTTTTGTAAATGAAGTGGCATATAAAAGAACTTGTTGAGTCTTTTACTTTTTTCCCATTAATTTGATGGATTAGGTGAGGCTCTGCCGTTGTTTCAAGGAGGTGTCCCTGAATCTTCTGCAATGCATAGTGATTCTGATATAAGTGGTACAATTGCCAGGTTGCTATGCAGTGAGGGGCAAAGTCCAGCACGTGGCTTCTGTGACTCCCTAGCCTTGCCCTGATGACGCATTGGGTGCTACCATCGTTACTGACTAATCCTGAGGTCAGGGGTTGGTCTGCCCTTGTTGAGGTGTTGGCAACATCTAGTCCAGCAGTGTAGTCATTGCTGGACTAGATCGGGGGGGGGGGGGAGAGAGAGAGAGAGAGGCATCAGAAAAAACTGAATTTGGTTCATATCCTAACTCAGATATGATCTTATTCTACATTTGAAGGGCAGTTCATGCCAATGGATACCACACCCTGTCACCATAGGATGCAGGATAAGCCACACTGGCACAGTTAAACTGACCATAGAAAGTGACCATAGGTAGAAATTGACCTTAGATTGTGGCGCAAGCGGTTAAGACACTGTGCCTGTTAACCAGCAGGCCAGGGTTCAAGACCTGGGTCAGCCCCATAAGACAGGGTGAGCTCCTGTCCTTAGCCCAGCAGTGCAACACCAGCTGGATCCAATCGTATCGGCTCTGCCTTTCCATTGGACTAATTCAGTGGCGTGGAGAGGGGGGATTTGCTGCTTGGGTAACAGCCTATTCTCCATAACAATCCAACCCAGGCTTTCGTGCTTCGCATGCAGCGTATGCAGCGCCGAGCATGATACCATAGTCTTTCAATACTGACGGAGGCCTGCAATCCTAATCTCCAGTTTGGCCATCATAAACTCGGGCATAAGTCCTGTGCTGACCAGGGAGTATCACAAAAGTGTTGTAAGATAATTCTGCGCCATTCCTGGGAAAGTGTAGATTCACCAGGCTTGTATTAATGAGCACTCAGCCTGCAATACTGAGTTGAGGACTAAACATAGTCTTTCAGCTATGACCCAACTCTACCACCAATACTGAACCTAACTTCAGGGACCCAGTGGAAGCTGTGGAGATAAACTGAACAACCAGTAGCAAAACTGGATTCAGTATGGCAACAGCTCCACATACAAAGAAGCAAAGTTAAAATTTATTTATTTAGAATAAAACAGGTTACACATCAAAGACTAACAGAGATTAACAGGGATACATGAATAAAACAAGAAAAGCTAATCTAAAACTAATTTATTATTTAAGAAAGACTTCTCCACCTGTCTGAAGTGTCAAGGAGAAGTTCTGGTCTTCTTGGTGATGAGTGAGAAGATGAATAAATAAACTGCCTCCCTAAATGGGTATCTTAATACCTCTAGTCTGATTGATCAGCCAATCAGGAGACAGGTGATGGAAAGCCAGGAAGATCTCCAGGAAGGTCAAACCACGTCGCTCAAGTGAAGGGTTGTTAGTTGACTGAAATTTTCTAGGTCTCATGACCTCGGACCCTCAGCTAGATGGAACAACTAGATGTAACCTTCTTCATTTATAATTTCCTTGCACTTCCCTTAACTTCCTTGCACTGCCATTGACCTCCTTCCTCTTTCCCTGACACGTAAACAACAGTCCACAACATGGAATCCAACTATGGGCTAGCCATCTTTGGTTTTTTACAGGGAGGGTTAGGCCAGTACATAGACATGCGCTTGCATCCCAACATCACCCCAGGAACTGGAAGACCGATGAGTTGTGCTGGCCTAGGTTAGGATTGTACCCTTGGGCTGTTTGTAACAACACACGTTGAGACTAGGTATATCACCTTTTTTTGGCTTTCACCATTTTTGTTGTAATATGGGGCTAATAACTATACCTTATTTAGTTCTGCAAAGTTTCATCTTTCTAGCAGCTGGTTGGGAAAGCCATTTGGAGTAGAACTGTAGAAGGAGAGGAAAGGAATAGGGTTATTGGTCTCTCCCACCAATCCAAATGGAGAGAGTTGTGGCTTTTTTATGAGACAAAAATTATAATGATAATTTGAAGGATGGAATCATAGAATCCTAGAGTTGGAAGGGACCCAGTGGATCATTCTAGTCCAATCCCCTGCCTGTGGCAGAAAACCCTCATCTTGTGGGGACCCGGGTCTTGAACCCTGGCCTGCTAGTTAACAGGCACATTGTCTTAACTACTTGGAGCTCCAATGAAATATCTAGTTCTAATGTCTTGGTAGCTCCATCTAGAAATATCTAGCTCCAACGAAATATCTAGTTTGGCCCTGAGCACACTTAACATCAATCAATCAACAATTTTTATATATCCCTTTTTAACAAAAAGTTCACAAAGTTGTTTGCAGAGAAAATGAAATAATTAAACAGCACAGAGACTTTGGCTGCAATCCTAAAGACACTTTCCTGGGAGGAAGAGCCATTGAACACAATGGTGCTTACTTTTGAGTAGACATGGTTAGGATAGTACTCTTTGTGTGGTTATTGGAGGTATATTTATTGAAGACTCTGGGCTCAATCCTATCTACTTTTCCAGGGCAGGTGCAGTAGTGTGAAAGGGTAATGCACATTTTTCTGCAAACATTTGTACAGTATAACATTCAAATTACATGAGAGCAGCAAATTCTGCCCTCCCTTTTGTGATTTCTAACGTAGCTTTTGATTTACAGTGCAATCCTAAGCAATGCCTACTGAGATATAAGCCCCATTGTGTTCAATGCTCCCAGGAAAGTGTGGTTAGGATTACAACTGAATATGATTATTAATAAAGAATGGGAAATGGTTTAAGTTGGTGAATTTGTTGATTTAATTTAGGGCCCACTTCCCCCACCCCGATTATTTTTGCTCTGTGTGCAAAAATAACTTGGTCTTCTGCAGCTGAGTTTAACAAGGAAACAGATTTTTTTTTGCACTATTGCATGTGCCTTCTTAGCCAGATTGCAGTTTGAGAGCAAAAAGCTGTCTGATATTATAAATAGGCAGCTATAATTAATTAGCACAAAGATGAGGATGGTGCTATTGGGTAAACAGCAATGAAACCTTTATGTCTCAGCTTCAGAGAAATAATTACCGGTAACTGATGTTTATTATTTAATTAGACATCAATCACTTTTCAGCTAGCCTTCTGAAAAGGTGTTCAACTCCTGCGGTTTAAAAGCAATTAAGCAATTTCAGAGTTTTCGGGTGCAATCCTAAGACATTTAGGTCAGCCTAACTCACCTGGCATATATTTTCATGATGGTGTGGGGAGATTGGTTGTATGCCAATATATTTTCATGATGGCATATATTTTCATGATGGTGTGGGGAGATTGGTTAGGCATTGGCCTAACCACCCCAGGAATGGGGCAAAAGTATCGTATAACACTTTTGTGACACCCCCAGGTCAGCACAGGACTTCTGCCGGGGCTTAGGCTGGCCTAAGTGGAGTTTAGGATTGAATCCAGGAGGGATTTCAGGCAGCAAAGCCTAGCCCCACTGTACTGCTTGAAAAGACTTCTTTTGATCTTGACACCACCTGTAGCAGGCACCAACCCATTGGCATTGCAAAGAAGAACTAAGAAAGTCCTTCTGGGTAGTCAGCTGCTACAAACAGCAATGCAGGGAGATAGTTTAAGCAACTCCCTAGCTAGTCAGCATCTGTAGAAGACCTGATTTCCAAAGGTCTGCAGAGAGGTTAGCTGAAATTAGTGTTTCAGATTAGTGTTTCAGATTAGCTGAAACAGTGTTTCAGATTAGATCAGCAACATGAAATGTCAGTCAGTATGATAACATATCAGCCATGATATGTTATGTGCTAAATGCCTTTGTGGTCATATAATTTGTCACACAGAAGACCAACTTGATCATTTAAGTATTATGTTGAAGACCAACTTGATCATTTAAGTATTTATAATGTTTTGCGTAATTTTTTTAACTACCTGTACCTTCTCTACAAGGTTTATCTTTATGCAAGGAAAACAGTACTCAGATCACAGCTTATGGTTGCTGGTTAATGTGATTCTCTTCCTGCTGCTGCTGTATTATACAGCACGGGTATCAAACTCATTTCGTACCGAGGGCCACATTAGCATTAATGGTGTCTCCCGAGGGCCACAATCCAGTTTTTTGCATGTCTTCTCAGAAGTGTCCTCCTTTCTCCTGGGCTCTTTCTCCTGCCTTGGGAAGCTGCTGCTGATGTGCATGAGCCTTCATTCATCCTGGGCTCTTTTTCCGGCTCAAAATCAAGTGTGTTGCCGCCACTACTGAGCTGCTTCTGGGGATGGGGAGATCACTCGAGGGCTGCACATGTGCCTGCAAAGTGTTCCAGTTTGACCTGCTTATGGTGCCTTATAAGACGGACATAATTAGTTCCAGAAGCATGTTTGTCTTACCAAAGTTATTCTTTATACAAAGCAGATTTTCCCATAGGAAATAATGGAAACTCAGACAATTGGTTCCACAACCCAAAAATATTTATACAAATATATTAACTGTATGTAAAAATGACAACAAAATACTGTAATCAAATTCAAAACACTGTAATATAGTACAGTACACTACTGTAATATTAATAAAAATACTAATATACAAGTAAAACAGAAAAGAAAAACCTTCATGACCAAGGATGACTAATTTTCCCTAAAAGAGTCACTGGTGTCTTTTTGAGCAACTTTAACAAGGAACTCATCTAATGACCCTTGCTTTTGTCTTGTTTTGAGGATTTCATGGAAATGACATTGCATTGTCATGAAACAGATTCATTGCATGCACTTTAAAAAAAAGCAGGCCTCCTCAGTCTTGAAAGACTATGGTATCGTGCTCAGCGCTGCATACGCTGCATGCGAAGCACGAAAGCCTGGGTTGGATTGTTATGGAGGATAGGCTGTTACCCAAGCAGCAGATCCCCCCCTCTCCACGCCACTGAATTAGTCCAATGGAAAGGCAGAGCCAATATGATTGGATCCAGCTGCGTCGCAGAGCTGGGCTAAGGACAGGAGCTCACCCTGTCTTGTGGGGCTGACCCGGGTCTCGAACCCTGGCCTGCTGGTGAACAGGCACAGCGTCTTAACCGCTTGCGCCATCCACAGCCCACTACCACAGCTTTATTTGGGTGGTGCTTTTCTACAAAATTTTGCACAATTTCCCAATGTTATAAATGTCCTTTATCCCATTTGATGTGAGGGATTCCTCCTCCTTATTCTCCTCCTCCTCTGCAGATGAGATCTCCTCCAGAACCTCTTGCTGTTGCTCACGATGCAGATCCATCAATTCATTCAATTTACAATGAATTTTCATTATAAAACAGTTTGTCTTACAAGGCAGAATTCCTTAGAAATTTTAGTTTGTATTACAAAGCATTTGTCTTACAAGTTACTTGGCTTACAAGGTACCACTGTATTAGGATTCCCTCTCAATATTGCTCTCCTACTGATTGATGATACAAGGCCATTCTCCTACCTCTATGTAATGTCAGATATAACATATTCACTCATTCATTCTTTGAGCTCTGCATTCTTATGGTTATGTAGTGCAAACAAGTGTGGTTATATATCTTGTGGTATTGAATGCTCCTTGAAGCATCTGCTTGGCTCCTGTGAGATACAGGATGCTGGACTGGATTAGCTTGTAGGCTAATATCCTAAACATATTTCATTATGCAATCTTGCCCTGTGTTTTCAGAACAGAATAACCTGCACTTTCTCCCCCAGTGTGGTCTTTTTTTGTATCTAAAGTGAAACATTAAAATTATACTCCCCCATCAACCTGCAGTGTTACTATTACACTTTTAACTCATGTTATACTTTGTAATATTCTTTTAACTCAGCTGTCTCCAGACATCTTGGCACAAGGACTTCAACATCCAACTGACACAGTATTGAGAGCCAGAAAATAAATACATGGAAGACCAAAGTGCTGAGAGTTTTGCTGAAAACAAGAAGTGGATGGGTGTGAAAATAGGAGTGGGGCAGAGGACAAAATTGGATTTTGTGGACAGATTTTGAAAAAAAATAAGCATCAAGCAATATTCGACACAAAGCTCAAACTTTTATGTCTCAATCTCTGCTCCATTATATTTATATTCTAGCTCTCTCGGCATGGATATATACCTCATTCAGCCACTAAAGATGCTGAATATAATGCAATGTAAATGAAATAATTTATTTCCATTACTTTACATTGCATTCCACACCTTTCATAACTAAGGGCACAAGTCAGAGTAACTACGGGAGCACATAATAGACATTACGTGCACCCATATTACTGCACCACCTAGTGAAAACCTATGGGAAATTCATATTGCAATCCGGAGTAACTTGTTCTTACTCCAGAGCAAGGACTCCCCATAGTTACTCTGGATTTCACCCTAAGGCTGCAATCCTAAAGACACTTTCCTGGGAGTCAGACCTATTGAACAGAATGGGACTTACTTTTGAGTAGAGATGGTTAGGATTGTGCTCAAAATGTGGCATATACCAGAAGTGTGGCTTCTGAATTAATTTTAGCCCAGTGAGGCTGGAAAACAGAATCCTCCTGAGGGCCAGATTACTCCTCTAGTAAACTCTGGGATAAGATGACCTGAAATGCTAAAGAAATACATTCTTTGATCATCATTTCATTTCTGATGTTGCAGGCCTTTGGAGCGTTCCAGTGAGGATATAGACATTATATTCACCCGGCTGAAGGAAGTGAAAGCTTTTGAGAAATTTCATCCCAATCTTCTTCAGCAAATATGCCTCTGTGGCTATTATGAGCACCTGGAAAAGGGAATTACATGTAAGACGTTTCATATGGAAAAGGGAATCTGTAAGAGTAAACCTGGGGTCAGGTTAAAGTCTTTCTCTGTGAAAGGTGGTAGTGTGCAGGGGTTCTTCTGAAAATAGGTGCACTGTGCAAAAATGCTTTGATTACCAAATTATCTGTCAGGTGAATATTGGCCGCTCAATATGTGCTGTTTTCCTGATTAAGAGAAATCTTGTACAAATCTTGTACATTCAATCTTGTACAAATGTGTGCCCCCTTTTTGGTGGGAGTTCAGTTCCAGAATGTCCTGTGGATACCTGAAATCGTTGATATGTGTGAATGGTGATATCCATTGCCTGGTCAACTCTGAAGATGTCAACTCTGAAGATTGGAGCCCTCCAGAGGAGCTTCTGAGCTCAGCAGACAGTGGACTCTACAGCTGAAAACATGACTTCCAGTTTCATGGAGAAACTGGAAGTGAATTTTTAAATGCCTTATCAGGTATTGGGAGGTCTGGAGAAGCCCCAGAGACATAATTTTTTTCCTGTAATTTATGCTTCCTCTGAATTCAACTGAAAGGACATGTTTCAATCTACAGAAGTTGCATTCATCCTCTGCACCACCCAGAGAAGGTTGTGTTGGCTAATGTTGTGCTAGCACATGGTACTGATTAGGGTGAAACAAAGTTGCTTTTGGGTAGGGGATGGTGGGCTGTTGGTGGGCTGGTAGGTGGACTGGCTCAGAAAGGAAGGTGGAATTAGGTAGAACTGGACTCTGGTACATAGACTGGTCTTAACCCCCCACTCCCAGTCAGGTTGGCCCAACCCAGATTGTTTGGATTTGCATCAGTGATTTTACTTGCACAAATCTTAGCCCCACTGGGCTGGCTGCTGCTTGATGCAGAGTAAAAGAAGTTCATTCCCTTTACTCCAACTTGCACCACATGCAGCCCTATGTTAGGTTGGGCAGCCTAACCCTGCACAATTTTGGATCAGGTTGCTCAATATACATATACATATCCAAGGTATACATCTTGGATTTCATGGCAATTAAAAACATTTTTAACATGCATTTCTTTTTATGCGCGCGCGCGCACGCGCACACACATACACCCCTTTCACCCAAGGATAACATGTCATGCATCTAGTTAAAGCTTGTGCTGCAATTAGTTTAGGCTTTTAAGGTTCCACAGGACTCTTATCTGTTTTACTAACATTGGTTTTATCATTGGATTTTATCCATCCTAGATCTTGAAATTTATTAGCTACAGAGAGTTTTCTTTAAAGTATATGCAGGGTGACCATATTTAATGGAGAGCAGAGGGCCTCTGCCTTTAAGCATTGTATAGAAGAGGGAATTGTATATGGCAGAAGATCTGGTCTAGAGGGCTGAGCCGCTGTAAATCGTAAGAAGATCTGAAAGTCATAGTCTCGAGAACACCGGAAGCCGTGCACGGAAAGATGTTGATACTGGACTGTGGGAGTGTGTGTAAAAGAAAGGAATGCAGTTGTAGTGGAGTCTGTCCAAAGGCATTACAGTGAGCAAATGAATGTGAGACTGGACTTAAAAGGAAACATCTAAGAATGTAGGAGTTCTTGAAATAGAGAACCTTTCTTTGAATTGTAAAACCCTTCTAGGGTTAGTAAGCCTGCCTATGTAAACTGCCTTGAGAATGAAGTTCAAAGAGAAATCAGTTGACCTGAAAGGCAGTATATAAATACTTATGTATGTATGTAGGCAGGTTTAGGTCATCATAGAAGGGTTTAAACAGTAGCACCTGCCTAAATTCCCTCTTCTATGCAATGATTGAAGATAGAGGCAATCTGTCCTTCATTCTCTATGGTTATCCTGAGTATAAAGGCAGAAACATGTTTCTCAGAAGTTATAAAACAAATTACCCTATGATGGGACGCAGTAGAAACCAATAATAGCTCTACCCCCTCTCCAAAAAACTTGAATTCATTGAAGTCAACAAAGAAACCTGGAAATAATGTTGTCTCTCCTCCCTTTTTCAACAGTATTTCGTCAAGGTGATATTGGAACAAACTGGTATGCTGTGCTGACAGGATCCTTGGATGTTAAAGTTTCTGATACTAGCAACCACCAGGTAAAAATATCTCTGTAGCGCACCTTGGGCTTCTGAGGTTAACGTAATTAACAAAACTGTATTCTGTTTTCCTCCAACGAGAGCTGCAGAGAAGATGATCGAGTTCATATATCTGCAATATAGAATTTATCTAACAAATAAAATAACATGTGAGCTTTTAATGCCAAGAACATGCACACAATTTCTTTTATCTTATTTTCAGTTATATTAATATACTAGCAAAAAGCATAGCCGTGCTGCAGGAGTAAAATTCCCCCGTATGCCAGCCCCCACCGGCTCATCAATCCCTCATGCACATCAACTCCCATGCACAACAACCCCCCATGAGCATCAACCCCCCCATGGCACAGCAACCCCCATTCGCATCATCTCCCCATGCACATCATCTCCCCATGCGCATCAACCCCCTTTGCGCATCATTCCCCATGTGCATAATTCCCCATGAGCATCATTCCCCATGCGCAACAACCCCCCTGTGCAAACCCCCCCTGTGCAAAAACACCCCCTCTGCAACAACCACCCATGTGCAGCAACCCCCATGCGCAATTTCTCCATGTGTGCATCATCTCCCCTTACGCATCAACCCCCCATGAGCAACATCCCCCATGTGCATCATCTTCCCATGCGCATCAACCCACCATGCACATCATCTCCCCATGTGCAACACCCTTCATGCGCAACCCCCTTATGTGCAACCCCACCATGCACAGCATCCTACCCAGTGCAACCTCTCCCTCCAAACTGGGCACCCTCCCCCACTGCACCGGGCATCGAGCACCAAATTGGCTGGATGTTGGTAGGTCTTCCATGTTAAGTATAGGACAAAAACACGTTGCACCCCTTTTCAGCCCCTTAAAGGTTAAATTTCTCCACATCGGTTCTTGGTGGGTGTTCATGTCACAGAAGGAACACCCTCCCAGAATTTCATGCTTCTACGTCCGTGGGTTGGGGCAGAGCATCCCTCAGTCACCGATTCCTCAGTGCAAAGTATAGGGAGGAAAACGTGCTGTGTCCCTTTTCACCCCCTTCCAGTTGGAATTTCCAAAAACCAGTTTTTAGTGGAAGGAATTTGGGGAGGGTGTTCCTCCCATAATGGAGGCACCCACTAAGAACTGGCTTTCGGAAATTCCAACTGGAAGGGGGTGAAAAAGAACCCCTGACTGAGAGATGCTCTGCCCCAACCCTGGGACTGAGAAGCATGAAATTTGGGGAGGGTGTTCCAGGGGTGGGCAGATGCCGGTTCGGGCCTACTCGCCCAAACCGGATCTTCCCTTTTCCCTGCCGCTGGCGAACCATCAGTGGCAGGGAAAGGAAAAAGAGGGCGGACCAGTTCGCGCCGGCCGCTATCTTTTTCCTCCCACCCTGCGTCTCTTCCTCCTGGAGAAGATGCACAGGGTGCGCGCCTGAGTCGGCGCGTGCGATATGTGCCCCCTCCAGCAGAAGGAGACAAGTGAGTCTCCTCCAACTGGAGGAGACGTACTGAGCACGCGCCGGCCTAGACGCATTCGCACGCGCCATCCCCCGGGGTCGGCGCGTGCGTACTGTGTCTCCTCCAGTTGGAGGAGACGCACTGCGCACGCGCCATCCCCCGGGGTCAGCGCGTGCGTACTATGTCTCCTCCAACTGGAGGAGACGCACTGCGCATGCTCCGGGGGTTGGCGCATGTGCAGTGCGCCAGGCTTGGGGTCCACCCCTAGCCCCGCCCTCGCCCTGTCCCTGACCCCGCCCACAACCCCGCCCCCAACTTCCTGCGAACCGGATCTTGGGGGAGGCTCGGCCCACCACTGGGGTGTTCCTTCTGTGACATGAACACCCACCAAGAACCGATGTGGAGAAATGTAACTGTTAAGGGGGGTGAAAAGGGGTGCAAAGTGTTTTCTTCTATAATAAACATTGAAGATTGATCAACATCCAGCTGATGCACTGGGAGGGAGGATGTACGTGGGGTGATGGTGCGCTTGGGGGTGATGCACATGGGGGTGGTGTGCAAAGGGGGATGTTGTATGAGGGGTGTTGCGCATGGAAAACAGTGTGCATTGGGGGACGATGCACATAGAGGTGGGGACATATGGGAGGACAGTGCGCATGGGGGGATGGTCTGCATAGGGTGAATTTTACTCCCATAACATGGATAAGTTTTTGCTAGTACTGTAAAATAATACAATATTAAGAAAATACAAAATATAAAGAAAAATAAAACAAACTGACCTGCACTTAGTCTCTCAGGTCAATCAGCCTGCAATCTACTCTGTTTACACAAGAATGAGCTCCATTGATTATAAGAGGGCTTTCTTTAGAGTAGACATGCATTTCCATTTCCAGGCTCCTTTCCATTGCCCCCCTTACACAGGAGTGAGCCCCATTGATTGTAATAGGCTTACTTCTAAGGAGACATGCATAGGTTGGTCTCTCACAAGAGGCTAAGCATGTGCTGGTGGTGCGCCGAAACCAGCCATATCCTGGTCGGGACTATTTTTTTCACTTGTATTGCAAAACAAAATTTATTAGAAATGTTTGTTCTGAATTGGCATTCATATATTTAATATTGTTAAGCAATAAATAAAGTTACTTTCCAATTCAGACATGAAGAATACCAATACCAGTTCTACAGAAAAACTCAAAATAAAAAATGTTTCTTTTAAATTTAATATGCCACCCTATGAGATTTGTATTAATACCTGCTAGAAAATGGTATACCACAAGAGGGTGCTGCTAGAATGCATAAGAGAATTCCTTTTCATGCCGAAATACAAGACTGCTTTCAACTTTCTACATCTGGGATTGTTGATTTTTATACTTTTACTTCCGATATATATTAAACAATAACATTCAGGCCTACAGAATATCAGTGTTGATGGCAATGACTACTTTTGGTGGCGATCACAATTACAACTAATTCTGCAACTAATTCTACATTGTTCTCAGTTTGTTCACACATCACTGTGACAATTGCTCATGTGCAAGAACGGATTGGGGGAGACGATGAGACAAGTGGGGGGAGCACTCCCCCTTCCTCGCCCCTTCCTCTGAAACTTTTCTGCTAATCAATTATTCAAGAAGACACGAACAATATCAGAACGGATAGAGGAGAGGCCACGGCAATCTGATACTATCTCTACAAGCAAGAAGATACAGAGGTTTTCACCCCAGGGATCTCAACCATCCCTCATCTTCTTCCTATTCTCATTACAGATATGATAGTAGAAAAAATAGCTGCTGTTTTAGTCTTAGAAGCTAAAGGGCACTACGTTTCTAGTTTCCAACATAGAGAATAATCTTAAAAGCTCTAAAGGGACCACATTATAATACAATATTTTATCCTTTTTTACTATAAAGAATTCTTTGTTCAATCCTTTAAAAACAGGCTTTTCCCTTGTAAAAATGAAGCATTGCCTTTCTGTGATGCTTAAGTAACAATAGCCTATTGGGAACAAAGAGGACTAACATCCAAGTAATTTTTTTCTAACATACAGAATGTCAGCTTTTGTAGGTTTTTTTTAACCACACACACTTGAAGGAATTTGTGGCCTTGCGACCTTGATAAGAAAGCAATTAATGAGTTAGGACAGGCTGGACGTTCACGATTGTTCCGTAGTTCATTTAATAAACTGTATGAGATATTTGTAAGAGGTACACCAATAGTAAGAAATGACCTCTTAAAACCATCTTTCCATGACATTATACATGTGTTTGTAATAAGGATTGAAATAAATGAATTGATTGAAAAAATAGGATGCTTGGTTTCACCTGGTATCCCCACCTGTCAGGTTATTATTAAGCTGTGCTTCCATCATCAGGTTTGGTGTTTTTGAGGCCCCAGGAGATTGTACATGGCTTTCCTGTCTGTCAGAACGCCTTCTGAGATCTTGTTGGGAGACCTTAAAAGGTCACCTATGCAAATATAAATGTAAAAGATATCATTATAAATGCAAAAGATATTGTGAGATATATATTTTAATGATTGTGGATGAAATTAGAGGTCCTATTGTCCAAAAAGTAATCTGATTTGGAATGAGATTAACCTTGGTCACGCCTTGGAGGTCCTTTTCTGTATAACCTTGTGTGTACCCTTCCTCTCTGTATTTGATTTTTCTTGTACCCATATCTGTAATGAATAAAAGAAAGTTAAACACGGAAAAAAAGAAGGTCACTGATGGTTTCCCACCTTCCAAAGACCTTAGAAGATGGTCTGAGGGTCAGGGAGGATGGGCCACCCCAGCCATCAGGACATTCTGTGGAAGCGTTGAGAGCACAGCTCCTAAATTTAGAGTACAAATTATAAGATGTTTGCATAAATATCCACAGGCACAATCCAACGTTGCCCTTGGACCAGCTGAAGTCCTTGCACTGGCCCAGGTGTGTTGCAAATGTTTACCCTTGCCCCGGGGTAGTGCAGCAGCAGCCCAAAACTTACTCTAGATACCATTGAGGCAAGCCAATCTTCCTGCTCCAGCACAAGTTACGATTGCACTATGTGTGCCAATTATAAATAATTTTGCAGGTTGTTTTTTTCAGTTCATAATCAGCATTTCCAGTGTTTGGCTCAAAAGACAAGAATGCTTTTACTAGTTTTTTTTCAGTTGAAACAATAGAGTCTCATTTTGAAAACTGAAAACCAGAAACCATGAATCAAACATTCATGCTTGATACTTCCGAGTGTTCTGTCTACGATGCCATGTAGTTGTTTATTTTTAGTAGTTGTGCAGGTTGCTTAACCACAGGAGATCTGGCATGTGAACTTTGCTCCTTCCTCACAGCAAGTGCAGCAAATCTGCAGGTCTGGAAACAAACATACCTTTCAAAGTGTCGAACTCATCTTTATTTTTAGACACTCGGTAGCTGACCATCCGTTGGCACCCAAGAGTGGGATCCCCTGCTGCTTCTGGGATTGCAGAGGGGAGCAGTCAGCAAGGCAGCTAGCTGATAAAACTCCTAAAGACAGACCAGGGACACAGCAGGAGATCCTTGAGAGTCATGTTAACAGGCCTAATTGGCATCATGCACCTGATTTCCCCAAGGATGATAGCTATATAAACAGTGAACAGAGAGAAAGTTGGCCTCTGAAGTCAAGGATTCCAAATGGGTTTGCTCCTTGCTTCAGGACAAAACTTCCCTTTCAAAGTTGTTATGAGCCAATATTTCTCTTCCCTAAATTCTTGGTTCTTTTTGTCCATAAATGAAACCCTTTTTTCTTCTTTTTGTTGATACTTTTGAATCTTAAATCGAATTGTTGCTGTGTGGATCATAGTGAGCATTGCCAGGAAGCACCTTAATTTTTCTTATTCTTTTTTGCAAAAGTCTTTTTTATGGGCCAAGGCATCACCAGCATTGTTGTCATCCAATCTGAGAGAAAATGGTATCACCCTCCATGGATCTCTTCCCATCCCAGACCATTCAGAATCCTTAGTAATATTTTTTTGTACTACTATTTTACTCATAAAATATAATTTCCATATATCACTGAATATGTGTATAGTAGTGATAATAAACAAGAATTTTTTTTAAAAAAAATTAAAATTCTTATTTAAATTCCAATATCATTGACAATTTAGGATCAAACTGCACATGTATCTACTAAGAGGATGCATGCCATTTTTGACTTTATTCTGATTTGTGAAATAAATAATTTCCTTGTTGCATTTCACAATTACCTAATGGACTGATTTGAGGAAACAGTACAGAAGCTCTTACGTCTTCAGTGATGCTAAATTAAACAGTGATAAACTGTTCTGTGAGTTTAATAATTGTAAACATTGATTTGCAAACTCAGGATTTTTTAAATGGTAATCTCCATTCACCTGGAGATTGCTATAGCACTAATCTGGCCTATGGGCCAGGGTTTGATGCCAGCTGAATTAAGAGGTATCGCTGTGGGTGGCGCAAGTGGCTAAGACACTGTGCCTGTTAACCAGCAGGTCAGGGTTTGATTCCCAGGTCGGCCCCACAAGACAGGGTGAGCTCCTGTCTTTAGCCCACCTCTGCGACGCCAGCTGGATCCAATCGTATTGGCCCTGCCTTTCCATTGGACTAATTCAGTGGCGTGGAGAGGGGGGATTTGCTGCTTGGGTAACAGCCTATCCTCCATAACAGTCCAACCCAGGCTTTCGTGCTTCGCATGCAGCGTATGCAGTGCTGAGCACAATACCATAGTCTTTCAAGACTGACGGAGGCCTGCCTTAATCTATCTATACATGTACTCGTATAGTCAGAAGCAAGTCCCAACTGTGGCCAGTGGGGCAACCTTCCAGGAAAGAGTCACTATTAATTTTTCAACTGGCAGAACATTCAGGTATTGTGGGGAAAAAGATGGTGACTACCACCAGGAGAAGCTGCAGCACTCTGATCCCACTTCATTATTTATTTCCAATTTGTACTAGGTTATTCAGTTTTGTTCATTTTCAGTAAGATGCAACAGGATAAAAGTAACACTGATATAGATTTAAAAAGAGATCACCGCTCATATTTTGAGATGGAAATATATAGCATAACTCCAGAAAATTAATCAAATTAATGTTTATTGATCAAATTAATGTTTATTGATGTTTATCGATCAAATTAAACATCAAGATATTATCATATACTGTACTTTTCATCTCTCTATGCTTATATATGAGAGAGAGAGAGAGAGAGAGGCCACCATTCTGTGATACAACAAAGTAAACCTGCCAGCTCCTGTGATGAAAAAGACTTCACGAACGAAAAAGGGGTGTGGAATTTGTGATGAGCCAAACATAATTTCAACAAAATGAATAATGAGACAAATTAACTTTTTAGTGATCATGAAAAGAGACACTGATAATTTTTTTCTTGCACACCTATTATTGTGCTTTTGCTTGGAAATTATCTTATCCAAATTTTGAGTTCCTGACTAAGGAGTATTTTGTCTTTATGAGAACTGTGATATGAAATTCTGCAAAAGCCAGAGGCTGAGTGCCTGTTCCTTTAAATCTGATTCACAGGATGCTGTGACAATATGCACCTTGGGAATAGGAACAGCTTTTGGAGAGTCAATTTTGGATAACACCCCTCGCCATGCTACTATTGTTACCAGGGAAAACAGTGAGCTGCTTCGGATTGAGCAGAAGGATTTCAAGGCACTTTGGGAGGTAAGCTCAGAATGTTACTTGATCTATTGACCTGGTTAAGGAGCATGGAATGAGCTTGATAGTGTTTCTACATTTACCATACTGAGGCCACTTACAAGATACAGCCAAACTGGTAATTTTTTTCATAAATAATATTTTTTTCCACCCCCATTTGCTAACTTGTTTCATAAAATTCTCCCAGTTACGTATTCCTCCAATTTTCTAATGCAGGTTTTAATTTCCCCGAGCTTGCCTTTTTAAATTATTGCTTGAATAAAATGAAGCATTCTTTTATTCTAGAATAGTACTAGAAAAGTGCAAAGGTAAAAGAAAAAAAATTAAAAACCAGGCTCGTCAAAGTTGTCTGATTGTTAAAATGAAATTTATCTGCTTGCTGGGGGTCACTTTTCCTTTTCCTGTCTCAAAGTTTTAAAATTGGCAGCAAAAGGAAACAAACTCCAGAGAACATGAGTTGGCACATGGGCAACAGACATAGAGAACAATCCTAACCACGTCTACTCAAATGTAAGCCCCATAGGGTTCAATGGGTCTTACTCCCAGGAAAGTGTCTTTAGGATTGCAGCCATAGACGCCTTCATTGATTTCACAGTATATATTTATTTAAAGGTTTCTACGCCACACTTTCCCTCCACATTAGAAATTGCTTTGAGTAGTGCTCAAAGCCATTTCTAACTAAATATTAAAATAAAATACAGTACAGTGAAATCATGATTGTGTAACAGAAACAAAAGCACTGAGCTAAAGCAACAGTGAGAGCAATGAACAAAAGCAGCAAGCCCTACTTCCAAGTCACTGTACCACAAATCACATGCAAGCCTGCCATTCCTCTGAGGTTACAGGGATGGCAGCCAGCAAGATTTCATGATGCTTCCTTATGATGCTTCCTTTCATGATGCTTCCCACATGCACATGGCCAGACTGTGAAAACTGCTGGCAGAAATAAGGAGAGCAAAAGCTCCAACTGCTATGAAACTTTCCTGGAAGGTGCTGGAACATTGATACTAGCCCCTAAAATGTTGAAGAAGAGGTGAAAGATGAAGGGAAATGTGGAGATTTTTTTTTAAAAAGACAGATAAGTGAAGAAAAAAAGATAGGTCCAGCAGAAAAAGCTGGAAATAGGGGAAGGAATGAGGAGGAGGAGGTAGACTGAGAACCTCTGTTTCATTGATGTTTTTGGTGGTTCTTAACATTTTGACATTATCCTAATCCCTAGTTAGGCCAGCTCAAGTCCTGTAAGGTACTTTTCAGTGGTGGGCTCCAGCAGATTCGCACCTACTCTATAGAACCGGTTGTTAACGAGAGATAGGACATATAAAATTTAAAAACAGTCATTTAAAAGTGACTGCCAGATGGGCATAGAACCGGTCGTTAATTTCTTTGAATCCCATCACTAGTACTTTTTCACCACACCTGGAGGGTTTAGGCCAGTGCGCAGACATGCACTGACTTCTCCACACCGCTGTGGGAACAGAGAGATGGGTGAGTTGTGCAGGCCTAAATTGGTTAGGATTGGGAGGAAGAGAAACATGGTACCTTTCTGGGAGGAAGATGAACATTGTACCATTGTTGTACTGAGTCAAACAAGAAAATAGCAACAAATTGACAGCAAACATGGCACCAAGCTCATATTGTGAGACTAGGAGTTTCATACTTTGTTGCTTCTCTTGCATCACTTCTAGATTATACAACTAATATACAACTTATACAACTCTCATCGATGGAATGAGCAGAAAATTTGTCAGGTTACGTCTCCCTCCTCCCATGAAAGGCCTGTTTCATATGGAAAAAAACATTCACTCTGTTTCTTAAACATATAGGGTATTAAAAGTTAAAACCAACACCTTGAATAGCACTCTGAAGCATACCAGCAGCTAATGCAACTGAGGCAACACGGACATTATAATTGCCATGCTTTGCAGTTCACTACACAATCTGAAGCTTTTTAGTCTTCAAAACAGCAATAAAGTATATTACAGGAATCCAAACCCTAGGCAAGTCTTGCAGCACATATTTCTTGTTCGTGGTGTTTTATAGTAGTTTATGAAAAAACAAAGTACATTATTGCCAACTTCTGGAACAGAGCGTGAATCAGGATTTAACTGGCATTGTCTCATCATTAATCTAGTAATTTACAAACAGGAAAAATCCCCCCAGCGCGGACTTCTTCCTCAAAGGATTATAGGTCTTCTGGCTTCATTAGTCAATCAAAGAACATCACAGGACACTCACTAAGGCTATGTGCAACCAGACACCCTAGACATGGTGGATGCCACCCTCCCAACCTAAACAAGCTAGCATTTTCAAAATGGAATTGGACCCATAGCCACTCAGTAAGAAAACCTATCTCTTTAACATAAGGTTGGCCACCCCTTTTAACACAGGTTTCTTGAATATGCTCTAATGAGCAGTTCTTCCCCTAGCTTCCCGCAGCTGTAAGCATTCAATATTATAGCATAGCTGTTTGTGATGTCAAGCAAGGGCCTACATTTCAAGATCTCAGTTTGGCTCTGTTTCAGATTATCCTTTCCTTGACATCCTGAAGGTCCATGGACACAGTAACAAGCAGGAGTCTCCCAGTACTGTATTGAATCTGTACTTCTGGAATCTGTTGTTCAGAAAGAATAGCAGCCACTGCAAAACAGTGTCCCTAAGTCCCATCCAGGAGAATACAGAACAATGCAATCCTGACTTTAGGCCAGAAAAATGGCCCAGCAAAGCTGGCCTTACCCTACAATCCAGAGTAACTATGGGAAGACATAAGAGGCAGTTACTCTGGATTGCTCTATGCATTTCCTATAGGTTTCCCATAGGTGGCACCGTAACTACGTCAGCATAAAAGGTCCTGTAGTTTCTCTAGATTGTAGCCTAAGTAGGCCTTATCCTGAGCTGACAGGCCAAAATCCACAGGTCAAGAAAGCTTCTGGCTGGTATAACTGCTGCTGAAGAGACAACAGCACAAGGGCAGCCTGCTCACTGGGCTGGTACAGTTGTGCCATAGCCTGAGGTTGGCTGGTGTAGTTGTACTTTGTCCTGAGGCTGAGAGGCAGGGGTTGGCCTAGGACTCAGAATTTTTTGCCATCATTTCCGATTTTTCTTTGGCTTATCCTGGACCCCTATGGGTCTACTCAAATTTATTCCTGCTTAAACTCTTAGGACCTGTGAGAGGGCATGTCTGCCCTGGAAACAGGCTCTGGATACAGCAGAATTGCACTGCACTGCACTGAGCTACTGAACATGCCCCCAACATGCCTCTCCTGAACTGCCTAGGTTGGCACAGCTAGGATGGCCCAGCTCCATCAGGTGGCCAACCAAGTTGACTTACACTGGCCCAAGCCTTTCTGGTGTAACTGGACTGCCCTATCTTGGAATTGGGCCAGTGATATATAGGCTAGCCTAACTGCACTTCAGGATTGCAGCCTATGGCATTGAATCTACTGAAAGATGTAGCAGAACCAACAGGAACAGTGTGTCTGAGCACAATCCTAAACATGTCTACTCAAAAGTAAATCCAATTGTGTTCAATAGGTCTTACTCCTAGGAAAGTGGCTTTAGGATTGTAGCCTCTGTCTAATTCACGAGGTTGGTTATCAACTAGGTTTTCAAGGCTATTTTCATCCCATATCCCAGCTGGAAGATGAAATTAGTTAATCAGTTTTACTCAGAGATTATTGTATGAGGGTCACTACTACCTGCTTGAGCATTGAGGTTTGTAACTGGATGGTAATTATCCAGCATGGTGGGAGCTAGAGCTTTTTAAGGAGAAGATGGAAAACTGGCTCCTTAAGACAGGATGGCACTATACTTTCCCTAAGAAGGAGCATAATAAATGGTGCTGTCTCTTCAGCAATTCACACCCATCTGCTCAGAAGGGCATGGGTCCATGGATAGTCTCATGATTTTAGGAATTCACATCCTTAGCATGTGCAATTTGAAATTCATAGCAAACAGAAATACAGGTGTAGAGGTACATCGAAATGGTTTTCAAGCAATTTTATCAGTGCAATCTCTGGAAAATTGGTTGCTTTGGACCACCAAGATAAACCTTTACTATTTTCTGCCAGTGCAGACACTCTCACTAGACCTTTTTATTCATCATTAGGGGCCATTCTGATATTAATGTTTAATATTCAGTTAAAACAATAGATGTCCTCTTTATGGCTGCAATTAAGTACAATAAATGGGCTTTTTTCTTCTAGTGATCACTTCTGTTTAAATAGCACCTTGTTCATGAACATCTGCTCAGCAGCAGATCAGGTTCTTCCTCAGAGACATCTCATTTTTCACAGCATCTGCTGAGGCAGATTGGGCGTATGAATCTTTTTGTTAAAGTTGAAGATGCCTGATCCCTTAACTCCAACCTAGGAGGTTCTAAAAAGTGAGCCCTCACTTCCTTTAAGCTTTTAATTTTTTAAAGGAACTCTTCTGAACCCTCAAAGTAGAGCTACAGACTTGTCTGTATGCTTTGATATTGGCTTCAAAGGAAAGCCAATACAAACATAGAAGTGGAGTCTACGTGTGAGAAACTCCAGTAGTGCAGACTGTGGTAGGTTATGAGCTCTCTCCGCCCCCAAATATTCTTTTGGCTCTTTAAAAGATGGTATGAGAAAAAATGAGTTTGTTTGTACACTTTGTATTGGAGTGAAGATATATTGCTCAAAAAGTGTGCCGAGTTTTGTCCTTTGATCAAGGCACACAAACTCAGACAGGAAGGGAATGAAAATGCTGAAAGATTATTTTTAGCGGTCTTTCCCGTTTGAGGGCAATGGTTAACTTCCTGAGATGATAACAAGCAAACTATTTTCTCTCCTGTGTACTAAAATTGTAGCATTGTTCATTGAAATATTTGAGAGGAGTCAGTATACAGCATGATACCTAGAGGAGAGTTTTCCTATGTAATGGAGTAAATTTTAACTTTGCATTCTTTACTATTTGCAAAGAGAGGATCATCATCTGCAGCTCTGATTCTTTGTTCCAACTATGACAGTAGCAATGGGCAAATTCTGACTTGGAAAACAGTTATTTTCTGATTTTCTGCCACTTTTACTGAGTGACAAAGCTGCAAAATTAATTTGTGAACCAGACTGACAGAGTCCCTTTATAGAATACAAATTACAGAGAAAAGAAACTGTTATATAACATTAAATAATGTACTTTGGAAAGATAAAAAAGAATTGTGTTTAAGAAGAATAAGATTAAAAACCTTAATTCACATCTATTTCCCTTCAAAATACCTGTTTACATAATGTAGTATATCTCTTTACATAAACTGTTTTTAAGATGCTAATTCTAGAGTTTTATCTTATGTAATGCAAGTTGCATATGCTACCAAAACTTAATTTAAAGAGTGTAATTTTGAAAACACTGGAGAACAAATTTTTGGTTGCATTGATAAAGGAACTTGTTCTTATCTATTTGGGAGTGCTGAACTCAGACCTGAAGTTAGTTTTTCCCTGAAAGCTATAGATATTTTTTTTTTGCAGTTCAGAACACTAATTTTTCACCTTAATGCCTTTTTTCACATTTCAATTATTTTCAATCTTGACAAAGGTATTTGAAATGTATGTACAAAACTGTGTAGGGGTATTACAATATGTATTATAATTAGACAATGTGGCAAAATGAAAACACTTATTTGAAATATTAAAACATATATGGTAGTCTTCATAATCAAATTTTAAGTAATACAAAAACACCTATGGATGACATGCAAAGTTCAGGCAGGTTTCACTCAGGCAAAAACTTGGGCTTGTCGCTCCAGCATTTGTGTACTTGCTCAGGACAATCTCATTTGATGCTCCAACAGTTGTCTGGCATCATCTCCTTTTTCCATCGCCCTTGATAACATTCCTTCATCATCTGTAGATCTTGATGGAAGCTCTCTCTCTCTCTCTGTTCATCACTAACAGCCCCAAGCTTCTTAGGGAACTGATAGAAGTGACAGAACATGTATTTTTATACTCATATTGCACCCAAGATCTTGGAAAGCCAACAACATTCTTTCAGTCAGGATCTCATCGTTGTCTGTCTTTTGTTCCAAAGAAGGTTCTTTAGAACTGACATGAAAGACAGCCATGCATCCTACTCCTTGTCATTAATTTTCCCGACAAAGTCCTGGCCATGTACAAGGATGCGAATTTGGGGCTGACTGAATATACCTGCTTTGATCTTCTTGAAAGACAAAGCAGGAAAAGAAGAACCTGTATATTGAAAACAAATACCATCAAAATTCAGTGCCTCGATGAACTGCTTCATCAGGCCAAACTTGAGGTGGAGAGGGAGAAAAACTATCCTGTCTCTGCTGACTATTGGTTCATTTCCAATGTTTGGCATCACTACCAAATGTTCATGGATGGGCCACTCCTTCTGTGACCATTGATGACTGCTTGCTGTCAGAAAAGGAATCCAGATTCTACTACCATTTCCCTGTGCACTTTATCTCAAGTCTTGTAGTCCTCCTCACCATGTTCACTTCCTTCACTGCAAGATGAGACAAAACCATTAAAAACTAGAACTGGGAGAGTGTGCGATAGGTTGCATTTCTGAGGGAATATTAGGATAGGAGATTGCATGTTGGTTTTTCTTGCCAAGACGTGAAGTACTGACCAGGCAAAAGTAGCGTGCCCAAATGGAGCCCCGGTGGAGTGGCTGGCTGGGGACTTCTGGTGCTGCTCTGTGTCTGGGCTTTGGGCTGCCTTTAAATGGCACCCGAACAACCTTAAAGCTGCAGCACTTCTCCATAGTTGCGCACATGGCTCAATGAGGTCATTGGGCGGGACCAAGATGGCGGCCTCAGCCTTTGCGACCTCTCTGGGGGGCTGTCACAACCCCCACTTTGAAGATCACTGCAAATTACAGAATGTGTCAGGCTTATTTACATATTTATGCCCACTTGAAGGTTATTTACATATTTATATCCATGACTGATCTAACATAAGTAGAAAAATTGTTAAACCAATCAATTTTTAGACTCAGCAACCACACAGTTTATAGGGCCATAGCCTTTTTTGCAAAAGTTGTAAGTTGCATGAAAACTATAGCATGTCCTGGAAAACCGATATTGGCTTTGAAATCAGCATTGAAAAAATACACAGAATCAGTTTAAAAATCTCATGCAATAGAAAAAGAGAAAAAAATTGTTATCCAGTGTAATGTATCTTTTATATCTGTATACATAATACCACGGTGCATGAGCTGATTTGTAATTAATTTAAGAGTACAGATTTTCTTTAGGAGATACAAACTGCCACAAAATAAATATTATACTTAAAATATTTATTGCCATGAAATAAACATTATACAACACTGGCCCTCCATTGACACTGATGGTGCAATTCTAAGCTTGTATACTCAGAAGTAAGTCCTGTTGTATTTAATGGGGCCTACTCCCATGAAATTGTGTTTAGGATAGCAGCCTGAGGGCGCAATCCAGAGTAACAACAGTGAGTCCTTCCTCCAGTGTAAGAACAATTTGCTCTGGATTGCAATATGAATTTTCCATTGGTTTTCACTAGGTGGTGCAGTAACTATAGGTGCACATAATGTCTCTTGCGTGTTCCCGTAGTTACTCTGGATTGTAGGGTGAGTGTCACAAATGTGTCATATGACATGTTTGTGATACTCAGTTCCAGGTAAGCACTCCAAGTGCCAATTCGACAGCAGTCCATGCTGACCCAGCACCAGCTGGAGGTGGGAGTGGGCAGGGAGGAAGAAGAACTGGGGCAGATTTAAGTACATTTTTTAAAATTCTTATATTTTTAAGTATATTTTAAAAATACTATTCTAAGTACTAATAAATATTTTGCGATAGTAGTTGTGGTTTGAGGAGCCATTGGAAAGCTGTGCCAATAAAATTTGCTTGTATGCCAGAAATGCTTTACAGTTCATTTGAGAAGGAAATTAAACTAGATGTGTAAAATATTGCAGTAGAATTTCAAGGGGAACTTCAGATTCTAACCTGAGCCACTTAAATTATTGAATTGATTCATGGGATACTATTTTGTCAGTTTATGGCTTAGTAATCAACTCTAGAAACAGTTGCTATGATTTAGTGATTTCTCCCTAAGCAGCCATGTATATGTTAATAAACAGACAGGTAATAAATTGAAGAATATTTGGGTTTATGGGATTGTCGTGTGATTTTAAATAGTAATGAGTTTAGAGATCCTCAGAGAGGAACACACAGCTCTTGAAACCCTTAATATCATCTTCCTTGTTGCCAGCTCTGATTTGTCTCATCAACTTTATTCACAAAATGTAGACAACAGTGATCAGGTTACAATAACACAATGAACAGATCACAATCACCAACATATTGGCTGCTCCTTTGTGGGATATTATATTTTGCATTGTACAATGACAACAATGTACAAAAAGGTGGGCAAGAGGAAGAGTTATTGCAAGTGCAAGAACAAAAGTACATTAATACCTTTTCCACACAATTCCTTGTACTTATGATTGGTGGGAGATCTGCTGACAGTCCCCTATCCATTTTTTTAAAGACCTGAGTGGAGCATACAGCATATCTTACAACTGTGGCTAGCACGTCATATTGACCAGTGTATGTATTATCACTATACTTCCTTCATAATATAATTCCCAGTGCAGTTTTGTGGCTTTATACTGAATATATCATTATCAACCTGAGTTTGGTTCTGGGATCTCCCGTGAATTTAAAAAAAATCAGTGGAAAAACAGATTTTAAAAACCCACTTACTTACTCCCCATTGCTCTTAATGAAATATGGTTGTGCCCAGTGATGGGATTCAAAGAAATTAAGAACCGGTTCTCTGCCCATCTGGCAGCCACTTTTAAATGGCTATTTTTAAACTTTATATGTCCTATCTCTTGTTAACAACCGGTCCTATAGAGTAGGTGCGAACCTGCTGGAGCCCACCACTGGTTGTGCCTAAATATCTGCAGGGGTTTGATTCAGGAACTCCCTGCGGATACCAAAAAATGTTCAAAATAAAAGCAGTTAAAACATTAAAAAGTATTTCCCTTTACAATTGTTAAAACAACAGCTTTTCATACTGTTATAGAAAGGTAGTCAGGAATTTGAAATGTAAAGGACCCCTCTGATAAAGGGACAATTGCTTGCATAACTGCCTCTCTACTATACAACAGTAAAAAAAATTATTTTTAACTGATTTGCAGGGGCTATACATGTTGAATCATATCAGTGTATAAAAAATAAGCGTATACCCAGGCTGTACCAGTATAGAATTAACAAAATACATAAGCATATGAATGTAATTTAAAATACTGTGAAACTATTTTATTCACTTCTATTGTGTTGTCTCACAATTTGTCAGAGGATCGATAGTGTACTTCCCCAAGTAAACATATCTCATGATAATTAAAAGTATCACTATTGCTAAATTTGTTAAAATGAGTCGCTCATTAATGTAGCAAGGTTTATATCATAACACAAGGTTAAAAGTTGATAATTAACCCTTTCCTTGCTCTCTACCTTTCTGAAACTTCTCAAAGGAGGGTTCCTGACATAGATGCATAGATGTATGAGGCATATATGTAGATATGGAACTCTGTATGTAGCAAGCATTTTGAGAGCGTAGGGGAAAGGTAGGTGAAGGGTTCCAGAACCCTTTTCTTGTTTCCAGCAAATGTACAGTATAATCATATAGTGGTGCTGGACAGTTCCCACCAGACAGAAACAAGGTTTTCAGTAATGAACCACATGTGGATAACAGCAGCAGTCCACACTCAGTAACCCACATTTTAGAGACAAGAGTATAAAATAGAGGAAAGGCGGAAAAGCAAGCAAATGTAAACCCCTTCCTGGGAAACCAGCAAATCCTACAAGCTCTCCTTTTAGTTGCTTGTTTTAATCTGTAAGGGATATATGGGCTTTGACCAATCATGCAGTGTCCTTTGAGGTGCACCCCATGCTGAGTTTTTAATTAAAATGAAAAGCTTAGGGAGAGTCCAGAAAGAAATTCTAATTCAGGGCTCTCTGGGGTAGCCAGGTTAACCTGGTTATTTCAGTTAGTCTGCTAGGAAACTTGAGCTTGTGAGCAAAAGGGCAGTAAGTAGATCAGATTCAGATTTTTTTTAAAACAGCGTGCGTTAAAACCCAAACCCTTAACTTTTGAAACCAAACATAAGCTCCTTTGCTTGATTCTTTAGCCTGATGATGATGATGATGAAGAGAAGAAGGTCCATTAGCGCATGGGGGATTTTGCGCATGGGGGTTAGATGCACATGGGGGGGGGTTGGTGCCCATCAGGGGTTGATGTGCATGGGTGATGCGTATGGGGGGTTCCTGCGCACTGGAGGGCGGTGTGCATGGGGGTTGGTGAGCATGGGGGGTTGGTGCTCATGGAAGGGTGGTGCACATGGGGGTTGATGTGCATGGGTGGGTGGTGTGCATGGGGGTGTGTGTGTATGTGGGGTTGGTTCACATGCCGGGTTGATGCTCATGGGAAGTAATGAATTTTTTATTGTATTAATAAACCATTCTACCATCTTTTACAATTTTCCTGATGCTGTTTTGTTACATTTCATGTAACTTGATTACATCTCTTGTTTCCAGTTCCATATACAAGGCTATGTTACATTTCTATTTACATTTCTATTTACAATCATGGTGATGCGTATGGGGGGGTTGATGTGCATGGGGAGTTGGTGCTCAGGGGAGGGTGATGCGCATGGGGGATTTGCACGCATGGGAGGGTGATGCGCATGGGAGGGTGATGTGCATGGGAAGGTGTTGCACAATGGGGTTTGTTGCTCAATGGGGGCATTGTGCAATGGGGGATGGTGTGTGTGGGCGTATTTTACTCCCGCAACACGAATACATTTTGCTAGTATGTAATATAACACATATATATGTAACAATAAAATATATGTAACACCATAACTGCTGTTGTCTAAATTTAATATCTATATATCTATATATATTTTACAAAGGCTACAAGCCAGAGTAACCACGGGACCTTTTACACCGATGTAGTTACGGTGCCACCTATGGGAAATGCATAGAGCAATCCAGAGTAAGTGCCTCTTACTCTGTGCCTTCTATAGTTACTCTGGATTGTAGGGAAAGGCCAACTGTAAATTTTGACACAGCTCTTAATTTATGCATTTTTTCAAACATGTCTGAATCCTATGTCCGCAAGCAGTTCTATCTGTTTTCTAATTTATTCCACCTGACTGTGAGCCTGGGTTTGTAAGGCTTCCAAAAGACATAGAAAGCAAGGATCAATCTAAAATCGAAAAATTCCTTTGTCAAAATGCTTCTTATAAGTAAATGTTTGCTTTTATATGCACTGTGCCAATGTCTGCACATTTTTTTTTTCTTGTCTTGAATGTGTAGTAGATTTGACAGAGCTTTGGTTTTCTCTAATAAGTCAGGAATTTCATTGCTGTTTTGAGGCTTATGCAGTAACTTTTGTTGAAAAAATAAAAGCTGGTTTTATGTTTCTGCACTTTGGATTTACAGTCATGCCCTTTCTTGTGGCGATACATGACAGGAAGGTATTTTGGGGACTGAGACTTCCTAATCTCTCAACACCATGTTGCTTTCTCTTTCCGGAAATGAATCTTGCTTCCACAAAACGATTAATCTGCTATTCTTCTTGCAGACACTGTAGTTGCTTTTCATTTTGAGTGAAAACAAACCTTCTCTTGCTTCACTATTTTCTTTCATGAAACACATTTTTACTGTCTGACAATGGCAAGGATGATTGCAATGTGTTCCCACTTGGTTTAGGAAGTGTTGCTGGCATGCACAATATCCCCTACAATCCAGAGTAACTACGGGAGCACGTAAGAGACTTTATGTGTACCCATAGTTGCTGCACTACCTAGTGAAAACCTATGGGAAATTCATATTGAAATCCAGAGCAAATTGTTCTTACACCGGAGCAAGGCCTCCACGTAGTTACTCTGGATTGCGCCCATTCTGACCGGTGAACTGAGCAAAATCCAAGTTTGTGTTTTATCTCCTGCTGCAAAGGATGAAATGAGAATGGAAAATGGAGGGAGATGGTGGTTGGGGGAATAGGAAGGAAATATTTAGGTGAATGCTGGGGTGCTGATTGCACAGGATGGAATTAGATGGGTTTAGAAGTGCTGATTTGAGGAGTTAATCTACTACTCCCAGTGTAAGTAGGAATAAGACATCACTTGAAACCATGGTTTATGCTAACTATATTTAGGCCAAGCTACATTGTTACATTCCACTTACAAGTTCCTTTTACTGGCCTAGGTTATTGCAAACGTGCCATAAAGCACATTCACAACATCCGGTGAGTAGGGCAGGGAGTTGCACCTGCCTCCCTATGCTGCTTTGGACCCCATGCCATGAGACGTTGTGGTGCTTGATCTTGGGAAGGAGAGGGGGGAAAACATTCCTAGGAAGGAATTCCTAGAAAGGTGTGTGCGGGGAACGGGAGGTGGGACTGGGACCCAATAGCTATGCCAGACCCAAGCCCTGTAGCACTGTGACACAGAGCAGCCGCAGTCTGCTTGGTTCTGTGCCACCTCAGGAGTTGATGCAGATCCAAGTAAATTCATTGGGGTTGCTGCCACATTACCTCTGGTACCACAGCGGCAGTCCCAAATTTGCATTGGATACAGCACAGGCCAACTGGTCTGATTACTCCAGTACAAGTTAAGATTTCTCTGTGACTTTGGAGAATTTTCTGTGTTCAGTGCTGTTACTGAAATAACTTCCCTGTTATTCCACTGGCATTGATTGCAATGCATAAAAGTACAGAGGGAGTACTGTAAACTGAGGCAACCATGCTGCAAGTCTCCATTTCCTTGCTCAGTGGATGTAGCCTGCTGCATAGGGTATTGTGGTTATCAACTGCACATGGGCACAGTGAGCACTCTTCCTCATGGGGATTTAGGGATGTTTTATCATTTTCATCGGGAAGCTGTTCTGAGGATCATCTCTGTAGCAATCATAAAGTGCGTTCAAGGTTTAAGTAGCACTCTTGGTCCATGTGATCCTACAGGCTAACCACAGATTCTTTTCAAAATCCTCTATCATTGACGCAGACTTGTTGCTTATGTAACAATTCATTATGACTGGTGGCAATTGTATAGTTGTGCTCTGTTTTGCACGGCAGCCTTGACTCATGTTGTCTAAAGTGACATGTGAGGCAGTAGCAGATGTTTGCATCCATACTGCTAGAGGAATGCAAACAAAGAAGAACATCACCTCAGATAGTTCTGGAATATATTTATATTAAAAGGGGAAAAAATACCCAAGAGAGACATTGGTGGCTAACCATTGGCTTATTGTAGGTAGTTGAGCTACCATTCAAACTTCTCATCATGTAATTGACTTCACATATGAAATGTGAGATTGTTATGTGCAAGTATCCTGAATGGGACACAAGGACAATTATCACATGTTTCTTAGCACATGTGGGCCTGCTGGGTCAGCTCAGGTCACAGGGGGGTACTCAGCCTCTTGAAGAAGAAATGGTCCAGCTCTCATGAGAAAAGTCTCTTTCTGGGTCAGGGGGAAAGTTGTGTCACCTGGTCGCCTCTACCATGCTTGATTAGGACACATTGCCCAGTCACAGGTTGGTTTCCATGCAGCCTCCAGCATGCTGCTTCACTTGACTGCCCTCCATCACTGGCCAGATGGGACTTTATGTTGAGGGCTGACACTTCTTCATGGTATAAAGAGGACATTCCAGTCCCCAAAATCCTACCTTTCCAACCTGACTCTTTGGAAGATTTATCAGGCTTCCTCCACCAGACACCAACAGGGTGTCCCAATTCTGGTCTGAGCCCGTTTGCGGTGGGACTGGTTTGTCTGCCCTCCAGCCCATCCTCAGTCCAGGAATAGGGTTTAGAGAGCCTTGGCCCAGCCTTGCGAGGAGGCTTAAGAAATCCCTGGAAGGCCAAGCCACTGGTGCGAGGGCTGTAGAAGCAGTATGTTTCTGAGCTCCCTCAGGACTTCTCTCCAGCATAATGTGCACCCCATTATGCTGGAGGGAAGTCCTGAGGGGGCTCAGAAACATACTGCCTCTGGAAGCAGCCAAGCTCTGACTTCACCAGGAGGAGGAACTACAGTGGACTGTGCCAGAGTGCCTGCTACTCCACCACCCAGGACCATGTTGGGATGGGCTTGGAGTGCCCCCATTCAGTAAATCAGCGGGACCCTGATGCAACCTGTAATGGACAACTGGTGACCAACAATATTATTTCTGTTAGACTCCAAAAAGTGTGTCCCCTGTATTCTGAGGTCCCCTGAATTCTTAGTGTGACTTTTTACCCATTTATGGGAGTTGGGGTGCATCCGGAGATGTGCCAGGGTGTGTCACAATGCTAGCAGTTTCACAACTGACTGATGCAGGAGAATAAGGTGATAATGCAGTTTTGTCGGCCTTCTCTCTCCTTTGTTTTGCTGCTGGTTATTTCTGTGTTATGCCAATTCCAACACCTCCTTTTTTATCTTTTGGGTTGCTGCATTCTTGTGTGATATGTCAGACTTGCTCGGTCTTTTCCTGAGTTCCTTGACACAAGGTTAGAGAAATTTCCAGTCAAACATTTGCATTCTATCTTGGCCTTGGGGAAAAACCAACTTTGCATCCCAATATTTACAGATTCTTCATCTGGACAGTCTAGCTGTCCAATGCCATCCAGGTCTGGGCTATGTTGTACAGTCCATTACATCAACAGAAGACTTTTCTGCTGTTATAAAATAACTACCAAAATAGCTATATAAAATAGCTACCAAAATATATATATATATATATATATATATATATATATATATATATATATATATATATATATATATATATATATATATATATATATATATATATATATATATATATATAAAATAGCTACCAAAAAGCTATTTGGTACAAATAGCTACAAAAGAACACCAAGTGCTCCAGAAGGTGTGGCTGTCAAACCACTGCATTCTACCATTTTCAATGTTGGTCCATCTTCTTCACGCTCTGGTTTGTGTCCATATTTCTTACTTGTGACACAATTATAGTGGCAACCCATCCAGTGTCAAATTGCAAAATTCTCCCAGAGCCCATGGTCCGTGAGGCATTTGCTGAAAACTGGCCTTTTAATTAATAGTCCTACGTTTTGTACTTGTATTTTGAGAATTGGTCCTGCTACATGGTACTTTCTCCATATCTAAAGTGCTGACTTCTTCTTGTCATGCTTCCTAAAGAGCAACACATTATTTAAAAAATTAATTTTAATTTTTTGCTAAGGCCCAATTACACTAATAAGAATGAGCAAATGGGGGGATTTATGATGATGATGATGAGGAAATACAGTTGAAGAGCTGTTTGTCTGGGAAGGAACAGGAAATGTCTTTCCAATTGACCAGTCTTCAGTCATTCTGGGAAAACCAGGTTATGCCTCAAACCTGAACAAGATGGATGACAGTTGCTAATTGAAACCTGCAATCCTAAGCAGACAATGGACAAAGGTTTAGGCTTGCTTCCAAATAAAGATGTTTCTGAACCTGCCTGAGGTAATTGGTCTTATCGGAATTTTTCTGAAAATATGGTGCATTTTAAAATGTTGTGTGGAACCACAGCTTGAATTCCATGTCTATCTTGTTATGGAAGAGCAGCATCTCAGCAGCTTCTAGCCTAGCAGAAAGAAGTAGGCTTACACAGTAGACCAGCTCGCACAGTGTCACAAGATACTTGTCATCTTAGCATTTGAATTTGCTTGGTGAGTTAATTACTCATGTGCCCCAATATACTGTATATTCTGCTTCAATGGAACTTGGAAGATAGTTTTCATTTGGATAGGCTTTCCGCCTCCCCAGGGGTTCTGCCAGGCTGTGCCAACATCTGGGAGTTCAGTGGGGTTTACTCTCAGGAATGTTTGTATACGTTTGCACCCTAAGTTTATTGACCCTGACCCTGGGGAAAAAATATACCTGTAAATGAAATTGGATTTACACAAAATGAAAATTGGTTTATCTCCATTATGTGAAAGAGTTGGAATACCTCTAGTGCAGTGATTTTCAACCAGTGTGCTGTGGCACACTGGTGTGCTGCAGGTAGTCCTCAGGTGTGCCACAGGAATTTGGGGATTGATATCCATTAATAGGAAAAGTGAGGGATTTGAACAATCTGGTGTGCCTTGTCAACAGCAAAAACAATTGATGGTGTGCCTTGACAATTTCAGAGTTTTTTAAGTGTGCTATGAGATGAAGAAGGTTAAAAATCACTGCTCTAGTGGAATACATGGGTGGTGATAGTCACAAGCCCATACCCAGAACTATCCCAGTGACCCCGCACATGACTACTCTGCTATCTCACTCCTGACATATCGGTCCAATCACATCTTTTCATCTTCTTCTTCAGGAAATAGCACAGATTTTATAGCATGTGGAAAAATGCCCTATATGGACAAGTACAATGAGCCCATACATAGGACAAAACCATCAAGAGGGATGCTATCCCATCCCATCCCATGGTTGCTTGGTCATCTGCTTCAGCCTTTTATGTTGGGAGGAAGCTTTCATGATATAACTGTTGCAAATGTGGAATAAAATGGTTGTCAGTCTCCACCCAGTATTGAGCACGCTAACACAGCACTTATGCTAATGTTTCAGATGATTCTGGTATCGATAAGGCAGTTTTGGCGTCACAGATGCTTCATGTCAATACTGATGTGCAGTAAACCAATTAGAAACAAACAAGGCAAATAAGAAAATCTGAACGCCTGCCACCAAAGCCTGGATCAGAAAGTAAATTAGGTGGACAAGTGAATCTCATATGAATCATTAAGCACATGTTCTGCTGCCTGCTCCTTCTATTAAATCCTGTCTTCAAAGGGGTTGTAAAAGAGGCAGACTTATTGTATGCTTTTGTTGTTACAGATCCCAAGACACTTTACCTTTGCTAGAGCAAAAGAAATTTTCTTTGCTGAGCAGCTAGAACCAGTCTCTATTTGGATTATACCTAAATGAACCTTCCACCTCTCCAGAAATTCATTTGGTTATAGTATGTTCTGCTATATTTCAGCTCACGTGTTGGGTAGCATTGCTTTAACACTGTCAGTTGCTGCAAGCAACTTTATGGATGAAGGATGGAGAAGGATGAAGGATAGAGGAAAAAAGAAACTCTTCTATATATCTTCTAATATGCTTTCCAACTTAGGGATGAAAGGCATTGGTGTATTTGTGAATAACTGCACTAACCACTGGAGCTCTTACGTCGACGTAAGAAAAATTTATTCTGGAATACTCTAGGAATTTCCCACAGGTTTCCACCAGGTGGTGCCGTAACTACGTCGATGTAGATGTCTCTTAAGAGCTCCTGTAGTTACTCTGGATTGTGCACTAAATTAAGCAAAGATACAGAGCAAATCTTGGTACATTTTGAAAAGTTTCCATTCAGTAAAACTGAGATTAGTACTAAAATTTATGCAGAACTTCCTCATAATCAATGGATCAAAGTTCTTGTTTTAAGTCTTCACAGTAAATGAATAAGAGATCTCCATTCTGCTGGGACCATAAACAGAAGCCCTTGTGAACTGGGTGTTTCTAGTTATTCTAAATACAGTTCAGGTCTATTCCCTTGGCTTTAAGGCTAAAGGCAGTTGCAAGTGAGGAGGGGGAAAGGAGGGGGCATCAAACAAGACAGATACAAGCATGATACAAATTGATGTGGACAGTGGGCAAACTTGTCAGACTGCTCAGCTTTTTAATGAATAAATGCTCCAGGGCATTTTTTTTTTTTGTTTCTAGAGTGTTTTCAAGAGTGCTTATGAAAATTTAAGCTGTTGTATTTTGTGGTCTAGGCTTTGAAACGGTCATGAATAAAATATGGTTTATTATTGCTAAAACACTCCTTGATTACTGGAAAGCCTGGAACGATGTGACAAAGGCTCGTTCAGATTGCTCTTTGCTAATTGGTGCAGCAAAGTTGTTTGGAGGCAAAGTGTTAAAATATCAGTCCAGGGGTACCACTTAAGAGTGGCTTACATGATGCTTTAAAATGTCAGATATTCCAAAGTGAGCAGAGAAAGGAACAGGTCTGAGTGAGCGAAAAAAGAGAGAATGCATGAGCTACACATGCTCATGTGTAATTAAATAAAACTTGTTTATGAGCATGAGTTCATGGCCACTAATGGATGTTAAATGCATTAAAGTCTGCCCCCACTTTCCCAAAACATTGTGAGGATGATCAAACAGGACATTTTTCATGGACATGCCCATTATCAATGGGGTTACAAACTGTGAAATTTTCCACCTGCAAATTCTTTGTCCGTTACCATCTGCACAACAGCTAAAGAACATGTAAGAAAATAAATCACAAACAGACCTTTGAACTACAGCAGTCTGGTTGCAAGAAGGCACCTACCTTGGCTACCCTGTCCAGCAGGAAAATTAGAGGAGAGAGTCAACATATTTAAACAGTGTTATTCTTGTATAAGTAGCTGCTTAGCAATTGTTTCATTGCTCTCTACTGGCTTCCCACCCTCATATGTATGTGTGTGTGTGTGTGTGTTGGGGGGGGGGGTATCCATGCTACATTCACAGTTGAATTTGGATTGCCAGTGATAATGCAGAGCTTTCCGCTTAAAGGAAGGTAGGATGCAGAGGCAGAAACATTAGTGCTAATCTGCGCAGAAAGACTAGATAAATCAGCAGAGCTCGCCTCTCGTACATCACTAAGGGAAAAGCTGAGTACAAGTTGACCATGTGCCTGAACAGTCACATCACTAAGAAGGATGCAGTATGGATAAAAAACCGAAAAGGTACCTTTAAGGCCACTTACTGGGTTGGACTGATGAGGATGTTACAGTGTAAGTTTTTAATATTTCTTATGGTCTGATCGGGGCCTGGGGGATGCTTGTTTGTGTATAATGTATGCTTTTCGGTTTGGGAAAGAGGAAGGATCTACATTGAGAGGTAATTGCTGCTGCATGACTATTTAACAAGAGTTCTGTGTTTTAGAATTTGTGTGTACAGTTTGTGTGCGTGTATTTCACATTAACTCTCTTCATTTTGAAGGCTCTGAGTTAGGAAAATAATCAAAAAGCAAGAATAATACCTCTCATATCTCCTAGTTTTACAGTGCAAATATTGCCATTGTTTTATAGCTGTTAAGTACTGACAATAAAAGGATGTTTTCTGTAGATAGTTTAGGTTGCCAGTACATCTGATAATTTTCCAGCAGTTTATAAAAATATGAGCAGTTGTTTAATTTAACATCAGCATCTGCAAAAAAGA
This sequence comes from Cryptoblepharus egeriae, assembly GCA_030015325.1. Lineage (NCBI taxonomy): Eukaryota > Metazoa > Chordata > Lepidosauria > Squamata > Scincidae > Cryptoblepharus > Cryptoblepharus egeriae. Next base: position 89,566,050 of record JAREYC010000001.1, read on the forward strand.
GAATCTTTTTGGGGAGGGGCAGATTGAACAGGGACTGAATAAGCAATGATTGTCAGTATTAAACTATAGAAGTTTTTGAGCAGTTTGATTTCAGTGTGGGTTTCTTCTTACAGAATAACAAAATTAGATTATCATATTTAATTATTATGCATGTAAATACATGTATTTTAAGCTGTCTAGTATACTATCTTGAGCCAAGCTAGAAAACAGTTTTTGATGTTTGTTTCAAGGAAAATCCTGGTATCAGTATTCAGAATCGAATGCATGGGAGCACAAGCACAAAAAAGAAACGTAAGATTTCATTAGGCAGAGACTAAGGTGGTGGTATTGGTTCAAGATGCAAGCTTGACCTTAATTACAGAAATCTAAATGGCAAATCTATTTTATGGGACTTGGATGACAGTGAGAGTTATGAATAGTCATCCTGTGCATCCCCCACAGAAAAAGAAAAGAAAGAAAGCCTTTATAAATTGTGAGGGGATATTGTTCAGTGTTGATTTCTTGGACAGGAAAGTGAATTCCAATCTCACTTCAACCATGAATGTGCTGGCTGGCTGTGTACATAACATCAGCTCAGTGTCCTAATCAACAGAGAGGGATGATGATCTCTTGTTTTACACAGTTGTTTTAAAGATGAATGGCTGTCAAATATTATGCATCTTGTCAGCTGAAAATCTGATGATGGCAGCTTGCCTAGGAATTGTTTAGTAAGTAATGTAGCATTAGCCAGGGAGGATGTGGAACGGAAAAAGGCATGAAAGGTGCAGGGTTCTTTAGAAGGCCCTTATTACCTACACCAGGAATGGGCAAGCTGAGCCACTTTATGGCTCCTAGACCTGAATCAATTGTGTAGGAGAGAGAATTTCAGCAGATGCAGCTTGTCATTTGGTGAGCACCTGCACATTGCCAGAATCTACCTGAAATGGCTCAAATGGCAAATAGTAGAGGTCGCTTTCACATTACATTGTGGTGCCTGCAGTACACTTACTGTTTTTGCACCCTCTAGCCTTACTACTGCTGTCAGTCCAATCTCTGTAAGACTACATCACAAATGGTTAGAGAATAGACTGCATCCTTTCAGCCTAGTTGGTTAAGTTTACTTGAGGACCAATAAATTTCCTTAGCTTCGGCTGACTCTGACCTGGCTCCTCAATCTGATATTGGTTGATATTCTCATTAGACTGATCTGCTATGCCCTGTCTGTGAACCATGCGGAACCACCAACTGGCCAACAACTCCGAAAAACTGCCTACTGACTGACTGTACGCTTCCGCAGCCACTACCTCCCTTATCCCAAGAAGCTAGGGATATCTTACAAATGCCAAGCAGTCTTTCATCTTTCATCATGTCAAGCAAACATCTGTTGTCAGATGTGGGAAAAATGCACTATGCACAAAAAATAGACTGGAGACCTTTAGCACTTGTCTGCACAAATATCTGAGAATTCAGGCTGGCTCAGTGCATTACTACCGTGGCTGTTTCTCTCCCTTCCTCATGCCCCATATCATTCCTAGTCTCACCAATAAGTCTCAAGTTAACAACATGAGAGGGAGCTGGCTGGAGATGGGGCAGGTTTTATCTGTTTTACTTCTGTTGTTGTTGCAGCCCACCATGCAAAGAAGATCCCTGACCTATAGAACCCGCAATAACAGGAGAGTGGGGAGAAATACTGTATTTACTCAAATATAATGATCACTTTTTTATCCAGATTCAGTCTCCAAAATCACGATGCACATTAGATTTGCTGGTTAGTGAGATTTGAGTAAATATAGTATTTTGATTATAAGTACAGGGTGCGTGTAAGATTCAGTGGTGCATTTGATTCAAGTAAATTCGGTAGGTTTCCTTTGCACTCTCTTCCTTTCTGAATGAGAGCAAAGGAATGAGAAATGAATGAGAAACTCTTCCCCAACTTTTAAAGAGGGTGGCTGTATACGGTGTTGCTACTATTGCTCCGGCTGCTGAGGTGAGGTGAAAAATTGATGAGCAGTATGGCAACTGTTATGCTCCCTGGCATTTCCCTGAGTTAAAACGATTTATAGAGAGCCAAGTGTGTGAGATGGTCTGGGTGTTAGACCTGGAAGAGTCAGGTTCAAATCCCTACTCAACCATGGGGCTCCCAGGATGACCTTGGGTCAGCCACTCCCAGCCTCACCTACCCCACAGGGTTATTGTGAGGAGCAAAGGAGGGAAGAAAGAGTGCATATTACCCTGAGCTCCTTGCAGAAATGTAGTATACAAATGTGAAAAATTAAAAGGGTGCTGCAATAGAATAGAATAGTTCCCTGCAGGTTGCCCTGCTAAGCAATCCCAATTGTAGGGTACATTACTCATCTCCGCTATTAGACCAAAGAGCCAGCATTGTCCGAAGAAGGTTCTGTGGGCATGTGGCTGGTATGACTATATGCTAAGGTGCACAGAACACTATTATATTCCCACCAAGGAGGTACCTATTTATCTACTTGTATTGACATGCTTTCAGACTGCTAAGCAGGAGCTGGACTGTGAGCTGAGCTTACTCCATCTTGCAATACGCAGGTCTTGACTGCTGATCCTGAATTGCCAGAAGTCTGATCAAGCATAGTCTTCTAATTCCAGCGTTCTAACCACTGAGCCCCATGATGCTGCTATGGGAGAAGATAATGTCCAGAAGGAGGCCAAGCTGGGAGTTTATTTCCTTCCACCCCTTTCTACCAAGAACCAAGGTTATGAGCAAAGCCATGAGATGAGGATGCCTGGGTTGCAAACGGATGTGCTGCAAGCACCATCGAGGTAGCCTTCCAAACTGTAATATCATCTACCCAGGCAGTGCCCAGTGCCAGGCCTGCTTATCTTCAGCGATATGAATTCAATTAGTGTCATCAAATGAAGGATTTCATGCTGTGGCACTGATTCAGCCCATTTGTAATCCCTTTCCCCGAATTTAGAAGGAAGGGCCAATTTTCCACTGTTTTTAAATCCATAGATTTTTTTTAAATCCTTGTAAGATTCTGGCTACCCTAGTGCAGGATGTCAAACTGGTGGCCCGAAGGCTGGATGCGGCCCTTTATTGGCAACGTGCGGCCCTTGAGTGATCTCTCCACTCCCAGAAGCAGCTCAGTAGTGGTGGCAGCACACTTGATTTTGAACTGGAGAAAGAGCCCTGGAGGAAGGAGGGCTCATGCACAGCAGCAGCAGCTTCCCAGGACGGGAGAAAGAGCCCAGGAGAAAGCACTTCTGAGTACACATGCAAAAAATTGCAGCCCTCGGGAGACACCATTAATGCTAATGCAGCCCTTTCTATGAAATGAGTTTGACACCCCTGCCCTAGTGGATAACAAGGGACACCTGTACCAGTAGAAGCTACTAGACACTGCTGGGGTGAGAAGACCAGTTACTCCCCCCCCCCTCCGCTAAATAAACAGGAACACCCAGATAAAAAGTGCCTCTTGTCCAATTAGCAGGGAAAAACCCAGGCACTATATATTTTTAAGCATGGTTTTGGGACTTATAATCAGTGTTGCTGCATCAGATCTGTCTGTCTGTCTGTCTGTCTGTCTGTCTGTCTGTCTATCTATCTATCTATCTGTCTATCTGTCTATCTATCTATCTATCTATCTATCTATCTATCTATCTATCTATCTATCTATCTATCTATCTATCTATCTATCTATCTATCTATCTATCTATCTATCCTGCTGAGTCCAGATTTTGTTCTGGTGGTAGGAGGATTTAGCCACTTGTGGAATTTCTAGTGTTGACGGGATGCACCTGTTTTTCTGGTGGTCCTTTATTTCTGTCATACTTGTCATAAATTTTCCTGTATCAGCTGCAATAAGTAGAGTTCAGAGAGCGCTGGTGGAGGCTGATAAATCAGTCAAATGGGTCAAAGGGTTAAACTGTTAGAGTTCATTATGGGGTCAACAAGCAAAAGAAGTGCTTGGGGTAGACGGGGTGGGGGCGGGTGAGATGGGAATCTGGGAAGATAAACAGGAAGTTTATGCATAATCAGACAGACAGTTGGTCCATTTCTAATCCAATAATGTCCAGGATGACAAGCACTTTGCTCTCCAACTGGATATATGATTGCTTGGCAGGGGAGTTGAACTGATCATATAAGGCCAGCGCTCTGGCTTATCAAGCCCAAATTGAACATAATAATGTCAGACATCTCTTTCAATTGAAGTCTGTGTCAATCACATGTAAAGTAGAGGTTGAGGGAGTATCATTTCATAGCAAAAATGTGTGTTGGCAAGGATGCTAACTCCCTCCCCCATGTCTGTGTCCTACTTCACTGTAATTCATCACTTACAGTGCAATCCTATTTGTGTCTATTCGGAAGTAAGTTCCATTGAATTCAGTGGGGCTTACTCCCGGGAAAGTGTTCTTAGGATTTCAGCCTAAGGCTGCAATCCTAAAGACACTTTCCCAGGAGTAAGACCCACTGAACACAATGGGGCTTACTTTTGCGTAGACATGGTTAGGATTGTGCTCTTAGAATCCTTTCCCCTTCCACCGAAAGGAACGATTGGACGAGTACTCAGTATTCCCCACCCATGTTGTCCTTTTGCTTCCAGAATAGAATCCTCAGCCCCCACTTTAAGTGTAGTGGGGCAGATCTGCTTTTAAAAATGCAGGTCTATCACCAGCACCATCATTGTCATTGTCATATTTAGCTTGACCCTCAACTGATCCACTGGGCATAACTAGTATATAGCAGAAAAGTTATCACTAGGTATTAATGTTTGAAAAAAATCACTTCTTATGCTATTATTATCACTCCAAGAAAACAAACCTCAAAATAATGTAAGATTCAAGGTTTAGTGAAGGCCAGTTAGAGAAAGGTCAGGCTGAACACACGTTTTCAGTATGTTCTTTCCAAAAGGAGTATGCCTAACCTGCTTGGTTTCATGCTCCAAGAGGTCATTTATGTACACATACACAATACCGTAATTCTGAACTGAAAAGAAAACTCTAAACAAGAGATTTTAGTTTTTCATGATCTCAGTTTAAACTTCTCCCATTGCATTATCGCACTAGTTTTCAGAATTGGCTGCTTGAAATTAAAGGTTGTCATGATGCCAGCATTGCCAAGGAGAGTCCATAGCTCAGAGAGGACATCTGGAAGACCCAAGTTTTCCACAAAGGATCAAATGAGGGTAGATGAGTGTGAGAAAGACTCTGAAAGTGTCTGAAAGAAAAATTTCTGCCTAATACTTCAAACCATTGCTATATAGGGTAGACATAACTTAGCTAGACAAATAGACTTTGGTTGCAATCCTAAAGACACTTTCTTGGAAATGAGACCCATTGAACAGAATGAAGCTTACTTTTGAGTAGACATGGTTAGGATTGTGCTCTAAGACACCAATATAGTCCCAACCAATTTTCTAGTTTTGACGCAGCTGAAAATGCATCTCCGTGGGAAGGGAACAAATATCCCCTTGCTTTGAGGATGACTCAATGACTCTCTACTCAGGTTGTAGCACATGCTGGGAATTTGAGTAGGATTGGGCCCTAAAGCTAATAGCAACTTCCAGATTGAGACTGCGTTCCCCTTTGTGAGTAACTTGGGTGTGAGACCAAGTGTCAAATTTCACCATCTGGACATAAGAAATATTCCACTGAAATTTATTGTCCCACTAGAAAGTCTCATCAATTTCAGTGAAGCCTGCTTCCTACAAAGTCTTGCCTACATTGTGTGGGATAACAGCTTCAGGGCATTACATAAGTAACAGGTGTTAATATTTAAAACCAGAATGTGGGAGATAGAAGGAAATTTGTTGATGCTGAGCCTTTTGAGATTGTCAGAAGTTTTGATCCATCTAGAATTTATTAAAGCTGCAATATTTGCCTTGGAACAAGCCCTATTTAATTCCAAGTTGTACCAAATATGGTATTTACTTCCTTAATATTTGACTTCTGAGTGGACATGCATTAGATGATGTCCTATGTATCCACGTGTACTTAACAGTAAGTTCAACTGCATTCAGTGAAATGTCCCCCTAGGTAGGTGTGCACAGGACTGCAATCTTTTGATGTCACTGAAAATACATTCTACATTCACTATGATTGTGAGAACAATTCATAAGTAATTGATGACTATTTATAGCTGTGTGAAGTTTAATAAGTGAAGCTAAGATATTTAGAGCACTAAATTTTCTGTAAAATTCTATAAATTACAGTGATTCTAATTGTAGGAGTTGTGACCCCTTTGGGGCTGGCAACTTTATTTCAGGGGGCTCACAAAAAGTTGGGTTCTTCCATCTTGCACTTTGGCATTGAGCACTGCCATCTTGGAATGGGGCACTAAGGCTGCAACCCATACTTTCCTGGAAAGTATGCAATCCGTACTTTCCTGAGTGCAATGGGACTTGCTTCCAAGTAGACATGGAGGAGCTCTGACATCAGTAATATCACATCATGTTTGATGTCACTTAAGGCTATGACATCACTTCTTGGTGGTCTCAGACAGTTTGTTGACCTCAAAAGGGAATCCTGCTCAAGAAATAGTGCTATAAAATACCTAGCTTTTATTTGTGCTTTATCTGGTACCTACAAGTGTCTATTTGATGCAATTTGTTGCAAAATTTGATGCAAAAATAGTCCAATTTATTTAGAAAATTCTGATCTTATGTGATCCATATGTGCTCCAAGGTCAGTAAAACATTGCCGTACTTCAAAGAGGTATGACTGCCTCCTAAGTGTAGGCTGTATCACATGCCCCACTAACACAGCAATGCCAGTACTGGTATGTTGGTTAGGATAGTCCCCTATGTGTTCCTGTTTAACAGTGTTCTTATGATATACCGTAATTATTTTTTATTCCTCTTAACAATTATGATACATCAATCTGTGCAAGGATTTTTTAAAATGGTATACTGTAATAATAATGCCAGAACAGCATCTAGAATATGGGATTAATGACTGACTAGGAAGAGTCAATAGCCAGAAACACATCCAAGGGCCATTAATTCCAGCTAGTCAGTAATCCTTTCAATTAAGCCTTTGGCAGAGATCATTTCTGAAATGACAGGAGGGGGACGTGGGAACTGATTTAGAGATCTTTTATTTTATTTTTTAAAGAGTGATTTTTTAAAAGAGTGATTATAATATATTCTACATGCATGTATTATAATCAGTGATGGGATTCAAAGAAATTAACAACAGGTTCTATGCCCATCTGGCAGCCACCTTTAAATGGCTATTTTTAAACTATGTCCTATCTCTCGTTAACAAGCAGTTCTATAGAGTAAGTGCAAACCTGCTGGAGCCCACCACTGATTATAATGTATTTAGTTCTACGTGCATGTATTATCATGTGTTTTACAAATAAGCTCAATAAAATTCATTCATATTAGTTCTGTCTCTAATGTATTCATTGATGTAAATTTAGTCAAATTTGAAATGCAAACTCATTATTTTCCCTCCCCCTGAAACAGTGCCAGAGAGATGTAGCCTTTGTGTCAAATGTTTGCCCACCCCTGCCCTAGACTATAGTATTACATGCATTTTCATGAGGACTTACTTTTGAATAGGCATGCATAGGATTGTGCTGATACTGCTGTGTTATTAATTGATACACCTATAGAGTAATCCTAATTTTCAATGGAGCAGGCAGACTGGCATGCCTGTACTGCATCCAGCATAAGTTTAGGCTGTGCTGCACTACCCCAGGGCAAGAGAAGACTTTTCCATTTACCCTGGGAAATGCAGCTGCAGCTCCAATGAATATACCTCTACCAGTGGTGGGCCTGGCCTGGCCCAACAATCAGATCACCAGAAGTAGGTGGGCCGGGGTCAGGGGTGGGACCGGGGAAGGCTAAGGTTGGCGCACATGCAGTACTCTAAGGCTACAGTCCTAAAGACAGTTTCTGGGAGTAAGACCCATTGAACACAATGGGGCTTACTTTTGAGTAGACATGGTTGGAATGTAGTTACCAGGAGAAGAAAAGAGGATCTATCCTGGAAAGGAGGCAGGAATCCTAATGACAGTTTCCTGGGAGTAAGACCCATTGAGCACAATAGGGCTTACTTTTGAATAGATATGGTTAGGATTGTAGTCACCAGGCTAAGAAAAGAGGATCTATCCTGGAAAGGAGGCAGGAAACCTAAAGACAGTTTCCTGGGAGTAAGACCCACTGACTGTAATGGGACCTACTTCTGAGTAGACCTGCTTAGCCTTGCTCCCTGAGACTGCAGCCCTGTCCACACTTTCCTGGGAGTAAAACTAAAAGAAAAAGGGGCCAGGGACACTGTGTGCTCCTCCAGCCAGCTGCCGCTCCAGCAGCCAGAGGAAAGACGCTCCAGCTCTGGGGCTTGTGGGGTGCCTCGCCGGGCTGCCGCTTGTAGCGGCAAATTCAAAAGTACCCGGCTGCCTCCTTTTGCTGCTGCTCAGAATCCGGTTATCTGCTCCCCACTTGCTACCGGATCGGTAGTGGGGGGGAACTAACAACCGGTACAGGCGATCTGGCCTGAACCGGTCACTGCATACCAATGACCTCTACTCACCATCTCAAACTGTGGCACAGATCTGAGCAGCGTGGGACTCCTGCAGGCTGCCCAGGGATGGTGCTTGTATCCGGCACGAGTGCTATGTCCCAGTCCTGGGTCCGGCTCTCTGGCTGCATACCTACAGTCCTGCCCACTGTCTGCCCTCCCCCATCTCTGGAATGTTCCCCCTCCTCCTGCCTGCATACCCAATGCACTCCACACACCTGCTCTGGCCAAATTATGGTCCCAGCGCAACTCATCTGGTCTCAGTGCCCGCAGTGGTGTGTAGAGGCTGTCCCAAATCCTTGAGCCAGCCTCTCTGGGTGGTGCGAACATGCCAGCCCAATGATAACCCTGGATTGCAACGTTTTTCTACTTTTTATGCTTTTTATGCGGCTAGAATTTGCACTTCAGATCAGAATCCACAGATTTAGAATGGTGGTACTTGCGTCTTCTAAGAACACCATTACCAGGGCTTCCATTTTTAAATTAGTAGGCATACCTGTTTTAATCATGTATCTGTCACACATGAGGCAATATAATGACACTCTTAGCCAAGCCTGAGTACACAATTCATTTTCAAGATTGTTGCTGTGTCCTTGTTTGTAACCCTGTGAACTTTCTTATGTACATGTCCATTTGTTACTTTTCTTGCAACATGTTTTGAAATGCCTGAGATAATAACATCTAACATTAAATAGGAAGTCAGTGACTTCTTGGGGAGGCTGTTTTCTATCAATTGAATGTACAGTCTGTGCATGGCTCACAAGGTTTTCCCTTTGCAAAAAAAGAGAGCTTGGACATATTATTTTGTTAGATCATGATCATGGTAACACCTTTCTTAAATGTTTACAATACTGCTGCCTTAGATCCCATTCTGAATGAGAGAAAGCTGTGCCATAATTGTACACTTTGGAGCCACAGGTACAAACGGTCAGAGGTTCTATGCATGCACCAAAACGCCCCAGATGCTGCATTGGTGTTGGTAAGGTGGAGGAAGGGCAGTTTGTTTATAGGAGGATCAAGGTGTGAGCTACGATTGATTTTATGAGATAAAAATGCATAGTCCATTAACTTATACAGTATTTTTAAAATACAGTAATCCTGCTTCTTCTCAGAACTACTTGAGCGAGCTAGTTATCAACATGATTTTTTAAAAAGCTAAAGCCATAATAAAAATGCAAACGCAATTAAAACAAAATAAAAAATAACAGCATGTAACCCAAGGAAAGAGACAGAAAACACCGCATTATAATCAACATAATAAAACAAATGCCAAGAAAGCTTTAGAAAGCAAATGCATCTTATGCTGTTGACAAAAAGAACAGAGGGATGGAGCACAGTGAACCAAGCTTTGTTCTAATGAGACTCTATCATTAGGATTGGGTTGGCAAAAGTGGACACGGTGAAGAGAAGGGTTGCTGGTTGTATCTGAACCAGCCACGGTATCTGTTATGTTAACAGTAGCTTGATCTGCCTCAATAAGACGGTCATAATATTTCACTCCAGCCCTGAAAAGCTTTGTTCCTGATTTCTGCATATCAAATTTTTGCTAAAGACACAGGAGCAGGTAGGGTCCGATTTATTTTTGACCTGTTGGGGATGCCTCGAAGTAAATGAAACTTCTTGCATGCTTGTATCTGCTTGGTTTTGCAGGAGTGAGGGGAAATACATTTTATGCCTAATCCTGGAGGAGTTTGTTTTTTTTGCTCGTTTATAGTGTAAGGGCACAATCCAGAGTAACTACAGGGAGTCCTTGCTCCGGTGTAAGAACAATTTGCTGTGGATTGCAGTATGAATTTCCCATAGGTTTTCATTAGATGGTGCAGTAACTACGGGTACACATAATGTCTCTTACGTGCTCCCGTAGTTGCTCTGGATTGTAGGGCCAGTGTGTTTGGTAATGATGCTTGCTATTTTCTGTAGTCTTGGATTGTAACAGTTATTAGCAGTTGCCCAGTATAAGTAAAAGATATTGAGCACAGTCTTAACCATGTCTACTCAAAAGCAAGTCCCATTGTGTTCAATGGCTCTTACACCCAAGAAAGTATCTTTAGGATTGCATCCGTTGGTTATCAGTATAGGCAAATTACCTTGGCAATCCCCAGGAGTCCCTTCCATTAGTTTTGAGATAACAGTGCTACCTCTGCATCGGGTGAGGTCAGAGGTTGGAGACCATTCCCCCTGGAGGGTTCAGATTACAAATCTGCAGTCAGACACATCACAGTCTTTTCCTTTTTATCTCATTGCAGCTATCATTTGTCAATATTAATTCCATTCTGGGATTAGAAGAGCTACAGTTGCGAATGCGTTTCGAAACGTCTGCCAAAATGTTTGATTGAATCTACCACACTTGATAGAACATACCTGGAAGTGCCACAAGCACTTTTATTACAGCAATGAATCTATGATGCTAAGACGTTGATAGCTAAATGCATTTTGATCGCTCGAATTAAAGAAATATGCTTGTCCCACCTCTAATAGCACTAGTCCAACTACTCAGCATTATTAAGAAAAATCAGTATTTCGTAGCAGATTAAGAAAGAAATAGAGCACATGTCTTTTAGATTCACTATGTGAGCACTGTGTGGAAGGTAAATGGCACATATCCTAAAACAGGATATAGGTTCCTCTTTAAAGCACCCATAAGAATTTGGATGTGGGAAATATAATGCTGACAGGTTGTAATTGGCTGCTGAAACTTCCATGGGCTCCTGGGAATGACAGGGTTTGGTATAAAAATGTTTTAAACCCTGATACATGTTTTAAATCTCTAGACAAGTGGTCTTCAATGTTTTTTTATTACCCAAACCTTAATAAATACAGTATAAAACTGGAAACCCACCACCAGTCCTGCTTCACTTCTGGGACCCAGTCCCAGAAAGGGGCAAGAAGAAGGAAAAGTGGTTATGGGTTTGAAAACCTTTACAACCCACCAAAAAGAGTCTTTGTGACCCCATTTGCTTCCCAACCCACAGGTTTAATGGCACTGCTTTAGATGGGATTTCCAATTTATGCACAGACCCAGTGATTGTAGACAATGTTTAGAAATATATTTCTAAAGTTATTTTGGCGAAGAAATAGCAATCCTTTAAATATCTCTTGAATGTATTTAAGAAAAGCCACCCTGTAGATATTTTATAAAGCTTGTAACAAGTGCATGAATTTCTAAAGCAAGTCATCTCTGGGTCTTTCTCTTGCTTCATAATTTGGCTTGCTACATCTCTTGTCACTGGTTGAACTCACAGCTAGTTGTATAACAGTGAATGATGTGCACATGTAGTTGTACTACCACAACTGCTCAGAAAAAGAATATGCAAATATCGGAAGCAACCACATTGATGTATTAGATGCAGGATGAAGCCTTCCTCTATTAGGATGCCTAATGATCAGTTATTTTCAACCAGTGTGCTGTGGATAGTCCTCAGGTGTGTCATGGGATTTGGGGATTGACATTCATTAATAGGAAAATTGGGGGATTTGAACAGTCTGATGTGCCTTGTCAATGGCAAAAATAATTGATGATGTGCCTTGACAATTTCAGTGCCTTGTTAAGTGTGCCGTGAGATGAAAAAGGTTGAAAATCACTGCTAATGATGTATCTCGCTAATGATGTATCCAGATATAACAGATACAGAGGGAAGATACAGATGTGTATTTCCAGATTCAGAATCCAGTGGGGCATATCCCAGGTGTGTTAGTTCAGAACTGTTCCATGGATTCCTGATACCTGAGATGCTGTGACTAGTGCTCTTACCTGGTGATGCACTTACCTCTTTCCCTCCTACTTTCTAGCACTAGCTACTCTCCACTCCTAAAGAGGGGTTGAACTGGAAGAGGAAATGCAGGGGAATGGTATAGGTTTCTAGGCAAATATCTGTGTATTTATGTACTATATATGTATATACATACACTGTGGATGTTTGGAACTCATTCCTAATATTAATGTTCATATCTTCTAACAACTAATGCTATGGCTTAGTATGAAGTAATGTGGAAGCCTTACCTTGAGAACTTCAAGTACCGGAAGCATCTTTGGCTTTATATAAATATTCATTTAGGAAGTAGTCTGCATATCCAGTGAAGGTATCCACTGCGTATCCAGATATCCTCCCACCTTGTGTGGGACCTGATGTGTCTCATTGGAATTTTTTTCTCATAGAACAGTGACTTGAATCTCCTTGATAGGGATAGAGTGGAATATATACCGGTATATATTTTTGGAGGTAGGATTTGTCAAAAGGACCTGGCATTATAACAGCTCAGGACTTGGTATTGTCAGGGAAGCACTGGCCCTCCGCCAGCACTGAGTGTCACAAACATGGTATAAGCATGCCTGCCACACTCACCACTGGCTCAGCATAGGCTCAAGCTCAGTGCCAGCCTATGCTGAGTCAGTGCCAGCCAGAGGCCCATCACATGATGCCCAGAGCTTGTCCCTTGCTCTGGCAAGTGGGAATATGAGTGGGGGAGGAGATATTATGAGATGGGAAAGAGTCAGGGGTGGGGGGAAGGACAGAACTGGAGGAATAGATCTCCCACATTCCCTCTGCTGCACTAGTTCCAGATCGCTCTTTTAGGCCTTCCAGTCTGACATACGACCACGTCTTTCTGTGCCAGCTAAAAAGCCAGTGCAGAGTTGAGTAGCCCCATTGCAGGGTCTGCTTCCTTACCCAGGGAATCCCCTTCCCCCTAAGAGCTGCCAGTGGCTGCCTAGCAGTCCTTAGATGCTGCAGCACTCTGGGCACTGGGCAGGTCAGGATCGGGCTATTAATCTTGCTAAAATGTGAAAAATTGTATGGAATGTGGTATCCAAGGGCTGTGGGTGGCGCAAGTGGTTAAATCACTGTACCTGTTAACCAGCAGGCCAGGGTCGGTCCCACAAGACAGGGTGAGCTCCTGTCCTTAGCCCAGCTCTGCAACGCCAACTGGACCCTATTGGTTCTGCCTTTCCATTGGACTAATTCAGTGGTGTGGAGAGGGGGGATTTGCTGCTTGGGTAACAGCCTATCCTCCATAACTATCTAACCCAGGCTTTCATGCTTCACATGCAGTGTATGCAGCGCTGAGCATGATACCATAGTCTTTCAAGACTGACGGAGGCCTGCTTGTGGTATCCAGCTCAGGAAAGTTAATTTTGTTACTGAATTATTTTTTTGTATCAAGCATAAGAATACTAAGCACAAGACCTGTTACAGTGGTTTGGGTAAACATTTTTGCCATTTCAAAATCAGAATTCACTATTATTTTCAGAATTCACAATTCACAATTTTTTCCCCCACAATTAGTGGTTGGCAACTCCAGACTTGCTCAAATCTGAAAAGCCTTCCAACTAACTTCTTGCTTTCTGTTGACTTGTCAAGCTCTAGAACCAGGTCTAGCCATCTTGATGGTTCCCTTCCTGGCCTGACTCCCCAAAGATACCGTATGAAGAAAATTTCAATGTTTTATTCTCATTCTTCTACTATTGTGACTCACTTGGTGGTATCTGCAGTTCTGTACACGAATAAAGGCCTGCTCAAATAATAATTTTATTTGAATTCATTTGAGATGAGTGAGTGTAGCATTAACTGCTAGAAAACTTGACAAAATGATGGCAACCTGTCCATATCCATTACATCATGTTCCAAACTCTGAATTCAACCCACACTCCTCAGCATACAAATTTTGTCACATTAATTGTTCCAGTGGCAGAAGTCCTGCCACTAGTTTGAATAGCATTCACATCGATGCTATTTGAGGCTTTTCTAGATTGGCAGGACTGGCAGAGAGCAGATTTTAGGACTTAGCTAGATGTGGCAGTCAATGCAGGCTACAAAAAAAGATAACAATATTCACATTCTTTTGCCTCCCTATAATTTGAAAGTCTCTCATGTGTTATTTGTCTGCCAATGGCTGCCAATGATGTAGAGTGGAGGTGAGGAAGGGCACAGGGTGATGTTGTTGGTAAGTTTACTTAGGCTGCAATCCTAATCTTCAGTTAAGCTGGTCTAAGCCATGGCACAATTCCTGTGCTGATGTGGAGGTGTCACAAAGGTGCTGTAAGACACTTCTGCACCACTCCTAGGGGAAGGTTAGGCCAGTGCATAAATATGCACTTGCCTCCCTACATCCACACGGGAATAGAAAGACCAAGGAGTTAGGCCAGCCTAGGTTAGGACTGCACCGTAAGACATTACAAGAGGGGGTACTACTCTTGGTCCACAAATTGCTGTTAATGCAAATCTCTTCTTCAGTAATTTTGATATGCTGTATCACAGATTCCTTTGTTTCAGTTTCCCCTTCTTTGAAGGAAATTTCTTTTTCAGCTATACATATATAATTTTTTTAAAAAACATCTCCCATCCTGGTGTTTGTTTTTTTTCCAGATTCCAAAATTAGAACGAGGCACAATTCCTCATGGGACTTCTGGTGCAAGGAGGCATTGAAATTTGCAATCCCTAGCCTGAAGGCGCTTGTGCCGGTGGATGGCCTATCGCTTTTCTGTGCTTATTATCCCTAAATTTGACAGTGGTGTGTTTTGGTTCCTGCCTCCGCAAAAATTGGAATGTCTGTACATTGTGGCTCTTGTTCAACCATATATGCATATAATTTGCTTAAGAAGCAATTGAATCAACTCTTGCTTGCTGTTTGTTTGTTCAATATGTCATCATATCAAATCAAAATAGTTAGTGATTTGTCAAAGCCAAATCTGTTCTCTGGATAATTTTTTGACAGTCAGTGTTCAATTAAAAATAGCAACAACATTAAGACTAGAGATTGTTATTGTTTTGTAAATGATTATTCCAGTGAATTTATGGTGATCTGATATTTAAATTATCAATAGCTTTGTTACTAAAAATGGGGAAAACTGCTGTTGCATTTTTTAATTTTTAGAATTGTGTGTTTTACTGAGGAAGATATGTAAATGTTGCCTACATCTATAAACAACCCCCTTCATTTCTCAATGTTAGTATAAATCATACTTTTAGACAAAATTATTATACTGTTTCCGAGTTGGGTAATGTCTGTCATCACAAAAACATTTAAAAGTTACTATCATTTGAGACATTCCGATTACTATTTGCCACAAATGCGCACAATATACTGTCATAGCCCACCAATGGGGGCTTGAAGGAGTTGGCTGACAACACTTCAGCTGTTGTTTCAGCATTGTAGGGAAGCATTAACCACTTCAGACCCCCTCAACAAACCCTTCCCAGAAAAACACTAAGCAACATCCCCGTGACACCTTCCATGAGTGGTGGTTGTGTACTCAGCTCTGAGGCAGTCCACTTCTATGTGGGCCTTGAATAGGGTTGCCATAATTCTTTTCCACAAAATCAGGACAGGACCCCATTCAAACTTGCCGTTATTGGAACACAACCCCTGAAAATTGAGACAGCCCCAGGTTTTCGAGACATATGGCAACCCTAGTCTTGAAGGATTGCCTTTCACCCCATATGTGATTCAGTATTCAAGTTGGGAGGGGTTTACCACAACCACTGCCTTGTCCACCTGGCTAGAGCTGGCTAGAGTAAGCTCTCACCAAGGCTGAACAAGAGTACAACATGAGCCCTCCAGCAGCCTGTGTATTTCATCATGGTCCACCTTTTAACTTTGAGATAGGAAAGGCCAGTGGGGTCACTAAGGGGTGCAGACCACACTAGATGACAAACTCCTGGCGTGACACAATTACAGAGGGGTGCCATATCCGCAGATCCCATATTTGGTCCCAACACACCTTCCCCATGTCCCCTGGAGGGCTTCCTCAGACCACTACATCTTATAAAGCATGTCATTTCCATTTTTTTCTTAAAAACTGGAAGTCTAAGAATCAGTCTGAGTCTGGAAGGACATGCACAGTCTCTTTTGGGCTCAGAGGACCTCCAAGAGGCTGAGGGAGCAAAGCTCCTCTTGTTTCCGGTGGGTGGCAGAGCCTATTTACCCTATCTGGGGTGTCACTTAACTGCAGGGGGTGAGTAGGTTCCAGAACAGAATCCCTGTGAATTTGGGGGCATGCCTATACTTGCCAAAATTGTTTAAAACTTGGTATTTTTTTATTTATATTATTACATTATATATCGCTTGACATGTGATTTAATGCAGAATGCAATTGCACAAACCATGCTGAAATATCTGTATTATGTCAAAGGTTTTTGCTAAGTAAGCAGAAAAGGAAAACACAATTGCCTCACGTTAACATAAAGTGGATTTTTAAAATTCAAAACGTACCAGTGAGACCAATTGTTCTGAAAGTTTTATGACACAGCAAAGAACCAGAAAGTTGATAGTATAAGTAAACTCTCATTTCAACACATCAGAGCTGAGAACAAAACTCTTATTCAATTGTGTGTAATCAGGTTGATTACTGGTTTTTTGTTGGGTACAATTTGCTGGGTGATACTATTATATATGAAAATAAAGTTGATTTGTGTTCCAACAATCATAGTGATGCCACTGCATTTTGGTTGTGCGTATGTTATTGGACTTTATCCTGTATAGTCAGTACTTAAATACAGGTGTTACCTAATTATCAGTGTTTTATTTATCAGCAATTTTGTCTCTACACAAATGAGGTTGGCGCTTTAAATTAAAAGATAAATATCCCTTAAGTAGCAGTTAATGGCTTAAAAGCAGCCTGCTTACGAGGGCAATGCGGCAGGCAATTAAGATTGGGTTAGAAAGCTAGGTTCAGCTTTGGTTTCATTTGGGAGGCAGGCCCCCTTCCTTTCCCCATGTAATTCTCACATGAAGACAAAGTACTAATAACTTCTGAATTGCCTCTGAGCTGGAACAAAGTTGTTTAAAACCACTTGAAAGGGAACTTGATTCATATCGATTCACTGCTTGCCTTCTTACCATAGTAAACAATTGCTTTTGTTTAATGCAAAAATGGGTAACCGCAGAGATTCCTGGAACCAAATGTCAAAGGTCAATCTGTAGTCCATATTTTGTATAGGAGGTGGCCCATCACAGAGGGTGATGCAATTAGCTCTCACATCAGGTGATGCAAAGTGACACCATATTGACACCTCTGGGAAAGACTTACCCCTCCTTGGCTTGCTCATCTTTTGAGCATTCAACCCTCATAGGAATCAAAGACTATCTCTGGCATCTTGTAGTTGTCTTCCTCCCACATCCCTACTGCTCTGCCATGCTCCCTCTTGTTTTAAATGCTCAGGCTGTTTCAGCTTTTCTGACCAAGCATCTAATGTGCAGTCCCACAATCTCATCTCATAGGCTCTTGACTCCTGGGCTGCCAAGACTGCAGTGAATGCAGCTGCTGAGCTGCAAAGCTTGCAAGGAGCCCATTGCTCAGGGAAGGTACAGACATATATCAGATGATGCACAATGTAGATATTTTACAAATTCACTCTTTTCCTTCCCATGTAAAAACACTTTATTGTTTTTCTCTCCTCTCTCTGTGTTAAAAGGTGTTTATGAATTGTTTTGAATTCATTCGTTCCTAAGTTCCACCTCTAATATATTCATTTATGTAATTTTTTTTCCAATTTTGACCTGTAGATCAATTCTTTTTTTTTTCTTTCTGGCCCCTGACATGGAGCAATGATACAGCCCTCCTGGCCAAAACATTTGGACACCCAGATCTAGATTAACATGAATTTATGAATCCTAAATTAAGGCTTAAATAGCTTTCAGGCTTTGAAAAGGAAGAATATATGTAAGAAAGTCCATCCCACAGAGTAAGTACAGTACAAGATTTCTTCTGACTTCTAAATGAGTGATTCTTTAAAAAAATTCACAGAATGAGAGGATGTTTCTTCATAGCCAGATCAAAGTAAATCTGTGTGTTCAGGCATATAGACCTTAATTAAAGAAAGATCTATAAGATCAAGCTTTTAATGTTCATGCACATTAATTATTCCTTTCTAATGAACTATCATTTCTGTCTCAGACTGTCACCGCTACTGAGAAATTGGAGATTTTGTTCCTGTATGTGCTATTCTTTCAGCATAATTCTATGTATATCTAGTCTATGTATATCTAGCCCAGAGGGGTGCAAGGGGTGCAACTGCACCAGGCTACGAACTTTAGGGGGGGGGGCTACAAGCTAAGCTTGACACTAGAGAAAAATTGTGAAAAATGGGATATTTATGAATGAAAATACCATCATGTTATATATTGTTGGAAAGGTAATTTTATGCAGAATGCAATGAAACAAACTGCACTGGAATATCTATATTCTATTAAAAGCTATGGCCAAATAACCAGAAAATGAAAACACAAAAGCCTATGGAACAAAACTGGATTTTCTTAACTCAGACTTTCCCATGTTACTGATGGCTCTGAGAGCCAATGAGATGTGATTCTGATACTGTTTAGTACTAATACGGTGTTAGTATGAATCAGTTCTCAGTACATAGATAATCTACAGTACATATATCATAATACCGTTACCCATGGTTATTGGGTATACAGGCACTTCTAAGTGGTGCCCCTATTTTATTTAGCAAGGAAAGAATAGCCATTCCTCTTTGTCCCAGCATAGTTTTCCTAAACAATAAGGGACACAATTTTCTTTTTCTTCTTAATTAAATTTGAGTTTGTTGTTGCAGGGCGAGTGGAGGGGGTAACAAAATCTTCAACTCCAGATAACAAACGGGTACTTTAGCAATGCCACGAACAGAGCAAACGGTGGTGAACTGATGAAGAGGAGGCAGGTTTTTCTTTTTAAAAATACCTGGGAACGATGTCACTTCCAGGGCAACATTCTCAGCTTTGCACTGGGCTACATGACCATTAGCTACACCACTGATCTAGTCAGAATAAGACCTCAGTCTTGATCTTGGAACACTGGCTTACCATCACTGCTCACTTTTGCAAATGTGCCATCAGCTTACTTGCAGTGCTTAGTGACAACCCAGTGCTGGAGCTAGCCTAGCTCTAGCCCACAGTGGACTAGCACCACAGTGTGAGGCCAGTGGTCTACAGTTGGACTGGTGGACAGTGGAGAGGTGAGTGGGAGCTTGGGAGAAGGGAAGAAAGAAGGAAATGTTCTGGTGCAGGGGAAGAGGAGTAGAGGGGAGAAACAAGTTGGAGCTCAACTCCTGCTAAAACAAATTTCTACATGGTGTTACACTGGCAGCGGAGGAGCTCTGGATCCATGGCAGTCATTTTGGCACCACAGCAGGTCCAGCACTCTAGGCAGCTTAGCATTAGGCTACCCGTACTGTTAGGTTTCAGGCAGTGGTGGGCTTCAGGGGGTTCTCACAGGTTCTATAGTACCTTTTTCTAATGAGCACCTGGTTCTGAGAACCTGTTACTAATGGGACATAGAACCTGTTGTTAATTTATTTGAATCCCACCACTGGTTTCAGATGAATTTCAGTTTTGTGTCCTTAAGTATATATTACCTTTGTGAATTTTCCTCTAGGTAATTTATCACTATGATCAAAAAGACCCTATAATTCTCTCTCAGTGTCCATATTTGTAGGCTAGGTTGAAAAAGTAGTTGAAAAAGTAGTCCCTTTTCATCTGTGGTTTTCCAAACGTGCGAAGTTGAGTGCCTCTTTGGACTAATGTGTTCACAACCTAGTGCAAAAATGAGTAGTTTCATTGGTGGGCTGTTCATTTATATGCATTAAGGGGGATGAATGTCCCCTGCCTGCAAGGAGGCATACAGCCCAATCCAGAGCAACTAATCTGTCCACATAAGAGCCCTTAGGTTGCCCTATCTAACACTAGGTTGGAGCAACTGCAAGATGCTCCAGCCCAGTTACTCTGAAGGAGGCTTAGGGCAGAGCAAGGTAAGATAGGGTGCCCTAAGAGAGGTGGACCTGCTCTGCCCTAACTGGGGCAGCCTAAGCAGCTCAGGAGAGGCAAGTTGAGGGCATGTTTAGCATTGCCTAGGGCAGAGCAGTTACTCTGTATCCAAAGCCTGTTTCCAAGGCAGAAATGCCCTCTTCCAGCCCTCAGAGTTATACCACCTCAGGAGCAGGTATAGTAATGAGTAGACCCATAGGGGTCCATGATAAGGCCCGAGTAAGAATGGCAGTGCTGACCAAAAATCTGAGTTCTTGGCCAGCCTAGCTGCAACCCCTTCCTCTCAACCTCAGGATATGGAACAAACTACGGCTGCCCACAAACCTCAGGATACAGCAGGCCACTCCAAGAAGCCCCTTGTATTCACTGTAGAATGTACTGGCATCTCATCAGGGACTCCTTATAAGGCAGGCACCCAGTGGCGTCACCAGACTGGTGCGGCTGGTGTGGGCTGCATTGGGGATGCGCTCCGTATGGGGTGATGTGCCGGAGGAGTTTGACTGTCCTTTGGCAGGCCCCGGGCGTCAGCACACCCATTCAGGCCTGCTCCAAGGCGGAGAATCAGCCAGAAGCTGCCACTCGTCTGAGGAGCTGGCCTGAACGGCCATCTGAGGTGCACTGCGCAGAAACACACTGAGCATGCCGAACAGCTTCAGAGGAGACTTCCTTAGAGCAGAGAAAGTCCGCGCCTCTGCACAGCCATTCGGCCTCACTCAGGAGGCGGAGCGGCAGCCAAATGGCTTCAGAAAGAGTACTGCACAGGCACCAACTCTGACGCCTGCACAGTCTCCCCCGAAGCCAAAAGGCTTCAGAAAAGTACTGCGCAGGTGTCAGAGATGGTGTCTGCGCAGTACTCTTTCTGAAGCCAGTTGGCTTCAGAAACAACTGTGCAGGTGCCAACTTTGGTGACTGTGCAGTCCAGGTGGGGGGGGGCACATATCCCAGGGATGACGCACAGACCTCCGCACCAGGTGATGTGCAGAGTCATGTCACCACTGTAGGCACCACAGCTGTTCCTTGTTCAGTGTGATCTGACGGGTGTCTCCTCAGGAGCAAGTCTTCCCCTTGTGTCAATTACTTAGCATGCTCTGGAGCAGTTAGGGCAGCCCAGGCTTCCTGACTCTCTGGATTCAGCATAACTTTCTGCTCTGGATACAGAATAGTTAGGAGAGTGCAGTTAGGTCAGAGCAGGCTGAATTTGCTCTGGATTGCAGCCATAGGCAGTATCAGGAGGTTTCATTGGCAGCCATTTTGCTGCCTCAGTATTCCTGGATCAGTTATTTGATGATCAGCCCTTCAGTAGTTGATAGATGTGCTGATCATAAAAGATTTTATATCTCCATCAGAATCAAATTCCTTAAATGGGAACATATTCCATTAAGAAAAGTGCTAGCCTTTCACTGACAGTCCAATGAAATATGTGGTCATTGTTGAAGAGCGGTTTTCCCATCCAAAATAGATAAAGGTTTGCATTGAATTGTTAAATCCTACGACATTATCAAAATAATATACTTTTTTGTGAATTTTTGTTTCATCAAAAATATACAGTTTAAACACTGAAACTTCTAAATTGGTTTTTAAAGTCAATTGTATATTTACACTTTTGGTGAGCAGTGCATCTTCTCCCATGTAGGTCATTTGAATTCCCTTGTGCCTCATTATGGACCCATAGTCAATGATTTTCCTATGTGACTCATTGTGTAGTTAATTATATTTGTGCTTTCTGTAAAACGTACTTGCAACATTGTTGGAATCTGTGTATTAAAATGAGTTGAGATCCAGTTACAAAAAGAAAGATTGGACATATTTAGATGCTTTGATTGGTTTTTGATCATGATATCTTAGACATGAAAAGCAAGACATTAAATACATGTGTTCTTATTAAATTGTGGTTTATTTTCTTTATCACCCCTTTCCTCCATCCAAAATAATCCTTTTGATTATATGTGTTCCTGGGGCTTGGGGAAAGGGGATTGGGGTGGAGGTCAGGTAAGAGCTGACCTACCTATTGAAAAGCTGATCTTATTGTCCTTAACAAGCAGATCTGAAATCCATTAGAGGTTTTGGAGATGCCAATAAACAACAAATGGGTATATCTTTAACTGGATATTTAGAAATTGTGGACAGTTCATATTTGAGACAGATTAGCTGAGACATTCCAAGATTTTCTAGCTATGGCTGTATTCATGCTGAGTCCATGCCTGGCATGGACCAGTGTCGGCTGTGCTATAAATCCTCTGTGGCTTCCTGAATTGGCTTTAGTATCTATTAAGATTCAAAAAATACTTCCTTACACTTTTTCAGGCCCATCATAATCTGCAGTACTGTACTGGTTTCATAACTGCATGATATTGCTGACATTGTTTTCCCAGTGTGCCCTTGGAATAAAAGATGGTACAGCAAATCACAAAAACCCTCTTCTGCCTTATAGAAATTGCTGTCTAATTCCATAGCCATTTGTCCCAGAATTGCTTTTTCATCTGTTTCACTCGTATTCTGATTTTTCTTTGTTTTCTTTATACCCTTTCTTACTGCTGTGGGGCCACCTGCTAGCCTCATAATGGTTTTAAACCTGAGTGGTTGTAGTGCCAAGCTAACTTTATTGCAAGGCAATCTCAAGGAAGGTATCCATTAGGGAGCTTATTTAATACAGCACAAAATGAAGGAGTTACCATTTCCCTTATTCCTTGTCTCTGTTATAGCAGATGCATAGAAATACAGTGACCTTCTAAACATGTTGTCAAATTCAGTTTAGAACCACTTTCAGTAGGGAGATAACTAAGACCCCAAATTGGAGGAAATACCCTCTAAACTATCCCTGAAGACTTCCATCCACTTCATTTCCTTCTCTTGTGCACGGGTACAGCCACTGGCATAGCTAACCCTTTTGTCGCATGGGGTTTGACTCATGACGTCACCCCCCTTCCCCGAAGCGCCTGACTTGGAAGTAATTGCAGTGAGATGAAGACATAACTGCCAGTTACTTCTGGAAATGCTTGGGGTGGTTCCATGCCTATTTGAATGGCCAGCCACATTTCTTCCACTTAGAAAAATGTGATTGTCAGTAGGCAATCCCTTTTCACTTTCAGAAAAGAAGACAAGTTTGAATTTGGACTCTTCTACAGGTTCCACTGTCCTTCATCTTGCACATCACTAAAATCTGAGCATTGCGCCCAACTTGGTCTTCTGTGGACTCTTCAGTTTATTTCAATGTTTTCCGTAACAGCCAGCTCCAGAACAGTTGTATAATGTTCAGGAGCATTATGCATGGTGAAGCCTTTAGTGGGCCTAATGACTTCCTCTGGCTTTTTGTTGTGGGCAAGAATATACATACCTAAATTGCATCTATAATATATGCATCTCATTTAAGAGATGTATTTCTCTTCCTTTCTTTAACTCCTGCCAAAGTATAGCTCTTCTTAGCAAATGGACATGAGTCTACCATGCAAAAGATAGCCCTTCCTTTTGCGTAGTGGATGCCTCCATTTTCTCATTCAACCTTTCACAAGGCTTTCTGTCACGAGGGATGTGAGAGGAGAAGCATTGTTTTCTATCTCTCCATAGAGAGAACAAAGTGTTTAAAAGAGAGGAAGCCATGAGTTGACACATGCCGTTTCATGCTGCTCTACACCAGTGGGAGCTCTGCTTTGAAACTGGCTAGCAAGGAGAAATGCATCAAGTTGAGTTCTTTATCTAGTGGAATGTATTTGAATTGATATCTATTTTGAGACTGATTATACTTGAAAATCAGCTTAGCAAGATTATTCAACAATATTTGCAATTATAACACTTGTCCATAAAAGTTAATGTGTAGTCCAGCAATGGTTTAAGAATCTGTTGTGCAGGTAATTTGGGGGGCCTCTAATGTGGGCAAGACTTGGTTACCCAGCAAGCTATAAGATTCTCTAAGGTCCTGCATGTTCTGTACTGTTGGTTCTTAACTTTCCAAATATTATACCAGAAATATCATCATGTCTTGTATTTCTCTAAAATTCAATATCAAAAATGGGAGAAAGCAATGAAACAACAAGAAAAGAGGGCAAACCCAGAATGATGTACCAACTTAAAAATATAAGATATTTATGAGCTAATTTGGCTATTAGCCTAGTACAATCTTCCATCATTGGCACTGATACAGCTGTTCAGCGGGATGCAACTGGTGCAGGAGAGGAAAGCTTTGGTAGCACAAGGCCTGGATAGGATTGGGCCCTAACTGATGCCTTTATAAGCACTGGTATTTACTGATAAAACCCTAACAGCCTATGGCCAGAGTATCTGACTATGTTATGTCCATATGTGCAGAAGTAAATTCTCCATGGGATTAATGTCATCATTAAAAAATATTTATTAATGCTTTCATCTGTTTAATTTTGATACTGTATTGGGTAGCCCCCACACCCCAAAAAACTGGGGATTGTAAAACTCAAAATTCTCATTGAAATAAATGGAACATGTTTAACATATTTAGGATGTTTAACACTTGGAGTATTAGCAATTATGAGTTCTAAATTTTGATTTCTATACATACTTATTAAGTTGAAAGCATACCCTGACATTAAACAAGTTGCTTCTGACATAATCAAATTAAGTTGATGCGGTGACAGAAATAGTGTATCAGTGATATATATAAGGATTGAACAACTTCTTTGATAGGAAAATAACCAAAGAAAGGGCTTTCTCATTGGATTTAATCCTAACGGAAGCTGGCTTCTCTTTGTAGGATTAACTATCAAAAAGACTGATAGAATATTAAAAAGGCATCCAGGGTTTGTTTGGCAAAATCTGTTTTGAGAAGTAAAAGCACAAAAACTGTACCCAGTGAATTCAGAATTTGCCACCAGTTTAAAAGAAAATAAGACTGGTCATTCTGATAAAAATACGTTTAAAACAGGAAAGAACATTTTTTATTTGTGGACCTTGTGGTTGAAAGAATGATGTGTTATAAGTAATTAGAGAAGCTGATGAAATTTAAACATACTTTTGCCTTCCTAATTCCACTGATATGCAGTTCAGTTCTTTGCAAGAGGTAAGTCTCAGTTGCGTTAATGGGGCTTAATTCTCAGGAAAGTGTTGATAGGAACTTGCCCTACAATCCAGAATAACTACGGGAGCATGTAAGAGACATTATATGTACCTGTAGTTACTGCACCACCTAGTGAAAACTTATGGGAAATTCATACTGCAATCCAGAGCAAATAGCTTGCAAAAAATTCAACAGGAACAATGTGTCGAGGAGAGGAGAAAGATTGTGCCTATTGGCCCTGCCCAATCTTCATTTGTCTTCTGCACAAAACCTATCCTTCTGTTCCCGATTTGAGTTTTTGGCCGTGCGTGGTAAAAATATGTGTAGCTCAGGCAGCAAATATGCAGGACCATGGATAGCTTGCTACTGCTGAGCTTGAAGTGAGGTCAGACTAGATGCTCCATGCTCACTGATAAGCAGGTAACCTGGAATGTCCTTGCAGCACTGATTAGAAATCAAATTACGGTAGTTCAATAGCCTTGCAAGAGCTCTTTGAGTGTGTGTAAAAAGGAATCTGAAATTCTGGGAAAGACTCTACTCAAGCGTAGAGGGACTGCTCTCTGCAATGCTGGGTGGATCTTGAGTGACCCATCTGGCTCCTGGGCTCAGGGTGATCATATTACTGGAAATTTCTGGATTTGTCCTCTTTTTTAGCCTCCTGTCTGGGTATCTTCCAAAAGGGCTTCATTGTCCTCCATTTTGGCTTCATTTTGGAACTTTGCAATGGTGTGCAGTCCCCCATCATGTCATATGTCATTGGATTCATATTGAAGAGCAGAATCCAATGCAAAAATCAGTTTTGAAATATATGTTTCCGATCAAATGTTATGTCCAAAAAACTAAAACTAAAAAGTATGTATTGAGCTCTATGGGAAAGTGAAAGTGCCCACTACCGCAGCTTTACTCATGAGTAGGCAAATGTGCCATTGTCTACCAGAAAGGCCAGGGTGAGAGGAATCCAAGACCTTGTCCTCCTTTTGAGATTTGGAAATTTGGTCACCCAGCCAGGGCTTGGCTTTGTGATTGAGGTAGTCATCTGGAACAGCAGGTGAGGTTGGGAAGGAGACCAGAGAGGAGATTGAATGAGCAGAATATGGTGGCCTCCCTATCCCTGGAATTCTTCCTCTGTGGAACATTCAGTGAGGCAATGACTTCAGTTGCAGTGGAACTCCATTCTAAGAGTGCAATCCCAGATCACCCTGGGGCCAGTTCACATCTGTTGTGTTTGCCTGAAGAGTCCGTATTTAAGGTATGTTAGCATCTCCGTGAGAGTTGGCAAATCCAGCATAAGGACATTTGTTTGTAAATCCCAGGACAGGTGAGTGTGCACCAGCAGTGGGCTTCTGGTTTGGAGGTCTGGAGAGGGTGGAATTGGGACATTATGTGGAGGGGAGGTACAGGTGGACCATGCCTGGGAGAAGGATCCAGCACTTAGGCCAAATCTAAAACTCTTCTCTGAAGACCCAGACTAGTACTGGGCTGCACTGATCTGTGCCTCCTCTTTAAGTGGCACAAATCCAGGTGTCCCCACTTGGGCCAATGCTGCATTATCTGAGGTAAGGGGAAATTGGTTTGTGCTACAGCCCAGCCCAGCCCCATCCTGGATATGGGGAAGGCCGCTTGGCATCGCTGTTCCAGTATGGATCAAGATTGTGCTGTAAGTCCTCTAAATATTCAGATTGCTGTTGGAGATTGATCAGGGTTCTGGACCCTCCCTGTGTGGTTTGTACTTGTATGTTTTATATGTACAGTTTGAGGGTACAGATTATATACATGGAAAAGATCTACTTATCATGGATGTTGCAGTGCACCCTGCTCCAATTTGCCAACTCTGCCAGCAGAAACTTGCTGCATATGCCGCTGCAAAGGCATGTCCTTTTGGCCCTTACAGTGGGTACAGTGTACACTAGTATGTACACTGTGTACACTGGTGGGTACACTGGGTACAGTGTGGTACAAACTAATAAAGTGGCTCTGGCTATGATGACAGATTCTGTAATACGACAGAATACCATGAGGTTTTATTAGGCCATAAGGACAGGATTGTGGGCTGTGGGTGGCGCAAGCGGTTAAGATACTGTGCCTGTTAACCACCAGGCCAGGGTTCGAGACCCGGGTCGGCCCCACAAGACAGGGTGAGCTCCTGTCCTTAGCCCAGCTCTGCGATGCCAGCTGGATCCAACCGTATCGGCTCTGCCTTTCCATTGGACTAATTCAGTGGCATGGAGAGGGGGGATTTGCTGCTTGGGTAACAGCCTATCCTCCATAACAATCCAACCCAGGCTTTCGTGCTTCGCATGCAGCCTATGCAGCGTCGAGCACGATACCATAGTCTTTCAAGACTGACGGAGGCCTGCTTTTTTTAAAGACAGGATTGGGCCATAAGTCTGATTCTCTTTAGAACAAATCAGTAGGAACTATCACAGACTGTGTTAATTACATCCCAATCCTATTCTGTTTGAGAAGAGCCTTCCACTGTCATAAAATGGCTGTTGAGAGTGCATAGCGCTTTGTTGGCTGCCATTCTGGGAATGCTGTACCAAGTGATGGCACTGCCCGTTGGCCATTGGTGAATCCTGCTAGGGCTGCCAAAGCAGGTAAGATGGCAATGTGGGTAAGGATGGACAAGGAGGGGAGAAACAGTGGAGAGAGGGATGAAACAGGAGTGGGGAGGCTGCAGAAGGGAGTGGATCCAGCACTGAAGATATACGCAGGAACCTATCCAGTGGTGGGCTTCAGGGGGTTCTCACAGGTTCTACAGAACCCTTTGCTAAAGAGCGCCTGGTTCTGATAAGTGGTTACTAATGGCACATAGAACTTGTTGTTAATTTATTTGAATTCCACCACTGAGCCTATCCCCACATTTCCCAGACTCCTCACACCGTTTGTCTCTTGGACTTGCTCAAGTAACAGAGCTTTTGCAGGTCCAAGAAGATCCACTGTAGAGTGGAAAGCTTACAGTGGGGTAAGGGGAAAATATTTCTTCTTTCAAAGCCGGCTGAAAATCCCCCTTCAGCTGAATACATCACACTCATTTTTGGCATGATTGCACCATTTGAGGAGAAAGATTAGTATTGGGCTTCTGGACACTGTACTAGTTAGAGCCTTGACCAGAACATTCACTGGGTCCTTAGTTTGTACAGACCTTCCAGGCACAAAATGACAACTCTGACATTATGCAGGAAGTAAAAATATAATAACATGAGAGCACAAGGCATTTTCTCACTCTCTAGTAGCACTGCAGGGAGAGAGGTGTTGAGGAAGGCAGGAACTCGTTTTGAATGTAATTCATTGAACAAATGGTTTCAGAATAACCACCCTTGCGAAAAATATCACTGCTGGTAATGGAGTACCTATCTTGTAGGGTAAGATAGAAGATCTTCTGCTGTGAAAGTAATGTCAAAACAACTGAAAGTGCGGTTATAAGAAAAAGCAACGATTATGCAAAACAGGATACCACCTGATTCGATAGCTTGGTACTCTGTGTGTTTTGAAGCCACGTTGTTGACTTCATCGTTGGCTTGCAATTGTTAGAGCTTGATGAGGGAGACGCTGCCTGCCTCTTCCCTTCCTAAATTCCTGCTAGGTCCTGATTGCAGAATCTCTACTACAGCGATAATGGAAGAGGCAGAAAGGACACAGCTTGACACCACCGATTCAGAGTTATGTTTGTAGCTCTGGCACTTCAAATAATTCACCATCTGATTTAGAAAGTGAGCATATTTAGTCTGCAGTTCATTGAAATAAAAAAAAATAGTACCCCCTAATGTTATTTTTATAGTCACTTTTATGACTTCATCTGCATGTAAAGATCTTGGGGCTGTGGAAATGAGCTGGGGTGAGTGATAAGTGACTTGTGCAATGATTTTTCAGCCTGTTGTAGAAATGAATAAATAGTACATCTGGGCCATTTTCTCTTCATATCCATTGATGTGGTGTTTTTGTCTTATTCTGGGTATAAATAGTTCCCTAAGTGGATTCCTCTAGGAGAGAGAACTTGAATCCTTCTGTATTTTGAACTGGATGAACTACAAAATGGAACAAATGAACTGAAGCAGAATAGTCCTAAGCAATTTGTTCTTTGGTCATTGCTTGTATATTAGTTTCCTTGGAGCAGAGGTTTGCAACCATGCACTTTCTCTTAATGTACATTTCTGTGAGCCAAGCCCTTCTCTTCTTTGGCACAGTTTCATTAAGCTGGGCACATTTTTGTCCCTTGACTGAAACCCAAGGCGACTCTGTCTCCTATCTATACACAAAGTTTTGTCAAGCATATAAATTAATTGAAACAAGAACTAGACGCAGGGAAAATCAGGTTACAACAGAACCATTGGGGAAGAAAAAAGGGGTGAAATGTGGTGGAGAGGAAGTCAATGGGGGCTAATAATGGGTCAGGGATAATAATGGGGTTAGGGAATGGGCATATGGAAGCTGGGAATGGAAAGCATTGGCAGCACTAGCATTATCTATCTCCATTCCCGGACACATATGCCAACATGGATCAATCCATACTTGCAGCAACTATTTAGCTTGTGTGGGTCTGGGTTGACATATTGTGGTGGCTGGGGCTTTCTCTAGGGCAAAGTGGTGAAGGCCTTGTTCTGTGTACTTCCCTGCCATGCATTTGCTATG
Organism: Cryptoblepharus egeriae; assembly: GCA_030015325.1. NCBI lineage: Eukaryota > Metazoa > Chordata > Lepidosauria > Squamata > Scincidae > Cryptoblepharus > Cryptoblepharus egeriae. The sequence goes on from JAREYC010000001.1 coordinate 89,595,943, forward strand.
CCTCTGGGTAGGGGCTGGTATACGATGTCTTGACATGTTTGGCTGTTAACTAATGACTGCACTTCTATCCTTTATTGCTATGTTTACCAAAGCAATAATTACCACAGTAATTATCTATAGTTCATAGCACACAATTTAGGATGAAAATATATCCATAAGTGTCTAATTATTTTGAAGTAGGATTTTGTTTGAGTTCTCTATATTTTTTCCCCTTTTGCAATCCTGATTTCCCCATCGACAGCTCATTAATTAGGATTTAGAATTTAATTTTTTTTTTCCAAAATGCGATCAAGAAGGTCTCTCAGTTAAGTCTATTGTGCTGATTTTTAGAATGTATTTGTGTATATGTATTTTAGAGCAATCCAAATGGGTACTTAAGCTGACATGGCTTTTGAGTGTTGCAAACCTTCTGTCAAAAAAGTTTGTGCCAACTCAGTAGGCAGATGGGCTGGTATAGAATCCTGGGCTGGCTAACCTGGGCCAGATCTAGTTAAGGATGGTAGATTTAAAGAGGTGGCAAAGGAGGTGGAAAAATGTGGCATGGAAGGAGAGCATTCCTGAGGTGTGAAGGGTGCATTTCTGGGTCAGTGGGGGTACATCAAGAGGATGATCAGACCTGAGGTGGGCAACACACAGATTATCCTAATCCCCATCTCTGGTCTTGGCAGTTTTACGTGGGCTGCTTGAATTTGCACCAGCTAAATTGTTGATGCAGATCTCAGTACCCCCATAAGGCAGGGGGGCTTGATACAGTGTAAGTGAGAATATCCCCTCAAGGTGATCTCCAGTAGATTTCCAACCAAGGTGATCTCCAGTAGCCTTCCAACCAACTTCCAGTAGGCTTCCAACTTGGTTATATCACAGGTCATATTGGTCTGGCTAAACCAGTACAAGTCACAATTGCACCCTTAAGGACCGATGCTATCCGCCAGCACTGCCGGCCTATCACTAAAAAGTCCTATAAGGCCCTTTTGCAGTAGAGGTGCAAGCACAGCTCTGCTGTGCTCCGCTGCAGTTGGTGCCAGGTTGCAGCAACAGAGGACATATATTAAGGTCTTCCAGCAGCAGGTTTGGCTGCCAGCCAGGGCAGGGGGACGGGATGGTGGGGACAAAACTGAGCAAATGGTGGAGTGCGGAAATGGCTACAGGTTCTGCCATTTCCTAACACACTTTCCTGGCCAGAAAACCCAACATGTGTCGAATCTGCAGCCACACAATAGTGGACATAGAACTGAGGGGACCCATTGGAGCCATCTGGATCTTTTATGGGTTATCCTTAGGAGATCTGGCTTCTCTGGCCCCACTGGATGCAGCGATTGCTATTTTGGCACCACTGCATCCTGGAAACTAGGGAATCTTAGGACTGGGCTTCCCATTTCTTAATCCTCTTTCTCCTTAAATTTGATTCAATTCTTGCAATAGTAGAGTGCTCCAGCCCTGTTTCAGATTTACTGTCCAGTAATGAACAGCCACAAGGCAGGTCCTTCTTAAGACATTCAGTTAAGTGGCATTGATCTGGAATGCATGGGTTTTTTTGTTTATGGTTTGGGCTTGCCTTGGAGAAATGCTTGCTAATTACTCTAATATACTGAGCAGGCAACATCTTAAAAGAGAATCATGCCAGTGACTCTTCAGCAGATTTCAGAATGTAATATTTTATTAATGAAAATAGTGCACAGGGTTTTTTTCCTTTTCCTTCTCTGAAACCTGCATTAGGGGGGAAAAGCTTTCCACCTTTCATTTGATTTCTAGTGAAATTCTGTAAAAAAATGTTGAGTGGTGATGTTGAAAAATGCAGAGACTCAGAGAATGGTGTCAGCGAATCTGAGCATTAGTATGGCCAAGTTAGTGCAGATAAAAGTTCACACAGAGTCCAATACAAAACGGAAATATTAAAATAATAAGGAAAGGAAGACCACTAGGACCCCAATAAATAAGTGAAATTTAAGTTCAAGACTGAACCTGTATTCATAGTAGTTCTGTTCTGGTTCTGGAAACCCTCATGGTTAAGTGAAACTGTGAAAATGAGAGACCACCCCATGCATCCTTGGAGGCAAGAGGAGATAATTCCCCTCACCTCTGATAGGTCTTCTGAGACCAATCCTAATGCCTTTTAAAGGCATAAAAATCTTAAGTTCTGGTTTTTAACCCAAAACCAGAAATAGATATTTTTTGGGTTTATAATCATCATTCTAAGCCTGGTAGAAAACAAGGGCTCAGCTCCCAGCCTCACCTCTGAGAGTATATGTGGGGGGGTACTAGGGAAGTGCCATGGATCCAATCCATGGAAAAGTGAAACAGCAGACACAGGATCTGTGAATATGGGGAAGTCTCTTTTTATTATAATAAAGGAAATCCCAAGACAAGAATGACCGAAACAGAGGCAGGAATGCATTTTAGTATATTGTCATTGTGACAGAGATGGTGGCAAAGAAAATGTATTTTTCAATCACAGTTTTGTAGGCACAATGTTGTCCAGTGTCGCGCTTACCTGAGGATAGGAGTCCCATAATTCTCATCCATAAAACTGGGACAGGACCCTCTGTCACACTTCCAAGTATGTGTACATAAACCCCCAAAATTGGAATAGTCCCTGTTTTTTGGGACATGTGGCAACCCTACGTAAGGAGAATGGTACCTGCTGCGGCTGAACATTCTGGAAGTTGGCAGTGTGATGTATTACCATTGCCATGTCGTCCTGACCTTCTGGGCTTTCAACCTCATTTATGTGAAAGAACCTGCCTCTGGACTGCCTCCCATTACCAATCTTTGGACTGCTTCAATCTCTGTCGCTTCTTAATCTCGTCAGCAAACAACAAAAATACGCGCAGTGGGGGAGCAGGACCCAAAGATTGCCAATATAAGAAGAGCCATGCTGGATCAGTCCAAGGCCCATTTAGTCCTACTTTCTGTATTTTAAACAGTGGTCCACCAAATGCCTCAGGGACCACACAGAACAAGAGACCTGAATCTGGTGCTATTCCTGGATATCACCAAAGGGAGGTAGTCGAGTGGTGTTGTGTTACTCTTCAGGGCATTGCTGCCATGCATCATGCCCCTACCACCTTATAATGCCACTCGTGTAGTGAAACTGTTTAAGTGATGCATAGCCTTAAAGCTTGGAGACAGATGAAAGCTTGGTGGGCTCTTGAGACCTGTTTATGCATCACTTTGCTGTTTAAAATCATTGGCACCCTTTTGACTTGGACTCAGTAGTTTTTTAGTAGTAATTTTAGGTTGCTACAGACCATTCTTGTTACGTTTGGATGGACACTTTTCAGTTTGTTCAAATAAAAAATGTGGATGTCATATTTTCCTAAACAAAAGGAAATCATTTTCCTAGGAAGATAGTTGTACGTTGTAATCTTCTATTTGTTCATTTTGTTAACATGCACTAATTTCTTCAAAATTGTCCATTGTGTCTCCAGGTATCACAGGCACAGTCATCCTGATTATGTGGTTGTAAGGTTTTAATGTTGCTACTAAAAATAGTCAGACTTTCATTTAAAAGCTGTTATGTAAGAGACTTTGCCAAATTGCATTAATGTTGGGGAAGAAAATTCGGTTATCTGAAATAGGATTTCAGATCAGCAGATCAGTTATACAACATGGAATGAGATGGATGGATCCTATAAAATGCATGAGGGTGGAGATTTGCAGCATTCTTTTGGGAAAGAGTTTCCCTTTTATTAAGCTTCTGGTTTTTATACCATATGCGCTTTTGCTTAATTTTGGTTACCAACGTAAATAATGGTCTTCTGACTTCTGCAAATGTTCACACCAAATTCATTAAACACACACAAACACACAATAGATTAGAGTTTTTACTAAAGCAGTTATACTGTATTCTATGCAAACAGGGTCTAATATTTAAGCTGTTACATCATGAAATTTTATAAATGGGTAGATTTAGAAGACAGAATTGAAAGAATCATAGATAGGTCACTGACAAGGGATTTACAATCATTGGACATGTTTTTTATATCTTCTGCTAGATCCTCATTTTTAGATCGAGGGCTGCATGTAAAACTCTCCTTTATGACTGTTTGCAGGCCTCCGTCAGTCTTGAAAGAGTATGGTATCGTGCTTGGCGCTGCATACGCTGCATGCGAAGCACGAAAGCCTGGGTTGGATTGTTATGGAGGATAGGCTGTTCCCAAGCAACAAATCCCCCCTCTCCACGCCACTGAATTAGTCCAATGGAAAGGCAGAGCCAATACGATTGGATCCAGCTGGCATCGCAGAGCTGGGCTAAGGACAGGAGCTCACCCTGTCTTGTGGGGCCAACCCGGGAATCGAACCCTGGCCTGCTGGTTAACAGGCACAGCGTCTTTATCACTGACTATACAGTGTACTTTTTCTCTAGAAAAACACAAGAAATAACAGAAACTCAGACAATTTGTTCCACAACCCAAAAATATTCGTATAAAAATGAATACAATGCTGTAATATAATACAAAATAATAAATAAAATACAATATATAAAGAAAAATGAAACAAATTAGCCTGCACTAGTCTCTCAGGTCAATCAGGCTGCCTTATGCCCTCTCACACAGGAGTGAGCCCCACTGATTATAATAGGGCTTACTTCAAAGTAGACATGCAAGGTTAGGTCTCAGGTTAGGTCTCCATTGCTCCCTTTATACAGGACTCAGCCCCATTTGCTGTAAGAGGCTTACTTCAGAGTAGACATTCATAGGCTGGTCCCTTAAGAGAGGCTGATCAGATGCTGGTGGAGTGCCAAAACTGGCCATATCCCAGCCGGGACTTTTTTTCCTTGTTTATCAAGACATCATTGTATATCACGTCAAAATTTATTAGAAATATTTGCTTGTCTTGTAAAACATGCTCCTGCTAAGGAGATTCCAACATTCACAGAGTTCTTTAATCACAGGCCTTTTAGGAACAGAATTCCCACAAATAACAAGGGGCCACTATACTTTGTTATGTTTAATTTGTTTAAAATGTGGGACACTTTAAGCTGCTTTGACTGAAAGGTGGGATATCAATTATCTATCATTTATAAATGATCTAAATGGGTACAATTTTCACCTCTGTGGTTCCTACAGTGGGAGCAGTCCCTTGACAGATACTTTCTCTGGACCGAAATTGCTAGATTCAGGCACAGAATATAAATGCATTCTGTTGGCTTTCTATAAATTTACCCAAGCAAAGAAAAAACAATTGTCATTAAAATGCATCATGAATGAGACTTGCATGTTTAAAGTAGTATTATGTGTGCATGGTTGAATTTAATATGAATTTTTGCTAGTTAGGCTATAATATAAACACATTTTCCTAGGAGTAAGGCCCATTGTACACAGTTGGGCTTATTTCTGAGTAGACATGGATAGGATTGTGCTCTTAGTGGTTCAAATCTTAGTAGAATCAAACTGAATAGAAAAAAATCTGTCTACAGTAGAGATTTGTATATGCTTATTATACAGCCATTTAAAAGTAGTGATTAAGTAGTGTTTATAAGCTCACTAATATGACAACTCATCTGAATTACAATTCAGAGTATCTTAGGATGGATTTAGGTTTATGTTGAGTTTAATAATTTGGGATTTATTGACTTGTATTCTTTGTTTCCCACATTACTGTGCTATCACTTAAATGCTAAAGAGAACGTTACATAAGTTTGGAGCATTAATGATTATGTTGGCACTCTTTCAACATTCACTGGTGAGCAGTGCCAATGAGAGGATACCAACCAGTGGGAATTTACTGTGCATCACATCAATACAGGGATGTTCTTCTGTAAGCTGTTTCACTGATCCCTTCTCATAATTGAGCTACTGGAAAATCTCTACTGAGACTATGAACTGGGACTTACCCTACAATCCAGAGTAACTACGGGAGCACGTAAGAGACATTACCTTGTGAAAACCTATGGGAAATTCATATGGCAATCCAGATCAAGTTGTTCTTACACCGGAGCAAGGACTCCCCGTAGTTACTCTGGATTGCACCCTTAAAGATTACATCCCAAAATTGAGAAAATGAAACATAAAACAAAGCGGTAATACTTCTTTTTATAATCGCTACTACATAAGAGACCACAGGGGGTTTCTCCTTATCATTATCCATGGTGGTTCTGTTCCTGGACCTGTATTTTGAATTGTGTATTAAACCAAATTATACAGAGTTCAGGGTCCATAGAGCTTTGAACAAGACCAGAGACTTGCTCCACTCATGTCCACAGGCTCATGGAGACTGTGGCCATCCACCATGGGCCACAGAATGGCCTCTGGAGATCTGATTTTCTGGAAGTCCTCCTCTTGGGATTTCCAGATGCCTTTTTGAGACCTCCAGAAGCTTCAGAAACCACTTGAAGGCAACTGGAATTGGAGGCAACTGGAGAGGTCCGGAAAGGCTGCATAAAGACTCCCCTGGCCACACTGGTCTCCAGAAGCCACTTATCCTCTGGAGGTTTTTCTGAGTCCTATAGATGCTGCATACTGCATACAAACCACATAAGAGGCACTTTCAGAAAACCGGAAACTTTTTTCTATGATCACCCCCCCCCCCTCCAAAGGCTATGTAATAAAGGATATGGGAAGCCTCGTGGACATTGAAAGAGCCTCCAGGGGTGACTGGAGCAAAGCTCCATTGAAAGAGCCCCCAGGGGTGACTAGAGACTTTGGTTTTGCACTCAATTTGGCTCGACAGGATTCCAGATCCTGGATAAGTAACCCAGGCTCAACCCAGATTTGTTTTTTATATCACACATATGTCTGTGGGCCCAATCCTGTCTAAATTATCCTGCTGTATGTGCTGCATCCTGTGGGGATGGAGATTAGTCATGGAGTTCTCCAGATAAGGGAATATTTAACGGCTTCATTACAATTGCATCAGTGCAAGAAGGTTGGAACAATTTGGGACTGAAATTAGGTCTGATTTAATTGTTATGCTCACAAGCATAACACCTGAACATAGCACACCAATTTATCTATATTCAAAATTCCTTCTATTATACGTTTTATCAGTCCTGATCTTGACAGACAAGATTGTTGGTGTCTTAGGAAAATAAGAATAAGATTGGAATTGCTGATGCTGTAGCAGTTTTTAAAACTGTTAATGGAAACAAAACATGCACACATGAAAGCTCCTCCCCGCCCCCAAAAAATCAGTATGTATTATATCATCCCCCAGTATGATCTTTTTAAGTGTAGGTAATTTAGAAGAATGATGTGCATAACTCATCAAAGTGACCTCTCAACTCTATTTTTTCCAGAAATATCGACAGCATATGTCAGGACTTCTGGCTCCTCCTTATGGTGTTATGGAAACTGGCTCTAACAATGACAGTAAGTACTCTGATAGTTTAAAAGTCACCATGAAGAATCAATGCAGTGTTGTTAAAGAAAAGTAACCTCAATGTGCAGATGCAAAAGATGAGGTATTGAAGTTTACTCTGTATGGTTCCTAAGATGACATAGAATAAGGGACAAGGTGACCAGAAGTTGAACCCAAAATTCCCCCCAAAGTTCCCAAAAATTCCTGTTCCCAAAGCCAAAATTCCTACTTTGTAAAAAAATGTAGGACACCTCCCAAAATGTAGGACATGTTAAAATAAAGCAAAAATACTCATATTGGTTTCTGGTACTTAATTTCAACAACTTAATTTCTGGTGTTGAAATTTCAACACTTGAAATTAAGTACAGGAAACCAATATGAGTTTCATATTTGAAAACCTTTTAATATGCATGATTCTGACACATACATGTAAGACGCCCTCAAAGCAGTTTGCAGCAACACAACCCATGCAAGGAGAAGGGAGGTGGGATAGGTAAGTAGGGAAGGGGATGGGGTGGGAGAAGTAAGTAGGGAAGGGGAATCAGGGGGGAGGTAGCACTTGCCTCGGTACTAGTGGACTTTCCCTAAAATAAGGGAATATTGCATTTTTCTGAACTCAAACCTCTCCATTTGGGAGAATGGAATATCATTATTGTTGCATCTTAATCAACCATAAAAGAGATATCGTTAGCAGTGATCAACGTTACTTTTTCATTTCCCATACAGGAGCCTTTTGGGATCACATTAAAGCAAGCATTTGAATTCAGTTGTACCTGTAGAAACTGATCACTTCTTATGTTGTACCACTCAAGTATGCTGAAGTGCTCATGTCACATCGAAAAACCAAATACAGAATGCCAGTCACATACAGCTTTTCTGCAAAGAACGCATTTCCAAGTGTCAATATTTCCATCTTTTCTGTAATTTAATTCATTGATAGCTGAATTGGCCCCAAGACTTTATCTCGTTCACCACATTTCATGAAATGAAAAAGAAAACACTTTCACATAATAGGCATCCCTCATCCTTCTGTAGGTGGCCACAAGTTTGTGCTTAGTTTGTTGATTTAATTGACATATATTCTGAATTTCTTTTCACATGAGAATTCAAGGCTTAAAAGATTTAAAGCACAAGCCTGACCATACTTTTTTCACAAACCTTTTGTCTACTCAAAAGTAAGTCCCATTGTGTTCAATGTGTCTTACTCCCAGGAAAGTGTCTTTAGAATTGCAACCTATAGTGTTACGGGTGCTGAAAGATTCCACATGTGACTTTTTAGAGTCTAAAGGCATAATCCATACCAGTTATGTGAAGAAATGCATTAACGTAATGTCCATTTGTGTCAACAGAGTTACGGTGCCATCTAGTGCAAACCTATGGAAAATTCGTATCGCAATCCAGACTAAATTTTTTTTTGCACTGACACAACAGGTCCCGTAATTAGTATGGATTGTGCCCAAAGGGAAAAAACAGGATTATTTTTGTGAATTGCCAACAAAGGCCTTCAGTCTCTGTAAACACACAAATATAATATAGGTACAGTATACATGTAACCATTCTTTTAACATTTGGTTTAACTGCAAAGCAATTCCAACCTGAATAACAGACATTTATCCTCAGGAAATACTTTTTTAATTTATTCCCCAGGGAGTAAAGAGAATTAACTAACTAATTCTCTGTTTTATTATAGGAATGCCTGACAAGGATAATATGTCTAGCAGTAGCCTGTGCTCAATCTCTAAAAACTGCAATAAGGTAAATCGGTTATTGTGGTTCCTTTTTGAGGGTCAAGGGGAGCAGACTTCAACATTTATTTTATTTTGTTAAAATGTTCATACAAACCAAGTGGCTCACATCCAATCCTACCCCTCACCACATTATATTGTGCAGCAGTGGAAGCTGTTTTGCAAGATACTTTTTGCCCAAGTGGCGGTCATCTTCTATCTAGCAGGGGGAGAGTGGCAGTCCCTTTTTTTCAAAGTAATAGTCTAATGACTGATCATGAGAAGTAATGTTGTTGGCTTATGTCATTCATGTGAGAATAATTGTTCCATATGAAAACAGTTTGTTCTTTCAAAATCATGTCTAGCACTTCCTCTCTGTCTGATCTGCTTCCTTAGAGAAGCTGAGCTTTTTCACACCCTTAGATGGACTGAGATATTTTCCCCCTTTACTTGCTTTTCCTCCATTCTTATTTGCAGTAGGGCACTTCCTGACCCATCCTTATCCTGCATGAAAATAAACACTCTTGGTTGATGCAAATAACAACTTATGGCACTTTGAAGGCAATTTCCATTGTTGGAAGTAACAGAGGAAGAAAGATAGACTAGTAGTCCAAAACATGGGTTTTATCTAGGATGCAACTTGCTTATAACACACACACACACTGAAAATCAGTGCAGTTTAAGGATGGAAATCCAAGCATGGTGACTTGAAAATATGTCCCAGTGAAGTCTGAATAAGTATGTTTAGGATAGTCTGTATCCTAGTATTAGTTGAATGGAGACCACCTTAAAACATATTTTATGACCATTTCATCACCTGAGATAGATTATCATTGCTACTAGGTTCTGCTACAACTAGAATGCTTACCTAAGGCCTAGCTGGTGTAGCTGCAGGCTAGTAGAATTTTTTTCTCTATGGCCCTACTCACCAGAATGGGATCCAAAGCTAGTTTGAATGTCGTTATATGCAATCTGTTTGTAAGCGATTTTGTCTCAGAATGATTGAGATTGGCTCTTTAAATTGAAAGATAAGCTTCTCTTAAAGGAGCAGATAATGCCTTAAAGGCAGCTTGCTTACCATGGCAATGTGGCATGCAATTAAGCTTTTCTTAAAGTTTGTGAACTTTTAGTTTTGTTTCTGTTCTGTTCTCTTTTCCTCCAAGTAAGATAATAACTTGTGAATTCTTCTGAGCTAAAACAGCTTGCAAATTGCAGCTCAGCTCCCTGAAGGTCAATTAGCAGCCACTTCAAATGGAACTTGATTCATTGTTGGCTTGTTACAATGGTTATTAATTTCCTTTGTACAACATGAAAATAGTTAATTACATAGTTTCTGGGAACCAAATGTCATGAATGGGGAGGTTCAACCTGTTAGTGCTTTGGTAATATGGTAAAAAGTAGCCTTTAGGTTACTTTAGATATGCTTTTGTTTTTGAAAAGTGATGCTGCTTTGTTTCAAATATTTTTAGCCTGTTCCCTGATACAGGTATTAGCAAAAGAAAATAACCAATAATTTAAAAAGAGAAAAAGATAAAGTACAAAAGTATGAATAAGAACCACACTTAAAAGCATGAATAAGAACCACACTTAAAAGTAGCAGAATAAAACCACTCAATATAATAACATTATGAACACTGCCATAAAAGCAACAAAAATGCCAAGGGCAAAAGGTGAGACCTAAACCTTATTCCTAAAACTTAAGATGAGTGTTTTTAGGGAGGCCATTCCCAAAGTTGGGTATAAGGAACCAGAAACCCTCTTCCTGGGAGTTACCAATTTTGAAAGAAAGTGCAGATAAGGACAGGACATCAAGCTTCAAGTAACAAAAGTATAAGGGAGATATGTATGCCTTATCCATTAACCTAGAGCACAATCCTAACCGTGTCTACTCAGAAGTAAGCCCCACTGTGTTCAATGGGTCTTACTCCCAGGAAAGTGTCTTTAGGATTGCAGCCCTAAGCACATATATACCACAACAGGTATTATCAGAGACTCATTGTACAGATTCAGATTTGCCCTGCTTCCAGGGATTATCTCTGAACCACTCTCAGTGAATTGTGTTGCAATCGCTACTTTTATAGTAACTAATAAATGTTATATTTCAAATATCTTATGCATCTGAAAATGAATCACATGTGGGGAAGCATAAAGTTAACCCCCCCCCCAACTCAGAGGTAAAAAGTGTGGAGGTGTTGGTAACAAACAGACTTAAGATATATCCATCATCACATATGTACAGGGTGTTAATACCTTATGTAAGATAAGATAAACACATTAATGTTTGCATAAGCTGCTGTTACGTAAGACGAAAATTGAAAAAGCCCATTGTGACAATAGCGAATATATTGTTTTACTCCCCCAAGCATTAGGAGTTCAGCTGAAATTGCAAAAGAGGACTTCACAGCACAGATTAAAAAAAGTTGTACATAAGAACTCACAATACCATGAAATCTCAGATGAACAAGCTAAAAATAAAAATTTAGGAATAATTCATCCCTGACTCTTTGGTAAAATCCAGCTCTTTTTCTCCCTTATATGCTTACACTGAATGACCTTTGTATTCAGTGCACCCAGTTTAACACAGAGGTAAACTTCCACATTAGAAGTTAACCAATCATAATTGTACAATTCATAGGACACAATCTTAACCTAGGCTAGCACAACTCATTGGTCTTTGCCTTCCCAAAGTGATGTAGGGAGGCAAGCGCAAGTCTGTGCACTGGCCTAACCCGCTACATGAGTGGGGCACAAGTGCCTTATAGCACTTTGGTGACATACCTGGGATAGCATGGGACATCTGCCAGGGCTTATGCCAGTCTAATTTGGGATTAGGATTGCAGCCTTAGCCACCTCAGAGAGGTAGACAGTTTGCAAGAGGAATTATTATACACAACATATATATTGTTTATTTTGTGTGTGTGTGTGTGTGTTCATCCTATTTTTGTGTCTGGTAAATCCTTTTTGTTTGTTTGCAGTCCTATAAAAAAACCTTCTAAATGTGTTCAGAGAGAGGCAACTTTAGAAGAAAAGAAACATCACAGGAAGTGAAATCTCTCAAATTACACTGAACTCTGAAAACAAAAACTATTTTCAAAACTGCCTCAAGCCAAATTCTCATTGTTTTGGGTTGTATAGTGGGGGATAAATGTTGAGGGACACAGTGATCCAGCATAGTTCCAAAAGGGAACTCCTGAGTTGAAATATGCTTCCAGCCATTTCCCTTTCAGAATAACATAGAATAGCATATATTTTCCTAGAGCTGAAGGCCACAGAAAATGATCCCATCAAATCGGGATAGCATCACTGAATGTGATCAGATAAGGTCAGAAAAGTGTTTGATGCTTTTGTTTCCTTGCCAGGTATTCTGTGGGATTCCATCACACTGCATAAAGACATGCACATAGACTCCATTAGTTTTTGCACTTGGACAGTCAGGGGAAAAGTAATTATGGTGAGAAACAGGGTGGCCATTTTCAAGGTTCAGTTCTTCTGACAAGTCGAGTGCATACAAGAAACATATTTTGCACTGATCCTTGAAACTGCCAAGTGAATTCTTTGAATCTTGCAATTATTCTTTCAACTTTGGCAGAAAAATTGAAAAAGGAAATTTTCAAAACTTAGATTTGTGTAGCCAGTCATAGCATCTTACAAAGGAACTTACAAAGAAACACAGTGAACTCCTGTCCTACAAGTAATTCTGGAAATGGGTGTTACAGAGTCAGGCATAACAGAAAGCCAATGAAATAATCAATACGTACATGGAACAGCTGTGACAGCCCTTCTTTATGCATACAAAGAAAGCTTAATGGCTGAGATTTCAGAGATTGTTGGGGAGGGAGAGGAAGAAGTTGAAGTTTTGCTGGCTGCATGCCTTTTTTGAGAATAGACTGCTAGCATGATCCTAATCAGGTTTGCTCAGAAGCAGGTCTCAAGGATTTCAGTGAAATACTTTGATGTAAGTGTCCACAGAATTTCAGTTCTAAACTGTTGCATGTCCGAGTCATAGTTGTTCCATTACTTCTTTTATAGGGCTGTGGGTGGTGCAAGTGGTTTAGATACTGTGCCTGTTAAACAGCAGACCAGGGTTTGAGACCCGGGTCCCCACAAGACAGGGTGAGCTCCTGTCCTTAGCCCAGCTCTGTGACGCAGCTGGAACCGATTGTATTGGCTCTACCTTTCCATTGGTTTATTTCAGTGGCATGGAGAGGAGGGATTTGCTGCTTGGGTGACAGCCTATCCTCCATATCAATCTAACCCAGGCCTTCATGCTTCGCATGCAGCGTATGCAGCACTGAGCACGATACCATAGTCTCTTAAGACTGATGGATGCCTACTTTTTAATGGGGGGTATAATTTTACATGGGGATTAAACATTACACAGGAGTGTGAGATTTACCGCTTATGGTTTGTCATGCAAGCCGGTTGGTGTGAAACTATAGGACTAGACTCAGCCATAGAGCTCACTAGGGATCTGAGACCCATCACCTTTTCTCAGTCTAATTTTCCTCATAGGTTTTTTATGAAGGAAAAATGGGAGATGGAAAACCTTGTAACTTCTGCCTTTCGTCCTTGAAATGAGCATGGGAATAAAAATGTAACACATAAAATAATTTTTTTTATTAAAACTGGCAGAAAGCATGGGTTAATGCATGGGAAACATACAATTGGTGTGAATACAAAGAGATGTTTTACATGATAGTTCTTATAGGCAGAATAAAAAAACCTCAGTTCAGGCCTCTTTAACACTCCGTCAGTAATGAATGGGCTAAGAATGTACCTAAAGAAGCTGAGAGAAAAACACTGACGCCTATAAAATATATTTATTTTAAATATTTTTAAAATTTATATTATATTTAAGATTTTTGTGCCATTTTTGTTCACAATGCAAACATAAAATATGTAGGATAGCATGTCTCCATCTGGTTCTATAACACAAGTAGTGAAGGTAGCAAAGGGGGTCAAACAGCAGCATAAAGGTGGGAGGAGGCAGGAGGGGGCATTTTGGAGGGTGGGAGGGTGGGTGGAGGATGGGACTATGGGCAGGCGGGTGGGAAGGGGAGAGGAAGGTGGTTTGGACTGGCAGTTATGCCTAGTTTTTCTTCATCATTTACATAATTCCTGTATGATTTCATAGAGGATTATAGTACAACAGACAGATTTGGTCTCTCAGAATTGTTTATGTCTTGGATTTCAACATTTTTAAAATTTGTTCATTTACCTTTTCATTTTTTAAAAAAATCATTTTTTTGTTTTCATCAATACAACTTCTGTTTCCTTTGGCTTAAATTTTATTTTTCAGGTTCCTTTAATTGAACATCACATCCCACTTCGTTCAGCTAAAACCATTACAGAGGTAATGGGAGTAAATATGCCATTGGCCTAAATAACTGTATAAGTTGAAATAATGAAATATGCGTATGTCAAATCTGCACAGATCTGTTGAAAAGCCCTCAAGCAAACAGTTTAGTCCAGGCTGGTTAAACTTAACAATGTTATTACACTGAGTAATCACTCAGAGACTCACAGTTGAGACATCATTACTATGATAACATGTATGCAGTGTCTCCATAGTGAATGATCCCATCACTTATCTCTGATCTGTATTAACTGTGCATTACGTTTTGGGGAATTAGGGGTAGACATGATTCTACTTGCCTTGGAAACTGCATTATGTATATTTTAACTTACTTTCTGCCCAATTCTACCCTCCCTGCTATTAGTGGGTAATTTGTCAGCAAGTGGGAGGTAAATAAAAATATTTTTACTCACACGTTTTGTTGGCTTCCTATGCCCGATTGCCTAATAAAATTGGGGCTTTTGTATTGCAAATAGATATTGTGATTTCTGCCGTAAGGTAGAGTTTGTCATGGTTGGTATATACATCCGAGGCGTATGGCTATAATGGTGATTAGGCAGAAGTGTCACCCACCAAGTAGCAACTTGATGCTTTGATGCACATCTGCCCTGTCAGTTTTTTGAACTACCAGCAACTGGGTCACAACCCCCAGTGGGTCCTGTTCCCACAGTGACAACCCTAATATATTCAAATACTGGAACATGGACAAGGGTAAACCAAAAACAGCAAATAGAAAGGAGTTCTGTAATTTCAAACATCTGCATTTCAGCTACTTGTTCTGGATGTCAAATCTCTGATACATGCGCAGAGATCTATCAACCAGGACAGCTCTATCATTTGTTTCCATCTGTACAAATTTATAAGCCAAATCATGATTCCCACGTCATGTTAACAGACATGGGAAAGCCATGCATGCAGTTCAGTGTAAACACTAAAGGTGCAATCCTAACCAATTTAGGCTGGCACAACTCACCTGTCTTCCCATTCCTGTGGCGGTGTGGGGAGGCTGGCACATGTTGTTGCGCTGCCCTAACCTTCTATGGAGTGGTGCATGTGAAGGATACTGTTACTTTAATTTGGGAGTGTGTTTATTTTTGGAAGTATAAGAGAAGTGGGAGCAGTTCCTTCTAGCTGTCCTAGAGTTTGGGTGCTTGCCTCAGCTGGGAGAGGGAAGCTGAGATTACCTTGTTTTGTTTGTTGAAGTAAAGGATTGAGTGGGAGAACTATTGGTGACATTGGGTGCAATCCAGAGTAACTACGGGGAGTCCTTGCTCCGGTGTAAGAACAATTTGCTCTGGATTGCAATATGAATTTCCCATAGGATTTCAGTAGGTGGTGCAGTAACTACAGGTGCACGTAAAGTCTCTTACGTGCTCCCGTAGTTACTCTGGATTGTAGGGTAAGTCTCTATATGGACTTACTGTTTTGTTTTAATATCCTGTATATGCCTCTGTATGGTAGCTTTCTTTTCCTCCTGGACATTTAACAATTGTGTAGAAGAGGGAATTTCAGCAGGTGTAGCTTGTGATCTTTGAGATGAAAAGACGCACCTGCTGAAATTTCCTCCTTTACACAATTGTTAAAGCTCCAGGAGCCCTCAAAATCAAAGTTTGGAGACCTGTGTATTAGGACATAAGTTTAGGGTTACATTTACAAATCACAATACAGCATTAAAACCAATCAGTGCCATTATAATATAAAGCATATGCAAAAGTAATGGTTTCATACTGTCTTGAGAGCGGCATTTTAACTTACAGGTGACCATAAAAGCTTCAGATATGCTCACTTCTTCTTCTTCTTTCTTGCTGCATCTTCCTCCTCAAGGTCCCATCAGAAAAAATCCTCAGAGCTGGAAAAGTATTGCGGAGTGTAATTCTGTCCCGAGCACCTCACATGATAAGAGACCGCAAATATCATTTGAAGACATACAGGTACATAAGAGCTGGTGGCATATGGGGAAGACATAGGCCTATATCCTAAAGTGAAATTAAGACCCTTGCTCCGGAGCAGTTAAGATGACTTTCTATAAGATAACACTAGAGGGTGACATAACTGCATGGACCCATAACTGCTCTGGATTTAGCCCAATATCTCATAGTTTATGTGCATCATATCGTGTCATCATAGTCTGTGCCATTCTAGAACATTCCAGGTATTGTGGTATATTTTTCCTGCAATCCAAGACTAAACTGAGGGGTGACAAATTTGTTTTATACCAGCTAATAATGGTTGGTGATAAGGACTAATCATAACAGTTAAGTAGTAGCACTGCTGAAAGGGTGGCCCATGTGATAATTTGGCTCTCCCATTGCTTCTGCATTGTTTCATTTCTTCCTCTCTCACTCCTCTTGGTCTACTCTTAAGCCTATACCTTTCCTTGACATCTGAGTTCTCCTTCTATTTCTCCCTTGGCAGAAATGGCACTATTGGAAGAAGTGGCATGTATTACATGGGCTGCCCTTTTAACAGTAACACCTTAGCAGAAGTGGTGCTGCTCAAAGGGTGGCCCAATGGAATAACTGGGATCACCCAGTGCCACACAGTGCCATGGTAGAAGTGTGCTGCTAAAATAAGAGCTCAATAAGAGCAGCTAATGGTGGTTTAGTTATCATGTGTGCCAGATAAAGAACTTCTGTGGGCTTTATCTGGCCTGTTGGTCTTGTCTTTGACACCCCTGATTAAGCTAATTGAAAACTATAGCCCTAAATATTCTTATAAAAGGTAAAGGTAAAGATGGTAAAGGCAAAGATGCTTATCATGACTGACTCTAGGGAGTGGTGCTCATCCCCCATTTCTTAAGTTTCTTAAGCATTGTCCAAAGACACCTCGGTGGACATGTGACCCTCGTGCACATGGAATACTGTTACCTTCCCACCGAGGTGGTACCTATTTATCTACTTGCATTTGCACGCTTCAAACTGCAAGGTTTGCAAGAGCTGGGCTAAGGATTGGCGCGCAGCCTACCGATCTTCAGATTGACAGACACAGCGCTTTTAACAACTAAGCCCCTGCAGCCCAAATATTCTTATACTTTATCCTAATTTTAACAAGATGCTAGATTACTCATACGACACCATCCAAATAGCAACACATTTAAACTTCACCCACTACAAGTTCAGGATTGTTATATCCCATGGTGCCCATTTGTGCCACAAATTGATGGTGCAATAATGATGCAAACACAGGCCAGACATCCTAGTTCAAGAAATTGCTGGTTGTGTGAGCTGCTACAGAAGGCTTGCGCACATGCGCGCGCACACACACCCCGAATCATGTTTAGATTGACGATTGACAATCCTCTATCATGGATTGTGGCCTCATTTTCCCTATATATGGGAAAATATGTGCTAAATAAACATTTCTGTTTATAGTTCATGCTCCCCTGCATCCTGCTGGTGGCAGCACCGCCTTGTGAAAAAGAATTATCTGTTATATTCTATCAGGACAAGAGTGATAATCTAGCAACATTTCACTTAGTCTTCTCTGCTAATTTCTGACAGCAGTGGCTTGCATGATCTGCAGGGAATTGAAGAATTGATTTAAATACTCTGAAGCCTTTGTAATGCTCTTAATATGAACTTTGTTTGGGGAGATGTGAGCTGACTTTTGTATTAGAAACCAAATAAACTAGAAGGCTGTATTTTATTCAAACTGATCTTCACAGATGTCTTCATCAGAATGGACATCTCACCATAGTTTCATCTCACCATAGTTTTTTGATTTCAAATAATTCTGAGAATGTATCATTAAGGACAATGGGTCTGTTTCTGCCCCACAAAGTTGAAGAGAAAAAAAAATCCAAAAAAACCAACACTAAACATTTTAAATGCTAAGCAGCTGAGCATAATAGCATCACTCAGCAAGAATGATACGTCATCCTGTCAGCAGGATTGTTTTTAATCCACGGGCAATTCCAGAATGGAACCCAGTGGATAACAAGGGACATGTGTGTTTCTCCACCAGAACACATCAGAGACCATTATTATCAGCAGTGGACAGTCCAATCCTGAGCTTCCCAGTGTCCAATGGTGCAGCAGTGCTAAGGCGGCTACCACTGTATCCAACAGGCTGTATATTTAACATACATAGGATTGTGTTGTTAATGAACTAGGTATGCACACTAAAGTCCTTTTTCAACAATGCTTGAGTGATGAGAACCCAATCCTGTGCCTATCTACTAACAGGATGGTCTGTGCAGCTTTTGTACCTGCTTTCATAGCATTAATTATTCTTTCCCATTAGCCCATTATTAAAACACACACACACAGACAGACAGACCAACCTGTTACTCCGTAGTGCCAATTCACAATGAACATATGAAGCTGACATATGCTGTCAGATCATTGGTCCACTTAACTCCATGATGCTTATGCTAATTCAGAGTAGCTCTCCAGGGTTTCTTATCAGGGGATGCCAGGGATTGAACCTGGACCCTTCTGTAGGGTGGCCATAATTCTCTTCCACAAAATTGGGACAGGACCCTCTGTCCCATTTGCCAGGATGTGAATACAATTTCCAAAAATTGGGAATTGTCTTGTTTTTCAGGACATATGGCAACCCTACTTTTCTGCAATCAGAAACTAGTACTACGCTATGGACGAATGGCCACCTTCACCCAGAGTGAATGGCCATTAGTTGGAGATGGAAAAAGTGGTGGGCTATTCCAATCATGGTAAATTTTAACAATAAATACAAATTAAACTTTTTTCCTTCCTTCAGACAATGCTGTGTGGGAACAGAACTTGTAGATTGGATAATGCAGCAAAGTTCATGCGTTCATCTACGGACACAGGCTGTCGGCATGTGGCAAGTCTTGTTGGAGGAAGGGGTTCTTAATCATGGTAAGGGGAAGTTCTTGCTTGATAGGAGATTCCTCCCATTGGAGACTTTGTTTTCATTCCTGAGCAACTGCAAAAGGATTGTGATTCAGAAAGATAACAGACTATGGGAAGTCATGATGTATTCAAATTCTTGCAAATGCTCTTAATAATGAAAAATAGCACATGTAAAGGTGAAGGCCTGTATGTTTCAAGGACAGGGGCGACACAACTCTGTGCGTCACCCAGTATGGGGGCCCAGTGCATCACCCCTGGGACGTGCACACCCCTTACAGGACTGCACAGGTGCCAAAGTTGGCGCCTGTGCAGTTGCTTCTAAAGCCAACTGGCATCAGAAGAGTACTGCGCAGGTGCCAACTCTGATGCCTGCGCAGTACTGTTCTGAAGCCATTCTCTTTAGAGCAGAGAAAGTCCACACCTCTGCATGGCCATATGGCCTCGCCCTGGAAATGTGCTGTGCACCTCTGTGCAGCCGCTCCGCCTCCCGAGCAAGGCTGAATGGCTGTGCAGAGGCACACTGTGCATGTCCAGTGGTATGAACATGTGCAGTGCACCTCATCCGGCCATCCGGGCATGCTCGAAGCAGCAGCTCCTTGTCTGGCCAGAGAAGTATCAAACTCCCCAGCAGTGTGTCACTCCCCAGCAGTGTGTCACCCAGTGCGACCTGCACCAGCTGCACCAGTCTGGTGACTTGGCTGTGCAAGGGGGACACTTGGAGAAAAGGTTTCAGGCTTTCAAGAACATACCAAATTCCAGTCTGCATACTTTAAACCAGTTACTATTTGATTTGCCCTATCCTTTTTGATTCATATTTCCTTTTGATTTCCCTTTAATTTTTTTTATTTAGCCACCAAATCCTTGTTGCTAACATCTTGCTCAAGAAGATGAGTAATAGAAGCTGGTATAACAGAAGTAACAGAAACTAGAAACTGGGCTGAAGACACAAGACAGTGGTAGCGACTGTATTGCACATTTGACTGTAGTATTCTTTGTCAGTACCAAGAAGTCAATATTTTCATAGGGAGTGATTAAAACATCCTGTCTAGGATGTCGTGGCCAGTATACAGACTTCTGCCTCATCCATTTGACAACTACTGTATTATTCTAGGCTATTTTAATGGAACTCTATTACCTTAATTACTGATTTCATATTGGTACTTTCAGTGGATCAAGAACAACACTTCCAAGATAAATACTTATTTTATCGCTTTTTGGATGATGAACATGAAGATGCCCCACTGCAGACAGAGGAGGAGAAGAAAGAATGTGATGAGGAGCTCCAAGACACCATGCTTCTCCTCTCTCAGATTGGACCAGATGCCCACATGAGGATGATTCTTAGAAAACCGTAAGTTGATTAATTGATCTCTTCTATTTTGGAGATATTCTTCTGGACTCCAAGGGCCGTTTTGTAGCTGTGACTACAACTTTTGTAATAAAGTATCAGTATTGTTGTTAGGATCAAATCCTACAAAACCTCAGTTATATTCCAAGAGCTACAATCCAGCATCTGTTACTGTAGCTTTTCCTCCTTAGGTAGGAAAATGGCTTCTGAAGTGATAATTTGAGAGGATAAATGACAGGAACAGAAATACATAGTGGGGGACCCACAGAGGACACATAAGTCCACAGAGGACCTCTGTGGCACTTCTGGTTTCTCAGCAAACAGGCTTCAGACTGCAGATGATAAGACGTGATAGAATACATCTCCAGCACAAATTTCAGGCTGCTGCCATGCTAACACAGTATAGGGGAAATATTTCTCCTTCCCCTGTGTACGGCTGTAGCAGCCCCAAAGGGTCAACTCAGATCTGAGCCAACTCCAGAGATGGTGCAAATCCAAGTAGATGGGAGCAGCCCAGAGAAGTCAGAGTAGATGGGAGCAACTAGTTTCCTGGAGAATTGGGTTTAGATTTGGCAAAACTGGACCATCCCTATCCACTTACCTACAGTCCCGCTCTCCAACTTCCCCCATCCTAGGACATCCCCTTCCCACCTCCTTCCCACACTCTGCCATCCTCTTCCAGCTCTTGTAATGGCTGAGCCCAACCAGCACAACTCATCAGATTGCACCACCATGAGTGGCACAGGGAAACTAAAGCAACTCCTACTGTCGGCCTTCCCCCCTTCTAGGGGGTGGTGTAGAAGTCCTTTACGGCACGTTTGCAACACCTGTAAGGTGCAAATCACTTACCCAACTCAATAGAGCACACAGGATTGTGCAGATTTTTAGTCTCATCTTCCTGAATTGTTAGCTTTTATTTGAAGTAATGTGTTCTCCACCTGCAATCTGAAACGCAGCAGTCCAGACACATATATTGACCCCCATCTGTGAAGACCTGGTTTTGATGAGCCATGTTATTAAAGTTTACAAGAGGTGTAAGATACTTGCTCTGTGTTGGATTGAAAGAAGAGTTCTCATTTGTAAATCGGCACAGCTGCTATGCTGGAGTTGCTACTCTCCAAGAGGATGCAAAACTCACATAATTACCATGAAAGAAATAATGCAATTTGGGGGGAAAAGAGAGAGAAATGCTGAAAAGATTACTTTGAGCATTTGATTGTATAATGAAGCTGTTGCTTTAAAAGGTGCTTTCTATTGTTTTGAATTTAAAACTCACTTGCAAAATGTGTCACTTGTTTTGACAGGCTACTTTAAAAATTCTCTATTTATTACATTAACTGCAACATTTTAACTGTCAAATGTTGAAAGAATGTCATTTAAAAAAACAGAATAAAGCTGCAAGAGGAAAAATTGGCAGACTCTTGTTGCTATTGGAAAAACTTTTTTTTTTCCTTTTTGGTTAAAAAACACACGTTGCTATAAATGTGAAATTAGCTTCTTATTCATTGCACCCAACAAAGCTGCCTTTTTCTAATGATGCATGCAATAAAAAGTATAAATCTGTAGCACACTCCTGGAAAAATATTTGAAAGCTATGACTTCCAATTTTTTATATTACTTTACAATTCTAGAATGACAACTTAAATTGAATTTTTATTTTTTAATCTGTTTTAGTTGATTTAACTGTTGGAGTAAATGGTGGTTCATTCTCATTCAGAAATAAATTTAAACGCTTAAAAATATTGAATCAAATACAATATTTAACCTTATTGTAATATACACTTGTTATTTAATAAGAGTATTCTTTCTCTTCCTTTCTTTCGCCTCTCAGGCAATACTACATATATCACATGACATCTCTAAATAGGAGATTCTCTCTCATTACACCAGTTCTGTAGGCACCATTTGGATCAGAACCACAGTGCTAGGGAATATAGGAACTTAACCCTTCTGCCACTTTCTCAATTTAAACCATATACCACAGCATGCTAAGCATGCTAAGATGGTGTAGTAGTTTGGGAATTGTACATAGACCTAGAAGATCTCTACTCCACCATGAAGCTTCCTGGGTGACTCTGAGCCTAACCTTTAAGACTCAGATCTCTCAGCCTAACCTACCTCACAGGGTTGTTGTGAAGACAAATGGAGGGGAGGAACTATGTATCCCATAGAGGAATGGCAGTGTAAATTCTGAAAAAATAATCAATATTGTACAAGTACCTACATATTTGGCAACAGTGAAGCAATCGTATTTTTATACGTGGTTGGCTATGTTAGCAATGTGTTCATATACCGTAGGTTAATCCTTATCCCAGCACCACTTCTCAGCCTGAACTGTCTCTTCAAACCCATGTTTTTTTCCCCATGGGAAAAGAGTAAAGGTACCAAATGGGTGTCAATTATTGATCTTCCAACCTGCATTTAGTGTGGCCTCCCATTCATACATTTAGCTGCAAGTCAACATATAATTACTCAAAGCAACATGACCCTATCCTCTGGCAGAGGGCCAAAATGGGATTCTGTCACATTTGGGGGACTGAGCCACAGTGCCACAGGAAGAAAACACACAAGAAGCTGTCAAGTGTGCAAGAAATATCCTCTCCACCATATCTTGCTCTGGAACAGGGTGCAGAATTGTGCGGACAGTTGTACCCATAGTTGCATCTTACATCCATGCAATGTTTTAACCCTCTGAAAAAAATTTTTTCCAAATTTCTAGATGTTGGATTTTTTTGGCTATTCTCCAAGAACACTGATTTAAAGTTGTACTATTCATGGAAAAAGAGAGCATGTTAAAGAAGTGTCAGGCTGGACACTAGCAAGGCCAGTCTGGCTGAGACAATCTGTGAACCACAAAACTGATGCAGTAGTAGCACTCAGTGCACTCTCAGGGGTAAGCAGAGCTGCTGCAGATGCAGAGCTTAGGCACCAATACTATACATCCTGTTCCTTCCAGAGCTTTAGAAAGTTCAGAAAAGGTCCATCATGGATAACTTGTGAAAACTGTAAGCAAACCTTGTGTTTTAGATGTATACTAGTGAAATGTGCCTGTGTTGTAGGACTAAAATACACCCCCATGCACCATCCACCCTGTGTTCCATCCCCCACTGCGCAACACCCTCATTGCGTATCATCCCCCCATGTGCATCAACCCTGAATGTGTAACATCCCCCCATGCACATCAACCCTGAATGCATAACATCGCCCCATGTGCATTATCCCCATGCACATCTACCCCGAATGTGCATCAACCCCAAATGTGCATCAACCCCGAATATGCACCATCTCCCCATGCAAATCAACCCCTCATGCACATCAATCACCCATATGCATCTTTCCCCCCATGTGCAACATCCCTGCACCCCATGCACATCCCTCCACAACTGTAAGCACCACTTAGAATTATAGAATCATAGAGTTGGAAGGGACCTAGTAGGTCATCTAGTCCAACCCCCTGCCTGCAGCAGGAAATCCCCCTAGAGCATCCAAACTTCCGGGCTGGTGCAGGATTTGGGGCTGGATGTTGATCAGTCTTCAATTTAAGACAGGAGGAAGACCTATGATACTTTCATGCTACTCGGTCTGGGGGTTGGGACAGAGCATCCCTGAGTCAGGGATTCTTCTATGTTAAGTATAGGGAGGAAAACACGTTGTGCCCCTTTTCATACTCTTCTGGTGGGAATTTCCGAAAACCGGTTCTTAGTGGGTCCATGAATGATAGAATCATCATGCCTCCATCAAGGGAGGAGGCATTCACATTCAAATTTCACACTTCTAGGCCTGGTGGTTTTGGCTGGGTATTAATGAGTCAGTAAGTCAGTCAGTGAGTCAATGAGTGATTGAATCAGTGAATCAGTCAGTGACTATATATATATATGTCTATCCAGTCAGTGACTATATATATATATATATACACACACACACACACACACATATATATATATATATATATATATATATATATATATATATATATATATATATATATATATATATATATATATACACACATACATACATATATGGATAGACATAGAATTACATTATGTATATGTAAAAACATGTATACAAGTAAACAGTGTATACTCTTTATTCACTTATTTGAGACCCAGAGATGAGGGACTGAGTGAGTGACTGACTTTTCAGTTTTATATATATATAGATTAGTCATAACTATAGTAGTAATTTCAAATAAAGTTATATTGGCTGACACTTATATGTTTGCAATTCTTTTTTTCCTTTATGGATAGACATTTAGCCAAGTATATGGTACAAAGAGAAAGGAGCTGATACAATGAGAATAGCAGTGGTTGCCTAATAGTGAGATGCATTTCTTATTCTTTCCCATACTGCAGAAATAGAGAAACTCAGTGTCTCTGACCTTGATGGACCTCTCAAACAGTCAACAGTGTTTATTGATCATGCAATTTCACCCCAACTCTACCTTTTCGCTAATGTGCAGCTTGGTTCTTTGTCTACCTCCCATTTATTATCTTGGGTATATCTAGGCATTGCTTGCCCAATGAATTTCCTGTAGAAAGTAGGTCTTCACACAGCAGGGTTTTTGAAATCTACATCAGTGGGGGCACCTGACAGGTTTACAGAAGCTGTGAGGCCTAATATGTTTGGATGTGACACCTGAACAAAAAGAAGATGTGGATTCCTCTGCAAGAGATCAGCACTTCTGCAATGCTATATTTTCACTAATCTTAAAGGAAAGTTTTTTTCAAAAATACATGACTAGAAATCTACAAAAATAAACCTTCTGCAGTTCTCATATTATTGTGATATTTCTCATATACAGTTCCTCCATATTGTTTTTATCCATTATGGGAAAAAACTGCACAAATATACAAAATCCACAAATAGAATCATGTTGTTCAAATATTGTCAACCAAAAAATGAAATAATAAAAAGCATAAACCTAAACAAACAGCTTCCGGAAGAAGAAGTCTTCAGCATAACCAACAAGCAGACCATAAGCATCATGTGTTCTAATTATCTCTGAGTGACAGGATGAAGTTTCTGTATTTCCAGGTTTCCAAACTGTCTGCAAAACCCCCTGTGGGTCTTTTCCCCTTTGGTTTAATTCATAGAATCCTAGAGTTGGAAGGGACCCAGTAGGTCATCTAGTCCATGTACATGTATCCTGTTCAGTATGCATTATGCTTATATGTAGGCAATATGTTTAAACTAATTCATCTCCCTCTCTTATGGCCTCACACTCAAAACATTTTGTGTACACTCTTGTTTGCTTTTTTGCAATTTTTAATATGTGTACTTGTATGTGTTATCATAGGCCTGGCCAGAGAACAGTTGATGACTTAGAAATAATATTTGAAGAACTTCTTCACATTAAGGCCTTATCTCATCTTTCAACAACAGTGAGTATTTTATTTTTTAGTAATTTAGTAATATTTTTTTAGTATTACTATTCATGTCAAATTAAAAAACAAAAACAAAACTAGGGTTGATATATGTAGTTCTATGCAGTGGCATAGCTGGAGGGGGCAGAGGGGCTGCACTGCCCCAGGTGCTACCCATGGGGGGTGACACTCTAAGGCAGTGTTTTCAATCTTTTTCATCTCATGGCACACTAACAAATGGCACTGAAATTGTCAAGGCACACCATCATTTTTTTTTTTACATTGAATAGGCACACAAGGCTATTCAAAACCCCCAATTTTCTGATTAATTTTCTGATTAATGAATGTCAATCCCAAAATTCCCATGGCACACCTGAGGACTATGCACCAATCGAAAATCACTGCTCTAGGGGATGATCAACATCATAATGACATGAAGGAATGGAGCAACCCATCATGTCATATACAGTTGGATTTGTATTGAAGTGCAGAATCCAGTGCAAAAATCTGCATTTGAATATCTCCTTCCTATCAAACATTATTGCCAAAAAACTAAAAATAAAAATATGCCTTGAGTTCTATCGGAAAATGAAAGTTTCCCACATCGTGGCTTTACCCACAAGTAGGTGAATGTGCCTTACAGCCCAATCCAGAGCAACTAATCTGTCCACATAAGAGCCCTTAGGTTGCCCTATCTAACACTAGGTTGGAGCAACTGCAAGATGCTCCAGCCCAGTTACTCTGAAGGAGGCTTAGGGCAGAGCAAGGCAAGATAGGGTGCCCTAAGAGAGGTGGACCTGCTCTGTCCTAACTGGGGCAGCCTAAGCAGCTCAGGAGAGGCAAGTTGAGGGCATGTTTAGCATTGCCTAGGGCAGAGCAGTTACTCTGTATCCAAAGCCTGTTTCCAAGGCAGAAATGCCCTCTTCCAGCCCTCAGAGTTATACCACCTCAGGAGCAGGTATAGTAATGAGTAGACCCATAGGGGTCCATGATAAGGCCCGAGTAAGAATGGCAGTGCTGACCAAAAATCTGAGTTCTTGGCCATCCTAGCTGCAACCCCTTCCTCTCAACCTCAGGATATGGAACAAACTACGGCTGCCCACAAACCTCAGGATACAGCAGGCCACTCCAAGAAGCCCCTTGTATTCACTGTAGAATGTACTGGCATCTCATCAGGGACTCCTTATAAGGCAGGCACCCAGTGGCGTCACCAGACTGGTGCGGCTGGTGTGGGCTGCATTGGGGATGCGCTCCGTATGGGGTGATGTGCCGGAGGAGTTTGACTGTCCTTTGGCAGGCCCCGGGCGTCAGCACACCCATTCAGGCCTGCTCCAAGGCGGAGAATCAGCCAGAAGCTGACACTTGTCTGAGGAGCTGGCCTGAACAGCCATCTGAGGTGCACTGCGCAGAAACACACTGAGCATGCCGAACAGCTTCAGAGGAGACTTCCTTAGAGCAGAGAAAATCCGCGCCTCTGCACAGCCATTCGGCCTCACTCAGGAGGCGGAGCGGCAGCCGAATGGCTTCAGAAAGAGTACTGCACAGGCACCAACTCTGACGCCTGCACAGTCTCCCCCGAAGCCAAAAGGCTTCAGAAAAGTACTGTGCAGGTGTCAGAGATGGTGCCTGCACAGTACTCTTTCTGAAGCCAGTTGGCTTCAGAAACAACTGCGCAGGCGCCAACTTTGGTGACTGTGCAGTCCAGGTGGGGGGGGGGCGCGCATCCCAGGGATGACGCACAGACTTCCACACCAGGTGATGTGCAGAGTCATGTCACCACTGTAGGCACCACAGCTGTTCCTTGTTCAGTGTGATCTGAGGGGTGTCTCCTCAGGAGCAAGTCTTCCCCTTGTGTCAATTACTTAGCATGCTCTGGAGCAGTTAGGGCAGCCCAGGCTTCCTGACTCTCTGGATTCAGCATAACTTTCTGCTCTGGATACAGAATAGTTAGGAGAGTGCAGTTAGGTCAGAGCAGGCTGAATTTGCTCTGGATTGCAGCCATAGTCAGTCGAAAAGGGCAAGTTGAGAGGAATCCAAGGACATCAGAATGGTCCTGATTCAATGAACGCAGCCCCCAAAATCACCTCAGAAAATGTCCCTTTTAATTGCACTGACCCTAAATAAATTAAATGGAGCCATTTCGTGCCTTTACTAGTGAGTAATTTGCCTTACTAACTTGCCTTAGATTAGGCTAAGAGGAAGCAGGTCCTGATCCAATTAATGCAGACCCACCATTCACTCCAGAAGGAAGTCCCTGTTCCAGGCTCCACTGCATTCAGCTCTATGGAAAGTGGAAGTAAACTGCACAGCCATGTTTACATGCAAGTAAGCAACTGTGCCTGGCCTCCAGTTCAGGTCAGGCTCAGAAGAATATATATATATATATTTATTTAAATGCAATAACATGGCATTACCTCTAACATTATTAGAGAGTAATTAACATTATCTCTAATATACTATTATATATAAATTTATGTAAATTTATTCAAATTTGAAATTTAAAACATTCTTCTGGCCTCTGACCAGAAGTGTCAGAGAGATGCTGTGGTCCTCCTGCCTAAAAGTTTGGACTCCCCTGCTCTAGACTATCTACACACTTTTTGCTTTTGTCTTTCAACCCTAAATAAACGTAGTTTTGAAACTGCCCTTTTCTCTAGCAGAGACCTCCTGAAGATCCACAAAAAACTTCTGATGTTTATTTTCATACATGTAGGACTTTGTTCCATATCCGTTTTAACTTTCTTTTTTTCTTTTTTTGTTCACATGTAACAACAGAAATCAATGATTTTGAAATGTTTGCAATTTTTTTTGTGTTGCATCAAGGTAAAGAGAGAACTAGCAGGTGTCCTAGTGTTTGAATCGCATCCCAAAGCAGGGACTGTTCGTAAGTAAAATTGCTGTTTTGACTGTTTTATGTTTTGTACTGGGCAAATCACTTGTTATATTTGCAGAATTTAAAGTCTGGGTGCAAAAACCTTAGGAATATGTTGGGCCAGTTTTATTATAAGACTAGCGAAAGGCGTACCCGCGTTGCGGAAGTAAAATTCCCCCGTATGCCATCCCCCCATATGCATCAACCCCCCATGGATAACTTTCCCCCAGGCGTAACAACCCCCCATGCGCAACTTCCCCTATACACATCAACCCCGCATGCGCAACTTCACCCATGCGCATCAACCCAGCATGCACAAGTTACCCCATGCGCAACTTCTCCTCATGCACATCAACCCCCCATGCACAACTTCCCCCATGCGCATCAACCCCCATGCGCAACTTCCCCATATGCATCAAACCCCATGCTCAACTTTCCCCATGTGCAACTTCTCCCCATGTGCAACTTCTCCCCATGTGCAACTTCCCCCATGAGCAACTTCTTCCCATGAGCAACTTCCTCCCATGCACAACTTTCCCCTGTGCGCAACTTTCCCCCGTGCGCAACTTTCCTCCATGTGCATCATTCCTCCATGCGCAACTTCCCCCCATGCACAACTTCCCCCATGTGCAACTTCCCCATGTGCAACTTCCCCCATGCGCAACTTCCCCCATGCGCAACTTACCCCATGCTCAACTTTCCCTGTGCGCAACTTCCCCCGTGTGCATCATCCCCCCGTGTGCAACTTCCCCCGTGCACAGCTTCCCCCGTGCGCAACTTCCTCCGTGCGCAACTTTCTCCCATGCGCAACTTCCTCCCATGCGCAACTTCCCCCCATGCACAACTTTCCCCCATGCGCAACTTTCCCCCATGCGCAACTTTCCCCATGTGCAACTTTGCCCCATGCACAACTTTCCCCCCTGTGCAACTTCCCCCGTGCGCAACTTCCCCGTGCGCAACTTCCCCCCGTGCGCAACTTTCCCCATGCGCAACTTTCCCCATGTGCAGCTTTGCCCCATGCACAACTTTCCCCCCTGTGCAACTTCCCCCGTGTGCAACTTCCCCGTGCGCAACTTCCCCTCGTGCGCAACTTTCCCCATGCGCAACTTTCCTCCATGCGCAATTTTCCTCCCATATGCAACTTTCCTACATGCGCAACTTTCCTACGTGCGCAATTTCCCCCATGCGCAATTTCCCCTCATGTGCAGCATCCTCTCCAGTGCAACCTCTTCCTCTGAACAACATCCCCCCAGTGCACCAGGGTCTGAGCACCAAATTGGCTGGATGTTGTTCAGTCTTCCCTGTTAAGTATAGGACAGAAAAACGTTGCCCCCTTTTCAGCCCCTGAAGGGTTAAATTTCCCCACATGGTTCTTGGTGGGAGTTCAGGTGACAGAAGGAACTCCCAGAATTCCATGCTTCAGGCCCAGCAGTTGGGGAGGAATGTTGATGAGTCAGCAATTCTCAATGCAAAGTATAGGGAGGAAAACGCGTTGCGCCCCTTTTCACCCCCTTCCCGTTGGAATTTCCGAAAACCGGTTCTTAGTGCACCCCTACGTCACAGAAGGAACACCCACACCAAATTTCACGCTTCTAGGCCCACCGGTTTTGGCAGGGCGGTGATGAGTGAGTGAGTCAGTGAGTCAGTCAATGAGTCAGTCAGTGAGTGACTTTTCTCTATTATATATATAGAAAAACTGGGTCATCTGGTTCAGGATATGGATTCTTATTATTAACAGTTCTTTTTCGTTTATTTATTTTTAAATAAAAAATTGTATAAAAATTAAAAATGTGTCAGAATAAATGGTGACTTGGAATTTGTATTTCTGTAACTAACAAATAATTTGTTCAATGTATCTACTGATGTGCCATCTTTAATAGCCCAGCACTATACAAAAGTGAGTCAAATTGCCTTGAATGGGGCTTACTACCATGAAAGAATGCACAGGATTAGAGTTTGGCAATCTCATCCTATCATGGTCTTATACTAACAGATTTTGTGATCCAGCTGCAGCATTAATTTGCACTTTGGAGCTATTGGTGCAAATGTCAGGAGGCTCCCTGTATGTATCAACAGCTCCCAGATACTCTGCTAGAACAAGTAAAGTGGTGGCAGGGGAACTTAGGGGGAGAATCAGGGTGGAGAATAGACTGAAACAAGGTGAGAAGGGGAGGATAATGGCTGTGGCATATGCTGAGAACCTGTCCTTAAATTCCTATCCCACCATACCCGCTGAGGATCCTTGGACTTACATCAGCTAAATACTGGTAGTTGGTGTAGACTCCAGAAGACCCAGCTTCAGCCTTAGAATGTCTCATATATAGTTGCCCCATCTGTCAGGAGTTAATTCTGGATTCCCCCCCCTCCCAATATGATATAACATTGAAATATCCTTTAGGTGGTGTTAAAATCTGCAAGATAGCTTTAAATCATAACCTGGAGTTTGATGCCAATTCCTGGAGATTCCAGGCAAATTATGGAAAGTGGTGAACCTTGAACGTATGTCAAAGACAAGAGAGAGAGAGAGAGTAACCTGGACTACTGCTAGGTTGGCAGAATTATAATACTAGGTTCAGAAAAATTTTATTTTGATACCAGCTCATGAAACAAGCTCCACTTTTTATGTTATGCTTTATAAGACAGGCAGGCCATTAAAATTTGTTGACTTACACAATACGTTTTTCTTTCTTGTGCAGTCTTTAATCAGGGAGAAGAAGGAACTTCTTGGTACATCATTCTAAAGGGATCAGTAAACGTAGTCATATATGGCAAGGTAATAACTTTAAAATTTATAATATTTTTATTTTTCAGAATAATATGGAAATATGATTTGGAAATAATCACTTTTACAATGTACATGTGGGCCCTTTTTATCAGTGGTTTTTTGTCCATGAATTTGACTGGCCATGGCCATTCATGTTGAGTCCCTTTATTTTAAAAAAAAACCCTTTAAGGAAGAACAAAGAAATAGTTTCCTATACTCTTGGCAGCAAGCTCCAGGAGCTAGTAAGAAGGTTTCCACTGTGAGATGGGGTAAGGAAGCTGGCTGCAGCAGCAATTGCTTCTTCTGGAAAGGAGGGATGAGGCTCACAGGCATATCCTGATGCTCTGTGGAAGTGAGGACAGTTTGGAGGCACGTGGCTCTGGCTTCCTCCCTGTGGCTGTGCTACTGGAGATAGGCCTTTAAAGCACCCACAAATTGAGGAGAGCAAGGCAATGGCAAGCAGGAGCAGGGAGGGACTGGTGCTTGTGAGGAAGGGCAGCTGGGGAGGAAGGAACTAAAACCTAGGAGGAAGAAGTTAATAAATCCTATTATTTTTGATTTTGTGTGTGATGATTTTGAGTGTGTGTTTGTGTGTGTGTGTGTGTGTGTGAGAGAGAGAGAGAGAGACAGAGAGAGAGAGAGAGAGAGAGAGCTTTCCTGAATGCATAGCTTCAAGCTCAACTCTCATCTGTCCATGTTTCCAGCAATCACCAGGAGCCTGCATATGAAAAAGTCAGCAAGCTCTCTCTGTCTCTCCCTTTTCTTCTCATGCACGTATGTGCACAAACACACAGACGCACACAGAGTTTTATGTTGTTATTTTTCAGGGTGTGGTATGTACCCTACATGAAGGTGATGATTTTGGCAAGTTAGCATTAGTGAACGATGCTCCAAGAGCAGCATCCATTGTGTTAAGAGAAGACAACTGCCACTTTTTGAGAGTCGACAAAGAAGATTTTAACAGGATACTCCGGGTAAGTATTCGTTGAGAAAAGATGGCTGCAGTCTATTTGTTCTTCTTCAGAGCTTACCCCCATCCCCAAATAACTGCTACTACATTGCTTTTTAAAATCATATTTCAGGATGTTGAAGCAAACACTGTCCGACTTAAGGAACATGAACAAGACGTCTTGGTCCTTGAGAAGATTCCAGCAGGAAGCAGGGCTTCTAACCAAGGAAACTCACAAGCTCCTCAGCACAAGTATGTTTTCATTCCAGTGTCAATGATATACAATTAATTCTTTCAAATGATATTATTTAACAAATAGCATCTAGCTATATAGGAATGCTATTTTAAAAATATATTATTCATTAATTACATCCTTAGCTATGGCCAATATATCAATTTCCAAGTCCTTAGTCTAAACACTAGTTCTCAAAGCCCTACTCCCTCCCTCAGTCTTTGCGGGGAAGGAACTTGGGCAGTGACATAGTCCCACGGATTATGCCCTTACAGGAGAATTGTGGGCTCTTTTCAGCCTTCCTAGCAGTGGTGCCAGGGTCTGGGTGTGTGTGGAGCTCTGCAGAGCATTAACAGAGCTCCCTGGCACATAGCTGGAAACAAGTGGAAGTCTGAGCTGCAATTAAACTGGACATCTGACTTCAACCTTCATTGCAGCTGGAATTCTCACTCTTGGAAGGAATTCTCATTTCTTGGAAGGAATCCCCCATTCCTCTACTGGAGCGCATTCCTGGGGATTGCGCTGCCGCTTGCCTCTTTACCCCACCCTTTAAAGGGAATGGGGGGCGCCGTTACACACACTTCGGGATCACAAAACCCAGTTTGAGTACCACTGGTCTAAAAACTTTAAGCTTGCCACAATAAATTCTACACAGTTCTCACTCTAGAAATTTCCCATGTAGAAAATCATTCGGAGAAATTCACAAGTCATAAGGAATTGTATTACTGAGCAGAAGAAGACCTTTAAAAAACTCATTGTTTCTTTACTAATTAAATATATTTATCATAAGGCATATTTACACATTTACCCTCACCAAATTGTTTAGTCCCTCAAAGACTGTGAGGGATTTAGGATGTTGAGGTGCATATTAGGACCATACTTGTTTGTGTTCGTTGTGAGAACAATTCTAAGTTCTGTCTTTTAAAAACAAGAAACAAACAATAAGTTACTTTAGTAATTTCAGGTTACTAAAGAAAATACTCAAGAAAGCCATAATTCAGATTTGACAAAACTACTGGGAGATATGCAGAAAACAGTTCTTAGAAGCTCTTTAAAATGGAACTTACATTCATTTTTAATCTGTTTCAAACTGAGCAAGACTGTCCCTGAAAAACGTATTGATTCATTTGATTTGTAGTCAGTCCACTTTCCATCATGATGGTCTCCTGAAGTGCTAGAAAGGACTCAGAAGGAGTCCTACTGACCTCTCTATGAAGAACATTTTCCCTCTGGAAAGAACAATCCAGCCATTATGCCTAAGCTTTGCTGGGCTGTGTTTTGACTCATAACGGGCTAATGGGCAGCCCAAACCCTGGCCCAAAATGGTAACCATAGTATGCAGTAGCCCCACCCAGGGCTGTTGGAGGTATCCTTAGGAGAAAGAGGCTTTTGTGACCTCAAGGGATATAAAGGATAGGATCTGATAGAGCTGGGCTCTGCCAGTCCCACTCCCTTCCAGGGCTGGTTTATCCCCTGCCATGGTATGCTTTTTCCCACCCTACAACCTGCAGTAACGCCTTATGAGTGAACTTATGACCACTAGGACCATGGAATCATCAGCACAGTGCTAATGCCCCCTCCAATCTGGTTGATGAGGACATGCCTTATGTTTCCAACACCCAGCACCAGAGCTTAGCACCAGCCAGGGAGAACCATAGGATTGGGCCCTAACTCATTACACTTACAGAACAGTCCCGTGCTTGTCTACTCAGAAGTAAGCCCCACTGAGCACAATAAATGCTGACAGATAAATGCGTTTAGGTTGAGGTGTTTGCTTCCAGTGAGATTTACACTCTAAATCATACTAAACACAATCTGAGTAAGGTAAATACCATTTCAAAACTTCTACATATATATAGGATTGCAACCCTACATTTACAATTAGCCAGGTCTAACTTGTGCCAATTGTTTTCTCCTTCTTGGCAGTGTACAGTTAATTGTTGTTGCTCTTAAACCCCATCTTCTCCTTTAGCTCCTTGAACTGACCGCCTGCCTTTGCTGTTCCTTTTCTAGTTTCCAGACCTTACCATGTTGTAAATATTGATATGGCACCATTCAGCTCTCATCCTCTCTTTTCTCGAATCTCAGCCTTTATCCTGCTTTGTTTTTCCAGCTGTTCTAGTTACTGATAGATGGATTGTTATCCCTGGTTCCATCTTCAAGCAGGTCCTAGTTACATCTCTCTTTTTTCGTCCTCTTCTGTTTTAACTTGACGAAATTCCACAGTCTCATTATTTAAGAACTCCTCCCTGCACGTGATCCTGAAAAACCTATCAGAGCGGGAAAATACACAGAAAACAGAGTATTTTGCCTTTGCCCATTAGCCGCCTTGGGTGCCCTTCGGGGGGAAAAGGCGGAATACAAACCCAATAATAAATAAATATAAATATAAATATAAATATAAATATAAATAAAATATAAATATATAAATAAATAAATAAATAAATAAATACGTAGAGCCGAGTCTGTGAGGGATTTTACAGATATTGTTGATAATCAGAGAGACTTTACTGAGTTTGTTGATCAGACCAACTGTACTCACTAGTGCACACATCCCTGCTGGCTGATTTTGTATATCTTCACATCCAGTGGAAACCAACTTTGTTGCACAATGGCAACAGTGGTATTGTTTCCCACTGCTACAAAGATGTCAGGATTGCATTATATGTCCAACCAGTGGCTGTTTAGCCTGATGAAGTTCATTTTGACCACCAGCAGCTCTTCAAGATCCCAGCCGGAGGTCTTATCTGGCCCTGCTGTTTCAGATACATTCCTCAAAAATGACGAGGATTGCATATATTGCCTTTTCCAATATGCACACTCAGTTTCTGAACAACATTCTTTATTTGAATGAATGGTTCCCCTTCTATGATGTATGGCTCTGTTAAAAATCTTCAATGATCACATTCAGATTTCTGCATAGCCACCATAAGAGATAGCATATACTTTGAATTTTTTCTATATTATCTTCCTTGATCTTAATGTTTTCATATTTTGAGGGTTCTTACGTAAATTTTGTTTGTGTGTATTTATGTGTGTGCGCGCGAATTTGTTACTAGGCTTTTATCTATTTTGGAGATTATTTTAATATAGTGTTTTATCAGCCATCAGTTACAACATTTTAGTGATACATTTTCATACATAGAGACTTTAGTAAATGATTTCTGACATTTTTTCAATTTCCCCAAACACATTTAATCTTGCAGCATAACTTATGATTTTGTTATCAGAGTCAGCCAAATGATGTGCTGTGAGTAATTTATTACTAGGACCAAATTTTCGAGTCAGTGAAAATATTTCCATTTAAACTGATTTTAGACCATTTTGCATTTGCTGCTAGTTCAGTGAGTTCAGTTTCTCAAAGCATTAAGTTAATTCTCTTTTAAATTTTTTTTGAAACTGAACTGAGGGATGCACTGAAAACAACCTTTCCATTTGTTTTTAGAAGTGTCAACACATTTTCGTAAGTCTCGGCAAACTTTGGGAATACCTTTGCATGATTCTTAACTCTGTCTATGTTATAATGTCATTAAAGCAGCATTAGGAAAAAAATTATATTGAAAAAGCATTTGCCCAGAAAAAAAAAGCAGACCTCCGTCAGTCTTGAAAGACTATGGTATTGTGCTCGGCACTGCATACGCTGCATGCGAAGCACAAAAGCCTGGGTTGGATTGTTATGGAGGATAGGCTGTTACCCAAGCAGCAAATCCCCCCTCTCCACGCCACTGAATTAGTCCAGTGGAAAGGCAGAGCCAATACGATTGGATCCAGCTGGCGTTGCAGAGCTGGGCTAAGGACAGGAGCTCACCTCACTGTGGGGCCGACCTGGGTATCGAATCCTGGCCCGCTGGTTAACAGGCACAGTGTTTAGCCACTTGCGTCACCCACAGCCTTTTTATGCTTTGCCCAGAAAACAGTCCTGAAATATCGTATTTACTCGAATATAATGCGCCATCGAATATAATGCACACCCTATACTTATAATCAAAATATTGTATTTACTGGGTTCTAATTAACATCAAATCTCATGCGCATACTGATTGAGACTGAATTCAGATAGAAAAGGTGGGCATTATATTTGAGTAAATATAGTATATAAAATACTGTACTAAAAAGACAAGGGTGTTCTCAGTAAACCTATTATTGACCAGTAAAGGAGCTTCTACATATCTGGAATCAGACATTTTCTCTGTGTAACACAAGACATCCAGAAGGTTTTTCTTTCCTAATTTCTCATTTTTAGGAACTGCCATGGTAGGAAAGAATTCCATTGGGGAATATGTGACTTGAGATGCAACTTGGGTCCTTCCATATTCGCCTCCACCCATCTCTGCAGCTGTGCCCTTGCACAGCCCTATTTAAAAAATATTTTATTTGAGAAGCTCTGCCTGCCAGTGTTCTCCTAATGGACAACTACATCTTGATCTCTTGAAGAGTATTGCTGCCAACTAGTCTTCAGGCAGTGCAATCCACTTCTACTGGTTCATTTCACTTTCATATTCAAAATATAGCAAACTGAAGTCTCTTTCTCTCTCTTTCGCTCCCCAAGATACCCAGTTAATGTCTCTGCAAGTCTGTGCACTTGGCTTAACAAGGGTGTGCAGTTTTGGGACATCAATGCACTCTTCCTAAAGGGCTAGCAAGTGAAAGCACTGTGTGATGGCCAGCACTCAAAGTGAGGAGGAGCTCCCAGGAGCTCAGTTCCACCACTTACTTCTCAGCAGGAGTTTTTGGGGGTGAAGTTTCAGATATTTTTTCTCCTCTGCTTCAGTGCAGTAAAAGGATGCAAAGTTGTAAGAACCAAGTGTTACATTAAAGAAATCCATTGACTAGGAAATTTTCCTAGGAAAATTGACTAGGAAATAAGATATTTTCTTATGACTCAACATAAGATTTATTTTTCAGTGTCTAGTAACTGTGGTCATTACATTAAAACATAATAACATATGTTTTTAGTCAATAGCCAGTTTATTAGGTTATCACAAAGTGCTGCTCCAAATGGAGCTCAAAAACCAAAGGAAAAAATGCAGATTCAAATACTCAGTGGCATAGCTAAATAGGTGTATGGGGTAGCAGTTACACCAGGTGTGCAGCATTAGCAGGGTATGTATCAATTATAATACCACCACATTATATATCAGTGGAAAAGTCATTTAATGCAGAATTCAATGAAACGAACTGCATTGGAATATCTGTACTCGGTCAAAAGTTATGGCCAGAAATTAAATTACCAACTGCTTTATGGAAGAAAAAGTAGATTTTCTTAAAACAAAACTGACCCATTAGAGAGCCAATGAGATAATATGGTATGATCATAAGATGTTACTATGAATCATCTCCCTTTTCCTATATCATAATATAGTTACTCGTGCTAACTGGGCAAAGAAGTGCTTCTAAGTTGTGCTCATAATTATTAGGGAAAAATAACCAACCCTCTTTGCCTTACAGTTTTTCTAACGCCTATAACAGGAGCAGAGTCTGTTGTAACTGTTAATACACTTCGGAGTTTTTCCTTCTCCAGCTCCATACATAAACTTGTTTCTGGATCATGCAGAGCTTTAGACACTGTTCCCACCTCCCCTGGTTTTCCTAAATGAGGTGGCATTGGATTGGCTATGTCAGGACCTGGCCAAGGGCCCACATCCATTTAGATCTGTTTATTTCTCCTGGCATATCTTCCTGTGGTGGTGTGGAGAGGTTGCTGTGTGCCTGTTAGTGGCCTAACCTGGCCAGGAATGGGGTAGAAGTGCCTTATAGCATTTTTTGTGACAGCCCCAGATCAGCATAGGATTTATGCCAGCCTAACGAGAGGTTAGGATCGCAGCCTCTGTCTTTGTAGTTCAGTCTAGAAGTAGACCTTCTTAAAGCAACTTATGCTACAATGTATTTGTTACAGTTTTATCCACAACCTCCTTTCAGCAAGCTTCAAGTGATATTTTATGTAATTATTTCCCTTTTCCTTACTCAGGTATATTGTGATGTCAGGAACTCCAGAGAAAATTTTGGAACACTTCCTAGAAACGATGCGCCTTGATTCAACATTAAGCGAAGGAACGGCTGGTAGACTGATTTAATGAACGCCTATTCATAATGGTAGATTAATATGGAGCGTGAAAGCTGCAGCAGTCCTTTTCTCCAGACCACTTAAATTCAATTTCACAGGGATCTAGGCAGCCTAATTCTATGTAGGATTTTCAGACAGAGCATAAATACACAGCCAGCATTGCATGTAACAGGCAACAATTAGCATCACTGGCCAAGGGCCCTCAGTAGGCCCCACTCCCTATCCCTGAGACCACTTATATGCTCGGGGTCTGTTAGTGGTGGGCCCACAACAACTCTCCAAGGGTCAACTCTGATAAGGATTTATCCATGTTGGGCTGTTTGCCTTGTCCACTGAAACCTGAAGCTAATCCCTGATAATTGGTGCACTCACATGAGGTAGCCCCATTCCTTTCCAAAATATCCTTGTTTCAGGGATCTAGAAATTGAATGAAAAAGGAGCCAATTTCTGATTAGTTTAAAAAAACAAAAACAGCACTTTAAAACAACTACTTCAAAATGTGCCTTAACTTTTGAAATTGTTGTTTTCCAAAATGTCTTGGAGCAGTTTTCCATTTGTCAATGTATGGCTTACTGTTTCAACCACAAGGTCTTTCCTCTTCAGTTGCAAGGGTACACCAACATCTGCCATTACTAATTCACTTTTTTTTTTACTTTTCCATTTTCTAAAATAATAAAAAATGAAACCTCTAGAACTGTTTTGTTCAAAGGAGCAAAACAAAACGGTATCCTGGCAAAGATTTGTTGGCTTTGGACACATTTATTGCGAGAAAATTCACAGACATGCAAAATTCACATACTTTGGAACATGGAGGCCAATGAATCTTTATTTGATCCTGCTGATATCCTTAAGAATAATCAAGTTTAAATTATTTCATGTTTTGGCAAACCTTAGATTTGGCAAACTGGTTATAAATAATATGTGAAATGTAGTGCTCCTTCATTCACTTAGATCCAAAACTATCATATCTAGGAATATTCATTTATTTAGAAAATTTCTATACCAATTTTCCACAGTGTATATATGAAAATAGGAAGCAGTTTTATACAAGTGTAACCTAATTAGCGGATTTTTGCACCCGCGGTTTTATCTCAATGCAACAGAAGTTGGACTCACTGAATTAAAATATAAACATACCTTTAGGTTTAAAAAAATTTCCTGCTTTCCACAGTAATGTTGCAGAAAGGCAGCATTGAATGAATCAACATCCCTCTCTCTTATAAGCTTCCTCTTATCTGGGAGGCAGATCCCTCCTTTCCCCTGCCTGGAATGCAAAGGTACTTATAGGATGAATCATAGAATCATAGAGTTGGAAGGGACCCAGTGGATCATCTAGTCCAACCCCCCTCCGCAGCCTGTAGCAGGAAATCCTTGTCTTGTGGGGACCCGGGTCTCGAACCCTGGCCTGCTGGTTAATAGGCACAGTGTCTTAACCACTTGCGCCATGAAATGATTGAATTATTTTGCTTTTCATGGGGAAATGAGGAGTCTGTCTCTCATCAGAAAGGAAGCTCTTCTGAGCCCTGGAGCAGGAGGTTGACTTGTGTTACTACATTAGCAGGATACTACATTACTACATTAAGAGCTACCTAATCTTTTAATTGCTTTTAACACAAAATCTGCATCAATTGAAGTTCCTTGAACAAAATCCTTGCCAAGATTCAACCTATACTGAACCAGGGCATTGATTCACCTATGTCAGTATTGTCAAAACTGACTGGCAGCATCTCCCAGACTATTCAGATAGGAATTTTTCCTTGTCCTGCCTGGAGATACTAGGATTTGAACCTGGGACCTTCTGCAAGCAGGGTGGAATTCTTTCACTGAATTATGGTCTCTCTCTTTTAATAGTCCTTCAGCAACACAGAGCAATTTCTTTCCAATGTTTCCATATAGCTCATCTTCTCATAACTGGCACCTTATCATTCTTCTTGCAACTTTATTTCCTCTGCCCCTCTTTTTTCCCCTCATACATTTGTCTCCCACAGCCATCCTCCTCTTAAATCTCTGCTTTTCAGTCTGTTCCCTTCAGCTCCCTTGTCACCTGGGTCCTGTAGTTGCTGTTCCCTTTTCTTAGCATATCAGGGCACAGATCATGGAGCACCCTGGGCTAGTGCAAATCCCGTGTGCTGGTCCTGGATGATCACAAATGTGCTGTAAAGCACATTTGCACCTCCTCAAGGGTAAGCTGTTCTGGTACATAGAGGTGTACCAGCATGCGGAGGTTGAATCCAGCCTTCATGGCAGCAAAGAAAAAGAGCTCTGCACCAGCCAAGCGTGGCTGATGTGGAGGTCTGAGGGGGACAGGGAGAGGCGAAGAGGGAGGAAAGTGTTCCAGGGTGGGGAAGGGTGGGTGGGACACAGACCTGGAAGTTATGCTGGATTTAAGCCCCATTCCTTAGGCAGTCAGAAGCAGCCTGTCTTCTTGGATCTGCACTGCCTCTGGATCTACACCTCTGTACCACTTGGAACTGCACCTCTGCCTGGGGTAAGGGAAAACCTTTCCCTTGACCCATAGTAATGCAGTAACAGCCCGAAACGGAGTGCTGGATGCAGCACAGGCATGTCAGCCTGCTTGATCCAGCACAATTTAGGATTGTACTGTGACTGTTACATATATACTGACACCTTCTGCCTGAGCTATTCAAATATTGGCAACCATCCCTTGACCGTAGCAAATTGGTCAGTTGAGAAATATTTCAGAATATTGTGTTCTGTATTGTTTTCACTCTTTACCCAATTTTTACAAACATACACACACGCATACTCAGAGCGCAATCCTAACCAATTTAGGTTGGCACAATTCATTTGCTCCCCATTCCCGTGATAGTGTGGGGAAACTGGTGCATGTGTGTGCACTGGCCTACCCTCCCCAGGAGTGGCACAGAAGTGAATTATAGCACTTTTACAACACCCGGCTAGCAAGCATGGTTTTTGTACCCAGACTTATGCCAGCATAATTGGCGATCAGGTTTGCAGCCTCAGAAATTTTAAACTGGGAGATATTTTATTCACTAGTATCAAACTTCTTTGATGTTAATATTGGTAAATCTATATATATAAATAACTGAAAAGTCACTGACTTGACTGACTGACTCATTCACTCACTTACTTATAAATGCACAACCAAAACCACAAGGTCTAGAAGCGTAAAATTTGGGGAGGGTGTTCCTTCCATGAAGGAGGCTCCCACTAAGAACCAGTTTTCAGAAATTCCAACCTGAAGGGGGTTAAACGGGGCGCAATGGGGGTGTTGCGCATTTGACATATTTAGATTGTCCTAACTTGGGAGTAAGGCCTATATCCTAAAGTGAAATTAAGCCCCTTCCTCCGGAGCAGATAAGATGAATTTCCATAAGATAACACTAGAGGGTAACATAACTGTGTGGACCCATAACTGCTATGGATTTAGCCCTAAGTAAACTGGAAGATTATTTGGTGGAAGAAGTCTTTACAATAGACAAACATTTAAATAGCTGTTACTTAAAATATCTTCCTTTTCCATAATTTTCATAATTCATAATTTAGCACATTTTTGTATTTCTTATATCCGTAATAAAGAACTAGAACAAAAGGAAATTATCTACCATTCGTTTTGGTGACAATGCAGAGGCCAACTTTAGTGCTATAAAACCACTATTTCATAAGTGAAAAGAGGTCCTGATGTGATCATCAACTCACAGAGTGTGCAAGATATATAAGAAATATTGAATTGAACTCTTTAGAAGATTGTTGCTTTGGTTCAATCATCATCTTCCTGATGTGAACAAATAACAATCTAAATATGTCATAAATTCACATTCAAGCTCAAACTCTTGTGATACGAAGTTTGGAGAAAATTCATTTGAAAGATCTCAATATTCTGAGGCAGAGATTCTGATGGAGAAAAGAATGGGAAAGTGCCAACGTGATAAAACTGAAATTATATTATATTTTTGAATGTATGACACAGCTTATGATTTAAGGTTCCAAGTCAAAACATTTAATCAGTTGAAAAATATAATAGGCCAAAGTTCTTTTGGGAAGTGAAGAAGATCTTTCACTGAACTAGACAGTTATCTCAGGATAGCATGCTGAAATAATTTTCTGTTGTTTTTGGTTTTATTTTCACAGATCCTGGCGTACACGATTTTGTTATGATGCACTGTGTGTTCATGCCAAATAATCAGCTTTGCCCAGCTTTAATGGCTCAATATCCTTTTTGAAATGAAAAACTAACTTTCCTTTTAAGATGTACCTCATCGAGTGAATGCTGCCACTTCTTCAAATGCAATAAGTAGAACAGATCATTGCAACTGATCCTTGTATTCAACTTTGACAAGAGATGTCAAAGTTAACCTTTTATTTTTTTCTCAAAAAGAATAGCAGCTATTTGTACAATTGTAGCCGTTCTGCATACACTTACACAGCCTATACATTAGATTCAGTGTGTCAAAGTATTTAACCAGAAATGAAGGAAGGGGGAAATGGAAGAATGGAGAATATCTCAGATATTCATCTCCAATATATTCCTATGACACTCTTGCAATACATGGCATGAAACTGAGCCCTTACTAGTCATTAATCACCATTACTAAATAGCTATGTAACTGTAGCAATTGGAACAATTGTGGGATTCAAATAAATTAACAACAGGTTCTATGTCCTAATAACCTGAATTAACAACAGGTTCTATGTCCCATTAGTAACCAGTTCTCAAAACCAGGCACTCATTAGCAAGGGGTTCTATAGAACCTGTGAGAAACCCCTGAAGCCCACCACTGAACTGGAAGGTGAATGCAAGCCATTTTGAGCCATTGCGCCCTTGCACATCCTGCCTCACTTGTTTCTTTTTCCTCCTTGCCAACATCATGTGTTTCTCTCTCCCACTGGTAAGTTACACCTTATCATTTAATGAAAACAGAAAGCTCTGGGGCAGCAGAGAAGAGAGAGAGCCCACCTATTATCAAATGTCTGTATCAGTATACATAATGATGACCCTGGAAACCAAATTAGGATGAGTTCTATTGTTCTATAGCATACAGGGAAAATGAATTAAAGTCTGCAATCCTAAAAACACTTTCCTGGGAGTAAGACCCATACAACACAATTGGGGCTTACTTTTGATCAGACATGGTTAGGATCATGCTGAAATTCTTATTATCATTGTTGAGAGCAAATTGAGAACTCCTACAGAAATTCAGCCTACCTATTTTTTGGATATTGCATGTCAATAACACTGTTTTCCCCCCCAAAGATATCACAAGCTAAATGTTTAATTCCAAAAGGAAAAACATCACATTGTACAGCAGTGGTTCTTGAGCATTAATGCCAAGAACCCCTTTCAGAGAATGACAATCTGTGCAGGAACCCCCAGAAGTGATGTCATCAACCTAAAAGTGATGTCATGGCTAGAAGTGCCATCTAACAGTAAGTGATATCACTGTCCATGATGGAATCACCCTTACTGTATTTATTGCCCGGGATCTTATCTCCTTCACTGCTTATACCCCCAATACAGCTCTGAGCTCTGGCCACCTGGCGCTTTGTAGGGAAGTCTCCTCAAAACCTTTCTGATGATTTGATTCTAGTGAAAATTGGTTTCAGTTTTAGTGGGAT
This sequence comes from Cryptoblepharus egeriae, assembly GCA_030015325.1. NCBI lineage: Eukaryota > Metazoa > Chordata > Lepidosauria > Squamata > Scincidae > Cryptoblepharus > Cryptoblepharus egeriae. The sequence goes on from JAREYC010000001.1 coordinate 89,640,350, forward strand.
CATCCTTTAAGTTAAGGGTTTCAAGATACATTTTGAAAATGAATATTCTGTTATTATCTGGGAAGCCTGAAGGCACATTCCTGTTCAATTAACAAAGTTTTCTCTAATGGTTCGCAAAGTTTTGAGATCCAGTGCACCGACTCTAATTTAATGTGGGCAGAGGATTTTCCAAGATCGAAAATATATACAATATTATATTTGTTTTTAACAGTTTTACATGGAAATAAATTTCAAGAAAACTTCTTACTTTAAAGACATTTGTATCAATTTAATAGCATGTCATGGAGATAATCATTGAGACCTTCTGTTCTGTGGGTTATAACACAATGGTACATGTGAAACACTTTGGTTATTAGTTCAGAATTTTACATGCGCAACCATATACAGTATTATATATCCTCCCATCATGGCAATAATAAACCCTAGTGTGGGGTTTCATTAAGCTTATCCTTGATTCCATTGTAGGAGGAACAAGCTACATAGTTTGCTGCCATTTTTAAGCACTGAATTATGTTGAACCAGAATTCAGTCACAACATCATTGTTGATTAATACCTTAGAAATTATAGCCTCTCTGGCATTTATTTATACATTATGCTATTATGATGGATAGGCAGCATGCACATTTAGGAGGGTTTTCTGCCTTTTCCCGTGATAGTATTTGCCTGGGGAAAATTATTAGCCAAATTAAAAATAAGTAGATGAACCATGGAAATGCAGGAAAAAATTACTAATGCCTGTGGTGAGTCACTTAATAAGCAGGTAAAAGGATATTAAATAATTACAGGGCTTGCATGGCAGAAACTGCATGAAGAGAGTGACTCGGTGAAATATTACTTGGTTTCTGAAATGCTACTGAGACCAAAGCTTGCCATGTAACATCTACTCCCTGCACTTCACCTTCATAAACTAGCCTATTTTTTCTGATCTTCACCAAATATTTCCTAAACTACACTGAAGTACAGACTTCTGTTAATATCTCAAATCCCAGGAGTCCCAACTCTCCCGGTCGCAACATTGACAGAATGTCTCCTTTCCAATGGCTTTGTTTTAATTGAAGGAAATCATTGTAAAATGCAGTGTTTAATAAGCCAGTTTTCTGAAATTGCCACTTTAATCGTGTTTTGCATATGTTACCATAACAAATGGAGAAGCAAGAGATTTCTATTGCTGTCTTGTTTTCCTTTGTGAGCAGCTCCGCATCTCTTGAGTGATATCAGGGACTGTATGTCAAAGTGTTCATGCTTTGATTTGAAGGAAGCCGTTTATTTTAGGAATTATCTTCACAGTGGCCTTGAGCCTGTCAGAACTGTCACATGTGGAAAATATTCTGCACCATTAATTCCACCTGGAATGCGCAAAATACTGTTGTATTCAATTTTCCCATAATTTCATGAAAATCTATTTTTATCAAGATCTCTAACTTTCAGTCAATCACCATTCTCCAAGGAAGCCTAGCAAATTTCAATTGTCTAACCATTGCTTTTAATTTCACATTTTCTGATCTTGACACTGGAGTTCAAGTAAAGTAGAATAAAATCCCTGAACACTGCTGTCCTGAACAGGCATGTGTTTGAGATCCCAATCCTATCCCACTAAGAGCACAGTCCTAACCGGGTCTACTCAAAAGTAACCTACTCAAAATGGGTCTTATTCCTAGGAAAGTGTCTTTAGGATTGCAACTGATGTAACACTGATGCAGCCATGCCAATGGACCAGTCACAGAGGCTTCCTCAACATAAGGTTTGTTCCCTTACCTTGGAACTGTATTGCAGTTGCATCAGCACTGGAAAGTTGAATAGGATTAGGCCTTAAAATGACACCAAATATTACACTTTCAAAAGATCAGAATTTTACTGTTGAATTTGCTGCCCATTGAAAAACGGTAATTGTAACCATCACACTCTCTTTTGCACTTGAAAGTGCCAACATGTGGTAAAGAAAAAGAGACTTTGAAATACGAAACTACACCAGAGGAACCAGAATTTTTGAGGTCATCTTCAGTACTGATTTGTAAGCAGTACTAATCCTGATTCACTTGTAGGTGACTCAAAGACCAATCCTTCCCCCCACCTGCCAATGCGGCATTACCAAAACAGCTTTCACTTCCCACTGCAATAGCTGCAGAGGTAATTGCAGAAGGCTTTTTCAGTAACAATAATTTACTTACTCAGAGTTTAGTCTATTGAATCTGTGCTGGTGTGGGATTAGGTCTAAGGTGAGGTTAGGATGAGGTACTGCCAGTTGTTTCCTTCCCAAAGAAAATAGCAATTTTGAAAAATATTGATTCAGATACAATCCTAACCTAGGCTGGCACAACTCACTGGCCTTCCCATTCCTGTGATATAGGGAGGCAAAGCGCCTGTCTGTGCACTGGCTTAACCCTCCGCAGAAGTGGTGCAGAAGTGTCTTATGGCATTTTTGTGACATCCCCAGGTCATCAAAGGGCTTATGTTAGGGCTTCCTAACTGGGGATTAGGATTGCAGTTTTAAAGGCTTATTTTCATCCCACCATGCTTCCAGTCCAAATTGCCCTGACTGGTATTTAACTCATAAACATACAAATATAGTATAAGCCAGTGATTTTCAATCTTTTTCATCTCACGGCACACTTAACAAGGCACTAATAGTGTCAAGGCACACCAACAGTTGTTTTTAACATAATAGTGTCATAATATGACATAATGTGACATAGTGACATAATAGTGTCAAGGCACACCAGTCTGTTCAAATTCCCCAATTTTCCAATTAATGAATGTCAGTCCCTAAATTCCCGCAACACACCTGAGGACTATCCACAGCACACCAGTGTGCCACGGCACACTGGTTGAAAATCACTGGCATAAGCATAAGATCCATTGTCAGTTCATACTTGCCTGGATCATTTTTTAAAACTTACCTTTTTGGATGAGGAAAAACAACAAGAATCAAGCCTGCGTATGCGGTGGTGGTGTTCACCCCTAGAACCATGCATTATTTCAAGTGTGTGCTGGAGATGTCGATGTCTGCTTGTTCCTCCACAGTGCAAAGAGAATCCTCAGCGCTATGATTGAACTCATTTCGAAACTTATCTTTTGCTGATGGTCCTAAGGCAGTTAATAAAATATTTAAAAGGGGGCATTAAAAAAACAAGTAATAGAGATTGGAAAAAGTCAACAAAACTTCCACAGTGGCCGGTCGCTCCCACAATACACAGCATTTGTCAGGTAGAACAGGTACATTTTAAAAACCAGAATAGGTAGTATAAACCACCAAGAGGAAGGACACAGAGTCTGGTGGCAGCCACTGAATAGGCCCTGCGTACCTGCAATCAGTGATTGATTATGACTTGTTTCCATGTCACATCATGTACAGTACACAAGCTGAGCAATCCTATTTCATTAGGAAGGATTGCTCCTTGGATTGTCCTCACATCAAGCAATGAAAAAGCCTTGAAAAGTCGTTAAACTGGGAAACACATAAGCATGTCATTGATCTGCAAACTCCTGCTGGGCAGTTGTATCTCATCGGTACTTGAGAGAGCCAATTTACTGCAAGTGTGCTATGTTAATAGCAAGCCATGGGCCATTCAAAGGTGGGAGGGAAGCAGCAGGGCAAATGTTTTCCTTGACATCTTGGCACTTACCATGCGCAGCCTTCTCAAGGTACAGAGCAAGAAAAAATGGATTATGCCCTAAACAATAAAAGGCGAGTGATTCGCTTAGTTCTTCAGTGGGCGGCTTTGTATGGAGAGATTCTGCCAGAGGATGAAGCGGCAATGGCCTTTCTGGAGGTAGGGTACACTTGCTGCTAATGCTGCTGTTTCTTTGGAATGAATATTAACTGTATCCGAGCCAAGAGAGAGGTGTAAGGACTGTGGTTCAGGCTGCAGAATTCTCTCTTTCAAGAATAATAAACTGCAAATGGCTATTTCTGACTTCTTTTTAAAATTTTTGTGGCTAATAACCTTGTCCTGTAATATCATCACTGGTTGCAATTTTATGGAGAAAACAATTCATTTTAAAAATCATGTCTATTTTCTTATGTGAAATGTGTTAGATTAAAATTACTAAGAGGGTATGAAATTACTAAGAGGATATGAAAATATGGAGCTTTGATATTTAATTGCCTGCATTGTTAAATAGCAAAAACAATGGCCTGAGCATCATTGCGCCATTTACATTTTACAGAAAAGCTATCATGTTAATTATAAATAGGACACTCCTTGATTATTAACAAAATACAATATCTGTGGTGCATTTGTCTTTTAAATACTGGGCTGTAACCTGCGAAGGCAAACAGGAATGCAGTGTCATACTTCATTCAGAACACAACCAAAAGTAAAAAATGAATAAATGTTAGAGTCTTATTTAAGATGTAAATTTATTTTGGCTTGTGACAAACAGCTATATAACCTGTGCAAATACATGTTGAAGCTAAATGAACAGAAATCAACAAATATTGTGGATGAAATCAGACAAAAGAGGAAAGCGGGTGGACAAAATTTGAAATGTGGTTATAACTGAAAGCAATGAAAGTCAAGTGGCTGAAAGTCAAGGCAAAAGAGCTGAAGGGAAAATATTAACCACAACTATAAATGGGATAAAGGGTGTGAAAAGCCTTTGCACTATGTCATGCTTTTGGTCTCATTTCTCCATTTCCCACCACCATCAGATACTACCTAGAAAACAAAAACTAACCCTACAATCCAGAGTAACTACGGGAGCATCTAAGAGACATTATGTGCACCCGTAGTTACTGCACCACCTAATGAAACCCTATGGGAAATTCATATTGCAATCCAGAGCAAATTGTTCTTACACCGGAGCAAGGACTCCCCATAGTTGCTCTGGATTGCGCCCTAAGTTATTGAAGGACAATGTTTGATCCTGTGTCATCCAAAAAGATTTTAATCCATGAGGTAAAAAATCAAAATGGCATCCCCTCATGTCATAATATTATGGCACCCATGATATTACTGTGTATTAAATATCTGACAATACACCTTTCTTTAATTATACACTAATATTGATGTAAACAGTGTTACTGCAGTTCTTTATTTATAATCAACTTGTTTTTGATATGTATCCTGACAAATCATTTATTATTTGCATTATTGTTTGAAAGCTGTTCTTTATCATTTAACAGGAGTTTTATGTATCTGTATCAGATGATACAAGGATGATTACAGCGCTGAAAGATCAGCTCCCAGAGCTAGAGAAGACGATGAAACAAATGTAAGTGTGGGCTTCGTTTTGACCATCTTTAGATTTGAGAATCCTTAAGATTTGATATTCTTAAAGATTATCAAATCTAATTTACTCGTTTATTTATTATTATTTATTATAATTTATTTATTATTTACAACATTGTAAATAATGTTGTTAGAACTGTTTCAGGACTGTTGTTCTGAACAGTTTCAGAACAAATTCAGAACAATTCTTATGAAGGCTTGCACTGGTGCAACTTATGTTCTCCTGAAGTGCACTATCACCAAAGAACTTTTTATAATCACAAGGCCCAGGTGCACCAATGGAAGGCCTTCCCACTGGGGGGCAATCCTAACCAATGCAAGTCACTAGGGTGCAAGTCACTGACAGTGCACTCCTAACCAATTTAGGATGGCCAAACTCACCTGGCATATGTTCCTGTGGTGGTGTGGGGAGGTCAATGTATTCCTGTGCACTGGCCTAACTTCCCAGGTTTAACAACCCTTATGGTCAGCAAAGGACTTGTGCCAGGGCATATGCCAGCCTTACTGGCGGCTGGAATTGCAGCCTCAGTTGCCCATTTGAGCTGCCAAATACAGCATAAGGGAATGAGGGGAAGTCTGGAATGGGTTTGAATGAGGTTCAAAAAGGCAGGGAATGGGTGAAATAGGGCAGCAGTGGGATGAGTAGGTGAATTTGGCCCAGGAGGGGATAGGATTGGTGGTGCTGGCATGTCATATCCATACCCTCATTTCTAGTCCTGATCTACCCGAGCTCTGATTTCAGCAGAATCCTAAAATTGTATATTGTTGTGATATCTTCCAAATATATTTCTAAGGCATACTGTATTTGGTTTTTATAGATCAGAAGAGGCTAAAGCACCTCAGAAAAAGGTTGGTGTTTTTATCCTCATATAAAATATATTATTTCACCACTAAGTAAGGATCACTTTATATGTTAGAGATTGGCAAATACTTCTTTACCATCCTGGTTTCATTTGGGTCAGTGATTTTCAATCTTTTCCATTTCATGGCACACTAACAAGACACTGAAATTGTCAAGGCACACCATCAGTTGTTTTTACCATTTGCAAGGCACACAAGGCCGTTCAAATCCTCCAATTTTCCTATTAAATTAACGATCCTCCCCAAATTCCCGTGGCACCTGAGAACTGCCCACAGCTCACCAGTGTGCCATGGCACACTGGTTTAAAGTCACTGATTTGGGTGGAATACAGCTGGTACATGTATCTATGTCATGCCTATATTGGTACATTCACATATACTGGAGAACATGATAGCTAGGCAGGCATATTATGTGTATTTTATGTTGTACAAGTAAAAATGTAATATGGAAAGCTGCCCTGAGACAGCTACTGAGACACATGAAATGAATTGTTTTCCAGTGCATGGGTGTTTTGTTACTCTTTCTCTCATTAGTAACATCACTGATATACAACTATTCCAGAAGCCTTTCTTCTTGCACTGATGATGATTTGGTTTGGTTTTGTTTCCTAGCACAAAGTTCTTTTGCAGCATTTTAACACAAGCGATGAAAGAACACAAAAACGCCAACCCATCAGGGGAAGCGACGAAAGTAAGTCAATCCGTAGAACCACAGGCTGCAGAACTGGAAGGGAGCGCAACTCAACTGCTCCATCTTAATCCGAGTGGCTTTCCAAAGGCATGATTGTCCAAGCCCTTTAGCCAAATTCACCACATAAACAGATCATGACAGTCTGATTCCAGACCACCTGCCACTAAACAGAGACTCCTGTGCCAGAGATGCATTCATATGTGTGAGACATTTGTTCCCCAATAAATATAACTAAAAATATTATCAACATTTTTCTCAGTGACATGAATAAACACGGTGCCACAATCAAAATCTCAAAAACTCTGGAACTAATCTTATTGTTATAAGTTTTTCTGTAGTTATTTTTGGTGCTCTCATATGTCATGCTATAAGTTCAGTACAGACATCCGGAGAACAAATCTTGTAAACAGCACCAAAACATGCGTAGTTGCCCACTTATGTCTAAGGGATCCACCTATGACACAGAATTAAAAATGCCAGTCTAAAAAGGAGTGAGGCACCACCTGATTGGGAAAAAAAGTCTTATAAAGATATGCAAAGTGAGGAATCAGGGTAAAACTGGCATCTTCCAGATATTGGCTATTTCTAATAAGGTGTTCTGCTTAGTTTATCCAACCGTACTTTTGGATTTAGGTACATTTTCAGACCCTACAATCCAGAGTAACTACGGGAGCACATAAGAGACATTACGTGCATCCGTAGTTACTGCATCACCTAATGAAAACATATGGGAAATTCATATTGCAATCCAGAGTAAATTGTTCTTACACTGGAGCAAGGACTCCCTGTAGTTACTCTGGATTGCACCCAGAGTCGCACATTTCTAAGCAAATGGTGGGCTCTTTTCTCATTTGCTCTGCATCATGTGTCCTATTATTACAGCATTCCTGATGTTTTGTCTTTGTATCTGAAGTTTTGTTCAAGGTGTACTGCCTGGATCACACCTACACCACTATCCGCATTCCAGTGTTGTCTTCGGTTAAAGAAGTCATCAGTGCAGTAGCTGACAAACTGGGCTCTGGAGATGGCTTGATATTAGTAAAGATGAGCTCAGGAGGAGGTAAGGCATTTGAATAATCTTTAACACTTGTCATTTACCTTGAAGCAGCAGACCATGATGGAATTGAAAGACTCACACTGATTTTTTAAAGACTTTTCAAATTAATTTTAATCTCTGAAAACTGGACTTTCTTTGTGTAGAAGAAACTGTAGCTTTCATTGTGGACAAAGAAATCTGTTCGCTCACTTCAACTTGCAATCAGAAACCTAAATTTAGAGACCAAAATTTGGTGTGCAGATAATAGGTATAGAAAGTAGGTTTGGAAAGGCAGTCCCACTCATGTACTGAGAAATTTCTGCTCTCTCTTCCCCATTTGGGACCTTTGAATATTTGCGGTTGAGATTGGAGGAATTTCCAGATGAGTGGGAGATGGATGGTAACAAGACCATTAGCAAGATTAGCAGGTACCATAAGACTGCGATCCTATTATTTGTTTACACCAGCGCAGAGATAACTGCGCCAGCACAGCGTGTTGCAGACATGATGTAAAGCATGTTGTGACACCTGGAAAGTAAGGAGCATCAGCAGAAAGTCATGCACTATCCTGCCAGCATTGGACCCAGCTGGCATGCCTGGCAGAGGAGGTAAGTACCCACCAGGCAATGCAGGGGCTGAGGAGAGGGCAGAATGGGAGTGGAAAAGGCTGAAGACCGAGTGGAGATGGGAACAGATCAGGCCCAAGGGGAGTGAAATCAGTGGGACTGCGCATCCAAATTTTAGCCTCCTTTCTGGGCCTGAATATGTGACATGAGGCAGCTTGGATTTGTGCCGGTTCTTTGGCTGGCTCAGATCAAAGTACAGTGATGCCTCACATAACAAATTTAATTCATTCTGGAAGCATGCTTGTTATGTGAAACACTCTTTATGTGAAGCAGTTTTTCCCATAGGAAATAATAGAAACTCAGATGATTGGTTCCACAATCCAAAAAATATTCATATAAAAATATTAACTGTGATTACAAAACACTGCAATATAACACAGTACAAAACACTGTAATATACAGTAACACACAACACTGTAATAAAGAAAATACTGTACAGTACTGAACTGTACTGTACCTTTGAAAACCTTCATGGCTGGTGTGTGGGTTACAGAGAGGTGGATGACTTTCACAATCACTAATGGAGTCACTGCTATCCATTGGCTCAGTGGAATCTTTGTCTTTTTGTGCAACTTTAACATTCCCCTGCTGCTGACGGGGAGCAGCACTAGAACATTGGTAAGGCACACCTTCCACGCTGCCACACACAGATCCATCATACAAACCAGGCTCAGGCTGCTCCCCCCATGAGTTCTCTGGCCATGGAGGCCTATTCCAAACTTTGTCCAGGCCCCACTGTAGCTCAAGCTAGGACAGTCCCCTCATCCCGCCTGTGGGATGTGCCATGGAACCCTGTTCCAAAATTCAGAAGTGCTCTTTATTCAAGACAGTGCTCTTTAAGCAAGTCAAAATTTCTGAGAAAATTTTGCTCTTTATACAAAATGCTCTTTATTCAAGACGCTCTTTGTTCAAGGTACCACTGTAGCCGTATTAGGTAGGCTCAGTCATAGGACATATGTACCCCTATCCAGATGAGACCTCTAGACTGCAGCCTGGCAGCAAAGATTAGGATTGAATTGCCCCTTCAGTTTAATTATTAAATTTATTGTCTAAAGCTTTAGTGACTGTTGGTGGCCAATCTTAATTGACTCATTAAGGTCACACACTTGTTTATATATTTATATAGATAGACAGATAGATAGATAGATAGATATATAGATATAGATATAGATATAGATATAGATATATAGATATATAAAGATAGAGATATGGCTATTTCATGTCTGGTGAGTTTTAAATACTGGAAAAGAAAATATCAAAGATGACCTTGCCATCTTCCCTTGAGGGGTGACTTTTGTTAATTAAATAGGAAGTTATCCAGAATTCTTTCAAGTATATTGATACAGAAACATGGACTGAGATTTTGTTAATATGCAAATGTATTTAAATTTAATTGAATAATTGGTTAAAAGGCAGGTGATTAATCACTTAAATGTCCTTTAATTGGTTGATGGCCAGTTAAGTTTGATTTAATGATTTAGCGGACGTTCTTTCTAGACAATTAAAAAAAAGATGTTTAGTATATCTATGAAGGTTTTCTGCTGGTAGATGTGCCATCGCACATAAAGGAAGGGCATAACCTTGATACATGGGGTGGGAAGTCATGCCACTTCCACATTTGCAGTTTTTTTTTTAATGAGCCTAGATGAACACTTCAGCACTACTTTATCCAACGGCATTTCCCAGCTAGACACCCCTGCTTTACTACTACTTTGCTGTATTAATTTCAGCACCCTGGAGGCAGTGCCCAAGCTCAGACAATAAATGCTTGTTTGTTTGTACATCACTTTTATAATACTATTTCACCGATTGGTGAACAAGAACAATAAGAACAACAATTTAAAACAATAACTAAATAAAAACACTTTATATCGAAAAATAATTTTAAAGGCCCATTTTTGTATCTTGGTCTAGTAACCACTTGGTAGGGTGTTCTGTTTTTTGGCAGAATTTGAAAGGGCCTTTACAGAATTTTGTAAGCACTGCAGTGCTAGGAGGAAAAGGTGAGTGGAGGCAAGGGATTAATGGTCTGCCATTGTAATTTAATTACAGGAAGGATGGGCCAAGAAAGATGTAGAGTAACTATCCCCCAAGTGCTCTGTGCTGATACTCTCACCCAAACTCTTGTTGAATTCCAACTACTGAACTAATATTTAAATTTTCCATAAATCTTTTTCAACCATAAGGTTTAGAAGCCTCATTTTCCTATTATGATAAATGTACAGCAGAAAAAATAGTTTTATTTTTAAATTACAGGAACGGCTGTAGGCATGATCCAGTCCAACACCACTGCAGTATCCATATGTTTATGTTTGAGAAGTCCCCTGTACCATCCATGTTCACACATATGAATTCAGAATGACAAGGGCATTGGCAATCTGTCTGTGCCTCCATGTCCCCCTGCAGTGTTCAATCTCCCATTGATGCAAATTAACCTTACAATCCAGAGTAACTACGCGAGCATGTAAGAGACTTTACGTGTACCCGTAGTTACTGCACCACCTAGTTAAAACCTATGGGAAATTCATATTGCAATCCAGAGCAAATTGTTCTTACACCGGAGCAAGGACTCCCTGTAGTTAGTCTGGAATTGCGCCCTTAGTAAGCATGCATTCACAGGCTGGGGTAAGGGACAGAAGTGGCCATCTCTATATTATATCCTCTGTTCATGAGTGTTGCACCTGCAGTAGACTAACTTGTGGCTTGTAAGCTCACTTGGTGAAAGGCTTTTGCTCTGGCTTCCATCCAGATGTTTCTCAGCACAATCCTAACCATGTCTAGTCAGAAATAAGCCCCATTCTGTTCAGTGGGTCTTGCTCCCAGGAAAGTGTGGTTAGGATTGCTGTGTCTATCTATTTGCTTGGTTTAGGCAGAAGATTAATATTTGTTCTTTTATTTGAATATAAGTTTATAAAAGAAGTAGAGATTTGAGGCACTGCTGGTTCCAATTTTATGTGGCGCTATGAGTCTGACAGAGTTAATTAAGGTGACATTAGAATGCAAATAGTAACTCTTGTCAGGGACCATTCTTTCTGCAAATAAATTGATGCCAGTGGCATCACCATGTTGCAATATCAGTAGGATTTCTTTCATTAAAGTTGGAGGCAATCTGGTGGATATCCACTGAGAAGGAGAAGTTTGTAAGTTAATTAATAAGCCTTTCTGCACCAATCAGTGATGTGATTTTTTTTAAGGGATAATGAGGACTAAATATAACTCAGTTTTAATACTTACTTAGGTAATTATTGAATGACATTGTATAGGTAACAACTGCTATTACTTTCCTCAACGATTATGATGTTAAATTTTAGGGTTGCTGTGTTAAAACTCTTATAGCTTGCACTTTAGAAGAACACAATTGCTGTGAATGATAAATTACTTCATTTCAGGGCAACGCAATGATAAAGCCAAGTGATGGCTATGGTGGGGCTTCATAAGACACGTTGATTTTCTTCCAATGTCCTACTGGCTTGCCAGCAACAATATTGCTTTGCCTACACTGAAGAACAGGCAGCTGGGGGGTAGGAATAAAACTAGGACATGCAGGGGCTTTCTATCCAAAAGGCCAACTAAGGGCCCAGTCCAATCCAACTTCCCTGCATTGGTACAGCCAAAATGCAGATTTAATGTAAGGGAATACGGTTAAATATATTGAGGAGGCCCCTGCCCCCCAATACAGAGCACACCCCTTTGGCACAACTGTATTGTCATTGAAAAACTGGACAGGATTGGGCCCTAGTCAAGATCTAGTGGTGCTGAAGCTGAGACCATTTCTCAGTCTGAACCATTTATCCCAATTTATAGCTTAATTTATAGACTAATGAAGTATCTGGGTGGCACCATGATGGAAGCTGAGACATTCTAATCTATAATTTCATCACTGATGTCAATTCTGAATTTTTCCCCGTTATGTAATATGTCTAAAAATGTACTGTCATTGTTAATAGTGATAACCTGTATATTTCACATAGTACTTCTTATGTTCTTCATGCTTACAGAAAAAGTGGTACTCAAACCTAATGATGTTTCGGTGTTTACCACACTCAGTATTAACGGACGTCTCTTTGCTTGCCCTCGTGATCAGTTTGACTCACTGGTATGTAAGTATGCTTATCTCTGACAAACATTTCAGCGGATAAGTTTGCTCTAGTTCTGGTCAATAGAATGCCAAATGGGATCAATTGTTTTGTGCCTACTATTTTCCTCTTTTACAACCATTCAAAAAGTTATCATTTGAAACATTCATGAATGAGGGGCCAGGGATCAGTGCAGCAATGAAGAAAAAACCCTGGCCAGCACACATGTTTAAAGTTATATGAGCTTTGGTCATAAGCATAACCATTTTAAAGTTATACATCCAAATATGAGCACAATCCTAACCAGGTCTACTCAGAAGTAAGCCTCATTATGTTCAGTGGGTCTTACTCCTAGGAAAGTGTCTTTAGGATTGCAGCCTATGTTGCATGTTGTAATTTTGTTGCATTTGATAGGTTGGAATACTGTTAGAAATCCATTATGGGCACAATCCAGAGTAACTACGGGGAGTCCTTGCTCTGGTGTAAGAACAATTTACTCTGGATTGCAATATTAATTTCCCATAGGTTTTCAATAGGTGGTGCACTAACTACCGGTGCACGTAATGTCTCTTACGTGCTCCTGTATTACTCTGGATTGTAAGGAAAGGCAACCTCCCAGCGCTCTGTAATTAACACCACAAAAGCTATCCTCATTAGAAGGCCTGCTTTCCTTAAATATTAAACATGTTTATAAGTACTTATCAACAAAGTCATTCCACCGTCCTCCAAGGTGGTCTACTTTTGTAGGCCGACAATTTTCCTGACTGTACTTTTTTGTTCGTTTTAACTTCATTAAAGCAGCTCTCATTGCTAAGTTGTGTCAGCAGGACTCCTGTTCCTCTGAGCCTTGACAGTATCTCTGTTTTATCTTCTAATGAGCTACTCTGTAGACCTTGTTTCTTTTTGAGGGCCTGTAAAATGGAAGCCATACTATTGCTTTGGGGACAAAGATTCGTTTCAAGAAAAACAATATTTAAAATATAAACTGTGAAATTGTTGGATGCACATATTTTTATAATCTTGGTGGGCTCGTGTTTGATTCATTTATCACTGTAATGAGCCATGTATACAGTGATAGGATTCAAAGAAATTAAGAACCAGTTCTAAGCCCATCTGGCAGCCACTTTTAAATGGCTATTTTTAAACTTTATATGTGCTCTTGTTAACAGCCGGTTCTATAGAGTAGGTGCGAATCTGCTTGAGCCCACCACTGCATGTATATCTTTAGACAGACAAAAAAGTGCAGACTGAGTTGGCGCAGCCATTTGTGATTCTTGAAAAAAATCAGAAAAAAAAAATCAGAAATATCCTTGTGATTTCCAAGCAGATTCTAATGTAGCCAAACATGGGTGCACCTGCTGAGCCCTTGGTCTGTATTATTTGTAATGTACACAAACCCACCTAAAGGTGAGGAATGAAATATCTGCCATTTAAGTCACTAGATCTTAAAGGCACAGTTCTGAGTGTCTACTTGGGCTGGCGCACGTTGTTTGTGCTGCCTCAGGAGTGTTGCAAAAATGCCATAAAGCATAGTTTAGTATTATTTACATACTGTCATATCCCAACAAAATCATCCCCCATATATTACAATTCAATACAGTACTGAATTAAAACTTAAAATATTTCTCATTACTCATAATATCATGACAAATTTTACATGCAGCTGCTACAGAGTGCACTTATAGGAGAGGTTGAAGAAATAACACTTTTCAGGATCTCCTTAGCCAGATAAGCCAGAAAACATCCTAATTAAAGGGGAAACTTTGATTGAATTCCATCATTAAATGGAACAGTTGGTTTAGAAAGCATGTTACTGTATGCTAACGTATGCTACAGGTCTCATGCCAATATCCATATACAGTGATGCTTCACGTAACAAATTTAATTTGTTCTGGAGGCATGTTTGTTACATGAAACGTTCTTTACGTGAAACGGATTTTCCCATAGGAAATAATGGAAACACAGATGATTGGTTCCACAACCCCCAAAATATTCATATAAAAATATTAACTGGATGTAAAAATGATGATGGAACACTGGGATTGAATTCAAAACATGCATTCAGTGTGCATGATCTTAGGAAGACTACTTAGGCTGCAGTCCTAAAGACACTTTCCTGGGTGTAAGACCTATTTAACACAGGACTTACTTCTGGGTAGACATGGTTAGGAGGCTGCAATCCAAGACACCTTCAAAGTGTTTCCCCACTTTCTCCCTCTCTCCATCCTGAGCCTCTCTCTCATCCTGCTCCCTTCTGGCCAGCCCTAAGCTGCTTCCCTCTTCTCCACTGCTCTTCTCTCCCTCTGCCCAGCGTACATCTGGCCACAGGAAGAAAGCATGGAAGTGTTGCTTTCACTATGGGCAGGTGCGCTAGGCAGCCCTGACCCTTTTTAAACAGGCTGCCAGCCAGCGCGTCTGCCCCAACTGCCAACGAATGTGTTCTTTACATGAAGCACTTTCTTTACGTGAAGCAGAATCCTAGAGAAATTTTTGTTTGTTACGTGAAACATACTTTACGTGAGGCATTCTTTACTTGAGGCGCCACTTGCATGCTGACTAACCTATCCACAATCTCTTCATTGTCAGAACAATAAGTGTTGGACATACAAGCCGGTCTCTCTTTTTAATGGTTATTCCCTTTCCATGAAAAGAGTATCTATGAAAGATGTGCCATCTTCTTAACCTTAATAGTTAAGCACAACAAAGCGTATTATTGGTATCTATAATTATTTGGTGTTGCTGCTTATCATTCACAAACTACTTATCTCTAGAAGTCTGCAGTGGCTTTTTAGTATGTATGGCCCTAGACATAATCCTGGATACCTGTTGTGCAGGCCAGAGAAATATATATTTCAGAGAAAAGTATAAGCACAGCTGGAGTTGTTTGAGTATTTTTAAGTGCAGCTGATCACCTGGCTAAGAGGCAAATTCAGTTCAATTCAATCCTTTATTACAGTCACAGACCAGCTCAAAGTAAAAACAGCTCAACTTCACAGGGAATATAACAAGTAAAAAATAAGATAAAATACAATATACCATATTAAGATAATATACAAATTTCATTTGAAAATTTAAAAAGCAAGTTTGTGTTGAAATGGAAAAGCAGCTTCCCCGATCACCTAGGGAATTCTGTATAGTAACATATTTGGGACATTCTAGTTGAGCTTTCATTTTCCCACAACCCATGCTTGGGTCTGTGTCCCTTTAAAACGGAATAGCAGAATTAACTGAATTAAATCTATAAATTAATATCCTAGTGACTGAAATTTACTTTGATAAAGGCTCAGATTTCAAATAGTTTTGTTCCGGTGACTCAGATGACATGATCTTCTCCCCTTAATCTTGTTCCTTAACATGATAGAGAGATACCATGTCTTTTGGCCCTAAACACTGCGTTTATCCATCCAAAAACATTTTTAAAAATTATTTATTATTCGAATAGGGCATAAAATTCAATATGTATGGGTCTGAAGAGCAAGAATTAACTAATTCAAACATACTATGTAGTTATTCAACAATTTGGATCTACTGTATTCACATTAAATATTCTTATGTTATGCCCATTCATGAATGTCTTGCAAATCAGGTATGCGCAGTAAGCATAGTGGGGAGGTGTGATTGCTTTCCCTACAACACACAGAAGGATGACAGGGGAGGACGATCCATCTTGTCCGAGTACTACTTTCCTAACTGTGTTCAGTTTGAAGTTAAGATTGGTCTGACAGAGCCCTGGTGAACTAATGACACAAGTCTAATGCATAAGAACAGGGAAATTTGGAAGGGAAAAAATTGTCAATGAATGATACTGCCCTCTCCTGGAATACAAAGCAGCTCAAACTATTGCTTCCTCTATGGACAGTAATTTGAAATTAGTGATACCACTGAAAACGACATTAGGAAGCTGTCCTTTTCCAGAATATCAGATTTCAGATGTGGAGCCATTTTGGAAAATGCAAAGTTCTAATAGTATACAGCATTTTTAACAGCTTATTAACGTTAAAACTATATTCTTTCAGATAAGCTTTGTACTGTTTCTGAAATATATACAGAATTGGGAAGTTTGCATTTTTGATTTGTGTTCTGCCCATCTTGTCATAAGAATACCAGGAGTCCATGGTGTTGTCACACACTATATGATGAAGCCTTTGCACATGTTTGCACCTAACAAAGCCTGAGAAAACATTATGCCACTAAACTAAGGGCAAAACCCAGAGCAGTTATGTGTCCATGCAGTTACGCCACCCTCTATTGTTATCTTATGGAAAGTCACCTTAACTACTCTGGAGCAGAGGGCTTAATTTGACTTGAGGATATGGGCCTAAGTCTGGTCAGATCCTGAATGATGACTGCCTGGGAGCCTCATGTAGGGAGCCTATGTAGAAATTCTAGGTTATCATTCAGGGTTGATGCACATGGGGGTGTTGTGCATAGGTTGTTGCGCATGAGGGGATGATGTGCATAGGGAAATGTTGCACATGGGCAGATTGATGCAAAGGGGGGTGTTGATGTGCATGGAAGAATTGATGCGCATGGGGGGTTGATGCACAGGGGGGATGTTGTGAATGGGGGATGCATTCGGGGAAGTTGTGCATGGGGAGTTGATGTGTATGGGAGGGATGATGCACAATGGGGGAAGATGTGCAATGGGGATGATGCACAATGGGGGTGGCACATGGGGAGGTGGCATTTTAGTCCTACAATGTGGGTATATTTTGCAAGTGTTCTAATATAATAATTTTCAAATTAATATAAATCCTTACATTCTAAGTCATACACATAAAAGAGAGCAATTCATGAGAATGAGAGATCCCACTGACATTAAAGTTCATAGAGATGTACTGTGCTTTTCCCAGACTCCACTTCAGGAACAAGAAGGCCCATCTACAGGAACTGTGGGAACATTTGAACTCATGAGCTCCAAAGACTTGGCGTATCAAATGACAATTTATGAGTGGGAACTTTTCAATTGTGTACATGAGGTAATAAAAATTTGTGTGTGTATTCTCTTTTAGCATTTTTCATCAAAAAGGAATATTAAGAAAACATGGAAATATATGTGATACCTAAAATATCTATTTCCCCCACACCACCACCATTTTTCTCCCTCTTCTTTTCCAGCTGGAACTGATCTACCACACATTTGGAAGGCAGAATTTTAAAAAGACCACAGCAAATCTGGACTTGTTTTTACGAAGGTTTAATGAAATCCAGTTCTGGGTAGTCACAGAGATTTGTCTTTGTTCCCAGCTCAGCAAACGTGTTCAACTTTTAAAAAAGTTCATTAAGATTGCAGCCCAGTAAGTATATCCAAAAGTGTTGAAAGAGGGCCAGATGTCAGTGGAATTGTAAAATATGCACTGTACCCTGAACTCTGCTTACATGGCCAAAAACCAGAGATGGCTTGTTGCAAACAGCAGTAGCAAACACAAGTTGCCATGATTGGTTGACGTCTCCATTAATGTGACAAATGGCTCTGTTGTCTGTCTGTCCTAAATCTGTTTTGGAGACGGTTCTTCCTTGCCACCCTCAGCCTGCCCATGAGACAATGTGGCTGTGAGATGAGTTGCCCAGTCTTTCTTCCTTCGTTCCTTCTTACCTACCTACCTACCTACCTACATACATACATATCCCACTTTTCCCATGCCAAAGCAAATGCCCAGTTTTAAAAATCAATACAGAGTAATACAATATTTTTAAAAATGTCAAACTTGGCACCAGAAACCTTGTCTGTTTTGTGATTTTATAAGAATTTGAACTGCTTCTAGTCCTGTGGTACTCAACTGGGGTGAAGGCAGTGGGCTTCAGGGGGTTCTCACAGGTTCTATAGAACCCTTTGCTAATGAGTGCCTGGTTTTAAGAACCAGTTACTAATGGGACATAAAACCTGTTGTTGATTTAGATTATTAGGACATAGAATCTGTTGTTAATTTATTTGAATCCCACCACTGGGATGGGGGATAATGATTTTACTCTGTAAAGAGATCCAGGAAGCCCTGTGAATCCCTTCTTAGCACTACCCAAGCTTTGGGACATTCATAAACAGACATTTGAAAGCATTTCCGTTTTCTAGGTGTTTTGGAATACTCATTGGAAATGTTCCTATGGCTGCAATCCAGAAGACACTTTCTTGGGAGTAAGACCCATTCAACACAATAGGGCTTACTTTTGAGTAGACATGGTTAGGATTGCACTCAAAGCTCATGTTCTTTCCCCTCCCCTGCAAAGACTTAGGAAGTTAATCTCCCTAAAAGTTTGGAAACCACTGATCTAGCCACTCGAGTCTCTGTGCTGCTCAGACATTCATGATGACACTACTTAGTGGATTTTAAAATATATACCATAAGGATTTATGTTTTAAAATTATTAATGTTGACAAACTATTCACAAGAACTTTGCCATTCGGTAAAGAGGCCATTTTGCTAAGTCTAAATTCTCTGTAGATGCACGTACCACCTAACTGTGCTTACTGCTCTCATCTCTTCCAGCATCTGTAGACACTGTGACAGAATCTCCATCATGCTGTACGGCACATTCAATGCCTCACAGTGTGGAAAAGACTGCAGAATTTTATTAAAATGATAACTTCAACCTGTGCTGTCCACAGCACATGATTCATACTCTGGCCAATAGAGGGCAGTAGCATCTATAGAGAAGAAAAAGCTGGTCCTTTCCTAATAGGTAGCACATGTTATTAAGATAATTTTTAAATGGTATAACTTTTAATAAAAAGTATGGATACTTCAAAGTTATATCATTTTTAAAAAAATTATTAACTTTAAAAGAAAATAAAGCCAAAAAAGTAAAATTGTCTGTGATGAGCAGCTACTTACCAAACCATTATCACGCCATAGAATTACTGTTTATTCTCTTATTATTTTCTTGCATTTATGCCTTTGACTGCAAACCTGTACAAACTTGGGAGCAAGTCCCATTGAACACAATTAGATACAATGGGACTAATTTCTGATTATATAGCAAGAGGAGTTTTTTTTTAATTATGACCCTAAATAAACTTTTTCTCTCAGTCTAGAGATCTATGGAGTCAGTGCACGTTAATAATAGTAAAAACATCCTGCAACTCTTGGATCCTAGACCAACAGTAAGGCACTGAAATTGTGTACAACGCCTAGCCATTTCACAGCCATCCATAATTTCAAGGCCTTGAAGGAAAAGCAATTGGCAATTGGAAGGAGAGGTGTTCATAGGCCTCTTTTAGGTGTAGTGATTGATGATTTGTGAGTAATGCACCTACACTTCTAGGTGTAGTGATTTACGTGCACCATACCTAAAAGGGGCCTATGATCCCGTCTTGTCCAGAGTCCTTTTCTTTTAAAGTCTTTAAGAACTTCTTTTAAAGTCTCACAGACCTCCACAAAGAAGGTCTCCCCTTATGCGTCAGTTTTTTTCCATGGTGACACCCCACACAACATGGGTCCTTGTAAGGGGAAAAGGCAGAGCACCCACCATCACACCCGCCAGAGCACTTACAGCGCACACCTGAACTGCCCAGCATGCAAGGCTACAGTGGTACCAAAATGGCTGCCACAGTGTCCTGCCAGTAGCTCCCAATGTCTCTTCAAGAACATTTATCCCCTTCCTCCAAGTAAGGTAAGTGGCTCTGCAGTGGGGCAACTCAACTCTGCACCAGCTATTTAATAGCATAGCTCCATTTTGAGTTGGGCACTCTGACATGGGGGTATGGTTCCAGCAGAGCTCTACTCCACCAGTCCCAGACCCTCCTGCCCCACTTTCTCCACTACCAAGTGTTCTCCCTGCCTTCCCTCCACCCTCCCTCCACTTCCCACCACCACAGAATGCCATCTCCACACCCTCATTTACTTCTCCACCACCTGGCTGTTTGCATGGAATGCCAGGTAGCAGTCAGTGCCAGCCCAGAGTGGGCTTGTGCCAACCCTGGGCTGGTGCCAGTTTACTACCACAAGTGTGTCTTATGGTACAATTGCAACAGCAGTTGGCCAGTGCACATTCTTCTATATTGGATCCTTAAGCCCTTAGGTGGCCATGATCATAAATATATCTTTATAGTTTCTTAGGATTTAGTTTTGAGGACTCAGCCCAATCCTAAACAGGTTTATTAGGAAATATCTCCTACCAGTTTCACAAAGATTTTTGTCTGACTATGGGTAGAATTGTAATTTATGACTGGGAGTTAGTTTAGAGAAAGCAGGGTAAGGTTTTTTGCATGGTAAAAAACAGTAAGCAGAGTAAGATTTTTTTAGAAAGCATAGTATAATTTTTTAGAAACCTTTAATAAGGCCTCTTCAATGTTCTGGCCGAAGTCAATCCTTACTTGTTCTCATTTTCAGTGTCAGCTTCTGAAACTGTAAACCCTTCTGTTTCAGCTGTAAGGAATACAAAAATCTGAATTCTTTTTTTGCTTTAATCATGGGACTAAGCAATGTTGCAGTGAGCCGTCTGACAATGACATGGGAGGTAAGTGCTTGTCAAAATCACTAGCCAAATTGTTGACTGTGCTTGCTTTTTCTTTAGAACACACATAGACCTACAGAGCTGCTTAACTTATCTCAGAAACGTATTCTGCAGAAGTCTCCAAACTTTCAACCTCAGGGCTCCAGGACCTTTAACAACTGTGCAGAGGAGGGAATTCCAGCAGGTGCAGCTAGTGATCTGTGAGAAGAAAAGTTGCACCTGCTGAAATTTCCTCCTCTGCACAATTGTTAAAGGTCCTGGAGCCCTGCAGTTGAAAATCTGGAGACCCCTGCTCTAGAGCAATAGGATCTTTGGATTGTTTCCTTTAATAGCATAAAGCAGGCCTCCGTCAGTTTTGAGAGACTATGGTATCGTGCTCGGTGCTGCATATGCTGCATGCAAAGCATGAAAGCCTGGGTTAGATTGTTATGGAGGATAGGCTGTTAGCCAAGCAGCAAATCACCCTTCTCCACGCCAAATCACCCTTCTCCACGCTAATTCTAATTCCATTGGAATTAGTCCAATGGAAAGGCAGATACGATTTGATCCAGCTGGCACTGCAGAGCTGGGCTAAGGACAGGAGCTCACCCTGTCTTGTGGGGCCGACCCGGGTCTCGAACCCTGGCCTGCTGGTTAACAGGCACAGTGTCTTAACCACTTGCGCAACCCACAGCATAACCCTTTAACATATTGCAAATTGCTTTTGAATCAAACCTCATGTTCCAAAAAGTTGGCAGCATGGGGAACTGTTGTATGAAAAAATAAGTCTGAAGCCTCCTTTAGCTTCGGGAACATGTTTACAGAATTCTGACCATGGTCACCAGCATGCATTTTCTGGAAACAATGACCAAGGTGATAGACAGACACCGTGGCCTGTGACCTTTTGGTTGCATACATAGGTCAGAATCTATCTACATAATGTCCGCAGATTGTCTATACATTCCATGCCAATCAAGCAGGCTGAGGGTTCTAATGCCATGGAACTTTGTGGCAGAGAAGGCTGTGGAGAAGAACTGGCAGGGGGAGAGATTGAGGAGACCAGTGAGGAGAGAGATGGCAAAAGATCTCCAGCTGAGATCCTGGAAAGGGGGAAGGGATTTTTACTGAAGAATGTTGTTGTACCTCTGCAAGTGGCTGTTATTAGTTTTATTTAACAATTATATTACTGCTAGCATCTTTTGCTACACATGGGGAATGATAGACTCACAAATATCCACAAGATATGTGACTGATTTGTGTGAACATTGTATTTAGATTACTAATACCAAAGTGGTTAATTCAGAGGTATTTGTTTTGGAATAAAGTTGGGGTGAAAAGGAACACTAAAATAACACCACCATAAATCCCAATGAACTTTGGAAATCCAGAATGCAATGTGGATTACTTTGCTTGATGTATAACCCCTCTGAACCAGAAAATAATGTATCTGTATTTTTCAGGGTATTTTTGGGTTTAGATCCAAATTCTTTCCAAGCTTCATGGCTCTCGTTGCTAGGAGACTCACTTATATTTGTCATTACTTTGCACTGTTGTAAATATGTGGCAAAAGAACCTTCTTCCTCATCTCAGAAAAAAACCTGAAAAGCCTCTAAAGTATTTGCCTTTGCATATAGAAATGAGCATGTTCCACACCACGTGCATGGGAATGGAGTTGATGGGAGTCCTAGGAAGTGTGCAGCAGAGGACGGCATTGTCCCTTGCATTTCAACCTGGATGTGACAGGTTCTTTTTCTTTGTTTGATTTTGTAGAAACTTCCAAGCAAGTTCAAGAAGATCTACACAGAATTTGAAAGCTTAATGGTAAATGGCCACAGAGTCTTAATTCTGTGCATCACCTGAATTCACTTTGAATTTCTCAATTTCCAACATTTTATGTGTCCTTGTTTGACTTTCAGGAGTTTTATGATCCTATTATAGTGCTGATAAAACAAGCATGTATGACTAATCAGTTATACTCACAGGGAACCTATTTTGAGAAAATGTATGCCCACTTAAAGTCAATCTGGGAAATGCAGGCGATGATCTTTCCTTTATCCCATTGCTAGAAATTGTTTGCTTCAACGTCAAATGCATTAGAATTACCGCTTTGCTGCTTCTTGAGATGACTGAAAATGCATAGAGGTGAATGAGGAGATTCTAATCAGATCCGCGTGTTGTTTTATAGATAGACATAGTTCTGCTTTCCCATTTGATAATAAACTCTGCTTTGGTTAAAGAATCACACTGTTGTCAAATATCACATATATGGAAAAGGCAGCAGTGGAACTGGTGGCCTCCATTTATTTTAGGGAAAGCTTTTCTAAAAGTAGATCACAAACAGAACAATGATTAGTGGTTACACTTAAAGAATTCCATTTTACCCAATGCTAGTGCAGGTCTAACCATTTCTTGTTATCTTAGGATCCATCAAGAAACCACCGAGCTTACAGACTCACAGTAGCCAAGCTGGAACCTCCTGTTATTCCCTTTATGCCCTTACTCATAAAAGGTAACTAACTGAAGAAGAAAAAATGTGGCAAGATGAATGAAAAATAAAATGAGAAGTCTCAAATGAGATATTTGATCCCTCTGTCACATCTTAAGGAGAAAGGGAGGGATGCGTTTTATAAAGGGAAGGATGTCTCCCTCTTGCCTGTACTTAGTCAGAGGTTGGAGATGTACGGTAAGTCTTTCAACAGGCTTTTTATGGGCACTGTAATCTTATGCATGTCTACGCAGAAGTAAGTTTGTTAAAGTAAGCTTCAGCAAAGTTTACTGCAATAAAAGTGTGTATAAGATTGCTGCCTGGGTTTGCATAATTTGTTGACTCTCATCTTGTTTTAATTTTGCTGTCATCTTATATTTTTGTAATGCATCCATCTAAAGCACTTTTATACCACTTTTCAACTGAATACTTCACAAAGCGGTTTCCAAGAAAATGAAAAAAGTAATAGCTAATTAATAGCTAATGGATCCCTGTACCAAAAGGGCTCACAATCTCAAATGTAAAAAGAACACCAGCAGAAGCCACTTGAACAGACCTTGCTAGGGTGTGTAGGGCCAGTTACTCTCCCCCTGCTAAAAAAAGAGGAATACCCACTTGAAAGAGTGCCTCTTGTCCAGTTAGCAGGGGTACATCTTCTTGTATTTTATACTATTTGTGCTTTAAATTAATATTGTAAATTGCCTTGAGTCCCCCAGAGAGAAACAGGTAAGTAGGAATATTTTATTAGTAATAATCTGTTTAAATGGGGTAGCAAATACGGGTGAAAATTATTTGAAAATAATTGCTTGCGGGTGCTTTGAGCATGTAATAGGGTAACTGAACTGAGGAAAAAAATGTGGAGATGTTTTAGCTGTCTTGATCTTAATTTTATGTCAGGACACAGCTATTTCTCATTTATATTAGCTCTGTCTTTATATTGCAGATATGACATTTACTCATGAAGGGAACAAGACATTCATCGACAGTCTAGTAAACTTTGAAAAAATGGTATGTAAAATATAATCCATATGGACATATTTTGATGAGCTCTATAAGGATGTCTATAAAACATCTATATGGGGGAAGACCACCTATTGAAATCATGGTAAAAACTAACATCTGTTTATTGCAAGTGGTTTTCCTTCCTTTGACGTATAAATGGATGGACTGTAACAGAAGAAAAGATAGAGATGTTTCAGAGTGACAATTAGTAAGGGTGTGCAACCACCACCAGCACCAGCAGCACCACCAACTCATTCTAGAGACTTTAGATCCCAAATCATTTTTTGGACTCTTTTAAGTTTAGAAGATTCGTCTTTGATATTTTGTCAGTGATTGTCAATTGCAACAGGAGCTGCAGTGTACGTCCTGCTAGACAGTATCCTTAACTTACCCTTAGCTGCCCATCTGAGATGCACTGATATCTCAGAACGTTGTGGATTTTTAAAAATTGCCACTGTTGTTAACTTGCTTCACCGTCAGCCGCCATTTTTCATGATGGCGTCGGACAACATTGCATTCTAAAATAGGTATGAGTATTTAAGATGGTGCCCACCTGGAGGTAGCTCTACATTTCAGGTGCTGTCAACATGGATGGTAGTAAAAAACAACAAAGCAAAAGAAAAGGGCAGCACATTTGGTTTCTGAAAATGTCTATCTGTATCCATCATATATAAACAATTGTATTCGTCTTGGAATGAATGCAGCCCAAATTGAACGGACACCATTCAATGTGGTTTCCATTCATTCTGAAAACAAATGCACACCCTTGGTGATTACTTCAAAATTACAAAAAGCCTCCAATTCCAAGAGATGTTACAACTCTCAGATTATAAATGAGCCAGTACTTGATTTCATTACTCCTAAACGCTGTCTCTCTGACACTTCCTCCTCCAGGTTAGTGTTATTTATCTAATACTGACAAATGAAGTTCTCTTGGAAACAGATTACTAATATTTATCTCTCGGATTAGTTTTTCTGACCATGTTTACCTTCATTTCTAATGATGGGACAATCATTTATCTACCTACAATGTAGAACTCCCTTAGAATACAGGTTTTCTTGACACCTGTCAGTTAAGACAATATATATGTTCTTCTATTTCTATTTTTAAATCTGCTAGTTCTTGCCAGACAAATTTTTCTCTTTATAGGCCTCTAGAGGGCAACATCCTACATCGCAAGCGAGTGTATTGTTAAGAACATGCAGGCAGCACCCATTTTTAAAACAATATTGATTTTGTACATGGTGAGCAGGCAGCGGCCTTTCTGGACCCTGGACCCTTCAGTCACCGTTTCTCTGAAGTACACCCCATAGCAAAACCAATTGTCCAATCCTATCCAACTGATGAGCCTTTCCATAGGGCCATGTGATGCATCCTGGTTGGGCATAGGGGGAGAATGCCATAGAGGCTTCCTCAAAGTAAGGGAACATTTCTTCTTTTACATCAGAGAGGGGTTGCAGCTGCATTGCAGGGTGACCAGATGCCAAACCCAAAATTCCTGAACCCCAAGGCCAAAATTGCAACCTGCTTTAAAAAATTGCCAAAAAATTGGCAATTGGCAATTTTGTTGTTTTTATAGTTTTTGTTTTTTGGTTTTTTTGGCCATAACTTTTGATAGAAATGAGATATCTCAAAAAATTAATTTTGCATTGGAGTCTGCTCTTCAATACAAATCCATTGACATATGGCATGATGGGAAACTGTGCACTATCGTGAAGTTTCAAAATGAAGCCAAAATGTAGGACACCAGGACAGGAGGCTAAAAATCCGGACAAATTACCCTGCCACTGGTCACCCTGCCAGTGCATTGGAGCTGGAAAGTTGGATAGAATTGAGCAACAAAGACCTAGTTTTCACAGGCAGCCGATGAGACGGTAAGCTGGTAACTTAACTACACCATTTCAGATTACAGGTGAGGGTCTGCATAACCAAATGCCCTGAACATCAAATGCATAAAGAACCAAGAGGAACAAAAATGCCATGCACATAAAAAACTACTGTAACTGTCACAGAGGAAAGATCTTGCTGGTCTTCATGAAATATCAGTTTTTGTCACATAGGGAATGGGTTGGGGATGGGAGTAAAGGATTCAGATAACGCCCACAATCTGAAATAGCATTGTTAAGTCATAGGTTTACCACATCATCTGCTGTTAGTTTTCTTAACTCCCTCTTCCCCCTCCCCCCCAAAAAACCCAGTCTTAAATGTGCTCAAAAAGTCAAAGCAAGGCCAGTGTTTTCCAATGGGCCAGTGTTTTCATTGCCCCATTACCTGGGTCTATCTACAGAAAGGCCTAGTGGGTTCTGCACAATATACTCCACAGTCAAATATTTGGCACCTTTGTTGGTAGGGTTACCAGACATAAAGGAGATCAGGAGATCCTGTTGTTTTTTTCATGGCCTTATAGCACACATAAGGGAATTTTGGCAGGTGTACCTATACATGCAGGGATGAAAATGTTTTTTCTTTTTATACCAGCCTGAGGACTGTATTGTTTCTATCTAGCCATTCATGATCTTTTCGGGTGCTGATGCTTAGAGGGCCCATTTGGCTTTTTTGTTTTTTCCTGGCCACGTTTTGCAGGGCCAGGAGACTGATGGGGATGAAATGCAATTAGAGTTCCCCATCTGCTGTCCTGACTCACAAGTCAATAACAAGTGGAAGAGGTAGACGAATTCAAGGAAGATGGGTGATAACTGACAAGCTACCTGGGATCCTATGCGTAGAGGATGTCTAGTTAGCATAAAACATGCTGGTCGGGGTGGACCAGTGATGGGATTCAAAGAAATTAACAGCCGGTTCTCTGCCCATCTGGCAACCACTTTTAAATGGTTATTTTTAAAAGGACATATATTTATATGTCCTATCTCTTGTTAACAACCGGTTCTACAGAGTAGGTGCGAACTTGCTGGAGCCCACCATTGGGGTGGACATATGAGATAAATGCAAAGACATCCAAGCACTCATTTCAAAATATCTGTGTGTGTGGCGGGGGGGGGGGGAGAGTGATAGACTGCTGGCATCCTCTTGTTATATGTTGTGCTTCTCCAAGAATCAGCTGCCATGGGACCTACAGAAAGCAGCCATTCCAAGGTGGCTTTGCAACAGACGCTTCTCCATCCATGGCAGTACAAAATAGTGCCATCAACCATCGGTTCTTCTTTTTACTGAGACTCTTCACCCTTGAGCTGTGAAATGAGGATTAGAGAATTTGTGCATATTGGTTTTCAGGTTTTATGGATCTGAACAAAGAGAAGTCACACACTGATTCTTATGGGGAAAAAGAGGGGGCAAGCATTCTTTCGTTTTTGGAACATAAAGATTATGCAAAAAGTATGTGACTTAAACCTTTAGTAGTTTTTGTTTGGGGCATATAAATATTTATAACATTTTGAAACCTGCTCTAGGAATGGATTAGCAGATAATATCCTGGCCTACTGCCACTATTCTGATCTATGTACAACCTGAGTTTGTATTGCAGTATGTACATGGATAGGACTGGCGGGGAGCAGGTAGAGGCTGAAGTAACCACAGTGTTATATGGTTGGTTCTATTTTGGATGGATCCAGATTTAAGATTAAATGGGGCTTTCTGGCAATAGCATTCAGAAACACTCTAAGTGAACAGGAAGATTATTTGGGGGAAGAAGTCTTTACAATAGACAAACATTTAAATAGCTGTTACTTAAAATGTCTTCCTTTTACATAATTTAGCACACTTTTGTATTCCTTATATCTGTAATAAAGAACTAGAACAAAAGGAAATCATCTACCATTCTTTTTGGTGACAATGCTGAGGCCAGCTTTAGTGCTATAAAACCACTCGTTCCGAGTCAGCCACATAAGTGAAAAGAGGCCCCGGTGTGATCATCAACTCACAGAGTGTGCAAGATGTGTAAGAAACATTGAATTGAACTCTTTAGAAGATTGTTGCTTTGGTTCAATCATCTTTCTGATGTGAATAACAGAAATTCACTTTGTACAATTGGTTATATTCCAAGAATGCACAGAAGATAGTTCTCCACCTTCCATGGGCACAGAACATTGTCCCGTCACCCCACAGTAAACCCTCTGTCCCTGAAATTTCCAGAAACAAACTTCTAAGAATCAAGGGACCTGGAGTAGGATGGGATGAAGGAAACATGCAGGGTGACCAGATGCCCAAACCTCAAAAGGAGGACAAGGGCTTGGATTCCTCTCAGTCTGGCCTTTCCGGTGGACAATGGTATGTTAAGTGCCACAATGGTAATGGTAAGTGCCACAATATTGGGCACTTTCACTTTCCCATGGTGCTCAGTGCATATTTTTTATTTTTAGTTTTTGGCCATAACTTTTGATAGGAAGGAGATATTTCAAAACCGATCTTTGCATTGGATTCTGCTTTTCAATACAAATCCAAAAACATATGATATGATGGGGAACTGCACACCACTGCAAAGTTCCAAAATGAAGCCAAAACGGAGGACAATGAAGCCCTTTTGGAGGACACCTGCACGAGACTGAAAAAAAAGGACAAATCCAGAAATTTCCAGTCATATGGTCACCCTGGTAGCATGCAAGTACGGAGGGAGAGGGATCAAAAATTGCCCACTCTCCTGTGTGGATGAAAGTGCTTTATTTCCATTTGTGCAAATTCCGATTGGAATATAATCCCGTGTCTTCCAGTTGACTAAGGAACTGGGACTATAATGCAAGTGAGGACTGCTGGGTTAAATGTTTTTTTTAAAAAATGCATTTGGAAAATTAGCACATCAGGGCAACGGCGAAAATAGGCAGCACCCCGGGTAAGGAAAGTATTGCAGCCAGTCTAACCCATGGACCATTGTAATTAAAGAAAAATGAATTTAATGCTAGTATGTACACACACACTAGCCTATAGCTTTTTTCCTGATGTGTTATGTGTAGTTTTAATTGTCTTATGTCAATTGTTGGCTATAATTTCTGTAATTTTTTGTTTCTTTCTAGCGCATGATTTCCAATACTGTTAGGACAGTGAAATTCTGCCGGAGCCAGCCTTTCAGTAAGTGTAACAATTAATGCATTATGACTGAAATATTCTGTGTGCAGTGTCTTGGATTGTAGGCAAGGCACACACAGAGCACAATCCTAACTATGTCTACTCAAAAGTAAGCCCCATTGTGTTCAATAAGTCTTACTCCCAGGAAAGTGCCTTTAGGATTGCAGCCAAAGTCAAATTACAGTCAAGACACAGTCTATACCTGCTGAAATCAGCTTTTGCTGCACTTCGGGTTGGGGCATTTTGAAAATATAATTTTGGTGGTCTAGGAGTCAGTTCATGGAAACGGTAAATAGTATCTGTTTTAATAAAACCATCCTATCCCTGATGAACAATGAAGCAGAAGCTTGAGGGAGAGGTGTCAAGAAAGAGAAAGGAAAGGTCAGTTTGAATGGGAAAAGGTTGAAAGTTGCAGAAGGTCATTTTATAAATGTGTTCCTTGAGCTTTATATATTTAAATATGGTTTGATGGAACAAGAGAGTGTGTTGCATATGCCGCTCAGGTTTGAGTTTGACTAAGCATACCAATGGCACATCTTTTCTGTTTCATCAGGTCCTGATGCATCACTGGCAAATAAGAACCATCAGGATGTGCGAACCTACGTTCGACAATTAAGTGTGATTGACAATCAGAGGACGTTATCACAGATGTCACACCGACTAGAACCACGACGTGCTTAAATGTTTCAAGCAATTACACCTCCCCTTTCTCCAGTACAAGGTCATTTGTTTAAAATGCCACCCCTTCCTGCTACTGCACTGCCACTGCAAATCCAGTACAAGCAACAGCAGATTCTGAGATCCATAAGTAATTAACGCACAAGGTACCTGCTGCCATCCTAGAACTGATAGAGGAGTTTGGCGGTTTAAGAGGTCATCCACTGTGGCTGGAAGGTTGCTTTTTATTCTTTACCCTTAGTTAATTCTGAAACTGTTTAAAGTAGCCAGTGTAAAGAGAACCTGACATTTCTGCCACTGGTGGATTCTCTTATCCAATAAATGCAGTTGCAGTATTTTCTAATTAATTATCACATTCAAGCCAAATTTTGCCATTTGGTATGCATGCTCAGCTCCCACGAGCTTCAGCAGGAAAATAAGTAATGACAGAAATTAGGTACAGTAATATACTGCCATAGCTTTAGTTTTCAAGTAATAGGTTAAGCCTTTCCCATTGAGAGAAAAATATTGAAACACAAAAAGTCAGCTTTTAACCACACTTGCCTTACAGTAGTAGAGCATTGTGGTCACGTAAGTTTGCCCTAGAATTGACTGAGTCTGAAATACATAGGTACATATTTTGTTTACATTTCACTTGTTCTGACTTTCTTTTGGTTTTAATACAAACTGCCAGTCAGGATTTTACAAAATGCCAATACAAAAGTTATAAGGTTTTGAAAACAGCAGCATTAAAAGCAGCAAAACAAATAACTTCTTTAAAAATAGCACAATATGCACAAAGCATTTCAAGATTTCCTGAACAATGAAACCTTCAGCGGATCAGCCGTCCTTGTGGCTGATAAGGACATCTTTTCTGGAGTTTAATTCTTTCCAAAATATCTTCTGATTTTTAGGTATCATTTTGCACTTTTAAATAGCCAGAAATGTTAATTCGCTGTGTGTTAAAGAGTTATTTATATGTTCGTTGTTGTGCCATAATTATTTTTATCTATTTTATTTAGCATGTAATTGAAGAACAATTTGCTCTTTGTACTTAAGTCTACATTTCAGACCTAGGAAAAATGTGGTGTATGTTTTATGTAAATAAAATGCACTATCTTAATTAAATGTAACTGCCAAGGAAAGTGTGCTTGTTGCCTTTTATTAAAAGGAGTAGCATCTGTTATTTGGACCTTGATCTCTATTAAGCTATTACTATAGTTACTATCTTTTGCATACTACGAGCTATAATTCAACTTATTATTTTCAGTAAATGCCTTCTTCCTTTGCTCTCTGTGATATCATTAATGGCTATGGGTTAGAATGCATTTAAATAGTATAGGATTGTACCTCTATAACTATGATGAGCTACAGCAATCCGTAATATAAATCAATGTGTTGAAAGTTAAAAAATCGGAGAATATTGCACTGAATTATTTACAGCTTGCTTTTTGAAGCCAAACAAATGCAGCTGAATAAAAGTAGCTCAGTAAACAGCAAAATACAACCATCTGCACTATGTCAGATGGATTGACTGGAGGATGAGTAGAAGGAGAAGGGAAAAATCATTATATGGTTTTATCTAAAAATGCTGTGAGTTGGAGATATTTTCTCTTTTTAAATAATAGCCCTGCTTATGTCTTTAAAAATGTAAGCACCCCATACTTCAGAATATAATCCTGGACTTAGGTCGGTATCATAACCTCAATTGGTAGGTCAAGATTTGTTGACTGAAGGCCCATTCCCAGCAGGGCCTTATGCTGCCAGAATTAGAATTAGTGAACAGTTGGGTCCATGTGCCAGTTGATCACCCATGGTACTGGCACTGGTAAGTTGGTATGGGTGAGAGAGGGGAAAGAATGGGGCAGAATTTCCATTGAGGTGGTGGATCAAGTTTTGGAAAGGGGAGGTAGCTATGCCACCATTATCCTATCCCTCCCTTCATGGCCTTGATACAATATTCCATGTCCACTTGGCTGTGTATCTGGCACAGGTCTGGATAGACTTATCTTAAAATGTTCCCTTATGCAGGGGAGGCCTCTGGGGACTGAAACTTGCCTGTGAGATATAGTATATCCCCCACTTGCTCAGCTTCACGTCTAAGCAGGGAGTTACATACAATTGGACTATCAGTTGGGAAAAAAAAAGTGCTCTTCAAAATTTATAGAAATCTATGTCTCGGTTAGCCACTGCAATATAGATGACATCAGAGAAGAAGGAAGGAAAGATAAACCTCTCCTCAGACAAAAGGTTATTTGTCCCCACCCTCAACAGCTTAGACCAGGGGTCTCCAACACGTGGGCCAGATGTGCCCCCCCGGTGATCCTCAATGTCACCCCCAGCAAGACCCCTCTATCTGGCCCTTGGACAAGTGTTGTAATCCACTCCAATACATTCTTATATGTAAATTTATATAAATGTATTCAAATTTGAAATGTAGATTAGTTTTCCGGCCCCTGACACAATGTCAGAGAGATGATGTGGCCCTCCTGCCAAAAACTTCGGAGGCCCCAGCTTAGACCAATGATTCCCAAAAGTGGGACATGGTTAACTCTTACACTCCCCCTCCCCATGTGGTTTCCCCCATGTCACACTGCAGGACATACCTATGCAATGATGCTGTGCCATGGTCTTACTAGAGACATCTGTAATGGAAGGTCAAGAGATCAGAAGGCAATGTAGTGTTAACAGCAATTTCCATGTTTGATAGTGATGGAGAGAGCAGGGCAAACAGCTGGAATGCTGGAGTCAGAGGCTGCAAATTAGCTGTGTTCAGTTAAGATGATAGATGGATTATATGGTGTGGCACACACCTGACCCTTATTTGGATTAATGGGAACTGGCAGGAATAAGAGCAACCCCAAAAGCCCAGAAGAAGTTGGAGTTGCTGTGGATTGTCACGGCTTAATTTTTTATGTTTTAATGGGGATGGGTGGGAGAAAAGTGCTTTAGGCTAGTGCAATTTCCATATAGTTGTGTAGTAGTAAATCCTACTGACTGTTCTAAACCTGGTTAGGGAGTACTGTGTTCACTTCTTTGTACTGTAGTATCTATTACTGGAGAAAAATATTAATTAACCCCAAAAATGGACATTAAATGAGAGACGGTATATTTGGATGGGACAAACTGATACTGGAGTGGGGTGCTGAGACAAGGAATCTGAGCCAGGCCAGGTAGGTACCAACAGTGGGGTGCCAAGACAAATTGGATGGGACAAAATTTCATTCAAAACTGGAATGTGATAGGGCTTCAATGACCTTACCCTTTAAAAGTGAAGTTACTTTAAAAATGAAACCTTAGGTCAGCAATTTTTCAACCACTGTTCTGTGATGTATTGGTGTGCTATGAAGGGTCCACAGGTGTGCTATGAGAATTTAGTGTGTGTGTGATCACTATTAGTATTTGTAGGGCCAATAAAGGATGAGTGTCCCCCACTAGCAGGTAGTGTAGCTTGTAAAAAAAATCTAATGGTTTGCCTTTGTCTTTGTGCCCAGAGACAAAAAAAATTGAAATTCACTGCCTTAGGTTATGCTGTGTGTTTCACTCGAGAAAGAGGACCTGGTTTTCAGCAATAATCTCCAAGGAAGTCTGGCTTCCCTCCTTAATGGTATTAATTGTAGTAGCATGAATAATCTAGGAACACAGCTGGTGTGCAGGAATTTATAAATGATCAAACTAACACTGTTTTTGAAACAGTATTCTCCTCTGTGCTACTCAAGCCACCCCCCATGGTCTCAAAGGAGCTAGATGTTGATGATAAAATAAACAGTTTAAATTAACACTTATGACAATTGATATCCTCCTCATTAAATTTCATATCAACATCCACCATCAAGGATGAGGACAATTTACATCTCTTAGAGCAAATTTTTCATATGCTTTTTTTTTAAATGACGAATGATACAGAGAGCTTGTCTGCACTTAAAATAAAAAGATCATTAGAAGTGAAAGAATGAGAAAGAATATCAAGAGCAGCAAAGAGGACCTCAGAGTGTTTACAATACCATTTAATAATCTTATATAGTATTCAATAATACCATATAATAATCTTATATACTGTTATTGTCAAACAGTGCTATGTCTTTCACAGAATAGCTTATTAAAGTTCTCTCTCTCTCTCTCTCTCTCTCTCTCTCTCTCTCTCTCTCTCTCTCTCTCTCTCTCACCTATGCACAAACATGTGCCAACCAGAGCCATGCATATAATCAGCATAATCAGTGGTGGGCACAGGCAGGTTCGCACCTACTCTATAGAACCGGTTCTTAACAAGAGATAGGACATATAAAGTTTAAAAATAGCCATTTAAAAGTGGCTGCCAGATGGGCAGAGAACCGGTTCTTAAATTTTTTGAAGCCCATCACTGAGCATAATACATATCAGATCTACATGTAGAAAGAATCAGTTGAATCCCCCATATTTGAGTTGCTGGAATCCTGCAGAACCAGGAAGAGCATCTACCTAACATAAGATGTAGACACTCAAGAAAAAGATGAATTCTTCAGAGTCTAATGTCGCAGAGGACTGCATCAGAGTGGAGTCCTTAAACTCATATCTTCTTCAATCTTATCAAAACAATATCGAATGCTACAATGATGCACATGGATAAGGCATGCAAAACCTTTTCCTGCTTTCCTCCACATTCTGATTTTTTTCTCCAACAAAAAGTTAGGGCCCAATCCTAACCTGCCTCCTCTCTGTCATAGCCTATACTGCTCTGGCAGTCGCAAATGTACAGTACCATAAAGTGGTTTGCAACCACATAGCAGACCTCAGGAAAAATAGCAGCATGAGAGCAGCATGTGATCAGTGCTTAGATTAGGGGCAGGAGACGGGTGGGGAGAGTCTCAGGAGATGCTGGGAAAGGGGTGGAATTGGCGGTGCCGATCAGCCGACATAGGTAAATATGGAAGTGGAATCTATTGTCTCCTTCCTCTGTTGTCCGCTTTCTATTTATGTTCTCTCTGTTACCTCCTCCAGCAGCTAGGTTTCCATTTGCAAATAGTTTGGAAACAAAGAGAGGTTAGCCATGAGTGTAACAGGAGAAATTCTGAGAACTACAAATAAGTGAATCAGTAGGTTTGGGACCCACTGATATAGGGGATGCCTATAGATCCCTCAGCTTTTATCTAGGATAAGCTAATATTGTTAATTTCTGGATGAAAGTTACAACCTCATGTAGGTCACATTTTTATTTTAATATACTTCATAATTTTAACTGAATGGAAAGGATCATTTTTATTCCATTTCTGAAATGTAAAAAAAATAAAATTTTAAAGAAATACTGCACTGTGTATTAAGTATTACAGGATCCTGCTGTTGGGTCCTTTCCATAAAAGAGAAAAAGACAAAACAAAATACAGATAATTCTCTCCAGTGAAAGGGAAAGAGGCCAGAGAATTCTTGCAGGTAAAATAACTTTTTATATAATGTTAATGCCATTTAAAATCTAACAAAACAAGTTAGGAGAAAATCGAAGGGTTTAACCTGCAGGGATATCTAGAAGGGATAATGAGTTTTACCAGAAAAATAAAATGGAAAAAAGGAAGAAATATTTTAACAAAATGTAACTGGAGAAAATTATAAGTCTAAATTGTTAACTTAGCTTCTTAGTAAGGTCAACTGCATAATATACGGTACCTTAACCTCATCCAGCAATTTTTAAACACCATGCAGCTTAAATAGCCTTCTTCTGAATTCAGAGGTATTTCTTCTGGGAGACCTGAATGCAAATCAAGAGGTAATAGTGGAAGGAAATTAAAAGATGTGCTATTCTCATTTCATTTTTTTCTACGGATAATAAGAAAAGCAACATAGAGTGTGCTATAGCAAAGTGAACCTCTGCCTCCTTGAATAGCTTTTCTTTCACCGTTAATCTGAAATGCATTACACCCTGCCTTTTCAAATAACCATAGTGTTCTTTACTCTGATCAGCATTAAAGTTCAGCAGGCACAAGCAGCAGGGGTCACCAGAGGTCAACGTATTAGCAATCAAAGGAAATAAGAGCCAGATTAAAAAGTTTTCTTTTTTAAAAAAATGCAGAAACTTATCCAGCACCTTGGCACTACTTTCAGCATAAACATTCCAGGTATCAGCTCCATGTTCTGTAGCAGAAATAAAGAAAAATGGTGATTCAAATTAATGGGAGCCCCAGTGTGAGTTGGGATAAGAAATCACAATTGCCTATCTGGTACAACCAGTGGTGCAATCCAGGTTGACCCATGGGAACAGTGTGGGCTTACCTCAAGGGAGGACACCTATGTTCCCTACCCACTCTGCCCTAGGTGGGATTTCTGCTGTTGTACAGAAGGAAGAGACGAAGGATCATGACAACAGGAAATAATTGGAGAATAATTGGAGAAGATAAACAAAACAAATTTATTAGAATCTACATAGAGGAAGAAAGAGGAACGGAAAAGGTAGAAGGGATTCCAACAAGGAAGAAAGCATAGGCATCACACATTTATTGGACGGGTTAAGGACCAGAGCACCATCCAAAAGTGAAAATCATTGAAAAGTGGAACCCAATCTTTTTAAATTGAGAAGTGTTGCTTCCAATGCTTTTTTAGCTAGCAAATTGCAAATGCTCCTTTTATCTTGCAAATTCCTGCTGCCACAC
Source organism: Cryptoblepharus egeriae (assembly GCA_030015325.1). Classification (NCBI taxonomy): domain Eukaryota; kingdom Metazoa; phylum Chordata; class Lepidosauria; order Squamata; family Scincidae; genus Cryptoblepharus; species Cryptoblepharus egeriae. The sequence continues at coordinate 89,677,080 of JAREYC010000001.1, forward strand.
AAAGATTTTTCTGCAAATGGACTCACATTAAAACTCCTTCTGGGAATGGGATTAAACCAGGAACTACAGCATTAGCCCTTTTTGAGCCCTTTCTCAGGCAAACTTAATTGCCTGCCATGGGAAGCAGGCTGCTTGTCATCCATTACCTGCTATTTAAGGGATGTACTGTATATCTTTTAATTTAAAGAGCCAACCTCATTTGTGCTGAGACATAACCTACAATCCAGAGTAAGGGCACACACATGAGAGACATTTACATCGATGTAGTTACGGCGCCACCTAGTGAAAACCTATGGGAAATTCATATTGCAATCCAATAAATTGTTCTTACATCGGAGCAAGGACTCTCCGTAGTTACTCTGGACTGCACCCAAAATCACTAATAAATAAAATGCTGATAATTGGGTTACAGCTGTACAGTTGTTATTAGTAGTGTTAGGTCCCTGGAAAACCTAATGGATAGTGCATTAGCAAATATTGAACCATTGAGCCTATGGAGAAAATGGAGTTAGATTCTGGCTAAAAGATTCTCCTTTCAAATCAACATCCTTGTTTTGGTTCAGCTGATTTTATTTTGCTGTGTGTGTTAGCTGTGCCTTTATCCATGTTTATCGGTGGTTCTCACTGTTGGGGCAACCAATGAACAAAGGTGCTAACAATTTGATACATCCTGCACAGTGGTGGGCTCCAGCAGGTTCACACCTACTCTGTAGAACCGGTTGTTAACGAGATATAGGACATATAAAGTTTAAAAATAGCCATTTAAAAGTGGCTGCCAGATGGGCAGAGAACTGGTTGTTAATTTCTTTGAATCCCATCACTGATCCTGCACCATGCTGGCTGTCCCTAGATTCACTGAAGCTTGCTAGCCCAACAACAAGGCCTCAAGAGTTCAGCAGTGGTGATGAGATTGCTTCACCCAAACTTCTCCTCCATCTGTCCTTTGGTTCCTTCACTGGGCTTGCCACAGTGATGGTTTGGCACAGGATGGTTTGGCACAGATTGCCAAGGGTGGACTCTCTCTCACTGGGGATCTTCTAGCAGAGGCTTGAGGAGCACCTGTCGGGGATGCTTTAAGAGGATTATGCAATGACCTACCAGGTCCCTTCCAGCTCTAGGATTCTATGATTCTAGTGTGGTGGATCAAGTCTGAAAGCTGTCATAAATGTATCCCAAAATTCTCCTCAGGGTACCATTACCAGTACTAATATTGCCAGAAAATGATCCAATCCAGGTTATTAGTGGATTATGAGAACAGAGTTGCAGCAGATGACGAGAAGTAGGTGTGAAATGTGTTCATTGTGGGTAATGAAATTCACAAATAAAATTGCATATAAAGATAACTGTCTGTACAGTACCCTTCCTAATATTCCCTAAGATCTAGAGCTAAATCTGCTACTGTGACCTGTGCAGATTTCTTCTCCTTTCAGATGCCAAGACAGGACCTCAAAGACGGGAGCTCTGGGTTGATGACAAGGACCCTTGGGCAGTGAGCAGGCTACTTGTATGGAGTTCTGCTGGAAGCTTCTTATTTGTCATCTACTAACTGTTCCCTTGGGACTTTCCAGCTGCTGTTCCTTCTCTTTTTACTCTGCTCTGCTTGCCTCCCTTAAAAAAATATATATATACCAACATGAGTTGAAGTCTTTCCTTAGATCCCAACTGCCTTTCTCACTCTTTTCTTTCAGTGCAGCAAATGCAAAATGGGTTTCAAATCTCTCAATTGCTAAATGGATGCATTTCCCATTTAAAGTTAATGTGAGCCTTTTGGCTCAACCAGGCTCTAATCCCTGAGCAGAACGACGGGGACCAAAACTCCCCTCAGGATGCAGCATGTTGGTGCCACTGCATCACCACACAAGAATCGGGTAAGATTCGTTCATTTTTAGAGAAGGAAAATGCTTACAGCCTAATCTTATGCTTACAGAGACTGCTGGAGCAGCAGCGCCAAAATGGCGCCTACTTTCCAGTGGGTTCTGGAATGTCTCTTGGGGCAAAGGAGACTTTTGGTAGTAGGTAAGTATAGTATTAAGCCTTTAGTTCTGTATTGGAAACTTCCACTTCTGATGTCTTGTAACAAATTATTGGGTTCACGTTACATATTTTTGCAATCTAATATGTCTCCAAAATGGATTATAATTGTAAAGCATGGGTCCACTGAATATGTATTGAAAACGAAAAACACCACTTCAGGTGGCGTAGTTTGAAGCGGGCTGGCCTTGAACACACACTAGAGCCAACAGTGGCTCACAAGGAAGAAAGGATCAGCATGAATCTACTTTTTAGATTAGATTAGATTAGATAACATAAATGGATGAAACAATAAGACACTCATGTGGATTGAAAAGCAAATATAAAGCGAGTTAAAAGACACGTTATACCATGGAGAAAAGCTGCTCTGAAATTAGAATAGCAATTTAACTCTATTGGACTGGAACGTTTAATATAATAACTAGCATGAGGGCTCTATATAAGATTAAGAATATATTTGGAAATATTTACTCTGTAGGAATAACTGCCAGTATACAGCTGAGTAAAGCCATCAACTACAAACTGTTATATAAGAAGAAATATTAACAGATCAAATTGTTTAACTTCAAATTTTGCCTGTACATAAATGAAGTGGGGTTAAAGATGCACTATGTGTGAATATAGTGCTTGTATACTAAAGCTGCAAATCTAACACCCAGTTACACCGGTGTAAGTCCTGGCACAAGTCCGGTGCTGGCCTGGGGGATGTTGCAAAAGTGTCATAAGGGATTTCTGTGATACTCCTTTGAGGAGTGTTAGGCCAGCGCACAGAAAGGCCTCCCCACACCACCTTGGAAATGAGATGGGGTGAGTTATCCCGGCCTAAATTGGGTAGGATCTCACCCTCAGCTTCTTATGAGCAAACAGCATTTTCAAATAGCATTTTGGGAATGAGAAACTGTGCATACTTTAATGAAGCCTGGAGATTTAAAGGAATCCAACCTGAGATACTACTTCATTACTATATAGAGGCTAAATTGTAGATCATGTTCAGGATGTTTATATAAATTTATATAAATTTTCATTGAAAATGAATATATATCCCGCATTTCTTCCCTAGAAAAGGAAACTCAAGGCGGCTAACAGCAATTAAAACCACAATAAAACACCGCTAAAATTAACAGTAAATACAGATTAAAACACAATTAAAATACAATTAGATTATACAAAAAAATTAAAAACAACTGGACCTAAAAATTTACAATAAAAACCAACTAAAAATAATATTAAATTTATGTGGGATGTCCCAGTCCTGTGATGCCCTAGAGCAGCGGATACCAAACCTACCCCTTGGATCAGACCAGGCACCCACTGTGATCCTTCCCCCAGCTCTGCCCAGAGGCCTCCGGTCATGCACCAGATTGCCCTTGACCTTTGTGACCTTTGCAACCTTTGCAAATAAGTAATCATTAATAAGTATTCATGTTTATTTATACTTTGGAAGATAGTAGCAGATACAGTGGCCAGGGCCAGACATGTTGCAGTCCATGGCGTCACAAAGTCAAACACAAATTAAAAAGTGAACAACAATAAGCATCAGCAAAGTTACACTAGTTAAAAAGCAGTGCTTGAACATTGCACACTGTTGTGAAATTCTTCACTCTGGTTGTATGAACCAGGAGTGTAGGATCAGATTGGAGGCAGGATAGACAAGGAAAAACAGTAAGTTGCAATCCTAAAGACACTTTCCTGGGAGTAAGACCCATTGAACACAATGAGGCTTGTATTCACGGTTGGGATTGTGGTTAGGTATGTAGTAGACATGGTTAGGATTGTGCTCGAAGGGACAGTCAAGCAAAAGAAAAGGTTCCAAAACTTCCAATGCATTTAAAGGAATCACCGCAGGTTATACTGATAGTCGTGACCAACTGAAGAGTCAGTGTCATTCCTGTTTCTAGAGCCATAGAGCCAGCATAATCTGACATGTGACTAGCATGCACACACACAACACTGTTTGCGTTTTTAGGGAGTGGGATAATAAAAGTGGCCATGTAGTTTTTTGTACTACCACTCTGTACTGTCTTCTTGCTCTCTCTTTACTGCCTCTAAGCATAAGAAAAACCTATCCAACTTTTCCTCCCTTTTGTCCTGGTCACATTGTATTCAAAAGAATTTTCAAATTGAATTGAATTGTATTCAATTACAACCATTTTGTCCACATCAGTGGCATAGCTAATGATCATATAGCCCGCTGCAAAGCTCAAAATGTTTCCCCAGAAGTGATGTGATATTATGCCCAAGTTTAAAAAAAATAAAATAAATTTGCATACAGCCATCAGCTTGCCACCCATTTGCATTTGTCCCATGGGGAATGGAGAGATGGGCAAGTTATACCACAGTGATGGGCTTCAAAGAAATTAAGAACCGGTTCTCTGTCCATCTGGCAGCCACTTTTAAATGGCTATTTTTAAACTTTATATGTACTATCTCTTGTTAAGAACCGGTTCTATAGAGTAGGTGCGAACCTGCTGCTGCCCACCACTGTTATACCAGCTTAGATTGGTTAGGATGGTGCTGATAGTCTCATAGGTCACTTGTGAGTTAAAAAGTCCACTTTTTGTTCCATAGACAGTTGGTGTTTTCCAGTTAATTGGCCATAACTTTTTATAGAATACAGATATTCTGAAGTGTATTTCATTGTATTCTGCATTAAATTACTTTCCACTGATATATAACATAATAGTATAAAGATTGATACTATAATCCCTTTTTCACAATTTTGATCACTTGTGTTGAGTTCAGCTGGTTGCCCCCTAAAGCCTGATACCAGTGCAACTGTTACCCTGCACCTCCTATCTGTGTCACTGCATTTCTTCACTGGTTGAATTTAATCCAGACTTCCACAATGTTCATCAGTGTACTTATGTTTATTTTTCTTTCTGTTTATTAAAGGTTGCATATGCAGTTTCATATGTGATATAGTTATATATGGTTTTTTGCCAGCCAAAATAAATTTGCAAGCTAAATAAGGTTAACCAGACAAAAGTCCATGGTGTTGCTATACATGTAAATTGGCTTGCCCATTGACCCCGCATTCAACTTTATATGTTAAATTACAATTGTCAGTGATTTGAGTTATAGAGCCCAATCAGTGTCACACTATGGAATTAGCCTTCTTGTGGAGTGTGGAATAGATGGAGACGGAACATGAAGTTCCAGGGAGAGACTGGATCTTGACTGGTGCAACCTGCCTTCCATGGGCTGATAGCACAGGTGGGGCAAAATTGGGTTTAGGTTTGAGAACTTCAGACGCTTGATGGGTCACCCTAAATCAGTGTTTCTCGAAGTGGGGGTCGGGACCCCTTTGGGGGTTGCCTAGAGCTTTCCTGGAGGTTGCCGAAAGACCCCTGGTCAAGGGGCCAGGTCAGGCTTGCCAGACCTCCAGCTGTAGCTGCTCATGCACTGGGGCTGACTGATAGCCTCAGGGCCCAATCCTATGCGTGCCTACTCTGAAATAAATCCCATTATAGTCAGGGTGGCCTTTACTCCCATGTAAATATGGACAGGATTGCAGCCTCAGGGCCCAATCCTGTGCATGCCTACTTTGAAATAAATCCCATTGTGTTCAATGTGTGCACAGAACACACATTTCATTTGTAACAATGAAAATAATCCTGCATACCTGATATTTACATTACAATTCATAACAGTAGCAAAATTACAGCTATAAAGTAGCAATGAAAATAATTTTATGGTTGGGGGTCCCCACAACATGAGGAACTTATAAAGGGGTCACTGCATTAGGAAGATTGAGAACCACTGCCCTAAATGAATCTGGTATCTTTTCAATAGAGAAGCTGTCGTGGAAGTCTCATACAATATGATAATTTTGTTTAAAACAAGTAGTATTCTTTTGTTTCTATATAAAGCTCTTTCAGACAGTTGCTCCTTCTTTGGTCCTGAACCGCTCAGAAAATGTAGGGGCAGGTTGCCCATATGTCCTGTTTTTCTAGGACATGTCCTCTTTTTAAGCTGCATGTCCTGGAAAAAATCTAAGTTCTCCTCCTTTTCTTTGTTAACAGACAGCATGTAGAATTCCTGTAATTAATAAATTAGGGCTGCAATCCTAAGTTCCAGTTAGACCAGCCTAAGCCCTGGCATAAGTCCTGTGCTGACCTGTGGGTGTCACAAAAGTCCCGTAAGACACTTCTGTGCCACTTCTTGAAGAGGCTTAGACTAGTGCATAAATATCACCCTACAAATTCCCTACATCACCATAGGAATGGGAAGACCAGTTAGTTGTGCCGACCTATGTTAGGATTGCACCCTAGATGTAATTCATTACAGGATAAGTAACAGTTTTAAATTTAATAAGTAATGCAGTGTTTAAATTAACCACATGACATATATGTGCGTATAGTCACGACCTACATTTTTCATGGGTGTACTACACTTTGGAGGGCCTTGTCCTCTTTTTGTGGTTATGACATATGGTCACTCTGTGCGCAGGAATCTTAAGAACCCTCCAGGTTGGTGCAAGAGGAATGAGAAAGAGAAGTTGCTGCTGGCTACCTCCTAAAGCTAGCCATGGCGATGGGAGGTCCTCATGTATCCTAGGCCCATGGATCAAGGGAAGTCTCACATGTGACACTGCGGTGGCTGTGGCCCTGAACATGCTATGTGCGTGTCTTGTACATGCACACTATGTAGGCTTAGTTCTCCCCTTTGTCCCAGGGTTCAGAACAACCTAGCATTATTTTTTCTTCCATCAGACAGATGTATTAAAAACATAGATGTATTAAATGCCTTCTGGCACACCGTGGGCACTCTAACTGCTCCAACATGACTGAGGAGGATTAGCTCGGGTAGGGCTTGTGCTTTGCTTTTAGGCCTTTGTCTTTGTACTATTTTAGAAGAAGTTTGGAATTTTTTTTCCTTACTCTTCTAAAGCTAGCATTGTATCCATTGGCATTAATATTTGGATTTGGAATAGGAATTGGGTGTTCACACATCTGCACATCTGCAATTGGGTGCTCACACATCTGCACCCATACAGGCTGTATGCAAACAATGGCATATAAAACTCTGCTTTCCTGTGGAAAATAAATTCAGAAACAGAGCATCTGATTTTAAAAAAATTGAGAAACACTGACTGGTTTAATCACAAGAGGCAGTTTCTGCCTACTGGGAAGGTATGTAGGGTGGCAATTCAGGTTCTGTGGGTTACTCCTCAACCTTCATAATTATTCTGTGATGAGTGGGAGGGAGAAATGATGCTACTTGATTCATTTCTTTATTTTGCAGTTTCTATAGGATTGTTTTTTTCACATATACATAAAAGGCACCGAGTAAGGTGTCTTTCACAAAGGATGATCCACCACTGAAATCAGGTTATCATAATGTATACTCATCATGAACTTGGGTGATGGGAGTGCCTATCCATTTGTATGCAAAATGGGAATTCCTACAGAGTGGGGGTTTCAACATTCTGAGCAGATCCATTAGTTACACAAAAGTAAGAGCACAATCCTAACCATATCTACTCAAAAGTAAGCCCCAATGTGTTCTATGGGTCTTACTCCCAGGAAAGTGTCTTTAGGATTGCAGACTAAATAAAATAAAGAAGGAAAAAACAGTTGGATGTGAATTGAGCATACCAACTTGAGCCAATTGATCATTAGCGTTGAAAGATGCAACATTATGTTGCAAGTATGTCTTATAATGATTTTAATTAATGTGTTCAAACTCATATACTAATGCTGACATGCCCAGAATAGTAACAAACATGATTCTCTGAGCCAAGAAGAAAATTATTGAAAATAATCATTGCTAAAAGGATAGAAACAACCTTCTATAATTTTTAATTTTTAAATGATATAATATTGTGGCAACCATCAAAGGGCATAGGATGGTATAATATGTTTACAGGATGTTATTGCATAACTTCCTCTAGTGCAATAAGAAAAGTTCCCTGTTCTTTCTTCCAAGTATAGTTTCAATAACATTGTGATTTCTTTAATAAGCAGCCCAGAAAACTTCATAATCAAAATCAGTGTTCTAAATTCTACAGATTCTCCCACAAATACAATCTCTGAACCTCTTGACTTCAGCAATCACTATCTATCTATCTATCTATCTATCTATCTATCTATCTATCTATCTATCTATCTATCTGTCTGTCTGTCTGTCTGTCTGTCTGTCTGTCTGTCTATGCCCATTAAATCTCTTTACCATCTCACAGGCGAGCCTGTCCTGGCAGCTGCTGACCTTCTCTGGTACTTGAGTCTCCATAAAACAGGGGTGTCAAACTAGTTTTATACAGTGGACTAAACAACATTCATGATGAACATTCATGTGAACTTTTTGTTGAAAAGCGATTTATAAATGATTGGGTGATTTCTGCACCTAGGATTTGGAAGTAAGCGTATTGGGAGTGGGGAAGGAATTCTACTAGTAAATTGGGAATTAGGAAAGTGCTTTTCTATTAGCAGTCTGGAATAGTATTCCTGATCGGGGATAAAGTCGCTGCAATAAATACCCTCATTGGTTTATGACAGCACTGAACATCCTGCGCTATATTTATTCTCGTGGCTCAGTTGTGATCTATTTGTGTTTCTGCCTCAGTCTCTCCCTCCACCCCTAGCAAAGAGGGCTTTTGGATAGTTCAGCAGTAGGGAATTATTCTGCAAGAGGAAAAAAAAAACAGACTCTTAGAAAGTCTCAGTGAGTGCATTTTGCTCATGCTGTGTGTAAATGTCATGGAACTCAACAACATCAAGGTCTTGTTCACCTTCTCATCTTCCATATATGCCATTGTGATACATGCCATTGTTAGCCACCAATGCCCTTCTGCCATTTTATGTAGGCTAACATGAACTGTCTTAACATAAGGGCATTCAGTCCATTCAGGACTCAAATCAGGCATAAAGAATAGCACAGAGAAACAGTGGGGGGAAAGGACTTCTGTCTCCTTAGACATTCTGCAAGTCTTGAAAGCATCCATACTTCATTGAAAATGGTTTAAAAGGGAGATTTCAGAAATGAAGCTGCTGGGGCTAGAATTTGTAGATTTGACAGTATTGGTCTTATGTGGTGATAATATGAGCTACGATATAAATAAATGAGTAGCCCAATTTTATTCGGTTTATTTATATGCTATTTTGGCTGCAATCCTAACCAATTTCCTGGGAGTAAGTACTATTGAACACAGTGCTACTAACTTCTGAGTAGACATGCTTAGGATTGCACTGTTTGCCTCAAAGCTCTTTAAACTGGCTCTTTGAAATTGAAAGATAAGCATCCCTTAAATCACAGTTAATGGCTTAAAGGCAGCCTGCTTTCTATGGCAAAATATCAGGCAATTAAATTTAAAGTTCATGAACTTTTAGTTTGTGGTCAGCTGGGAGGCAGAATCCTCCTTTCCCCTCAGTGATCATCACTTGTGAATTTGCTTGCAAATTGCAAGAGGTCGGCTCCTTGCAGGGCAGTTAGCGGCCACTTGAAAGGCTCATCTTGATTCATTGCCTGCCTTGGTACCATGGTAAATAATTCCTCTTGGATAACACAAAAATAGTTAATCACAGAGGTTGTTGGAACCAAATGTTGCAAATGGGGAGGTTCAACCTGTACCTAAGTGTACAGCTACTTAGGCTGCAATCCTAAACATGCTTTCCTGGAAGTAAGACCCATTGAACACAATGGGGCTTACTTTTAAGTAGACATGGTTAGGGTTCTGCTCATAACTTCAAAGTGTGGAAAAAAGCAAGGTGACCAATGTTGAAAGAAGTGCTTTGAGATTGAGTCAAAAAAGTAGGGCACACACAATACATCACACACCCCATTCTATGTGACTATTTTACTTTTTAGACTCGAATTCTGTGCGCTTGTCTTTCCGTATTGGACATCTTGGTTTCTTTCAACACTTGATCTAGAAGTTGTCTAACTGTGTAGCTATTATTTATTAGAAAATCAGTTTTTATCTCATTTTATTTTGTGGAAGAGAATTATGGCAACCTTATTAAACAGGAGCAAATTCACAATGATCTTCAGACACTTTTCACTTCAATTGGATTAAAATTAAAATGGTGTTGGCTGTCAGAAAGTATTAGAAAAATATTTTTCTATATCTTCATTTTGTATACAATTAAAAAAGCAATTGAAATATTATCATACCATTCAGCTATATATTTCTACATATGCTTTAATGATTCATTGTGATACTCATCGCCTTTGTGAATCACTATGATACAAGAGTGTATATGACTCACTGGGCTTTGTATGCTTCAATCCTGATGAAGAAGGATCCCTCCAAATCCCTGCACCGCAAACTAGGTAGAAATGCTTTGACTGAACCCGTCACCCACGTGATGCAGTAGTCTCTGTTCTGCACCATATCTTGGGTCAATGGCGGGTGGAGTGCTGGTGTGATTCATGTCTGCTCTTGTTCCTGCCCCAGTTGCTACCAGCAAGAGCAAGATTGCAGGATTTACTCCATCACAGTTACTATGCCAGACAGCCAGTATTTAGTGAAGCTGCCAAACAAGCTTCAGACCTCATTTCACCTTTGGTTTGTCCTTTTCTGTCAGTGGGTTTGTTATTTAATTTCAGTACTAGTCAGAGTGTACAATTTTCTTCTGCAATCTGCAAGATTTCTCATCTGTTTAGCTGTACTCATCTGACAGCTTGCATTTTGGCAGAAGCCGGCAGTCCAGCAGCAGTTGCCAAGATCCCCAAGAGGGCCAGTGAATGCTGCATTTGCTGTTACTTAACCTGATCAAATGTTGCCTGAGTCTTTGTGCAGTCCTGCTGGGGAAAAATGCTATGATATAAAAGTATTTTTTAAAAAGGAAATGTGATGTTTTGTGTGTTGATTCTGTTGTTAGGAACCAATGTAAAAGTTCCACTGTTTGGAACGGGATCAAACTTACCTGTTTTCACTTTCTTCACTTTCACGCCAATGCTTCTGACGCTTGCTAATGTTTTAAGTTGTTCATGTATGCAATCTTGAATACCAGACGCATTATGCTTGGAACCTTGTTTCTTAGAATCTTAGAATCATAGAATCCTAGAGTTCAAAGGGACCCCGTAGGTCATCAAGTCCAACCCCCTGCCTGCAGCAGGAAATCCCCCTAGATCATCAGCCAGCCAGCCATCAAACACCACAAGAGCAAAATCAAATAATAGAATCATAGAATCCTAGAGTTGAAAGGGACCTAATAAATATTAGTAAATACAAGATAGTAAATAGTAAATACAAGAGCAAAAATATTCCCACAGCCTGTAACAGAAAATCCACTGGACACTGCACTATAGTTTTAGTACAATTATTTTATACTAAATATTGTGAAATTATAAATTTTAAGTCTAATTTTAGCTAGCAAAATATTGAATAACCAGTGAAAGGCAACACTGGTCAAATTTGACCCGATTTGTATCCTATGTATAAATTGGAATTTGCAGAAAAATTTTAAATTAAAAAGTTTCATGCTTTTGGAATTGTAACTGTCTAAATAGCAGGGGAAAAGTCCTGACTAGCCGCTTCAGACCATAGTGTACCATGGCCAGGGTGGGTGGGTTCCACCAACACTATAAAAACATTCTCAGGTGTCAAATGGGCACTGAGCAGTCAATAGTACAGCATCACCACAGGGATATTGAGGTGGAGGTCAGTTCTACCCTTCAAATGGCCAGCGGTCCTACTCTCTCCCCTTCTCCTCCTCCCTATGGGTGCAAGAGGCCCACCCCATCTGTCAAATACCTTAGATGTGCAACTGTCCATACAAGCCAGATTTTTGGGGCTTGGGGGGGGGGTTTCCACAAATAACTGGAACAGTGACTGACAGCATAATCCTAACCTCTGGTTAGGCTGGCACGAGTCTTGCGCTGGCCTGGATGTGTTGTAAAAGTGCCATAGAACTTCTGTGCCACTTCTTAGACCAGGACACAGACCACCACCAGCATCCCAAGCCACTAAAGAACAGGTGAGTTGTGCTGGCCTAAATTGGTCAGGATTGCACCCTGACTTGCTTTATCATTGTAGAGATAGCAAAGTTGATTTGGCTCTAGCTTGAGTAAGGAGGGAGGCACTGGTATCCAGAACTAACACCTCCACCAATTATCACCATAAATAGCTTTGAACAGTTTTCAATTTCAGACCTTTTTAAAGTTGTGGGGGGATTGACTCTTATTGTAATAATTCCAAAAGCTTACTTTTATATAATTAAAATAGTATTTCTAAACACACTGATATCAATTTTTGCTGTAATAATTACTCATTGTTAGATTTTTCCTGTGAAAACATTTTCAGTTGTAAAGAGCAGTATTTATCATACAGTGCAGTCCTAAGCATGTGTACTCAGAAGTAAGCCCATTGGGTTTAGGACTGCGTGGTTTAGGGAAGTGTGGTTAGGACTGCAGCCATAATAAGGTACTTCTGAATGCCAAGCCACATGTACAGTTGAGAGTATCATTTATGGGGTCTGGCTTGGTCAGAGAAAGATCAGAAGATTTCTCTATTTTATTTTATGTACACATTTTACTTCACAATATGCCTAAGACAATTTTTACCTTTTTCTCCCAGGAAAAAAATGGTTTCTTGGAAACAGGTATTCTTTTCTGTATTTGAATGGTTTATAGTTTGGTTTATTGTTGGCTTATTGCATTGTTTTGGGCTGCAATCCTGTCACAGGATGAGTCAATCTCATAAAAGCAAGCGTGGAGCTGAACAGCTTACCTGTGTACAGTTCTACAATGTGTGCAGTGCCTAGTCTTTTTATTGGATGGTAAACATTACTGAGCCAAAGTACTGACCACCCAGGCAAAACCAGAAATGTTCTTTGGTCACTTCCAGAAACCTTTCTGACATTTGTAGATTCTGTGGTTAGCCTCCTCAAGCTTCATAAAACATCCTGGAAGTGTTTTAAAAGAAAAACACTCTAGTTTTTGATGATAGTCAGATGTGCTTTAAAAAACACCCGGGGGGGGGGGGTGAAGCTCACAAAGTATACATGCAGCATCTATGTCTATGGGCCTCAAAAAGGCTCAGGTGTGATTGGATGGTTCCAGTTGTGTGGAGGGCATAGTGAGCTGGAAGTGTTATGTCATTTCTGGCTCATGTGACAGTTTGTCCCTCAGAGGCTCGCTGTGGCCATTTGTGTAGAGTCAAATTGTGTATTAAAAAATCCATGGATAACAAGGTTGGACCAGTATTTGACTTCCTGAAAATAAGTTCAGAAAATGAGCTGGGGTATCCCCCCTGACCATATTTACCGATGGATGGGCCCTTAGGTTTGCAGGTATTTGGGGTGAAAGTGGGGAGTTTGATGAGTTTCTGTCGGACTCTTCTTCCCCCACAATCTGGCAGGGATGAAACAAGTTGGAAGGACTGGGCATGTTTTCTCCCTCACACTTGTACCTGGAGTCAAGGTAAGGCCAATGTGTGCCCTCTCCCCAAAGCCCATCACAGGCAGGGTGATGTAGAGGGCATGCAGTGTGACCCTATAAACCTTTTCCCCAGGGCATGTCTTATTTTTAAGTTTTGTGTCCTGGAAAAAAATCTTCCTTGCTCCCCTTGTATGCAGGGCAAGCAGCATGTAGCGTCCTTGTACAGGTATCCCTTGCTTTCTGACACTCTTACAATACCTTTCAGTTAGACCCAGAACTCATTCATTCAATGCATGTTCTGCTCTTTCAACCTCTCTCTGCTGTTCTAAAGGCCAAAATTGCCCTTCCCCATGTTGTAGGTCCTGGTCTAATCCCTGCCCACAAGTAGTTAATGAGAATCAATTTGCAGAAATCTTTGTGTGCAGCAGGAATTTGCAAAATAAAAGTGGCATTTGCAATTTGCTTGCTCAAAAGCATTGGAAGCAACATTTATAATCTAGAAAAGAAAAGATGAGGTTCCAGTTTTCACTTTTGGATGGTGCTCCAGTCCCTAAATGGAAGATGCCAGTAATTAAGAAATTCTTCTTTTTAAATTATATATACAGTATATATACTGTATATGTATAAATATGTATATATTTAAAATTATATATATAAAATTTAATACATGTATATGTATAATGATATATAGTACTTAAAATTTAAAAATATGTATTTAAAATTTAATATAAAATTTAAAATTGGTATACAATTAATAAATTATGGCTGCAAACCTGTACATACTTACCTGGGAGTAACTCCCATTGAACTCAGTGGGGCTTACGTCTGAGTAGACCTGCTTAGGATTGTGCTGTAAATAATCCCATAGAAGACAATGGGATTCACTTCTGAGTAGACCTGCTTAGGACTGTACTGTAAGTGGTCTCATATAATACAATGGGACTTATTTCTGAGTAGACCTACTTCGGATGTGCTGTAAGTAGTCCCATAGAATACAATGGGACTTACTTCTGAGTAGACCTGCTTCGGATGTGCTGTAAGTCGTCCCATAGAATACAATGGGACTTACTTCTGAGTAGACCTGCTTCAGATTGTGCTATAAGTACAATCTGTTACTTCTGAGTAACAAGTTACTTCTGAGCAGACTTGCTTAGGATTGCACCCCATATGTAATAGTTTCAATTGTAAAACAAGGTTGCAATCCTAACCACACTTTCATGTCCTATTGAAGACAGTGGGACTTACTTTTAAGTAGACATGGTTAGGATTGTGCTCCTGATCACCCACCCGGAGGGCATGCAAAGGGTCTATAGTCTAAGGGTCTATACCATTCATATAGTATTTAAAACCATATGAAAGAAAAATGTATTTTTGAGGTACATTTTTTCTTGGGCGTCCTACATTTTGTGGGGACCCTTGTCTTCTTTTGCGGTTCTGGCAGCTGAGCTGCAATCCTACAGACACTTTCCTGGGAGTAAGACCCATTGAACACAATGGGATTTACTTCTGAGTAGACATGGTTAGGATTGTGCTCCTGGTCAGCCACCCTGAGGGCATGCAAGGGAAGGGTGTCCTGTGCCTGCCTGCCTGCCTGCCAACCAGTCGGCGTGGGCGGGCCATTCTTGGCCCCTGGTTTTGGCTGGGCGCGGGGTGGTGCTGCGAGAGAGGTGGATGGTGCGTGACTCCTTCGACATTAACCGGAAGCGTGGGAGTGAGAGAGAGGACATACACACACCCCACACACACACACACACACCCCACGAGGGCGTAGAGGTCCCACTGCGGCTGCAGACAGGCTCCCACTTGCGCTTCTCTGAGCCCCTTGAGCAAGGTAAGGGAGCGCGTACTGCGGGGCTGCCTGCTCAGTGGGGTGGCCTGGAGAGGGAGGGGGGAGAAGAACCCCAAGCTGGAACCTCCAGCAGGGCTTGTGGGGAGGGAGAGAAGGAGCGCGTGCTGGGGTGCCCGGGGAACGTTCCAAAGGGCTGCTGAACGTTCCAGAGGGTGGACGAACGTTCCAAAGGGCTGCCCGGGGAACGTTCGAAGTGGCTGCGAACGTTCGAAAAGGCTCCTGAACGTTCCAAGGCGCTGCCCGGGGAAGGTTCCAAAGGCTGGCACAAACTCCAGCCACACCGAGGGCTGCCTAGGCTCCTCAGAAGACCCCTGGGCGGCCTCCTCTGGCTGGGAAGGGAGCTCCACACAGCCCCCTTCGCCTGCCAGGAGGATTTATGTAAGTGCTGCAGCCACTGGGAAGGCTCCTTTCCTGTTCAAGGACTTGTTGACGTTCAACACGCGCACTTTCTTTGCCTTGCTTTCTCTCAGGGTGACCTGTCCACTTTTTCCAGGACATGTCCTCTTTTTTATAGCCTTGTGTCCTGGGGAAAAAATCTTTATTGTCCTCCTTTTCCTTGTGATCAGGCAGCTTGGAGCCTTCTTGGAATTAATTATATAAATTTATGTAATTTATAAGTTTATTATAACTTATAATAGTTTTAATATTTACCTTTTAATAGTTTTAATATTAAAATTTTAATATTTTCATTTAGCTTATAATAGTTTAATATTTAACTTATGGTTTTAATATATAGTTATGTATGTAAATATATATACATATTCATATATATACATATATATACACACACCTTTGACAGACAATCCTAACCATGTCTACTCAAAAGTAAGCCCCATTGTATTAACTGGGTCTTACTCCCAGGAAAGTGTCTTTAGGATTGCAGCCAGAAGTAACTACGGGAGCATGTAAGAGACATTGTGTGTACCCATCGTTACTGCACCACCTAGTGAAAACCTATGGGAAATTCATATTGCAATCCAGAGCAAATTGTTCTTACACCGGACTCTCCGTAGTTACTCTGGATTGTGCCCTTAAGTAACATAGGCTGCAATCCTAACCACACTTTCCTGGGAGTGATTCCCAATGAATAGAATGGGATTTACTTCTGAGTAGACAGAATAGGATTGCACCCATTGGCTGCAATCCTTACCACACTTTCCTGGGAGTGAGCCCCAGTGAATAGAATGGGATTTACTTCTGAGTAGACAGACACGGGATTGCACCCATAGGCTGCAATCCTAACCACACTTTTTTTGGAGTAAGACCCATTGAACACTATAGGAGTCATGAGTATACAGACACGCATACACATACATACACAGATGGGTGCAAAAGTAGATATTCAGTTTTTATTATGAAAAAACAGCTAAAGTAAGTATACAGTTTTAATATGAAAAAATAGCACAGAATAACCATAAGGATAACATACAAATTTCAATCAAGTACAATCTCTTTTAAGTGCTGTAATTGCCAGCCTTCAGCATTTGCACATTCTTGACTCTTATAACTTTATACCTGCTTTTGCACGCACGCGCACACACCCATATATACCTTTATGAATGAATGTTTTTAGCTTTTATTTTGACATATACTACATTTTTTTAAGGTGTCCTACATTTTTGGGGGTCCTTGTCCTCTTTTTTGTTTATGACATCTGATCACCCTCATCTTCTTCATCTTTCCAGTACTGATGGAGCAGTGCCAAGGGGGCATACTCTTTATCCGTGGGTCGAGTGTGGGGGGGGGGGCACTTACAGGCCTGCATCAAGTGAGGAAATGTTCCCATTTCTCAGGGTTGCTCTGCAACAGCATCAGCACTGGAAACATGGAAAGGATTGGGTCCTCACCAAGTTAACTCACCCAGGGGGATGGGATGGATATTATCCTAGGAGGCCCTGGCCTTACTGGTTCCTGCAGAGTTGGATAGACCTGTGAAACCAACCCCACCCATCCTTGCAGTAGTAGGCGCTGGCATGATTAAGGTCATCTGTCATCTCTTCTGTTTTGGGAATTTCCCAGCCTGCAAGGTTGAGTCTGTCTGACAGAAAATTATCATTGTTGCAATCCTGTGTTTTTTTTTTCCTTCCCTAGGTGAGGAATAAACTTTAGGTCATAATCAGGCAGCATGCGGGCCAATTTAAGGATAAAAACATCAAATAAAACTTTGGCATTAATAAAAAATGCCAAAGATGAAAAAAAATCTTGTGTTCACTTTGCTTTTGGAAATGTTTCCAAAGATCATTCCTGGGAAACTATTTAGTGCAGCTGAACTTCTGTTCAACTTCAGTTGAGTTTGTTAGTATTTATAAAGAATGCAGTCTAGTCCACTGGGTAAGATTTAGATAGCACTGGCTTTAATATGCCATATCATAGCTCTTGGCAAGCTGATTCTAGGTATGTTTATTTGGATGTGCATCCCATGAAGTTTTGTTACAATGCAGATGTTTGGTGTATGTTTGGATTAGGTGGAACACAACATTAAAAAACCCAAAGAGCTGTAACTATCCCATAAAATGCAGACTATCCCATAGAAATGTTCATAGAGTTGCCACCCAAATACATTTTAAAGTGTATCCCTATTTATTACAATCTATTTTTTCCATTCCCAAAATTCTGAAAGCACAATTAAAAACCCTACAATAACAGATCTAAAATAACATTGTAAGAGTGAGAAAGGGTATTTAAAGTTAGAGTGAGCATTTTGCAGAGAGCGATTCAACTAGTCTTGCAGCCAGCAGTTCTGTTATAAATTGGAATATCAAGTGGACCCTGAGTTCTGTAAACCTAAAACTAGATATGTAGATGAAGTTTATTATTTTCTTTGCTGTCTTTGTTATGTATTATTTGCTGAAAGCCCTCTTGTGATTGCCTTATTTTGAAGGCAGAGGGACTTATTTATTTGGTTTTTAAAGTTTGTGCAATTGTGTTGAGTAATTCTGAGGATGTGGGGGAGAATTTCCTCAATGAACTTGTAATGTGGGAAGAATTTCTTGGTCCTGGAGAAACCTCTCTGGAGATGTTTATGAGGCTGCCCTGAGATGTAAGCAACAGTGAGAAAAGATACTTGCATACATGCATGCATGCATCCATACATACATACATGTCCAAGCTCTTGAGGTACAGAGCAAGTGGATGACTGGTTTGCAAATGCAGTTAGAGTGGATAGAGGCAGATAAAACAGATTATAGGTTTGAAGAACTAGGCTCAAGTACAAAAAACAGTGACTTTTTTCAAAAATGGTCAAAATTTTATTCAGAAAGAAAGAAAATGGTTTTCAAAATCTGCATTTTCAATACAGCCTGTATTATTATGTTGTATATCACAGTCATCAGGTGATTGACTGGAATTGTCTCTAATGTAATTTGGTTCCTATTCAAGGAACTTGGAATCACAAAGGTATTGTCTCAATATGTGTGAAGTTTCCAAGAGCGCTCCATTTCATAACTGGGCAGTTGCTACCTTCTGGAGGCGCATTAAGTTTAGATGTTCCTGGAGGCTTGATGGAATCACTCCAAGAGTGCCTATTATTATTGGAATCACAGTGACCTTCTTTTCCCAGATTCTTTGAATTTCTATTTGTAAATCATTTTATCACGTGATATTGAATCCAATGATCTTTGGGTATTGCAATACAGACCTGTTTTTCCTCAACTACAGTGATGTCCAGTGTATTATGCCCCAATTTTAGGTTGGTTTGGATATGGAAATCCCACAGAATTTTGGCCTGTTCATTCTGGACTATTTTTTCTGGTTTGTGGTCCCACCTGGGCTGTGGGTGGCGCAAGCGGTTAAGACGCTGTGCCTGTTAACCAGCAGGCCAGGGTTCGAGACCTGGGTTGGCCCCACAAGACAGGGTGAGCTCCTGTCCTTAGCTCAGCTCTTTGACGCCAGCTGGATCCAATTGTATCGGCTCTGCCTTTCCATTGGATTAATTCAGTGGCGTGGAGAGGGGGGATTTGCTAACCCAGGCTTTCGTGCTTCGCATGCAGTGTATGCAGCGCAGAGCACGACACCATAGTCTTTCAAGACTGACGGAGGCCTGCTTTTTTGGTCCCACCAGTTTTTTTGTTATTACTGATTTTTGCAGTCAGAGTGACAGTCAGTTGGTGACTGGTTTGTTTTATTATTATTAAAAATAACATCATTTTCTTAGCATTATTCCTGCTCCTGGCAAGGACCGCTTTTTTTTTAATATGATGGATGTGACATGGGGAAATCTGGCCAGCCTGTTGCAGGGCCCTCTTGCCAGGATGTTGCTTCATTGAACCGCTGGTCAGGATGAACCGCTGACCTGCCAATCTTCAAATCGACAGACACAGTGCACAGAGCCGCAAGGAGGTCCCTTCATTAACAATATCAATAACAATATCTTGCGACAATATAACATCAAAATAGAATAAAAACCAGGTATCCCAGGTTCTGGGGAAGGACTCAATGTCTGGATAAGACACTCATCCAGGCACTCAATGTCTGGATAAGACAGTCAACAACCTATACCTGGCTGTGAAAATCTATACTAATGTACCACTTTTCAACAAGGTGTTTTAAAAGCAGTTTGCATACCAAAAGGAATAGGATTCTCTATCCAAATGTTCTAATAATTTTAAAATGATAAAGCCAGAACATGTGTCATAAGAAACATCAAAACTTAACCCAATTCTTAAGCATTAGCCAGAAGTTTGAGTGATGACCTTGTGCTTAGATGTATCTTTCCTAGCATATCTCCATTTGCATAACTCTAACCTTACATTGAAATGCTTTATTTGAATCTTTGTAGCATTCCAGAACTATTATGCAGCTTTAACTCAAATGATGCAAAAATAAAAAACAAACCATATGAACTTTTGAGCAACTAACATGTTTGTATAGAAAACAAAAAGTTTTTTTCTCTCTCTTCATATTCAAAACCTATAATAAAACTGTTGTTTCTCTTGAAATGCGTGTTTAATTACAATTCTTTAAAATGGAAATGTGCTTAGATGTAGTAATCATAATACTTAGTAGTCCTAATAATCCTATATTTAGTAATCCTAAATAAGCAGTGCAAGAAAATTGAAGAAAATAACAGAAGTACTAGAGATCTCTTCAAGAAAATTAGAGATATCAAAAGAACATTCTGTGCAAAGATGGGCATGATAAAGGACAAGAATGGTAAGGACCAAACAGAAACAGACAAGATTAAGGCGAGGTGGCAAGAAGTAAAGAAAGTCAGTGCCAAAGAATGCTCAAATTACTGCAGTCGCACTCACTTCATATGCTTGCTTAAAATCCTACAAGCTTGTGAATTGTGAACTACCAGATGTACAAACTGGTTTCTGAGAGGCAGTGGAACAAGATTTCATACTGCCACTATTCACTGGATTATGGAGAAAGCAAGGGGTTCCAGAAAAACACCTACTTCTGCTTCCTTGACTATGCTAAACCCTTTAATTGTGTGGATCACAACAAATTGTGGCAAGTTCTTAAAGATATGGAGGTACCAGATCATCTTATTGGACTCCTGAGAAACTTGTATGTGAGCCAAAATGTAACAGAACCAAATATGAAACAACAGAGTGGTTTAAAATTGGGAAAGGAGTATGACAGGGCTGTATATTGTCAGCTTGTTTATTAAATTTATTTGGAGAGTACATTATAAGAAAGGCTGGACTGGATGAATCACAAGCATGAATTAAGAGAAACATCAACAGATATTTTGGGAGAAAATATCTGGGAGAAATATCAATAATCTCAGCTACGCAGATGATATCACTCTCAAGGCTGAAAGTGAGAAGGAACTAAGGAACCTATTGATGAGGGTGAAATAAGAAAGTGCAAAATGAGGTTTAAATTTAAACCTTGAAAAAAAAACAAGATTGTGGCTTCTGGTCCCACTAATTTGTTGTAAATAGAAGGGGAAGAAATGGAAGCTGTGACAGAGTTTACTTTTGGGGGGCTCTAAGATCACTGCAGATGGTAATGGCATCAAAGAAATAAAAAAGATGCCTGCTTCTGGGGAGGAAAACTATGACAGCTGGACAACAATTAAAAGTCGAGACATTGGATTGCCAACAAAGTTCTGTCTGGTTAGAGCTATGGTTCTTCTACGGCTGTGAGAGCTGGACCATAAAAAAGGCTGACCATCGAAGGATAGATGCCTTTGAAATAAGGTGATAGAGAAGACTCTTGAGTCCTTTGCACTGCAAGATCAAATCAATTCATCCTCCAGGAAATCAACCCTGACTATTCACTGGAAGGACAAATACTGAGGCTGAAACTCAGATATTTTGGCCATATTACAAGAAGGGAGAACTCCTTAGAAAAGAGCCTGATATTGGTGAAAACTGAAGACAAAAGGAGAAGGGGGTGGCAGAGGATGAGGTGGCTATCTAGTGTCACTAAGGCAATGAACATGAATTTGGATGGATTTCTGAAACTGGTGAAGGATAGGGGGCCTGGTTTGCTGCAGACCATGGGTTCATGAAGAGTTGGACACAACTGAACGACTAAAGAACAACAATCATAATACTTGGGGCACAGTCTAGCCCACTGTATGTTCAGAGGTTGCATATAGAGAATTCTATAGTCTTAATAGTGCCTCATTTCTTGCATGGCAATGGGCTGTGGGTGGCGCAAGTGGTTAAGACACTGTGCTTGTAAACCAGCAGGCCAGGGTTCGAGACCCGGCTCAGCCCCACAAGACAGGGTGAGCTCCTGTCCTTAGCCCAGCTCTGTGACGCAGCTGGATCCAATCGTATTGGCTCTGCCTTTCCATTAGACTAATTCAGTGGCGTGGAGAGGGGGGGTTTGCTACTTGGGTAACAGCCTATCCCCCATAACAATCTAACCCAGGCTTTCGTGCTTCGTATGCAGTGCTGAGCACGATACCATAGTCTTCCAAGACTGACGGGGGCCTGCTTTAGGTGTGGACAAGTAACACTAGGGGGCATAAGCAGGAACGGGAAGTCTGTGCACAGTATCCCCTGTATCCTAAGTTAGCCTTCCCTCTAGCTTTGATATCTGTGTTTCAGATCATATATAATTTGCAGTGTGCAGAAGGGAGAGAGCTGGAATGGGAATGTGGGATGTACATTTGCCTCAAAGGACCCCCAGTAATGCCTGTGCACATGTAAGAGGGGATTGGATTCTCCTGAGCCTATGGGCATCTTCCCGGCACAGGAGCTGTGCCTGCAGCACACTTGATTGTACTCAATTCATATATAACAGTGATTTTTCTAAGAAAAAAGTTTCTCTTTTTTTCTTAGAAAAAAAGCTTCTCCTTTTCACTCACTCACTCACTCACTCACTCATGCACATCTTTATGTCAACCTTAATGTATCCTGTTATTCAAATTAAAATGCAGCTCACAATTATAACTCAAAATAATGTTCGGTATTAAAACTTTTACTAAAACCATCAATAAAATCATAACAGTAGTAGTTTAATAATGATTAGACTGATAATGATTAGACTATTAGGTAAAATTAAAACTATTAATATGAAAATTCCAACAGGTCACTGTTTAGACAAGGTGCTACTAAACTATCCAGTCTTAACTAATATTAACTTGGCTTTAATGAATGTTAAAATAAAATTCACACTAATTAGAATTCTTAGGGACAGCTCAATCCTGAAACTAGCGACTCTGCCACGTGCACCAGTGCCAAACTGGCTACCATTGCATTCAATGGCACTGTTGAGCCCCTTGAAGAACTCCTTGAGGTGAATTCCCAGCCCCACAACAGGGCTTCTCTTGGCTGTGCCAGCTATTTTGCTGGCACAGACTTGACAGACTACTTGCTGGGTCTTGCAGCCAGAGTTTGATTTCAGTATAAAAATCTCAAACAATAGGATTAAAAAATTTTCATTCATGAAAAATGTCAAAGTTTTAAAAGAATGGTATTCTTCTCCTTCCCTCAAGCTCTATTGCTGCCTGATTCCTTTAGAGCCTGGCATGGAGCTCAGCACTGGTGCTGTGGGAATTCAGGATTGGACCTTTTGTGTCTCTGGGGCAGGGCGGCCCTATGTCTTGGAAAACTGGGACTGTCCTGGTTTTTGGTGATTGCATTCACATATTGGCAAGTTTGACAGTGAATCCTGGCCTGGTTTTGTGGGAGAGAATTATGGCAACCCTACTCTAGGAAGGACATTCCCTAATAAGGGAAAGGATATTCATATTGAGGCTCGGTGCACATCTGGCACATAGCATATGCTTGGAACCACTATGCAATTCCAGCTCTTTCCAGTAGGTCACCTCTGCTATGCAGACCATGGTTATTTAGATACAACTAGAAATAAATGTGAGATAAGATTTTGTTTTTAAAAAAAGATAATTCCATAGTTTTCAAACAGAGAACATGCATTATTAGAATTCTATTCACATGTCAGCCTAGTTTATGTAAATGTAAAGGTGTTCTCTGCAGGCTATACTGCTAGTTGTGACAGACTGTAGGGTGCAGTGCTCATCCCTGTTTATAGAGTCAGTGTTGTCTGACATGTGACCTGCATGTGCATGGAACGCTGTTACCTTCTCATGGAAGTGGTACCTATTTATCTGCTGCATTTGTATGCTTTCAAACTTCTAGGTTGGCAGGAGCTGGGCTAAGAACGAGATATCCTTATTTTATTACCTATTTTGATGCAGCGCTTAACTTAACAGATTGAGGATGCAATCCTAACTAATTTAGGCTGGCATAATAATTTCCTGTGGTGGCGTGGAGAGGCTGATGCATGCTTTACCCCTCTCCTGGGGGAGGGGTGTTAGATCAATGCACAGGCATGTGCCCAACTCCCCACACCACCACTGGAAGTTATGCCACATGAGTTATGCCAGCTTAAATTACTTAGGATTGCACCCTGAGTTTAACTTTGGAATATAAAGGAATAAAATAAAAACAAAGACAAAACTCAGTGATAGACTTTAGGTCTAGGGTTGTTGACTTTTTTCTGGCAAGACTCTTATGCTTTTAATAGCAGTTAACAGGCAGAAAATTTGAAGGTGAAGTTTTTTTCTGTTTTTGCAGTTAAGCAGCTATCGTAGGCCTCGTGATTCCTTTGGAAATATAAAGATGGCAGTCCTTTTAACAGCACGTAAAATATTTGTGTCAGGCTTTAGTTATACTAAACAAATCAAAGCGGTGTTTGATTTTAGCAGCAGGGCTTTCTAATGCATTTCACCCCATGAGATAGTAGCTTAACATAATATTACGTGGATTTCTTTCCTATCTATTAAAGAATTGGTTCATTTAGTTTCAAAGTACTTGGAAGGGACTGCATTTGAAATCCCTAGAGCCGAGCGCAGTATTGGGATACAAAATCATGAATCTAAAAATGGATAGTCAAAGTTCTTGAAAGCCCTGGGACTGGTTTTTTTTCCAAATAAGGAAACTTGGCACACTCTACTTTATATGCTAGCACAAATGTAGTACAGCTTTATTGGCAATACATTGGCACGTTTCCTTCCAAAAGGAATACTGAAAGCTACTTTATGTCTTGTTTGCTTTAGATATAAACAAAAAAGGGAGATGAAGAATAATTCATATTTTGATATTTTGGAAATGTGGCGAATGAAAGGTCCAAATAAATTAGTAGTATTATGATAACCGGGTGTCTGTACATGTTTACATGTAACACATAGTGTTAAAAAATTTGG
The DNA here is from genome assembly GCA_030015325.1 of Cryptoblepharus egeriae. Taxonomy (NCBI): domain Eukaryota; kingdom Metazoa; phylum Chordata; class Lepidosauria; order Squamata; family Scincidae; genus Cryptoblepharus; species Cryptoblepharus egeriae. The sequence goes on from JAREYC010000001.1 coordinate 89,701,913, forward strand.
TACTCTTGTTGTGGGTTGTGAGTTGATGTATTCATTTAATGAAACGTGCTATTATTTTCCATTTATCATGAAGTTTTTTATGTTTCACCAATCATTTACAATTCAGTCAATAAAAATGAAAGTGAAATGGTAAATTTAAAACGCCTGACTTGATAGAAATTATTTTTCTCTTAAACCTACAGTCAAAGGTATAGATGCAATGTAAAGAATGTGAAATTCGGACAGAAGAATAATGCATGTAAATAAGGGCACAATCCAGAGTAACTACGGGGAGTCCTTGCTCCGGTGTAAGAACAATTTGCTGTGGATTACAGTATGAATTTCCCATAGGTTTTCATTAGATGGTGCAGTAACTACGGGTACATGTAATGTCTCTTACGTGCTCCCGTAGTTACTCTGGATTGTAGGGCCAGTTGCACATTGTTATGACAAAATAAGTCATGTGACTATCCGTTAACAAAGATTAGAATCCAAGTATGTTTCAAGGCCAAACATTCTCATCACAGTGAAAAATGGAGTTGAAAGTAAAACTGGAAATTTCAACTCTGAGTGACAGCCTCAAGTAATTGATTACTCATGATTAGTTCCTTGCCAAGTGTGAGTAGGGACTGATATTAACCAGAGACCCCTTTTTCCCCTGCTCCGATCATATATGATTCTCTTTTTGTGGAGAGAACAGTGTGATTTTCAGGGTAGTATTTTTGGCAAACAGTTTATATAATTTCATCTACATTAAAAATACTGTACCTTTAAAAGGCAGCAATCCAAATATTTTACTTTCTCCAAAGGCTTGTTTGAACTAATACATCTGGCATCCAACAGTGACAGGCTTTTTTTAATACGCAGAAGCAGGCCCTTTTCTTTGAAATAAGTATTCCAGTAGAACAGGGGTCAGGGAACATTTTTACCTCTTACCCCAAATTATATTTAGGTATGTGGACGTTACCCCCTTGATTTGAAAGAAAGGAAAAAATATATTAATTATTTGAATTCAAATATGTGGCTTCTGGGGAGCTGGAAGAAAAGTTTGAAGTAGGGGATAAAATAGTGTTGGATTGGACAGGATGACCATATGGTCTGTTTTCCCAGGACATTTCTTCTGTTTTAGCCTTGTGTCCTGGAAAAAAATCTTCATTGTCCTCTTTTTCCTTGTGAGCAGGCAGCATGTAGCTTTCTTGGAATTCATAAATTATATGTAATATGTAATAGTTTTAAACATACAGTACTAATACCTAATATGGTGTTTAAGTTAACCACATGAAAACATGTATGAAAATATATATGAGGGTTTTTAGCTTTTAAAAATGGCCTCCATTTTTCTTGGATGTCTTATATTTTGGGGGGCTTGTCTTCTTTTTGTGGTTATGACATATGGTCACTGCATATTGGAGAAATGTGGGGGTCAGGGTGACCATAATAAAAAAGAGGACAAGATCCTGCAAATATTTGAAACAAGTGCAGGATTCAACTGGAGTGGGGAAGAGAGCCCAATCTATTCAAGTTTACTCAGAAGTAAGACCCATTGTAGTTATTGGGCTTCCCATGAAAATGTGACTAGGATTGCAGCCTCAGAGCCCAATCCTGTGCCTTTCTATTGAGCAGCAGACCATTACAGTCAGCGGGGTTTCCTTCCAGGAAAGTGTGGAGAAGATGCAGCCACAGATCCCAATCCTAGGCATTTCTCCTCAGAATTAATGCCCATTACAGTCAAAGGGGGGGGGGGGTTCCTTCCAGGAAAGTGTGGTGGCATGTAGCCTTCTTGTAATTAATAAATTATATGTAATAGTTGTAAATGTAATAAGTAAATATAGGCTGCAATCCTAAAAACTCTTTCCTCAGAATAAGACCCATTTAATACAGTGGGGCTTACTTTTGAGTAGTCATGGTTAAGACTGTGCTCATAGTGTTTTAATTATTTACAAGAAAGCAAAATAGGTCTGTGTTTTTAGCTTTAATTTTGTCATGTCCTACATTTTTCTTGAGTGTCCTACATTTTAGGATTCTCTTTTATGATTATGAGATATGATCACGCTGATACAGGAGCAACAAAATGGTCTTACCAGAGGGAGCTGCATGGGTGGGGGCTGCTTAGAATACAGGCAGACCTCAACAGCACCCAAAGGAGGATGCTTTCTCTTTTCATTTCTGTCCCTGAGTAACCCTGCAGCTGAGTCACTGTTGATCTCTCTCCCCTCCAAACCCCCCCCCACAATAGCCTGAACTTCTTATGACCCTACAGGGATTCACACCTTTTGTTTGTTTGTTTTGATCTCTGATTAGGTGCTAAGAGTAATCCACTGCAATGCCTGCCCTGCTCTGTGCTGGTCATACATACCTGGCTGTGTCATTCATATGCAAACGCAGGTGGTCCATTACCCCCAGGAATTCCATTATTACCCAAATTGGGGTATTTCACTCCTGTTCCCCGACCTCTGCAGTAGAAAGAACTAGTGGTGTCTTCATGATCTTTACTCAGGTTACTTGGGCTGTGGGTGGCGCAAGTTGTTAAGACACTGTGCCTGTAAACCAGCAGGCCAGGGTTCGAGACCCGGATTGACCCCGGGTCAGCCCCACAAGACAAGGTGAGCTCCTGTCCTTAGCCCGGCTCTGTGATGCCAGCTGGATCCAATCGTATTGGCTCTGCCTTTCCATTGGACTAATTCAGTGGTGTGGAGAGGGGGGATTTGCTGCTTGGGTAACAGCCTATCCTCCATAACAATCTAACCCAGGCCTTTGTGCTGCTTATGCAGCGCCGAGCACAATACCATAGTATCTCAAGACTGATGGAGGCCTGAACTCAGGTTACTCTGTACAAGGTGGAATGGCACTCCCTCTGCAAGCAGATTCTCATCTACAAGCCATTTCCAGATCTGAGTGAAAAATCTGAAATTTTGCATAGCAACATTTATTATTTATTGAAACTATTTTACCCATCTAATTTACAATTTAAGTAGTTTGCAAATCAATGAAAACAGTGGAATGGTAGTAAAACTCAGTTAAAATAAATTATTAATTTGTTACTAGTGAGAGCTCAGTAAAACACAACTGAGAGCAGCAGAAAAAAACCCAGACCACACATGCACATTGAACTCTGTCAGAAAATCCATTCTTGTGCTAATCATAAGCTTTGCAGAGAAGGAGGGACTAGGAGGCAGGAGTAGCGTAGAGGAGAATGTGCCAGTTTTCTGATTGGGGTGGTGTGTTAACGCCTTCAGGACAGGGAAAGTATGAGAAAGTTCATGAGAAAAAAGGTAGATCATGATCATTTTCAAAATGTCCTCTGTGGCATTTTTGTAGGTTGACTATGAAAATTGCATCTTCTGCTCATGGTAACTTGTTCATAATTTAACAAGGGGATTTTAAAAAATCTCACCTTCTGAAGCAAAATGCCTGAGAAGTTGATGAACAACTTAAAAAGAAAAAATAATAAAAACATGTTAGCATAAAAACAGTTTAAACTTTAAGGCTGCAATCCTATACATACTTTCCTGAGAGTAAAGGTGTAATCATAAGCATACTTTCCTGGGAGTAAGTCCCATAAAACACAACGTGACTTACTTCTGAGTAGACATGCTTAGGATTGATCTGCATACAGGCTGCATGTATTTGGCATAGTGTTGAAGGCAAGAAAAAAATTAAATGTAAAATTTAGGCTGCAATCCTAACCCTTAGGCCAGCATAAGTCTAGTGCTTGTCTGGGGGTGCCGCAAAAGTGCTGTAAGGCACTTCTGCATCACTTTGGGGAAGGTTAGGCTAGTGCACAGACATGTGCTGGCCAGTGATGGGATTCAAACAGATTAACAACTGGTTCTATGCCCATCTGGCAGCCGCTTTTAAATAGGACATATAAAGTTTAAAAATACCTATCTCGTTAACAACCGGTTCTGTAGAGTAGGTGCAAACCCGCTGGAGCCCACTACTGGTGCTGGCCTCCCCATATCATCACAGGAGTGGAAAGATGTGCAAATGACTGATGTAGATGACTCCTTGACTCCTCTTTGGTGTGGGAGAAGTGTGGGATAACAACACTGTGAATGAATGTATAACACTAACAGCACAATCCTAACTACTGGTATGTCTACTCAGAAGTAGGCCCTATTGTGTTCAGTAGGTCTTACTCCCAGGAAAGTGTCTTTAGGATTGCAGCTTAGAATACCATCTAAAAATAGCCTAATTTGCATACATTATAAATGCGGTTCTAATGGACCCGGTTGGCATTTCAAGGGTTACGCTAGATGGAACAGGGATCTGATTTCATGCATACTTATACATACTCCTCTACTTACAAATTGCTCAACTTATGAAAAAACACTTGTCAGCCCCGACTTCTAGTTTGGAAATTGATGCTCCTGGGTATAGAACCAGCTCAGAATAATTATTCCCCAGAAGCTCTTAAGTGAAACTGACAATGTTCTAAGGGAAACCGACAACACGAGCAGCATCCAGAGTGAATGTTGAGACTGAAACTGACATCTACAGCAGCAAAGACAAACATATTACATTACAGTTCTTATTTAAAAAAATCACTTACAAATAGACCCCTGCAGGAAAAAAATAAGTTGGAACATTAGAAGCTTCCAGGCCAGCTTATAGAGTAAATCAAGAGGGTTTTTAAAAAAACAAAAAACAAGACTGATCAGGCCTTATAGAATATGAAAAGTCTTATACAGCCTGAAAATAAGTTAGCAGAAATATTTATGAGCCCATTTGCCCAATCATATCTGTTAGTCTTTTGTGACCTAAAAGGAAAGAAAAGCTTCCGTGCCTGATAGCCAGGAAATAGTTTTCTTGATCTGAAGCTGCAATCCTAACTTCTAGTTAGGCCAACATAAGCCCCAGCCTAAGTCCTGTGCTGCCCTGTGGGTGTATAAAAGTGCTGGAAGGCACTTCTGTCCCACTTCAGGTTGGGGGGGGGTGGTTAGGCCAATGCTCACGCATATGCCAACCTTCTCACACCACTACAAAAAGATAGGCCTGTTGAGTTAGGTTGGTCTAAATTTGTTAGGCTTGAACCCTCAATAAATAAACAATCTTCTGCAAATTTTGTTAGGTTCCCAACCCTCGAGAGAGCCAGAATCCAAACTCTAGGCAATTTATTTTTTTTTTGGGGGGGGGGGGAAGGTGAGAGGGCACATTCTGTGGTCTTCTGTAGCACACTGTACTATTCAGTACTATGCACAGAGCTGATAACTATCTCTTTCCTATGTCGAATATTCTCACTTTGGATCAAGTGAAGCCTACAGTTAAAGCTGGGCATGAAAGCAAACTATGGGAACCCACTGAGCATCTACTTATCTATATTGAACTAAGCATGCTGTTGCTAAAGAGTTGGACATACAAAGCACATATGACAATAGACTGCCGGTGTTAAAATTGAAATACAAAATGCAACAAAAGATTTCTCCCGAGTCTTTTCTTTCGTGTGAAAGACAACACATTCTAAGCTCACTATAAAAATAATTGCCATAAAGTGAACAACTCGCCATCCCCCCACCCTCTCCAGCAGATCTACAGAATATAAGTTCACTTTTTGGATTGTATGGCCTCCCAAGCCACATTAACTTATTTAGATCAAAATTGAAGTTCAATCCATCGTATAGAGAGATTTCTATAGTAACTGTCACCTTATGGAAACAAAGCATTTCCTTTTCATGAAGCGATAGTTACTTTAGAAATGTCTCTATATGGCGGATAATGACAGAACTATTTCTTCAAATTCACATCATGCTCTGTGTTACTAATCTGTTGCACACAACAAAGCCAATCTCCATAACCTTCCCCACAGCTCTGATACAATAGCAACTGGGAGCTCCCAATTGTGTTTCTGCAAATGATAGGACGCTGGGACCCAGGAAGGTTCAGGATGTTGTTTTCCTCATTTCAGAAGAAAACACTGCTTGAAAATTATCACTGAAGATGTAGCTTTATGTCTGAGGATATTTAAGATCCAGTTAGATCTAAAGGCTTGCTTTGAAATTTCTTCTTTGTATTTCATATTAGAAATACAAAGAAAACTCACAGTCTGATCCTATAAACCCATTTTCTTGGAAACATTTTTTCCCTTGATTTTAGCAAAATGTTTTTCCAGGTGTTCTTAGGATCAGAACTTTATTCTGTGTTCTGAATATGGGCCATGTTTCTTACAGAATGCAAATATCATCATAACATTTCATATAATTCAATTCGTAACTAATGTGACCAATTAAGGTCGATTCTACCACAAGTTACCATCCATTTCCTTTTTCTTATGGAAGACAGCTGACTCAGTGTTGCGCCATCAAACATTTCAAATTTATGTAGATATTATCGGTTACTTGCACATGTGCCAACATAGCTCCTGACCCAACTATTGCAAAAGCTCATTTCCTTTTTCTGACTGAACTTTGTTCTGCTTCTATTTCCCATTTCAGTAGGACCAAACTAGATGTTATAAGAGGTATGGAACTGCCTTTATGCCCACATCCCACAAAGAGGTGACACAGGAGTGGGAAGATGCACAGCCCAAAGATGTTATGCCATGTATAGTTCATGTTAGACATTGCAAGACAGAAATGGCGAAAAGACTTGGAATGGGAGCAGCTATTTGATTTTCATAACATATAGTTTGGCCCCTAGTCAGAGGCATTGTAAATCTTCCTGTTGGGAGTAATAAAATCTAGCTGTAATCTTAAAGCAGTTGCGTTTCTGCTTTTTTCTCTTCCTATAAGGATTGCCTTCTTGGGAGCTGAACTTACAAGTGAGTGGCTAAGAATGTTGTCTGTGAATCTGTTTCGTCATAAAGTTAGCAGAAGGCAAAACAAAGCAGATTGCAGTAACTGGGAAAAAATTTAAACCACCAACTAGCAAGTAATCTTGGTAAAAATGACTGCAAATGTTTCAGCTATGTCCAGCTGAAAAACCTATAAAACCCAGGTAATTTAACTTTGACTAACTATACTATTATTCTTTGCATTGAAAACATGCCTTTAGAAACCAGTATTGTACCTGTAAACAAAAGAGGTTCCCAACCTGTGGACTGGTGGTCCATAAGAGAAGTGATCCAAGTGGTCTTGGGGAAAAAAAAAGATTTATCACCTTTGATAACTTCCTGTGTCTTATCTAGTGTTGGGTACCCCTTGTGGTTCTGTCTTTAAAGGTGCTGTGTCTGTTGATTTAAAGATCGGCAGGTCAGCGTTTCGAGACCCAGGTGCGGCGTGAAGCAACATCCTGGCGATAGGCCTCTGCAACAGGCCAACTAGATTTCCCCGTGTCACATCCATCAGCTAAAGTGGACCCTGCCAGGAGAAGGAAATAACAGCAAGAAAATGATGATGAGGATCTTATCAAGTGTTCCATCACAGACCATTGAAGTGTCTGCTGTGGCTCTAGGATTCTCACCTTCATTGGTGAATTTGTGTGTGTGTGTGTAGGGGATGGAGGGAGCTGCATGTCGTTCATGACAATTCCAGTATTTGCCTTAGTGTTCTGTGTGCCTTTTGTGTTCTGTGTGCTCTTAAAGGTTGGGAACCACTGTATACAGTCTAACCATTTTGATTCTGCAAGATATTATGAATCCAGTTTTGGAGAAAGTTCCTTTTGGGAATTGTAAGTTGTTTGTGTGATTGGGATCTTGAACCTTGAGTGTAGGAGTTCCTAGTACTCATTTGCTTTGGCTCCTTTACTGCTGATGCCGCTGTACCTTGCACTGCAAGTTACACTTGCCCTGCACCAGCCCTTCTATTCAGATCAGTTTGGTGGTACTTCTTTGCTACCAGGATTGGGGCTGATTGGATGCAGTGATTAGCTCATTGGACTTTACATGTATGTCCAATCTGTGTGTCATGACACATATACATACTAGTTGTGGCTAGTGCTTGTATTGGCTGCAGGGCAACCTGTAGCCAGTCACAGCTGGCAGAGCAACCTGCTAGGGACCCTTTACTTTTTTACCTTTTTACTGCCACATCGCCCTCTGGATAATGGGTGGTGTTGCTATGGATGTTACTGAGAAGGGGCTGAGCCACCATTTCTATGCCAAGAAAGGATTGGTATTTGGCCCTTGTTGTAGTGGAGATGGTGTGGCATTGCCAGGATGGACTAGGTTATGCACTGGATATTGTGCTGGGTTATGCACTGGACATTGCACTGGGATCTGTGCTGCATTGGTGTGGAGTCTGAATAGGTTTGTGGCTTAAGAAGTATACATAGGGTTGGCAACATTTCTCCTTTAACAAAAGTAGCTATGGGGTTAAGGGGGTGGCGTTCTGTGGTCCTAGCCCCAAGTGGCATGTAAGCCAGGATTGTGGATGCTAATAAGATATGGATGGGAGAGGCTAGTGCGGCATTCAGTTAAAAAAGAGATGTTCCAGTATTATCTATACCTTTTAATAGTGGTTTTAAGGTAACACCAGGGTCATCAAATGACCAGAAATTCCTGGATTGGTTTGGATTTTTAGCCTCCTTTCTAGGTGTCCTCCAAAAGGGCTTCACTGTCCTCTGTTTTGGCTTCATTTTGAACTTTGCGATTGTGCAAAATCCCGTCATGTCATATGTCATCGGATTCATATTGAAGAGCAGAATCCAATGCAAAAATAGGTTTTGAGATACAGTATCTCCTTCCTATCAAAGGTTATGGCCACAAAACTAAAATAAAAATATGCATTGAGATCTACAGGGAAGCGAAAGTGACCCATATTGTGACTTTACTCATGAGTAGGTGAGCGTGACATAGTCTGCCAGAAAGGCCAGGCTGAGAGAAATCCAAGGACACCAGAATGGTCCTGGTACAATGAATGCAGCCTCCAAAATCACCCCAAAAGTAGGCCCCTGAAATTTGCATTGATCTCTATGGGAACTGAAAGGGAGCCATATCGTACCTTTACTCATGGGTAGGCAAACTTGCCTTAGATATTTGGAAAGGGCAGGTTGAGAGGAAACTGGTCCTGATCTAATGAATGAAGCCTCTACTAGGCTCCCCACAAGGAAACCTCTCATCCGAGCTCCACTGCATTAAACCCTTTTGAAAGTGAGACTATACAGCCACTTTTACTCTCGAGTAAGCAAGCATGCCTTGGCTGGTGTGTAAGGTCATTCCAGGGAGTGCAAGGCTTCCAGAATGGTCCTCATCCTGTGCATCTGGAAATCAGCAAATGCTCCACATGGCAACATTTGAATGTTGGCAGCATGAGTGTTTTCAGCTTTTATTTTGTGATGACCTACATTTTGCTTGTATATTCTACATCTTGGTTCTACATTTTCTTTTACATGTTCCTCTTTTTTTGGTTATGCCATATGGTCTTGCAAAGAAGATGCTGGCCTGAAAAATATTGGCTGCTTTGGTTTTGGGTCACTTGAACACGTGCCTTTTTGGATTTACTATTTCATAATAAGTAATATAATGTTGAAATTAAGTACAGGAAAGCATTATGAGTGTTTTTAGCTTTTATTTTAACATGTCCTACATTTTTTGGGTGCCCTACATTTTTTTTAACATGTCTGGAATTTTGCTTGGATGTCAGGAATTTTGGGGGACCTTGTCCTATTTTGGGGGTTCAAACATCTGGTCACCCTGAGGTAACACACCAGTTCTGGTGCTGTGTGCTGAGAGTTGTTTAAAATCAAATGAAATTAAAACCCCCAAATTAAATCCACAGTGAAAATCTAGCCATCCTGTGACCTGAGTCAAGCTTTTCAGTTACAGCAATTTGCCCCTGAAAACTTATTTTTAGTCTTTGCCTTCAACCTGTATGTGACATCTGCATTTCTGGTTTGATCATGCTTTAGTCAGGGGTCAGCCTTCTCAAGTGCAGGCTAGATAATAGTTTTTAAGAAGATTTGAAGAGGCCCTATGCCTTGTGACTTTAAAGGAAGAATATTCTGTTCCGCTGGTAGGAAATATGATCTCTAAGCTCTCAAAAACAAAAAAAGCCCTTGGCAGCACATGAGGTTTTTGTGTGTTGTCAGTAAGATAAATTATTCTGCACTTGCTGCTTACGGGACAACTAAGCTACTTCTGGAAGAGCAATGTTTTGGCCAGCTTTTTTCATATCTATATATCTAATGCATCTACCTTCGTGAACATCTGCAGACAGACTGCTTGATCTGGAAAAATCTAAAGTAGCTGTTGTGCCAGAATGTTTAGGGGGTTAGGTTATGTATATTTCCCGAGAGGTGATCACGACATGGATACATAGCATATCCCAGATTCCAGAGGTCCTAGGCAAGCTCACAGTTGCAAATGCGCTTCCCTTTCAACAGTGTACGTCACTATAAGGGAACCGTTTGCATGCACACACACAGACTTTTCGGAGGTACTTCAGCTCCAGCATTTGCAAATCAGAGAATGTGGCGGTTTGTCTAACTATTTCTTTGCAAAAAGAAGCTTCAAAAGTCTAGTCAAAATATATACAAAGGGTGAGTGCTGCGGATTTTTGATTCACTAGAATCTGGTTTGCATGATCACTTAAAGGTAATAAGTACAATAAATTGTGGCAGCTGATATATTGATTTGGTTTCCTTTATTTTTTACAGGTTTTGTTGTAGTATATTTTGTCATTATGAGATGGTGTCTCTCGGTGCTTCATTTGTGCAAATTAAGTTTGAAGACTTGCAGTTCTTTGAAAACTGTGGCGGAGGGAGTTTTGGGAGTGTGTACCGAGCACGATGGAAATCTCAGGACAAGGAGGTGGCTGTAAAGAAGCTGCTCAAGATAGAAAAAGAGGTAAGGATTACAGTACTTAATTTAGTTTTAGAAGAATGACTGAGAATTATTTTACTTGCATTTAGGAAAAAGTTTCTTTTTTCAATCTCAAAGCCTTTACTGTTGATAAGTAATGCTACTTTAACACGGAACAGCAGACTAGTGCATATTTTTTCAGTTGAATCATGTTTTCATTGTTTAGTGAAATTGCAAACTTTTCTAAACATTTACACAGTAATAGTATGCTTAAATATAAACTCAGCATACAATAAAATGGAGTAAACTCAGAGTTATTGTTCATTTCCTAATTCTTCCGTAGGAGTATGACAACAGCCAAATTGAATGACTCTGTTTTTAGCAAAAAAATAAAATAAACTACACAAGAAAAGTACTAGCTCACAGCTGAGAATTTGCACACAGATATATAGTACCTGTCACATTATTTCCCGTTACTGGGGCCATAGTTCAGCCTACATGTTGAACATCATATTTCATTTAGATACATATTTATGGAAACACGTCATACTAGCAGATATTCTCAGCGTCAGTGTGACCTTCCATTAGAAGACCTCAGAACTGAGTTCATCAACTTTGGCTGTGCTCAGTATGAAAACAACCTGATAATATTAGAAAAGTGGCATTGATGTGGATAGGTAAAGACAGTGGTTCTTGAGCTTTTCAGCCCAGAACCGCCTTCTGAGAATGACAGTCTGGGACCCTCCCAATGCGGCACCTAGCTTTAAGCAACCCTCCTGAGATGAAGCCATGGCGCCCAGGGGAGTCCCAAACCCCACTTTGAGAATCCCTAGGTTAAGAAATACTTATGCCTCAGTCCTAAAAGTGGCTTCTCCCCTTCTTTTAATCCTCAGTCAAGGTTGGTTTGACAGAGAGCTCTGTCTTAAAAGCGACATTATGCCACTGATATTAATTGTGTTGATTATTTTATTTTATTGACTTTTTTGCTTTCCAAAGTATCAGCTGCATGGTTTAGTAGTCAAATCAAGTTTGTGACCACCATGTATGGGAAGGACGACCAATGTTTTGTCTTCACTATAAACCCAGTTTGGATTGGGTCCAATCATGGCTGCCAGAGATATAAGTTGCCATTTGTACCAATGACAGCTGCTCTACCAGAGCAGTTATCAGCCAGTGGGGCCCACAACCAAGACTGAGACCATGGTGAGGCAAAGGATTATAGGCTCCTCTGCTGCATGCTGTAGGCCTAACCCTGACTTTCCCTTACCATGAAACCATTATGTCAAACAAATACAAAAGATGATGCATTTATCTGAGGCACATAACATCATGTGTGCACTGGTTATATCTGGAGTTCTTTACAAAGTGAGAACACTTGTAGCTCAAAACAACCACCTGTTATCAGCCCAACACTATTATCCCTGCTCAAAAGCACTACCAACTCCTACAAGGGAGTTGGCAATCAGGTAAATTTTGATGCTGGATGGGCAGCACCAGTACTGCAGTGATTGGGGTGATGGCAAACAACAACAAATACTTTAATTCATTACTTTCAAGAATACATGTTCTTTACAGTATTTCTCTATATTTGCCCTTTGAAGAAGTGGCCCATAAATGCTACCCTTCTCCTTGTTAGCACCAGTTAAGAAATTTTTCCCCAGATTAATTAGGAACTGCTGTTTTCCCTCTATATGTTCTGGTAGGGGTTAAAAACTTGTTTTACTAGCTATTTTATTTGTTGGGGAGGCACAGCAATGTTAGATATGAATTTATTTGTGTATGTGCTTTTGAGTGCACTTGTGGTATGTTTATTATGTTACTTGCTACTATTTTATTGGCCATATATGTTATAGCACTTTTTGTGTCTTGTTTTATACCTTTATGATGATATGCTGTTGGCTGTTTTTTAGAGGGAGGATGTTCTACTGTATTTTATTCTGTGCTGCTGATTTATATGCAAACGGTTGTTTTCTGTATAGGTTTTGGATTTAAGGACTTGAGTTTTATATTGTTTTATGATATTATGTTTTATTATGTATTGCCGCCACCCACCTTGGACATTCAGTAAGTTGGAGGAAAGACAGAGTTAATAAAAATCCATTAAATAAATAACTCCTATTCTTCCTTGGAAGAGCTTAAGTTGACCCATCTTGGGTAATCTCATTTAGTAATCACCTTGTGAGGTAGGCTAAAGTGGCTCTGTTTTTTGTTCAAGGCCACCCAGTAAATTTTAGAACTCAGTACATAATCTGAGCTTGGATTTACTACATACAGCCCAATTTGCTAGTCCTTGTACTATATATTACAGTAGTTTATCACTGATGTTATGAATCAGAAAAGATTACGCTGCCCAACAGTGGTTTTGTTTCTAAAGTTTTGTGAGCTGATTCTATGTATAGTTGGTGTGCTGATTTCAAATATAACAGTAATTTTCACCTATTAGCTCTAGTTTTTAGATATAAACATCATGGCACTCTATGGCAAATTAGACTCTTGATTGACAGAGGCATAGACATTCATTAGCGCTGAATCTCAAAAAGTATAGCTAATTGAGAAAAACTGTTTACATATTTGGAATCAGTATGCCCAGTATATCCCAAATCAATTCTGACATTCCAGGAAACAAACAAAAAAATTTTTTTGGTTGCACATTGTTATGAAGAAAATGCCTTCAGCCATAGTGATTCTGCAAATGAAACAAGTACAAATGGGAAAAGCCCAATAGTTACTGGTACAACTATATGAATTTTCATTACCACCTGCGCATCATGCACATAGAGAGATGTGGCTCTCTGAGACATCTCTAGTTGGCAGCTTTGAGTGTTCCTAGGAATGGCAAGTGTCTACAGTAAGTAGCAGTTCATTTGTTTTGTCAGAATTCTTGCTATATATTTTTCATATTATAATCAAGGAGCTATCATTCTTAATCTTGTGCCTGAGGATCTTGTGCTTGATGTCTGTGTCTTTGAAGTTTGTAGCCTGTATCTAAGCCATGATGGGCATTGCTTTCCCACAGCCTTTGAAATGCAACAGAAGATACTGGTTGGTTTCAGCTTAGAAAGCCTTAAATAACTTCAGCTTTACATCCATTTGAAAGCATCTTTGTCATTGCAATCCCTAGGAATGTTTTAAGATATTTGTTTTAATTGTGTTTCTTCCATGCATGCAATGCAGACACTTGTTTCTTTCGCATTTGATATTTGAACAGCAAAGGTGTGTAGAAAGCCATTCTTGTGGCTGCCATGTAGCCACAGAAAACTTCTTGCCTTTAGATGAGGTGAGATTCCCTGAGTTGATACAATTTGAAATGCCTCCTGGTGTAAAATCAGGCCAGCTGCCCAAAATTCTTCCCACACTCTTCCTGCACTTCCAGCCCTAGTCCAGGTAAAGCCTTCCCTTTCTGGTGGTAGCATAATGAGATGCCAAATCCTTGTACTGGATCACAGGCATCTTCAAAGTGCATAGTGTTTTTGCCCTTTGTAATCCTGAAATTTTGCTTATTTGATGAAAAAATTATACTTTCATTACAGCTATGCACAGAATTCATAACATCATATAACTGCTCTTCATAACATCACATAACTGCTCTTCAGAACAAATACGTAATGACTTATAGTGCAACACTAACCAATTTTTCCAGCTGTGGGGTAAGGACAATGCATCTTTAAGATAAGGGAACAAAAATTTCCTCACTTTGACTGCAATTGCAGGATGTACCACATGTCCCACTGCCACAGCCATGCCAGTACTCTAAAATTGGTTAGGATTTTCCACAATATATGCAGTGTCATTTCGCATTGTTAAATTCTTGATAGTAATAATATCCTATGTTCTATATTTGGTAGAATTATTAACGCAATTTTCATGATCAAATTATCTTTTCTTCCTTTATTTGGGAAACAGCTCTGATAAAAACATACAGCCCGATTCTATTTCAGGCAGGAAAAAAAATTAAACGGAATCATGTAATAAAACATCACAACTGAGGGACGGCTAAGTGTTCCTCCATACTTGCTTGCACTTGACCATTTAAGATGTGCATGAAGAAAGTTTCCTTTTTAAGAGTGCAGTATAAACAGTTATAGGAAAACATTGAGCACCTGTTTATCTTAACTGGGTGCTGCAGGGAAACAGAGAAAGCTACCACTCATTTCACCCTTACATAAATACCCAGATAGATAGATCATAAGAATTTCTGCGCCGGCTTGCAAGTTCTTAAGATTACTTTAATACAAGCACATCTGTGCAAGCAAACATGTCATACTGCTTTTACAGTCGTGCCACACAGTCTTTCATGCAGGTTGACAACCAGTGCAAATGCATTGGCTGTGTTGCTCATAACCATGCGTTGCTATGTGATGTCAGCTAAAGGCTGCCTGGACTAACCCCCCTTTTTCAATTCTCAGGTTTCTCATGCTTAGAATTTGAATGTCACTCATAAATATTGAATTTGTTCAATTTCAACAAGCTCATACTCCATAATGCAGTGTGTTGTAGCTGGTGTGGTGGTTAAGAGAGTTTTGGTTGTGAATCAAGACTCCTCTAGCTTGAATCTTTTCTCTACCATGAACTGCCAAGAAATCAGGGTGACCAGATGCCCAAATCTCAAAAGAAGGACAAGTTCTTGGATTCTGCTCGGCCTGGCATTTCCACTGGACAGTGGTATGTTTGCCTACTCATGAGTAAAGCCGCAATAGTGGGCACTTTTGCTTTCCCATAGAGCTCAAAGCATTTTTTTAAAATTTTTAGTTTTTGGCCGTAACTTTTGATAGGAAGGAGATATTTTGATAGGAAGGAGATATTACTGTAAATATCTATTTACAGTATTTATATACTGCTATTCAACTAGAAAGTTCTCAAAGCGGTTTTACAAAGGAAATGAAAAAATTCATAGCTAATTAATAGTTAATGGGTCCCTGTCCCAAAAGGGCTCACAATCTAAAATGCAAAAGAACATCAGCAGAAGTGTTCTTGGACAGACATTGGTGGGGTGTGTAGGGCCAGTTACTCTCCCCCTGCTAAATAAAAGAGGAACACCCACTTGAAAGACTGCCTCTTGCCCAGTTAGGTTGTTGGACATATGACATGCTTGGGGTACTGCACACCAACTTCCAAAATGAAGCCAAAACAGAGGACAATGAAGCCCTTTTGGAGGACACACAGACAGGAGGCTACAAAAAGAGGTCAAATCCAGAAAAATCCGGTCATATGGTCACCCTGCACTAAACTGCATCATGGATATAATAAATCTTGTTGTATGAACAGCATCAAGCTAATTTATGTGAAGTGTTTTACATACTTACATGCAAAGTAATGCACATGCAAAGTAATACAGTATTACCATTGTGGGTTACTGATGGATTGCTTTAGCAATGCAATCCCAAACACGCTTTCCTGGAATTAGGACCCATTGAACACAATGGGGCTTTCTTCTGAATAGACATGGTTAGGATGGTGTTCTTATGGTAAATGGATGTGTAGTGATGTGGTGGGATTCCTGGGCTGGGCAAGAAGCAAAGCATACCCACAGGTGCACCTGACCTTCAGGCATCCTAAGGGGTGAATCACAGACTGTCTCATGGAAGGAAAGCATCCTGAGTGGGGGCACCCAGGCACATCTTAGATAAACCTTTATTGTCACTTTTAGATAGGTTCTTCCTCCCTTCTGGGCGAGATTAGTTACCAAGGAATGCTGCAATCCTAAAGATATTTTCCTGGGAATAAGACCCATTGAACACAATGAGATTTTGGATTATGCATGGTTAGGATTGTGATGTAATTTTTTCTTGAAATATACCAGTAATGCTGGTTTGAAGAAGAGTGTGCAGGTGTAGATGCATTCTTGTCATGAGTTGTGAGCTGGAAGGCTTGCACTGCAGGCCTCTGTCAGTCTTGGAAGACTATGGTATTGTGCTCGGCGCTGCATACGAAGCACGAAAGCCTGGGTTGGATTGTTATGGAGGATAGGCTGTTACCCAAGCAGCAAATCCCCCCTCTCTACGCCACTGAATTAGTCCAATGGAAAGGCAGAGCCAATATGATTGGATCCAGCTGGCGTCGAAGAGCTGGGCTAAGGACAGGAGCTCACCCTGTCTTGTGGGGCCAACCTGGGTTTCGAACCCTGGCCTGCTGGTTAACAGGCAGTGTCTTAGCCACTTGCGCCACCCACAGCCCCACAAGCTGGAAGGCTTGTGACATGGTTTATGACCTGATGTCATCATGATACTGCCAGTTATTTCTGATTTGCAAGTCCGGCCACCGTAGAATTTGAAGTAAAGCAAAGTCTTTTTGGTTTGGAAGCTGTTTTGCAATGCCAAGGCTCATAGTGCTTGAAGAATGCTCTTGGGATCAAAAAAGCAATCATAGCTAGTGCTGCTGCTGCTGTTTCTTCTGCTGTTTCAGTCTAGGTTGGACCTCAGGCAGCTGCACCCCCTTTCTGGCCTGATATCTGCTTGCACCTTGCTTGCTGGCTGCCACAAATACTGTCAGCTGTAGCATTTTTGTTAAAAGCAGAGGTAGTGGCTAATTAATTTGAAATGCTCTTGTGATGTTAGGAGCACAGATCTTCTCCCCATAGCCCAGATAGTTTGCTTGACATTTAAGATTAGTTTCTTTCAAGAAGCATTAAAAGGTATTGAATGAAGATATGTGGAAGTACTTGCACTTGCTTTTCATTGTTCTCTCTTAACCTCTCTGTTCAAACTACACTTGGTCCTTGATCTGAATGGTAATAAATATATGGGCAGCCTTGGAAAATTTCAATATATTTTCCTATCTGCTAGATCTTTGAATAAATGTAATTTATCTTATGGTGATAGAAGTGTGAGACCTTATGACCTGTACCAATCTCTTCCTGGGTAGTATTCCATGGAGCAAGTACTATAACAAGCAAATAGCCCAGTATTTGAAACAATCCTAATTTTGGAGCCTTTGCCTTTAGGATAATAAAGTGGATTTAATAACACAAACTCCCTGCTATATAAAGGTTCCTAGATTAGAGATGTGTAACCTTAAAACTTGCTCTATTTTGATTCTAGTTTTCCACTATTAATGCAAATAATTGTATGTTTAATGCTAATACTAATGTACTTTTATCTTTTGTTAGAGAATGTTTTTTCATATCTTGTTTTGCTTTTTTTGCTTTTTGAGATTGTTAAAACTTATATTCAGGTTCCATGTTGATTTTTTTAAATCATTGTTTTACTCTGTGCTTGATTTTTTAAAAACCCTGGTAAACCTCCTTGAGCATTTGTGTTTGCATGGGAAAGAAGGGTATCTGAAGTAGAAATAAAAAATAAACATGGTGCTTTGCAGGTGGTCTCATAAAAGCTTTAATTTGGTGGGCAGACTTTAGCCTGTGAGATTTTTGTCCGAATTTATATGGTGTTTTAATGGTGTTTTATTCTGTTTGTTAGCCACCTTGGGCTCTCTGTTATAGGAGAGGAAAGGCGGGATAGAAATAAAATAAATAAAATATTGCAGCAATAATTTAAAAACATATGATAAAAACATTAAATAGATGACCCAGCTTGGACCATGTTAATAAAGATTCTCAGAAATATTTTGTTATCTGCATTTTATGGCCACTATTCAAAATAATAATGCCTAATGGCTTGATCACACTTAACTGGATTGTGGCCTGAACAGACAGATTAATGGAAGCTTGAATATTTTTATAAATAACTGTTATCATTTCATATTTTTAAGTGTGTCAGAGATACTGCAGAAAGAGGATTGATTTTATGGATGAGAGGTGATGGCTATCAAGAGAAAATCTCTTGAAATAAGTGACACATGAAGTCGTAACACTGGCATCAATTATTATATCAGCTACATTTCTTTCCCCTCCTTTAAAAGGTTAGATGATTTCCTTTTAAAAATTTATTTTATTTTTGAGGCACTTACAGATAGCTGATCTCAGAAGTAAGTGCAATAGCTTTATCTGCTTTCTCGTGTCTAATTTTTTTCTTTTTTGGCTCGGTCAGCGTGTGGAACTGGTAAAAGAAATTCGGATAGAAAGACCAAGACCTTGCAGTTTCTGCCCCTTCCAATTACACATTCATTCCAAACAGTACAAAGTAAAAATACAATTCCTTTCTTTATGAACCATAAACCAGTTTTCTCTCAGTCTCAAATTGGCATTTTGGACTATGTTCACTGGAGCTACTGAAGGACCTCAGCAGAAAAGGAAAGGAAACAGAGGGAGGGAAAGAAAGATAGCTCCCAAATGACAACCTTTTGAATAGTCCAAGTTCAATCCTTAAAACAAAAAGTGATTTTTTTTCTCGATAATGTGCTCCACAGCCTCTCACCTCTCATCCTGAGAAACATGAAAGAGGAAGTAAAAGAGTTGACCCAAATCACAGAGTTCCTTTGATAGGAGAAATTCAGCTGTTTTGAACACTTACAATCAAAGGAAGTGGTTTCCCTAATTATATGAACTATGTGAAATCTCTCAGAATAGCTTTTCCACCCCAGGATTCTTTGCACTTTAGAAGTTTGCATAAAAGCTCACATGGAGAATTGGATGCAAAGTGTTTGATTCAAATTTTATTAGGCAGAAGTGTGCGTATGTTCTTATTGCTTTGCTTAACAGCTGGTTGGATTTGGACCACAATCATTCATATATATATATATATAAATATTGAATATATATATATATTCTGTCCCATGCTTTAAAAATATTTCAGTGCTGAGGTTCTATTGCCAGACACCTCTTTTAAGAGAAGAGTGGCAGTGGATAAATTGAGGAGGGACGGAGAGGACTCTTTGATTGTAAGCCTTCAAGTGAAGATTCCATCCTTCCGCTTGATTGGACTGTAGAGGATCCTTCAGGACAAAATCAGTTCTTTCCACTGTTCTTAAAAGAAAAAAAATGAAGTCTCAATGTTTTTTATATAAAAATAACTATGTTATTTTTGTTATGTTAGAAACTGTGCATTCTGAAGTGGAAAAAATTTGAAAATCAGCTTCATTATAATTATGTTACATAGTTTGAAATGGACAAGATCTTTGAACAAAAAATGGTCCTTCTTTTATAGACTCCTATGAGCCTTTCTGAGAGTGTAAAGTAACAAAATCAAACTTTTTCTGTATAGGAGGAAGTGAAAAATTAACAGAATGAATAAAATAATTTTTGTAAAGAAATATTTTTGACAACACTATGTAAAGAAACATAAAAATACAATGCAATCATCCTATTGCCTAAAATGACAGATTCTAATCTTTATCATTTCATGAATTAAAATTTAAAAGCTTCAGTGATAAGGTTCCCAAAGAGGACTGCGGCCCCACTCCTATAGACACTTTCCTGGGAGTAAGACCCATTGAATACAATAGGGCTTACTTCTGAGTAGGCATGGTTAGGATTGTGCTGTACAGTATGTTTTTTTCCATCACACACTCTCTCTTTACTGTTAAATGGACCAAAGTGTTAGATACATTCTAGCTATCTAAAGGGTTTGGCACATGTCTGTAGGTATTGTTGCAAATATGACAAATGTAGCTTATTTTGCCAAAACTATAATTCATTCAGTAGTTTTAAATTAAAGTCTCAGCTTTAAGCAGGCCTCCATCAGTCTTGAAAGACTATGGTATCGTGCTCGGCGCTGCATACGCTGCGTGCGAAGCACGAAAGCCTGGGTTGGATTGTTATGGAGGATAGGCTGTTTACCCAAGCAGCAAATCCCCCCTCTCCACACCACTGAATTAGTCCAACAGAAAGGCAGAGCCAATACAATTTGATCCAGCTGGCGTCGAAGAGCTGGGCTAAGGACAGGAGCTCACCCTGTCTTGTGGGGCCAACCTGGGTCTCGAACCCTGGCCTGCTGGTTAACAGGCACCCTAGCTGCACCAGAAAAGGTGTGGGTTGGTGTACGTCCACTTAAGCTTGCCCAAGACAGATGGACCTGCACTGGCCTAGCAGTGCCAGCCTGAGGTACCTCAGCAGGGACATGTTGCATGCCCTAGAACAGTGCAGTTAGGTTGTATCCAGAACCTGTTTCCAGGGCAGACATACCCTTCACAGCTCCTCTGACTTACCCTACAATCCAGAGTAACTATGGGAGCACATAAGAGACTTTACGTGTACCCGTAGTTACTGCACCACCTAGTGATAACCTATGGGAAATTCATATTGCAGTGCAGAACAAATAGTTCTTACACCGGAGCAAGGACTCCCCGTAGTTACTCTGGATTGTGTCCTAAGTCCATCTCAGGAGCAGGTATAAATCTGAGTAGACCTGTGACAGGCTAGAGTAAAAATGAAGCAAAATAAAAAGATCTAAGTCAGCCTAAGCTCCACTTCTGCCTCTCAACTTCAAAATATGGCACAAGACAACAGCCCATCTCAGGATATGGCACAGTATGCCACAGTCCAGTGATGCCTTTGTGTTGCTGCCTCTTTAGCTGCAGTTAGGCCAGCCTAGAGGCCTCCTAACCCTATGAATTTGTCCTAAGTGTCAGCTGAGGATATGGCCTACCTTAGGCCATTCTCTCTGGCCGAAGTTAGGATTGCACCCTTTAAGTCTGAATCTTTAGAAACAAATTAGAAAAGGGACCTGTAACCTGCCTAATTTTTCCTTGCTGTTCCTTCCTCTACTTTCAGTGTGTGGCAGAGACAACCACATCTGCCTGCTTGTTTCCCAGATGGCCTTTATGAGATGAAATGAGCAGACTTGTCCTTTAATCCAGATAAGTGAAACCACCTCATCCCAAGGCAGCCATTGTAAATCAGCAAATCCTAAGGGGCTCAGTGCCAGGTAATGCCTCAGAAAGATCATCATAATGATGGTGGACTTTTCCTTAAATGTGTACTGGCCCCATTTTTAAGGTTCTCATTTAATTATACCAATTAGCTGAATATGGAGGAACAACACTACAGAATAGATACTAAAAAGCACCCTAACCAGTGCACAGTCTTGGGTGGGAAGCAAAAACACTCTCAGACTGCAAGATGAATAGCTAAACTAATAGTGTCCTGACTTTGGACCAAGTAGGTCAGCAGTGTCTGTATAACAGCACTCCATCCTTATTTCTGCAAGCTGATTTCCTTCTAACTGTACTGATATTAGTGTGGCCTCAGAGGCTTTTGGGTACAGCTGAAAGCTTTTTAAAAGGTGATGGAAGACCTGAAATTGGCAAGCTTATCAGATAGCTGATACTCACTAACTTGTCAATTTGCTCTCAAAGCATGACCACTCCACAGGGGTCTGGAGTGAACAATACTTATATATGCAGTGGAACAGCTTCTCCTTAGCAAGTTTCTTTATAACATTTGAAAAGAGAAAATGTTTCTTGAAAATTTTGTAAATGTATTTCTTTGAATCACAAATACCTTAAGATGTCTGTAGACTTCATAAATTCAGAAATGAGTTTAAAAAATGATAATAAGCAGTAAAGGACAAAGGGAGCCAGCTTTAGAACATTGTATTTTATTCTTCCTGATTTCTGGGCCCATTAAAAACTGATCTTATTAAGGTGTTGGCATCCATCAGTCTCACCCTGTCTTGTGAGGACCCGGGTCTCGACTCCTGGCCTACTGGTTAATAGGCACAGCGTCTTAACCACCTGCGCCACCCTTTTATTAAAAATCCTCATTTATTTATCCAGATTTAAATAGAACAAGTTTCATATTTAACAGCAGCATAAAATGTGGAATAAATACAATATGTGATCCCTTATATGTTTTTGCACCCATTTAGTTAAAGCAAATTGGTTAACTCCATGCCACAAAATATGTTGTTTATTTCTAGTCCTTTCACTTATTATTACTGTATAGAGTTTTAGGCCTCTTGTTCAGAATCCTGGAGGAAACCAGTTTCTACATAAGTGAAGTTAGGCCAGTACGTTGGCATGCACCAGCTTCCCTGCGCCAATATGGGCACCAGGAAGGGTAAGTTTGTGCTGGTTGAGCTTGGCTAGTGCACGGATCTGGGGGTCATGGAGAGGATGGGCAGTAGGCAGGTGGTATTCTAACACTGTTCCAAGGCAGCATGGGATAGTCCTAGGCCCCTTGGCATTGCACTGCTGGATTTGGTGACAAAAATCTGAGTAGCCTCTCTCTGGTTTAAGGGGAAAAATTTTCCCTTGCCTTAGGGTGAGACACTGGCTGCTTGAAACTTGTACTGGAAACACAGAAACGCTGGCCTGCCTGTTCAGCAGAAATAAAGATTTCGCTGTTACATAGGCCGGTTTAAGTTTGCCGTTAACCTTAAGAAATTTGCAGCTTGCAGAAATTTGGAGAGAAAACAGCAAAAAAGATATAAAGTAGCCACAAAATATGCCTCGTGTAGTTTCTCTTTGGCTTTGCATAATGTTTTAAAAAATTAATAACTGTACAGATAGCCTTTTAAACCAGACAGCAGTTTGAAAAACATATTTCTTCTGGCTTTAACTTGTGAAAAATAATGATCTTCTGTACATTTATGAAGGCTGCTAAATGAGATATTGTTGAATGACAGCTATGTTGGATGAGGCTCAAACTCTCCGGTGCATTATCATGACTTGCACTGTTATGCTATAATCGTTCACAATCCAGAGTAACAGTTGTGTGTGTGTACTGGAAATAACTGCCAGAGGACACAGAAAGTGGCATGGGTGGATCCTTGAAAACTGATATGGGGCAACACCATCTTAGATTCTTCAGCTGCTATAGAACTAGCTAAACTGTGTTACCTGTGTATATTGTAGGAAATACTTAAAATAACAGGTTACGTGATAAAGAAAAAGATTGTATCTCCATGGTAGAGTACAGTACGTCTTTCAAACAGATAGTGCCAAGTACAATCCTTGGCATCTATAGTTATGAAAAAATATCTGAGACTGTGTACAGCCACTGCCAGTCGTTAATGATACTAAACTAGAGGCATCAGTTGTTTGAATCAATATAAAAACAACTTTCTATATTCTTAACTAGTGAACTGTACCTATGTTGCGGAAGAAAAACGTCAAGAAAATTTGTGAGCCTGAGCACATCCTTAACCTCTAGTGCAACAGCCCCCCCCAATGCAGTATACCCCGCCCCAATCCCTCCACCCTTGTGCACTATCATCCCTTGACTTTGTAGGTACAGTGTTTGGGGCTGGGTTTTATTGGTCTTCAATGTGTTAAGTATAGTATAAGTAATTTAGGCTGCAAACCTAACTTCCAGTTAGGCTAACATAATTCCCAGCACAGGTCCCGGGCTGGCCTGGGAATGTCACAAAAGTGCTATAAGAACCACTCCTGGGGGGAGGGTTAGGCCAGTGCATAGATATGTGCTTGCCTACAGGAAGATCAATGAGTTGTGCCAGGCTAAGTTAATATTGTACCAATAGTGTTTAAATTAACCCCATGAAAGCAATATACCCTAGTGTTTTTAGCTTTTATTTTCTATGTTCTACATTTTTCTTGGGTGTCCTATATTTTGGTGGGCTTTGTCATCTTTTTGTGGTTATGACATCTGGTTATGACATCTGGTCCCCCTGATCTCGGTGGTCTGTGACTATGCCATTAGAGCACTTACAAGAGGAATGAAAGGAATTCTAGCATCCCTGACTCTTCTCCCTCCCCATTTACTGCTGGGTGAGACCAGTAAAAGCCAAGTCTTGATGTGTGGTGAATTGGGAATGGGTGGTGGCAGAATTTGAATGAAGGATCCACCGGACACTTCTGCTCAGTGAAATAAACATGGAAGTTGTGGCTGGATGGAATGATGACTGCTGATCAAAATGCAATGCATACTGAGCATTGACTGGGTCAGCCTGTATTACTTAAGTGACGCTATTCTAGTCACTCTGGATATTTATCTCATTGCTCTGTCTGTTGCCTTGACCTGTTTTCCTGGGAACCAGTGGCCAGGGAACAAATCTGGGGCTTCTAGGACTATTCTTATGAGTGACTGATTAATAATTGATTCCTTTATTAATTTCCTGAAATGATTTAAACTCATCCTTTACATTTGAACAAATAGAGCACTCATGGCAGCACATAAGATGCAAAAAGGGGGACACAAAATATAACGTGGAATAATTGTAAAAGTAGCAGCCAGCATGAAGATTTGAGGAGGGGGCTGTTCAGGAGGGCGAGGAGGTGGGAGGGAGATATTCTGGATGTGGAGGGAGGGTGGGTGGAGGATGTTACTGAGACATGGTCAGCGAGCAGAAGCTTAAGAACGTATGGGTGCAATCCTAACATAGGCTGGCACAACTCATTGGTCTTCCTCTTCCTGTGGTGATGTAGAGAGGCAAGCACATTTCTGTGCACTGGCCTAACCCTTCCCTAGGAGTGGGGCAGAAGTGTCTTATGGCACTTTTGTGAAACCTTCCCCCCCCCACCCCCCGGTTAGCACAGGACTTATTCTGGCCTTAGGCCGGCCTAACTGCAGATTAGGATTGTAGTTTATGTCCGTTTTTTTAAATAGCTATCTAAACTGTCATTGGTTCCTCAAAAAATCCTGAGAATTGTGGTTTGGTGAGATGTTTGAGGGGACATAGTAATTGTCCTTCCCTGTAGTGTCTTTAGGCTTCCAGAGTATCAGCATGCAACACATTCATTGTATGAACAGGTGAACTGACTGATTTGTAGGGTACATTTGATTGACCACAACTGACAACCAACTACAGTGGTGCCTGACATAACAAGTTTAATTCGTTCCAGAAGCATGCTTGTTATATGACACGCTCTTTACGTGAAGCGGATTTTCCCATAGGAAATAATGGAAACTCAGACAATTGGTTCCACAACCCAAAAAAATTCATATAAAAATATTAACTGTATGTTAAAATGATGACAAAACACTACAGTAATTGAATTCAAAACATGCATTCAATGAGCATGATCCTATGATGTCTACTAAGGCTGCAATCCTAAAGACACTTTCCTGGGAATAGGACCCATTTAACACAATGGGGCTTGCTTCTGAGTAGACATGCTTAGGAGGCTGCAATCAAAGACACTTTCCTGGGAGTAAGCCCCATTGAACTCAATGGAGCTTACTTCTGAGTAGACATGGTTATGAGGCTGCATGGAAGATTGGGGGCTTACCTGGTCTGCTGCTGCAGGCTGAAGGCTGGAGGGGCAGTTAGAGGCAGCAGTGTGCTGGCTGGCAGCCCTTTAAAACTGCTGCCTAGCACGCCGCCCATTCGTAAGCAATGCTTCCTCTTTCTCCATGTGCCTGCCTTTCGCATCCCCAGATGACCTGGCCAGGTCACTTTCAGGTTGCATGGGGCTTGTTAAGTGAAGTGGGCTTGTTAAGAGAAGCACATTCCCAATGGGAATTTGTGCTTGTTATGTGAATCACTTGTTATGTGGGGCACTTGTTATGTGAGGTAGCACTGTACGGGCATTCATAGGGGGTCGGTTCTGGAACTCTTTGTGGATAGCTGAACTATGAATATGGGTAAACCCATTCCTTCTTTCTAAAGGGCTTCTGAAGGGGCATCTACACTCAGCAGAGGCCAAAGACATCTGTCCCTGGCCTCTGCTGAGCTCAGAATTGAGTTCAGAAGTGAGGGAAGCAGAGTTCTTCTCCTCATCTATGGAGGAGGCATATGCAGAGGGGCCAGACCCAATCCATGAATAACTAAATCCGTAGATATGCAGTCCTCTCTACTTGTTTCTTTTTTCTTTTCTAGTTTCTTCCAGAATGTTTTTCGGCTTTTTCCCTAGTGGAAATGCAGAATTGTTGATCTTGTATTAAAAAATGTACAGCATTAGACCATTGATTCCAGACGCTGTGTTTGTGGGGCAGAGTTAAAAAGTGTCCTCATTCTTGCAGAAATTCAATGTGCATGTACCTGTATAGTGCCATTCATACGGTATAAACTTCCTTATACTTAAGGTGCACTTATGAAGAATTACCGGTACATGAAGGTTGTTTCTATAAACTACTAAACTTTGGCTTCAAGGAAAATAACTTTGTAGCCATTATTTTTCTATCCTCATGAATTTTGTGTGACTTTGGAAAGTCAGATTAATTTTGTTACAATAACTGTACACATATTTTTTTGGTATTCACATATAAAACTCTTTGTATTTTAAACAGGCAGAAATACTCAGTGTGCTGAGTCACAGAAACATCATTCAGTTTTATGGAGCTGTTCTTGAACCTCCTAACTATGGCATAGTAACAGGTGAGTAACAAGCCTTCCTTTTGGAGTTTGTGGGTGCAATCCTAACATTGGATGGCACAATATATTGGTCTTCCTGCTCCCTGGTGATGTAGGGAGGCAAGTGCATGTCTATGCTATAGCTTAACTCACCCTGGTGTGGCACAGAAGTGTCTTACAGCACTGTTTGACATCCCGGGTCAGTACAGAACTTATGCCGGGACTTACGTCAGCCTAATTGGAGGTTAAGATTGCAGTCTGCAATAGGTCTGTCTGATTGCAGTGTGTGTTTTTAATATTTTTAATGTTCAAGGAAATTTTATATTTCTGAAGTACTAGATGCCTCTTGTAGAAATTGTACTATTTAGTAGTTAGAAGGTTTTGTTACATTTAGCTCAGTGTTATCAAGAAATCATTTTCTACCTGATCTGTTGTTTAATGCTAATAGAATTTGTGAGAACCTGTTTCAATAGAAGTATATGTGTCTTTTTACAGTTTTAGCCCAGTCCTACCCTTTCTCCTACTGGTGCAACAGTGTCAAAAATAAGCTCACCGAGAGCTCAATCCTAATTAATTTAGGCCAGCCTAATTCACCTGGCATATCTTCCCATGGTGATGTGGGGAGGTTGGCATATTCCTGTGCGCTGGCCTATGTGAGTACGGCAGAGATGCCTAATGTGATACCCCTAGGTCAGCACAGGACTTATGCCGGGGCAAGGAGGAGGCAATCCATGGTGGAAGGACTGCGGGGAGGTGGGATTGGCAGAGTTCTGCATGAACCAATCCTATTCTCCATGTTGGGCTGAAAAGCCTAACACAGGTTTTTATGTTTGCACTAGCAAAATAAATGGTGAGAAGTCTTGCAAAGCCCCATTGTGAGGCCTGGGGCATTCCTTGGGGGAAGGCAACAAAGGTTCTGTTCCCTCAAGGAGTCTTCCATTGGCTGTGCTGCTGGGTACACTGATCACCATTTTGATATTTCTGCACCCAGCGGTCCCACAGAGGATAGGAGTGGGATAAGTCTTTAGGCCTAGCCTAACACTCTTGAGTGGAACTGTGACAATGCTATATGGAATGCTTGCAAACACTCGAGAGCAGGTGCAGAGGACTTGTGCTGACACAAGAGAAGATTCAGCTTGCTCTGTTATGCAAGTTGCAGTTGTATATGCCCATGGTGGTATACATATTTAACCAAGTTCTTTGTGGAGTTGCATCTAATTGAAGCCTATGCTGTGAGAGAACAAGACAAATTGGTGTGTTTGAAAGATAAAAAGCAGTGGAAAAATAAAACTGCAATATAAAAAGCACTTAGCAAAAATAAGTTGGGTAATTTGTGCTGTAACAAGAGCTAAGAGATGGAAGAGTATGAGTAAAGGAGACTTTGCAGATTTGCATGCGGTATTTTAACACCATTTTCTATAATGTAACTTTTAGGCAATAATCTCATTTAATTTGTTACACCATTTTCAAGATTTTCAGCGGAACTTGAATTGAGAAATTTTAGGAAATTTAAGAGATGGTGGCATTTTAGTTGACATTTTAATTGATCTGCAGAAAGATACTAGCGGAAGCATATCCTTAAACAAATAATTCCAGGATGCAGTTTGTGACACTCTTGGGTTGAGTTCAGGAATTTAAAGTAATATGTGATAGAATCCAGAGATCATCTGCTGTGAACTGCTTCCATTATTGCTACACGCTTTGACCTAATAATGCCCTCTACCACTATGGCAGTCATGGGTAGCTTTATATTGTCAAATTACAGCTACTGACCCTTAAATTCCCTGGTATAGCTCCTCTGAGGAGGAGGGAGGTGGGTTCAGTCAACATATTTCCTATAGCAATTACTTTCAGAAGGCATTATCTTGGGAATATAGACAAGCCTGATATATTGTCACATTGTGATGAGTCATCTGATTTTTTAGGGTTTCTCCTGATTTTCCTCTTTTGCCTTTGCATATCCACATCACTCCAAATTTACCCTCAAAGGTATAATTTGATAATATTCTGTAAATAAAGATTTCTACAAATGTCTCTTTCCTGGACATCCCCATTTTGGCACCAACCTTTCTTTATTTTCATAGTGATTTTTGCAAATATAGTTTGGCAGTGGGTAATATTAATTATGGCCTAATTTTGATCATCTTAGTTTGGGAATGAGATGCTTTACCATCTAATAAAGAAATCTGGACTTGTCAAGGTTGCCCTTATTATAAGATAAGCTGAGAGTAATTTGAAATGCTTTTGAAGTTAGAGCATTCTCCAGCTGGGGCAAATTTTGGAGAAATTGGCCTAGAGAACATTGATATGTACCAGCAGAGTATGTGTGTGTGTTGTGTGTGTGTGTGTGTGTGTGTGTGTGTGTGTGTATTCGATTGAAGGTTATTGCTAATCTTTTATGGACCATGATCCAGTTTTTTAAATGCAGTGTTTTAATTTCTTAACAGAATATGCTTCTGCTGGGTCACTGTATGACTACATTAATAGCGACAGAAGTGAAGACATGGATATGGATCATATAATGACATGGGCAACTGATATAGCTAAAGGTAAGTGAGATTCATATGGGGGAATTATGATACTAATTCATAAAATTGTTTCTCAAGGAGTGAATCATCAGAATCTTATATTTATTTTACAAATCATCTCAATTTGGACATGTCTGGCATATTTATTCTCCAGTCTGAATTGCCCACATTCTCCACTTCTGGAGAAGTGGTCATTCTGGAAACTTGATTGTTCTGCTTGAATTAGAGTTTTGATTCACAAACTTAGAATGTTACCTTTAGTTTAAAAAGATATATTCAGCTATGTATCAAAATTCTTGTGCACATGTGCACACACACACACACAAACATACACACACAAAATCATATTTATATACTGACTTTCTCTGTACAAATATCTCCCGCTTTTCGATAGTATGTTTTTTGATGGTCTACTCTTCTGCACCTTTCACTTTACCTAAAACTCATTCATTCAACACATGTTCTGCTCTTTCAACCATCATCTGCTGTTCTAAAGGCCAAAATTGCCCTAATCCATGTTGTAGCTCCTGGTCTAACCCCATTCCCGAAGGAGTTTTTAATGAGAATCCATTTTCAGAATCTTTGTGTTGCCGCAGGAATTTGCAAGATAAAGGGGGCATTTACAATTTGCTAGCTAAAAAAGCATTGGAAGCAACGTTTATAAACCTAAAAAGATGGGTTTCCACTTTTCAACTGTTTCATTTTTGGATGGTGCTCTGGTCCCTAACCTGTCCAATAAGTGGGGGGATACAGTGCATGTATTTTACTTCTTGTAAAATATTGTTACAATTCTTCTACTTGATGCTCAGAATAATAATAAACTTCCCTAATTTTTTATGGCTGTCATCTTTTGTTTGTTCTTTCAGGGTGCAATCCTAATCAATTTAGGCCTGCACAACTTACCTATCTTCCCATTACCATGGTGGCATGGGGAGGCCAGCACATCTCTCTGCACTGGTCTGAGTTGTGGCGCAGAAGTGCCTTATTGAACTTTTGTGACTTTTACCAAGCCGGCGTGAGACTTGTACTGGCCTAACTGGGAGTTAGGTTAGGGGTTAGGAATATTACTGATTGATCCAACCATCATAAAATACCAATATTCAAATAATGTGATTTTTGATGGGTGTCTTTTTTCAGGTGGAAAATAGTTAGCACCTGTATAGATTTTCTCTGGGGAGAAAAAATATGATAGTTTCGTATGTTATCAAGGTCTTTCTAAGCACACACAGAAACATTTGAGAACAAAACTACATGTTCTTGTGGATGGAAAGAAACCCTTTTTTTTAACCAAGACTCTGTTCATTCAAAATTGAAGATCCTCTTCAATTGCTTTTCAAAAAATATAATAATATGATCTGAACACATATCAGGCAATCATGTCAGATGTGTCAAGTTCCAATGACTCCTCTCGGGTTTAGGAGCTCAAACAAACACACTGAATTGTCCTCTCCATTTATGAAACAGAGAAGCCTACTTCTAGTTAGTAGCAGTTCTGTGTGTACACTGAGCACATTGCAGACCCAGAG
This sequence comes from Cryptoblepharus egeriae, assembly GCA_030015325.1. Classification (NCBI taxonomy): domain Eukaryota; kingdom Metazoa; phylum Chordata; class Lepidosauria; order Squamata; family Scincidae; genus Cryptoblepharus; species Cryptoblepharus egeriae. Next base: position 89,732,709 of record JAREYC010000001.1, read on the forward strand.
GTTGAAGTGGAAACAAATGGAACTGGCATGGAATTGCATTGATGTGTTTTGAAATAATGATACATATGAAATCCAAAATGTTTAGGATTTTGATTAAGTTAATGGGACTGAATATGTAATTCAGCTACCCAGCTCTGTGTTAATCCACTGTATCTTTAATGAGGTTCTGACTCATCAAATCTGAAAACTATTATTTTAAAATTAATATTAAATACCTTACTATCACTTTAATAATTAATAATAATTAAAACTTTAATATTGCTCCTGAATAATCAAATTGAATACCGACAAGTTGTGATCTGGTTATAATAAAACAATTAAACTACTTTTCTCATTGTTTTTAGGAATGCACTATTTGCATATGGAGGCTCCAGTCAAAGTGATTCACAGAGATCTGAAGTCTCGAAACGGTAATACAGTCACAAATTTTCATGTTGTTTTGCAGATTTAATACTGTTATTTGGAAACAGAACTATCTGTAGTTAGACCTTGTTCCATGGCTGCAATTTTAGACACACTTACCTGGGAGTATATTTTATTGAACTCTGAATAGTGGTATTCAGGCATTTCAGCCCGGGACTCCCTTTCCAATTTAAAAATCTTTCTGGAACCCCCTATCAAACATACTGAAATGCTCCTCCATGTCTATTCGGAAGTAAGTCCCTTTGTGTTCAATGAGACTCCCAGGAAAGCCCAGTGCCAGATTCTAAGATGTTGGATCTTGTCCTCTCATGACCCTTCTGATGCAAGATTGTGACCCACTTTGATTACCACTGCTCTATATAATTTATTTCTGAGTGCTAGATATGTACAGGATTGCACTATCAGTTTAAAATATTTAAGTTATTCCTAACCTGGATCATGACCAAAATCAACATACTTCATGGAATTTGTATCACTGAATATTGTTTATAGCACCATTTGAGTACAAAAATGGTCCGCTTTCACATAAATTTTCACTACCTTTACATTTTAAGTTTTTTTCTTTTAAATTTGAATAGACTGATTCAAAACTAGGCTATAAAATAATATCAGAGTATTTAGTGTTCATTGATAGAGTGGGCTGATCTCAGAAATCAGATCTCTGAGTTAAAGAGATTGGTCATTGAAATGTACAGAAAAAAAATTCTTCTTGATTCCATTGATGTGAAGTTTGAACTGGCAAGCGCGATCCTTGTGTAAAAGCAGGCTTCTAAGCTCAGCTCAGTTTGCTCTGCTCAGAAATAAGTCTTAGCATTAATTTTAATGAGCTGCTATTTATGTAAGGTAAAGAACATGTTATAGAATCTGGTGAAACTTTCTATATGATACTACTCCTTGCACTTATACAACTCTAAGCAATAAAATATTTGCAGAACAATAACTGTGTAGGCTCAGTGCTTTTTCCCTTGGTATTTTGCTCCCCTTGATTGGTCAGCTAAAGTATGTTGTGACAAAAGTAACTGAGCCGTGAAAACTAGAATGCAACTGCCTTTTTCAAACCAGACATGACCTTCTTAAGACCAGGACCTTGGTTATTGTTAGTGCTCTAGATGAGAAGCCACTTAGGAAAACACTAAGGAATGAACCCAAAACTGTTGAATTTCCTATGTCTGTGCGATATATTGAATTCTGTTATGCCAAGTGGGATTAGCACAATATGTGTTAGAATAATTTTTGGAATAATTAAAAAAAAAATAGTTTCAAAAACATGTCTGACAAAATAATTATGAAATTGTCCTAGCAATGAACAATGAAAATGGTAATAGTTATGGCTTTACAACTGAAAACTATAACTAAAACTAAAGTGGACATGAATTTAATTCATATAAAACTTGGGTGTCCAAACTTTCTGACAAGAGTTCCATATCATCTCTTTGATACTGTGTCAGGGGCCAGAAAAATTATTTACATTTCAAATTTGAGTAAATTTACATTTAAGAGTGTATTAGAGACAGATCTGGATGAGTACATAGCTTGCCTGAGAGCCAGATGAAGTTGCTGTGGGACACTTTGAAGCTTGCCATGAGTTGCATCTGGTCCCCAAGCTGGAGTTTGAACATCCCTGATATAGAACATTAGTGTCAAAACTATGTATTAAAGTTAATTACTGATAAAATATTACGTTACAACACTGAGTTCACAGAGTAACAAGGTGAAATTACAATGTGAAGGCACCAACCTTTTCTGTTTTTTGTCCCCAGCACCTGTTCTTCAGTAGTATAGTTGCTCAACTGGCAGATTTCCTAAAGCTGATGGCACTAGTGACAACTACACCCCCCCCTCCCCCGTACTAAATAGCAGGTGGAGGGAGGCATATTTTCTAATGGCCATATTATTATTACCATGTTCTATGAGGGTTAAATCCTGTGTATGGACTTGTTTTAGTCCTGAACCTATGGTCAATCAGTAATTGACTGTCCCCAGATTTTAATATCACAAGAGAGGGAGAAAATATTTTCTCTGTCCTCTCTGCAAGTAGTATTGGTGAATTTATTAACTGCTATCATTCTCCAACTTGAGTTTGCTTCAATCAAATACATGCTTATATTGGAGTAAGGACTATTGGGCACAGAAGGACTTACATTTTGGTAAACTGGCATAGTCTGCTGCTTGTCTTTTTTCTAAAAGCAACCTTTTCTTTTTAAGGAAAATGCTCTATGTGCCTGATAATTTAATTAACTGCCCTTCTCCATAGCTTTTCCAGCTATGTGATACCCACTTTAAGAAATCCAAATGTGACTGAGGTAGATTGATATAATGGTATAACAATACATAACAGTTTTATTTTCAGTTCCTTTCCTAATAATTCCCAACATTGATTTTTCTTTTCAACTATCTAATTCTCTGGACTGATATTTTCCGTGATCTGCCCATGATGTCCCAAGAAACTCTTTCCTGGGTAATCGGAGCTAGTCCAGGCTAAGGTAGTTTGGTGTAAATGCAATTTCATGTCAGTTACTTCAGCCACATAAAGAATTGTAACATTGTCAGTATATACGTGTCTATCAACATGATGGAATTACTTTAGGGAATATAAATGTTTTGTTCATAGCTGTAATGTCATTTTCTCTTGTTTCTTTATTTTCAGTGGTTATAGCTAGTGATGGAGTATTAAAGGTAAGAACTTTTCAATAATGCACAAAGCGTTTATGCTGTTGCCCTGTATTTGGCATCTTATGAGCTGCTGTTTTATTCTCTGTTTATAACTTTTCCTAGATCTGTGATTTTGGTGCTTCAAGGTTCCACTCTCATACAACACACATGTCTTTAGTTGGTACCTTTCCTTGGATGGCTCCAGAGGTTATCCAGAGTCTTCCAGTATCAGAAACATGTGACACATATTCATACGGTGTGGTGAGTATCCTGGTATTGCTTGTGCCTTTCAATTCAAAGCATATTTGACAAATCCATTGAAGAATAGCTTAGAGCCTTTTCTAACCCACTCATGTGTTTGCACATGATTTGCGCATGATTTGTACATACTATACAAAAAACTTACTCTGTTTTAGAGTTTCCTCTTATATTTCAGTGTAAATGCACTCCATGATCTTTTGGTGATTTCTTTCACAAGGTCCATTTGATGCAAGTTTTCCTTTTGTCTGCCTGCCAGCTTCTCTCATGCAGCTTGTTTGCATGTTGAGTGACATTCTGTTTATCTGTTTTGATCTATGGCAGCAAGAACTGGACACAATACTCAGATCTTGCCTTTCCATCAGTTTTTTTTTTACAATGGCATTATAATATTAGCCTTTTATTTTTAATACCTTTTTCAAATGCTCCCAATCATGGAATTAGCCTTCTTCACCACTACCACCACCACCACTTTGGTTGATACTTCCTTTGAGCTGTCCACTAGCACTCCAAGGTCCCACTCCTGATGTGTCATAAATTCAGAACTCTTTAGCCCATATGCAAAGTTCTGATACTTTACCCCAATGCCCAACGTCCAATATACATATACAGTGGTACTTCGCATTGCAAGTGCCTTGCTTAACAAGTGTTTCACATAAAGAGCAAAAATTTCCAAGAAATCTTGCTTCACATAACAAGTTCCACTTCACTTAACAAGCAAGCGCGCACTGGGCACATGTGCTATACAGCCCTGACGCTCCACATGGAGGCTTTTTAAAAGGGCTGCCGGCCAGCACTGCTGCCTCTAAATGCCCCCAACTTGGGGGCAGTTGCTTGGAGGTGCCAGAGGCAGCTGCCCCCAACTGCCCCCAAGTACCCCCACCGACCACCTTGAACCTCCAGCAGCAGCCCAGGTAAGCCTCCCAGGAAAGTGTCTTTAATTGCAGCCGCCTAACTATGTCTACTCAGAAGTAAGCCCCATTGTGTTAAATGGGGCTTACTCCCAGGAAAACATCTTTAGGATTGCAGCCTAAGTAGACTTCATAGGATCATGCACATTGAATGCATGTTTTGAATTCAATTCCAGTGTTTTGTCATCATTTTTACATATAGTTAATATTTTTATATGAATATTTTTGGGGTTGTGGAACCAATCTGAGTTTTCATTATTTCCTATGGGAAAATCCGCTTCACTTAAAGAGCATTTCACTTAAAGAGCATGCCTCCTGAACGAATTAAGCTCTTTATGTGAGGCACCACTGTATTTACATTGAAACATATCTACTGGTATTTTGTTGCCCATTCTCCCAGTTTAGAGCAGTCCTTCTGAAGCTCTTCACAGTCTTTTCTGGTCTTCACCACTCAGAAAGTTTGGTGTCATCTGCACACTTGGCTACCTCATTGATTAACCCTGACTCCAAGTCATTTATGAACGTGTTGAAAAGCATTAGACTCAGGATAGATCTTTGGGGCAAACTGCTTCTTCCCATTCTCCATTATGAAAATTGCACATTGACACCCACTCTCAGTTTCCTGGTCTTCAACCAGTTTCTAATCCATGAGAGGACTGGCCCTCTAGTTCCCTGACTGTGGAGTTTCCTCAGCAGCATATATAAAATCCACAGGATCTAGTGCATCCACATATCTGTTGATCCTTTTCAAAAAATTCTGAATGGTTCATGAGGCAAGTCTTAGGCTGTAATCCTAACTCCCAGTTAGGCTGGCATAAGCCTCCACATAAGTCCTATGCTGACCAGAAGGTGTCATAAAAATGCTGAAAGACCCTTATGCCCCACTCTTGGGAGGGTTAGGCCAGTTCACAGGCATATGCTGACCTCTCCATACCACCATGGGAAGATATGTCAGGTAAGTTAGGCTGGCCTAAATTGGTTAGGATTGCACCCTCAATCTATGTGGCATTCCTTCATCTGATTAGCCATTCCTCGGCCCCCTCTCATTCCCTTTTTAAAGATCAGTATGGCATTTGCTATCCTCCTGAAATACAAACCACATCCTGATAATCCAACTGCATAGTCATTCATATCTCATCATGTTCATTCAAATCTCATCATAGTGGGAAAATATAGTACTTGGAGTTGCAGACTAAGTTTAAAATCTTTAAAAATATTGAAGGGGACACAAAATCCTGTTGTTAAGATGCAGGGTTAAAACAATTTCATCTATAAATAAAGTTTGGAACAGCCTAGTATCACAATCTAGGGCACTCACAAATGGCTTTTGTACAAGACATCTGTTTTTCATCGGTTGAAGTGCAGCTCAAATTCTGATAACAAAGACGATTCCCTTTAAAATATAAACTAGTAAGTTGTTGAGAAGTTGCATTCTGTTGCCACAATTCCTGGCCTTCCTTTTATTTTTCCTGTGTTTCCCTGTCAAAATGGATTGTATTCATTAGTTTATTATATTTTTTGTACTTTTTTTATTTAGAAGGAAAAATTCATTTTCCCACCACAGTACAATATTTAGCTGTTATCCCATAGGTCTGAGTTTTTCTTGCATGAGCCTGAACTTTGTCTTGCATAAGCCACATGAAAACTGGAAAGGACAGCATATATTAATCTTCATTTTATGATTGGCCAATTTTCCTGTTTTTATCATTTTGAGCCTTAGTAAATTTTATGATTGGGGAGAGATTTAAGGCTGAAAATCCTGTGCACACTTTGTGTGAGTAAACTCTATTGAAACCACTGGAAGTTGCTTCAGAGTAACCAACTGTATTCACATTTATTTGCGGATGGTTTTCATCCACAAATAAATGAATGAAACAGAATTCTGTGTAAATGAGTTTTGGATCAGGGTCATGCAAAGCATTCTGTGCATGTTTACTTGGAAGAAATTATTTATCCCTGTGCCTTATGATTGCAGCCTGAGAATGTTTTAATTTATTATGACAGTCTTATCCATGCACTCACTTGAATCTTAGGATTCCTAAGCCATTTAAAGTTTCTGTACTCAACACTCTGTCAGACCTAACAAATTGTTCTTCCAGGGTTCTTCTAGGCATATTCTTCTGTATTAGGCAAAAAATGATATGCACGTTTCTACCCGATATGAAAGTATGTATGAGAGAATGGTAATTCTCCAAGGTCTGAAGTCATAAATGCATTTATTTTAAATAACTGAGCAATAGTCATCTCTTTTTTAAAAAGTGTTTGTAAATATACATATTTAATTGCAGGAGGTTTATAAAATAATCATAATTTTGAAAATGTAGAGTCTGTGAAGACACACCATTACATCAAGAAACAGCACTCAGCGTATGTTGCAACATGAGAATCTATTTATAGCTTGAATGAGAGACTAGCTTATTTTAATCCATGTCATAAGATAGTTGTTGAACTATGAAAAAGCACCCATGAGTAGAGTCAGTAACTGTGATCCAATGAGGCAGTCATTGGATCCAGTGAGGCAGTTCGTACATAAGAAGTCCCAGCTGCTATTGCTTGCTTTGCTATTAGAGTCTCCTTCGGACTTCAGGCTTTGTTTTTGACCAGTGACTTTTATGAGTTTTGCTCACCAGAATTCTAGACCTGTAACCCTGAGACTGATAACCCTACAATACTTTCCTGGGAGTGAGTGAGGCTTACTTCTGAGTATGCATGCTTAGGGTTAAACTGAGAGGCTATGTACATAGCAGCACACTTCTGTGTTTTTGGTGGGCTAGAGCCACCATGAATCCACTTGAATTGCAGAATTAGGGCACAATCCAGAGTAACTACGGGGAGTCCTTGCTCCGGTGTAAGAACAATTTGCTCTGGATTGCAATATGAATTTCCCATTGGTTTTCACTAGGTGGTGCAGTAACTACGGGTGCACATTACGTCCCTTATGTGCTCCCGTAGTTACTCTGGATTGTAGAGTTTGAAACAAACATTACAGTAGTGGACAAAGTGACATTTTCTTTTCAGCAAAGGCTTCCCTCTAACTTTTTGGATGTAACTTTCTTGTTGGGAGTTTTTATTGCCTACTGTGGTCACAGTTGTCATTGTCAGAGCTGCTGTTCCAGAAGTAATACAATTGCATATGCATATTTTTTTGTGCTCAGCTGCACCAAGAACAGAGGAAAAATAACTATATACACATATGCATTCCAAAACTGGGTGGAGAAATCCCTTTTTATAGAGAAAATGGGACAAAGGCAGAGGTTAAAACACAAGCTAGAGAACCACGTCCATTTAGTGTGAGGTATGCCAACTAAGATAGCAGTGATTCTTACTACTTTAAATTCTGATGGGCTAAAGTGCTTAATTTTCCAAAAATATTTCTATTGCATGTTAAAAACTTGTCTTAACCTTTTCTGTTCACAAAGATGCTGAGGAATTTTTGGCATAGGAATGGTAAGGATTTGGTCCTTTGATTTCTGTGCAATGGTCCTTGTGGACATAGTCAATCAAATCCTTGGTTAAGTAGAAAAACAAAATGAAATCTATTTTCTCATATCTGCCTGTACTCCAGATGTTATTCATCAGTTATCTATGCTGATCTTTTTCTCATTATTGCTCCTGTCCTTCTAAGTTTTAGTAGTTATTTTCACCATGTTTTCATGGCGATTTTTATCATTTTTACTTTCCTAATCAGAACTACAATAGAAGTATTCCACAACTATGTTGACTCCTTCCTTGATTGATAGCCCAACTAAGCCTCAGTGGTTTTCCCCATTCATGAACAGCATCTGGCAATTATTCAAAATTAGCATGAAATCATAAAACGTTAGTAGCCCAAATATACCTGAATGTTTGCCCAGGTGGCAGAATGGCTGCACTTTCAGAGAGTAATCAGTCCCGGAATTAAAGACTAACCCTACAATCTAGAGTAACTAGGAGAGCACGTAAGAGACATTACGTGCACCCATAGTTACTGCACCACCTAGTGAAAACCTATGGGAAATTCATATTGCAATCCAGAGAAATTGTTCTTACACCGGAGCAAGGACTCCCTGTAGTTACTCTGGATTGCGCCCTAGGTTTAAAAGAAGAATCAATAGGTCTTTTATTGTTATTCCACTTAACAGTACATACCATCATACTATCAGAAAGATGGAATGGCTGCCTAGAGAACTATGAAGAGAAGTAGTAAATTAAGATATCATTTGGTTGAACTCTCCAATATAATTTGACTAGAAAACAAAGTTGTTGGCCTTTTAGGCATGATAGACTATAATAGCCTTTAGTCTAATGTTGAACACCATATTAACGAAACTTCAGTTCTTTTAGTACATTAGATGAATGAGTAGGAGTGATTCTATTAAAAATGTACAAACTGTTGATGTGCTCAATAGCTGGATATAGCACACCACATTTTGAAGTAAATATTTTTGTTCCTACACGGACTCAGGAGGTAACTGACCTTTAAGATAGATGATTAGATCCTAAAACAGTTTTTGTACAACAGATAAGTTAGCTGTTTTGTACCAGTATCTTCTAGTGTGGTTTGAAGAGAAGAAATCTATTACATGGTAGGTTTCAACCATCATACTTGAACAACTGAAGAATAAAGGATAAAGATTGTACTTTTGTTTATACACAAAATCTAGCCCCACAGTTTTAAAGAACTATTAAATCTTTAATAGTTTATTATAAAAGAAAAGTGAGGACTATTTAAAATTTCATTTAGTGTGAAGATCTTGCACACAAACATGTATCCAGGTTGCTGCAAATGGGCTCTGGTGGCCTGGTAATTGGATAAAGATAGTGCTGTATCAAGGTTTAATAATGTATTTAAAATACAAAGTACAGAAATAAAAATTCTTTTTTTTTATTCCAGGTTCTCTGGGAGATGCTAACAAGGGAGGTCCCCTTTAAAGGCTTGGAAGGATTACAAGTAGCTTGGCTTGTCGTAGAAAAAAACGAGGTAAGACTACGTTTCTACATTCAGGTACATAGATCAGAAAACAGTATTGGGTTTTGCAAAAGACTTTTTCATCTTCTTCAAATTGAAAGTAAGTTCACGCGTATGGAAAGATTAGCAGTAGGAGCTAACACAAAGGGTCAAAGTGATGTTATTCCTCATGAATGGACCCTTTACATCTAATTGTTGCAGCTTCACGTCGTGATGCTGTAGATCAAAAATTGTACAAGTACTGTACTAGTTTCTCAGTCTCAATTGTAAAACCTAGGGGTTTGTTCTTAGTGATGAAAGAAGCCATTGCGTCCAAGGTAGGGGAACAGTTTAACTCCATCTCCTGCGTTTAGGACATCTTTATACTGGCCGGGAGTTGATATATCTGTAAGAGACCTTCAGCTACTTCAACTTAACTCTCCCAGCAGGAGTCACTATAGTACAAGAAACTGCCACTTAGATGAGGATTTCAAAAATAAAAGAAGAAAAAATAGTTTAAAAAAGAGGGAAATTACAGTTTTGCCACCTACGTTCTCCACTACATTGAAGATGAGCTCCTCACTGGTACTGGTAAGGCTGTGCCATAGTTGCAAGCTTCTTCATGCAGTGTCTTTCCATTTCAAAAGAACTTCAGTGGCGTAAACACCCTTTGTACCGTGTCCCCAGCCTTGCTTTTCTTCTTCCTACAAATTGAGGCTTTCAGGTAGTTGAACATGTGAGCGTATATTTGAACACATGGTTCCTTGATATCAAAGACAGGAAGTACATTAAAAAAAAATTAAAGTTGTGGCCGTACCACATGGAGGCAGAATATGGAAATCCTTCTCTCTCTAGTCAGGCTTGAAGGTTGGGTACCATTATAAAAGCAACTACGGTAATTTCTACAGTATGGCTTCTTTATTCTTTTATATAGCTGGCAAAGTGCTTTAGAACTCTGAGGTATTAAACTTAAATTATCAGAAAGGAAGAGAATTAATGCATATATACAATTCTATCTTTTTTAAAAGTTTGATTATTAAATTTGATGCACTGTCTGTGAACAGTCTATGTGGATTAATCGACCTAGTTGGAAATTTTTCCTTCACTCAGAATTATCTTATACTTGTGACGTCTTTTGAGATAATATATTAGCATTAGAGGTTGTAATTGGTATCTGCTCCATTTTTTAAACATGACGATTGGAAACACTCTTGATTCTGTTGACGGTTTGATTTCAATTTTCCTGAGTGCAAGGTGGGCAAGGAAGAAACTTTGCCCATTTATACAAATGCTGTGATTGTGAATGATCCTGATATATATCAGATGTATGGTGGTGTATCATGTCTACTGTTTAGTTCATTAAACTTGCTAATATGGGCAGGATCCAGCCAAAACTGATCACTTTCAATGCTCATTGACTTCTAGTTTCACCCAATGAATTACTGTATTTGCTCAAACCTAATGCTCACCTTTTCCAGCCGAATTTAGTCTCCAAAATCCAGGTGCGCAGTAGATTTGATGGTTAATTAGATTTAAGTAAATAAGGTGTTTTGATTGTAAGTATAGGGTGCGCATTAGATTCAAGGATGCATTAGATTTGAGTAAATATGGTATATAGGTCTAAGAAGAACTTAATTTTAGTTGAACTATTCAGTCATTCTGAATTTTGTGTAGAATCATAAAACTACAATGTTGGACTTATTACACATTTTTAAAAAAGTTTTTAAAAAATATTAAGCCAATATATTGCCCACTGTAATATATTGCCCAATATAAAAGTTATGAAATATTTGTTCTTTTATTTTCTTAATAGAAAAATGTGAACTGAATGGTTGTGTGACTTGAAATAACTAAGGCCCAAAGTTTCTGCCAGTTTTAACTGCAAACTACATGTATTGCTTTGCATTTATATAAAGCTTTCATTTTCTGTAATGCTTTATATAACATCAAGGATATGAAGCCTATAGGATAGTGGAAGTTTAACTTTATTGCAGAAAGAGCCAGAAGACTTTCATCCTATCCTTCCTCAAGGGTGTCCTGAGCAATGCTCATTTTAATATTACATCATTTATGTCTACAAACCTAACCCCCAGTTAAGCTAGCATAAGCCCTAGCATAAGCCCCAGCATAAGTTCTGTGCCAACCTGGGGGTGTCACAAAAGTGCTGTAAGGCACTCCTGCCCCACTTATGGGAGGATTAGGCCCACTGCATAGACATAGACTGACCTCCCCATACCATGATGGAAAGATGAGACATGTGAGTTAGGCCAGTCTAAATTGGTTAGGATTGTATCTGTATTTATTGGCAATTTTAATGGTGTTTTATTCTTCTCCAATGTTCTTGTTTCGGGATCCTGAACCCATTTTTAGATAATCTAAATCCAGAGATGTACCTGTTATACCATATTGGCTCCAAAATGAAGTTTTAGTGACTTAAAGGACTTGTATATTTCACTAGTTTTTTTGTGCTTTCATGTTTTAAAACTTCAAAACAGAACCCTAAGTATGAAAGTTCATATTAGAGATGTCATTATCTAACATCAAATTACTACTGAGAAATGTCACTTTTATTAGAGTATGACACTCTTGGGTCCTGCTACCCATATATTACTGACAAATAACATTCTACTAAAGTAAGGCAGATGTAAGTGATGATTACATGTCTGTTAGTAACTAATTTTCCATCTCCTGGAACAGTGAGGGTTACAGACAAATGCCATTGCTAGACTATCAGGTGTATTTTTAGGCAAATGACTTGCCTGAGTATCAAGTGTCAGTGCCACTTTGTTGATGCCAGATAGACTTCTTGAATATAATTCTTGTGCAGAAGATTTTTTTTTTTACAGTCATACTACTCATAATTTTAACAGCTGCATACCTGATTATGCACTTACAGTATACTTATTTTTGTTGCCTGTTTTCTTTCTCTCCTGGCATTTTTTAATCTGTGCAAGTTTATATTGCATTTTTTGTTTTGACATGCAGCAGTTCATAAAACTTTGCAGATTCTGTTACAACGGCACAAGGATACATTTTGTTTTACTTTGTGAGCCTTTTGAAAGGAGCAATGCATATTAACAACTTGATGCAGCAAGTTGGGTACATAATAATGAAGAATTTTGAATTGGTTTTTTATAGTCAGTGTATAAGTTTACTGAATCTTTCCGGCAGTTCTCCCTAGCAAAAGTTCTCCTTAGCAAAAGTTCATTTTGTTCCATTTTGAAAGTTGCTCTGTTGTATTACTAGTTAATAGGACATACTTTATAAGTGGCTTAAAAGCATATAATGTGCAAATATTAGTTTATTGTGCTTGTGGTCAAAAATTGCTTTCAGCACCATATCTAGTTTCCTGTCGATTACTACATCTACAACTGTTGGCTGAAAGCAAGTTTTTCAGACTTCTGAGATTACTTATATACTACGGGACTTTTCATTCTGAGTAATTTAACAGTTTATGTGCTTAAAAATTGAAGATTCTTAAAATATAAATAAAACTTCTTATGTTTGTACCCTTGACAGTCCTGACCTTCATATTAGTTGGCATATTAATATGACAGGCTGTCCTTCATATTAATACATCTCCTTTAGTTGCCATACTATATATATAGCGATGATTGTGTGCAATTTGAAGGAACAGGAGCGACTTCATTTTTGCTCCTCAGTGTTACTCTCCAGCATAATTTGATGTGACGGGTGAAGGTGAGGCTCTGTATTTGCCCTGATTTTTTTTTTTTTAGTGTAGAACTGCTAGTCCTCAAATCAGTGAAGTATGAGGTTGACTCCAGCACAGAGGGCTTCAGACCTCTTTCAGTTTCACTTCTGATAGAAATATTGGCACTTAACCATGACTTTAGAAACCATTCTAAATATGGGTATGTATGTGTCTTATTATAGGAACTCTCCAGTAGCTGCCTATAATAGTTGTTCCAGAACCCATGACCCTTTCATGCAGCAGGGCTCATCATGCTTCTTTAGCTGTAGTTTAGCAATTCTAGGATACAGAATTTTGGTGAAACTGATTTAGGCTGCAATCCTAAAGACACTTTCCTGGGAGTAAGACCCATTGAACATAATGGGGTTTACTTTAGAGTCGACATGGTTAGGATTGTGCTCTTAGTTAGACACAATAGTAAGTAAGAGACAAGAAATGTGTGTATCATGAGTAGGGTTGCCATAATTCTCTTCCATAAAATCAGGACAGGACCCTCTGTCACATTTGCCAGTATGTGAACACAATCCTCCAAAATCAGGATTGTTGCTGTTTTGGAGGGACATATGGTTACCCTAATCTTTAGCCATGTGAACTCTATAATGATACCTTTTCATCTCTGTATCAATACCATTAATCCACAGCCTTTACCATTAATCCACTGGTTTGATTTCCTTCCTGTTGTTCCTTTTTGATCTTTCAATTGTCTGACTGATGTTTTGCTTTCATCATAGAGACTGACCATACCAAGCAGCTGTCCTGGAAGCTTTGCAGAACTGATGCACCAGTGTTGGGAAGCAGATCCAAAGGTATTTATTTTGCAGATATATTATTACATTTATTGTTATTCACTGTGTTCTAATTCTGCTATACTAGAAATTTGCCACTGAATTGCCACTTAAATTGGAAAATTGCATTTAATATGGTTGAAAACATATCATTCCACATCATATGTTTAGGGAAGTCAGCATTTTTTGGTTACTGAATTATATGGATAAAGGATTAGAAATCAAAGAACTAACACAATTTATCTTTGACAGCAAGTCTCTTTATGTGCAAATCAGAATTTGTTTTTACCTTATGAGTTCAAAAGGTATGAAGTATAGTAATAACGAGCCAGTTGTATCCGCTTCCTCATGTGGCACATATTTATGTAGTGAACTATAATCATTCGCCATAAGCAATGAACACAGTGATACCTATCTCTTCACATTAGGCCAGACAAGAATGCAAAAGTATGTCACTTTAACTAGTTAAAGAGTCCTTAACAGAATCAGTGATGGGAATAAAGGAGCATTAGTTCAGCCAAGGCAAACTTGAGTGTTGGTTTTTCAGATTCCACACATTTTTATCACACTTGGTTGATCATACTGAGATAGGCTAGAGTCGTGTCCTTCCATATAGGCGGAGGAAAATCAAAATAGTTTCAGGATTGTGACCAAACATGAACAAACATTTTGTTTCCTTTCGTTGATAGTCTGAGGCAGCATTCTTGAACTAAGATCAGGAGAAGGGAGGAAAACGTCACCTCTGTTAAAATAAGTAGACGATCTGTATCATTTCACATTTTAATGCTTGAATACATCGTCTTGTCAAATATATGGAGCAACTTTGACATTGCTTGGTGGCAGAACAATTGAGAAGGTTCACGAGCCCTGGAACAAAGACGAGATGTACCTCCCTGCTGTACTTTCCTACTCCACAAGCCATCTTATTTCCTGTTTTGCATCAAGAAGACATGGCATTATATCCTATTTTCTCTAGACATCTATTATTTAATATTCCTGAGATACTGAGATAACTTAGGCTGCAATCCTAACCATACTTTCCTTGGAGTAAGTACTATTGAACACAATGGGATTTATTTCTGAGTAGACATGCTTAGGATTGCACTGTTAGCTTCTCATCAAGACAAGAATGTCAAAAGGCCCCTGATACTGTTCCAAAGTGGTTTATTTGCTATCCTGCTGTGACTTTTTAAAAGCAGACTTTTTAGAATCATAGACCCCCAACTTTCATCAGAGAAAACTTCTCGGCTTATTTCCAAATACTCATTTGTATGCTAGAATTATTTCTGACCAAATCCACACTCTGGATCAGAAGCTGATCTGCTCAGACTATTCCTGATGTACCACCACCCTGTCAAGATAACCTGTTTGAAAGAGGGAGAACATCATCAATCTCATCATCAATTCTCATCAATCTCTTTTTATGGTACATATTATTGCCTCTATGGAGGCCCGTTCAAGAGTTCCTTCATTTAGACTGCTTCTGCAAGTATTACATCCAGTTCTCTGGTCAGCATTTATATCAATTTGGACATTATATATTTCTTAACATAACATGTATTTTAATTTTGTATTTGGTGGAACAAATCTTTGTAACTTGGCATTATAACAATTTGGTTGATGGGTTTAACCATAGTAGAAATTTAATTTAGGTGGGCAAGGTGACAATACAGAATGGAGGACAGAGTGCCTCTCCATTTAACCATTGCATGTAAGAGGGAATTTAGGTAGGTTTAACTCAGGAATTTAGGTAGGTTTAACTAAGAGGGAATTTAGGTAGGGTTTAAAAAGCAGCACCCTCCTAAATTCTTTCTTATAAGCAATGTTTAAAGGTATAGGCACTCTGTCCTCCATTCTATATGGTCACCCTGTGGATGGGATGCCTATTGCTATGTATGTATGTATGTATGTATGTATGTATGTATGTATGTATCATGTATGTGAGGGTTCACCAGTCTAAGACACAAACTATTTTTAAATAATTGGCTGTGATTAGAGTATTTTGAATCACCAAATGTTTTTCTGTGGTATATGGGAATCCAGATTTTTCTCCTTGCCCTCTTTTGTGTTCATTTCTGTGAGGTTGTAGCCACTTGTTACATGGGAACTGGCGGTAGGCATGTACTACTGAAGAAAGCCATTGGGACTCTACATTAAGAATCAATTATGTAATTGTATCAACAGATTGAAATAATATATTGATTCATGTACGTCATGCTACTGCTCTAATCAGTGAACTACATATTAGGTTTTAACAGGAACATTTGGGGAAAATAGCTGTGGTGTGAATATGCTGAACAGTTCTATGTGAGGTGGAGAGAATAGAAATTGCTTTACTTTAAGCATTTGTCTTATAATGGTGTGCAGATGGACCAAAAACCACAGACAAAAAAATCCCTTCAGCTAAGCGTTGAATAGTGCAGTTCTTGCATAGAAGAGCACTTGTCTCTTTTTGTTATACATTTGACATTTTTAAAAGTTGTTTGACATTTGAAATAAAGAAATTGTCTCTCTTTTATAATATGAAAATCACTTGGATCTGCCTGGGAGAGACACCTCAGCATTGTTCCTAATTGTTTTTGTGCACCCAAATTAAAATGCACATTTTAATTGCTGCATCTGTAATTTTAGCAGAAATGGTATAATTACAGGCGTGATGCAGAGAGAATGTGCATCATCCCTTTATTATGTATCTACATTTTGGTTTCAACCTTTTGTCTCAACCTTGTCTGGGGTCTGTCAAACAGACTAATGGAGGCGATACTTGCTCTCTTGAAACATTTTAACTGTGACTTTTCCAGTTTTCAACAATTATCCCACTTTTTCAGTGTAACAAAGGAAGCTACAAAGGCAGGAGAAAAAGCAGAGAAGTTATGACTGCTTTGTCTGAATCAATTTTTGACTTGAAATAATGAGGTTGGATTTGGTTGCTGCACAGTCTTCCTCTGGCCCGCAGAGCATGAGTTGTCTTATCAATGCTATAATAGGCCAAAGCAATTTTTGTAGGGCATAAATGAACTGTAAATTAGCATATTCAAATAATAAAGAATTGTTTGGTAGTATAAAACAGTTTTTCAAGAAGCTGATTCAGAGACATGGAAATAAAATATTTTGGTAGCCCATGGAAAATAGAAATACTGTACTGTAAACAGCTAGACTACTTTTTTGATCAATTCGGGAAACTGTACAGAAGCTCTACGGAAGAAAAAGCTTCATTTTACCAGCTGCTCAAGCACCTTTTTATCCTTTTTTCCATTGGGTTGCCTTCTGGAGCATTTGTTGAGCTGCGTGTTTATCAGATCAAGACCATTTTGGTGGCTTTATGCTCCATTTCCCGGCCAATGGGAGTCAAGACACAATCATGATTGTGAGTCAATGTGCATTGTGAATGATAGCATGATCCTAACCCCTGGTTAGCTTGGCACAAGTCCCATTCTGGCCTGGGGATGTCGCAGAAGCGCCATAAGGCAATTCTGTGCCACTCCTGGTGAGTTAGGCCAGTACACAGACATGCGTTGGCCACCCCATGCCACTGCAGGAATGGGAAGATGGGTGAGTTGTGCTGGCCTAAATTGGTCGGGATTGTGCCCTCAGTTTCTCTTTCTATAGGTCTCAATACATGTTTTCCTTGTTAGTTTCACAACCCACCAACAATCAGGTCAGGACACAATGATGTGTCATGATTCAGAGTTTGGGAAACACTGAGACATAGTACACACAAATAAAACCCTACTGTTCTCAGTATTTCTGAGTATTTCTCAGTATTTCTGAGAACAGTCATAATGAATAGCACTATATTGGTATTCTGGGGGCTAGCTTAATAATTGAGAGTTTTGACTGTGGCTTATGTTTTACTTGGATTTTTATAAATGGCAATAGGATATTTTTTTGGTTTGTATTTTTGCTTTCCTCCAAGAAGCTCAGGGTAGTCCCTTTTAACCTCACAATAAACCTGTGAGGGAAGTGACATAACATTTATCCTTACTTTAAAAAAAATAATATTTTAACAAGTACTCTCTTACAGCCCAATCCTATGTTTCTTCCTCAACTACACCAAACTTCGCCAAAATGGCTTGTTGTATTGCATCTCTTTTGGTTTCCTCCAATTAAAAACAACAAAATTAGTTTAGAGCCTTCTCTTATTGTACTATTGTTTACAAACAACTTCGCTGCAAATCTTATTATGGTCACTATCTTACTATCGTACCTTTTGTGACAATTTTTATTACTAAAATGTATTAAAAATCTTCAAAGTTAAATTTATAGCTTTAGATAATGTATATTTTTCTTGTATAATTTTCTGGTCAGCAGTGATGTTTATGTTCTGGTTTCCGTCTTGTACTTGCTGCTTTCCATGGAGAATTCTATTAATATTGTGGTGTTATAAAAGCCATTATGAAAGTATAAGTTTTCTTTGTTTGTTTTTTCCTTCAGAAAAGACCCTCTTTCAAGCAGATCATTTCAATCTTGGACTCCATGTCAAATGATAGTAACCTTCCTGACCAATGTAACTCATTCCTGCATAACAAGGCAGAGTGGCGGTGAGTCTTCATGCCTCCTTTCAATGGCTATAAAATGAACTGAAAACTTTTAAATATTTCTAAAAGGGTGCAAGATATGACAATTGTTTGACAACGATGGCATTTCATTGTGGAATATATGCCTCATTGCACTTTTTCACATTTGTTTATTTCTAAACTTTATTAAATTGAATAGAAAGTATAAAGCCCATAGCAAAATTTATGCTTTGCATATGGTGCATTTAAATGACAAAATATATTTATATTAATACTGTTAAAATATAAACTACACATGGCTGGGGCATTTATCAAGTGACTGGATCTAAGCCATGTATTTTCTCCTGTGGCACAATCCAAAATTAGTCCAGTGGCACTGATGTCCTAGACTGCAGTCTAGTGTAGAGCTAGGTTCTATAATGAATTCTGTGATCAGCTGTAACTTGGATGCATCAGACCATATATGATTACCAAGGACAATGACAGAAAAGTGTCACAAAGGTGATATCACAACAGTATAGCAAATATACCAGTATGAATGTATTAGAATTGGAGTGTTATTAGACTAAGAGTGCAATCCTAGGCCAGCACAACTTATTGGTCTTTGCATTCCCATGTTGAGGTAGGGAGGCAAGCACGTATCTGTGCACTGGCCTAACCCTCCCCCAGGAGCGGCACAGTGTGCCTTGTAGCATTTTTTGTGATATCCCCAGGCCAGCATGGGACTTGCACTGGGGCTCATGCTGGCCTAACTGTGGGTTAGGATTGCAGGGCCCAGTCCTATCCAATATTCTGGTCCTGGTGCAGTTGTTCCAGTGCTGCAGCCTGTGGTGGAGAGGCAGTCACTTAAGGTTTGAGAACATGTGCTCTTTTACCACAGAGCTGCATTGTGGTTACAACAGAACTGGAAAGTTGGACAGGATTGGGTTACTAAATCCTATCACCATTGAATGAAATATTTGAAAGTAATTATATATGATAGTAATTATACAAAAACATTATACACCCCAATCTATACATATAAA
The DNA here is from genome assembly GCA_030015325.1 of Cryptoblepharus egeriae. Classification (NCBI taxonomy): domain Eukaryota; kingdom Metazoa; phylum Chordata; class Lepidosauria; order Squamata; family Scincidae; genus Cryptoblepharus; species Cryptoblepharus egeriae. The sequence continues at coordinate 89,751,919 of JAREYC010000001.1, forward strand.
ATTGAAAAGTTACTGACTGATTAACTGACTCACTCACTCATCAATGCCCTGCCAAAACCGCTGGGCCTAGAAGCGTGAAAGTCGGGGTGGGTGTTCCTTCTGCAATGGAGGAATCAGCTAAGAACCGATTTTTGGAAATTCCAGCCAGAAGGGGGTGAAAAGGAGCACAACACGTTTTCCTCCCTATACTTTACATTTCACCCCCTGACTCATCAGTGTTCTGCCCCAACCCCTGGACCAAGAAGCATGAAATTTGGGAAGAGTGTTCCTTGGGTGACATCAGCACCCACCAAGAAGTGATGTTGAGAAATTGAACCCCTTAGGAACTGGAAGGGGTGCAGTGCATTTTCACCTATACTTAACATTGAAGACAGATCAATACCCAGCCCCCAATTCTGCACTTGCTTGGTAGAGGTGCCCATGTTTGTGGGGGAATGATGCACATGGTGAGGGGATGTTGCACCAGCAGGAGCATATTGCACATAGCGGGTTAGTGCACATGGGGCTTTGATGCGCATGGGGAGATGAGGCGCATGGGGGATTGAGGCACATGGGGGGATGTTGTACACTGGGTTGTGGCATGTGGGGAGGTATTTTACTCCCGCAACACACAAACATTTTACTAATAGTTCATATAAAGGTTCCCAGTCCTCTTTCAGAGATGGAGGAAGGGGGAAAGCAGCAAAGGTCTTCTTTCCCTACAAAGACATAGTAGGGAGTAAAGCTCCTCCAGAGTTTGAGAACCACTGCCTTAGATATTTTTCACAATGTATATTGTCAAAGATTGTGGATTGAAGTTAGTATTTGATTGTTTTGTCTTTATAATTACCTGTTTCTTGATGCGCCACTACTGAAAGGAGAATACAGATGTCTGGGCTGAAGTAGAGTTTTTCTGTCAAGTTTAGGTATTTAAACATGGGATCTTTGTGAGATCCCATCCCTTGTTTATTTATACAGTATTGACTCACTGCCTCACTGATAACTGCAAATCATCATGTTACAACTATACAGTGAACCCTCAATTTAATGGTCTAACAGGGTGGATAAGGTGTCCTTTAATGTCAAAAAACCATTAAATACACACATTCCGATTAGTCCATTAAACTACGATACCTTAGAAATCTTTGTTGGTAGGGCTGCTGTGCTCTGCTCCCCACAAGGATGCTCTAGTAATTGAGGGACGGCCATTCCAAGTGAGAGGAGAAGTATCACAAATGGAAAGTAGCCCAAAGGCATAGTTTTAAACATCTGGTGCTATGCATGAGTAGAGCTTTGCAATAGAAATCTGCAATTACTTATTGCAATCCTAGCACTTTATTGAGCAGTTAGTGTGGGTGTGTAGCCATCAGAAAAATGTGCCCAACATTTGGGCATGTTGAAATAACTGCATGAATAAGTAGGCCATACAACAAGTGCTTATCAAGCACCTGTTGGGTAGAAATGCATAACTGCACTTCCCCCAGCTACATTAGTCTTGTTTTGTCCTGGGCGATGTCTCTTTCATTCAGTCATTCATTCTTCCACTTTTGACCTTGAATTACTCATATAAATAAGTGGCACATTCCAGGCTTAAAAGCTTTCTTAACATTTCTTAATAACATTCCCTTAAACTGCCTTATATATGCAAAATTTTAAACAACGCAGTTTACTGTGTGTTTTACAAACCTACTGAAAACAGAGCTCTGCAAGGGCTTATAAAAGGATTGTAACCAGATGATCTTTGCAGTAGTCTAAATTAAGAGTCTTTGGCCACTCTCCAGGTAAATGGAGAGCAGAGTTTAGATAGTAACATACTGAATTGTTATGTGCCTGACTCTCTTCAGAGAAGCAAAGCACACACACACAAGAAAAATAGGGGGTTCCAAATAAGTAGAGAATAAAACGAGAGATTTATAGAAATTGGATTTATCAAAACAAAACATCCTGAATTCAAGAACTTTGAAAGTGAACTGATAACAAGGAATTTTATTGCATGGGTGGAAAAAGTGAGCACAAGATGGGGAGCTTGAGCCAGATCACGTGACGGGAGTATAAATAGCTTATTTTAGAAGTGACATTATTCTTCCACTGACTCAGCAAAGTATGGCAGTGGGACTGCAGCACTATACCGAAGAGTATAAATGCATTGCGCCATCTCCTGATGGAAAATGAAAACTGCATTGCAAATGCTGAGATTTGATATGAAGGCACTTGGGATTGTACTTAAAGGCTTTGCTATAACATCCCAAATAACCCTGCACATATGTGTACAGTACTTGGAACTGTGGCTGCAATCCTTTAGATACTTTCCTGGGAGTAAGACCCATTGAACACAACGGGGCTTACTTTTGAGTAGACATGGTTAGGATTGTGCTCTAAATCCCACAGAGTTCAATGAACTCGGAGTTCAGTTCAGCTTCCAAGTCACTGTGCTCAAAATCACAGCTTTAGTTGAATTCTCAAGAACTCACCTTTTCAAGCCAAAACGTATCAAGTGTGTTGCTTGCAAATGGTTACTAAAATCTTCTGATGCTTCAGTCTGCATACACTATCAAGAGCTCTCAACATAAACAATTTTTCAGGAATAAATGCATTTTAAATATTGTTATTCCTAAAGCCTAGAAGTGTTTTTACAAGACATATGGATACTCTGATCTAGAATAAAACGAAAATAATACTCTAAAAATCTTGCTTAAGGAATTTGAAATAGATTTGGACTTGGGAGAATTGTAGAGGGAAAATTTATCTTTATCATACCACTGTCTACATTCAGATTTGTGGTTTCCAATAGCAGATTTCCAAGCAATTAAAATGCAGTTTTCTCTCTATGAGCAGGTTCAATAAATATAAGGAAGTGGAACCACACTACAGTGATTTTTGGTGGGGGAGATTAAAAAACAATCCAGAAATATTTATTTAAAAATATCTTATTAAGTAAGGGCAGTCTAAAGTGGTATTTGCATTATAACCATACTATAATGCAAAATTGGGCTTATAAAATGACAAAACATTATATCCTGCTTAATTAGCAAAATAACACTATGTATGTTTTAAAGTGGCTGCAGAGTATGGATCATCCTTAGTGCTTCTGTGTTTCCATGCCCCTAATTCCCTTAGAGCTTTATTGCTTTCACTAGCTGTAGAGTTTTATGAGCAATCTCAGGAGCTGCCAAGGAAAATGCATGGAGCCTAATGGAAAGTGAAACTGAGCCACTTGTGCATGTTTACATGTGAGTAGATGACTGTTCGTTGGTCCATTGGAAAGGGGAGGCTGACATGAATGCAACACAGTTTGCAAAATTTGTTACAGTATGAAGAATACAGCCCCCCCCCCCAACACTCAAGAAGTAAATCCTTCAAGTTGATAAAATGTATTGAACCCTATGGAAAGCGAAACTGAACTACATGCTCAGCAGTATACATGAAAAGCAGTATATAAATATTCCTGGTAGTAAGGTGTCATGTTGCCTTGCTGAAGCATTAGAATTACACTAAATCCCAAGTGCATAACAGATTATAAAATAGATCATGGTATTTCACTTGGCAAACCCGAAGCTCAGTTATACATGTCAAGCATCTGATATTTCTTTCCAGGGCACTCTTGGTGACCATTAATGGGTCATTGTAGCGTTGGGCCTGTAATACAGGCCCAAGATGAGCTTGGCAATGGGTGTATATTGAGTCACCTTCAAGAATAATTTCTGCCTAAGCACCACAGTGTAGGGATAAAAATCTGGGAGCTTACCATCTAAATAGACAGAGAACCCTTCTGTTAAAATTTATGAGTAGAGTCCCTTCAAATTTCCCAGAAGAATAAAAATAGGGTTTAATTGCACACTTTCAATTTATTGAATAGTGAAAATTAGGCATTAAAATAATATAATTAGCAGTTTAGATTTTCCTTTGTGGGGAGCCAAGGAAATAAGTTCTTTGAAAACATGTGAAGACACAAAGGGTACCTTAATTTTGCTTTACTTTAAAGAAAATGCTGTTTTTTGAGACCAGTAAAATTTCCTCTTGCGCTTCAGGCCATCATCCTCTGAATAAAACAATTTAACAGTCCTTCTCTATTCATCTTCTGGTTGCTGTTGATTTTGCGTCATGGTTAAGGTTAGATGTAAAATGGCCAGTAAAACTATCTGATGATTTAAAGTTGCAGTACATCATTTGTTAAAGTAATTAGAGTTGATCAAATTATTAGACACAAAGCTCTTTTGAATCCATGCTTATGAATAGTTCCACAACAACAACCTAACTAAGTTAGGCCAGTACGAATCAATTTGTTCCCTATCCCTGTGGTGGTATAGGGAGCCTGGCACATGTCTTGTGCACTGGCTTAACCTCCCTAGCAGTGATGCAGGTGATTACCGTATGGCACTTTTGTAACACACCCAGGACTTGTGCCCAGACTTACGCTGATCTAACCGATGGTTAGGATTGCAACCTGAAGCATGATCTGCAGATGCACTTGAGTAAGGTAGTGATGTTTCTGATGTGGTAGAACCACCCACTTCAGGGAGATATTTCGAGATCTTTCTTTAACAGAACAAGTGGTTCCCCTTCCACATGGGACAAATGCTGAAGAAGCTGTCTTATGCAGCACAACAGGCGATTCAGTTGAAACATATCTTTTAGATCTGATTGCTGTCTCTGTGTATTTTTTTAAATTTAATTTTTGGAAATGTTCATACATATAGTCTGAAGTGTTACAGACCACCTCTTTCCTGTTGAATATGTAGACCCAGCTTAATTTAAGTCAAAATGGAAAGTGGATAGCTTTTAAAGTGATTCTTTTGGTTTTTCAAAAAAATATATATAGATGAATATTTTAGTTTTGTTTATGGTTCAAAAAACCCTCTCTTGGTGGTAATTAAATGTCCTGCTTGAGTTAGTATTGCACTTTTTACCCTTTTCACATTTAATTAAATATTCATGTGGAAAATTTTTATGAACAATTTGTACTTGTCAGGAAAAGACACGACTTAACAAATTGTCTCTGTGCAGATGTGAAATTGAGGCAACCTTAGAGAGGCTAAAGAAACTGGAACGTGACCTGAGCTTTAAGGAACAGGAACTAAAAGAACGGGAGAGGCGCTTGAAGATGTGGGAGCAGAAGCTCACAGAACAATCCAATACACCTGTAAGTACACACAAGCATGTTCTTTTATCATACACATCCATTGCTGTATCTGTTTCCTTAGCAAACAGTCCTACTCCATCACAGATAGCTTTTGGAAACACACTCCAGTTTCAAAAGTGGTTTGCCGTTTGAGAAGCAATCAAGCAATAAGTGTTTTAGAGACTTGTTTCCCAAAGACCTTTAGGTACACAGAACTAGTTGCCCAGTTCTTTGATGCTGGTTAGTTTAATTGTGACTGTAGCATTTTCTGAATTATAAGACAAAATTCTGGAAATGTAATTCTTTGATTTCTGGTTCATGATGGGAAGGAGCCACAGATGCAGCTGGTTTTTTTTCTCTCCCAAAAGTGACGACAGCAAAATCTTGGTGCATTTGTCAATCCAGCTCTTTCAGATCACTGACTCTTTAGTTTTTTTGCAGATCACCATTGTTCTTTGTGCCTCATGTTGTAATGATAACAAGAAAAATATTTCCATAATTCTAGCATAATGTTCCGATTCCTTTTGTGCGGTGTAATATGGAAATGGAGCTTGTCCAGATGTATGCTGAATGGTTTCTGCTTCAAGGAAGTAGAACACCCATGTGTGCAAAGGAATGTACAGTCACACAGGTTTCCTCCATTGAAGTGGTTGCCCATTGTGAAAGAAATGCCGGTTCTATATTTCAGTAAATAAAATAGTTGAACAAGTGACTGTTGGAAATTTCCTACGCACACTGGAGCCATCTGAGGGCAGTAGAGCTCTTACCCCTGTCAGAAAATTCTGACATTACACATTGCTTTCTTAGATTTAATCTGCAACTGTAGTAATACTTGGGGGATTTTTATTTACCTTATACTTACATCCCACTTTTCCTTCAAGAAACACCGAGCAGCTGTATGGGCGACTGCCTGGGACCGACAAGTAAGACGTGACCAGGCTGTGCATTGCTTAAACATATCAGTGTATCAGCATCATGTGCCTTCATATGATTTTGTAGTTTAAGATTTTTAAAAAAAAAATAGATTCAAATAAACAGCCTAGAGAGGGTGTTGCTTGCCAAAAATTTCACTTTTTTTTTTTTAAAAAAATGCTTGGATTCTATTTTCAAGACCAGCTAATTTGTTGCTGTAGGTTTTATTGTGCATAAAGCAAAATTGATAGTCTTTTACATGAAGGAGTATTAAGAAAATTATGCCAATAAGGCTGCAATCCTAATCTCTGGTTAGGCCGGCATAAGCCCCAATGCAAGTCCCATGTTGGCCTGGGAGTGTCACAAAAGTGCTGTGAGATATTTCTGTGCCACTCCTGGGGGAGGGTTAGGCTGGTGCTCAGACATGCGCTTGTCTCCCAACATCACCATGGGAATGTGAAGACCAATGCGTTGTACCGGCCTAGATTAGGATTGTACCCTTTTAGACATGCATTGTTTCCTTCCTCTGGGAAAAGGAAATCTTAAGCATTCCACTTAGTATTTTCCCGTAAAGAGCAAAATGTAAGTAAGATTTTCCATGACATTTTGAATAACCCCTTCAGCAGTAATTCCCACCTAATTTCATATGCACAAGAAAGAATAGCAAGATTTGGCCATGTGTACTTCTAGCATACCAAGGCTACATATTTTGTGACGTTTACTTTATGTAAGCTTCAATCCATCCTATTCTCATTATGTAATGTGCAGCATTTAAGCTAGACAAAGGAATTGGTGAATTGACTGTATCATCTTCCCCAAAGAAAACATCTGTTTGAAATGTTGATACATTCTGCATTTGTTACAATATGCCATTCTTTTGGATTGATTTTGCAGCATATCCATTCTAATTTTTAGTACAAGTAACAATTCTGGCCTGTTCCGCTGTTTCTGCACCTTCTTTCTGAGGCACAACTTAATGGTGCCTATATGAATGACACTGCATGTGTATTCCAGCTGTGAACATGTAGTAGAGTATAATGATGAAGCATGAGTGTTTCCCAGAAGCAAGGTGCTCTGTGTTCTCAGTAGGTAGCCTGTAGGCTTCCTTTAATGTCTGCAAAGATCCAGCAGCTAAGATATGGGCCATCACCTACATGGTGCACAGCATGAAACATAGCCCTAATGAGCCAATCTTTCCACCAGCAGGGCTAGGGGTTTTTATGCTGCACTTGCTTATTGCTTCTGCTTTTCACTTACTGGCTTTGCTGAAGAAAGGTGTTGTGCTAAGGCCTGTTTTGCTTAGCATAAACTTTCTTTTTCTGTCAGACCTTTACCCAACTCTCCTGTTCAGCAGCACATGCAATCCCGTTAGAAAAGAATATCAAGAAAATGCAGAAAATAGAGAATAGAACCTCTGTTTACGGTTTTTAATGAATGGTCATACAGCTGAAAGATTTCTGAATAATAAAATGTCTTACTGTTTCCTAGACTGCCGCCCCTCTTTCAGAAATTTATTTCAATATTTTTTCCTAAACAAAAACATCCTGGCAACATGGCTGTAAATAAGATCACAAGACCCTTTAAGGTGTTATGTGGAAATGATAAGACCTTTTTCAAGTGATATTCCTTTGTGAGGGTGGAAGCAGAATCAAATTAGTGTGAATGAAAAACTGTGCATATTTGTTTTTCTTTTATGGAAAATTCCTTGGTGGCAACTCTACATGGTTGAACATCATTGATAAAGGACAGTAGAGAATGGTTTGAGGGGAGAATCATAAAGCTTGCATGATTAAATGCTCCCCCCTTCCCCCCTCAAAAATCTTTCACATGTAAAACTAGCATTTCACATAAAAGTCTGTGCTACAACCACTCTTCTGATTTCTAGTTTTCTGAATGAAGATTCAGTTATCTTGAACCCCTCACATATAGTCTGAAATGCAACTTTCAGAGGTTCAATCAATCAATCAACATTATTTATATACTGCTGTTCAACAAAAGATACACAAAGCGGTTTACAGAGAAAATGAAATAACTAATGGCTAATCAGAAACTATCTGGTCCTTTTTGCCCTCTTTTAAAAAATTTATCAGTCCCTCAAAATATCTCAATTTCTTCCTTTTTCATGGATTTTCATTTTGAAGGTGTGTGTGATATTCATACATACAACCTGGGCAGTATACACAACTTCTGGGCAGTCCTATGAAGTGATGATATGTCAGTTGTTATTGGACTATGTCAGTTGTTATTGGCTTCCCTTGAGTTATCAGAATTGATATAAGAAGGCCAGAACACAGTTGTAAAAAAAAGAAGACAGGCAAAACTGTCTTTGTTTCAGACAAACTATATTTTCCGGGGAGAGTGAGATTTTTTTAAGCTTAATAAAATGCAATTATTTCATACAAACCATAATTTCAAACACTTTTGAGAAGCCCTTGATAAATGAAAATGAGGGTTTCAGGCTGCAACCCTATACACATTTTCCTGGTAGTAAGCCCCAATGAATGCAATGAGACCTACTTTTGAGTAGACACATGTAGGATCAGTCACCTTCTTAGGTCTAGACCACATCATAGTCATGGTGTGAACCTTGGGGATGGTGGTAGCAAGGACAGGTAATTAACATAAGGACAGGATGTTGTCTGAATTTGTGACATTGCTGCATGTTGTATGTTTCAGCCTTGTGGCGCAGAAAGGAATTGGAATGTGTATAAACAAGGTAGGGTTTAACTTTAGTCAGGGCCTACCAGAAATGAACCCCTTGGAGTTGTTTTTGAATGCAAGCCTAATCTCTATAATAGAGGAATTATACAGAATCTCCCTCACCACTTAGTTAAACACATCTATGTTAAAATGTTAAAATTAAAGACAAATGGTTCAAGGACAAAGGGGCTGCTGGCCATTACAGCTATCACTTTAGAAATTAAAATTTTATTCTCTGGTCATACCAAGGCTGTTACATTGGCTAGCATGCTTACATCACAATCACAAGTTTACTTAGAAATAAATCATGCTGGGCTTACTCGCAGACAAGAACAGAATTTTTCAGTGTTGCGTTTTAACAGGACATGGTAAAAACCAAAGACTGCCTGGAGAAATATTTATGAACAGAATTACTTTTGTTTTTTAAAGTGACAGCAAGCATATCATATGGGAAAAAAAGACTGCAATCCAACGGAAACATCCTCAATTCAGTTATAGCTTGGTAAATTTCAGCATGGAGCTCAGCTCATTTCAGGCAGTATCTCAAGTAAAAAGGAATGATTAATTAATATGCAAGAATTAGCACATAGAAACTTATGTCAAGAATTGGAAGCAGATGGAGACACATGCTAAGCAGAGAGTTGTCAAGTTTAAGGGGACTAAGCAGCAGCTGCACAACACCTGCTCTGCCATTGTCGAGCATTGCGGTGACATCGAAATGGAATTGAAAGGAAGACAAATTGAACTGGCTTTTTTGTGGCTATATTATGGAAACTCTTCTCTCTAAGTCACAGTTCACATATATAAATAGTTGCTGCTTAGAATGCAGCAACTGCTTGTGATGCAACTGAAGAGTACTCCATGCATTGAGCTGTTAATGTGAAACTTGTTAATGTGAAAATGGTTATCTGAATTTTTTGGCAGTGTTTTCCATGATATTGTGAATATATGCACATGCTTTTTTTCAGTTGCAGTGACATGTCGTAGTTACTTGAACTGCATGACAAGTTACTTCAAATCACTGGCATACTGCATGAAACTCCTCCCTGTTATATTAGCATAGGCAAATCAGCTGTCATCTTCAGACCTTCTATTCAAGAATAATTACACCAAAGTGAGCAGGACCACTCCAGAGCAGTTGTGTTCCTAGAGGAGGCACACAGTGCTAAGAAAACTGGAGATGCTTACCAAAGGTAGGCAAATGTGCATCTCCAGTTTTCATCCACATCCTGAAGTCCAGTAAGCTCCACTGATCTGCAAAACACCAAATAGTCGTGGTGTATGCTGTCAGTGATGCTCAAGTTGCAACTTCCCACAGTGGAAAAGTAGGAAAGAAGCTCCAGGAACAACAAAGTAAAGCACCTCCTAACAAGAAGTTGTTAATTTTTTCAAAAGAGATTAAATATTTTTCAAAAGTGGATCGCAAGCTATTCCATAATTGCAAAGATTTGGGTTTTTTCCTTCTCCATGTATTAAGCTTCCCATGAATTCTAAGGTCTTTAGACCCAATGCAGCTCAGCTCCCACTGCATTCAACCCTGATTCTCACATCAAAAGAGGCACTATAATCAAACACAATCTGTGGGTAAGTTTGCCAAGGCCACAAGTTGAGACATCCAGTCATGAATAGGTTTTCCATCACGAGCTTTTGAAATTCTGAAATAAATTTGCAGCTTGGTTTTTGAAGCAGAACATAGTTGTGTCTGTTGCTGTGGAAGAATTGGGTTAGCAGGATGGACAGTGCTACAAAAAAAATCTCTCGTACAATGTGACATTTTCAACATGAAAGCTTTGCGCTACCTGTGGTGCCTTGCATATTCACTGGTGGTGGTTACGCTATCTCTGTTGTTTTGAAAAATAAGTCAGACAAGGCTTTTTAGACATAAATTCTTATTTGGCATTTATGTTTAGACTCACTAATTTTACTTTCTGTTTATTGCTAACTAATCTTGTGGTGTCTTTTGCCTGGATTTTAAATTGGTTTTAACTTTCCTTTTTTTCTCTTCTATCCTTCCTTTCCTTTTTCCACTAGTTTTGCTTCCCTTTTGCTGCAAGAATGTCTGAGGAGTCTTACTTTGAATCTAAAACAGAGGAATCAAACAGTGCAGAGATGTCATGTCAGATCACAGCAACAAGTAACGGGGAGGTGGCTGGCATGAACCAAAGTCTGAAGGCCTTGATGATGACGGGCTTTGGGGATGTCTTCTCTATGAACCAAGTAGGATCTGTCTTGCATTCTGGGATGCAGATAAATATGCAAGCCAAAAAGAATTCCTCCAAAACCACTTCTATGAGAAAAGGAAAGAGAATCAACATGGCTGTGGGGTTCCATGAATTCGACTTCTCAGATGATGAGAATACTGATGATGATATTGATTTTGATGATGACACTGATAGTAGTGAATGAAAGAACCAAGAACTTTCATGGGGCATCTAACCAAAGTGGGGAGGGATATCCAGAAAAAGCATACTGAAACTCTGATTTAAAGTCAAATTTAAAAAAAAAAACACCCAGTACCATGTTGTTTTTTTTAGGCCAGTTTTGTTTCTTATATATCATGTTACCTATACTGATCTGCATTTTTGCTTTAAAACTTAGTTGTAAAAAAACACAAAAAACCCATGACTTTTTATAATGAATTTTCTGTTTATGCTGCAATATTAGTAGCCTGAGTATTTAAATGTTTATGACTCAATGCTATTAGGAATTATCAGATTCTCCCAGGGGTATTTTTTAAATTATACAAATTGTTTTTCAGTATTTATATTACATTAGTGTTCTTGTAGGTTTCTATAGCAGGTTAACAAATGAAAAAGAATATGATCCCCTCTGGCTTTGTGTTGTAAATCCTATGGTCCCAATCCAAAGATTCTCACGGCCAAGAAAAATATGTGCTTAAGGATTTGGCCTTCTTCCAGCACAATCCTATGGGTTGTAAGCACTCCAAAACAGAAAGCACTGGCAGAACTGTTGTACACCATCCATAAAGTGCTTTCCAGCAGCTTATAAAGTAGTGCAACTGAAAGAGGTGGGGAGGGCTCAGATCTGAGGTGACCCATTATAGAACAAGAAACTTGTGTGCAGGGGTAAGGGGATTTAAATTTAAATTCATCCATCCCTTCTGAATACAGCACACCCATCTTTAGTGCTGCTGCAGTGGCAGTGATTGAGGAAAAAAGGTCTGTGAGAAGGTTTGTATTTGACCATATCTGAGAGTCTGAGAGCACAGTCCTAACCATGTCCACTCAAAAGTAAGCCATAGAGCACAATCCTAGCCATGTCTACTCAAAAGTAAGCCCCATTGTGTTCAATGGCTCTTACTCCCAGGAAAGTGTCTTTAGGATTGCAGCCATATTCTATTCAATGTGTCTTACTCACAGGAAAGTGTCTTTAGGATTGCAGCCTTTTAGTTGGAAGTGATCTGATCAAAACGATCACAGTCAGTACCTACCCCCACATAAGACTTCAGTGCTGTTGGAAGGGACTTCAGTGCTATTGGAAAGGTAAACACTAACAATATGTTCATCAGTGCACATGTGATGAGGTTTCACCTCCATAACATCCATTTGCAGAAACGGGAACTGATCCAAAAATAAATGTGGCCAGGGAAGCAGCTTGTTTTTCGTTTCTCCCTTGTAGGATTGTGCTTTGTCCTGTAGGATTGTGGTATGTTTTAGATTCTTTCGATTTTGGTAAATTTCAGAGAGGTAATATAAATTCACAGGAAGGAGGAACTGAATTTAAGGTATTTAAACAACACTAGCTTGAATCAAGAGGCACTGGATCTCAAAATTCCAGATGCAGGGAAGGACACCTGGATGCAGATGTCTTGTGTGCTCCTGAGGCATCTGGTGGGCCGCTGTATGATACAGGAAGCTGGACTAGATGGGCCTGTGGCCTGATCCAGTGGAGGCCCAAATCCAAAGGAGTTCCTCCAATTGCATAAGCTTTTGTCATAATCTTTTAATGACCCACTAGAACGTATGTGGTGCAGATGGTCTCATTACTTGATTTTTCGTGCAGTAATGCAATTCCTGATGGCATTTTGGCTTTGCACTGGTTGATGGTTTGTTTTTTCACAAAACCATGCTGAACCATTTTGTTACTTCCACTCGTGGTTCTTTGTGGATCCAAGCTGCAGTTTCTAGAGTAGGAAATGAAACTTAAGAATCCCTTAGTGATTTTTCTTCATAGCATATTTAGAGCCCAGTCATATTCAGCTTTCTAGTGCTGACAGAGCTGTGCCAACAGGCCATGTAATGTGTCCTGAGACTGGATTGGAGTCAGGGAGGACTCAAGGTAAAGAAACATTTATTCCCTTCCCTCAATTGTGGCATTGTCAAGGTAATGTTCATTATCTTACATTTCTGTATTGTGGCTGCACTGACGCTGGAAAGTTGGATAGAATTGAGCCTTAACTCTATTAGAGTACAATCCTAACTAATTTTCCAGCTCTGTGATAAGGGCAGTGCAACTCTGAGTTGAAGGAACAAATATTGCCTTACCCTGAGGAGACCTCTGTGACTTCCCCCCATGCCACTGGATGCAGCATATGCCTCATTGACACAGCTGTACCAGTGCTGGAAAATTGGTTAGGATTGCACCCTATGTCTAATTAAAATCTTTTTATTAACCGAAAAGTTGCTTCCAATTCATTAGGCTGCAGATTTTTGTAAACATTATTTTACTGCAAGAACTTTTGAAATTGGAGGCAGGCTGGAATACTTCTTAAGATAGTTTCTTGCTGTGACACATGTGTGCATTATGTAAAAACAATCATACATCTTAAAACTTACATTTTTCTTTAGTGGTGTTATTTTATTCATTTTCAGGATTATACGTTAGCTTTATAGGGATTCCAGTGTACATACCGAGGCCCACACATTCATTATTCCACTGTTCTGTATATGCATGCAAGGGATTTACTATAAAACATTTCTCTGCATTTCAAACCTCCACCCATACGTCAGAGCCACTTGTGGTACATAGAGCCAGCATTTCTTAACTAAAATGACATACAAAAATAATTTACATTTTATTGAAAAATGTACTTTGAAAGACCAAAACTACAAAACTAACCCTACAATCCAGAGTATCTACGGGTGCATGTAAGAGACATTACATGCACCCGTAATTACAGCACCATTTAGTGAAAACCCATGATAAATTCATATTGCAATTCAGAGTAAATTGTTTTTACACCGGAGCAAGGACTGCCCATTGTTACTCTGGATTGCGCCCTAAGTTCATATATTTAATGGCATAGTATCTCTAAAAATTATAAAAAATAAAAATTTGATTAAACTAAATTCTCCTTTACAATAGCTCTGAAATTAAGGCTGCAATATTAACCATGTCTACTCAAAAGTAAGCCCCATTGTGTTTAGTGGGTGTTACTCCCAGGAATGTGTCTTTAGGATTGCAGCCTTAATCTCAATTGCATGTTCCACTAATGAGAATAAAATAACTCCAGCAAAGTTGTCAGGATGTGGAAAGCACATGAGGACTTAACTGGCTTAATAATAAACTGGTTTAATGATTTGAATATCTCTGAAGCTTAGAGAGTTTAGAATTTCAATTCAGAACTTCAATACAATGCATATTTTCATTTCTGATTTTTTTATGCAAAGGACCTAAAAACAATCAATAACTAAAACTGTTACATATATTTTTTAAATGACCGCTTAACAAAAATAATTTACCCTACAATCCAGAGTAACCACGGGAGCACGTAAGAGACTTTACGTGCACCCGTAGTTACTGCACCACCTAGTTAAAACCTATGGGAAATTCATATTGCAGTCCAAAGCAAATTGTTCCTACACTGGAGCAAGGACTCCCCGTAGTTACTCAGGATTGCGCCCTTAGATGGCAGTCTTATGCACACTTTCCCAGAAATGAGCCCCACTGAACACAGTGGGATTTACCTCTGAGTAAATATTATTGTGGTATTAGTGGAATATTTTTCTTCAATCTCTGCTAGAAATTAAGAGTTTTCTCACTCAGAGAAGATGATTTGGTGGTCTGAGATCAAGAGAGTAAGGTGAAATGAGTGTTTAATCACTGTCATTTCGGCTTTTAAAATCAACATGTGGCTCTCTTCCCTGATCATTTTGGTATGGGTCATCCTAAAAATAAAGTAAATACGTTCAAAGGTTCAAAGGAGGGAGAAAAATAGAAGGGTAGTTATGGTAAAGAAACTTATCTAGGCTTTATGCTCATATGTTGACAATTATGTCAGTAATACAGTATGTGAATGTGATACTCAACCCCCAAAATGTGCAATTATTTATATCTGTGTGTAGAATAACAGTATCTCATAACCATATTTACAGGATAATCTAATGGAAGCCATTTATATATCCTTGTCCCAATATATAGGCAGGCTATGCCCAAAATTTCAGGCTGTGCCCAAAACACGAATCTCTCCCTGTAGCATACATACACGCACGTGCCTCAGGCACAAAATCTCTGCAGTTGCACAAGGCATCCCAGCATAAGAAGTGAGAAGCAATGATGTACTGAAACATTTGCATGTCTTCCTACCCCTACTTGTGCCAGCACTAATTCTTTGTTGCTTGGACTCAGTATAGGCATCCAAAGAAGCTGGGATGGTGTGGGGAGCAAAGCATATGAATCTTTGGATTGGGACGTATGATATCCTAACTTTGCCCAGATCAGATAACTTCAAAGCCTACAATCTTCATATAGGTCAATCCAGTGTGTCCTACTGTGGTCTGTGAAATAGCTGGGAGATATGCTAAGTTTTGTCGATTTAATGGCAACACTAAGCATCCTAGATGTCAGTGAGCTTTATTTCTGTTACACCTACCAAAAATCAAAAAACACTTTGTGCTGATTAAGGGCTCAGATCTATTCAGCTTTCCAATGCTAATACTACTACTAATAATAATAATGCCAACAGGGTATGTACTGCATCCTGTGATAGAAGAGCAGTCATAGAGATCTCAGATGAGTGAATGTATGCTCCCTTATCTCGGGGCTGCATTTTGGCTGCATCATCACTGAACAGTTGGCTAGGGTTGGGTCTTATGTATGCTTGATCAATAGTTTGGACTGTGCACTGTGCCAACACATGAAATGTTGTTTTCTTGTGGAATCTTTGGAGCTTATATCATGCCATGGTATACATTCTCTACCTATTTCTTTTTATTTTACTGTAATGATAACTATTCTGAGTGAAATAAGTGCAGTGTATAATCATCTGACTTCAGATCTCTAATTACAATGAGATCTCTATAGTCCTGCTGCATTTTGTAATTGGGTAGCTGGGCATAGTACTAAAGGCTGGGCATAGTCAACAGTATTTCAGAGACATGAAGACAGCGGAGTCTTCATTATATGTATTTCATATATTTCTGCTTCACTGTAGTCTCTGTTCCAGCCATTTTCAATCACTGTGCCTCAACACATTGGTGTGCCATTTATGGTCTTCAGGTATGCTGGAGGAATTTCAGATAGAGTTATTAACAGAGCCATTAGGGGATGTGAGTCCCACACCAGCTGTGTAGTGTGCCTTGTCAAAAACTGATGGTGTGCCTTGAACATAGTTTAGTGCCTTCCCAATGTGCCAAGAGATGAAAAAAGGCCAAAAATCAGTGTTCTAGTCAAATAGACTTTCAGGATTTTAGAAGTTTCCAGTACTTAAAAACCAGTGCTAGAAACAGGGGGAAAGAATAGCTCCCCTTCCTCTCTAGATATCAACTTAATCACCATTTGCAAAATCTGCCTAGAGCTTCCTTAGTTGGCAAGGAATAATTTTGGAAACTTCATAGAGGCAAACTACAGTAAACATATTAAGCTGCTTCAAAAATATTGAGTCGCTGTTGAAATCTGATATAGCACACTACATTTTTATGCTTTTGCACTGTTGAAATGTTTTATACAGATTAATAAGAAAACAAAGACATGTAAGAAATGTAAATGGAAAGTATTTTCACAGTGTTTAGAAAAATTCAACCTCCTTTTTCTAAAAAAAGAAAAAAAAACTGCTGTGCCGTGTGAATTCTGTGCCAAAACTACTGCAGTGTGTAAACTGAATATTTAATGTGTATGGAATATGAAATGTTACACTCTTGCATGGCAAGATTTGTAGTAGTCTTTTTCCCATTTCATCACTTAACTATGAGATATCTTACTCCATCTGTATAATGGATTTGCTTTTCTAATTATTAACTGAACACTCTACAATGTAATCAATTTTTTTCATTATTTGGTTGTGAACCGTTTTTCTTTTGTTTTGTTTCCATTTTCAACTTTACAATAAACATTTTGACAGTAAAAAAAGAAAATCTATTGTCCTCCATTAAAATTTTAAAAAAAACCTAGCCAGTTAATTTAGGGACCTTGCGGCATGCCACGGCCTTAGTCCTGTAATACACAACAAGTGCCATCTCTGTCACATACATCACTGTCCCTGGTTAGAATTCCACTTTTGGGTTTTGGAACAGTGTGCTTCATTAAAGAAAGAGAAATTTTTCTGCAGTGTCACTTGAAGTGTCTGGCATTCATCATCGATATGACAAAAACATAGATATAAATTTAATTTATCCAGAAGGAAGCTCCAGCTCAGAGGTAGACCTCTACTTTGTATGCTAAAGGTGTTAGTTTCAACTCTGGCATTTCCAACTAAACCCAAATTGCTACTGAGAACATATAGATATCCACCACAGAGACTGATATGGCCCAACCCAAATCCTTCAGAAGCAACTGATACCAGATGCCAAATGTGATGACCACACTGAAAAATTCCATGTGGAAGAGTTTTACATTCTGCCCATAAAACAATTACCTACCTCACAGGGTTGTTGTGAAGACAAAAAGGATTTTAAAAGCTATATAAGCCACCTTGAGCTTTTGCTTCAGCACGGGAAAGGTGGGGTATAAATCCTTTAAATAAAATACATCCCATAAATAAACTGGAGCTATGCTCTGGTTGCCTCTGGGGATTATTCTCAGCCATGGCCTCCATGTATCTCAGAATAGCCTCCGGAGATCCTAGAAGGTTACTTCTTGTTTTGAACTGAAAGCTGGAAGTGCCCTTTTAGGAAGTCTGGAGCACATTCTAAGGATCATATATACGCATCCTCCGTGGACTTCAGAATGGCTCTGGTTGCAAGCAGAACAAAGTATCCCCTTAGAACAGAACACTTGCAGAAAAGGTGGTACTACACATACAGTATAAAGATCGTTTCCAGTATAAGGAATGCCCTTAACATCCCATCCTTCTGCTAAATAAGGACATATAGTATTTAGAAGTAAAAAAAGCATAGGGTACTGTTTTATTACTGATGTTGTGGTTATTGTTCAGCCTGAATGAAATTGCAGTCTCAGCATTATTCTTGAATATTTCCATAATAACATTACAAAGTCTATGGTGGTTAGGATAGCCTTCATTTTCTGGGACTGTCTGATTAAATTGCCATAGTGTTACTCTAGAATCATTGTAACATTAATGCATTCCTGTTCTCATCTCGTCTGCCACTAAAATGGATAGTGCTTTTCAGATCTGAGAGGCAAATCTGAGTGTACATTTCTTTTGAAACAACATTCTTCATCATTGCAAGATATGTAACAGGCAATCAACTAAACATTCATTGCAATTTACATAATTCACAAATATTGAAATGTGTATCTCAGACAGCCTAGTCAATACTAAGTTTACAAACCTAAAAGCCTGTCCAAACTATAATTTGCCATATACCAAAGTCAACTCCTAATAATTTGGCTTGGCTCTAGTTTGATTTCCTTATGAGTCAACAGGAAAAGATTCTCTTATACCGCAGTCAAGTAAGTTGAAAATAGGAATTTTTTTAATATTCATAATAATATGTACAAAACATTCTCCTCCCATGAGTTGTCAAATGAACAGAATAGGAGGATTTCAGGAGTGCTTTGGCTAAAATAGGCCACGTTTTAGATTTGCGTGGGTGTTATGTCTTCTGTTAGTCTCATTTTGCTATGCCTTTAAGGAAATGCTGAAAAAGAATGGTCACCAAAGCAAAAGAGGACTGAACAATGCACTTTAAAATTCATATTTCTTACACAGTTGCTGCCTTCTTTTGATATTCATGCATGGACTGAAGAGGACGTGGTAAGTACTCTCTATAAATGGTATTTTTTGTACTGCTTAGTAGCTTCCCCTTTACGTGGCTATAAATCCTACAGCCGCTTAGCCAAAACCATTTTCTCCCTTACAATCAACCCTTAAGATGGGGTGAATTCCCTCAAAGAAGAAAAGGAGAAAGGATTGGGTTACATTTCCAATTTATACGTAGCTAAATACCAATCCGAAATATTGGTGGGATAAAACCGGCTTGAGGTGGAAAAAGGGAATTTCTAAAAGGCTGGCAAGGAAAAGGTTCTGGACTCTGTTATGAAGTGAGACAGATCAATGTGGCTGCTATGTACAATAAGTAATATTGAATATGATCTCCCATGGTTTTCCAGCCATTTAAAGGACAGATGGGTCAGAGGTCAGAGTTTTGTCATGTCCCCAATGCTGGATGCCGGTAAATGAGCTGTTCCCAAACTCACCAGAATCACGGCGTCCTGCAGTTCTGGAGCCCTTTCACAGAGGTGTCATCACCATCTTGAATAGAATAGAATAGAATAAACCTTTATTGTCATAGTTTAGTGTACTTGTACATTACACAATGAATGTATATTGTACACAATGAAATTAGGTGCAATCCATTTGTAACTTAGCAAACACTGAAGACGTTAAACATTAAAACATCCTTCCTGTCCCCACCACCATTTCAACTGAAACTAAATTATCCCATCACACCTGATAACCCCTGACATTAATACTGGACTACACAGTAACGTTACATATAGCTACGGCTCTGGGGAAAAAAAGCTGTCTTTCAGTCTGTCCTTGTTACCATTATCCTGTACCATTGGCCAGATGGTAACAGAAATATGAATGTTCAGGATGAGATAAATCTTTAAGGATGTTATGGGCTTTCTTGAGACATCAGGAGTTATACAGTTCTTCCAGGGGGTGACGGACGGCCAGTGATCCTATCAGCACTAGTGATGACCCTCTGGAGCGCTTTCCTGTCTGCCACCCTGCAATTTCCAAGCTATATACAGATGAATCACAGTACACAATCTTGTGCAATTCAAGATGGTGGTTCCCAGAAGATCTGGTAAAAAAGATGCTGCTGGCAACATCCTACAGTTTCCTGTGAATTAGCTGTAAGAGCCCTTGAGCATGGTTGGGAACCACAACAATAAATCTTTCTGCCTTAACTCCCACTCACAGTCAGAGAATCATCTATCTGACTCTGACCTTGCAAGTATGGGCAGGGGAAGTTGGTACTTAGGAAGAACTATAGATCTGGAACTGATACCCGCTGAACACTGCTCTAGGGCAAGCCTAAGTTAAAAATATTGCCACTAGGCCAATGGTTCTCAACCTTCCTAATGCCGTGACCCTTTAATACAGTTCCTCATGTTGTGGGGACCCCCAGCCATAAAATTATTTTTGTTGCTACTTCATAACTGTAATTTTGCTACTGTTATGAATCGTAATGTAAATATCTGATATGCAGGATGCATTTTCATTGTTACAAATGGAACATAATTAAAGCATAGCGATTAATCACAAACTAATATTTAATTATATATTGTGAAATATTTATTTCTAATTACAAATAAAAAAGATGCAAAATACCTTGCAAGGCCCCCTAAACCAGGGGTCTTTAGGCGACCCCCATGAAAGGGTCAGGTGACCCCCAAAGGGGTCATGACCCCCAGTTTGAGAAACACTGCACTAGGCTTTCAGTAGGATAAAGCTTTTATGCACCTCTGATTCATTTTTACAAAGTTTACCATTCTGCTTGACCTTTTGTGTTTTCTGATTAGCTGTTCAATCAATTTCAACAACCTTTAATGGCATAAAAGCTGTTAGAATCAAGCTGAACCCAAAGCCATAATATCATCTGTGATTTTTTTGCAGTACTTTTGGATGCAACAGGTGGTTAGCAAAGGTAAGATTCTCTATATGTTTATCATCCAGAGTTTATTTTTCAGTGTCCAGTTTTATGGCTCATTTCTGAACAATTTCCTGTTCTTTTAAGGTGACGCTTCTAGTGAGATGAATGTTTATGCCACTTTGTTTAAAGAACATCACATCACAGGAAAACAATTACTGGTTCTGGGAGAAGAGGACTTGAAAGACATGGGAATTGTTTCCAAAGGTCACATAATTCATTTGAAGGTATCTTAACAATGATAACATAGCTTGGATGTTAACAAATCTGTTGAGAGGAATTATTACTCAGTTTGGAGTAATACAAATTCTACAACTCAGGGCAAAAGCAGATCATGCTTCTGAATGAATGAATTCCTGGAATACCAATCAATTTTCTTAGGGCAAAATCCATAGCAGTTATGGGTCCACGCAGTTATGTGACCCTTTAGTGTTATCTTATGGAAAGTCACCTTAATAACTACTCTGGAGCAAAGGGCTTAATTTGACTTTAGGATATGGGCCTTAATCTTTTTCTTGTTGCCTCGCATTGGAGGTTCTTTTGGTGCAAAATGCCTGATCAGGGGCTGGGGTTGTGTGAATGTCATCAAGTTGGCTCCTTTTTTTGTTAGTTACTGATTAGTTGGGTAACCTGTGGAATAAACAAACAAATAAATAAGTACATAAATAAATAAATTCAGTGGATGTTACATCAACGCTAGTGATGCAGCTTGTGTGCATGATACTGTGGTTCTTCTGTATGACCTAGTATGGTAGGCTCATCATGCAATGAGCTCCTTTCCCAGATAATGCTAATCCTATTGATGCCTCTGAAACTACACCTTCTGAGCAGAGAAATCCCAAATAACCTCTAGGAATACTAGAGAACAGAGATTCAAGCAAACCTTTTTTTTGTAATGATAGCACCAAAAATGTAAGCCCTAGATATATTGGGAAAGGTGGCAAATTCAAGGAGGTTAACAATCAAAACAATACAAATTAAGATAATCAAACCAAAGCTGAGGCCATGTTATAGTCACTTGACACCTTGAGCATGTTGCATTTGTTTTATAGGGAACGTTACAGGTTTCCTTCACTGTCTACTTGGGTTCCATTCTCCCATGGAGGTTCTCCCGACCTCCCATGGATTAAAAAAGTGGATAAAAAAGCACAGGAAAATAGATTAAAAGACCCACTTCCAAAAGATTAAAAGAGTAAGGTTTCTTACTCACCATTGCTCCTAATGGAATAACGTTATGCCTGAGAAGCAGCGGGGATTTCATTCTGGGACTCCTTGCTGATATTTAAAGTATGTTAAATAAAAACAGTTAATAAAATAAAAAGTTTTTCCCTTTACAGTGATTTTAAGCAGCTTTTCTTAGGCTGCACTCTTCGCAGGAAAGAACATTTTCCTGCAAATAAGAATAAAATGGTTGTATTTACTTCTGAGTAGACATGGATAAGATTGTGTTTTTACTGTTGTAGAGAGTGAGTCAGCAATTAAAAATGAAATGAACATTCGTTTGTCTGGCTCAGTGAAGAATGGAAGTTATTCCTTGCATAACTGTCCCTCTACAAAAGTAGGAAAAGCAGTTTTTAAACTATGATTTGTGTTATGTCAAGCCTGTGTATAAAAAATCCACGTATAACAAGATTGGACCTGTATATTGTTTGGCAGAGTTATCTGCATTGAGAAATATGTGTATCTGTTTGTTCTATTTAGTTTCAATCCTGTATTAATTTTTATTTATTTTTTTCTCCTCAGACTGCTATTGAGAAATTAAGTGCTGATTACCTCACTATGTTTCATTTTCCACCTCTGATTAAGGTAATGGAGATTGTAGTTACAAAATATAAAATGCTGTACTGTCTATGGGAGACAAGAATCATGGTAGATGTCAGCACCGTTATAAAAAAAATATTGGGTGGCCTCTGTGGGATTCACTGACCTGCAATCACCATACCTGTTATTTGATGTGGCCCTCTGGCAGAAAAAATTAGATACCCCTAGTTTAAAGCAACAGCAGGGATAGATATTGTCATGGTTCAGGATTATTCTGACTGATATTACACACTCCTGGTTCACTCCACAGTGAGTCACAGAAATGCATGTTCCCACTTGGTTGCTTTATATCCTACGATCTTGAGGGTATTAGCACTTTAGGAAAACCCAGGGTACAGTTGACCCTTTGTCTCTGCTTGGCAGCTGTCCCCTTGTCTCTGCTTGCTCCCACTTTGGGAGCAGCAGTAGGAAAAGGCTATTGGCAAAATGTATTCCTCTCCTGGCAAAGGAAGTGTTTTTCATAAATGAAAGAATACCTGAAGATACAACCCTGTGTCTGCCAGACTTACATGAGCTTGCAGTTTCCACCACTTGCCACATCACAGGCCAATAGCATTGCATCAGTTCACTTTTTGGGCATTCTTTCCTTCCCAACATAAGCTGCTTCTGTGTTAACTATAAATAGTGACAAAACATGAATAGTTATGAGACACATGAAGAAGGGCAACTTGGTAAGCAGGAGGCAAACAAGCTTTCACATTCCACAGAACTATTCTGCAGAGGGGAAAAAACCACAAAGCAAGTAGTTAAACTTAGAGAAAGTTAAGTTGAGAGAGTTAAGCTTAACTCAAGCCTTCTCATTCTCACTGAAGAGCATTTTCTTGAAGGTCAAGTTCCTTTACTGGTAGAGAAATTGGTTGAAAAAAACTGTTTTCTTGCCAGTTTAAATTGCATTAATGATCAGATTTGTATGGATTTTTCACCCTGCAGTGAAGATGGCTTTAGATAAAATCTTGGCATCTTTTTGGCATTTTGACTTGGCACATTATGCAAAGTGTAACTCATGTTTTCAGGGTGCTGCTGATTTGCATTCTGATCCCATAGACTAGCACAAGATCAGCATGTACTGCACAGCTGCCAAACTAGTACCAGGTACTTTAAAGCACTGCAGTAGGAAATATTTCTTCTCTTAGGTACTTCCTCTGGCCTTTTCTGTTTAGTGTGACCACTGTTGCTTGGGTGATACTTTGCTAATTACATTAAAACTGTGAATTATTTGACAAAACTGGTCTTTAGTCTGAGAACTAAAATGGATGTGACACCCTTTCTCTTTTGTGGTTAGGATTCTACCAGTGAAAGTGAGACAAGCGAGGAGAAAGTAGTGAATCTTGAACTGGTTTTCGGTTATCACTTAAAGCCTGGAACTGGTCCTGAGGTAAATGAATGATGGGAAGTTGCTGTTACAGTGGTACCTCTCATAACAAGCACTTCACATAACAGCGTTTCGCATAACATGTCTAAATTTCCGCGGAATCTTGTTTCACATAACAAGTTCCACTTTACTTAACAAGCACTTACGCAGCCCTGACACTCAGTGCAAAGGCTGTTTAAAAGGGCTGCCGATCAGCGATGCTGCCTCTAACTGCTCCCAACTTGGGGGCTGTTGTCTGGGGGTGCCAGAGGCAGCTGCCCCTAACTGCCCCCAAGTGCCTCCACCAGCCACCTTGAACCTCCAGCAGGAGCCCAGGTAAGCCTCCCAGGAAAGTGTCTTTGATCGCAGCCGCCTAACCATGTCTAACCAGAAGTAAGTTCCATTGTGTTAAATGGGGCTTACTCCCAGGAAAGTGTTTTTAGGATGGCAGCCTAAGTAGACTTCATAAGATCATACATACAGAATGCATGTTTTGAATTCAATTCCGGTGTTTTGTCATCATTTTTACATAGCTAATATTTTTATATGAATATTTTTGGGTTGTGGAACCAATCGTCTGAGTTTCCATTGTTTCCTATGGGGAAATCCGCTTCACTTAAAGAGCATTTCACGTAAAGAGCATGCCTCCGGAACGAATTAAACTCTTTATGTGAGGCACCACTGTATTTGTTTCTTTCACAAATACATCCACACCCCCAACACAGAGATTTATAATCTTCAGAAATATTTGTGGCATTCTGATACTGTGTCTCTCACAGGCACGGAAACCCGCTGTTTTAAAAGTGCCCGACGCATCTATTTCTAGTGCCTAAGCAATACGTCATCATGCATAAATTCCACCTTACTACACTTGAAACAAAGAGAGCAGCAAGCAAAGCCTCATTTCTTCTTTTTCAAAAGTATAGTGCCCATTTTAATTATATCTGGGGCCTAATTCTGCTACTCTCAGCCAGAACTGCAACCGATCTGAGATACTTGCCTGGATCTTGCTTATGATCTTGCAGTTTTAAAAGCCCAAGAAGTTCTCATCTCTATTGAAGTTTGACCCCATTTGTTTATCATTTTTAATGAACACCTCATCCCTTAAAAGCATTTTTTAACAAAAAAAAAACATCCAAAACAATAATAAAACCCAGGCTCTGTAGCAACCTTCTCTGTAATGCGGCTTGCTTGGCAGCCGTCTTCCTTGACCTGAGACAGGGGCCATTGTTAAGGCTATAACACATTTACATATTTTGCAATAAAACATCAGTTATTTGCATTACTGTGTCAAGTTTTATTTGATTCTTTCACCTAAAAATGACTCATTTTCCTTTCTTGAATTTTTTTTTAAACCAAACTACTCTAAGCTTGTTTGAGAATAATCAAAAATTGCCCATTTAGCTAGAAGTCATTTTCTTTTCAAAAGGCAAATGTTATTTAATCTTTCAGCTGTTCATTGTGCCATCATAAATACTTTCTTTTCAGCACAGTTGTGGGGACTGAAATGAGCCCACTAATTGCCTCCCATTTCGACTGACATGTGGTGGTTTAGTGGAAAGGGAACACAGCGGGGAGAAGGAAATAGGAGGCTGAGAAAATGAGAGCTAATTATTTTCACTGCCTCATGTCAGGCTCTGTGTCAGCCTTGTTTTTACAAACTGGAAGGTTTAGCACTAAATAAAACAAACTGGCGTCATGTTTTTATATACTGGCAGTGTCATGGAAGCAGCTGCACATCTCAAAGACAATATAATGCCTGCGTTCGCATGGACACCATCTGACAGCCACTGTGAGCCACGACTAATGAGGATATCACAGTGGTGCCAAGTGAAAGGTGCTGAATTATGTATGATTCTTCATCAGTGCCGCAATAGTCCTGTACATCATTATGAGACATTGTTTTGCTGAAAGAGATTAAAACATTCTTAGTTCCAGACCCGGCAACCTAAACACGCTACAAGAGGTTATTAATGGAATTTTGCGGGAGAGTTTCTTGCAGATTTCTTTTTTGTTACTCTATTCCCCCCTCCCCCCATAAAATGAGGGGAAAAAATCTCGTGGGACAAAGCAGTGGTGGGTCATGACACTATATATAAAGAAGAGAAGCAAATTAACCACACTTGTGTTATCTCTCTTTAAATCCGGCATAATAAAAATGTAGTGTAGCGGAGTTAGCCTTAATGATAAATAACCCAGGTGCTCACACTATAGATGTTCCAGCTCTTATTGCCTATCTTAACAGCAGGTTTCGGCAGCTGAAATAGATAATAGACAAGAATGTAAAGAAGCTACTGGGGTCCTAGATTATCAACATGCTACTACTTTTACTAACAGCGTGATCAGGCTTTTTCATGTTTGTTTTATCTTACATTTTTCAGTTCCGTTTCCCACTAAGATGGCATCTCCTTTTTCCCCGTTTTTTAAAATTTTAGTTTTCTGCGACATACTCCCAGAATTAAAAGAAACCACCAACAAACAGCATAAAGTATAAAATAAATTCAAAATACAGGTGTCCTTCAAAATTCACATGCACTCACCTCCCCCAAGTTATAAATCTTCTGTCACGTATTTTTTATTTGACCAAATTCTATCCGTTGCTCATTCCTACCGTGGAATTCAATGTCTTTATCATGTAAAGATTGGGCATGGTGTTGAAGCAGCAGTTTAATTTTTCCAAAGTCGTGCCGGTGAATTTGCCTTGCCTGTGAATTTGCCTTTGTGAATGTGAAGTACAGTATTTGGAATATTTTTCACACTTGTGTGTATTCCAGCCAATTGAGTCTCCAGAATTACTGGTTTTACATGAGTAGAATTCAAGGTTCTGTTTTTCAACTGTGACATTTTACACATTTGTGTTTCACGATTCCACAATTAAATTAACTCTTTGTATTTAAAAATTCGTGTTGTAGCTAAGCTTGTGAGCTGCTGTGTGAAGGCACTTCATAGGATGCCTTCTCACTCCCATTTCCAACAAGGGCATGCTAATACTTCCCTCACAGATTTGTGTGCATGTATAGGGAGGGAAGAAAGGCTGGAGAGAGGGAAGGCACTTTTCAAATGTCTTGTAAGTGTGTGTTCTTTCAGTAATATTTACAAGAATACTGTTAATCACTATTAACCATTATAATGTCTGAGTTAACTAGGCCTATAGGCAAAATCCAGAGCAGTTACGGGTCCGTGCAGTTACGTCACCCTCTAGTGTTATCTTACGGAAAGTCACCTTAACTGCTCCATTGCAAAGGACTTAATTTGACTTTAGGATATGAGCCTATGTTGTCTTGTGGCCCAAGGATCTCACAAGACAGGGTATATGAGAGTTGAGGCACAATCCAGAGCAGTTATGTGAAGAGATCTGTTGGAGCAAAGTCCATTGGCGTCAATGGAGTTATGGCGCCATCTAGTGCAAACCTATGGAAAATTCGTATTGCAATCCGGACTACATTTTTTTTGTGTCGTCACAAGACGTCCCGTAGTTAGTCTGGATTGTGCCCTTAGACTGCATTGGGTCCTTGTTCCAGTTCCAAAGAGCCAATTAGTGTAATGCGGGATCCACACTTTGAAAGGCTTCTTTCTTGCTTCCTTGCTGAGGTGGCTTACAAAGCTTTGATTCCTCCTCTCCTGCTCCTCACAATAACCCTGTAAGGTAGGTTAGGCTAAGTGACTGACTCAAGGTCACCGAGGACATTCATGATTGAGAGCAGATTTAAACGTGGATCTACAATATCTCAATCATTAAACCATCTACAATATCTAATCATTAAACCATCCTGGTTCTTGTTATTTTACAATTATAATCTGTCTTTCTTCTAAGATCAGAGCAACATAGATGTGGCTCCAGGCTCCATTTTTTTCTATACAATAGCCCCGTGAGGTAGGTTAGGCTAAAAGAAGGTGAGTGGCCAAGAGTCATTCAGTGAGTTTCATGGCTGAGTGGGGATTTGAATTCAGAGCTCCCAACTCCTAGTGGTCATTCTACTACACCTCTCATTCTGTATGGAGAGATGTAATCATAGTTAAGACCATTTGTATTCTGCTATAGAAATCTATAGAATAGTAAAAATTACAGAAACCTATAGAAAAGAAAGAATTACTCATCTATCAATATATCTCCCATATTGTACAAACCAATATCCCTAGTTAATGATCGGTTTTGGTGGTTCCTGAGCCTGTAACTGGAACCTATTCAGAAGACTAATTTAATGCATAACCATCTACTGACTCAACAGGCTTGATCTCACAACTTCAAGAGCTCTATTAATCTTCATTCCCTATTTTCCAAACTTTCTACCATAATCAGATAATTTCAGTTTTAAAAAATCCTTTTCTTGTTTGTAATGTTTATTTTTCCCGTGATAAAGTTAGGCAATAGTGTAGACATACCATTGCCATTTTAAGCTAGGAATAGTTATACTGTCTTAATTTTTACTGATGGTTTTTGTTTGCTTCATGCTGTATGTCATCTGGCACTATTGAGATACTTAAGCCTAAAAGGTGTAGGTTGTAGACTAGTGATAGATGATTGAAATAAAGAGAGTATGCGGGGGGGGAGGGGGGGAATCACACTTGGGTACACAAAAACCAAGGATCATAAGAGTGAATGGGCAGCAGGTTTTAAATGAGTACCTAGAGACAAACTTTAGAGACAAACTTTGATACAGTATATTTATAATATAATACAGTATATTTTCAAACAATCAGGTTGGTATAAGACAGTCACTTTATACTCTTTCAGTTTAATTTCATATTCCCTAAATATCTGTTCTTGTGTTCTTGGATTGGCTTCAGAAGAGGTAACCGCAGTTTTAACTGGTGCTTAAGGGCTTTCTTAGGTGGTAGACAGAGCAGGAAAGCCCTTTGGGAGCCATGAAGTGGTGACAATCTTTTTCTAGCAGCTCTCTAGCAATGTCTAATTATTTTGACTGCAGTGAAACAAATGAACATGGTTGACTTTCATTTCGAAAGAAAGCTGGCCATTTTTTCCATTTTAGGAATGTTGCTGAAAGTGGTCAGTAATTCCTGCATTGTTTTAGAAGAGGATATATATTTTAAACCATTTATTTTATGTGAACTGCATTGGACTTGCGAAAGCAGTATAGTTGTTTGAAATGAATTTTACAGGGCTGACGGGGGAAATGTGGGTCTTTCATTGGATTTAACACAATGAGATTTACTTCTGAGTTGACATTCATGGAAATGTGCTGTAAATAATTATCAAAAAGCCTCTTGACCGCCTTGTTTTAAATGTAAATCTATTAAATTTTTTATTTTTCCCCAGAAAATGAAATGTTCTTTGGTGGCCCATAGACACAGGAGGTGGTGCAATATAGATGTTCCCATGTTGAGCAGCACTAGAATTGGACCAGAGGATATCAGAGACCAAATATCAGAGACCATGAGCTCTTCATGGAGCTCATGGCCCGGGTCCAAATCCCATGCAAGCTTCTCATCCTTACGTCCTTATATATACAATATATAACTCCTGTCGTTGCCCTTTCCACCTCTTAGTTCTTGTATCCACTATTTTCATATTCATGATTTTTGTGTCCTCAGTTCAACCATCTTCACTCATCCTAAGGTCTCCAAAGCCTCCTCAAATGACCTTGTCCCTTTTACTTTTTTACTGTTTATACCTGGAAACACTTCTCAGTATACCTGCAGGATGTTCTCTCACTTGCAGCATTCATTTTCTATTGGAAAACAAGTCTTTGCAGGCTTTTGAAATATATTCTTTATTGTATCTAAGTACCAGTGGTTGAAACAATTTCATGTTTCCCATTTGCTTCACTTCTTTGCTCCCTGATGTCAGTTTCTAGATTATAAACCCTTTAAAGACCATCTTTTTACTCAGTAAAGTACTGTCTACTTTAATTGCACTACATATGTAATAATAATCAATTCCAATTACAACATCACAGTTATTGTTAGGATAAAATAAAATTCTCTCTCTCTCTCTCTCTCTCTCTCTCACACACACACACACACACACACAGAGAGAGAGAGAGAGAGAGAGAGAGAGAGAGAGAGAAAGAGAGAGAGAGTTTCACTGAGATTCTGGAAGCAAAAGAAGGATGTAGCTGTGATGGAGAGAGTTACAGGCATTCCCCACTTATCTGACAGGTTAGGGACTAGAGCTGTGATGAAAAGCAGAAATGGTTGAAAAATGGTGTTTTTTAGTTTACAAATGTGGCTTCTTATGGTTTTTTTAGCTAGCAAATTGCAATTGCATTTTTATCTTGCAAATTCTTGCTGTTACACAAATGGATTTCTGCAAATGGATTCTTATTAACTCCTACCTCCTGGGAATAGACCAGGAGGTAAGTGGCCATGTGTGCTCTCTTTCTCTCTTACACACAACAAAACAGTTTGAATCACCATGTCATAGGCAAATCAACAAGGAGGAGGGCAATTTTAGCCATTAGAACAGCAGAGAGAGGTTAAAAAAAATGGAACATGCGTTGAATGAATGATTTCTGTGTATAACTGAAAGGTGTTGAAAGAGCATATCATCAAAAAACAATCAATCAGAAAGTGGGGCATACCTGTAATTTGAAAGGTCTCATGGTTTTAATACCATTTAACATGTTACTTTCCTGTTGATGTGTAAATTTTCCTTGGCTTGCTGGTGAAAACAACCTTAATAGTTGCTTGCTTCAGAAATAACAATTGCCTATTGAGCCAGTGCGAGCCACAGTATAACATGCTGGGCTGACCTGGGGATATCACAAAACTGCTATAAGGCACTTCTGCCCCACTCCCGTGGTGGAGTTAGAGCCAGTCCACAGGCATACATCAACCTCCCCAAACCAACACAGGAAGATATGCCTAGTGAGAGTTACGATGGTTAGCGTTGTGCTCACATACTATGCTCTGGTGACTTCTGCTTTACCCTACAATCCAGAGTAACTATGGGAGCACGTAAGAGACATTACGTGTACCCGTAGTTACTGCACCACTTAGTGAAAACCTATGGGAAATTCATATTGCAATCCAGAGCAAATTGTTCTTACACCGGAGCAAGGACTCCCTGTAGTTACTCTGGATTGTGCCCTTAGTCTAGAAATTTGTTGTCAAACATGGCTCTGCTAGGTTTGCTAATTCTTTGCAGACTATTACAGTTTCTTAATAGAGAGAGGAACTTCTGAGGCTTCCCAATACCCTGAGACTTCCAACCCCCAAGGCTGCATTTGTTTTTTGTTACTTTATTTGTTATAATAAATGTTATATTTGTTATCAACCATGAAACCAGAGGTTTTTATAGATTCCTCAGCAAACCCCTGTGCTGCTGAAGAGGCCAACTGCTTTTCAATTTTAAAGTTTAGGATAAACTGGAAAGTTGGTTTACTCTTCATTACTCTGTTGGCTTCTAAAATACCTCTGGCTTATCAGTGTTTTCTCCTATTCTTTTCCAAGTGTTTTTAGGGAACCTTCTGAAAAGCAACAAACCACAATTGAGGAACCACCAATGTACATGTTGGGAAATCCCAAGGAAATACGATTCAATATATAACATGAACAACGTATTTAAATTTGTGCTTTGCATAGAAAGGAAAAAAGAACTGTTTCCACTTCCAATTATGGAATTTTGCATTTTCATTTCATTAATAGGACTGTAAATGGAAAATGTATATGGAAATGGATGGGGATGAGATTGCAGTCGCTTACATAAAAGATGTGACATTCAACACTAACCTACCTAATGCTGAGATTTTAAAGATGACAAAGGTAAGGTTCTGCTTATAGGCTTGAAACTTTTATTATTGCCTAGATCTCAAACAAAGGCATTCAAATACCACAGCAGCAGACTTTTGTGCCTAGAGAAACTCATTCAGCAGACAGCTATTAAACCCCCACCTCACATTTTTTTTGCACGTTTGTATCATAATGTGCATTTTTAAAAAACACTACCTTTTCAATCATGCGAACAGTAAAGTGATGGCAACCCAAAATAGTGCACTGCCTGATGAAGTCACCAGTACTGCAATCAACCCATAGACCAGCCCAAGGTCACAAAGAATACTCATCAAGGACAGGGTGACCATATAGAATGGAAGGACAGAGTGCCTCTACCTTTAAGCATTGTATAGAAGAAGGAATTTTGGCAGGTGCTGCTTTTTTGTTGTGTTAAACCTGTCTAAATTCTCCCTTCTATGCAATGGTTAAAGATAGAGGCCCTCTGTCTTCCATTCTATATGGTCACCGTGATCAAAGAATACTGGAAAAAATAAACTCTTCACAGGAATTTGTATTTGTGGGAGGAAAAAAGCATTCATATTGTGGAAAAGGTTGGAGGCACTGCACTTCAGTCCTAGGCTGCAAGTCCTAGGCTGCAGTCTAACCACATTTTCCTGGAAGTACCATTGAACACAATAGGACTTACTTCTGAGTACACATATTTGGATTTCAGCCTCAGATTCCAGAAGGTTGTGCAAGGAGACTCCTTAGCATCATAACACCTGTCCTATGGAGTCACACAAGGTACAGGGTGACCATATAGAATGGAGGACAGAGTGCTTTGTCCTTTAACCCATTGCATAGAGGAGGGAATTCAGGCAGGTTTAGATCATCAGGGAAGGATTTAAAAAGCACCACCTGCCTCTATTTCCTCTTCTATGCAATGGTTAAAGGTACAAGCACTCCGTCCATATGGTCATCCTGCACAAGGTACCATCTTTCCTCCTTGTACTTTTTGATACCTACATGAAATCACTGACCAAAGTTATTGAGAGATTTTGAGGGAGGTGACATCAATATGTCAATCCAGCTATACTCTTCACCGAATTCAGGTCCTTCTCTTATCCAACATCCCTCCACTAATGCAGCCTTGCCCACTGGACATGCATGGCATCCTGTGGTGAGAGCGCAGTCATGGAGGCCACCTTAAGGTAAAGGGACATTAATTCCCTTACTTTAGGGCTACATTGTGGCAGCATTGGTGCTAGAAAATTGGATAAGATTAGGGCCTAAATCACCACACAGACTAGCATGACACAGACCACACAATTCACTGGGTGAGACAGCTGAAACTTGATACATCTTATATTATTAGTATCCATATATTGTAGAGGTTGGTTTATTTATTTATTTATTTATTTATTAGATTTATACTCCAATTTTCTCCCCAAGGGCATCAAAACTGCTAACAACCAGTTACAACACAATAAAATACCATAAAAAGAATACAACTAAATAATAATAAAAAACCATTTAAAACAATATTAAAATGTCAAGCAGTCAGCAACTACCCAGACAGCCATTATGAGGCCTCAAAGGCTTTGGACAGTATCCTAACCAATTTAGGCCAGCACAACTCACTCCTTGCTGCATGGGGAGACCAGGACATACTTGTGTAATGGACTAACCTCTCTGGGAGGTGCATAGAAATGCCTTATGGCACTTCTGTGATATCCCCAGTCAGCAGCACAGGACTTGTGCTAGCAACCTAACTGGGGTTTAGGATTGCAGCCTTTATATATGCATTCCATCCTTCATTTAAAAATATTTCCAGGCCAGCTCCCAGGTAAAAACAGTAAAATACCAACATTTTTTAATGCAAGAAAAAGCAGCATTGAAATAATTCAGTGAAAGCCTGAGTGACAAACTTGGAAAAATATAATACCCTTTGCAAGGTGCTGGAAAGTTATAAAAGTTGGTGGGAACATATCTCACCAGCTGCGCTAGCTGCTTTAATTTCTAGACGAAATTCAAAAAGTTGTGGTGCTTTCTTATAAAAACCATTTCCAGCTTGGAACCTGAATATCTGAAGGACTGCTTGCTCCAACATGAGACAATTCAGACACTGTCTTTGGAGATCCTTTTCAGGTGTCAAAACTTTTAATTTTTTTGGAAGAATTTCCAATGCAGTTTCTGATGTGGCAATGAGGAGTGGGCAGATGAGGCGATTATTTGTTCAAGGATAAAAGTTTAAACTTTCCTACTGAATTAGGAGAAACCTTTTCCTTGAAACTAATCAATTAATAGTATTTATATACCGCTTTTCAACAAAAATTTTGATTTCCTTCCAAAAAGGGCTCACAATCTAAAAAGATGCAAAAGAACACCAACAGAAGCCACTATATATAAGGCATTGCAGGGGTGAGGAGGTCCGATTAAATGGGCCGCTATCTTAAATGATGCATTAGCTAGAAACAATTAAGCATTATCAATACAACAGCAACATTTTGTGCAGGTGAAAACCTGTCTTGTTCCCACAGGAAGACAGTCCTTCTAAGGCAGTGGTTCTCAACCTTCCTAATGCCGTGACCCTTTAATATAGTTCCTCATGTTGTGGGGACCCCCAGCCATAAAATTATTTTTGTTGCTACTTCATAACTGTAATTTTGCTACTGTTATGAATCGTAATGTAAATATCTGATATGCAGGATGCATTTTCATTGTTACAAATGGAACATAATTAAAGCATAGCGATTAATCACAAAATAATATTTAATAATATATTTTGAAATATTTATTTCTAATTACAAATAAAAAAGATGCAAAATACCTTGCAAGGCCCCCTACACCAGGGTCTTTAGGTGACCCCTATGAAAGGGTCAGGTGACCCCCAAAGGGGTCATGACCCTCAGTTTGAGAAACACTGTTCTAAGGGGACCCAAAAGATGAATTCAAATTTTTCTATGAAAACATCACATTTCTGAAGTCCAGTCCTACTTTTAAGCAAATCTGAACACAGTGCCTGTAGGGCTATTGCATGGAAATCAATGGTCTATGTGAACTTATTGGAATAGATGAATAGGATGTAAATGAAATGGCTCATAGGCTGCAATCGTAAAGATACTTTCCTGGGAGGAAGACCCATTGAACACAATGGGGCTTCCTTTTGAGTAGACATGGTTAGGATTGTGCTCATAGTCTTTAATACCTTTTAGCAAGGTATAGGTTCCATAGGTTTAATCACGTATGGTATATACTGGCAGCCAAGTATAAACTTCTACTGATTAATGAAAAAATTGCATGTAAGGAGGGGAATAGCAGCTTAGGAACTTCTCTTTGCTCAGGACTTGCCTAGATTTTGGAGCAAAATGTTTCATCAAAATGGCGTAATTCTTATTGTACTACGCAGCGTCCCTATTCCAGAACCTGCTATTCCCTTCCCACTGCAGTGGGACCAGTTTACCTACTTGTATTTACTTGCTTTTGAACTGGGCAAGAGACAGGAGCTCACTCCATCTTGTCACACCGAAGTCTTGCTTGCTGGTCAATAGGCATGACGTCTTAACTACTGAGCCACAACAGCCCTTAGAGAGTGCAGTAGGACCATTTAAATCACTTTATAGAGAGGGAAATAGCTTAGGTTGCAATTCTATCCACACTTAACAATGAATATAATTAGACTTCTGAATATATTTGCATAGGATTTGGCTCTTTGTAGCAGAAACTTCAACTTAAAGTGGTCTTGAAATAAATTACTAAAGAACAATGCATTATTGAGTTCACATTGCAATATGTTCAAAGTACAATGGTATCTCCTGAATGGATTACCATTGTAAAAAGAAGATCTACAGTATTGGATGCTAGAATAATACAATATGTGCAAGTCGAACAAATCAAATAAAAATGTATATCACTTTTTTATACTTATAAGTCAGGAGTAGGATTTCTTTTTTGAAGAAAACTACAAGTAATAAAGCTCCAGAGTGGGAATACAGAAGTTTCCAGTTGTCTATAGCCTCCCCCCATAACTACAAATTACAAATATGTGTCTGTTATGTTACTTTCTTATAGCCACCATTTGTAATGGAGAAATGGATTGTGGGAATAGAAAAGGATCAGACTGTGGAATGTATAGTAACTTATGAGGTAAGTGCTAAAAAGAGGGGAAAAAGAAACAAACCATCCCTTCTGTCGGTACCATCTCATAATGAGAAACTGGAAATCCTTAACTTTGTCGCCTACTGTAGGAAAGGCCAAATGCTGCAATTAATTTTAAACTATAAACTTCTCACATAAATTTGAATGCTGTCTTCAGAAACCATGACCAGACTTCTAGCTGAGCTCTCACCCTTAAGTTAAAAAAAAAAATTCACTTTTAGTTTGAGTAATGGTCGGTGTAGGTGGTGTTTGTTGAAGAGACCATCTTTCGAACCTTCTGGGGGAAACGCTAATTAGCAGAGCAGAGCAGAGGAACAACAGGAGAAGGGAAAGGGTGAGAAGGAAAACATAAAATAAGATCTAGAAGCAATTTAGCTATGTATAATAGGATGGAAATTAGCCTTTGTATGAGCAGGTTTTTGGATACTTACAAAAAAAAGTGTTTCATAAAGACCAATAGGATATTTCACACTGAGGCTAATAATTGAAAATTCAGTTCTGTCCTGTGGCATGGATTCAAGCCGTGAGAGAGCGATATAGGAAAATTCTGGACCTTGCTTGCTTGCTTCAGAAGTGAAGAACAGTGGCTTTCTATTAACATGAAGAATAACCCTAGGTTCCTTTCAGACCATAGCTCCTCACAGGAATCAGAGCCTGACAGCAGGATTAAAGAGCCGGCCACTGTGGGCAAGCTACCACAACGGAACCCCAGCAACAATGCATGCTTAGTGCCTACCTCGTCCCACAGAAAAGATTATTTACTTGAAGCACCACATGATCTCATAATTACTAAACTATTCTGTTAAAAGCCAGCCATTAAAATCTTGCCCTTGTTCAGTACACTATTGCGGGGAGGGGAGATGAGGGAAAGAGACATAATTTGCCATCCCTTGGTTGTACAACTCAAAAATATGAGATCAGGCTGGAAGAGAGTATCAAACCCAGCGTGTGAATTTCTGGTACTATCAACGTCACAATTCTAAGTTCAGAACAAATTGTTGCATACTTGCTATGGAGATTTTCTTTTTTCTTTTGAACCATCAATTAATTGTTGTGTTTTTTTTTTTAAACAGAGCGAGGTCAAAACCCCCAAATTCACCAAACATATCCAGAAAGTCCAGTGGAGCAATGTGAAACTTCAGGATGAGATGAAGTCAATACTGCTTAAAATACAGACATTACTCACAAACTCAGAAGGCAATCCTCGGAGCAGATCCAATTCTAGTAAGTCTCCAGGTGCAATGCTTTGAAGCCAGGATGCAAGCAAATTGCATTAATACTCTCTGTTTCGGAAATTTACTCATTCTGGGCAGTTTTTAGGTAGAGAAGCTGCAATCTTATCCACACTGAAAAGTATCAGAATTAGGTTGCAATCCTAACCATGTCTACGCAGAAGTAAGCCCCATTATTCTCAATGGGTCTTACTCCAAGGAAAGTGTGTTTAGGATTGCAGTCTTAAGGTAAAGTAAGCCTGCATACAATTCTGATGTAAGTCTATGAAACAGTAACTAGACTACAGAAATTGTACTGTACAGTTAAATCTGAAGTGGACACTTAAAATAAAAATGTACCAGGGACATCAAAACAATATAAGTTGAGGAACAGAGTGGATTACTTCAGTGATATTTCTAAGGATGATGAAATATCCCTCCATAGGCTAAAAATAGTAAGGATGATGAAATAACCCCTCCATAGGTTTAAAATAGTACTTGAATATCACAGCATGTAAGGTTTTTTCCAGTTGAAGGAAAAAAAACATGTGAGTGAAGAAAAACATTTCATTTTTTCAGTATGAAGAGTTTGATCGTATGCATATTTATTTGGAAAACTTAAATTTGTTCAGTAGTACTTACTTCCAAATGTACATAGGACTACTGTTGCATAGCCAAACTACAATGTCTATGGTCAAAATCAATGCAACATGGGAAATATATGATTGGATCTCTTTAAAACAGAAATTTTGAACTACTGTATGATGGCAAATTGATGTGCTGTGAATGGTAAACAGTATGCCATGGGAGTTTGGGAAAGGAGTCATTGGAGAATGTGAGACCCCCAACAAACTGTGGGATGTGCCTTGTAAATTTTCAAAAAAATTGATGATGTGCTTTCACAAATTTAGCATCTTGTCAGTTTGCCATGAGATGAAAATGATGGCAGACCTACATTAAAACAGTCGTGACATACATAAAATTTGATCCTAAAACAGGATAGCTGTATTCAACCCTTTCCCCAATCTATATTGCCTTCCCATACCAAAAAATATGTTAGGTCCATGATGACAAAAATATAGGTACAGCAGCTGATGATGGGGAAAGGAGATAAAAACACATCCCACTTTGAGTAAAATATAATGTATATCCTTTGCGTCCGGTGCTTACTCAGGAATGCTCTCATCTGGAATATATCTGACGTTGCCATTTGTGTCTATTTCAGGTATTGATAGCCAGCTGATGAATGCCCTGCAGATGCGTCGTGTGTCAAGTAGTCCTTCTCTCCAACATTCCCGTCCTCACAGTCCCAACAACCTGACCAATTTTTTACCGTACCTTCAGAATCAAGACACATACGCTGCTGCTGTTAGACGGAACAAGATTCCTGTAAAGATTACCTCTTTAAATCAGTCGAGAAGTTCGTCTCCAACAGCATATTTACATTTATCTTCGTCAAAGGGGAGCAGCGCTTCCAGCACAGCTTCTGACAGCCCTTCAGAAAAAATCAGGTCCAAAACTAAAAGCAGGAACAACTATCATAGTGGCTCTCGAAGTGTGTCCCAGGGTGGAAGACATTTTGCAAGAAACCCAGCAAGTGCTCAAGCAACACCTAGAAACACCGAGAAATATTACAAGACCTCCCAGCACTCAACTCTAAGCCAAAATCAACATCAATCAAGATCTCATGACCACAGAAGGCATACACATAACCCGCAGCAGCCCAAGCCCATACCAGGGATGCCCTTGAAAACAGAAACTAAACTTTATTCAGCAGCAGAAGAAGAGAGCAAAGTTAATGAAGCTGGATGGACTAAAGTGGATTATTCGAAGAAACTGCACCGACATAATGTTGGCAAACAAAGCAAAGATAAGTCAAAAGGAACTGGAAGGGGGCAGAAAATTTCTCACTGATGCTGTCCAAAGAAACAGGTGCTCATTAACTGTTTTTTAATTTTAAAATATTTGATGTATTCTATCTGACATATTATTTTATACTATTTGAATGTGAGAAAGACTTAATGACCAGCGCTGGGAAACGTCTTGATTGTGCTATTTAACATGAAGACACTACCTCTCATGGAGGCCACAGCACAAGTTACAGCAGGTGGAGTAGTGTTCCCAATACTGCAACCTCCATAGATAAAACAGACATATTTTCATGCTGATCTTCACTATGAACATTTGTCTATGTTTGTCTGGTTCTAGTCAGGTGACAACTATTTTGAATTACCATAATAAGCCAAGTCCATAAGCCAAGGCTGTTAAATAACAGATCATTGCATCATAGAAATATCCAGCCTATTACTGCCCTACCTGCACAAAAGCAATTGCTTCTCACTCTTAACCTGAAGACAACAAATGAAAAAAATGTGACAAGCCTAAAAAGCAGATCTCTTCGTCATTGTGCAACTGTTGTTACTGTCTTGAGTTCTCCTCTCCATGTTTCCATTCCTTCTTACTACCACCTCAACCACCACCTCTGAGGATTGGGAAAATTCATGCCTACTTCAATGTAAACTAGAGACATATTTTTAATAGAATCATTCTTATGGCCAAGAAAAAATAGAACATACTGTATAACAAATGGTCGAAGGGAAACTGTTTTGCTGAAAGTGCCTAATTTTTTGTGTGCATATGGCAAATATTTTATTCACTGCATTTATTTGCTCACACTGCACTGCCTTTGTCTTCAGGTAATAAAGACAAACTGTTATTCTTACTTTGGCATTTTGCGATGGGATTTGTCTTCTAAGGTTGCAGATCTAAACAGATCTGTCAAGAACAAATCTCATTGCACTGATTGGAATCTTATTCCTAAAAGTATTTATTATTATTATTTATTAACAGTATTTCTACCCTATTTTTCTCCCCGGAAAGACCAGGAAACACACTTAGAAATGTTGCATTTCATCTGCATTTCAGGACCTGCATGTATTTCCTGTTAAAATGCTTCTTCCAAGTGCAACTATAATGTTTAAATACATTTTCAAATTCACTGTGAAAAACCAACCAAGTCTAAAAGGCATCCTTATCCTTCCCATTACTCAAAAGGGAAGAAAGAAAGGAAACCTCCTTGAGGTATATTTTATAATCTTCTGATATTTATGGAGAGTAAAAGATTTGGATATTTATGGTGAGTTAACTTTTAACTCTCATATTTCCTTACCCACTCTTTCAGATTTTTCTTAAAAAGACGTAGTAAGGACTAACAACTACCACTTCAAGCTACTCCAACCTTCCTGGCCTGTTGAGAACATTGCAGGAAGGAAAATTCCGAATTCTAAAGAATCTTTTTTCCATATAAACAGTTGTAATATGTGCAGCCAGGTTACCTGAAATGAAGAAAAACAGATGCCTTGTCTATTCCTGTAAGCTGGTGAGATAGTAGAGGGGATGGTATTATTTCAGGTGGAATACTGTCTCTGAATACTCCCCTTAACTGCATGCAAATGTATAAACTTGGTGCAAGGAAAAAATGTTAAAAGCACAAAAGCATCATTCCAATCTGGCTCATTTATTGTTATGGTAGTTTTATACTGTATTTACACTAAAAGTGCAATCCTAAGCATGTCTACTCAAAAGTAAGTCTCACTATGTTCAATGGGTTTTACTCCCAGGAAAGCATCTTTAAGATTGCAGCCTAAATTTTTCAAGTCAGACAGTACTGGGATGTAATGGTACCTTCCATTCTACCATCTCAGAATTCCACCATCTTGTTCAGTTTCATCTGTATACCAGGTCAGAGAATTATTTGTGTCATTTAAAAGACCTTCTTCTACTGGTTTCTGTCAGGATACACATGTACATTTTAATGGTTTTGCATATGGTTGAGTCTGCCCAATATTTTTATCAGGGTAGCGGCTGGCGATCCTTAGTATTTGTCAGTTTGTTGCAGTCGACTATCAAGATGTCCAAGTGAATTTCTCCACTGTTTGTAAGCAATTTAATTATGTGCCTTTTTAAAATCTGCACTGTACTGTGTGTCCACATCTGCTCTGTTAAAGCGTTCATTAGCATTTAAAGGAAAAGCTGATGGTATTGATCAATTCTATTAAAACTGAACAATCATGCCACACTGAATAGCTGGAAAGCGTCATTTTTGGCTGCAATCATTCTTAAAATAATACCGAATTGAGCTAAAGGGAGGAGTGCCACAAGTCAAAATTGATAACTTTTTGGACTGCTGTTCTTACTTCTGTTCATAAGACGAAAGGTACTGAGTAGACTGGAACCTTTTCTAGAAGAATGATGAACAATTACAACAGAAGGGTTGCTAGTATCTTCCATGTGAGGACTGGACAGAAAAGAGGGGTGAAAATATTTTAGGATTTATCAGTGTCAACATTCTGCTGCTTTCAGTCATTAATCAGAGTTTTGAAAAGATGGCAGGAATACCTATGTGCGGTTTTACTGTTTATTTGGAAATAAATATTTCCTTATGAGTGCATCTCCACGTTTCAAAATGGTATTATTTCTGATAAATGTGGGTGCTAAGGCAAATAGACAAAGATGACTTCAGGAAACATTTAAATATGGTATCCATATAGTTACAGAGCATACAAACTGATTACAGTGGTACCTCGTATAACAAGTGCCCCATATAACAAGTGATTCACATAACAAGCACAAATTTCCGTTGGGAGTGTGCTCCTCTTAACGAGCCTGCTTCACTTAACAAGCCCCAGGCAACCTGAAAGTAACCTGGCCCGGCCATCTGGGGATGCAAAAGGCAGGCACACGGAGAAACAGGAAGCATTGCTTCCTAATGGGTGGCACACCATTCCTGATGCTCCGCATGGAGCCTGTGTTAAAGGGTTGCTGGTCAGTGCACCGCTGCCTCTAACTGCCCCCAGCTTCCCCCAAGTGCCCCCACCGGCCTCCAGCAGCAGTCCAGGTAAGCACCCTATCCTCCATGCAGCTTCCTAACCATGTCTACTCAGAAGTAAGCCTCATTGTGTTCAATGGGTCAGACTCCCAGAAAAGTGTCTTTAGGATTGCAAGCCTAAGTAGACTGCATAGGATCATGCACAACTGAATGCATGTTTTGAATTCAATTACTGTACAGTGTTTTGTCATCATTTTAACATACAGTTAATATTTTTATATGAATGTTTTTTGGGTTGTGGAACCAATCGTCTGAGTTTCCATTATTTCCTATGGGAAAATCTGCTTCACATAAAGAGTGTTTCACGTAACAAGCATGCTTCTGGAATGAATTAAACTTGTTATGTGAGGCATCACTGTATTTAAACTTCAGTACAGCTATGAACTGATCTTTGTTCACATAATGCCTGGTAAAATGTCATTAGAACAAATGATGTATAAAAAGCATCTTCATTTCTAATTATATACTTGGTGGGTTGTTTTTTGTTTATTTTAAAGAAACCTCACTATCTTTAGATTCAAGCTTCACCTTCAGTTGAATGCTGGATTCTACAATGATATTTTACAATGATCACCTTTTTTCTTGTGGGTACATGATAACCTTCTGTGGATTAATGTTGTCCAGTCACTCCCTCATCCCGAAAATAAACTTATTGCTTAAATGCTCTTGGGAACCATTTCCAGCATCTGCTTCTAGCTCAACTGACCATATTTGATAACTGCTGACAGCAATGCTAGCAGGTACTCTACATGGACAGACATCAAAACCACCATCCACTGACCATTATCCAGCAACTTGCTGAGCTGATTTAATGAGGTGAAGTTGCTCACACATACTTTGTTCTTCTCTTTCCTCCTGCGAGAAATCATTCAAAACAATGACCTTTGTGTGTTACTTTACTTAGAACAATTCTCCTTTTCTAATGCCATTGATGCTGAAACCACAGCCTCCCTTTTGACACCAACATGCTCTATAAATTCAATTCAAGAACAGAATTTCTGCTTCAAAAGGGACATTTGAATCATTTTTTAAAAAACGTTAATTTGTGAAGGCCTTTGCCCTTATTATTATATATTTTACTGATACACGTTCCTGCTTTAATGAATATGAAAAACAATGTGAAGGGTGCTGGAGAGAACCTAGCAAAAGTGTTTATGGATTTTGCATAAATAAGTTGGAAAATAACAAGGCTCTCAAGGAATCAGAATTAGTTTTGTACAGTTGTATTTTATGTGTGCCCATATATTTTCCTTTTCTGATGAACTATTCAAGGTCAACATTTCAGATTACTTTGTTGTGAATCATTAGACTTACATAGGACTAATTCATGGGAAAGGCCCTAATAAAGATTTGTTGATATACTCTTTTCCACATTCTAGTGAAAAGGATTTCAAGATGATGCATAACTTCACTTCAAAAAGAATGGAAAATGTAACTAGTCAAATATTTTTAATAACTGGGTTGGTTGCCTGACACATTTCAGGAAACTACATGAAGAGTAAAAGGCAGTAGACAGCTTGCATAAATAGGAGCGTCAGATAATAGTTGAAGAACCTATATACACACAAACCTATATACACAGGATCATATTAAAAGTCTGTTGCAGAAAAAGTTGAATCCGAATGTATTGTTAAATAAATATTGTAACTAAGTGTTCATCCTTCTCCACTTCTTTTTATAGGATGATTGTCAATTCTCAAAACAGAAAGATGAGAAAGAAAATGGCAATTTCATTTTTGCAAGCATTAATTTAATTTTGTGTACATACTATTTTAAAGTTCCTAATTGAGGCTGAACTATTAAAAGTTTACCAAAATTGTGTAGCAATTTTCAAAAGCTTTAATCCATAAATATGAACAAGGTTACATATTTCGTACTGTAACTTTAACAAATGTTTGGATTTGGATACACCGCTTTGAGTACTTTGAGTATTACTTAAGAATAACACCCATGGAAAACACATCTATATGTTTGTTACAATTATCAGGAGGTAGTATCACATACTGTAAAATTAAATCTGAAAACTTGAACATTAATAAACTGGGCAATCCTAACTCCCAGTTAGGCCAGTGTACGCCCCAGTACAGGTCCCGGCTGGCCTGTGAATGTCCCAAAAGTGCTGCAAGGCATTTGTGTACTACTCCTGGGGGAAGGTTTAGACCAGGGATGTCCAACCTTTTAGCTTCCCTGGGCCGCATGGGTAGGAAGACGAGTTGGTTTGGGCCACACATAAACACTAACAAATTTTTTTAAAGTTAGTACTAAAGTAACTTTAGTACTAAAGTTAGTACTAAACTAACAATTTTTTTTAAATGTAGGATGTCCTATATTTTGTCCTACATTTTTAAACCTTGGAATAAGTCTCATTGATTTTGATGAGGCTTACTTCTGAGTAGGCATGATGCATAGGATGGGCAGCGATCCTCCAAGCTAAACCTTGGAGTAAGTCTCATTGATTATAATAGGGTTTTCTGCTCAGTAGCCATGCATAGGATTGGGCTCTCAGACTGCAATTTGGGAGTAAGCCTCATTGACTTTAGTGGGACTTACTTCTGAGTAGGCATGATGCATAGGATGGGCAGCGATCCTCTCCAAGCTTAACCTTGGAGTAAGTCTCATTGATTATAATGGGGTTTTCTGCTCAGTAGCCATGCGTAGGATTGGGCTCTCAGACTGCAACTTGGGAGTAAGGCTCATTGACTTTAGTGGGGCTTACTTCTGAATAGGCATAATGCATAGGATGGGCTGTGATCCTCTCCTGGGCTGTGCATAGGATGGGCTGTGATCCTCATAATGCATAGGATGGGCTGTGATCCTGAACACACTTTCCTGGGAGTAAGACCCACTGGATACAGTGGGCCTTATTTCTAAGTAGATATGGTTAGGGTTGCAACATATCTCCAAGGTTAAGCTTGGAGAGGATTACAGCCCATCCTATGCATCATTGGGCTCTCAGACTGCAACTTGAGAGTAAGCTTCATTGACTTTAACAGAGTTTACTTCTGAGTAAGTCTCAAGGGCAGCAGTCAGCAACTGGGATAGAGGCTGAGGCTGCTTTGGGGAGATGCAGGTGGGCGAGTGCTGCAAGGTCTGCAGGGGCCTGAAGCACTCTTAGTGCCAGGAGGCAGGTAGGGGAGGAACCTGGCAGCCCACAGGAGCAGGGA
Source organism: Cryptoblepharus egeriae (assembly GCA_030015325.1). Classification (NCBI taxonomy): domain Eukaryota; kingdom Metazoa; phylum Chordata; class Lepidosauria; order Squamata; family Scincidae; genus Cryptoblepharus; species Cryptoblepharus egeriae. Next base: position 89,796,916 of record JAREYC010000001.1, read on the forward strand.
GACCAATGAGTTGTGCCGGTCTTGGTTAGGATTGCACCCTTAATAAACTATACTGTAAATGCACAACCTTCTGCTATTAAAAATAAATCTTATGAATGACAGGTAGCAAAAAAGAAAATATTTGTTTGGAGGTAAATTGTGGATGGGTTTGTTACATGTTAAGGGATGATGTGGCGACAGCACACTTGTTATCTTTACATTAGTTTTACTTTAAGAAAAACCTTTAAGAATAAGCTGCAGTTCTCCGTTGCATACACATCCCAAGAATGGTAATTTGTTAACGGATCAGATGTAGAGCAAGTCAGGATCAAATTCTGGTTTGTTGAAACGACAGGCTTTTTCTTAGTAACATATCCTAAATCCAGAGTAGCTATGGGAGCATGTAAGAGACATTACGTGCACCCATAGTTACTGCACCACCTAGTGAAAACCTATTGGAAATTCATATAGCAATCCAGAGTCAATTGTTCTTACACCAGAGCAAGGATTCCCCGTACTTATTCTAGATTGTAGAATTGCGGCTTGTTCTGAAAACAATAGCTTACACTCTTATTTTGATGGTAGTGGAGAGCCAAAGGTGAGCTTATTATTTATGAACTAACTAAACCAGCCGTTAGCTGTGGGTGGCGCAAGCAGTTAAAACGCTGTGCCTGTTGACCAGCAGGCCAGGGTTCGAGACCCAGGTCAGCTCCACAAGACAGGGTGAGCTTCTGTCCTTAGCCCAGCTCTGCAACGCCAGCTGGATCCAAACATATCGGCTCTGCCCTTCCATTGGACTAATTCAGTGGCGTGGAGAGGGGGGATTTGCTGCTTGGGTAACAGCCTCTCCTCCATAACAATCTAACCCAGGCTTTCGTGCTTCGCATGCAGCGTATGCAACGCAGAGCATGATACCATAGTCTTCCAAGACTGACGGAGGCCTGCTAACTAAACCAGCCATCCTCAACAAGAACTACATGGCCCCCTGGGTAGCCCTAACACATTTGAAAGCAGATACAGACTTGGTGTTCAATAATAAATAATTTTACATTTATTCATCTGTATCTAAGTGGACGTAGCCCCCCAAAACATTTGAGAATAGCTGTTATGGTGACAATTGTAGCATCTCACTTGCTACATTCTCTCACAATACAGCCACTGGTGTATTACACTGGTGACAATAAACCATTGGTACAATAGTGGTAAAGGAGAGGGGCAAGTCCATCAGCCCCCATTTGTGAAGAATGACATCAAATTCCCACATCATACTAAAATATAACCACAGTTGCAACTTAAGTGCAAGTATATGATATGAAATAGCCTGTTCTTCTTATGTTGTTTTTTCTTGCTCTTTTGAGACGGAGAATCATTCTCTTCCTTTCTTAATGTAAACTGCTTTGAGAACACCTTGTTTAAAACTGTCAAAACAAACATTTCAGGAAAACAGCTATAAGGGCTGATGTTGAGCTTTGCCTAATAAAAGGGTGTCCAAACCCCGGCCTGGGAACAAGATGCAGTCCGCAGCAGGCTTCCATGCAGCCAATAGCAAGCCTACTCATATATGAAAGTGCTTATGAACCGATTTGAAAATCAACTCCTCTCTGTGTTGGCATGAACTGATCTGAATTCATTCGTTCTTAAGATCAGTTGCTAATATATTCATTTATGTAAATTTCTTCAGATTTTATCAATTTGAAAAGAATTTGAATTCTTTTGAATTTATCAAAAAGAATCAGTTCTTTTTTCCTTCTAGCCCCAAACACAGTGTCAAAAAGAACATGCGGGCCTCCTGCCAAAAATTTTGGGTACCCCTGGCCTAATATAAACATGGTTCTTAAAGTAAGGGCACAAATCAAGTCAAGGTTAAGCCAATAAAACATTGTCTCTGGTGGTTTCAATCCTGCTTGCCTCTCCAGTTCAAATCCCTAAAACTTTGGCTGCATTATTCCCACAAGTACAAATCCGATGTTGATAACCCCAACAAGCTGAAATATTTTTGTTTGTGTCAAGTTTTTTCCTTTCTGATAGCTTTCTTAGAAGCTAGTCTTCAAGGCCAACCAGGGTAGGGAAAAGTCCCTTTCTCTGCTGGCTGGAAAACATTCCTGAGCGGATTTAGGAGAATGGAGTGTGCTCTAGTCTCTAGAGAATGGTTTTTAGTTAATTTGCTCTGGCGTGCACTCTGAGAAGCCACTGGTGCAGGTAAGTATGTAATTAAGGGCTTATTTAAAATGGAGAGTCTTTTACATGTCAGCCTGCTCACAAGGAATAATAACCCACCGAGAGTTTACATACTCTTCATAGTCTATTGTGATGGGCTCTGTGTAAGATCTCTGTTTTCTGGATCATTTTTGGTTCATGTTACAGATTATGTGGTTCGTGTGTGCCTCACACGTGCAGCACGGCTTGACTTAAAGCTGAGTGCCTTTCGTGAACACTTGTGAAGAAGAATAACAAAAACTTACCTGTAACTACTTTGCATCTTATTAGTCGTACCTGAAGTTCAGTATATTATATTGAAATCTCTTGAGGTCTATAGAATCTCAATGGATTTTCACATTGCGACACTCTGCACAATACTTTTCAGAGAGGTAACCCCATTGCAGCAAAAAGACCAGGGAGAATTTGGAAACTTAAATACTAACATTTTTGCAGGCTTTTGAAGACTACTTAGTACATAAAATGTTGCATAAGATGCATAAAATGTTCTGCACCAGTCAAATGAGAACACTGTATTTAATGCATCTTATGAACAGGGTTGCAAAAGTGTGGGCAAGTTGGGCCACTTTAGGGCCCCTTGACCTTTAACAGTTGTGTAGAAGAGAGAATTTCAGTAGGTACAGCTTCTCATCAGTTGCAAACTGTCTTAAACCACTTAAGCATGTCTACTCAGCAGTAAGTCCCATTGTGTTCAATAGTACTTACTCTCAGGAAAGTGTGGTTGTTTGCAGCCTAAGACACGTTTTTACCTTGGATGCCCTAAATGAATTGGAGACTTATAAACTGCCATAATTTTTGCCAATTTTTGCAGTTACCTTCTGAATAATTATTAGTTATGTTAAGTGATAACTCCATTTGCAAATTGGAGGACTTCAGGAATACCCAGGGCCGGATCCCTGCAAAGTCCTCCCCACGTGCATGAATATTTCAGCTGGTTCCCAGTCTGCTGTCTATCTAGAAAACAGCATTTTTGTCCTGTCTCTACCATCCCCCTGAAAAATAAAAATAAAAATAAAAAAACCTCTGCACCCTGAATCCATCAACTCACGGAGGAACAAAAAATTACAACAAAAATGGAGGAACAAAATACATCAACATCATTTCAGCTAATCCTGGAGTCAATAAAAGTGTTTAAAATCAAGTGGATTTTTTTTTTTTTTTTGCAGGCTTGGAATCCCTTGCAAAAATCAATTTCTTGCAACAGTTGGAAAGATGTGCACTCCACTTTAAGGCATGGATAATGATGGATGCACTAAAGGGGAGGCATTTCATGTTCTAAACTTTTGCTGGTTAACTTGTTCTGCAAGAGTAAGAAAACACACACACTCACACAAACACACACCCATACAGAGCTTCCTGCCCAGTCTTGTTGCAGCCTGATCTCCCCCCTCCTCCAATGCAAATACTCTCATTGCTATTTCGCGCCATTGATCTGGGTCCTTACAGCCCCATAGAAGCCAGGAAAGCATTAAATCAAAACAGGGGCAGCAGATCTTGTTGAGTCTTTTCTTTACTTGCACCTCCAACTCTTGTTTTACTCCAGGATCCCATTGCATGAAAGTACCCCAGCAGGACTGCATTGCTTAGCAGGAGTTTCTTCCCAACCTTGCAGGACTCCAGGGAAGATTTGCAGGAAAATACACCCCCATCCCCGCCCCTGGCGCGTTTAGAGCCTCTTTGGCGCGAGTCTGCAGAGTGTGGTTTCTTTCCAGGGCTAGTTGGGAGAAGGTGTAGTGTGTGTGCAGCAATCCTACGAGTTTGCAACTCAGGCATCATCAACATGAATCCCTTCGGTCTTCAGGTGGGTGCATGGAAGGGAATTAGGGTGCAATCCTATTGCATGCTTACCTTGCAAAGTTGTACATGCTTACCTGCAATTTGTACATACTTACCTGCAAAGTTGTGCATGTTTGCCTGCAATTTGTGCATACTTATCTGCAAAGTGATTCCCTGCAATTTGTACATACTTACCTGCGATTTGTGCATGTTTACCTGCAAAGTTGTGCATGCTTGCTTGCCATTTGTGTATGTTTGCCTGCAATTTGTGCATACTTACAATTTGTGCATAGGGATTGCAGTTTATGAATCTTATTCAAGTCTACTCAGCAGTAAGTCCTATTTTATTCAGTGGGGCTTACTCTCAGGAAAGTATGCATAGGATTGTTCTGTGCAAGCAACTGTAAGTATGCTTGCTTGGAAGCACATGAAGTTCCACATGGCTTGTTAATCTCATTTGCAGACTAGTCCTGTGCTTCTTCAATGGGGCTTACTTTCAGGAAAGTGTGCATAGGATTGCAGCCTAAGAACCCAATCCTATGCATTTGTCGGTTCCATCTTCTTCAGTTGGTCCTGCCTTTGGGTCAAAGCTTGCACAGAACTGCTCCCCCCATTGCAATCCTAAACCACTCACTGGAAAGCAATGAGGCTCCCTGCAAGACTTTTGCACCCCCTTTAGCTACGCCACTGCTTAAGAGAGCAACTTTGGGGCGGGGGGAAACACTCCTATACAGTTACAATTTGAAAGGCAGCCCCATTGAGTTCAATGGGATCACTCCCCAAAATCCTAAAATTGATCTGCAACGGTGGGTGGCTCTCTCCAGACTGAATCCCCTCCTCCCCCCTTACAAACTCCTCCCATAGCTTTTGGCTGCAATCCTAAAGACACTTTCTTGGGAGTAAGACCCATTGAACACAATGGGGCTGACTTTTGAGTAGACACGGTTAGAATTGTGCTCTTTGTCTCTCCCAGGGTGGCTGAATTAGGCTGCAATCCTTTGCATTCTATCCTAGGAGTAAGTCTCATTGAACACAATGGAGCTTACTTCAGAGTAGACATGCAGAGTAGGGCTGCAATCCTTTCCACACTTAAGCCCCACTGACTAGGAAGGGTGTTTCTTCTGAGTAGGCATGCATAGTGTTGGGCTGCTGTCCTCTCCCCACTTTTTCCTGGGAGTAAGCCCCATTGACTAGAAAGGGGGTTGCTTCTGAGTAGGCATGAATAGGATTGGGCTGCAGTCCTCTCCCCACTTTTTCCTGGGAGTAAGCTCCACTGACTAGAAAGGGAGTGACTTCTGAGTAGGCATGAATAGTGTTGGGCTGCAATCCTTTCCACTCTTGGGAGTAAATCCCATTGACTAGGAGGAATGGGTTTACTTCTGAGTATATACCCTCAGACCAGTAAGTATGCAGGAGATTGCAACCTTAGGGCACATATAAAGCCCATGCTTGTCTACTCAAGAGTAGGACCTATTGCTTTCAATGGGGGTTGAACTCAGGAAAGCAGTGGAAGGGGATTGCAGCCTTCAGTGAAGCAGCTCCTGGTTCTCAGACCACGTGCTGCTGTAATGTAGATAGAAGATGGAGGAGGAGGAGGGTGGTGGTGGTGACTCCCTCTCTCCCTTCCCGCCCACTCATCCCCCTCAGGCTCCTCCTGTCCCTCCCTTTGTGCTGGAGTTGCCAGTGAGTGGCTTCTTTGCCTGCTGAGGAGCACCAAGGCTGCTGAGGGCAGTGGGGGGTCCCCACAACACAGAGTGGGGTCCTCTTGAGCTGAGACCCCCCAAGAAGGGAAGAGGGGGGTCCCAGGCTACAGCCCTCTCAACCAGGGGGGCCTCCCTCTGAACTACCCGCCTTAAAGCCATTCTCCCAGCACCAATAGTTGACCCTCCAAGTCATACATCTTGGCTGTGATTCTCTTTCTGCTTCTTAAGTGGTATAGCCACCCCTTCAAAAGTAGAGTCCTCTTGGTCTCTTTCAGCAAAGGCACCTTCTCAGTGGTGGAGTCTCCCCCTCTGGTAAAGTTCACTTCAGTCTCTCCTTGCAAACTGCATGGTACCCCTCAGGGGTAAAATCCTCTTACAGAGCAATCCTATTCCTGTCTACTCAGAAGTAAGTTAAAATGAGTTCAGTGAGGCTTACTCCCAAGACAGTGCTCTTAGTTTTGCAGCCTTAGAGTGCAATCCTAACCATATCTACTCAAAAGTAAGCCCCATTGTGTTCAATGGGTCTTACTCTCAGGAAAGTGTCTAGGATTACAGCCCTGGTCTCTCTCAGCAAAGGCAACTCTGGTAGAGTCACCCCCTCAGAGGTAGAGTCCTCTTAGGCTGCAATCCTATCCACACTTTCCTGGGAGTAACCCCCAATCACTACCATGGGGCTTGCTCCTGAGTAGACATGCTGAGGATTGGGTTCAGCAAAGGAAGCTACTGAGTGGTAGAATCTCCCCCTCAGAGGTAGAATCCATTTTAGTTTCTCCTTGCAAACTGGATCCTCTTATACTTTTTAGCAAATGCTGCCACTCAATGGTAAAGTCCCCCCCCCCCCCTCAGAAGTAGAGTCCTCTTATGTTGCAATCCTAAAGACACTTTCCTGGGAGTAAGACCAGTAACACAATGGGGCTTACTTTTGAGTAGACATGGTTAGGATTGTGGTCCTGGTTTCTCTTAGCAAAGGCAGCCACTCAGTGGTACCCCTCAGGGGTAGAATCCACTTTAGTCTCTTCTAGCAAAGGCAGCCTCTGGATGGTAGAGTCTCCCCTTAGGGGTAGAGTCCATTTTAGTCTCTTAGAAATGGGAGCCTCTGGGTGGTAGAGTCTCCCCCACAGGGGTAGTGTCCACTTTAGTCTCTCAGCAAAGGCTCCCTCTTGGTGGTAAGGTCTCCCCCTCATGGGTAGAATCCACTTTAGTCTCTCTTAGCAAGGGCAGCCACTGGGTGGTAGGGTCTCCCCCTCAGGGACAGTGTCCAGACTCTCAGCAAAGGTAGCTCCTCAGTGGTAGAGGCTCTCCCTCCGGGGTAGAGTCCATTTTAGTCTCTGTTAGCAAAGACAGACTCTTGGTGGTAGAGTCTTCCGCCCACAGGGGTAGAATCTTCTTGGAGTCCCTCAGCAAAGACAGCCCCTCAGTGGTAGAGTCTCTTCCTCAGGGGCAATAGTCATAGAGCACAATCCTAACCATATCTACTCAAAAGTTAGCCCCATTGTGTTCAATGGGTCTTACTCTCAGGAAACTGTCTTGCAGCCTTAGGCTGCAATCCTAATGTCTAGTTAGGCTGGCATAAGTTCCCAGCACAAGTCCAGCGCTGGCCTGGGGGTGTCACAAAAGTACTGTGAAATACTTCTGCGCCACTTCAGGGTATAGGCCAGTGAACAGACAGGTGCCCGCCTCCCCACACTACCATGGAATGGGGAGACTGGTGGGTTATGCTAGCCTAAATTGTTTAGGATTACGTCCTTAGTCTTTCTTACCAAAGGCAGTCCAAGAGCCTGGATTCAGCCCTGTCGTGGTCAGGGCTGTTCAGAAGTTTCTTTGGGACCTATTCCCATATACAGGAAGGAATACAGCTTTACCTGGCTGTTGTCGCGCTTGAATAGTTATGAGCATGTGGATTGTAGGAGATTTTGTGGGATCTGCAGTTTGAAAAAAAGATTTGTATTTATTTGTTAATCTCACGGCCTGCCTTCTGGAGGATTGACTGCACAATATACTCCAATTTGTCTGAAAGGCATATTTTCAATACTTGGAAATCCTTCCCTCTAAATTTCTTAATCCCACGTAGTTGTTAACTATAGGAAGTTATTGTGGTAGTGGTTGCTCAGTGATAAGAAAAGCCATGTATCCTCACAGGCAGGAATTTTCTGGTTTCATTGCCACTACTGTACATGTTCCAGGATGTACTGTATATGTTCCAGTAGTGTTTCATTGCCACTACTGTATATGTTCCAATATGGTATCCTGGAATTGAAGACCACTTTCAGAGCAGAGCCATCAATCCTGTGGCCACTTATTTAGGAGTAAATCCTACTGAACTCTGTTTTGCTTACTTCTTAAGCATGCCTAACATTGGATTTTGCATTATTAACCTGTACACTAAAACGTGTGCACCTGCAGTAAGTCCCACTAAACTAAGAGCACAATCGAAAACAATTTAGGCCAGCAAAACTCACCCATCTCCCTATTCCTTGGGTGGCACGGGGAGGCCAGCGCATGTCTGTGCCATATTCTAACTTCCCCAGGAATGGTACAGAAGTGCCTTACAGCACTTTTGAAACACCCCCAGGCTAGCATGAGACTTGTGCTGACCTAACCAGGGATTAGGATTGTGCTATAGGAGAGTGTATTATTAGTTAGCATTTTGTTTGTTGTACAAACCATTTTGTGAACTCTCTTGATGGTTTACAAATAACATTGATAATAATGATGTTAATAATACTTTGGACCAATTCCACTTAAGCTGTTAAAAAAGTTATATACAGACTCTTGTATTGTGGGAATTCTAGTAACATTATGGGGAAAATGATTTAACTATTGTTTGGTGCTAGCTATCCACTACTGAACAGTGTGATTTTTCCCCCAGCCTTTTTTCTTTTCTGAACTACAATTTTGTTAGTGATAAATGTGTGGCCTTAGGAGAAGAAATTCCAAGGTTAAACCAGAAAAGGGAAAATGTTTTATAATGAAGAGCAACTCTCCTTTGATTTTTCTTTACCCTCTCTGAACAACATGGTAGAAGTTGGGATTTGAGGAAAAGCATTGGGTCATAAAATTCTTAGGCTTTAGATGTGCAACTTTCTTTCTTTCTTTAAAAGATTGGGCCATATGTAGATGGCACTAAAAACATTACAAAATGAGAAAGGGGGCACAAAAATATCTCTAAGTTTTGTGTTGGATCTAGTTAGTTTGCAGTCATTCTTTGAGTTGAACATCTTTGATCATTTCCATGTTCTTACCGTTTGTTTCATAACATCTGCTTTGGTATATGTTTGCTTTAGAAAAGAAAATAATATTCTCATAGCACAAATATATTCATATTTACTTGGAAGCAAGTTGTACTGTGTTTATTGAACTTACTCCAGGGTAAATATGCATAGGATTGTGGTCTTGGTACTCCAGTTGCTAGATCTCTTTTATCAGAACTAAAACTGAATAACAACCCAATCCTACTGAACTTTCTAGCAACAACATAGGTAAGGGGACAAATGTTCCCTTACCTGAAAGTGGCACATGAAAGCAGCACACAACTCCACTAGCACAGTTGGAAAATTGAATAGGATTGGGCTGTAAGGACTTACTCTCCTGGATACCTGTAAAGGATTCCAGCCTAATTTACATGTGGATTTTGGTTAAGATATTGATAGTAATAGTATACAGTATTGAATTATGTGGACAAAAAAGCTGATACAAGTTTCAGAAAAAAGGGTGGTGCGCATTTCCTATAGAAATATTTTAACTCTCTGGAAGTCTATCAAACTAAGGTTTTATCAGGGGAACATACCTTTTCCTTAGCAGATTATTGACCAGATTATAAATAGATTTAGAGCACAATCCTAACCATGTCTACTCAAAAGTTAGCCCCACTGTGTTCAATGGGACTTACTCCGAGGAAAGTGTCTATAGGATTGCAGCCTTTATCTTTGATTCCATGCAATAAGAACCAATTTCTACATGATCAGCTAAATTTTATTTTTGGCATGCTGTTTCAAAATCTGGGTTGATTCCATTTGTAGCAATGCAGACTCATGAATGATTTGGTTCTGTACTGACTGAAATAGTTGGCAGTCTATATGGTTTGAGTGACAATTATGGGTTATTATGCAATGGATGAGAAGTATGGGTTGTCATATAAAGCCAAAACTGCTTATAGTCTAAACTCCCTAAAATAATTAAAACTAAAATTGTAGTATGAAAGATGTAATTTTAGTGGTGTTTTATTGTTTTTTAATTGTTTGGCCGCCTTGAGTTCCCCCCTGTGGGGGAAGAAAGGCGGGATAAAAATTACTTAAATAATAAATAAGATAAGCAGGAACAGAGAGAACAGCAGCTTCATTCTCTCAATTCAGACTTATCTAGTAGCAAGTCCAGTGGTGGGCAGAACTGTCAGTACTATTTAGGCTGCTGTTTTTCCTTCTTTTTGGTTGTGTGTGGATGGGTGTTGAGCCTATATACTTAATTGCATGTAAGTTGTAGGTTGACGGTACTTGTGGATGTTGGTGTGGCCCAAAATATAATGAATGTCTTGCTTTCCTGATGAGGCATACCAAACCATTTCATCACATATCCCAATAATCAAATTAGTTTCATGAGGTTGTTTTGGAAAATGAATCTTATTATAGTAACTAATTGAGCTGCCATCTTCAATTCATAGGGCAACCTATCAGGAAAGAAGAGGTTTACAGCATTTCGGAATACAAAACTGATCCCCATGGAAACATCATCATCCTCTGATGACAGTTGTGACAGTTTTGGCTCTGATAATTTTGCAAACACGGTAAGTAAAAAGTGCAAGAATAAACAGAATTGAATGTGCAGTCCTGAAAAATGCCCTATATGCTATTAAAATTCTTTGCTTACATTTCTATACAGCAGTTATGAATATACAGTATGTGCTGTAATTTCATTTCGCTTTTTCCCTTGTGCTTCTAGGTAGTAATTGTTGGAGGTAGATTAGCCACTTATTCTATCCTTTTGAAATGTCGCCTCACCTAACATGCCTGATGATTTGCCATAACAGCTCTGAAACCATTTGTAAACCCCCCAAACCATTTTTCTTTGTTACAAAAGCTATTCTCTTGTAGTGCACTTGTAAAATGTGATTTGCTCTCTGAACAGTTTATGGAAAATAGGTTCTATTTTTTAAAAAACGAGAGAAAAAGAAACACCTAGTATGCTTACTCTTTTTTTTTAAAGAAACCGAAGTTCAAGCCAGAAGTCACAGAAGAAATGGCTAAAATTTTGCACGAGGACTCGGATGATGAATCATTCTGTGGTTTTTCAGAAAGTGAGATTCAGGATGTGCTGGTGAGTTGTATGTATATCTCAACTTGCTAATTACTGTCACACCAAATGTGACGTTGAATCCACAATAGACCTGTGCAAGCTCTGCTGAGATTGCACATTGACCTAGGAGTAGGTCCATTTGAACAAACGAAGGCTGCCATCCTAAAAATGCTTTCTTGTGAGTAAGACCCATTGAACACAATGGGGCTTACTTCTGGGTATACATGGTTAGGATTGCACTCTTAGGCTGCAATCCTAAAGACACTTTCCTGGGAGTAAGACCCATTGGTCACAATGGGGCTTACTTTTGAGTAGACATGGTTAGGATTCTGCTCTTACTCTCTATTAAATTGAGAAGTCACTGACTGACTGACTCATCAACGCCCAGCCGAAACCACCAAGCCTAGAAACATGAAATTTGGGGAGTGTGTTCCTTATGTCACATGAACACACACCAAGAACCGATGTTGAGAAATTTAACCCTTAAGGGGCTGAAAAGGGGTGCAATGTGTTTTTGTCCTATGCTTAACATTAAAGACTGATCACCATCCAGCCAATTTGGTGCCCGGTGCCTGATGTTCCTGCCGGAACATGACTGGGAGGGATGGTGTGCGTGGGGGGAATGTTGTACATGGGAGTTGATGCACATTGGTGGGTTGATGTGCATGGGGGGAATTTTGTGCATGAGGGTGTTGATATGTAATGGGGATGGCGTGTCGGGAGTATTTTACTCCTGCAACATGCGTACATTTCACTAGTTACTTCATAAACATGCCTAGGCTTCTGCTGTAACAGGAAAAAAAGTTTCCTTTTTTCCCCCACACATGGATCATGTAGATTTTTTGTTTTATGTTTGGGAGTTACCATGCAAATCTGTTATTTGGTGCCTTATACTATTTCTTCTTTAATGAGTAATAAATTTTACTCCCATTTTATATGAGTCTTGCGGTTGATGCTCTATCCTTTACTACCTTTATGGACCCTGGGGGGGAGCAGGAGTACAACCATTGATTTGCATTTTATTATCTAAGGCTTGAACTGTCTGGCTGCTCAAAAGTTCATTTATAAGCCAGTGGGGTTCAGTGATGAGCTAAGGAATAGGAATCTTGTTCAGGCAAGCAGTGTCAGAGAACTAAGGTTCAGTCCTGCTGCATACCTGGAAGTGTTGGGGTCCCTACAATAACAAATGGTCCGGTGGGTAGGAGACGTCAGCAAGGCCCCTGGAGTCACACGGTATCATCATATGGTAAGCAGTTGTGGCATTTTAAAAAAAGCAGGCCTCTGTCAGTCTTGGAAGACTATGGTATCGTGCTCGGCGCTGCATACGCTGCGAGCGAAGCACAAAAGCCTGGGTTAGATTGTTATGGAGGATAGGCTGTTACCCAAGCAGCAAATCCCCCCTCTCCACGCCACTGAATTAGTCCAGTGGAAAGGCAGAGCCCATATGATTGGATCAGAGCTGGGCTAACGACAGGAGCTCACCCTGTCTTGTGGGGCCGACCCGGGTCTCAAACCCTGGCCTGCTGATTAACAAGCACAGTGTCTTAGCCACTTGCGCCACCCACAAAGCATGGCATTTACCTCCCACCATAACTCTCACACTTATGCCAGCCTAAATGGGGGTTAAGATCGCAGCCTAAGTAATTGAAAAACCAACTGAGAAGGTTAAATTAGTTCAGATTTATGAGTGATAAGTCAACCTGTGTGTTCTGCCATTGGCTTTTTGTTTTAAATTCACTTACCTTCAAGTAACTCCATTATCTTCAGCTGGAATTCATTCTAAGAAATAGGAAATGTGATTACAGAAATCAACATCAATTTTGGTTTCATAATCTCATTTTAACTTTGAATAGAAACTGGACTCCGAAGAAAGTGATATGAGTGACAAAGATACATTTTCAGGCAAGAAGCCACAGAAATCCTTTGGTCCTCTAAAAGTTGCTATGAAGTTTCCACTTCGAAGGTCTAAAAGGGTGAAGAGTAACATTGGTTCAGTGGTTAAATCTACATGTAAACTGGAGTTGGATTCAGACTCGGAAGAAGAAAAAGGTTCAAATTCTGAAGAAGAAAAAACCTCCAACTTTTTGGAGAAGAGAGCTTTAAACATAAAGGAAAACAAGGCTATGGTAAGTATATAGTTTTCAACCTTGCAGTAGTGTTATGTTTTTCCCTAAGTAAATTGAAAAGTGATTCTTGTAGAATTTTATAAGATTTCCATATGTGCTTTAATAAAAATGGTACAGCCATTTTTGACATTTTATATTTTTTAAAAATGATCTGATTCTTCAGTATTGTCCGTGTATTTAAGAAGTCTCTTAAATAGGTTTTTATTAAAAAGTCTGTTAAATACATTCTTCCTAATGATGGTGATGGTGGTGCTCAGATTAGGTTCAATCGCAAGTGATTTGTGAGAAGACCCTCCTATATAACTTATTGAGGATCAGCAGGGATCTTCCAGTTTAGTAAATCTTGCATTCAAAAGAAATTGTTGTATTTATATACACATATCAAATACAAAACTCTGTAGTGTAACAAATATTATCCCACCTGATTTTTGGTTTTTCTTTTATAGCTTGCAAAACTAATGGCTGAATTAAAAAATGTACCTGGGATTTTTACTAAGGGTCGGCTGGCAACACCTACACTGGTGAGTAGAATGATAGGCTGCAGAAATCAAAGACCTGTTTATTCAAACTTAAGTGATAAATCATTGACCACCTGCTGTGCTTGCAGGTGGCTTGTCATTATCTAAAACCTCAAAGAACCTGGAAGTCTCTGTAGCTAAAACAAACAAAGCAAAGTCCTATTCAGTTGCATATTATGGAAACATTAAAAATGAGCCTGAACTTCAAAGTTCAGATTTGGTTGTCTTAACTTTTTGTGTACAAAGATACAGCACTGTAATTTAGAAAAGAGGGTCAAAGCAGAATATTGTAACTCTTAAGAGGTTTAGATTCTGTTGTGAACCCTCATGCAGTTTCAAATTAATATTTGGCATTTTGCAGTTCCCAACCATGAGCAGCCCTCCTTTTCTTTGGCTTTCTGATTTACCCTACAATCTAGAGTAACTACGGGAAGATGCAAGAGGTACTTACTCTGGATTGCTCTATGCGTTTCCCATAGGTGGCACTGTAACTATGTTGGTGTAAAAGGTCCCGTAGTTACTTTGGATTGTAGCCATATTCTTTCTGGCCTTGTTCTTGTCTCCTTATTCTGGATCACTCTCTCTCTCTGTCCTCCTTATGTAGACGTTCTGCTTCCTTGGGACCCTAACCTTATCCCTTCCTTACCCTGTATAGTCTAGCTTAGAGAACAATCCTAACCATGTCTACTCAAAAGTAAGCCCCATTATGTTCAGTGGGTCTTACTCCCAGGAAAGTGTCTTTAGGATTACAGCCTCCTCAGCATGTCTACTCAGAAGTAAGCAGTTTTTTAAAAAAAAATTAAGAAGTAACTCCATAGCACTAAAAGACAACTGAGCTGGAGGTCTTAGGCTGCAATCCTAATAACACTTTCCTGGGAGCAAGACCCACTGAACACAATGGGGCTTACTTTTGATTAGTAAAAGTAGTTTCATAAAAACATTCTAAAAGTTTCTGTAGTTTCATAAAAGCATTCTTAATCAAAACTACAGTATAGTTGTCTGGAGCTTGCATTTGTTTAGTTTCGCTGATACTGAATTGGATTCATCTTAGACATTATGCCAAACCATGTTTGATGAAGCTTATCTATACCTTGAAATGTCTAATTTGAGAAGCCACTGTTAAATGAAAATCACTCTGCTTCCAGAAGTGGCTCTACCATAGCAATGGAAATGCAGAGTAAATGCAGAATAAAAACATACATTTGAATGAGTTCAAATCATGGTTTCTGAGCTTGGTTGGAAGTTCAAGATAGGAGGAACAGTAGATATATTTAAAAAATTAGATATATTAAATATACCTGAACACAGTAGATTTAATAGATTAGTAATGTGTTGTGTTATCTTTTGTCCTTTATCCCAGAAACCACAGCGAACTCCAAGAAAATCATTTCCTAGAAGATCTTTAAGGACAAATCCAGACAGAAGTTGCAGGCCACACACAAGATCCAGGTCCCTGATCGAAGGTCCTCCAAGACCTGTGATGATAAAGGAAGAAGAGGATCCCTACATGTTAGTAAGAAGGAAATTCGACGATTTTTCTGAGGTATATGAGTTGCTTTTTTAAAAAAAATCAGTGATAACAGATGGAAGCTCCTAAAAAATAAGCTAAACATGCTTGTTTCAAATGTAGCTAGATTAGCTTATTTTAGAAAAAAATATGGAGATTGTTCGTTCACAGTATAGTAACACATGGTCTAGTAAAACATCTTTTGGAATATTGTAACTGAAAATGTAAATGATGGGCAGCCTGATCCTATGTGGTGGCTTTATTTTGGAAATCATTTGACTTCAAAAGAACTTGAATAATTTTGGTTTTCTGATGGCTTTCAGGATGAAATGGATACTCCCAGAAGACGTTCCAGTGGTTTGGCTTATCCCCATGTTATCCGCCCTGTGGAAGAAATTACTGAGGAAGAGTTGGATAATATAAGCGAAAATGCCAGAGATAAAGTGTATAATCGTGTAACGGTAAGAATATGCATGTCACATATGCAGATATTTTCTTTTCCCCAATAATTGTACATGCACCTTTGTAGAGTAGTTAACTGAACCGAGTTCCCAAGTTTCTTTTTGGTTGTTTTGACTATTTCCTGTTGCTAGGAACTTAATCCTGAACTGTGGATGATTGTAAGGATTTATTTCAGAATATGTTTGCCTAAGAAAGCTCTGTATCCCTTGCATACAGGTGTCACAGTTCATCATTTGTACTTACTCGTTGGGTGCAATCTGAGCAGATCTGAGCTTTGAATGTCCATACCTAGCCAAGGAGCTAAACCATCCACCCTCTGCCTGGCTTGTTTTCCAAGGATGCCACTGTGGGCTTTGATCAGGTCACAGAGCCAGGGAGATGTTGCCATTTGGCTCCTATTTCTTGCATGTTTTGTATTTCTACATGTGGGGTTGGGGACCTGCCAAAACTATGAATGTATACATCATTTCTAAATATAAGACTGTCAATCGTTTCCCGTAATAGAGTTACCCTACAATCCAGAGTAACTACAGGAGCACGTAAGAGACATTATGTGCACCCGTAGTTACTGCACCACCTAGTGAAAACCTATGGGAAACTCATATTGCAATCCAGAGCAAATCGTTCTTACACTGGAGCAAGGACTCCCCATAGTCACTCTGGATTGCACCCACAGTCTGGATGTAATGTCAAACCATGCAGAATATTGGTTTATAGTGAACCCTATGCTCATATTTCTTTTCCAGCTTTCATGCATGTGTAGATACCTTAACTTTCAGTTTAGGAAGGTCAGCTTGTATGTTCTTGATGTATCATAACTATATGTCAACTATTTGAGTCTGCATAGTAGGGACAGAGCTGGCCAGCAGCAAGAATTTTGTAGTTTCTTGCCAGATCCCCAAACTTAATTTCTTTGTCTCTCTTCCTGCACCTGGTAGGGTTCTACCTGTCACCAATGTCGCCAAAAAACTATAGATACCAAGACCAACTGTCGTAACCCTGAATGTTTTGGTGTGCGTGGTCAATTCTGTGGACCTTGCCTTCGTAATCGATATGGAGAAGAAGTCAGGACTGCTTTATTGGATCCTGTAAGATAATTTGCTTCATGTTCCCATTTTTAATTGGAGAGGAGTGAATCATTCTGAAATTGTGATATTTCTAGCTTATTTCTATATTATGTGCATCCGTATTTACTCGGATGTAATACACCATCGAATCTAATGCAGACCCTGATTTTTAAAGGCTTGAGATAAAAAAATGTTTACATGTGATTTTGTAATGTACAGCTGCAAAGCAGGTGAAAAAAATTAATTTTACTGCATACAACATTGAGTTACTTGACAGTAATAATATAACAGTGCACTACCAAATTTCAATATTTTTACCAAATTGCACTACTTTATACGACAGTGGCTTATGTTACATTTTTGTCACAATGTAGTAAACTGTTAAAGACCTATACTTATAACCAAAATACTGTATTTACTTGAATCTAATACACCATTGAATATAATGTGTACCCCAATTTTGGAGACTAAATTTGGCTGGAAAAGGTGAGTGTTAGATTCGTGTAAGTGTGTGTGTATATGTATGTATGTAGTTATATATATGTGTGTATATAATGTACTTCTTTTCTTTAGAACTGGCACTGCCCACCTTGCCGTGGAATCTGCAACTGTAGTTTCTGCAGGCAGCGGGAGGGACGGTGTGCAACGGGTGTGCTGGTTTATTTGGCCAAGCACCATGGATATGACAACGTCCATGCATACTTGAAAAGGTAACTTCTGTGTATCTTTCCTCTTTGACCCTGTTTTCTTATCTCATAGGATTAGTTGGAAGGGGGTATGGTGTCCATGAATGAAGATTCTGGTTCAACTGTACCATCTCTGTTAAAAGGCCTCTGGAAATAGGAGACAGTTTTGTGTTTTTATTTTTTACATTTTAATAGTTTGGGGCTGGGCTATTGTTTCATCTTTCTTTTGTTCAATGATAAGTTTCCTCTTGTTATAATTACAATTACTGATTTTTGTGTGTTTCTTTTACAGTCTGAAAGAAAAGCTGGAAACACAAGAGTAAAGTTCTGGCACCATTCTGCACTTCCCACTTTGTAAAGATGTTGAGGTTATCTGAAACGTTAATTCTTTTTGTGATTTTTTTTAACAATAATGGAACAAAAACCAGTGTGTCATTTTGATTGGAGTTCCAAGTTATGTGTCATGAATCTATACTGCTGTGAGAAGGCATCCTTCTTCCTTTGATTCACGCTGACTGCTATTCATTGCTATATGCATTTATGTCATCACATGGAGGTGGTTAGTTGACACATTGGCTTGTTGGTGGCAGTGCATAAAGCTATAACCTACAGAAATAGATATCCTGCTTGTGTGACCTTGCCAGGGCCTTGCATTCCTGGGAGCTGCTGGCACAGAGGCTTCCCATGTATGTGGCTCTGTTTGTTACACCAGCATAAAGTAAATCCACTTTTTCCTCTCACTTCAGTGTGTTTCCCTTTTGTTGAAAAGGTGGACAAGCTTCAGTTTTGGTTAGTGTCTAAGAATCTGTTTTCTGCAGATATCACCTGTAGATGGCTTAATAACAAATTAGCTTTTTAAAATGCTTTTCTCTTAACTCAAGGGAGCCAAAAGTTATTTCATAAATAGTGTTGAAAAAGAAAAGTTGTATCCATAACTGCAAGATTCTAGCCTAGCATTCCTGCTCAGGAGAGTAATTAGTTGCCTTTATCAATCTTAAAGCGTAAATAGATTTGTAATACTTTTCCCACAGTTTTTAGGGTATTAGATAAGGAGTAAGCAGCTGATGGTATAAATCTAGTCTTTTTGTTAAAAGAGTGTTTAAAAAGTTTAAAAGTTCTAAAACTGGTTTTTGTATGTAAAAACTGCACGCAAGAAGTAATGCATGCTTGCAAAAAACATTTTTGGCAGTTCACACAGCATCAAAGTCCTGTCAGCAGCCAGGACTCTCCAAACCGTGCAATTCATTTCATGGGATGGATGGGAGCCCATGCCCAAGCTAGTGTGTCTGTATGCATGTAAGCCTCGCATTTTGTGATGGATCCAGGTGTATAGGCTTGCTCTTTCCCATTGCTGTGCATTGGCCATAGCTGTAGCGGGGCTGTATTTGTGGCAGCAATTACACAAACGTTGATCTTTGCACCCAGCCATAAGCCACAGAGCAGATCAATTCAGGAGGAGCAAGCAGCAAGAAACCAGTAATGTTTCCAAGTACATTAGTTAAATAAACCCCTGGGTTTGTGCTTTCCTTTGAGCATCAGTTCTCGGCAAGGACTCTTTCCAGTCTCGGACAGATGTCGTTGCTCAAACTCCATATAGTGTGCTGCTCAGATGAGGGGACTGTTATATTCAAACCACTGCAATAAAATGTATGTTAAAGGCCACAGAAATTAATGTTAAAATATTATGGGCTATTTGAATTCATTTTGAGTTGTTTGAGATGATATATAAAGCATGTTTCTAGTATCGCATTTTAATACAGCACTTTGCTTTTTTTTTTGAACAAAAATACTGTCTCGCTGCATTTCTGCGCGCCAAACATATTCAACATAAGCACCACTGAAAAATACAAAAGGCATTTCAAACAGTATCTGGAAAATGTACTGTATTTGCTTCTAAATCATATAGCGTCTGAATATATATGTGTTCTGCTTTTCCACCCTTTGTTGTAGATATTTCTGTTTGTATCCGGAAATCTTAGTTCAGCATATGCTTTAGGTAGGTAAATCTCCTGTGTGTGTGTAAACTGGGTTCATGCAACTCCAGATTTTTTTAAAAACCTTTAAAAATGACTAAAATGATACTGATTTGTATTTTCTTTGTGACTTCATGAGACCGGGAATAGATCTGTGATCTATGAAGCTCTTATGTGCAAAATGTTTCATAATAAAAACTTTTCATAAAATGATTGTTTTTCATTTAAATGTTGCTCATATCCTAGAGTTTTATATCCATTGCAGCTGGAATGGAGCTGTTCCTCAGTAGTAGAGCCACCTGCTTTTTATACAGAAGGGCCCAGTATCAATCCCTGACTAAATCCCTATGGTTAGTCAGTGGGCAGAATGCTGAATTGGATGTACCGGTGGTCTTGCATAGTGGCTTTGCACTTGCCCACCCCATGGATTAATCTGGTGCATCTTATGCAAGTGGCAGTTTACAGCTGATCCAGAGTATCCTGTCACCTCCTGCCATGGATGTGGTCCACTTTGGGTGCTCATTTGTGTGGTCCCTTTAATTTGAATGCCCTGTATTTCTGGATTGTGAAAAGCAGCACACAACACAACAGCTCAATAGGGAGATTTTGCCTGCCATGTCTTCAGTCTGAATCCCTGAAGTAGTTCTAGTTTCATGTCTCCTATATAACTAGGAGTGATTTTCATGCACTCCATATATGGCTAAGTTCTCATTAATTTCCATAGATGGCAACCTCTGCGCGCAGGTGAAAAAGTTCATTTCTAGATTTTTTCCACAGATAATCTTTGCATGGGCTTCTCGTGTACTGTTCTCTCAAGTCCTGCATGGGAGAGCACTCACTGCTTCTCAAGGTATTAACTCATTTTGCAGAGACAAAAGTGTAAAGTAAATTACAACTAGGCTAAAATGTCACTTTCCAGACCTTTAAAATTTTTGTTTGAACGTATCAGTGGGATTCTGGGATGGTTTGCTACATACTTTATTGAAATAGAACTGCACACACAAGCCTTTTATCATGTGAAATTCTTAAAATGTAATTGAGCCAATAGGCAAGGACATAAGCAGTATTGATTCCAGGAAGTTTCATGAAAGAGAATGGTACATTTTGTTATCAGTATTTATATAATTTTCAACCAAAAGTTCACAAAACGTTTTGCAGAGAAAATCAAATAACTTCATATCACACGGTCTTAAAACACAAATCCTGTTGCACATCTAACACTCGGCTTCGCTCAGGCCAGGAGCGAAATCCTCTGCTGTTGTTGGAGAGAGCAGACTGAAATCCAGGTTTTGAAAATGCATTAAAGTCACACACTTAAAAGTAAAGCAACACCAGCAAGAATCCACTTTGCAGGCTTTTCCTTTGTTTTTAAATGGAAGGTCCACACATAGGTGGAACCCCTGAGTTTAGTTGTGTATAGAGGGCATTTGTAAATATTTCTCATCTCTTGTCTGTTGTTAGGGATGGCTCTCAAAAAAATAACAGGCATCATGAGCGTTGGTGCTTTCAGGCAAGCTTCTGCAATATGCCCCCCTTGGACGTCCCATTGAGCACCTGCAAATAATTAAAAAGGAGATAAGTTGAAATTGTAATATAAGACTTTCCATTAACACAGTATCCTTTTTTAATAGGTTAATTTTTTATACTTGGCCACTTAGAGTTGGACATTCTAGCAGGATAAAACAACATTCCCTGTATTGTGCTTTAAACCACTTACTTCACTTGTAGAACCTTGGTTTTATAGAGTTACCATAAATATATTTAAATGGAGAGTTAAATATTAATATCTAAATATTATAGAGTTAAGTAAATACAGTACCTGTAATCCTTATTAGCACTCGGAGCTCTTTAAGAGCGACATTTACCAGTGTGCTTTCCCTGTCGCTATTATTCATACGGATAAAATGGCTTCATGGTGGTAGGTGGGGCTCTTTCCCACCTCCCACAAATTTGCCCATTCCCATGAATGAATTGCAGTCTTGCCAATTTATTCTAATTGCATAAAATCAAATTGTGGCACAATCCGTGAGGCTGGAATGCTTGCAAATATCAACTGTTAGGTGGCTGAAGAGAATAATCACGTGGAGGGAAATAACAATTACCAAGTTCTGTGACTAACCTTCCCACTTGAGGCTTGAAGAAAACCAAGGATAAGTCTCAACTGCTAATCAAACATGGAAAACTAGCACCCTGTTTTGGTATATTTTGACCAGCGTTATCTCTTCTACCCCTTTTATATAACTGGTCTTATGCGTTTGGTTTTAGCTCAGCTGCCTCTCTATTGATTGACATTTATAGAGTCGATTTTAAAATGTGTTCTTATGTGGGACACAGTTGAATGCACATGGAAGGTAACTTTCCTACCTCCTTATTGGCTTGACAGGTCCCTGCATGTCCTCACCTAAACCACTCTTGGTCATGAGAAGGGGATTGGTGGTCAATTAGAGAGGATTACTCCCCCTCTGCCAGATGCAGAGTGAGGAATAGGATAAAACTAGAGGTGTTTGAAAATGGTGTTAGCTGCCTTACTCAGAAGTAGGATAACCGTGATGATGACCACAATTTAAAGGGTTCCCTCTACGTGGAAAAGAGTTCTATAACCTGACCCTATGGTAATGTCAACTCGCCTGCACTCCTGGCATAAACAGATTAAACTTAACTGGCTGCCGGACCTCACAAAGGATCTCCCACCAAGGTGGTGCCTAATGAGCTTGCATTTCCATGTTTTTGAACTGCTAAGTTGGCAGGAGCTGGGCAAAGGATGGGAGCTCATTCCATCTTGCAGCATCTGGGTCTTGAACTCTGGCCTGCTGGTTGACAGGCATGATAACCACTGAGCCCCTAAAGCCCAGGGTAACCACACAGAATGGAGGACAGAGTGCCTCTGCCTTTAAGCATTGAATAAAAGAGTAATTTAGGCAGGTGCTGCTTTTTAAACCCTTCTATGCTGAGTTACACCTGCATAAATCTCTTCTATGCAATGCTTAAAGATATAGGCGCTCTGTCCTCTATGCTATATGGTCGCCCTGCTAAAGTCTTGTAGTTGTGCTTTAAAAAGGAACTTTCAAATCAAAAATTCAAAGTGTTTAAAACAATACAAAAACCTTAAAAAAACACTTACCCTCCAAGTAAAGACCATGTATGTAAGCCCCTTCCCTGGCAGCCTGAGTAAACTCCTCTTTATATTTTTTGGTTACATCTACCGTTAAGTGCATTTTATCCAAAGGCCATTCATTTTTACGAGCCAGACTCTGCATGACAGCTGAAATAAAAATTGAAGCAATTAAATGTAGTGGAAAGTTCAGCTGCTGGTACCTCCAGTTAAAAGGATCTTGCAGAAGCTGAGAAAGATCCCTGTTTGAGGTGGGCAGGTGAATTACTACTAGTCAGGACTACTAGACAAGTGTCTAATGACGATAAAGATTATCATGTTCATGGAAGCTAGAAACCTATAAAATGTTTCGGTCAAATACCAACTTCCCGATGAGTCGTCAATGAGGGCAGCATATTATGGAAGTGACTTTTTTGTACCATGAATGGTTCCTGGAAACAAATCCTACAATCCAAAGTAACTACAGGAGCATGTAAGAGACATTTACGTCGATATATTTATGGCACCACAGTAACTTGTTCTTGTAGTTACTCTGCAAGGACTTGTAGTTACTCTGGATTTCACCCAGTGTCTCTCAAGGTTCAATTATTATGCAACAAAAATATCAGCTTGGTATGATGGGGCAATGACTTATAGTGATAAGTTAGTTGGTGAACTTGGCATCCACCAGTCTTGAAAGACTATGGTATTGTGCTGCATGTGAAGCACAAAGGCCTGGGTAGATCAATATGGAGGATAGGCTGTTACCCAAGCAGCAAAGATCTCTAAAACAGCATGCCTTCTATTTGAGCTAAACTACTTGTTAGGGATTGCTCATGTTCATATTTAATATAGGAGGCCCAGTATGCAGAAGGAGACACTAGTATGGAAACCGTTCCCTTATGCACTTGCTTTCCAAAGGCAGGGAGCATTTTTATAGGGGAGCACAAGACCTGCACTGTGTGGTACAGTCCAGGAAGAACTATCTGACACTGCTGAACTTGATGTTTAAATCTTGCTGATTAAAGAACTGACATTTTCAGCTGCAAGCCTGACTTGAATGATCGCAACACCCATACAGATGTAAGGATTCAAAAACATACATAAGCACATACATAAGCACAGCATAAGTTCATGTCCAAGAGCCATTCGTGTAGGAAATACCCCTGTCTTGGTAGCACTTAGGGCTGGATTTAAGTTTGATGAGGTCCTACGCTATTGAAGGTAATGGGGCCCTTTATAGGTCCAGCTGTCCTTTGTCGACAACAAATTGTCACTTTTTTGTGTTGAATATGTATGAATATATTAATTTATGGACCTACACAACACAAAACGCTTGCTGTATGTAGGTTTTATTTTATCTGTTTTTTATCTTATATTTTTGGAATTGTACATCCAGTTTTTTTCCCTTTAAATTTGGGGGGGCTCCCAAGAGAGTGGGGCCCTAAGCTATAGCTTGTTTAGCTTATATGTAAATCTGGCACTGGTAGCACTGATTTCACAGATGAATCCTACCTACTCTCGCACAGCTATAAATTTGCCTACTATGTCGTCAGATATTTCTTGTACCAAATGAGAACTGGTATTCTTGAACTGGTTCCCAACCTTGCAAGCATAGTGTGTAATTTGAAATGAGGGAACTCTCTAAAGCTATAGTATTTCAAAGAAATAGTTTCCATGGACATGTTTGTGTGGGTTAGAGGGGTTTCACTCTCGGTTGATAAAATCAACCGTTCTGAGAATCTTCTTGTCTCGTTGTGTATTTTTTACACTAAGTATACATAGCTATTATTTTGTGTTTATAGTAATAATTAATACTACTATACAATTTTTTTGCCATTGCTATCCCCTTTATTTCTTCATCAGCTGTCGGTTCCTCGACAATTGATTTTTCTTTCCGTTTATTATTGAGTGCCCTATGATACAAATACAGTAAACTGAGAAAATTTGAAAAAAAAAAAATCAATAGTCACTGACGTACTGTGTATTGAGGAAAATAATTGTTTATGGCACACAGCGTAAGCTGTGCTGGTAATCACGTTGAAAATACAATATTTATTCATTAGATCAAATTTAATGAAGCCTCCTGGCAGTAATTATAAAAATTACTGTAGCAGTAAATTACTAATGAGTTGTGATGTGCTTCCTACCTGTGAGGAAGGACTGGGGGTTGAAAAAGCCTGATATCCAGACGACACTTGGGAGGGTGAAATCCTGCGCCCAGGAGTCAAGTTCACGGCAGCGCAGAAGGAGATCGTTGTACCTTATCAACAACATCAAAGACAGGAGCTGAGAAAGATATGAATTCAAAATGGCCATTCCCATACCGACATCCCCATGACCACAATGAAGCGGAAATGTATTTGCAATGCACATGTTTGTGATATATGTATGA
Organism: Cryptoblepharus egeriae; assembly: GCA_030015325.1. Lineage (NCBI taxonomy): Eukaryota > Metazoa > Chordata > Lepidosauria > Squamata > Scincidae > Cryptoblepharus > Cryptoblepharus egeriae. Next base: position 89,821,705 of record JAREYC010000001.1, read on the forward strand.
GGCTGTTACAGGGACAGAATCCGTCCAATGCACGTCATTTATGGCGCTCTCTTCTGAAGAGAGCCCTGTGGCATCTCTGCATTCAGTTCAGGCCATCTTGCAGACAGTGCCTGGATGAAATGAGACCTTCTAGTACAGAAAAATCTGGTCTTCAGACTAGCATATGAAGACCTCAGTGAAGAAACTGCCTGGAAGGATAAGAAAAAAATTATTTTTGTACCTCAGTGTAAGCAGAAATATTCCTGCAATATAACTTACGTGGCAGGAACGTTTCTGCTTACAATAAGGTCAAAAATAATCTACATGTTAATTTTTGTAACACACTTATCAGTGATTGCTATGGGATGTTGTGGTTCAGCTCTCCAGAGATGAGTCCCGTGTGTTTTATTGACAAGACAAAGCCTTTCTGAAACAAGCCTAGGCAAATGCACTGTGAGCACAATCCTAACCATGTCTACTCAAAAGTAAGCTCCATTGTGTTCAATGGGTCTTAGTCCCAGGAAAGTGTCTTTAGGATTATAGCCTTTATGTATTATAGTTGTTTCCATTTAAGTTTATGGATAGTTCTGTGCCATCAAACAAATTTATGTGCACCTGGCTGGGGTTTTATTCACTGAAGTTGTTCCTGAAACAAATTCACACGGTATAGACTCTAACATGCGTAGGTTTCATTCATCGTTCAGTTTGGGTAAATGGAAACCCAGGGACAGGTGGGTGGGGGGTTCCCTGTCTCCACAGATCAATTAAAACAGATCCCCACTGATACTGGGACACATCTGTACTTGGTAGTAGTTACAGATTCAACAATCTGTGCCAGTGTTTCAAAGGAACTATCGGAGATACCTACAGGATCTTCATGTGCAAATTGTAAGCGGCCTCCATTATCCTGTTATGCAAAGCCCTTTCTGGTTGGCTGGGCTGTCCTTCCTGCCCCCATTTTGAGCTTCTTTTTCCTCATTTCCCATCGGTGTTCAATACTGGGCTCGACGTTGCACTATGTGCCACCATGTGCCAGCATTTTCCCATAACTCAGCGCATGTAGTGGTGAGGCTGTCCAACTCTCATTTTAGGAGCTGAGGGGGCTCTGGAGCCCAACAAATTTGAGAACTGGAGCTCTATGCGATTGGAACAGGAAAGATCTGAACATTGAGATTATATTCCAGGTGGCTTGTCAAGCTAGGTGAAGAGATGGTTGGCTCATACCTGCAGCATCATCTAGGGACATCATACCTGCATTCCCTTCATTGCTGTGTATCACACACATAGCTGTTTCTAAGCTAGGAATGGAAGCAGACATGCCCAACTTGCTCCCATGTGAAGAACGTAGATGATGAAGGTCAGGTTGTAAGTCAGTTGTGCTCTTTTCAAGGTTTCCCCCCAAAACCAAACAAATGGAACAAATGTGCATTGCCGCAATATTTCTGGCATTATGTACCCTCGTTGAGCTGCCATAGGAAAAAGGCATCCCTCGGCACTTATTTAGAAGTATGCATTAAGCAATTAGAGACCTCCACAAAGAACAATCCTCTCCACCATCAAAACTTGCCAGCTGCTAGGTACATGCCCAACCAGATTTCCTCAAAGAGAACAAGCGATGCTGCATTACTGGCCCTGTTGTGAGACACCACTTTACAAAATTGCATTTCACGCCCAGAAACATATTTGAGTGATAATTAGTGTCTGGCCTTAAAGTATTGATAATTAGGTGCAAAACCTCCAATGCTTGGCGTATTCGGGTATATTTTAAACACTGTTCGGCAGACCCAAGTTCTTAAAAGGTGATTTTTTTCTGTATTTTTCTAACAGTATTTTTGCAGCAAATACGGCCTTTGTTGAGTACTTAAAAAACGAAGAGCACAATCCTAACCATGTCTACTCAAATGTCAGCCCCACTGTGTCCAATGGGTCTTACTCCCAGGAAAGTGTCTTTAGGATTGCAGCCTAAATATCAAACGTCCTTCATGCGGATGCTCTGGTTCTCTGCAAAGCCTACGCCTTGCAAGATTTGTCAGTCCTCGGAGATGAGTGAAGGAAAAAAAAAATCACCACTCATCTGCAATGTCTGTGAATTATAGAGCAGAACCACATCAAATGCAGAAGATTTCCCTCATTTATCCAGCCTCTGAATCACATGCAAGGGTGTGTAGCATTCATTCTGTGTAGGTGGGTTGGTGTCTCCTATATTCCCCGAACGTATTTATAAAGGATTAACCTGTGCATGGTATTTCAGAAAATTGATTTAGTTAAAACACACACTTTATTCCACTTTTCTCCACCTCATATATCTTTCCTATTTAACTCTGATTTTTATTATTTCCACTGAAAGATGATGTACCGGCATTATCAGTATTCCTTCTATGACCCATGTTTTTTCAAGCCAATACTTTTCAGTGCATATTACTTGCTCTGTCTCTGAAATACCTGCCTACACTGCAAGCAATCACAAATGGGTTTGCCCTCCTCTACTAAGCAAATGCCTGGGTATTCAGATAATAGAAGTACTTTTCATCCACAGATGCTAATCCAGAGCATTGAGTTTGTTTGGCCTGGCCTGGGACACTCTGGTCCATGTAGGGGAAGGGGGAAGGCAGCTCGTGTGGTGGACATAGAAAAGGATTCATAAGGTGTTGTGACCTGGGCACTTCCTTCTTTGCATGTGGTCACAGTTACTGACACTTGCACCCAGTTCTTTGACCAAGGGATCTCACTAGCGCAAGCTAACTGCTCATGTGCCTCAGATCTGATGGCATTGCAGAGTGACCATATGACCAGAAATTTCTGAATTTGTCCTCTTTTTTAGCCTCCTGTCCAGGTGTCCTCCAAAAGGGCTTCATTGTCCTCCTTTTCGGCTTCATTTTGGAACTTTGCAATGGTGTTTGCAGTACCTTATCTTGTCATATGTCACTGGATTTGTATTGAAGAGCAGAATGCGGTTCTGAAATATCTCCTTCCTATCACAGGTTATGGCCCAAAAAACTAAAAATAAAAAATATTCATTGAGCTCTATAGGAAAGTGAAAGTGCCCAGTATCACGACTTCACGCATGAACAGGCAAACATGCCATTGTTCGCCAGAAAGGCCAGGCTGAGAGGAATCTAAGACCTTTTGAGGTTTGGGCATCTGGTCACCCTGCACTGGGGAGAGCGATTCCCCCATGGTCTGCTTCCCACCTGCCTTGGGGTCCCCCACCCTGCCGTTTCTCTCCAGTGCATGGCTAGGTCTGTGCACCTGGGTCCGCATAACCTCAGCTTGGGTGGAGGTTCATTGGGCATCTCGGGCCAGGGCCCAGGCAAGTGAGAAACACTACTTGATCATGGCCTCTTTCCTGGCCTGCTGTGGAACCCACTACCCTGCTGTCCAGTGTGGCATGTCTACATGCTGGGGTCTATCTGACCTCCGCTCTGGCAGAGATCTGTGGGTGACTCAACTTGGAGCCCAGGTAGGCAGAGCACTGCTATATTGTGGCCTCTTCTTGAACCTGCCCCTGGACCCTCAACCATGCTGCTGGTCAGGGTGCCAACCATAGGTGCTTCACTGTCGCAGAGGTTGCTGGTCCACAGATGTGTATTTTATCTGCTAAGAAAGTGGCCCTTTTCTCCCAAAATGTTGTCCTGGGGGGTCACTGGGCAATGCACAAACAAAGAAATGCTTCAGAGTATTTATGATTTGTTGACAGATACACCCAAACCTCCCCAATGATAAGTTTTGGAGTTTTGAATTTCACCTTAGTACATCTGAGTTTAAAACCTAGATAACCAAGAATTCTAGTGAGATCAAGATTAGTTAAATCAAGGTTTTCTTGTTTTTTTCCAGGTACTTTTTTAAATAAAAAATGAAAACTTTGCAATAAAACAATATAGAAAATATGCATCTAATATCCTTCTCCTAGTGACATACTAACTTTTTTTAAAGGAGATGGATCTTGAAATAATAATTGACTCTTAATCTTCTAATAATACGGCCTTAACCTTGCAACATTAGGATTATGAACATCTCTTTAGCAATAGCCACAGTTATGCTATGTAAAATCATGAAACTTCACACAGTTGTGGCTAAGACAGATTCACATCACTGCCAACTACTAAGAAAAGGATTAATTGTTAACATTATTTGCAGGAACTAGAAAAATGCTACATCCATGCAGAACCTGGGCTCTTCTCTACCACTTGTGGCATCCATTCTTAGCAGAATTTCACCAAGAATTTCACGTTTGGCAGTACAGCAGATTGCCAAGGGAGGTGGTGGACTCTCCCTCACTGGGGGTCTTCAAGGAGAGGCTCGACGAGCCCCTGTTGGGGATGCTCTAGGAGGATTTCCTGCTGCAGGCAGGGGGCTGGACTAAATGACCTACTAAGTCCCCTCCAACTCTATGATTCTATGAGAATACTTCATGTATCTGACGAAGTGAATGGTAGTTCACAGCAGTGTATGCTACAAGACACCTCTTTGTCTTTAAGGTGCTACAACATCCTTTGCTCTTTTTTCTCCAACAAAAAACAGACGGGTAGGTTTTTTTTTTCCAGTTACCCATCTGGAAGTTGCTTAAAGCAAGTTTTCTTACTGATGTTACTATCCTTTCACTTGACAGAGAAGACATCCTGATGTACAAAAACCATATCTGATGATGGGTTATGACTTGAATTTCATGAAGCACATGTTCAGAAGCAAGCAACTTCTAGTTCTTCTTTTATAAAAACAAACAAAAAATAAATAAAGAGAATAATCCACTGGAAAAATTCTTGTTCAGTGCAAGGCTTTCTGAAAATGAATGGGAGCCATGCTAAGTAGCAAAGTTCCCACTCAGTACAACTTCTCCAAGGTTGCTACCAAAACTATTTTAATAGTTCTCTCAAAACTTCAGTATAATAATAAAAATTCTGGCTAGCCTTTAATGCCATTTGTTCAGTGTGGTCAGTGTGCTAAAACAGTACATTAATTACCGTAGGTTTTTCCTCCTGTAAATATATAACCACCCTCTCAATAATAACGACAGAATTATTAAAAGGTATTAAAATCCTGGGTGTTAGCTGTTTTCTTTTTTAAAATTAAGAAGTAACTCCGTAGCACTAAAGGACAACTGAGCTGGAGGTGTTAGGCTGCAACCCGAAAGACACTTTCCTGGGAGTAAGATCCATTGAACTCAATGGGGCTTACTTTTGAGCAGACATGGTTAGGATTGTGCTCTTAATCATGTAATTGTAAATTGTTCTGTTAAGAGTATTTATATACACTTAAGTTCACAAAGTGGGCTACAAAGACTCAACTACCTAGATTAGACAGATCACAGACAGCACTCTCTCAGCTTAATTTACTCACTCCTACATCCTATGTTTGTGATCTTTCCTTCTGAAGTTCCACGTAGAAAATTATTGAGGTGCTTTCACCCTTTTTAATGTGAAACAATTTAAAAATATTGATACAACGTTCAGGAGATTTCTCTGCAGTAAAATAAGAGCAATAGCTTAGTTTTAGAATCATGTTAAGCCATGCTTTATTAAACCAGGTAACAATAAGGGACATGCAGGAGATGTCTGCAAACGGTTTTTCCTGGTTTGGCAGTTTCAGAAACCAGGTTATTCACATCCAGACCAGAATTTCTGGAAATGTTCCCCAGTTTTCATAATCCTGTCTTGATGCGGCATGTGGAGTCTGCCTTTCTGTCACCTTGTATCATGTCCTACTCACAACTTCCATGACTGGGAAACCATCACAGGTTAAGCTATATGTGTTGTAGGGCTGGTTTCAATGAATGAATCCAATGTGCAGTCATATCCTTGCAGTGTTATCCTATGCATGTCTCTTCTGAAGTAAGTCCCCTTTATTTCATTGGGGCTTACTCCTACGAAAGTGGGTATAGGATTTCAACCTTAATTTCCCTGTTTTATGCAGATCCTATTTCCAACGGATGATTACAGTCTGCATACATTCTAGTAAAAAATTCAGTTGCTTGAATGGCAGAAAGATAGGAAGCAAAAGGTAGTGGTTTCTGGGCACACAAATAAATAAAAAGAACCTCTCTGTCGCCCAGTTGATCTCAGAAGCCACAGAATTCTTATTTAGAAAACACAACAGATATGACAATGAGGACAAGAATAGTAAATTGGCCTATTTGAGCCTTTTAGTTGATGTATTCTGTAAGTTTTCATTTAGGCTGAGGAGATGGAGCACAATCCTAACCATGCATACTCAAAAGCATGCTCTATTGTGTAAAATGGGTCTTTCTCCCAGGAAAGTGTCTTTAGGATTGCAGCCTTTGACTCAAATCCCACTTGTTCTACTATATCAAGAACTTTTTTTACCAGATATCATTACAGCTCCTCTGAGCCAACCCCAATACCTACCACCCTGTTCCCAAAGTTGCTATGCTAACCAACTGGAGACCTGGCATCCCATGCAGCAATGTCTGCTCCTCAACATTTTGAATACTTTAAGAAGAAGAATATTCTTCTTCTTTTACAAATTCATCTTTAATACACTATGATCCTCTGGTGTCATGCTATGACTACCAACATCCAGCTGCTCCCATCCAAATTGCATCTAGCTTCTACAATGCTGGCCTGATGGGCTTTCAAATGCACACCTGCATTTACATGGATCCACATCAGTGGTGGGATTCAAATAAAACAACAGGTTCTACATCCTAATAATCTAAATTAACAACAGGTTCTATGTCCCATTAGTAACAGGTTCTCATAATCAGGTGCTCATTAGCAAAGGGTTCTATAGAACCTGTGAGAACCCCCGAAGCCCACCACTGTAAACATGCCACTATAAAGTCGATTTTAAAAATCCTTCAAAAATCCACCATGATATGTCCAATAAGACCAAAACTTTTTTAAAAGCATGATTAATATCCAGCTGTGTGAAGCAACTATGCATTGCTTAAAGGAACAGACTTCTTAGCAGGAAACAGATTGCGTAGTCCTTTGCGATGAACAAAGAGGACACCCTGATCAGTGATGGGATTCAAAGAAATTAACAACCGGTTCTATGGCCATCTGGCAGCCACTTTTAAATGGCTATTTTAAAACTTTATATGTCCTATCTCTTGTTAACAACCGGTTCTATAGAGTAGGTGCGAACCCCCTGGAGCCCACCACTGACACTGATCCACTGGCATGCGACTTACCACTGAGCTAGGCCATATGTTGATGGATAAGCCAGTTTCATCCAAGTGTCAGGAAGATTATCAAAAAAAAGAGCTGCCTGTAGCTGCTCCATCTCAGCGGAGATTGCCAACTCACCCTAACAAAAGAAAACATTAGTGTGCTATTTGCGTCTCACAAAGAGACCGTGATAAGATGACATGATAAATGATAAGAAGACTTTTCCCTCCTACAGTAAAACACATAAGGCAGCAGAATCATCAAATATAAAGAACATCCTGGTTCTTAAAAACTGGGGTGAGTCATTTATTAAAAAGGGGTGTAGTGATCCTACAAACAGGGGCACCGGTTTCATCTCAATTTCTTAAATATAATCACCAGATGTGAAGAAAATGCACATTTCACAACATTTACAATTTTATATTTATCCTCCAAATAAAAAGTGGTCAAATAATTAAATGACCAAAAATATAAGTATAAATAACTGAACTAGTAAACTGGCATATTAGCCATGACAATGTCCTATTAGCTATCCCTACAATCCAGAGTAACTACAGGAGCATGTAAGAGACATTACATGTACCCGTAGTTACTGCACCACCTAGTGAAAACCTATGGGAAATTCATATTGCAATCCAGAGCAAATTATTCTTACACCGGAGCAAGGACTCCCCGTAGTTATTCTGGATTGCACCCTATGGCAATGACGATGACAACAACAACAAAAATAGCTATTGGATGTAAAGTCTATGTTGGATGTAAAATATTTCCTGGATGTAAAGTCAAAAATAGTTCCTGGATGTAAAGTCCACTTATGGGAGGTTGCTGTTAGGGAACAAAGTTACTGGCAGGAAAATCTCTGCTGGTGTACAGGGGGGTCTGCTCAGGGTAAAATGTGATAGACTTCTCTGTTGGGCCACTAGCATTTGTATGGTGCTTTAGATTGATCAAAGTGTTCTCAGTAGTCCTCACATGAATCTTACAAGATAGGTGTTCTTACCCAAGCAAGTTCACCATTAGTTTTTTGGTGCTGCATCTGGCACTCGTGCTGCTTTTGCCATCTTTGCTGGACCTCATGTAGCACCCCCACCCAGCCACCCTCATGTAGCACCCCCACCCAGCCAGGTACCCAGAGTGAAGTACGCCCTCCCTGCCCCACTGACTCTGAGCACATTTGCTTTACACCTAAATGCATTCCTGAGACTGTGCCATATTGACTAGCTAATTGCAGTCAATATAACATGTCGAAACCTTCAGGTTTGTTAGTTGCCTAAAATATGAAACTCGACTCACATTGCTAGGATTTTCAGTGCCCCGGTGACTTTCAAAGAGACTTGTGAAATCAGCCAGGCTCTGCCGCAAATTAAATTTCAAATCCCCATTTGAATGAGGATCACTTTTGTTTCCATTCAACAAGAAACCAAAATGATGGCCATTGGTAAACTTCCCAACCATGTCAAGATTTATCCCAGCAATTAAAAAGGTGCTCCCATTGTGTCACGCAGCAGAGCAATTAAAGAATAGGTGTCGCTTCGGCATAGGGAATGACGTTTTCATCCAGCACTCTGAATGTACATGTTTGATAATGACATGCATCCCCAATAATGGCATGTATCCCTAATGAGATTATAAAGCAATGTACACACACACAATGTAAGCAACACACCTTAAGTCCCAAGTCAAGTTCTTTAAGAGACCGTTTTATCTCATGTATGAGTACATTCATTCTTTCACATTCTTGAAAACAAACCAGAATATACGGAGAACGTTCTGCAGTTTTGGAGGTAATGTCTGACATGTTATATTCTTCTGGAAGCTTCTCCTGTATGTTGTCCAGTATCTCCTTAACCTACAAGAGACAGGAAAGAGCTTAGCAAATAGTTCCTAATACGTGAACATAAGCTATTGGGATTGATATTTTCTTCTTTCAGAGATGATGTCCATTTCTGGCAAGCACAGTACATGATCCTTAATGCACACATAATGCAGGCAGTGTTGCTTCATTGATTTTTGGTAGCGTTTGCACAGCAGGGAAAGGCAGGGATGTAGAAAAATCTTTGCAGGAATGGAAGACACTTTAATCATACTAACAATTTTGACATTAAAAGCCCTTAAGACCCTAAAGTACAGACGAGTTAAAAACATAGGGGGATAACTCTTTAAATCAGACAAACTGCTTCCCAGAATTGTCACAGAAACACATTACAGGACTCAAGTGACGTGTTGTGAAGAACAGCTGTGGAAAGGTTAGCTCAGCATTTGGGGCTGTCACCAGATCTAAACTTGAAGCAGAAAGCAATGGTAAACTGGACCATTTGAAGACACTGGTGGAGGATTCCAGCTGTCCTGGGTAGAAAAGTCCTCATAATCATATCAGTACATAAGCCCAATTCTTTTCCTGATTTGCTAATTATCTACTTGCAGAACATTTATCTGGGCTAAAAGGAACTTGGTTTATCCAGAAAATCAATGGCAGGGAAAGGGAACAGTAACATATCTCACTGGGGAGTCCTACAAACATAGAGTACAATCCTGACCATGTCTAGTCAAAAGTAGTTCAATGGGTCTTACTCCCAGGAAAGTGTCTTCAGGATTGCAGCCATAGATATAATGCAGCATACTTATTTGTAAATATGTTCTACACATGAAAAACTATTGATCCATTTGTGTTTCTCTCCAGTTCTGTGATGTTTTCCTTATTTTGCAAATATCATCTCTAAATCTTTTTTTTCTTTTGCAAATTACTGCTGACCATATCGAGCACTGACTGAACACAAAATAGTGGTCATCCATTTATTTAGAACACTATTTATAGGCAATTTTTCCACAGTGCCAGTGCTCAAAAGTGGCTTACAATATAAATCACACAAAACCCAACAACAATAGCAAAGCAAAAAAACAACAACACTACAGCAAAAATGGTATGATATATATAGCAGGTAGGCCATAAGGGGAAGATGAAGTCATCATTGCTTCCAGCAACTAGGAATCATTGTTGGTGCACCACAAACAGAGGCATTTCTAGATGCCTCATTCATCTCAGTGGGAGAATTTTTCTAGGAGTACAAATACAATACTCATGCAATGGGAATGTGTTTGGATATTCCATGTTATTTATTGCTCTGACTTCCTCTCCAGTGATCTGAATGGGGATTATTCGTTTTGTCAGATTCCTTGTGGAAAAACAAGGCTTATTTTGTGACAAGGCACTTAAGTTAGCTGCTCTCCTCTATCTACCCCCATATCTCTCTCCTTCCAGGCATTTATGCAGGCTGGATGCTCGCTCTATAAAACAATTTGCCATCTGATTTGTGCTTTAAAACTCACCTTTTCTTCCACTGTTTGGGAGGTTCCTTCCCCAATAATGGATTCTTGGGATTGAAGTTCCAGCAGTGTACGGAATAGGTTGTCTGAAGTCACCGTCAGGAATTCAATTTCTGCATTTGGATGAAGACCATAGTGGACCGGGCTTTCAGGGGGCAGCATTTCATCAATATATTTGTGATACCCTTGGTAATCCAGGTTTGAAGGCACGACAAAGCCAGGAGCTAGGACCAGCTTCCTATCAAACTATCAAAAAACCCCAAATATTCATTAATCATCTCCTGCTAGGGAGCAAGTCTAGGTAGATAAATCAAATTGGTCTGTTTATGGACCCATTGCTGAGAATGACAAGACTTCTATAACATTTTATATCCGTGAAAACTGATCTCATTTGCTCCATATTTTAATTAGCTCTTCCATGTCTCATGGAGTCTGACATTCCATCGCATTTTGCTGAAACACAGGTTATTCTCCTGTTAGCAAATAACAGGAAGGTAATTTTAATTTAAAAATAAAGCGATGGGTTTTGAAAAAAAAAGAAAAGAAAAATGTTATTTCTTCCAGATTACAATGTGCTGCTCTGTGGAGTAACATTATTATTCCATGTGGCAATTTTACTAAATGAAGCAATTTACAGTAGCATCTCCAAAAATGCAATCTTTTATTGAAATGAAAGCGAGTAACGGTGTAAGGATTTTAAAATAAAATAGAAGATTTCTTCTTTTAGACTATTACCAAAATATAGGCATTGCGAGTTGACAATCAATATGTTCTCATAAAATTTAAAAAAAAAACTGATCTGCAGTTTCATAATAATGATTTCTGTTTCAAATGGCTTACCAGGATCCAAACAAGGTCCTTTATGGAACAGTCTGACAATTGTTTAACTTTAACACACTGCTGTAGATGTATCAGTTCTGCTTTGACTATGACTGAAAAAAATATGCTAAACAAATATTGAGCAACAGCTCAAATTTAAAAACAAGAGGCAGGAAGGAGGATTTTTATTTATTTGTAGAGGGTTGTATTGACTTGATATTCACAATGCTGTTTGATGCTTTTGAAGCACTGCTGTGGGATGTTCAATTACTGCCGAGTTCCTACAGTTTTGAAATACTTATCAGCTGCCAAGATAACACAACGATGTCGGTAATAATGCTAATAATAATAATAATAATGATCAATGTTGGAACCTTAAAATAATATGGGATTCTCACTTTGGAAAGATAAATACTATTTTCTCCAATCTTCGTTTTATGATTCAGCATTTCAGAGGGAAGCCACCTAAAAACCTGGAAATGAGACAACATCTGATTTGTGTGGGATGAACATAATTGTGGGTGCTTTCAAGTGGAGGGTTATTCCAGGCATGCTGATTAAGCATTTCTGATGCATATAAGATATTACTGAGACCCTATTCTGACTGTAGACAGTGCAAAAAATAATTCCTGATAGTGCATAATCACTGCTGATAGGTGATGGTATAAACAATCAAAAGGAGCCTATAGGATCACCAAGAATAGCACAGACCAAAGAAGTCGCCATGGTATAACCTCCCCCCTCCCCCACATGTATGTCTTACAGTATCTTTTTTCCTCACCATTTTCAATTTAATACTATAATGTCAAACCAGCTGTGGAACCAAACTTCCATCTGGACAAAGATAAGGTAACATGTACATCTACCGAAATGAGAGATACCCATGAAGAGGTTTGCCATTTCTGCTTTCATTCCAATTTCTATCCCCCTTTAGTTATTGGGGGGGGGGCATAAAAATATGCAAAACTAAAATATCAGGTGTGTGTTATAACCTAAATCCAATCCTGCTACCTTACAGCACCATCCCATGCATATCTACTCAGAATTAAGTCCCATAGTGTTCAGTGGGGTTTACGGCCAGAGAAGTGCAGAGGATTGCAGCCCTAGCTTCTGCTTCTGATAGCCTTACAATTCTATCCGAAGATTGTAACTTATTGGTTGAATGGAGTCCATCATTGTGGACCATCCACCATTTATGACATTGCTATGGGCCTACAAAAGTGACAGTGTGTGAAGAATGAGGACGTTTTGTAAATCTCAAGATTTGTAGATAAGTGGTGATGAAGCAAGTATAGGGACTAAAGCGTGGGTAAATACTCTGTCCATGAATATTGAGAGTTGTTTTCTACTAAGCTAAGAGTTACTTTTTCAGTGTCCAGTTTTTAACCTGAGAATATCTGAAATTGTGGTACATTTTTAAGAACAAGATCAAGTGTGACCTAGGGTGCAATCCTAAAGACACTTTCCTGGGAGTAAGACCCATTGAAAACAATGGGGCTTACTTCTGAGTAGATGTGGTTAGGATTGTGTTCTTATTATTAAGAATGTCTATATACTTAACTTGTACCAAGGCACTTGTCCAAACACTAGAAGGGACACTAGAGTTGGATAGGGACAGTTGCTGTCCTACTGTTAATTATAAGAGAACAATTGAAAGGCACCTCTTTGCCTACTTAGAGGAATAATTTGCACTTCCTTGAAACATATTATTAATTAACATAACTATTAATATTTATCTACTGCTTTTCAATAGTAGTTCACAAGCGGTTGACAATACTAAAATAATTCAAAATAGTCTCTCTCTCTCTCTCTCTCTCTCTCTGTGTGTGAGCGACCAGTAACAGCAACTGGAAAAGATGCCATGCTGGAGTGTATTGGGACTGTTGCTTTCCCCCCACTAAATATAAGAGGAAAGCTCTTGAAAAGGTGTTGTCTTGCCCAGAGGAAGGGTTTATATATGTGTTTTTATTCCCTGTGGGGAGGGGGTTGGTGGGAATCATAGCTGCTATTAGGGCATAAAGGATGGCATATACAGATGTTTAAAGGTTCAATCTCCATCATCTTCAAGAAGACCTAGAAAGGACTTGTGACAAACTCTGAAGAGCTGCTTTGTTTGGCATCCACCATTTATGACAGATAAACCAATGCTTTACTTGCCAGATAAACCAATGCTTTGATTCTGTAGAAGGCAGCATTATCTGTGTTCTGTCATCTCTGATCTAACCCAAACCTTCAACTTCCAGATTTCTTCCATTCACTGGAAAGAGAGAACTCCTGTTCTGAACTTTCATGGTTCAAGAGGAACCAACAAGTGGGAAAGAGCTTGGAGTGCTCGTGAATGATGTGCAATAGCTTTCAAAGCTGGTTTGCACATTACCAGTTGTGGTGTGGGACTCACAGAAGGATGGCTGCTCCATTTGAACTTGTAACTAATAAAGGGGAAAAAAATCATACAAACAGAACCAATAATGCAGTTACTGATTTTGTGATGTGCGTGTCTGTTTAAATTCTCAGGTTGAGGATGCTGGTGTAGAAAGCTATACAATGGCTGGCCAGCCAACCCAATTTGCTTCCTTCAGGTGTATCTGAGAGAGGTATGGAGCAACAGCTCCCATGCGACTGCTGGAATTGCATGGGCTTGGGTCTATTTGTGTTACTCGATACAACTTCAAGCACATACTTTGCAGCATGGTTGCATGTGGAGGTGAGGAGCACACCTCCTTTAAAATGTGGCTGACTATTGAGTGATTTACACCTGTGGTGCAGTACACACATATCCAAAGTCTTTGGACATAGCTTTAGAAATGTGGTCAGTTGATGAATCATTTTGCACTTTATTCATTTAAATGATTTTGAATCAATCCTTATCTCCTTATAATAGGGTATCAGGGCAGCTCAGCATGTTCATTAAAATACCATAAAATACAATGAATGCATACATATGCAGCTCTGTTGCTTCCTTCACACACATTTGTGTCTCTCTCTGTGTGTTTAAATAAAACACACATAAAATAAATTAGAGATAAGATTAACATGGTTATAACTCATAGATAGGTCAAACATCTGTAAAACACTACACACTCAGCAATAAAGAAATGGTTCCATGATAAATCTTCTGGAATTTACCTTCCTGTACTTGTGTATAGGAACACAAATGTGCAGTGTAATCCTATGTATGTAATCCTATGTATTTCTACTCAGAAGTTAGCCACACTCAATTCAATGTTACTTACTCCCTAATATGTTGGTTTAAGGGAATGATATAAGGGAACAGGGTTGCTGTCTAAGGTATTATAATAAAAAAAAACTATTGAAAAGGGGATGTTGATACAAAACCATTGTATGAAATTAAATTAATTATGCCATCTGTTATTATGTTTAACCATGATATCATGACTTTTTATACACTAGAAAAAGTGTAAGACATCTTGGCTTAAATAATAGAAAAAGTACATCTCTTTTACCGCAACCAAGAATCACTTATCACTGCAGTTTAGCATTGCACAGACTGGTTTAAGGAATACATGTACAGTATTTCATTTACTCAGAAGCACCATTTAAGGAAATTGGTATTTCACTCGAATTGTAAAAGAAGCAGTCCAAAATACTGAGCTATTCTCCAGCTTTATATCATAAATCTATTGTGGATTATTAAGCTATGTGATGAATATAATGCCATTTTAGAGGAATGGATTCTGTACACACTAAAATAAATGCAGGGTAAAACTATATTATAAAATAAATTTGTTTTCAATGCCAGTGTAAAATACAGGGAGGTCCATAAATGTGCACATTATGATCCTCACCTGCCTGCCATCATAAAGAAAAAAGAGATAAGGTGGAACATATATTATTCTATCATCATAAACAGCAAAGACCACACACTAAAAATAGATCAGCTTCCAGTAGGGGGAGCTCGAACTCAGGAAACGCACTATGTGTTTGCTAAAGCCATTGTTACCTGATTGGGTTGCATGTACTCTTCTAGGTAGGTGCGGCAGAGTCTCCTATCCCAATCATCTGTTATATGCCCACCATACATAATTTCACCAAACAAATAGCGAAGATCTTCCCAGGGTACCTGAAAACCAAAAAGGGCTTTAAAAATATAAATATGTAAGATTCTTTCATATACCTGCACCTACACCTACTTGCACCTACACTAAACACACACACACACACATATACACTGAGAGAGACACCAATCTTTGGAAAGCAGATATTAGTTAGTGCAAAATAATTGTTATCAAATAAATATTTTTAAAAATTGTAATCCACAGGGAAGTCTGAGAGTTTTTCAACCCTTAGGTTCTGAATGATATGTCAGCCAGGGTTCCCACACCTCCAGTTTTTTCCAGAGGTCCCAGGAAATTGGGCTCCTGGCCTGGGGGACAGGGAAGGGGCCCCAGTCCACTGGAAAATGGAGGCTCCACATGTCCTGGCTGTGCACGCCTCTGGGAGAGTGACAGTGGATGTGTGCACAGCCCGAACCCAGGGGCGGATGCTTCGCTCACACCTGGATCACGCCTTAAGGAAGTGCTGCGTCCTGATTAGAGCTGCAGGTGCCTGCACAGTCACACTATTGAAGGAACCGGCTGCCCGGTCGGCCAATACTAAGCCTTGCCAACCTGGGCAGCCCCTAACCCCCCCCCCCGAGCACCCTACCACCAGGCACCAGCAGCCTCCCCAGGTAAGCCCAATCCCAGCCATGTCTACTCAGAAGTAAGCCCATTAAGTCAGTGGAGCTTACTCTTGAGTCGGGGGGGTCCTTGTCTATGCAGTCCAGTCCTTCCCTACCTACCTCTCCCAAATCCATTTCCCCTCACTTGCATGTATTGTGTTGCTGCAGACTGCTTTGAGGGTGTCTTACATGCTTGGATCAGGATCATGTATGTTGAAGTTGCTTGCATGTTTTGTGTTGCTGGGTCAGAATCATGCATGTTAAGATGTTTTCAATTTAAAAAGTGTTGAAATTAAGTACAGGAAAGCAATACGAGTATTTTTGCTTTTTAAACATGTACTACATTTGTCCTACATTTTTTCAGAGTGTCCTACAATTTTTTTAACCAGGTAAGAATTTTGGCTTGGGGGACAGGAATTTTGGGGACTTGGCAGGAAATTTTGGGTTTGGCCTCTGGTCACCCTGTAAGCAAATGGCCAACATTCTGTATTTAACACATAGGAAAACTCATCCTCCACAAAATGCGTCACCCATTCTCAAAAACTAGACAGTATTAGTACTCATAGAAATTACCCTCGCAATGTGCATCCTAGAAAAAAGAGTGTTCAGCAGCATGCACAGTAATTACAAAATACTTCATGGATGTACATTTGCCTGAGGAGGATTTGATGAAATCTGTGAGTTTGCTGCCTACCTGTGAGTTTGCTTCCAAGTAATTGAACAGTACATTGACCGAAATAGTCAAGTCCCCTGTATTAAAAGGGTATTTCCTGTTCCAGCCTTGAGGTCCAAATTTCCGTCGCTCAGCCACGCAGGCATGGAAGTAGCAGAGTGAAAACAAGATTGTCTTAAATTCTTGTTCTCGAGTACTCTGATCAAGAATATTCTAAAGAAACAAAATCAAGATTTTTATTCTCCCGTATAAAAGAGACCCTGTGAATCGAAACTTCAGGCAATAGACAATATATTTATGACACTGAAAATAAGAACTTTGAAAAATTCACTGACAGAATACAGTCCTAAAATATTTTATCTTTTTTTAAAAAGCATTTTTTAACATAATGCATTGATTGGTATTTTCTTTAGGATGCGTTCTTTTGTACAGGGAGCAGCTATTTCATATTTCTTCCCAAATGCAAAACATATGTAAGAAAATATCCTCAACCCCTTAAAAAGTCCTTCAAAAATAAAGTCAGAAAGATTTTGCAGTTGATATTTTTAAAAATAAAATCATTATCTTTGTGAATGTAATGCCAGTTAAATAGCAATGATTGCCAACCTGGGTGTTTCAAGCACTGGTTTTATTTTCTGTCACAATGTCTTTTAAATGCCTGAAGACAGAGAAATATTTCCTGGAATTTATTCTAAAAGGGAACAATAAAAAATTCAACTTTTCCAAGTCCTAGTTTCATTTCTTTTTCCTAGTTGACAACAAATTTGAGTGACATTACCAGGGATGAAACAGAGTCCTGCAAATAAACTTAAAGATATACACCTGGCTGGTAATAAATATTTGCTTTCAAGTCAGACCATTCCAGTATAATTTACAATGTTCTTCACAAATATTATAACATTTTCTCCCCCCCCCCCATAATCACTTTTCAGTTGTAGAATAAGAGCAATTATTGTCTATGTATTATTATCACTGTTAATGATAATCACATTAAACAATCTGTTGTATACATGTATTTGTTACTATGCGAGACGGGGCAGGGACAGGCTATGTACCAAATAAAAGTTTATCCAATGTTTTTGTCTTTTGGAATTCAGGTGAGTTTAAAATAAGATATTTAAAAATCTAGTTTTTGTGGATGATTATATCAAGTGATAATTTTACTTGCCTGGTCAAAATTATCCAATGCAGCGTGAAGATTTGCCAGCATCCCAGTTGGTGGTTCATTGGTTATTTTAATAGAGTTTTCCAAGATTCCCTGTGGAATGATATGTTCCTTTGGAGTGGGGGCAGGTTCAACACTCATAAACACCCGATAGGCTGGGTGACTTCCTACACCGTACTTCTCCAGTAATTTCTCTAATGTGTCAAGCCACTTTGCAACAAGATGAATATTCTAGAGCGGGAAGATAAAAATAGGCTTCCCAGTGAGCGATTGATTTGAAATATGAAACATTTTATTGATATGAGCCAAAGGAAGCAGTCTGATGTAGCACAATATTTAAGGGGGGATCACACGCATCTGTTTTAGTACAATGTACTGCATAATGACAGCAATCTTCCCTGTTTGTATCTATTCATCTGATTATGAAGAGTAACAATTCTTTCTTCCACACATATATTTACTAAAGGGTTCTTTCCAAAAGACAATAAATTAGTAAATCAGATAGCAGGCACTAGAGAAAGTATTCCAGTAAATCCCCCTGCCGTACAAAGTCCCTTTCTGCAACTTGCATTTATTTATATGACAATCAGTACTACATAAAACATAAATGTGAAGTTACGCATTCCCTTTTCTAAGGGTTGTACAGCCTAAAAAGGAAGGCATTTCCTAATCTGCCGGAGCTATGCAGACATTATTTTTTTGAAAGCCTTTACACAGACCATTTGAAAGCACAACACTACCAGGCAAAATTGGTCTAATGAAGGGCTTAGACTTACTTGAAGTATAACCCAGTGGCCTTCGTTTGATGCCTTTTCCATTGCCATCTCTGCTATGGCTTCCTGCCCTTGACCCAAAGACACATTGAAAAGCCTTCCTGAGTCAATGGTAAATCCAAGCTTGTTCCCTAAACAGAACAAAAACTGCTCCAGTACAGTCTCAGAGGATACAGGCTTAACAAATACAGGGTGAGGCAGAAGTACCTCCCACATTTTAAAGGTTAAAAAAGGAAAAAGAAATAACATTTATTAATAAATTTCACTATTGTTTAAAAAAAGGTTACAGTTTTTATTCATTTGGTTTTAAAAATTACATCCTCCAAATGGTGGCCTCTATTCCCTACACACTGTTCTAGACGATTTCTTTTAATTATTCAGTGGTACCCAGTTGATGTTTGCTTTCAAGTAACCCCAGAGAAAAAAAAATTAAGTGGTGGACCTGTGGCTCTGAAATTTGCAACCCGTATTTTTTTTTAAATCAGGAACAGCTTTCCAACCTAACATGTAATGAGTTTGAAAAGTTCTATGTGTTGCAATTACAGATTCACCATTCTTCAAAAATGTTTCTATAGCAAAAGCATGCTGTGCACCAGTCCAAACCATATTGCTAAAGTGGGTATATGTAAAAGAATGGGAAGTCATTAGCTACATGAAGACATTGCTGGCACTTGCATAAGTTCATCAGCAACACATAGGTGAACGTTTAAAATGGGGGAGGTATTTCTGCCTCACCCTGGTATTATGTCACATGTGGAAAGTGGAATGATTCAATCCAAATGGTATGTTTTATGTGCCATCTGGACCCGTTAAATACATAAGACATTCACAATTGTTTTAATGAAGTGGTGGATTATTATATCTGCTTTTATCATAAGGTAATATTTATGCCAGAATCCTTAAATTGTACATTTCAGACAGGTCAAACTGACACATCTTTTGGGGGTTAAATGGTTGGGGACAAATGGTTGGACAACAGACGGCACAATCCTTCTTTCCTGGACTCTCCCCCCACCCTGGGTTCAAGAGGAGGTTTTCGTGGAGAAAGAAATGAGGGACTTAGGAATTACATGTTTGACACTGAAGATCTGGCTAGAGAAAGCAGAACCATGACACAGGGCTAAGAAAATCCGAAGTACTCCCCCATCAGAGATGCCTTCACACAAACTAGGATGTTTGTTCCTAGAAAACATCACTGGGATAATCTGGCTGAAGCTACATCTTTTGAAATCTTATTGAAATTTTTTTATTTCAATAAGAAATAAATTATTTCTTATTGAAAATTATTATTATTATTATTATTATTATTATTATTATTATTATTATTATTATTATTATTATTATTGAAAATAAGAAATAAATTATTTCTTATTGAAAATTATTGAAATCTTATTGAAATTATTGAAAACTGAAATTTTGAAATCTTATTATGGGTGATGCTGAACATCTACTGAAATAAGTGGGGCTGAAAATGCTTAACTTGGATGGGATTGGACCCACTGTTTAGAAATACAATGTACTTTTACCACCACATATTTAGAATATACTATGTTGAAGCACTAGGAAGGCAGGTTTAACCAGTTCTCAGCCAGCGATTAGACAGTGCCACACAAAACACTTAACCAGTCTAATGTTACTGTTAAAGAGTTGCATTCTAGTGCAGTGTTTGTCAACCAATGGTATTTATTGATATCACTGACTGTACTCTTAAGAGGTGCCCAGTGGTACTTGTGGGACCCCCCATATCTCTGCTGCCTGGCAATACAATGTGACAAATAGTGGCAGGTGGTTCTCCAATGTGCACTTTTCATGTGATTGAAAAAGACCTCCTGTCTGCCCTTATCAGTATTTGTTACACTGTATCTGTCCTCCAAATCTAAAAGTAAGTGGTGATTATAACATTGCCAGTTACTTCTAGTGGTACTTCCAATAGATTGAAAGTGTGAAGTGGTAAATTAAAATGAAAAATTTGTGAAACACTGTTGTAGTGTAGTAATACAGAGGTTCTCAAACTGGGGTGTCTGCCTTTAAGAAGCAGAGCAGGGGATGGCGGCAATGTGACATGGACCATCATGGGGCCAGCAGTGACCCCAGTGCTTTGTTTTGACTCATCCTTGTCTACTGGGGAATTCAAGGGTATGGGAGCCCCATGAAGTCCTCTCACAGAGCTCCCCAAGCCTCAAAATGTTGCAGAAATCTTCAGTATTGAAGAAAATTTCTGGGATGCGATCATGGAGCTGAAAGTGGGTTGCAATAGCATTTCTTCAATGTTTTGAGACACAGGGATTCTTCATGAGGACTCCACAGGGTTCTCTACCTCCCTCTGGATGCCACACAGGATGAGTACAAACCATACCCACCGAGTTTCCACTGGAAGCACCATTGTTCAAATTGCATTACCAACATCTCCCCATCTCCAGAAACACTCAGAGTGTCTCAAACTCTATATAAGAGTTTGAGATCCACCGTAACGGTACTTTATAAATGAACATTAAGATGCATGATGCTTCATTCCTGAATGTACCTAATGATTCAACATCTTTCAGTGGGTCAACTCCAGGAGACAAAATGAAAATTATTGGTGAAGCAGGCCCGGTTTCTTGAAATAATTTCGCAAAGTCAGTTTTGCGTCCCTCTGCATATTTGGTTCCAAGTTTTTCTTCAATAAAGTTCCTAAAATGAAGAATTACAGATAATAATGTCTCTGGGGAAATTGCATTTTGGTTGTAAAGAAAGAGAGCCTCAACATCACAGCATTTCTTCCTATCTTGTTATTTACTGGCAATTGAGCAGAGTACAGTATACACACATCTGCTCCTCAATGTACTCTAACAGCCAGTCCACATAATCCAACCTGACAGCGTAAGTCATTCGATCTGGTCTCAAGGCTCGCATCATAATTAGTTTCTGGAGGGAACTTTTTGTCTTCCATTCCTGTGGAAACTTCTCGTTCTCTGGACATTCCGACTCAACTACTTTTTTCCATCGTTTTGGGGATCCTTCAATATCTCTGTCCAACCCACGAAATTCATCCATGAAGCTCAATGTCTAAATGGGGAAACAATGGGGGAAGCATTCAGAATTTTCAGAATATTTCCAATGGGAAATTGTCCCAGCTCCCCCAAACATGTGCAGATTTTTCCAGTGTTGTGGTTGTGTGGATCTGATACAGGGATGGTACAGCCAGTCGAACCCACTGTCTCAGGTGGCAGGTCACAGGAGGTGGTAAATTTGGGGTGGGTTTGAGTGGCAGACTGCCCCTGACCCCATACCTTAATTGCACTCCAAGTAGAGTTGGAGAGGAATTCCAAAGGGCTGCTATATCTGTGGTCAATAGGAAATCTCAGGAGGAAATCCAGTTCATGAGCATCAATCTCCTTATTCATAAGCAGAAGCTAACATGCAAAAAAATTATAGATATTAAAATCTCACATCGTTGAAAAATCTGTTTAAAACCATTGTGAAATTTCTTTTAGAGATTCCAATCCAAACACACTGGCAGACTGTTGGCAATCCAAACACACTGGCACCTAGTTCTGTATTATTTACACTCCTCGATGTACTGGCTGTATTCTGTATATCCAGGCATCTCAGTGCAATGATGTGTCCTCTTTTTGCAGGACATGTCTTTTTCTTTAGCCTTGCATTCCCCCCCAAAATCTTAATTGTCCTTTTTTCTTGTGAGCAGGCAGCATGTAGCCTTCTTGTAAGTAATAAATTATATGTAATAGTTTTAAATTGAATAATACAGAATAACGTGTTTAAACATGATAGCAATATACATGAGTGTTTTTAGCTTTTATTTTGTCATGTCCTACATTTTTCTTTGGTGTCCTACATTTTGGGGGGTATCCTTGTCTTCTTTTTCGGCTTTGGCATCTGATCACCAAATGACGCCAGGAATGAAAATTAGGATCTCCTGCATGCAAGGCAGGTGCTCTTCCCCTGGAGCAACATAGAGTTTGTATGAACATTTGCAAGGTACTCCTAAAAATATTGAGGAGAGTCAAAGTTACCAGAATAGCAACATGGCCATGATTGGTTGAGTATTGCCACAAATGGAATAGGACCATCAAGAAGGAGCCTAAACTCTAGTGAAGTTCTTTAAAATACCGTATTTACTTGAATCTAGTGCGCTATCAAATGTAATGTGCACCCCACCCCTATAATCAAAATACCACATTTACTCAAATCTAATTGAATGTAATGTGCACCCTACACTGACAAGCAAAATACCAAATTTATTTGTATCTAATCTACCATCAAATCTAATGTGCACCCTGATTTTGGAGACTAGATTTGGCTGGAAAAGGTGTTAGATTCAAGTAAATATAGTATTCCAAGCAAACCAGACTCCTGAAGGCACTTCTGAATAGGAAATGTTTTGCTTTTGAAATGTGCCAGATTACATACAGCTTCCAAAAAACGAAACAAAAAAAGACAACTGGGGAAAAATGAAATCAGCATTCACAAGGATGATTCTCTTGGGACCACCTTACAAGGGCTTTATGTCCTTCCTGCAAATTGGACCATTCAAAATACTGCAGCTTCCCTCTTAGCATTCACATTTCACATGGTGGGAGGGGGAGGGAGGTGTGTTTGAGGACATGGGCAAAGGAAATGATTAGGAAAGGCACTTTCATAAAATGTTAGAGGCCGCAGGGATTAAAAGAGGCACTTCCTTAAAATGTTTGAGGCTATAGGGAAAGCCTGACTAGGAAAGAATATGGCACAATTTCTGAGTGTGGATGTCAGGTTTTTCTGTTTCCATCTCTGCATAGGGCTATACTATCCCTGGCATGTAAAAATGACTTTTTTTAAAGACACCCATGCTATTATCATGACTGCAATCATGTAACAGTGACTTTTTTTTAAAGACACCCATGCTATTATCATGACTGCCATCCATCTGAAAAAGAGGGGGAAAAAAGAGAAGGGGAAGGTCAGGAAATGTATTCTGGTCTTATATTGTGATGTGTGGCTGACATTTGCTGACTTCTCTTTCTGGCTTTGTTTTCTTGGGATGGAAAGGAAACCCGCTAAAATGCTCCAAAGGATTTGAGGTTATCGTCTTTCTCTCTGCAACTTCTAACACCTCTTTATGACAATACAGAGTCACAGCACAGTATAACAGGAGGGCAACACAATGTTGGATCCAGTAAGCTAGGGACATTAAAAATATTTTTTTTTCAGTTTTGCTGCTCTTTCACCCTTATTTCTCCTTCATCCAACAGAAGCGCCATCTGTTCCTAACCGTAATATGCACATTTGATTTATATTCAGTAGTAGATAATGGAGAGAAAAAGATTATGGTATGATTCTAAAGGATCATATGTTGGTATTGGTATACCTGCTGGTTAAAAGATTAATATTCATTAAGAGGACTGAGATCAGCTGCCTCTGTAGAATATGCGCAAGGGTGGAAAATAGGCTGCACTTAAAATTGGCACATAGCAATGGAGTTGTGAGAAAGACTGGAAAATATCTCCAAGAGGTTATAATCAAGCAGGCATCACTTGCTAAGACAAACTGAAGGTGTCAGAGCAATGTTGTGTTTTAGCATCATTTGTTGTGTTGCATTACCCTGGGAGTGCGGACCAAAAAATGAAAGAAAGGGTGAATCATGACTTGCGCAACCAGTTGTCTGAAAGTTTTACGACCTATCTGTGTACAGGCTGCCGTACATCTTCCTGAGCCAATCAGTTTCACTTAAGATGAAGGGGCAAAGTATGAGCTTTTTTTCCTCTGATCCACTGTCGGGCTATTAAGAGGAAGCTCAATCCAATGATCCTTCAGTGTTTTTCTTGACTCACCAAATTTATAAGGACAGGGTAAACCAGAAGTTATACTTTGGACAGGCAGAGGTACATTACATACTTGATTCTACATGGATTTTACTCAACAAAAATGGCTACTTTAAATTAGTAAAAAAAAACTGCTTTTCTACTGTTGCAAACAGGCAGTTATGCAAGCAATCATTTCATTCTTCAGCTGAGCCAGGCAAAGGCAAGAAGACCTTTGCATATGCTGACTGCTTCTTTACAACAGTTAGAAAAACAGTTTTAAAACAATTGTAAAGGGATACCTTAATTTTTTAAAAAATTGCTTTTATGTTAACACATTTTTTTGTATCATCAGGAGTCCCAGAATCAAACTCATGCAGAAATTGAGGCACAATCTTATCTCATTAGGAGCAATGGATGAGCAAGAAACCTGGAACTGGGTCTTTAAATCAATTTTTCCTGTTTTTCTCCACAGATTTTTTAAAATCCACAGTAAGTTTTAGAATGGAACCTTAGTGGATAACAAGGGATACCTTAGTTGTTTTGTAAACAGTTATAGTACATGTGTATAGGTTAGTTTTGCTGGGAAAATTGGTTTTCTTTTAGTAAATCTTCCTTTGGTAGACCTGCAATGTCTTCATTTTCTGAATGGTGTCTTACATTTCATCATTATATCATTACCTGTAGTCCTGATTCCACCAAATCTATTTTCATTCAGTCCCTCACTCCAACTTTCCATTTATGCCTCCTCCCTCTATTTCTCAGATAAAACCTGGTTTTTTATCATCAAGGCCTATCTCTATCTTGGATCTAATCTGCTTGGTATATGTGCAGAAGGACTAGTGAGTGGAGCTACAAAGCATACCCACAAGCAAGGGAAATATATTGGAAGGATTTCCATTGCTTACAGTGAACAGGATCTCTGCAGATTTGTGATGGACAACTGGAGGGAGGTTCTTGGGTCCAACAACTCCGCTCCTCAATTCATACTTATTCTAGAATAAGCCAGAGTCCCATGTCAGGTCTTGGGGTCTGATATGGAGGATTTTCATTCTCTGCTCAGCCATGCTTCCTAGGTAATCTTGGACCTGTCATTATCTCAGCCTCATTTACACAGGGTTGTTGTGATGACAAAGGTGGGAAGGAATTACATACATCATCCTGAGCTTTTTGAAGAAAAGGCAGTATAAAAAAAAATTAAAAATAAAGTAAATAATGGCTACCGCCACCAGACAGAGGAGGCTGCCTTGGAGATCCTCCTTCCTCGTTGCATGGCTGGAGTCCCAGGTTTCCAGAGGTTCCCCAAAAATTGATGCAGTAGCACAGGACAGGAGGTCACAGAAACAAGGCAACATGCTGAGTCAACCAGGACAGGCAGGTCAAAGATCAAAATAGATAAGGACCTTTATTGAAAGAGGGGTAGCAAGTGAAAAGGGATGAAAAGAAATTACATGCAGACTTAACCCATTTTATGACAGGGCAGGGGAATATCCAGAGATTTTAATCAGAATACCAGTGAGATGTGGGTAGAAAAAAATGCTTAGAAAATCAGTTTCTGATTCAGTGTGGAAAATGGATGAAATTCAGAAAACAGTGAAAGCTAAATAAGCCTCTGTTTTTCTAAAGCTAACAGCAGAGCATATCTTTCAAGTCTGTTGAAAGCAGCCTGAGAGAGACATTGCTTTCAGATACATACACATGTATTAATTTTGTTCCATTGTCCCCTCTGGTCAAGCATGTCTCACATATTTTTTACAAACTCTACAAAAATCTGCTTTTCAGTGCTGCAGTATACACACCTTAGCAGCAATCCCTCTTTTAAGCTATGTTCAAGTCTCTGAAAAAGCTATTTTATCTTCAACTTGAAGTACCTCAATAGTCCTGCCATTTTTATTTGGAGCAGCTAGAAACAGAGACTTCGTATGAGCAATAAAATAACATTTTTGTGAAAATCTATACTGCGGAGAGTCTGTGGATCTTTGTATCATTTGAACGCTGAACTGTATGACTAGATATGCATGCACTTCTCTTTGGGTATGAAGTGAATTTTGTGCCCCATTTCAGTTTGAATCTAAATTAGACATCCATAAATCCATAAATGTTCCATAAATGTTCAATGTTCAATGTTCAATGCATCCATAAATGTTCAGTGTGGATCTCTTCTTCAGTGAACCGTGTATTTTTGCTTTACCTGCCTGAACACTCTTGCCATGACTACCTTACAACTTCCCGGTGAAATTAATTTCCGAAAAATTGTGAAGAACCTGGTTCAACTGAAAAGGAAATAACAAAGAACCATCATGGAATATGGTTAGTAATAAGAGAGACTGATGAGTAGGAAGCTTTCCTACCTTACTACATCAGGCAGTCCATTCCTATGCTGTGCTGATGCATTGCGGTTTTATGGCCTCCTCAGGGTAAAGAGATCTATTTCCTATTACATATCCCAAGTAGAGCTCCAGTCAACCCAATGGGGCTTCTCTGATCTATGCTAGCTACTTAGCTGATGCAAATCAGGGAAGCTTGCACTAATATCAGGTAAGTCATAAGGTGGGTTAGGAGAGAGATACTAGGGCATTTTAGCCTGGGACCCCCATTTAAACAAAAATCTGTCTGGGACCCCGTCAAACTTACTGGGTTGTGACATCATTGTGATACCAGAGCTCCTCCATGTCTACTTGGAAGTAAGTCCCATTGTGTTCAATGAGACTTCCATGAAGCCCTGTGCCAGATTCCAAGATGGCAGATCCTACCCTGACCTGAGGTCACAACCCCCCCAAGACTGTCCCAACCCCCACTTTGAATACCACCAGGTTAGGATATGGTGGATATCTCCTTTACTGATCCTGATTCATCACTGATGTGACTGCAAGCTTCAAGGGTCTTAGCTGAATTGGTCAAAGAAGAATGAGCTCTCAGATAAAACCGGATCATAAAGGCAAGTTGCCATTTCTCTCCAATGGATTGATGTCGCACAAGAGCTTTTGACAACTCATGAAGTCCAATCAAGTATACAAAAAGGAAATGTATAAAAGACAGATGTCTACTTCCAATAGAGATAGTTATCCTTAAGCCAAGGATTCTCAAATTTATGTTACTGTTATTTATGTTACTCCAGTCCGAATATATACATTTATGTGACCATCCCAAATTACAATTTATTTGGATTAAAATAATCTGTCTCATTATTGCTTATGCTTCTACGCAGTGGCTTTTCAGGGTCATAGATTGAGGATTGGGGGTGCTATCATAACCAAATTAGGTCAGCACAGCTCACTCGTCTCCCCATTCCTGTGTGGTTTGGTAAGGTTGGTACATGTCTGTGCACTGGCCTAACTCTCCTAGGAGTGGCGCAGGAATATCTTTGGTGACACACCAGGCTAGCACAGGATATGTGCAAGTTTAGCTGGGGATTAGGATTGTACTGCCAGTCTCTTCCCAGCCAACCTGTAAATTCTCAGGGATAGAACCAAAGTACTTTAAAGCTTTGCTTGGGGGTTGCAACCCACATGTTGTGACCCTGCCTTAAGCCCACAGAGCCTCTCCATTAGAGGTGTTAAGAAGGAGTACTAAATCCTGAGAAGCTAGAAGCTGCTGCACAACAGAAAAACAAATGAATATGTTCATATAATGGTCAAATGTGGCCTGACCACTTTCAGGTCTCTGAAAAAAGACTCCTTGCATACTGCCTAGAAAAGACCAGCATACCTGGAAAGTTAACTGGACACTGACAGTCAGCTTGTCTCTCTCAAACAGGCCGCGACTGATATAAATAAAAGTAGAGTATGTCACACAGTCGATCAGGTTGTTGACCCTCTCCTTCACATTGCTGGAGGGTTCTGTTTGCTGAACTGCTTTATGAAATACAACATTAAATGCCTGTGTGAGGAGATGGACAAGCACGTAAGCCAATAGTGAAGCTAGATTAAAACAACCACACAAAAACATATTGATTTCTGTCCAAATTATAACCTTTAGTGAGAACTGATACATTGGATTGATTTTCTTCAGCTCATCCATTAGGAAGTAGAGCAGGGAGGCTCTTGCTGCTACTGGGCGATAATGCTCACGAGCCTCGTTGATCTTCACTTCATTCACTTTTGCTTCCATAACCTGCAACATACCAGAAATACAAAAAGATCCATGCCTATGCAGTCTTTTCCCTGGGAAGAGTTGCTGTGGGAAGTACTGCAGGCACCACAACACACCATGTAAGTGCCCCCTCCCACTCATTACCAGAGCCATCTTGGGCAGCAAAAGCAAAGTGCAGGCACTTGCCGAACCAAATGATGAGCACCTATCCCTAAAGTGCTCCAATAGTGAGAGGGAGAATCCACTTAAACAGAGCACTGCAGTACTGCGGTACTTACTGTGCCACATGATACTATGCTGCTGATGCTATGAACTGAACACGGACCAAAAAACATCCACAAGACAATAAAACCAGCCATACTGAGTAGCAGACTAAGATTACAATCCTAACAGCACTTCCTGGGAGTAAGCCCTATTGAATTTAGTGGAACTTACTTCTTAGGCTTAGGATTAGGCAGGCTTAGGATTCCACTCAAAGGCTGCAATCCTTTAACACTTTCTTGGGAGTAAGCCTCAATGAGACTTATTTCAGGCATATATAGGATTGGGCAGAACGATTATAATAATAAATGGAGATGATAACACTACACTGTCAGTTCTGGTATGTTCACTACAAATGTTGATTGAATGTGTTAGTTTCCCCTACACTCTTTTGGATCCAGTCCTTCTTAGATCTGGACCTTAAAAGACTCTTAGGGTAAAAAGAGAAAAAGAAAAAAAGGATTTCCCCAAGTAGCATTTCAGACTGGAGATGAACAACTTAGGCTGCAATTGTAAACAAACGTTCCTGGGAGTAGGCCTCATTGAATATAATAGACTTACTTCTGAGAAGACATGCTTAGGATTGCACTGTTATTTGGCTATGATCAGAACAAATACAAGTGTTTGTAGAAGGGAGAGACATTTGGAAACATGATTAGATTCTTCACCACTTAAGAGATTGGGATAAACTTGTAGGGTTCGAGCTGAAAGTCTTTCCATTTATAAAACTGCCATCCAAGTCCATTTGAGGGGAAGAAATAAAATCTAGAAATAAAATCTATCCCCAAACTTTTAGCACAAGATCCCCAATTTTTTAGCTCAAGAACCTACTTTTTAAAATGAAAGCCACCTAACTTACAAGACTTACAAAAATTATTCTTTGCCAGCCACTTAAGGTTCTGTTTTTGTTTTATTTAGGGAGGGGAGGATGGCTGCTTTTGCAGCATGATATAATCCTGGTCAGCCTTTTTTTGCTGTTTTCCCAAACAGCTTCCAAGCCCAGCCCTTCTCAGGCTGCTACTTTACAGGATTGTTGTACAGATATATGAAATAAAGAAAAATAGGACACCTAAGAGTGGGTATAGTTGGTGATGGGACAGAGAGGGTCATGGGAGAAGACAGGATTAGCAGTGTCCTGGTCCCCCATTCTCTCTCTCTCTCTCTCTCTCTCTTGGTTATGGCATAAAAACATTGAAGACAGTGTGCTATGTTGTGTTTCAATAACATTTGATGAGCAAAGAAAAATATATATTCAATATGATGATTCAACTGGTGAGATTTATTTTACGGGTTAAATACTCCATCTGCTGCTTCAGCAAAACCAGTAAATTTTTGCTTGTTTTCTTTAAACTGAAAAAAGAAGATAATATAATGAAACAATGTGGGCCAATTGATTACTGTCTCCAAAGAACACCGAACCTATAAAAATTATAAAAATGCCATATGTAGGACACTCTGGTATACCCAGCTACATCAGCCTGCCACTATTAATGGGCAAATTTATTGCTGATATTGTATGACATTATTAAGGAAACGTTAAGAGGCATACAATAATTGAAAATGGTAACCAGCTCTAGAAAAAAAGAAGGCAGTGATTGCTAACTCTCCTGCTACTCTTCTGCATTCTGACTGCACCAAATATTCACTGATGTGCATCAGAATGGCAGAAATTAATATCAAGTCACAGCATTCAAAATGTATGTTTTATTGCGTTCCATGTTCATTTGCAGCACCTCATTTCGTAGCCCCCCGCTTTGCTCTGGTTGGCCTATTATTGCTGTCAGGACTGACAGTTCACCTCGGAACAAGACACTTAAGTCATCCAATTTGCCTGCATTTCAGGGGGATAATCCTTCCAATTTCTCACCTGGCGTAATTTACCACTTGTTTATAGTCTGGAGACATGCTAAACATGCAACTTTTGGTTGTCTTCATTATAACATTGATTTTTTTAAAAACCAAACCCTTACATTCATGGAAAATAGTACTAAGGTCCTAGTGTGTTGTTTTATTTTAAAGTAATTCACAGCAGAGTAAAAAGGCACATGAAAAAAGTATAACGGAAGCATAAATAGCAATATTTCACTCCACTGCCCTTTTGTTTTATTAACCTTTCTTCTGAATGTATGTAAATATTTCACTCTACTAAGCTTATTAATTTATAAACAAGCACAGAAAACACTTGCATAGAGACTCTGCCACACAGAATTATGTTATCTTACTCTCTAAACAATGTTGCCAGATAACTATTTTTATCAAATCAGAAAAAAGCTAAGGGTTATTTAATAGTCACACTGAATGAGAAACATCTTTGTTTTAGTCATTTGGCACGAGTCATCTGACTATTGTTATTGTAGACCACTATTTCTTCTGATTTATAATTTTACCTTAATTTCTATTTCTGCGGCAGTGTGTTTTGTTGTTTCCAACCTCTCAACCAGAAGGGTATCCCCAAGGAAATTACTCTCGGCAGCTGAAAGGCGTGTCAGTAATTCATCTTCAAGCATTTTCAACTCAATTTTAAAATAATTTTGCTGCTTTGTGAGTTCAGACTGAAATGAAAATGGTACGGTTGCAAACCTATAATTCAAGCACCATTAATATAGGAAGTACGCATCACTGAACTTCAAAACTTGCTGATCTTCCAAGACTCTATTATAATCTTCTGTTTTAGTGTTTAGCAATTAAGCAATGGATTAATAGGAAAAAATGGTGAAAGGTGTAGCTAAATTTCCACTATAGTACAATCTCCACCCCAATAACTGGGAGGTGAACATCCCGATTTATGTCTACCAGTTTTACATAATAATTTCTTGCCACAGCTGCGGTGTCTTCTATAAAAGCAAATGGAATAAAAATCACAAAAGATGTATTTTTAAAGTAACAAAGGAAAATTCAGGGGTGGAGATGGCAGAACATTTCAAGTATTTGCTAGGCACATGAAGCAAATTAACACAGCTATCAATTGTGCACTGGAAGAATCAAGATGCCTGAACTTCAGATATTACCTTCCGTCAATGTAATGTGATTCCTCCTCCCACCAAGAGGACATGCAACTTGACCATAACACTGGCAAGTACATAAATACACACCTTGAAGTATTCTAAGTCTGGTCTTTCCATGCTGACCACATCTGCCAACAACTGCTCTTCTAAGCCATCTCGTGTAACAGTGAAATTAACTAAAGTTGTCTGTGCCTGGATTTCTGGTTTATAGTGGGGATTAGCAAGTTTGGTGTGGAGAATGAGCTGAAATTTGGGATGATATTTGCATTCCTTATCTCCTACTCTTATGAACCTGTGAAAGGGAAAAAATGTGGAGACAATATTTTTAAATGTTAAAACATTGATGCAGGATTGGTCTCAAGGCCCCAGCCTACCCAACTTCCCAGCACCAATTCAGCCACAAAGTAGCACTGAGGTAATGGAATAAATGTTCTCATGAGAATCATCCATGTCTGCCTCCCCATATGGGTCCCCTTTGACATGAGTGTATCAGCATTGGAAAGAGGGATAGTATTGGAACCTTAAGACTACAATGAAGGGCACCAGGGGTCACCCATTGGGCAGTTGCTGTGAGCTTTAAAGCCCTAAACGGCTCGGGTCCTGGGTACCTGAGGGACCGCCTTCTTCTGTACAACCCGACCCGTCACCTAAGGTCATCTGAGGGGGCCCTACTGACTGTGCCGCCACTAAAAGATGTGAGAGGTGTGGCGGCCAGAGATAGGGCCTTCTCGGTGGTGGCACCCCGGCTTTGGAACTCCCTCCCCATAGAACTTAGGAAAGCTCCCTCAATACAGAGCTTCAGGCAGAGCCTTAAAACCTTTCATTTTAAAAAAGCGCTTTAAACGGGGCAGAGGGTGGGCGGCAGTGTGTTAGTGTTTTATTTTATTGTTTTAACAAATGTCTTTTAGCTTGTTTTTAATTGTTCCTAGTCTAATTATTCTAATTGTATTTTAATTGTATTTTAATGATGTTTTAATTTGTATTTATTAGCAATTTTAATGTTTTATTCTTCAGTGTTAGCTGCCTTGGGCTCCCCCTTATGGGGGAGGAAAGGCGGGGTATAAATTGGGTTAAATAAATAAATAAATAAATAAATAAATAAATATATAAATAAATCCCAAGGCTCTCAAAAGGTCCCACTAATCTCTGGGAGCACACTTGATGCTTTCAACTACACCACAACCAATATATTTCATGGCAACGCCAGTCTGTTATGGCCCACCTTGGTAGGAGGAACTATGGAAGACAGTTTGCTGAGGCACACTTGAATCCTGAAGATGGCCCTGACTGCCATAATATGCTAGTTAGAACTGCATTTCAGAGGGGGAAAAGCAGGGAGAAGGAGGAGGAGGAAGAGAAAAAGCAGAAGAAATATGAAAGTTATCCCATATGTAGATAATTAAAGGAAGGAACTACAGAATTTGCTCAAACTGAAACAATACAGTAAGGATTTCAGCATTCATTCAAATTCAGAATTACAACCACCAAAACGTAATAACTCACAACAGGCCAGAAAATCCCATGTTGAAATCAAATGCTCCCAAGGGAGCAAGAAATTAAAGATGCCTTTTTTCATCTCAAGTCAGTGCTTAACAGTGGATCAATACTCAGCATAAAGAGGGCTCACCTAGTGCAAAGATGCCACTCAGAGAAGATGGACCCAGCTGGCAACCAAACTCACAAACAAGATTTGAACTCAGGTGGGAAATTAAGGCTACATAGTGAGATATATTGGAAAGCTTATCTGTGGAACTGTGAGCAAGAGGCTCAGATGAACTTTTTTCCCTTGCTTCCATCTTTCTTTCAGCATTTTCAGAGTTCCTGTAATTGTCCCTAAATTCTCAGGACTAGGAAAGTATTAAGAGTAACGGATTACTTGGATTAAGATTACGGATTACCTTGGATTAAGAGTAACGTGGATTGAGAGTGTTTTGAACTGTTTGAAGTGTTTGAAAGATAAGCATACATTTCTAATAACTTTTAACTTGATATACTAGCAATGTCTTGATAAACAAGCAAAAAGGTCCCAGCCAAGATATGGCCAGTTTCAATGCTACGTCAGCAACTCCTCAGCCTCTTCTGAGAGACCAGCCTATGCTTGTCTATTCTGAAATAAGCCCACTCCTGTGCAAGGAGGGCAAAGGAAAGGAGTCTGAGAGACCTAGCCCTGCATGTCTACACTAAAGTAAGTCCTATTATAATCAGTGTGGCTCACTAATGTGCAATGGGACAGATGGCAGCCTGAGAGACCTGAAAGACTACGAGCACAATCCAGAAGTGCACTTGGGTTACCCTATCTATCACTAGCCCAATTGCAAGATGGGCCACCCTAGTTATTCTGGAAAAGGCTTGGGGCAGCCTAAGGCAACATAGGCTGCCCCAAGACAGATGGAGCTGGGATGCCCTAGCTGTGCCAGCCTACACAGCCCAGGAAATGAGGTCCATAATAGGACAGAGTAAGAAAGGCAGTGTTGACAAAAAAAAATCTGAGTTCTTGGCCAGCCTAGCTTCAACCTCTCCCTTTGGCAAACCACTAACTGAGGATACAGAGGCCACTCCAAGCAATCCCCTTGCAGCTACCCTCCACTAGAGGTACTGCTGTACTGCATTTTGAGTATACATGGTTAGGATTGTGCTCTAAGTGCAGGTTAATTTGTTTTATTTTTCTTTACATTTTCTTTAAGGTTTTGTATTGTATTACAATATTGTAATCATTTTCATATAAATATTTTTGGGTTGGGGAACAAATTGTATGAGTTTCCATTATTTCTTATGGAAAAATCCAATTTGATATATCAGAGTTTTGGATTACAAGCATGCTTCTGGAACGAATTATGCTTGTAAAATAATATAACATTTATTCATGTGGCCAGTAAACTCTTCCAGAGGATAAACAAGAAAAAGAAGCAAAGAAATGCCAAATATTTGCCTTAATGATTATTTTCTTGTTCCAACCCAAGTTAAGAATGTTTTTAAATACTGTTAATTAATTATATACTTAACCATCTCCCATAAAAATCAAATCAGTGGAAAGCAGAGTGTGTTTCTTATCTGGAATAAGTCTTACAAACCACTCGTAACATCTGATTTACAGCAGTTGTACTGATATAAATTGGCTGTCAATGTCAGGCAGAGTCTGCTGCTGGCAACCACAACCAGTGGCTTCACTAGGGTTGAGTCATCCAGTGTCAGAGAGATGATGTGGCCCTCTTGCCAAAAATTTTGGACACCTCTGGTATGTAACATGATTATGTTATTCCTACAAACCACTACTTTGGATGGTTTTGGATTCTGGTCAGCTATTCCAGGGTAACACTATATCAGATCCGTGCTAGGTATTATCTCATTGGCTCTTCAATCTGTTTATTGGTCCATTCTGAATGAAGGAAACGTATTTTTAAGGAACATTTCTAACCAGGACAGCACAACTCACCCATTTCCCCATTGGAGTGGGGAGGGCAGTGCATGACTATGTATTGGCCTCACCGTCCTGTCTTATAGCACTTTTGCTACATCATCAGGCCAGCATGAGACCTAGGCCAGGACTTGTGCCAGCTCAACCAGGGGATAGGGTTGTGCTCGCAGTTACATAAGATGGTTGCATTTTTGCCTTTTTGACCATAATGTTTGATAGAATGGAGCTATTTCACTCTGGTTTTTTCACTGTATTCTGTGTAAATTATTCATAGAATGGTATATAAAATGATATTATTCATAAAAACAATTTCCACAATTTTGGTAACTAGTGGTGTTACCTTATTACTACCAGTAGAAAGTTTCACTGTCATAGGATCAGGACCATTCTGGTAGGCTTGCATTTCTCTTTGTCAGGTCTGAACACAAGCCAAGGGATCTTTTTTTACTCACAAGTAAACATGAACATGTAGCTTACAGCCCAATCCAGAGCAACTAATCTGTCCACATAAGAGCCCTTAGGTTGCCCTATCTAACACTAGGTTGGAGCAACTGCAAGATGCTCCAGCCCAGTTACTCTGAAGGAGGCTTAGGGCAGAGCAAGGCAAGATAGGGTGCCCTAAGAGAGGTGGAGCTGCTCTGCCCTAACTGGGGCAGCCTAAGCAGCTCAGGAGAGGCAAGTTGAGGGCATGTTTAGCATTGCCTAGGGCAGAGCAGTTACTCTGTATCCAAAGCCTGTTTCCAAGGCAGAAATGCCCTCTTCCAACCCTCAGAGTTATACCACCTCAGGAGCAGGTATAGTAATGAGTAGACCCATAGGGGTCCATGATAAGGCCCGAGTAAGAATGGCAGTGCTGACCAAAAATCTGAGTTCTTGGCCAGCCTAGCTGCAGCCCCTTCCTCTCAACCTCAGAATATGGAACAAACTACGGCTGCCCACAAACCTCAGGATACAGCAGGCCACTCCAAGAAGCCCCTTGTATTCACTGTAGAATGTACTGGCATCTCATCAGGGACTCCTTATAAGGCAGACACCCAGTGGCGTCACCAGACTGGTGCGGCTGGTGTGGGCTGCATTGGGGAAGCGCTCCGTATGGGGTGATGTGCCGGAGGAGTTTGACTGTCCTTTGGCAGGCCCCGGGCGTCAGCACACCCATTCAGGCCTGCTCCAAAGCGGAGAATCAGCCAGAAGCTGACACTTGTCTGAGGAGCTGGCCTGAACGGCCATCTGAGGTGCACTGCGCAGAAAACACACTGAGCATGCCGAACAGCTTCAGAGGAGACTTCCTTAGAGCAGAGAAAGTCCGCGCCTCTGCACAGCCATTCGGCCTCACTCAGGAGGCGGAGCGGCAGCCGAATGGCTTCAGAAAGAGTACTGCACAGGCACCAACTCTGATGCCTGCACAGTCTCCCCCGAAGCCAAAAGTCTTCAGAAAAGTACTGCGCAGGTATCAGAGATGGTGCCTGCGCAGTACTCTTTCTGAAGCCAGTTGGCTTCAGAAACAACTGCGCAGGCGCCAACTTTGGTGACTGTGCAGTCCAGGTGGGGGGGGGGGGCGCATCCCAGGGATGACGCACAGACTTCCGCACCAGGTGATGTGCAGAGTCATGTCACCACTGTAGGCACCACAGCTGTTCCTTGTTCAGTGTGATCTGAGGGGTGTCTCCTCAGGAGCAAGTCTTCCCCTTGTCCTCAGGAGCAAGTCTTCCCCTTCCATTTAGCATGCTCTGGAGCAGTTAGGGCAGCCCAGGCTTCCTGACTCTCTGGATTCAGCATAACTTTCTGCTCTGGATACAGAATAGTTAGGAGAGTGCAGTTAGGTCAGAGCAGGCTGAATTTGCTCTGGATTGCAGCCTTAGTTTAGCTTTCCTTGGAGCTAGGAGCATTTGGGGCATTTGTCAGCTTGGAGGGAAAGAATTGAGTATTTTGCGGATGGGCTGCGTTCATCAGATTGGGACCATTCTGATGTCACTGGACTCCTCTCAGCCTGCACCTTCTAATGGATTAGTACAGGTTTGCCTACTCATGAGCACACGCATGATAGGCCTCCATTAGACTCCATGCATTTACCTTTTCATTTCTCTTTTCTAGTTTCTGGCCATAACTTTTGATAGAATTGAGATATTTCACTCTGGATTTTTTCTGGATTTTTTATATTGTTATAATTGCACATAACAGTATATAACATGATAGGTATTCTAACCTCCACAATTTTAGTAATATTTTTAGTTGTTACATCCCGGCACTGCCCTAGTGATGCCACTAGTTTCAACAAAGCAGAAGTGACGTCTGCTGCCTTGGCTGGCAACTCTCCTCTCCTAACAAGAACATCAGAATAGACCTTCTGGATCAGGCCAAAGACCCATCTAGTCCAGCTTCCTGTATCTACACAGTGGCTCACAATGTGACCTGCATACTGTTGCCATTTCCTAAATTTATGCATCACTGAATTAACAGCATTTTGTGAGTTTATTTGGGGGAGTCCTGACCAATAGTGGCAAATATGGGGAAGCCTGGCAATTTTTATTCTTGATTTTGGGGGGAGGGTGGAGGATAAAAATTTATTTTACAGAAATGTAAGAAGGTGTGAAATTGCTGGTTAAAGTGCTCAAACGAAAATGGATTACCTTCCCTTTTTCAGCATACATCTGCCAAGAAGAGGGTCAAGCACAGGATCGATGGTCTCCTCTAGGTTTTCTATCAAAACTGGATCTCCAGCAACAATTGCTTCTTCTATAATATCAACATATCTATGAAAAACCCAATCCAGAGACAACTTGAGAACAAAAGGCAGAAGGAAAAAGCACAAGCAGCTGAATAGCAGAGCATTCTCTTAAAGGGTTTTCAGATATTGTGATGCAATACATTTGTTCTTCCAGAGTACAAAGAACGTAACCTTGGAATAAAGCAATCTAGCATATATGATTGCAATAGATCAACTCAAAGGAATTGTTTTTATCCCTGTTAATAGCAGTAGTTGCCAATGAGAGCTTACCCTTTCTGACTCAAATGGATGATTTTCAAATGGGAGCCATATCTGCTTTTTATCCATTTGATCCCCTGGTGCTGAGGGTCAATCAATAGAGGCCAACGTTCACAGTTTGTAAGAATAGTGGCATTTTCTATGGACATGGTATCACTAGGCAAGCCTTCATTGTTCCATTTAGCAATTGTTGCATCATTCGTCAGCATGGAGATCGGATCAAGACCTTCAGTCATTGGAATGGGGACCTAAAATAATCAAGGTTAACTTAAAAATGCCTAGTTTCAGTGTCTTGTCCCTGTGATAATAAAGCACTCAAGCCTGTAGTGTGAAAAAAACTCTGACTGGATCACCGAAAGGAGAAAATGTATTGTTTTCTGATGCTCACTATAATTGTTACCAATGTAGATAGATGAAGATAGTATTGAAGATTCTCAAGTCAGGAAACAAAATGAAATAGGTTTACATTCAGTCGTCCATCATGTAACAAACACAGTTCTTTATATGGTACTTATTCAGATCGTTATCGGAATTATCAATATGCCTATTTATTTACATTCAGAATTTGTATTCTGCATTTCCTGCACAGGGAAGCATAAGACAATTTAATTAAAATATTTCCCCCAAATAAACAAATTATGGTTACATTAAAAAGCCATAATCAGAAAGCAATGGAAGAAGCTGATTCTCAAATAACTGCTAATTTTCAAGCATTAGCTCAGTTACAAAATATAGATTTATAGAAATGATTTACGTTTAGCAGCACAGAGAAACCATTAAGAACTTATTCTATAATTAAGAGTCCTGTTCAAATGTTCATTGGGACATAAATATGAGGCAGAAGCAGATCATGATCACAACAGGATTCCTTCACAGGTCACATTTGCATGGAGTTGATACATATATCCATAAATACACACACGCTCCTATATGTATAATTGATCAATGTATCAAATTGTGCATTTGAATGTAGTGATGGCACAAAATTTTTGAGCTTGAGAAAACTGGGTGGAACTTGAACTTTATTATTACTTTGATAATAACGTAAAAAAATTCAACAAATCCCTTGCATTTGACAGTTTTGTCTGGTTTTTTATCTCTTTTGAATCAATTATCAACAGTTCTACCCATCAGCCACAAGGTGGTGGTTGGATTGCAGTTTCCCTCCTACCATCAGCCTCATGTAACAGGCTTGCCTTGACACCACTGTTTCCTATTGGAACCATTCAGGCAGAAACAGCTGCATGTTGTTTCTGCTGCTGCCTGAATAGCTCTGAGTGTGAGTGCGAAGGTTGCTTACACTCGGGGTCAGGAATTTGTGCTTACTTATGACTTCCCTCCTCTAGCTACATTACTGAGTCAAGCGATCCTCAAAAACTGCATAGGATGGGGTACAGGAGGTGGAACAGAGAATATATCAATACATACATACATACCTACATACCTACATACATACATACATACATACATAATTGTTATGATAATCTCTGCTTCTGAGAGTCATATGGCCAAATAGGGATATAATCAGAGGACTAGTGTCATAGATCAGTCAAGTCACACTCATTGGAAGATCTATCTGACCAGACTAATCCTGGCCAAACCCTACATTACCAGAGGAAGTGCATAAACAGAGAATGAGTGTCTACTGCAAGTCTATACCACTACTATTTCCCAGCAGCTTGATATATTAAATGTGCCATGTGTTCTGGTGGTTTTTAAAAAAAAATGTACAACAACATTGGGGAACAATTGGAGGATGTTGGAGGGCTTTGGGATATTCATTCTTCATAGTGCTTTGGCACTAAAGTGCCTTTCTAAATGCTCTGACTGACAGGAGGACTACACAAAGCCATAGGAAGGCCACAGGAAAACTTAGTCACAAAGATGTTACCTACCTTCCAGAGTTACTGAAAGTGAGGAGGAATCGTAGAAGAAAAGTGATCAGTAGGCAAGACTTAAGAACCTCCTATCCCACCAATGATTTTCTGTTGCAAATGACCCTTTCCTAATGATATTTTTCAGAGGAAAAAGTAACAACTGGGTTTTAATGTAGAAGGGCACAATCCTAAGAAATTTAGGCTGGCATAACTCACCTGGCCTATCTTTCTGTAATGGTGTGGGGAGGTTGACATATGCTTGTACATTGGCCTAACCCCCTTTGGAGTGTGGCAAAAGTGTCTTACTGCACTTTTGACACCTCCAGGTCAGCACGAAACTTATGCCTGGTCTTAGGATTGCAGCCATAGTTTAGGACTGCAGCCTACATTAACTACAGAACATGCAGTTCCTTCCTTAGAAGTACACGGCTGAACGCTGAACAGTTGAACCACTCTTTGCTGAACAGTTGAACCTAATGTTTCAGATTCCATACGTGCATTTTGATACAGACCATTAACAAGATTCACCTGAATACACATAGGGGTAGGAAAGTGCCTTCTTATTCCCACTTCCTGCCTTACACACATTAGGCACAATACTTGAAAGTGTAGACATATATAGGCTTTCAGATGTAATGATGGAAACTTGTACTGTAGAATGACATATGTAGGCTTTCAGATGTAATGATGGAAACATATACTATAGAAGGCAGGATGGGGACAGCAGGATGAAGCTCACTCTGTCTTCAGGGTGCATTTAGACAAACATCTAAAGGACAATACGTATTATAGGGAATTTCTGGGGCTGCCCTTTTGAAATATGAAGTACTAGTGTTAAAACAGAAGACTTTCTGGGGACAAGTGTTTTTGATTTGTATCAATGTTATTAAGAGCAAGCATCAGTTAATGAAATATTTTGCTCATGCAGAGGTGAATCATAGTTTTCTTTCAAAATGGTGCCCCATACAATATTTAACCTGGTATTGTAAAACATTTTAACTAAGAACATAACATTTTTGGCTGTTTTCTTAACAAGTTTTTTTAAAAAAAAATCTTAACTAATCAGGTTCTGAGCATGTTACCTTTTGACTTCTCAAATAGGGCAGCCATTGATTTTGAACTAGTTCATGCCGGTAGTGTTTTGCAAATGGGCCCGCATATGAAATAAAAGCAGCTGTGAGCAGCACATCACCACACAGAGTATTCTCTTGCTCATGATACTGTGCCACAGTGTGAGTCCATCTCATGTTTTCAGACTAAAATACAAGGAAGAAGGATAAGAGGTTAATTCATAGTAAATGTAGCTTTGTAATAAGATAGCTATTGAATTGTCAGCAATATAGGGAGGAACATTTATTGTTTCCTATTTATGGATTTTTTTGCTACCAGTTTTAACCTTGATTAAAAGCTTAGTGCAAACATTCACGAAGTGTGCATCACAACATCTACGAACATCATGACACATTCTTAGGCACTTGTGGCACCTTCTTCCTGTTCTCTTAGGGACACCATCTAGGGTCTCATGAAATCTCATAAGATTTGGATGCCACTACCTTGGATCTCCTTATATCTTACAAGATTTGGATGCCATTTGCTTGGATCTCATAAGATTTTATAATTATTATACCCATCCCTTGTGCTGACTTACTGGCACTGGGACTCCTTGGCAAGCCACTTGTGCTTGGGTGTTCTACATTTGTAACAGCCATAAAACATACAAGGGCTGCAATCCTAAAGACACTTTCCTGGGAGTAAGATTCAAAGAACACAATGAGACTTATTTTTGAGTAGACATGGTTAGGATTGTGCCCTAAGCTTCTGGAATGCGAGTTGTGGGGGCACAGCAGCCAAGTGAGACTAAGGGCGCAATCCAGAGTAACTACGTGGAGTCCTTGCTCCGGTGTAAGAACAATTTGCTCTGGACTGCAGTATGAATTTCCCATAGGTTTTCACTAAGTAGTGCAGCAACTATGGGTACACATAAAGTCTCTTACGGGCTCCCGTAGTTACTCTGGATTGTAGGGTAAACCATTAAAAATGGTAGTCCAGCTAAGAATAGCCACCTATGAAATATTTCATTTAATGAATTGGGAACCATAAGCAAAAGTCAGAAGTGCATCTAAATGCAGATCTAGACACAGATCCAGTGTCACACTGGATTTGTAACTGATTTAGGAGAATCTGTTTTGAATGCAAGTACTCCATGCATATTTGGAATCAATTTATGTAATAATTGAATAAGGTCCACCAAACTGCATGTAGCTGAATCCAGAGACCAGGATCTTAAGGTCAGATGTGATGTTTGACCATTTGCCATCCAATTTTTAAAAATTAACAGCAACTGAATATTTGCCTGTTGGGCTTTGCCTGGCATGTTGTTGGCCCTTATCCACTTTTTGGTTGAATATATTTTTACTCCACATCACACAGAAATAATTATAAAAGTATCATATTCCTTAAGGAAATGGCACTAAAGGCATTATACCCTATGACACCCAATCAAAAGCAGTTATCATACGAAATGTCCAAGTGTTGCCTTGGAGCATCTAACACTGAGCATCTTAAAAACCATTTCTATTGCCAAGACCCATGGACGGCAAATTCCTCTTCCTTTTAACGGTCTTGGATTTGTTAGTTAGTAGGTAATTTTGCAGTTAATATATACGACAAGGAGGCAAAATGTAAGAAAATATAAAGGTCAAAAACACATTTCCTTTATGGAAAAAAATGAATGATAATGACATAATTTTTTTCAGCTCATCAGGTTCTCTGCTAAGTGCCTCTGTTATTGTCAGATCACTAGTGTATAACAAAGAAGTGCTTTCTGTAAGCTGCTTCATTAGCTTGCCCTGTAGGACCTCACCTCCAGACCTTTCACTAATCTGTTGGCCAGCTCAATAGTCTTGTTAGTTCTATTCACGTCTTCCTGGCAGCGGACTTTCTCAGCTGTAGCCTTCTCAAAGGCGGTGGTTAAGGCAGCCAGGTTTGCGTCTAGTTCCTTCAAATAAAAACAGCAAGAGACAAGTCTAGACATTTTAGGAATAAGCAACAAAAATATCATGGCCATCTTATTTTATATTTTTGGTAACTTAAATGAGAAAGATGTAACTTAAATGGAAAAAAGAATAAATGGTGATTGGTCTAATCATCCCTGTCCCTCCTCCTCCCTCAGTTCACAAAAAAAATTAGAATGGACAGAAAAGGTTGTACATATTAAGCACAATCCTAATCAGTTTAGGCCAGCATAACTCACCCATCTCCCTGTTCTTGTGGTGGCGTGAGGAGGTTGGTGTATGCCAAGGCCTAACACCCCAGGAGTGGTGCAGAAGCACCTTATGATGCTTTATCAACATCACCACACTAGCATGGGACTTGTGCCGGCCTAACTAGGGGTTATGATTGCACTGTCACTTCTTAGTAACATTTCCATACATTGCCAACATGATGGTAACTTTTCAAACTCATACATGCTTTCAGAGGAGTCAGTCCAACTGAAGTCAAAGTAAGCATAAGATTCT
Source organism: Cryptoblepharus egeriae (assembly GCA_030015325.1). Taxonomy (NCBI): domain Eukaryota; kingdom Metazoa; phylum Chordata; class Lepidosauria; order Squamata; family Scincidae; genus Cryptoblepharus; species Cryptoblepharus egeriae. Next base: position 89,865,180 of record JAREYC010000001.1, read on the forward strand.
GCTGAATATGTCAACAAGAGTTTACGCAACCCAATTTTGCTTATTTTCAAAGAGAGTTGATTCTTATCGGTTCACTTCTCCTTTATCAGAGTCAAATGCGGTGAGCCTGTAGTCCAGTTTGTAGACATCAGCAATCAACTCTCCATGTATACATTTGTACACAATCACTAGATAATTCAAACTGGATGGATCTCAAAGGCTTGTGTGCAAAACCAGTCTTTAAAATTCTTTTTTTGCTTACTATATTTTTTGCTTACTAGATTATATTGAGCTTTTTCCACAAACACACATGCCACAGTCCACCACAAGGAAATTCTTAACAAACCACAGTTTATTGTTTTGGAAATTTACTGGTACAATTTTTTTAATACAGTGCGTTGAATCTCCTTTGGGCTGCTAGAGGCAGTGGGAATTTGGGCTCATAATATTTCACAGACCTTTAAACATATTGTAATCATTCAATTATTTTTATTGGAATCGTCCCCTCTTTTAGTTCATACTTGAAGCATTGAAATATCCCAGGAAAAATAAATAAGTAAATAAATAAATATGAACATACAAAAGTGCAGTCACAGATTGTTATAAAACTTTAAAATGGGTGAAAGGATAAGTATGTAAGAATTTCATAACTTTTAAGATTATTTAGTCCTTGGAAGAGGAGGAAATAATTCAAATTAGTATGCTAAAATGCCTCTATTTCTAGCTATGTACCTCTATTTCTAACTATTTGTATTTCTACAAATGTACCATACTTTACATCTTGTGAGTAGGTTTTAATTTTATATTTCCACTCTAGAACTTTGGCTTAATGCAACAGCAGAATTGACTTTTTTATTAAACAGACACTAAAAAGCTGTAGAAAATTCTGTAGTGATTAATGAATGGGAGGAAGAGTTTGAATTCATCTTGGTAAAAAAATATGACCTGTGGAATACCGCCAGAAGCAGCAAAACCTCTGGTGGGATGGTGAGAAAAAGCTGTTTAGGGACTTGAAATTTGCCTGGGGGCAGCATTAACTTACCTAAGCAATTTTCTAAAGATTTCATAGTATGAAATATGGACAAAGGAAATGTATGCAACTCCATCTTAAAGACTGTTTCTCCCCTTCCTCTTTCAGGTTTCTTTGAAACGTTTGCTCTGCTTGACTTCTCCACCATAAAATGGTAAGTTGGGGAGGAAGTATACTCATTACTTGTGGTGGAATTCAGAGAAATAGACAGCAGAGTCCCATTTACTCATAAAGGCACAGTGACTCACCCCACATTCCCTCACCCCACTGGCCACTGGATATGTCTTGCCATTAGAACTACAATCCTATACATTGCATAGGGTGGCAGGATTTTTGTGAGGGTTTCATAGCTCCTCTATCTAGTTTCAGGAGCCATGGGGTAACAGTTTGGGAACCATGGGTTATGGGCATGCAGAAACACGTGTGCAGCTGTGCGTTCCAATGTGTATTCATTCACACCAAATACTTGGACTTCATTAACACCCTGAAACAATGCTGACTTAGAGCACAATCCTAACCATGTCCAGTCAAAAATAAGCCCCATTGTGTTCAATGGGTCTTACTCCCAGGAAAGTGTCTTTAGGACTGCAGCCTTAGAGTCCCTTTAAATAAACCCACAGTCATAACTCTTGATTTTATCCACATCCTGCACACCATAAACTCTGAAAACATTGCAAAGGGGAGCATCAAAACATGCTAGAAGCAGGTCCATGCAGGCCTATTTGTAGGTTGGCCAGATTATCAGCAAGGATTGTGAAGAACTATGCAAACATATGGCCAGGAGGTAGTTGGTTCCAACCCTGACTGTTACACATATCCCTCAACAAAGGTTCAATAGTTGGTCCAACATGGGCAGGCCAGAATAAAGAAAGAAAAAATGCTGATGCAGTATGTTTTTTTTCTGTCATGTAATGGGAAAAATTAAAATTTATTCACAGATATTTGCATATGCAAATAAATGGTGATTTGTGTTTTGTCCTGCATGGGACACAACGTGTTCATATGAACTCTCCAAATTTTGGATACTATCTAAATAATAAATAATAATATCAAAAGATATTATATATCGAATAATATCGAAGAAAAAGAATAAGTTAGCTTATTATACCACTTTTCCCCCTCCTTCTCCTGAATTACCAATAAGACATGTCCCTTCCCTTACAGTTTGTGCATATCAATGTGATTAATTTTTTTTGCAGTGCCAAAACCTCTCTCTTTTTCTTTTAAAGCATTGCCCTTTTCAAAACAAGGGGAAATTCAGTATAGTTTCAGTGCCACAGTGATCAAACAGTGTCACATCACTATGGCAATTGGTGCCCAGGCCAGGAATACAGATCAGCTTTAATTGTGCAACGCCTTATTGCTGGTGCATGTCAATCAGAACCTATGAATTGAGAAAAATTTGCTCTGTTCATTCTGTTAAATGATGTATCCAATTAAACCTGTTAGAATTCATGATCTTCAGTCAAGGTTAAATGAAAGTAGTTACTCCTGTCAGCTAGGTGATTAAATGCTGCCTACATCAGGCACATTTATGTGCAAAATTAAAATTTTGGTATAAAGCATGAATCTTTATGCATGCCAGTTAATTATCTTGCAGTTCCTTCCACTTATTAAATGCCCACAGCATTCCTTCTTAATCATTAGCTTCCTTTCAAAACTTGCCTCGTACTCTACATTATACCAAATTTCAATGTTTAAATGAAATGCTGTATAAATGAAAACTTCCTCTTTTCAAGGATTTGGCTGTTGCTATGTTACTGAAAGATAACCGTTATTAACAGGATTTTTTCCCCCTAGTCATTATGCAAAAGATCTGTTTGTGTTGTGCTGTAGGATTCTGAGCCACTGTGATAGGAATCCCTTGTGTTATTTCTGCATGCTGGTCATTTTTTGCTTTCTTTAAACCTACCTGGGACTTCTGCTTGCCAGCCAAGTGCCGAGGTAGTAACATGGAATGGCACAAAGTAACAATCAACCTAGCAATAATGAGGAAAATGCTCCGTGCACGCCCTCCCTCAAAACGGAAGCAGCGAAAACCATCAAATTTCAACACAGTTTAATGTGCTGGAGGAGGAAAGAGGAAAAATGCCATGGTCCTTCATGTTAAATGGAGTGCTGCTGTAAATGGTTTTGTTGGGGTTCCTCAGAAAATAATTATCAGTAAAAAAAACCCACAAAAACTGCAGCTGATCTGAGGAGGAGGGCAACTTATTTCTAGTGAAATGCAGCTATTTCCATCATAAACGTCAACAATTAGACATTCTTGGAGACAGAACTAAGAAGAAACCTGCAATGAATGATAACTCAGACTACACACATTTTGTTTTCTTAAAGGTTAGACTATTCTTGGGTATATTCAGAGTGCAGAATCCAAAAACGGCATCAATTTGCCCAGTTGGCTCTAGTTTTGGGGGTATCGGCATATAGCATATAGGAGCATGCTATAGTTTTGGGAGTATTGCCATATAGTTTGAATCGGCATATAGCCAACTTATATGCCGATTCAAGCAACTTCCTTGCGTGGAGGCCATGGCATCAGTTTCTTCACAGGGAAACTGTTTGATCAGCATATAAGGCAGCTATGCCAAACTCCACAATCAATTATGCAAAACTGATGCCATTTTTTATTCAGCACCACTAAAATATCCTAAATTCATTCAATTGTCCTTGGCAACAAAAAGGTGCTTTTTTAGTAGGCTGTGTAAGTTCATTGCAAACAGTGTATATAAGCATGCGATCCACTGAAGTCTGATTACTTGCTCCTAAGTAAGTGGAACTGCAGCCCGTACCTGTAAGATCATCTACCTTAATTATTAACTAGAATGTGGGTTCATTCTTAGGCAAAGATCCAGAGAGCAAAGAACACTGGAATCTTTGTACTGGTCTTCATTTCAGCTGAAGGAATTCATATTGAAATGCACTGAAAAGAGCAATAAGAAAAAAATAAAGCTATCTTTTGTTTGTGGAAGACTATTCCCGAACACATGCACAGATCCTTTTCGAATAGGGTGGGTTTGCATGTTTACCTTTTTTTACCTGTTTACCCAAAGATAGCTAATATCTACTTCCTTTGAAGTGCTTCACTTTCCCAAAATCACCGAAGATATTAAAGTCTCTTCCATCTAATTTAAGATTTATTCTTAAAGATTGCATGCATCCAGCTTTTATTTGGCATCTAAGTACTGTGACAGTTTTGACATTAATATATTATCTTCAAAATATATTTCAAGTCCCAGTACTGTTGTTTGATTCTTTTTCTTCTTCTTAAAATGTTCTTATTATGGACTCATTTGATGTCACAACATGATGGCACATTAACATTTCCGAAACATTATATCAGTGTTGCAAAGCAGACATACCAGAAGATTACAAAATTAAACACATGCAAAAACTGAATGAATAGATGGGTACTTTTCACAATGGAAAGAAGGAACGACATTCCTCCCAAAGATATTTATTGGACACATGCTATTTGTCTTATTCATAATTGATCATAAACTATCTGGAATCAGGGATGTAGAACCAGGAGGGAAACAAAGTAATCAGATCAATAAAAATACACAAATCTGATTTTGCCCATCTGGGCTTGTGTAATTCAATGAAATGCTTAATAATATTTTTTCCACAGCAACCTGATTCTCAGAAAATTTCACTTCATTAGACGCATCTAATCATAAGATGCACCAAAGTTTAGTGGAGGAAAACAAGAAAAAAAATATTCTGAACCAAATGGTGTACTAATATATTTAATAAAATATAGTAGAATAATATTTCAACCATGTAAAGTCAACAGTGGTATTAAGAACCACCATCACTGTCACTGACAAATGAGGAAAGACTTTAAGGTTCAAGCACTCTTCAACTTTTCTGGAAACCCCAATAACTCATCATCACTAGTGTCAGTGATTTGTGACTTTTGCACAAGTCTCATTGCAAATGGTCCAGGCAGGCAGGTAAGTTTGGGGGAGAGGGTTGGGGGGATCCAGGTAGGTAGGGAAGGGTTAGAAGATCTAGGTAGATAGGGAAAGGTGGGGGTGTTTTGGGGGGTGGAAGGTAAGTAGGGAGGGAGGCAAGTAAGTGGGGAGGGATCCAGGCAGGCAGGGATGCATAGGATTGCAGCACTATTGACCAGATCCTGTGCAAGTCTACTCAGTAGCAAGCCTCCCCCACCCCTGGAAAGAATGCATAGGACTGCAGGCCTAGGAACCAGATCTTGTGCATGTCTACTCAGGAGCAAGCCTCCCCTACACCTGGAACTGAAGCCTCCCCCACCGCATAGGACTGCAGCCCTAGGAACCAGATCCTATGCATGTCTACTCCCCCACCCCTGGAAAGGATGCATAGGATTGCAGCATCAGGGACCAGATCCTGTGCATGTCTACTCAGATGGAAGCCTCTCCCACCCCTGGAAAGGATGAAAAGGCATGCCGCAGTAGGGATCGCTCTCCCCTGGGCTTCTTCCTCCTCTCCTCTTCCCTACAGTGCCCCCTTGTTTTTGCCTGCCTGCTTCCATGCTCTGCTATTCCTCTTGATCCCATGGGCTCCAGCCTACGGAGAAGCCTCTGTCCCTCCTCCCCAGATTCCTCTCGCCTTCCTGTAGATTTGCCCTGCCCATGGGGGTGAAGGATTGCTGCAGAAGGTGCTGCAGGACTGGCCCTTTGTTCCATAATACGCACAGACATTTCGACCCACTTTGTGGGGGGAGTGTGTCTTATGGAGAGAAATATATGGTATGCTGTTAAACTGTAGAGCAGATCATTCTGGGTGGGGTGCAAGATGTGTTGTTGGAAGCTGTAGATAGGATTGCCATCATTTTATGTCCCTGCTCCTGTTGCATTTACATCAAAACAGCATTTTGATGAACAGGTATGAATTCAAAGAAGGATAAAAAGAGGAAGAAAATGCATTTTGTTGTTCTGTTACCACTTCTGCGATCATTAGTGGAAAACTTTGGATTTCCCCAAATGACTCCGACACTGAAAGGGAAGTGCACTTACATGGTGTGTTGCAAAGCATGCCATATTTAACACTCCATCCTCCAGCTCTGCTACTAATTGTGAAACTATTATAATGTGAACCCTTTAATTGATTTTTTTTGGTGACTCATTTTAAGACCTCAGAAGATGAAGTTCCTCCCTCAGAACCAAGCTAATTCTCTCTTGAAAATGTAATTTATAAGGTGCTTATTGCACTCTTTAGGGATAATGGTTATCAGTTTCCAGAATGTTGTAATGATAAAACTTAATTTTTACAAGGCTGTATCCAGTGGTGGAATTCAAATAAATTAACCATAGGTTCTATGTCCCATTAGTAACCGGTTCTCAGAATCAGACACTAATTAGCAAAGGGTTCTATAGAACCTGTGAGAACCCCCTGAAGCCCACCACTGGGCCTGTATCCTTCCCTCAATACACACCACCAGCCTTAAAAGTGATACTATTGTCTGAAGCCCTGCCTATAATTAGCACTGTTGCTGGTACAGCAGTGCCAAAATAGCAACAATGGACTAAGAAAAGCCATGGGTCCCACAGTGGGGCTTCTCAAGTCTGTGTCAGCTATTTTGCTGATTCAGACTTGAGAACATCTGTATAGGGTTTTGCAGCTTGACATGGAGAATATGATAGGATAGGATAGGATATGGCCTCCAAAGCAGGTAATTTCCCCTGCACCACCCTCCCTCTACCCCAGAACATCTGCCCCCTGCTCCCAAAGTCTGACCCATCATCCTGACCTTTTATCTTGCTCTGGTGGCATCCATCCAGCACTGGGTCGAGGCAGCCGCTCCTCTCCAGTTTTTGAAGACATGCATTGTACCAGCGCTTGACCCACAAAGGATTAGGTCTTGAGATGTTACCAAATGGTTGCATCCACATTCCTGATTAGCCTGTCTATCACCAACAAAGTCCTGTTGGAATTTACTGTAAGCTCATCGGAAAGTGAATATAATGAACATTAGAAAGTGTTTTGATTGTAAAGTAAATCCATTGTAAAGTGGGGGTCCATTTATTTGGCTGATCTGGGACTGATTATGACCTTCAGGGGTGTCTTAGGGTGTTGAGAGTTTTCACATTTAAGAAAAGCGCAAACAAATATTGTAAGTAAAGAGCCTTAGAAACAGTTATCATTAACAAAAATAGTGAGCCAAATTTGTCAATCACCTTCCTTTCTCTGCCCCTCTCACTTTCACACACATAAAATTCCCCACAAAAGGCAACAGAAAAATGTGTGTTAGTAAAAGTCCTTGAATTAACACCAGCATTACAGCTCAATTTCTTTGGGTTATTGGACTAACACTGGAAAATCAATATGTCTATTGAGAAACCATCTTAGGAATTTAAGAAAAACCTGGAACATTTTGAGTTCAAATGTTCATTGTTCCCCAGTGTTATTTCAGATTCCTGTTTGAAGTTAAATGATCATATCATAAATAGAAGGAAATGTTCACCTACTGGTGGATTTTATCCCTTGTTTATACAACTAGCTTTGTAACTTGGAAAAAGTCAGAAAGGTTAACGCAACTTTGTACGAGTACTTCATTATTCCTTATCAGCTGCAATAGGCCCCAGTACAGGCTTGTTGTTCTGAAACAGCATGGCTTTTATAATCCACCAATCCTAATGTTAAAAAAGCTGCATTTGCTGTAACTTTAAAAAAAAAAATCAAATTATTAGGTTTAAATTATTATATTAGCTGAAGTAAATACAGCTACAAATACTGACTGGAAATGGTATTAGTTTTCTAGATTATCATGCTATTTTCCATGAAAATACATTCTACTGAATGTCAAAGAAATAAAGCACTTCTAAAAACCATGCTTATACAGTGCTGCCTCACGTATCAAGTTTAATTCGTTCCAATGGCATGCTTGTTACGTGAAACGCTCTTTACATGAAGCAGATTTTCCCACAGGAAACAATGGAAATTCAGACAATTGGTTCCACAACCCAAAAAATATTCATATAAAATATTAACTGTTTATAAAAATGATGATAAAACACTGTAATATAACACAGTACAAAACACTGTAATACACAGTAACACACAACACTGCAATTAAGAAAATACTGTACAGTACTGAACTGTACTGTACCTTTGAAAACCTTCATGGCTGGTGTGAGGGTTACAGAGAGAGGGATGATTTTGGCTGCAATCCTAAAGACACTTTCCTGGGCGTAAGACCCATTGGACACAATGGGGCTTACGTCTGAGTAGACATGGTTAGGATTGTGCTCTTTTACAATCACTAATGGAGTCATTGCTATCCATTGGTTCAATGGAATCTTTTTCTTTTTGTGCAACTTTAACATTCTGAAGCTGTTGATGGGGAACAGCACTGATAAGGCACACCTTCTATGCTGCCACACACAGATTCCACATACAAACCTGGCTCAGGCTGCTCCCCCCAGATCTTCCATGAGTTTCCTGGCCATGGAAGCCTATTCCAAACTTTGCCCAGGGTCCCACTGGAGCTCAAGCTAGTCCCCTTGTCCCCCCATGGGTTCCCTTGCCATGGAAGCCTGTTTCAAACTTCCTCAGAAGTGCTCTTTACTCAGGACAGTGCTCCTTACACAAGTCAATATTTCTAAGAAAATTTTGCTCTTTACACAAAACTCTCTTTATTCAAGTCGCTCTTTACTCAAGGTACCACTGTATTTGCAATCTTAGGACAAAACCACATGTTACACAAAACAGGGAATTCCATGATTTTTTATTTTTAAAAATAAATCCTGGTGGGACATGGATAGAAGGAGTAATAAAGGGATGAGAGGGGCCTTTAAGACTTTGCTCCTCCTGTGAGTCAACTTTTTTCATTCCCTCATCTTGGCTGCAAGTTAGAAACAACAACACTGGGGCATGTTAGGGTAATGTGAGATTTTCACCTTCATTCCTGACCTTACTTGAATCTAATGCTCATCTTTTTTCAGCCAAATGTAATCTCCAAAATTGGGGTGCACATTAGATTCATTGGTGCATTAGAGTCGCGTAAATACAATATTATTTTGATAATAAGTATAGGCCAGTATTTAGTTTAACAGTTTACTCCATTGTAATTTTAAAATGTAGTATAAACCCATTGTTTTACGAAGTGTTGCAATTAGGTAAAAGTCATAACACAACGCATTGTCATGTTATTATTGTTATATAATTCATTGTTTAATTCTGTAGAATTAAATTTTGCACTTGCTTCACATATGCACAGTACAATTGCAAGTAAACTTTTTTTTTACTCTCAAGCCTTTTAAAATCAGGATGCACATTAGATTTGAGTAAATGTGGGTACTTTACACAGAAGCACAGATTCAACTAAACATACATTGGAAACACTTCCTTCAGATACCAAAAGAGAAATCTTATTGACACAGAGGTGTTGCTAGTGGAAGAAGGGGTGGAATCCAATACTACCAGAATGGTCCAGATCCAATTAATGCAGCCCCACCAAAACACTCTAGAAGGAAGACCCTCACTCCAAGCTGACAAAAGCAGTGAACTCTATGGAAAGTGAAACTGAGCTAAATGTCTGCATTTACTAGCAAGTAAGCAAACATCCTTTGGCTCCTGTTTGCCCGTTGGCTTAAATATCCTCTATTTAAGCCAACAGGTCAGAAGATAAAGTAATAATGTTGTGCACCATAAGAAGACGAAATAAGGTCAACAAATATTCAGACTAAAATTTCAATTTTTTCCATTTATCTACTGTACACTTACAATTGATAGTATAAATTGGCATTAAAAGAAGCTGTCATATTTGGTATCTAGCAGGTAGGAGATGACCAACAGAATTAGACGGAAGACAATAAGACTTACATCAAGTTTCTTTTGGATATGACCAAGTTTTTCAGCCGCAATCGCCAAATCTATGTTGGCTTGAGCCAGAGACTGCCGTTTTAAGTCTACTTCACAGTATACCTATAAAGGAAATTAAAAGGAAAATAAAAGATTTAAAAAATATGTTCATCATAGGATATATTTTAAATGAGAGTTCAGACCATAGGAACTATTGTTTGAGCTGAAACAAATACACTCCCTAAAATTCTCCTTTGAAAACTATGTATAAAATATACTCCAAGTTTCTCTCTACTTAAATAGCAGATGATCTGGCTCTGCTTGCCCTTAATAGGTGGTGACTGAGAAGGTGATGCTGCATTTCAAATTTTGCCCACGTTATTTCTACATTTGTCTATTTCCATCTAACCTTCCACACTGTTTGTTGATGTTGTTAATTAATTTTTCCTTTCTGTTTATTTACATTTTGTGAACATTCAGATGTGGCATGTAGTTAGTTATTTACATTTTTCATCGGCCAAATAAACTTGCAAGCTACTGTAAATAAGACTATGCTTTAATCAGAGGCATACCTAGACAAAATGGCGCCCATAGCAAGGATTTATCAAAGGACCTATTTTGCCCCTATCAAAATACCTGAATCCATCTTTTGGATAATGTTACAAGTCAATAATATCAAAGTGGTCGTATGCACACATGGCATGAGATACCTCGTGCCATATAGACAGTACATCTATATCTTTGACATTCATTAGTTTTTAGTCATACTCTGGTCACTAACAAGATATTTTTGTACTATCCTTAAGTGTAGTTTTAACAGGTAGTGTTCCAACAGAAGTATATTCACCTGCCTTGGGGATTTTAACGCCCCTGGATTGGAAACATTGTTGTACAAGAATACCTTACAATGCTTTGCTGTCATTGAACACAAGAAGTAAAAAACTGGTTTTTTTTTAACTTATATGTGCTCAGCGCAAACCCTAGATATGTCATTCTAAAGACACCAGTGTCCCCAGTTGGGTTGGTATCTTCCTTAGTAGTATGCAAAAAATGTTGGAAACCACTGCTGTATACCCATACTATACCAACACAGAGCTCTCTAGTGGATCAGATTTGTAGAGGCTGCAGTAGGCTCTATGTATATTTTATGACCAGGGTGACCTTATAGAATGGAGGACAGAGTCCCTGTATCTTTAACCACTGCAAAGAAGAGGGGATTTATGCAGGGTTAGCTCAACATGGAAGGGTTTAAAAAGCAACACCTGCCAAAATCCCTCTTCTATATACACTTAGAGGTAGAGGCTCTTAGAGGTTCTCCATTCTATATGGTCACCCTGCTTATGACTAAGGCACACTCTGCATGTACCTTTAAGAGAGCAGTGTTATTTTATATATATATATATATATATATATAAAAGAGAGAGAGAGAGAGGGGGGGGCGCCTCACATAAAGAATGCCTCACAAAAAGTATGTTTCACATAACAAACAAAAATTTCTCTAGGATTCTGCTTCACGTAAAGAAAGTGCTTCATGTAAAGAACACATTCGTTGGCAGTTAGGGCAGACGCGCTGGCCAGCAGCCTGTTTAAAAAGTGTCAGGGCTACCTAGCGCACCTGCCCATAGTGAAAGCAACACTTCCATGCTGTTCCTCCTGGGCAGAGGGAGAGAAGAGCAGTGGAGAAGAGGGAAGCAGCTCAGGGCTAGCCAGAAGGGAGCAGGGGAGAGAAAGGCTCAGGATGAAGAGAAGGAGAAAGTGGGGAGACACTTTGACGGTGTCTTGGATTGCAGCCTCCTAACCATGTTTACCCAGAAGTAAGCCCTCTTGTGTTAAATGAGTCTTACTCCCAGGAAAGTGTCTTTAGGACTGTAGCCTAAGTAGACTTCATAAGATCATGCACATTGAATGCATGTTTTGAATTCAATCCCAGTGTTCCGTCATCATTTTTACATCCAGTTAATATTTTTATATGTATATTTTTGGGGTTGTGGAACCAATCATCTGAGTTTCCATTATTTCCTATGGGAAAATCCGCTTCACGTAAAGAATGTTTCACATAACAAACACGCCTCCAGAACGAATTAAATTTGTTGCGTGAGGCATCACTGTATGTGTGTATAAGATATATCTTAGTGATACTTAGGATTTTGCCACGAATTGATACTATTTGGTATCACAGAATGGAAGAAACCAAAGGTTAATATTAGTGGAGAAGTTTAGAAGTTTCTTTCTCTTAAGCTACAGTCTTAAAACTTCTTTTACTGTGTCCAGAAGCCACTTAATTAACAAGAAACAATTCATACAGACTACAATGGCTCACAGTTAAGATTCAGCCTTTACTATGGTAGAAAAGTATAATCTGGAACACTGCAATCTTTTAGAAGATTAGAAAAATTAATGATGTTTTTAATTTGCTTTATGGTTTCAACCTAGCAATAGTAAATATATAACCATGAAGTATATATAATCAATATGGACACCCTTGAAGTTTGTACAAATGGTAGAGGCTACAATAGAGAGAAAATAAATTGCCAACTTACACACACATAAACACATGAATGGAGGATCAATTCAACCCAAATACTTACATATATCTTTTGTAGGTGTTCACACAATAGGAGAGCAGATTGATAGAGGATGGAAGAAATGCTAAATATGCATCATGACAAAACAGTGAAAAATTAAGTATTGTAACTTACATTAATTACATTCTAGTAAGATGAATAGGCTGCTCAACATTAATGAGAACATACACCTTTGTCTAAGTTTCACATCTACCTGTGATAAATGTGCTAATGCTGATAAAATATATCATAGTAGCATTTGAATTAACAGCTCACTAATAGATTGACATATGAGTATGAATAAAGTGTTTAATCATAAACACTGCACCACACCCAACAGCAAATCCTCTTTCATGTATATGTCAATGACACTGTACTTGGTATAAATGTTACAACCCAGCTTTAGTTAGTACATACTAAAATAAATTTAATGTCATTGTTTTTAACCATGCGGTATTCAGAATTGTATTTCAAGCCACACGAAGCATAATATGGTTTATGGACCTTTTAATTAAACAGCAACAACAATTTTGAATAAAAAGGGTGTGTGTTTGGCTCAATGCAAAACACACACTGACTCCTTCTCAAGTGAGAGCAGTAAAGTAGTCAATCACATCTTCTTTGGGGCTTGAACCAAATCACACTGATGTCAGCAAACAATTTAAGTAATTTTAATAGGAGTTGGCTTCACCAGGACCAGGAGGTTCTAGTGAAAGAGCACATGTTCTGCACATTTCAAATCTCTCTTAAAAGATGAGGTTGGCAATAAAATATACTCTTCAATAACACTATACAAATTCAGATTCAAATAAAATTTTAAAAGTTTAAAAGTAAATTCAATAATTTTAAAATGTGTGTAGTTATATTAGCAGCACTGGAGGTAAGATGGGGTTTGGTGATTGAGCCTGAAGAAACTAAACAGGTTCAGCCTGGGTTCTTGCCTTGGAAGGGAGATAGGAAAACTGCTGACAAATCTCATGACGGCATTGTGAGAGGAAGCAATGTGTAGAATGCAAAGGAGTCAACCACAGATAGATAATCATGAAAACAGGGTGAACAGATGACTGGAAATTCCCGGACAGAACTGGAAATGAGGTCCTAGAACAGGAAGACTGGTTTTAGGCCCTCTTTGTCAGGAAATTGGGGGCATTTCCAGCCATTTTCTGGGATTTTATGCCTTTGAGTCTGCTGCAGACCTACTCAGCCACTGAGGCTGCTGGTTAAAAGAGGAGGGAGGGAAGGGAATTACCTTCCCCCCATCCTCACCATGCTAAAGCCCCTTTCCAGGCCGCCAGTGGAAGAGCTACATATCTCAGCATGCATCATGCCAGGCTTTGCAGCCTGCTTCCCAGAGGCCTAAACTGCTCCATCCACTGAATGACTGGCTGGGAAAATGCCTGTGGCCAGCAGGAGCTCCAGTCCCTGCACTTGCCAGAGAGAGAGAGAGAGAGAGACTCTGATTGCTGTTTGCTGCAAAGAAAAGGAGGGAGCTCAGCTGAGGCTGCTGGCGAGGAGAGCAGAGGAAGGAGAGAGCCTTGCAAGTGGAGCTGCTCTGAAACCTTGCAGTGAGTTTGGCTTGGGAGGAGGGAGAAGAATTTAATTTTTTTAAAGGGTTGCCAACTGACCAGAGAAACCCCAGCCTCTCCTGCTCCTATGCCTTTGTAGATGGAGTCACCAATCTATACTTTGCACAAAAAAGCATGTAATTCCTCAACAAGGGCTTGAGTTGTTCAGGTTTGGGGCCTTTCATCCAGCTGTTTCAAAGCAGAGAAACAGGGCTGGGGGAAAGTTGGCCACCTTCTTCAGATAGGGATGGTGGGGATAACTCCTTGCTCTTTACCTTTTAAAACTCCAAGCCCACTTGTGTCCACTCAAAAGTATTATAGTCAGTGGAGCTTATATTTTGTAAGGGGGCAAAAGAAAGGGGCCTGAAAGACCAAGCCCTGAGACAGCCTGGCTGTTTGGATCACCTAAACATGTGCCTTTTGGTTTGGGAAACAGGTCTTGCAAAGAGGGTGCTAATAATAAGTAATATAGTGTTGAAATTAAGTGCAGGAAAACAATGTGAGTGATTTTAGCTTTTATTTTAACATGTCCTACATTTGTCCTACATTTTTGGGTGTCCTAAATTTTTTAACATGTCAGGAATTTTGAGGGACCTTGTCCTCTTTTTGGGGTTGGGGCATCTGGTCACGCTGCATGAAAACTAATTGAGGAAAAAATGTTGCTACTATGAGAGCTTGGAAGGTAAAGAGCACAGATAGGACTATGGCTGCACTTGGTTGGAAACATCTGTGTTGCGGTTTCTGTAAATTATTTTCACAGAATAAATACTGGTAAAATAATGAATAGTTAATTCATTGTGATTCATATCCTGAGTTCTGTAAGAAAACTGAAAAACACATAAATAACAGCACGATCTTAATTTACACTGGTACAGGCAGGCTGCTGGCTTTGAGGCAGCCAGCAGGAAAGCCAGCCAGCTTTTATCCTGGGTAGCAGCAGCTCCAGTGGGTCTGCTCTGTTCTGTGCCACCTGACAATGTGCTGAAAATCCAAGTGGCACAGAGCTGTCCCGTGCTGTCTGGGAATGGGGTTAGGATCCAGAATGAGTGCCAGATTCTGGCCCCTCATCCTACTCCCTGCCTGAGTGGCCACCCACTGCCAGCCCTCCCCCTGTCCCATATTACTTCCTTCTCTCTTCCCTTGCCAAGCCTCCCAACTCCTGCACTGGCCAGGTTTGGCTGACAGGGACTCATTTTCCATTGCCACCATGGATCTGGCTTCCACGGGCCAGTGCACATCTACATTTCAGTATAACTAATTCTCCAGAAGGAATAAACATGCTCCTGTTCTGATAAAATCAATGGATCTTGTGAATGAGTAAATATGAATGAGATTGTGCAGTCACTTTTGGAAAAAATGTGTTTATGTTTAGGATTTGAAGCTGTTGAGAAAGGTCAAAGCCCAAGGGGAGGGGGAGGAAGAGAGAGAGAGAGAATGTGTGCATTGTGAATGACAAAGGGAAGCTGACATACATCCAGCCAGAGCTCAGGCTGGATGCAGATGCTCCAGCTGGGCATATCTCAATTAAGCTATAAAAAGTACAGAAACAACCATTGGGAGAGTCTGTCATGGAGCCAGGAGGAGGAGTTCATCTGGTCTCCATATGACAGATTTCTTACTGCCTCTGCCAGGCCCAAAGCAGCAAGACCTTGGAAGTCCCTTCTCCCTCTGGAGCCTGACAGGCTGGAAATGAAGCCCTGTGGGGTGAAAGAAACTTCAAGGGGGGCACCACAGCCATTAGCACTTTCTGTGAAGCAATGGTTTCCAGCCATGTTTTCCAAATCCAGTGTTGGGAACTCAACACATATGATTTGGACACAAGCAGTGAAAATTAGTATTTCTTGCTGACTCACTGACTCAAGTGCATGGAAGACTTAGAAAAACATTTTAGTAAGAGCCTCACTAATTCGATTCCTGTATTTGAATCGCCAGGACGAGATGAGCGACAATGAACATATACTGAGCTGTCTCCATATTGCCCGCTAAATTCCCCCCCCCTCATCATTTTGGTGTGCATGAGAACTAGCAGCAACAGGTCACAGACTAGATTTGACTCAAGCCAAGCCCTATGGGACTCTTTGCCAAAACATTGTCCCTTTGTCCCTATGGGACAACATTGCCAAAATCTCAAAGCCCAAATCTTCAGTAATGTCAGTTCTGATTTAGTACTATTGCACAAATATTTTTTTAATATAGGTATAAAGGACATTTATTTTTTATGATATAGTAAGCAAAAAAAGAAAGGAAAAGAAAAAGTACGTTAGCAGAAATGGAAAAAATAAATAAACATACCATTGTAACAATGTATCTATTGGTAATGGTAAAAATGTTCAGGAACTAAGGCCTCCAAGAAGGCCTCTTTTCAAAAGGAGAGGAGAATGAATGAAACAAGAAGAGTCACACATAGTACCAGCTAAAATGTCTCTGGAGCTCTGGTCTATTGGATTTCCTGATGCGGAGCTCAGATTGATTCATCCTGACCTCTGGCCCCATGGTTGGCCTACCTTTTGTCTTTTACTTTTAACCAGGCCGATATCCCAGGGAATTCCATAGCGTACAGTTTGTGAGGAAATAACCAAAGTTGCAGGGTGGATGTGCCAGCTAAATATGACTTTAAAAATCTATTACATCAACCACAGGTGTGTGCTTTGACCTAATTCTGAAAGCTTTGTGTGGGTGAACTTCCTTATATCTAAAGATATTTAAAGTTCTTCACAAAAGATGAATCATCCCTTTCTATCATTAGGGATATTTATGTCTACGAATCATCTTTCCAGTATTTAAATGCCATACCAGCCTATGTTCAACTATACTCTTTATAATGGTCAAATACAAATTTCTCCCAAATGGTGGCCCATTTCTCCATATTCACACCATGGTGATATAATTCTGGTTTTAATTGCATATGCAAAGAGATTAAACGACAATGTAATGTTAAGAATTTTTTTAAAAAATACTTACCTCATGGAATTTAATAATATTAATAACCCATGAACAGAGGCCAGCAGCAGCTGAAGATTTTGTCCATACAAACTCTGGGTTGAATTCTGGATCACTCAGATAATCATCTTTTACAGCTTTAACAGTTGCTTCTGGAATGTGCTCTTTATCAAAATTTATAAGAGTTTGAAGGAATTCATCCACCTAAAGAGCAAATAATGACATGGAATTCCCACCTACTCCAAGTTAGCTTTTAAAAATCATGCTTGAATGTAAATTTTGAACAATCCTCCCTTGCTTATACTATTACATTAGTGATTCCTGAGAATTTTAGCCTGGGATCCCCTTCTGAAAATCTACCACCTCCTCCGAAGAGATGTCATGGCTGGAACAGGAAGTGCCATCACTGTGATGCCAGAGCTCCTCCAAGTCTACTTGGACACCACTTTACCACCAGCTTGCACTGTCATAAGCATGCTATAAGTCATGCTTGTAAGTCTTATTGCAGTCCCAGCACCAGAACTAGTCCAATGTGAGTATGTGCTGGGCCAGCTCTGATGCTGGACCTATGTTCCACTGCCAAGTGACTTGCCTGGACCACTGGGCAGTGGAGAGATGAGTGGGGGCATGAGGAGAGATAGAGAAAGTGTTACAGGGCGGAAGGAAGCATGGCACTGAAGGTGGTGGGACAGGTACAGCTCAGCTTCAGATCCAGAACCTTTTGTTGGGTCTCACAATCTTGTAGCAACTGTCTTCTAGCCTCTTACCAGGCTTGACAAGTGGCAAGCCTCAGGTACTGCTTGACAGAATTTGAAAAGCAAGAACCTTAGAGGAGCTGCACCATGGACCAAAACTGGACTGCAGACCAGAGTTTGAATTGCGCTTACAGGGAGTACACTGTAAGCTCTGCAAATTGAGTTGGAGCACACTGATTTTTCAGCAACTCGTTGTCAATGGAAAGTTTACTTGAGATACCACCCCCAGTCTTTATGTTTATAAGAGACTGCACTGACATTTAATAAGCATGATTTGAGAAAACTTGCAGGAGAGAACAAGACATTACTTTTTTGTCCTCAGTGACAGAATGTCAAAGGTGCCTGTAATTACTCTGAAGCATTTTTTGAAGTTCTATCACATATTCCTGCCATACAAGTTATCTTTGGTATTTTCTGCAATAGAACTATACGCCAAGTTATAAAAACTAAGAAATACAGTGGTGCCTTCAAGTAACAGACGCCTCACGTAAAGTATGTTCCACGTAACAAACAAAAATTTTGCAAGGATTCTGCTTCATGTAACAAACTGTGCTTCACGTAACAAACATACTCCTTGGCAGTTTGGGCAGAAATGCTGGCTGGCAGCCCTTTTAAAAAGCATCAGGGATGCCTAGCATGCTTGCCCATAGTGAAAGCAACACTTTGGCACTGTTCCTCCTGTGGCCGGGTGTCTGCTGGGCAGAGGGAGAGAACAGCAGTGGAGAAGAGGGAAGCAGCTCAGGGCTAGCCAGAGCAGGGGAGAGAGAGGCCCAGGATGAAGAGAAGGAGAAACTGGGGAGACACTTTCAAAGTGTCTTGGATTGCAGCCTCCCAACCAGAAGTAAGCCCCAATGTAGTAAGCCCCATTCAATTAAATGGGGTTTACTCCCAGGAAAGTGTCTTTGGTTGCAGCATCCTAACCAAGTCTACCCAGAAGTAAGCCCCATTGTGTTAAATGGGGTTTACTCCCAGGAAAGTGTCTTTAGGATTTCAGTCTAAGTAGAATTCATAGGATCATGCATATTGAATGCATGTTTTGAATTCAATTCCAGTGTTTTGTCATCATCTTTACTTCCAGTTAATATTTTATATGAATACTTTTTGGGTTGTGGATCCAATCATCTGAGTTTCCATATTTCCTATGGGAAAATACGCTTCATGTAAAGAACGTTTCATGTAACAAACATGCCTCTGGAACCAATTAAATACGTTACGTGAGGCGTGACTGTACTTATTTAGACTACTCCAGCATATTTGTGGTGCTGCATTAAGAATATAGGAAGACTCAGCTGGAGCAGGCCAAAAGGTCCTGACTAGTCTAGCTTCCTATCTCATCAGATACCTTAGGACAGTTTTTTCTGAAACTCTGGGTCAGGACTCACTAAATATATATATGGTGATGTGGGGAGGCTGGCACATGCCTAACCACCCCCCCCCCCAGCAAGAATGGGGCAGAGCATGCACTGGCCTCCCCACACCAGCAAAGGAAGGTATGCCAGGTGAATAATGCCAGTGTGAAAAATTGCAACCTAGGATTGTTAAAAATGGACTTCCTGTTCCAGTCATGATGACGCAATGGCCACGACCTCATTACATCCTGTGGAGGGAGTTCCACGGATCAATTACACATTGGGTAAATAAACATTTTCTTTTGTCTGCACTATTTGTTTTGTCTGTTTTCCTTTAACTTGAGGTTCCCTTTTTACCTTACTCATGTACATCTTTGTGGTTTTCCAGCTTCTGTCCTTGGGAATTTTGCCACTGGGAGACAAAAGCACTAGAACAGCAGCTGTCACATTCATTACAATAGCAGGTGGATTAGGGAAAGTCTTTAACTCAGTCAGGTTCAGCTGTAATGATACAGAAAATACATCAGTACAGGGTGATGATATGTCATAACTGCAAAAGAGGACATCCCAAAATGTAGGATACCCAAGAAAAACGTAGGACATGACAAAATAAAAGCTAATAACACTCATATATTACTTTCATGTGCTTAATTTACCTATAATTTATTAATTACAAAAAGGCTACATGCTGTCCCCTCACACAAGAAAAAGGACATCCAAGTTTTTTTTCTAAAACACAAAGCTAAAATCCAGGAGAGTCCTTAAAAACTGGACATATTGTCACCCTGCGTCAGTATTAATAGGTCAACTTTCAGTTATGACATATAGTCACTCTGAATTTATATTCCATTTTGTTTTGGAAATTCTGATCTATCCTCAAGCAATACTTAATCACTGGAAGGTGCACTGCCCATCTCTACCACCTGCTAAAGAGGAAGGTCCATATTGTATGGATTAAGGAACAACACTTTTGGAGATTACTCTTACATACTGTACACCAGCCTGCTCTGCTCACTTGTTTTCTCAAGGGTTTAGGAGGAATGCAAAAAGGGGGTATCTTCAGTTACTGTCTCCTGTCTGGGGCTGGGCACTGTGGATCAAAGAAGTGCCCGTCTCTCTCAGATCTTCCTTTCTGGCATGGCCTTGTTCTGGGAAGCTGGTGTTTTTACTGGGAGACCCCCCTTTCCTGATATCCCTCACTGAGACTGGTCCAGCTTCTCCCTTATACCTCCTAGCTCTCTCCATTTTCAGGACCTCACCGCTGCCCCTAGAATGGCCTCTTATCTGCCTTTTGTTCTCTTCCCCTTTTTACTCCTTGTCTCCTGCTGTTCAATTCTTCCTTGTTGTCCATACTTCTTCTTTGTCTTGGTTCTCCTCCTGGCTTCTATGAACTCCTTTGATCCCTCACCATTTTCTTCTCTCCACTCTCAGCTTCCCCTATCTTTGTCTTCCTTGCCTTTCTCACCTTCCTCCTTACCTCTCTCCTCCCCTTAATTGCATTCCTTATATAATTTAGTCCCCACACCCTCTTTGCAGCATCATTGAGAGCTGGGTAGCCACCAGCATCTTGTCACTCTGGGGTCATTCAACACTATCATCACCAAGCACAGGTGATGTCCATGGTGCTATAGCCCCAGCCAACTCCCCTAAAGCAGTAACGGTCCTGCAAACCACACACTGGTACCCCAGCAAGAATGAATGTAATACAACTGTGGGAACTGTCTAAAACAGCAAAGCAAATAGCATTGTTACCCTGTTCAGTGTGTTCAGGGCATCATTTGCTGCATTCAGAGCTGGCTCAGCTTTAGCAAGGTCATTTTCAGATGCTTGTTGTTGCTTTGTCACTTCTGCTTGAATAGCTGCTACCTAGAAAGTATCACACAAAATAAATGTCATACCTCTTACGGCCCTGCAGTTTTGCAAATAAAACTGAAAACTTACATGTGGGATGCATATCCAAGTCATGGAATGCTATAGTGGAGGGGCCACAGTGTCATAGTACAACATACACTGCACATGTAGAAGGTGCCAAGTTCAATTTTTGCTTCTTCAGGTATAGCTGAGAATAAGCTGTTTGAATCCCTAGAGAGCTGCTATTATTGTGAAGTCTACATGAAACAGGCAAGAGCAAGATGGAGAGTAGTGTTGCAGTATGGTTGAAAAGAGGGTAACATAAGGTAGATAAAGTGTTTCAGGAAACAATTTGTTAATGAATCTCAGATGATGATAGACTGATGCTATCTTGCCCACCTAGGGAACATCATTCTCAAGCAGCAACTAAGCTTTCCAATAGTGTTTTTTCATGTACATCACAGAAATATTGAGATAAGTCCTAAGGAGGCTGACTTGAACTAGCACTCATTTCATTGAGGCTTGAACAGATGCTAGGAGAGACACAGAGTTGTGATGATGTCACATTTTGCACTGTAATGTAATGCACTGTAATGAACTAGAACAGGGGTCAGCAACCTTTCAGTGCATTAGTGCTGAACTAATGTTACAATGTTATTTTGCTTGCCGTCATGATTCTAAAGTCGTATACTGGTATATTGTAATTATACACACATATAAGTCAAGGCATGTGTACCTTCTGCTCTTCCTCATCAGCGATTGCTTTTTCACGACTTAGTTTTTCTGTCTGCTGTCCTATTTTGTTAACAAGAGCCTCTGCATCTTTATTTCTTTGCTGAAGTTCCATTTCTTGAATGGCAAGCTTAGACTTCAGATCTTCTACCTAAAATGTAACAAGAATAATCTGGTAATTAAGTTTTAACAAGATTTAAATGATATTCAAAACAACCTGTTAAAAGGAGTCATTGCCTTGGGCTTTGTTGTACACTTGTATAATTATTTTCAGCCCTCTAGAGGATGCATAATTACATTTCTGTATTTATAAAAAGATTGCCTGGAAGGCACCATGATGATTTTTACAGTCTATTGACTAGCATATTAATGTAGGGTCAAAATGTCCCCTAATAAAAAATGTCACCAAGAACTTTCAAACTATCCAAAGCAGTTGTGTGGGTATCTCTGGCTTTCATGGTTTGTTATAAATAAATAAATAAATAAATAAATAAATAAATAAATAAATAAATAAATAAATTCTTTTACTCTTTCAGTGAAAAAAATAGGACAAGATTATAGGTACTGAATAAAAAGTATAAACAAAGGGAGGGAAAAGGAATATGAAAATAACTAGAAAGGAATGAGGAGCTTTTTAAAAGAAGTTTTATGGTATGAGGGTTCCCTTCTTTTTTGATTTGAAATATTATTGTGCTTATTTATTTACACATTTTAATTCTGAACCAAAGACTTCTACAGTTAGTCCTCATCATCTACAGGTTTGCAATCCACAGATTTGATTCCCTGCACATTGCAAGCCCAAAACAATGGAGGATCTCAGAGGACCTCTAAGTTTTGGGGTGGCAAAGGGGGAGGATTTGGTTTGAAAAGATGGCAAGTTGGTGGAGACCTGCTTTGCTCCACAGTATCTTAACCCCCATTCCTGACCTGGGCCATCCTGCCTGGTCTTTCTGGGTTTTGGCCAGATATATACCCAGTGTGGATTGAAAAGACCCATAGGAGTCGCTGCAGCTTCACTCAGAGTAAGGAGGAAAATATCCCCATCCTCTAAGACAGTGGTTCTCAATCTTCCTAACGCCGTGACCCCTTTATAAGTTCCTCATGTTGTGGGGACCCAACCATAAAATTATTTTTGTTGCTACTTTATAACTGTAATTTTGCTACTGTTGTGAATCGTAATGTAAATATCCGATATGCAGGATGTATTTTCATTGTTACAAATGAAATGTGTATTCTATGCACACATTGAACACAATGGGATTTATTTCAGAGTAGGCATGCATAGGATTGGGCCCTGAGGCTGCAATCATATCCACATTTCCATGGGAGTAAAGGCCCCCCTGACTATAATGGGATTTATTTCAGAGTAGGCATGCATAGGATTGGGCCCTGAGGCTGTCAGTCAGCCCCAGTGTGTGCGCAGCTACAGCCGGAGGTTTGGCAAGCGACCAAACCTTGGAGTCTTTAGGCGACCCCCAGGAAAGCTCTAGGTGACCCCCAAAGGGGTCCCAACCCCCACTTTGAGAAACGCTGCTCTTCGAAGTCCTTCAGCTACCTCACTGGATGCAATACAGATTATATTGCCTGACTGTACAAGGGCAGCTTAGGATTCAGCTGCCCATTAAAAAAGAGACTTAGCATGTGCAAAAAGCCAGCTCTAGTGTTCGATTTTTTTATCACAATACAGGACACAGTCAGCAAAAGGGAGCTGCTGATGGACACTCAGGTCTTGTATAAAACAAACAACTGAATGATTTGTTAGAATCCTGAATAAAGTAGAATAAAGTTAAAGGTGAAAGTGTCCTCCACGCATTGCCCTGCTAGTAATGGCCAACACTAAAGGCAGTGCTCAAGGCTGAAATGTCACTGTTGTCTCTCTGTTCATGTGGCTAGCATGACTAAACACCAAAGGTACACAGAATACTGTTATCTCCCCACCAAAGTTGTATCTACTTGCATTTGAACTGATAGATTGGCAGGGGCCGGGCAAATGATGGGAGCTCACTCTATTGTGCAGTACTTGGATCTTGAACTACCAACCTGCCGACCTTCGAGTTGACAAGCACAGCATCTTTAACCACTGAGCCACTGAAGACCGAGAGAGTAGAGTGGTTTGCACTAATTTGGAACTATCTTTCACCTGGGAACAGGCAAAGAGAAGCTATGAGCGCTGATGTGTTTTCCAGAACCTCAATAACTGCACCTCAATGTTGACTTATGATGCTGGTCCTTGGTAGGGTGACATCCAGGATGACTTGTGGACAACTCTATAAAAATCTAGATAACAAATTGCCAGGAACATTTACACCTGAAAACTGAACTAATTGCAAATCCTACCCCTGCATTTTACCAAAGATGCTGAAAGGACTTGCATACAATGTGCTATTAATAGAGGTGAGATTCATGTAAAATGATGAGTGGCAGTGAGTCTGCCCCAGGGCAATGCTTGTTAGTTCATAAATGAGCTGATTGCATGTTCACAACCACAATTTTCATGTAATCTCATTCAAAGAGACATTAATGGTCATTATTTAGCTACAGTATATAGAGAGAGTATACAACTGGTACTCTTCAAATGTTGCTTATCATAACATCTCTTGAAATTTCATTCTAAAAGCAAATTATCTTTAATGTGAATATTTTTTAAAAGCAGAATGAAGAATAAATGTTTATATTATATACAGTAAAAAGAACACTTGTGAAGACAGAATCATTTAATTTTGGGAAACAACAAGATTTTACTAACCAAAACTTGAAAACCTAGTTTCATAACATACCTAAATACTTGGACAAACTGCTCAGCAGTGCTGCCTGCATGATGAAATCATCAGAAATTAGCTATTTGGATGCCAGTCCAGGGACAAACAAGTACAATGAGGTACTGTGCGTAATAAAGGTCTCTCCTCCACTGGCTCCCTAACTTTGATTTGGGACCCAACAGTGGGTTGCAACACAATTTTAGGTAAGTTGCAAAAATGGCAAGCTGACAACAGACAAGGACAAATGTATTGAGCCCTATAGGAACCAAAAGGAATGTGCACGTCATGAGTAGGTGATCTGGACTTGGACTACTTGGTCCAGAATTATACCAATTTGATGAATGCAGGCCCCAAAAAACACTCAAGGAAATTTCCCCATCCCAAGCTGACAAGGAAAACATATTGAGCCCCATGAGAAGCGAAACTGAATCACACATATGCATTTACTCATACTGAGTAAATGCACATATGTGATTACTGAGTAGCAACTTGTCTCAGCTCTCTACAAAGGTCAGGTGAAGGAATCTCCTTCTCCCAAGGAGATAAAGTAGCTTCTTAGGGTGCACTGGATGTTGCAGCAGGTGTGTACTCTTGGCAGCTGAGAACTGGGGTACCAGCCAATTCTAGGGCTTATAAAAAAAACAGGCCTCCGTCAGTCTTGAGAGACTATGGTATTGTGCTCGGTGCTGCATATGCTGCATAAAAGCCTGGGTTGGATTGTTATGGAGGATTGGCTGTTACCCAAGCAGCAAATCCCCCCTCTCCACGCCACTGAATTAGTCCAATGGAAAGGCAGAGCCAATACGATTGGATCCAGCTGGTGTCGCAGAGCTGGGCTAAGGACAGGAGCTCACCCTGTCTTGCGGGGACGACCCGGGTCTCAAACCCTGGCCTGCTGGTTAACAGGCACAGCGTCTTAACTGCTTGCGCCACCCACAGCCCTTATATAACCCACAAGGCTTATAAAAAGTGTATGAAACTTTCTTGTGGCTAGATTCCCTGCCTTTCTCCACTGCCAAGTCAAAGAGGTGTTCCTTTTTTCTTTAGCAGTAATGTTATGGTTAGAATGGACTGCTAATGCTCATTTCACTTGTAATGCAAACAAGTTTGCCTTTCAGTTCAAATCACAGTTCAGTTTTGATCTACCTACTCAGTTAGCGATGACTGGTCTATATCAGGTCTGTGCACCTAAAACCTCCCAAGTTGAACACAGGCCCACCTGTCACATTCTCTTGGATGTCTGACAACTCCTTCATCCCATATTCGCAGTCCCAGAGAAACAATAAATACAGATGTTTTATTGCTGTACTAGCAGACTGCCACACATGGCTGGTGATAGCATTTAGCCTGGTGGATCATAGTAGTAGCACATCAGTGAAGTAGTAGATCAGTGTACTAGATCAGTGTAGATGGAAATGTAGGCTAGTGGTTGTCAAAACAGAAGAATAAAAGACAACATGAAATAGGCAATCTGGCGCAGATTGGAATCACAACGGTATTGTCTCAATAAGTGCGACGTCCCTAGGAGTACTGCTTTTTCTAACTGGGCAGCTGAGATCTTCTGGAGGCCCATTAAGTTTAGATGTTCCCGGAGACTTAACGGAATCGCTTCAAGAGCACCTTATTATTGGAATCACAGTGGCTTTCTTTTCCCAGATTCCCTGAATTTCTATCTGTAGATCCTTATATTGTGTGATCTTTTCATGTTTTTTCTCCTGAAGCCGACAATCTCTGGGTATTGCAATGTCAATTAAAATCATCATCATCATCATCATCATCATCATCATCATCATCATCCTCCATAAATACACAGCGAACAATTTCGTGCTGGTTTCATTCACATCACCAGTCGGGCCCTTCCCAAGAGTCTAGCCCAACAATCCAGAGTAACTACAGGAGCATGTAAGAGACATCACGTGTACCCATAGTTACTGCACCACCTAGTGAAAACCTATGGGAAATTCATATTGCAATCCAGAGCAAATTGTTCTTACACCGGAGCAAGGACTCCCCATAGTTACTCTGGATTGCGCCCTAGGACTGTGTGATGTAGCAGCGTATAATTCGTGCTGATCCCAGAAGAGCGGCTTTCTGCAGTTGGCAGAGTGATATTTTGTCAATGCCAATAGTTTTCAGGTGCCTGCCAAGGTCTTTGGGCACTGCACCCAGTGTGCCAATTACCACTGGAACCACCTGCACTGGCTTATACCAGTTATGCTGTATTTCGATTCTTAGGTCTTGGTAGTGGGAGATCTTTTCCAGTTGTTTCTCCTCAATTCTGCTGTCACCTGGTATGGCGATGTCAACAAGCCACACCTGACTGCTTTCTATGATGGTGATATCTGGAGTATTGTGTTCCAAGACCTTGTCCGTCTGTATCCTGAAGTCCCACAGAAGCTTGACCTGCACTTTTTCAGGCTTGTGGTCCCACCAGTTTTTTGCCACTGGCAGATGATACTTTTGGCATAGATTCCAGTGGATAATCTGGGCAACAGAGTTGTGCCTCAGTTTGTAGTCAGTCTGCGCGATCGCCGCCGCCGCCGCCACCGTCGTCGTCGTCTTCTTCTTCTTCTTCTATTCAAAATTAAACAGTAATTCACAGCGAACAACTTCATGCTAGTTTCTGTCACATCACCAGTCGGACCCTTCCAATAATAATAATAATAATAATAATAATAATAATAATAATAATAATAATGGAACCACCTGCACTGGCTTACACCAGATACGCTGTAATTCGACATCTAAGAATCGAATTACAGCATATCTGGTGTAAGCCAGTGCAGGTGGTTCCAGTGGTAATTGGCACACTGGGAGCAGTGCCCAAAGACCTTGGCAGGCACCTGAAAACTATCGGCATTGACAAAATATCACTCTGCCAACTGCAGAAAGCCGCTCTTCTGGGATCAGCACGAATTATACGCCACTACAGCACACAGTCCTAGACTCTTGGGAAGGGTCTGACTGGTGAAGTGAATGAAACCAGCACAAAATTGTTTGCTGTGCATTAATAATAATAATAATAATAATAATAATAATAATAATAATAATAATAATAATAAATTATTATATAATTATATTATATATTATATAATAATAATATAATAATGTAATAATATATTATATAATTATATATAATAATATTATAATAATTAATATAATAATAATAATAATAATAATAATAATAATAATTATTATTATTATTATTATTATTATTATTATTATTATTATTATTATTATTATTATCTTTTTCTTTAAAAAGTCCAAGAACCCACCTGTGAAGCTGTAGTCAGCAGCTTCTGCAAGCCATTTTCTAACCTTTCCATTTTGTGCAACAGCTCCTTCCTCTTTTTTCCTAGTAGATTCTGGTACAGTTTAATCAGTTCCAGGAAACTCTTGGGGGTTGTGTAGTTATAACGCTTCTCATTCAGCTGATACTTGACACTTACTTCATTAACACTTGTGTGTGCAAAAGCAATGAAGTGGCTGATTGAAGGCTTCACATGAGGCTGAAAAACAAATCCACAGCAAATGACACTTCACTGGATTTCAGGCTTTAGCTGAGATGATAATGATATGCATCTACCATGTTGCTTTGATTTACAATTCTTTTTGCAAGACTGAAAACTAGTTACAGGTTATAGATAGCCCCAATGTTATCTATACTAATATCACCCTGTCATATCCATTAGCTGATCATGAGAACATAAGAAAAATCTTCTGTATCTGGTCAAAGGCTCAAAAAGTCAGACTTCAGAAGACTTCTTTCCAACCATTACTCCCTTGAAATGCATATTCAGATATATATTGCTACTGAACCCAGTGGTAGTGCAAAGCCATCACGACTAGCCATTGATAGACTTCATGAATTTATCTAATTGTCTTTTTTAAAAGATATCCAAATAAGTAGCCATCATCATACATTGCAATGGTTCTCAAACTGCGAGTCTTGGCTTCCTGGGGAATATGGAAACCAGCCAGGAGAGCAATAGAATCTTTGCAAAAACCTGCCTCCCTATACAATGTATAGGACTGCACCCATAACGGAGAGCGACATGCAATGGCCCAGTAGGTCAAAGAAGCTGCCAGCTGAAAATTTTGGGAACCATTTTGGAAATGAATGCCACAGACTAATTTTGTGCTGTGTGAAGCAATACCTCCTTTTGTCTGTCCAAAATCTTCCAGCAATCAGTTTCTCTGAATGAATCTTTGTTATAGAATATACTGTGAGGTGAAACGGTTCTCTTTCTCCACACCATGCATAATTGTGTCTCAGTCATGCATCCCCCCACTCATCACTCAAGCTAAAAAGCCCCAAAGATTCTTTCCTGAAAAGGAAGGCCCCCCAGCCTTTTGTTTCCCTCTACTGCATGTTTTTCTGTTCTACAATATCCTGTTTGTAATGTGGACCCAAACCTATATGTAGTATTCTAAATCTGGCCACACCACATGCATTATAACATGAGCAGAGTTATTTTCTATCCTTATCCTAACGATCCTTAGCATGGGATTTATTTTTTGTAGTTGCCACACTCTGGGTTGACATTTTAACTGAATTAATCACCATGAACCAAAAATCTCTTTCCTGGTTCATGACCAGTAGTTTAGACCCCCATCAGTATATTTTTGAGATTTGAATTTTTCCCCACAATATGCATCACTTTATATTTATGGGTACTGACGGCATTTGGTTTCCCATTCACTGAGTTGATACAGGCTGAGCCTCAGCTTCTGAAAGTGCTCGATTTCAGAAACATCTGGGGTTGCCGATTGTTAGTTAAAAGCAGTTAAAAGGAACAGAAGAGAACATGGCATAACAGTGGCGGCCAAGCCAGCAGCCTTGGTCTGGTGCTGACTGAGCCTAAGTTCCATCAGTGCAAGATCCATTTAGGATTGGATCATTTGTCTGCACACTTACCTTAGAGTAAGAACCATTGCATTAAATGTGACAGTGCAAAATCCTAAGCATGTTGTCTCAGAAGTACCGGTAAGTCCCATTGTGTTCAATAGTACTTACTCTTAGGAAAGTGTGGTTAGGATTGCAGCCTTAGGCTGCAATCCTAAAGACACTTTCCTGGGAGTAAGACCCATTGAACACATTGGGGCTTACTTATGAGTAGACATGGTTAGGCTTGTGCTCTTAGATTTACTTTTGGCATTCACTGGGCATGCACAGAGTTGTGCTGTTAATTTACCTGCAGTCTCCATATCCTAGAGCACAATCCTAACCATGTCTACCCTAAAACAAACCCTATTGTGTCCAATGGATCTTACTCCCAAGAAAGTGTCTTTAGGACTGCAGCCCTATTTAAGCTTCCTTTTTATTCTTTTATCTCATGGCCTGACAAGGCAGATTTCCTTTTATTGGAAATATTTAAATTGTGCATCCCCACTTGTTAGCTTGAGGGCTGCATTTGGCTTAGTGGTTAAAGGTGCTGTACCTGTCCATCTGAAGCTCCGCAGGTCAGTGGTTCAAGACCCAAGTACTGCAAGACCCAAGTACTCCTGTGCTTAGCCCAGCTCCTGCCAGACTAGCAGTTTGAAAGCATGGAAGTGCAAGTAGATAAACAGGTACCACCTCAGTGGGGAGGAAACAGCATTTGGTGCCCCTTGGCATATAGTCATGCTGGCCACATGATCACAGGAGTGTCTTTGGACAATGCTAGCTCTTCGGCTTAGAAAGAGGGATGAGTACTGCACCCTACAGTCAGTCATGACTAGCAGGGCAACCTGTTGGGGATATCTTTACCAATTGTCAGCTTATATTTCTTTTGTCATAGCTTGTGTTCCTTTTTTGTTCTCTTCATTTGGGCAGGACTTCCATTTTCTGAAGGAGGACATCTTGCCTATTATAGCTTCCTTGGTCTCACCAACTATGTGAGCATCATCCTTAGTTTTGTGCTGTCTTTCCTCATCTCACCTATCATGAGGGGTCTTTTGAAGGAGTACTCAGTGGTACTACAATACCAGCACATCAGTGTGAATACCTGCATCTCTGTGGCCCCAAGTAGACATGCATATGATTACAAATAACATCTTCATGATGAATATCCCAACTACATTTCTAGAAAAAAGCACTTTATGCAGAAAACTGAATTTTGGGGTTCTTTTTTTCTGACTACATATATTGCTGATTATCACACCCTGCTGATGTTTCCTATGAACGAATAAGGAAAAAAAAGCTGGCTCACTCTCTCAATCCTTGGCATCAAGCAAGTACTGACTGTCGTGATGTATTGCATGAACACTTCAGTCTATCATTGTAATACATCAAAGCAAGGTACTGGTTTGAAGGTGGAATTACTCAAAAGGTGTTGTCATTTAGCAGACCTGTCCAGGAGCCAGGAATCAGTTCAGTCAAAGAGCAGAAGACACAGTACACTGCTGGGAGGAAGGAGGTCTCTTAGCTTCAAAATATTAGTGCATTAATGAAATACAATTTGCATTCATACAGATTATAGCACAAGAGAAGGTCACAATGTGACTGTAATTACTCAGTCAGTCTCAAATGCTGCTGTGCCCAGAAATAGGCCACACCAGCTATGTAAGGTATTTATTTACAGTCCATGAAAGAAACTGCAGCATAAACCCTGACCTTGGGTGTGTATAGAAGTTCTTTGTGGGCTGGTATGTATTTAATAACAATAAAAAACCTCCAGGAATTTGACTTTGAAACCTATGAATACAATCTATAGCCATTTTCAGAGGGAAACAGAAGGGAAGGGAAGCTCTGATTCAGGATTTTCCTTGAAAGTATAGTATATAATGGGTCTTCATCCAAAAACACTGAAACAGAATTCACTGGAGTGGAAAAAAAATTTAGAGTCCATATGCAGGGTCATGTGTTGCAGATGCACAAACACTTTTTCTACTTCTAATCAGGTGGTTAAACAGATGTTAGGAGGCAGTTACAGTTCTCTGCTTTCAATGTCTGCATGTGAGAACTGCATGATTCTCCTTCTAAATTATGTTACCAATTGTAAATTCAGAACCAGTTGCTTGTCAGTTATTTCAGGACCATTAATCGTGACTAAAACCTTGTAATCTTGCACACAAAGGGACTGCTCCATACTTCTGAGGCAGTATGGAGCAGTGTAGTGGAGAGCTACACTAAATTCAACATAGGTCCAGTATAGGTCCGTAATTGTTTTCCACAAAGTTGGGAGAGAACCCTCTGTCCCATTAGCCAGTTTGTGAATACAATCCCTAAAAATCAGGATTGTCCCTTTTTCAGGATATATGACAACCCCAGTCCAGTACATTCCAGTCCTGTTTGATGCCCACAGCCTACACTGACAACCTATTATGCAACAATTGGCATTCCTGATCTGGCAGGTATAGGAAATGGCAAGAATCACCAGAAAGCCACTAGTGGCATACATAGCATCACTGGTATCTGGGATAAACTGTGTCCACCACTCTGTCCTTGGCTACTCAAAGCCATGGGTAGATCTGGTTTATTTGTTAACATGATCTTATATCCTGGAGCATTAAAGCACCTCTAAATAATTTCAATTTCTGGTTACTTTATATGACTCAAGGTTTAGAGTGATAACTATAGAAAAAAAGCAGGCCACCGTCAGTCTCGAAAGACTACGGTATTGTGTTGGTGCTGCATACGAAGCATGAAAGCCTGGGTTGGATTGTTATGGAGGATAGGCTGTTACCCAAGCAGCAAATCCTTCCTCTCCATGCCACTGAATTAGTCCAATGGAAAGGCAGAGCCAATATGATTGGATCCAGCTGCGTCGCAGAGCTGGGCTAAGGACAGGAGCTAACCCTGTCTTGTGGGGCCGAGCCGGGTCTTGAACCCTGGCCTGCTGGTTAACAGGATAACTATAAAGTATCACTATAAAGTTACAAATATAACTTAGGGACCCAATTACTTAGAAGACACATCACTGGAGTGACCTGTAGTAAGTGCTCACACTGCCAAGCAGTGAGGCTTTCAGGGTAAATAAGGCACAGCAGGGAAGGGGGGCATGGGCAAAGGGAGAATAGACTTAGGATCTGGTTATTATTAACAGCTTAGAATTTGTCTGTTAAGATAACTAAAATATTAACAGTTTTTATATTTAAAAATATTAAAATACAGTACCTGGTTGTGCTGTACTCAAATTATGAGATCAGATCTGTGAAGGGGATAGGTTTGGTGGCAACTGACTCCAAGTTGAATTTGAAATCCTACCAAAATCCTTCCTGGACTCAATCCTAGAGCCTGGACCACGTGGACTTGTGATAGTGATTCTACACCTCCACGTAGATTATCTCCCAGTTAGGAAACAAGTGTCTGGTGTGCATGCATCAATTAGGAAAACATAGGATTGTGCTATCAGACTACAAAACACATGAAGCAGCAAGACTAAGTGCAATCCTAACTTAGGCTGGCATGACTCATTGGTTTCCGTGCTGATCTGTGGGGGGCTGCAGCAGGTTTGCACCTACTCTATAGAACCGGTTGTTCCAATTTCCTGGCGATGGCGATCCGGTAGCTGCGGGGAGGGGGCAATCACCAGGGAACCAGTTCCTTCAGCTGCTGGAGTGGCATTTAAAGGGTGCAGCTGGGAGCACTTTCAAATTTACAGCTCCAAACAACAGCCTAGCAAAGGCCCCACAAGCCCCGGAGCATCCTTTCCTTTCTATGCTTGGAGGCAAATTTAAAAGTGCTCCCAGCTGCACCCTTTAACTGCCGACTCCCAGGAAAGTGTGGCTGGGCCTGCAGCCTGAGAGCCCAATCCTATGATGACTACTCAAAAGTAAGTCCCATGATAGTCAATGGGGCTTACTCCCAGGAAAGTGTGGCAGGGACTGCAGCCTGAGAGCCCAATCCTATGATGACTACTCCAAAGTAAGTCCCATGACAGTCAATGGGACTTGCTCCCAGGCAAGTGTGGCTAGAACTGCAGCCTGAGAACCCTATCCTATGCCTGCCTACTCTGAAGTAAGTCCCATGACAGTTAATGAGACTTACTCCCAGGCAAGTATGGCTAGAACTGCAGCCTGAGAACCCTATCCTATGCCTGCCTACTCTGAAGTAAGTCCCATGACAGTCAATGTGACTTACTCCCAGGAAAGTGTGGTTAGGTTGCTAGGGGCACTAACAAAGACTTAGATTTTTTTTAAATATTTTTTTAATTTTTAGATTTTTTTAAAATTTCCCCTTTAAATTCTCCCCAGCCCACCCCCGACCCTGGCTATGCCCCCTGACTCTGCCCCCGTCCCCTGACCCAGCCTGGCCCCGCCCACTTCCGGAGAACCGGTTGTTGGGCCAGGCCGGGCCCACCACTGGTGCTGATGTAAGGAGGCAAGTGCATGTCTGTGCACTGGCCTATCCCTCCCCCAACAGTGGCAAAGAAATGCCTTACAGCACTTACATATACCTCTATGCTAGCTTGGGATTTGTGCTGGGGTTTAGGCCAGCCAAACTGGGGATTAGCACTGCAGATTATGCTGATAGTTAAAATAGCTCCACCACAAGAGCTATGTAGCTGGCGCTGGGGCATCCCAGTGGGAGGAGGGCTAGGCCGGCTGCTAAGGTCCTGGAGCCACCCCACCAGTGGTGGGCCCAGCCTGCCCCAACAATCGGTTCTCTGGAAGTGGGCGGGGCCAGGCTGGGTCAGGGGGTGGGGCCAGGGGTGGGGCCAGGGGAGGGCACGCCACCTTAACCCTTAGTTTACCAAAAAATTGTATCACTTGTGATCGCATCAATCAGTATTAAGCCCCTGAGTTCAGTGTAATTTATTCCTGTGCATTATGCCTTGTTGTGCTCTCAGGGGGAATGTGTGCCACAAATAAGAACATAAAAGCATAAGAAAAGCCTCCACTGGATCACACCAAAGACCCATCTAGTCCAGCTCCTGAATCACACAGCAGCCCACCAGCTGCCTCAGCAGCCCACCAGCTGCCCACATATGACCTTTGCATCCAGGTGCCTCAGTACCAGCAGACACACTACAAGTTTCACTGGTGGTGCTCATACCACTGGTTGAGAAACACTGATCTACAGTTTAGGACCAGAGTCTGTGGTGTCCCCTCTGCAGGCTGAGGTTTGCCTCTAAGCCACTACTTAAGGCTACAATCCTGTCCACACTTTCCTGTAAGGAAGCTCCACTGAATATAATAGGACTTCTGAGTAGTCAAGCAAAGGACTGAGCTCTTAGTAACCAGCCTCTGGCTGCAATCCTATTCACTTTCCTGAGAGTAAGCTCCACAGACTCTAATGGGACTTACTTCTGAGCAGCCAAGAATAGGATTTGGCTTGAATGCTGCACTCCTCTGCACACTTTCCTGGGAGTAAGCTTCATACATTGAAATGGGATTAACTTTTGAGTAGTCAGGCATAGGATTACAAGCTCTTAGAAACCAGCTTCTTTCCAGGGAGTAAGCTTCACTATTATAATGGAACTTACTTCTGAGTAGACAGATGATTGGGCTTTGAGGCTACACTCCTATCCTCACAGGGGAGTAAAACCTGCTGACTTTAATAGGATTTACTTCAGAGTATGCAGTGGACTGGGCTCCTGGTGGGGGGGCAGGATTGGAACTGGGGCTATTTCTTCAGGTGCCCTCCATACTGCCTTCCCGCAATCTCAGGTGGAGAGATTTCTCAGAGGGGCAGGATGAGGTGGGGAGATCTGGGGGGCGGGCAAAAGGACTACAGTGTGGATAGGATTGCAACCTGAGCCCAATCCTAACCGTGTCTACTCAGAAGTAAGTACCATTCAAGTCAATGTGTGGTCAGGATTTTAGCTTTACAGTCCAATCCTATGCTGGCTTACTTAGAAGTCTCATTCTAGTCAGTGGGGCTTACTCCCATGTAAGTGTGGATATGATTGCAGTCTCAGAGCCCAGTCCTAACCATGTCTACTCAGTAGAAAGTCCCATTATAGACAGTGGGCTTACTCTCAGGAAAGGAGACAGGGCTGGAGAAACAGGGCTAGAGGGAGAAATCCAAGCCTCTACCAATCTCCTCAGAAGTAAGTCCCATTATAGTCAGTGGGCTTACTCTCAGGAAAGTGTGGATGGGAAAGTAGCCTCAAATCCTAATCCAATGCTACTCAGAAGGAAATCCCATGATAGTCAATGGGAATTGCTCCCAGGAAAGTGTGGCTAGGATTGTGGCCACAGGCTGCAGTCCTCTACTATACAGTGTGGCTTACTCCTGAGTAGTACTGGGTAGTACTGAGTAGTTCTCCATGCCTAGTACTGGGCTGAAAGGCACCCGGGGAGGCGGGCAGGCATGGCCCCCACCAAAAGCCCTGGAGAAGTCAAATGCTGCTCCTACTCTAAGGCTCCCAGACCTTTCTATGCTGGCTTCTCTATTCCCGCCTAAGGACCCCTTTGTAAAGCTGTCCATTAAAGTGCCTGATTAAAAAAAAACACCATCCCCAGAGAGGCTGCCTCATTTGCATATGAGAAACCCATCATGCTTTGCAAACTGCACAAGGAAATAACTTCTGAAAACTTGCTAAAAATAAGGTTTTTAATCAAAATAAAAGACAGCCTTCCTGAATAGCATCAGCCAAAGGTTTGGGGCATGAAGAATTTCCTCACTCTGACTTGAAAGTACTGAGTTTATAGTGATCCAGACACACTCCCATCTCAGCAGTGCAGTGTCTGAGTGTCTGTGGAATGACTGCAGTGCCTTGTCTGAATGATGGTCATGGGAATAGACTGTTTGTATTTTAAAATTAAAAAATACCTGTAGGGAGGGGAAGGAGGGGGGAGAGAGAGCCCCCTCAGAAGGGGAGGGAGGTTCAGAAGGGGAGGAAGGAGGAGGGAGTGGAGCTTCAGCTCTGGGAAGTCAGACCCAGAGACCCTTTAAGACAAATTCAAACACAGTTGCATGCAGTTCAAAGATGACGGCCCCCTCTTAGCTACCGGTTCACTAACGTCCTCCCCAAATTAACAACCGGTTCTACAGAACCGGTGAGAACCGGCTACAGCCCACCTGTGCACCCCACCCCCGCATGGCTCCCACCACGGGAGTCATGCGGCTGGCACTTGGGTGCCCCAGTGCCATGGGAGGCAGCCCAGGCCAGCAGTGGAGGCTGGGGAGTTTGAGGGGGATACCAGGATGAGTAGGGGTGAGGTAGGGGGAGCCCTTCCTCCCTGCAAGGATATTGGGTAGGGCAGGCTGATGAGGCCAGTCATCCACCTGGGGGGGGGGGCAATCCAGTGCGGCCTGTGTGCCCTTTCTTTACTGGGGAAGGGCTTGAGGCTGGGCCCAAAAACCACCCCTCCCCTTTCTCCCTATCTCTGCTTTAATAAATGCTTAGCTGAGGGGAGAAAAGGTTTTTATATACTGTATTTACTCGAACACTCATCTTTTCCAGCCGAATTTAGTCTCCAAAATCATTCCAAAATGTGTATGAGATCTGATGATTAATTAGATTCAAGTAAATAGGGTATTTTGATTATAAGTATAGGGTGAGCATTAGATTCAATGGCACATTAGATCAGGATGACCAGATGCCAAACCCAAAATTCCTGAACCCCAAGGCCAAAATTCCTTTCCACTTAAAAAATTGCCAAAAAATGTATTTTTTGTTTTTTTTACCATAACTTTTGATAGGAAGGAGATATCTGAAAAATGATTTTTGCATTGGATTCTGCTCTTCAATACGAATCCAATGACGTATCTATCTACAGTATGGTATGATGGTGTACTGTGCAGGATCGCGAAACTTCAAAACAAAGCCAAAATGTAGGACAAATCCGGGTTTTTCCAGTCATATGGTCACCCTGCATTAGATTCTAGTAAATACTGTGTGTGTATAATAATTAATATTATTTTGATTGTTATGCCCTCGCTAATTATTTAATATTCATTCCTATCATGACCTGGGGTGCCCCTACAGCTCGCCAGCCGTCAAAGCGTGAAGTTAGCCAATGTTCTCAGCATGCGGATTAGTTGGAGTCAGCAAAGACCACGTGTCAGCAACTGTACCACGTACAAAGAGGGCCGTCTAGAGTGAGCATGGTCCTAAATTCCCTATCTGGCTCTGTCCCTGGGACTTGGCTTACTCATTGTTTGGGAGTTGCCTTGTGCTTCATAATCAGGGCCAACATAGTGCACTACTCGGCTTATAGCCAATTAACAGCAAAGTGGAAATTGCTTATAAAGTATTGGTACAAAATGGTAACCCACTGAAAGTCAAACTGACAGCAGAATTTTTTCTATGGTAATGTCTGTTGCCAAAAATCACAGAATCAAATTACTCCAGATGTTTTCAGAGTACATATTTTAGGTTGCTGTTTCTATTCATATAAATTATTGAATTGACCACTCTCATCCGTCTTCTTTTAATATTTTGCACCAATGCATATAACCAAAAATATTATTAGCAAGTTACTGTTACCTTTTAAAATCTACCTGTGAATAGCGGGATACTTTAATAACATGTGTCAGCCTGTTAAGTGGTTTTCAAACTGCTGAATTTCTTTTTTACTTCATATCTCTATAGCATCCAGTACATTTCTAGTATGTTAATTATTTTAGCAAAAAGATAAAATATCCCAAAATGTCTTTGTTGTCTAGAAACATTAGCATAACTGAAAAGAGAAATAAATTTCCTACAACAAAGGCTCACAATACAATAACTCAGAAGAGTAGAGTTTTTTCATTAGTATATCAAACTGCAAAATGGAAACATGTAATTTGAAAAGACTCATAACTAAAAATGGAAACACAGCTGATTTTGCATCATTAAGATGTAGGTTTCACAAGGAAAGCTTCTAAAGCTATCAAGAATTCAGATAAAACTTTTCACAAAAGGGATTCTAAGTAAGGGTATAATTGCCAAGCCTTTGAAACCAGTAGCAAAAATTTGCATTGGTTTCAAGTCTGAACTGCACTCAAAATAAATGAAATTTAAAAAGTGAACTAATGGCCTAATACTGAACTAAAAGATGTGCCAGTGGAGTGTGTGTTCCACTGTCGTACATTGTCACAAAGGTGCGGTACTCTGTGACAGTGTTAGTAGGCTGACCATGTGTCATAACCATAAAAGAGAACAAGACCCTCCTAAAATGTAGTTCCATGGTACCTTGAGTAAAGCGCGACTTGAATAAAGAGCGTTTTGTGTAAAGAGCAAAATTTTCTCAGAAATTTTGACTTGCTTAAAGAGCACTGTCTTGGGTAAAGAGCACTTCTGAGGAAGTTTGGAACAGGCTTCCATGGCAAGGGAACACACAGGGGGGACAAGGGGACTAGCTTGCACTACAGTGGGATGCTGGGCAAAGTTTGGAATAGGCTTCCATGGCCATGGAACTCATCAGGGATTCAGGGGGAGCAGTCTGAGCCAGGTTTGTATGTGGGATCTGTGTGGGGCAGTGTGGAAGGTGTGCCTTATCAATGTTCTAGTGCTGCTCCCCATCAGCAGCTTGGGAATGTTAACGCTGCACAAAAAGACAAAGATTCCATTGAGCCAATTGATAGCAGTGACTCCATTAGAGATTGTGAAAGAGCACAATCCTAATCATGTCTACTCAGACATAAGCCCCATTATGTCCAAAAGGTCTTACTCCCAGGAAAGTGTCTTTAGGATTGCAGCCAAAGTCATCCCCTTCTCTGTAACCCTCACACCAGCCATGAAGGTTTTCATAGGCACAGTATAGTTCAGTACTGTACAGTATTTTCTTAATTGCAGTGTTGTGTGTTACTGTATATTACAGTGTTTGTACTGTGTTATATTACAGTGTTTTGTATTCATTTTTATAAACAATATAATATAAAATATAATATAAAAAATATTAACTTATTTTTTAATGAATATTTTGGGCTGTGGAGCCAATCGTCTGAGATTCCATTATTTCCTATGGGAAAATCCACTTCATGTAAAGAGCGTTTCATGTAACAAGCATACTTCCAAAACAAATTAAACTTGTTACATGAGGCACCACTGTATACCCAAGAAAAATGTGGGACATGACAAAATAAAAGCTAAAACACTGATATGGATGAAAATACTTTTATGTGGTTATTTTTACTTTCATTATGTAAATATGAAATTTCATTACATATAATTTATTAATTACAGGATGGCTATGTGCTGCCTGCTCACATTTAAAAGAAGGACAAAGGATATTTTTTCCAGGACACAAGACTAAAAGAGAGAATTCCTGTAAAAAGAGGACATATGGTCACCCTGAAGTGTTAGTAGTAGTATTGCATGCAGGCACCTTTCTACATGTGAGGAACCGCTATAGGGGTACCTGCCAGATGAGGTACGTACAGGGGGAAAGGCAGAGGAAGAGCAGAGAAGGGTGAAATTGTGATGGGATGGGGGGCGGGTGAGCAGATAAGGCCCAGGGGATCAGGCTCAGGGCCAGTAGAGGGAGGTTAAATGCCATGTACCAACCCAAGTTCCTGAGCAATGCAGAACAGCCTTTGACTATTTGATTCTGCACTGCCTCCAGAGTCAGCACAGAATTGAGTAGACCCATTGGGCTGCTGCTGCTCTACCTGAGGGGAGGGGGAAAGTTTCCTTTTGCCCTGCGGTAGCACAGCAGCAGCCCCAATAAAGCGCTGGACATAGCACCGATCTGTCACCCTGCCTCCTCCAGCGCAATTGCATTCTGTTGCATTGAGCTTATGTATGGAGCAACATTGTAGACTAACATTATCCAATTATCCATGGTTCAGTTAGGATGTTGCCAATTACTAATAATAAAGATATAAACATACCAAAATAATTGATCATTTTATAATTCTGTTACCATGATTGCTACATGCAGACCATAAAATCATATTAAAATTAAACCATATAAAGAAATTAAATGAGAGAATGAAAGATGAGCATACACATTCAAATTGGACACACTATTCAAAGTCATGAGGATAAATGGAAAAAACCATACACATGCTTCCCTGAGCAAGTTTAGAGGAAGGGTGGAAGAAAACAGTAGTAAACAAATATTATACCGTAGTTTATACCTACTGAAGTGTCAGCTGCACTTTGAAATCCTTAGTTTTTAGTGATATTGTGATGTGTTTATGGATGTTTTCCTTTTCGATCTTGAACTCTAGTATCATGTTTTCTCTGACATCTCCTGCAATCTTACAAGCATTCCAAGCACATTCCCTGCTTTGCATGGAAAATGTATTTGCACAGCTGTCAGGATGATGGACAGCAGGAGAATGATCGGAAAGTGCACTGATCTTTTACTTGTTATTACATACAATAGCCCAGTAGGAATCATGATGTGTTGGAGAGACAAACTGTGTCCTATTCTGGAACATATTAAGTTTGTCTCCTGGACACACATGACTTCACGAGAGTGTCTAACCTCATTCATAATAGATGCTAATCTTTTCAGGGCTGACTGATGACAGCACTTCCTGCCCTTCACGGAATTAGAGCTGGGTTTTATCAAAGGACTCAAACTGCCTGCTAATTAGACTAATTCCCTTCATCATGAATTATTTATTTCCATTGGTAACCGATCACTGTGACATTAATGGGTTCTGCTCAACTTAGTTTCCTCCTAATATACACTGTAAGTTAAACGTTTAAAAAACTCTGATACTTTAACTGCAAGCGAACAGTGAAGAACCAGAACTCCTGCCACTGTTTCAAGGAAATGGTGGGGGGGGGGGGGTCACTGATAGCCAGTAAAGTAAGCCCAACATAAAACAGCTCCTTCCGTTATGAAGTTGAATTAACACTACCTAGTGAAAGTAGAAACAGAGGCCAAGGAATAGGACTGGATTGCTATCCTATCTACTGAGTTTGTTAGGTTAAAAGAAGAAGGATATTTCTTAATTTGCAGTGCTGGCTGTTGCAGAGAAGGGCAGAATTTGCATATGCAAGTTAATTACTAAAGAGAAGTCACCATCGGCACTGTAAGAAAGTGTAACACTGATTTGATTTAGTCAGAAGGGGGCAGTAGATCACTGCGTGCCCATAGATGGAGATATTTGACAGTTGGGCCGGGTGTTCAGTGACAGTTGGAAGTGTCAGTTAGACCAGTGGTCCTTAACATCTGGAAATGCGCATGTGGAAGAGTGCAGCTGCCTATGCAGTTTTCCCTGCAGGCGGGGAGAAATGCGCAGGTGCTGCATGGCACTTGGCTGCGCCAGCGCAGTTCTCCCCATCTTCAGGGAAAACTGCGCAGGCACAGCCTAGTAGCCAGGCTGTGCTTGTGCAGTTCACCGTTGTGCAGTTCACCCTGGCTGCGAGGCAAGCTAGGCAAGCACAGGCTGCACCTGTGCAGTTTTTCCCATAGGCAGGGCGAACTGCACAGGCGCAGCCTGGCAGTTAATCTGTGCCTGTGAAGCTGTGAAGACAGGGCTGAGATCGTCTAGGGCTCCTGCCTCCAGTCTGGGACCCAGCGTGGCCCAGTGGGCAAGGTGCCGTGGACTGGGCCACGTACAAGGGGTTGAGGACCCCTTGTCTGAGTTAATGTCTGAGTTAGACATTAACATTAACATTATGGCAGTCACAAAAGGTACTCTGAAAATGTGTGAAGGTGTGTGCTGGTGGTGTGCCAGCAGGAAGCCTGATGCCTTTCCCTGCACACCACAGAATTATAAAAAAACCACTGACATAGATAAGGTGGTGGGGAAAGTAGGATATATGGCAGAGGAGGCAGAAAGGGGTGGGAGATGGCAGAACAAGGTGATGAAGGTATAGGGGGCAGTACGGATGACAGAGGAAGAGGAAGGCAGATCACCTCTAGGAAGGGGTAAATTCAGTGACAGTGAATTTCCTTCTCAGAACTGATCTTGTAGCCTCGGTCTACCTAGATCTGTGACAGTCAATCAATCAATCAATCAATCAACAAATCAATATACCACTTTGTATACCACTTTGTAACAAATGATTTCACTAGAGTAGGTCCAAGTAGACCCTTCCAAACGCTGGCTTACCCTGGTAAGGGGCATGAGTGTTCCCCTACATTGGGGGGGCAGAGTGGGAGAAAGATAGGAGGCTGTTCTAAATTAACAAAGATCCTTTTGTAGGATTATGTACAAAAAATTGTACAACCTTTCTGCACAAAATACAGCATGAACATTATTACTTAATTTAACTGAAATGGTAGCTTGTTGACATAAAAGACTTTGCTGAGACTGAAAACCTGGAAATGGAGCTTTTATGAAGC
This sequence comes from Cryptoblepharus egeriae, assembly GCA_030015325.1. Lineage (NCBI taxonomy): Eukaryota > Metazoa > Chordata > Lepidosauria > Squamata > Scincidae > Cryptoblepharus > Cryptoblepharus egeriae. The sequence goes on from JAREYC010000001.1 coordinate 89,907,596, forward strand.
AGAGAAATTCTTGAAGTAGTGCATAACAATACCATTTACTCCATAACGGTGACACAATATTTAGCTCTGTAATTTAAGGATAATTGCTCTATTTCAGTGATGTTAATGCTACTGAAAAATATGGTACTTGAAATAAGTAAACTTTCCCCTTAGGATGGGGAATTGCTTTTAACAGGAAAAAACTGCCATAATTTAGCTTTTATATTTGAAACAAAAATGGCTCAATTCATTAGGTAAGAACTAAGTAGAGCCAAAAATACATTGTAGTTTAATGTTGTCATTAGGTAACAGTCTGCTACAGCTTTCTTGACAGGCAATAATGATTTGAGTTGCCTTCATGCAGAGTTGCCTTCATCACAGCCATCAAAATGCTGGCTTTTGCAAAATCTGGGTGAGTGGTAACATTCTCATTTTACTTCCATATCTTTTGGATCTTTCAACACTAAAAGCACAATCCTAATCATGTCTACTCAAAAGTAACCCCCATTGTGTTCAATGGTCTTACTCCCAGGGAAGTATCATTAGGATTGCAGCAAAAGCCCACTAAATCCAATACCCCATCATCTCATTATTGCTGCAAATGATGATGATGATGATGATGATACAGTGATGTGGGAGCTGGACTGAGACATGGAAGATCTTGTGTCTAATCCCTGCACAGCCACCAAACTTCCTGAATGATCTTGAGCTAGTCCCGCTCTCTCTCGGATGCACCTACCTCACAAGGTTGTTGTGAGGACAAAAAAGAAAGGAAGAATCATGTAGATGACCCTGAGCTCCTTGAAGTAGTGGAATATCTTACTTGTGAAAAATAATACTGGTCCAAGTTTGTTATACACAGATTTTTTATACACCCAGAATATACAATCCTATGGATTTTGAGGCACTACCTTATTCCATTAGGAGCAATCAAGGAGCAAGAAACCTGGAAGTGGGTCTTTAAATTTATTTTTCCACTATTTTTTATCCACATCAAGTCTGGAATGGAACCCTAGTGAATAACAAGGGACTCCTGTATGTATATACCACTTTTCAACAAAAAATTTTCACTTACAATGCATTTCTTAGCCTGTCTACTCAGAAGTAAGTCCTTTTGTATTCAATGGGGTCTACTCCCAGGAAAGTGTGTTTAGAATTGCAGCCTAAATGATTTACACAGCAGAATAAATCAAAACCTCAGCTGCAAACTGAGGAGAAAGAAAATGAGAGAAAATAAGAGATTCCACAAAGTGAAGATGTTGATAATGATTACATTGTTGTTATTATTAATTTTGACAATGCTGTCATTCTACAAACATTCTACAAAATGTTCATGACATTCTACAAAATCTGGTGAGGGGGAAAAAAGAACATGGACTAGGTTACTTACAATCTACATTTTGATACTAGATGAACCAAAAAGGTTCACCTCTAGGCAGGACAAAGGAATATTCCTGTCTTGAACCCTAGAGGACTGGTGCTAGTCTACTAGACACACAAATGTTGTTAGTACTCATGTCCCACTTGTTTAAGTGATGAAGTATTTCAGGAGATGAAATTATCTGGATTTGGACTTCCATGGAAAGTTATGATGTCTTTCTACAAATATTCAGTTTTGAGCTTTGGATGGCTGTAAGATATGGTCCTGCATACAAAGCCTGATGGATGTATCTTCTAAGTAGGTCCTGCAGCTGCTAAGTGCCAGCTCTTCCTCTCGGATTCTACTGCTGTCTATACTAGGAAATCCTGTCTCTGTCTCTTCCTGAATTTTCAACATAGATTAACTTTTGACTTTGTTACTAACTCATGACCCACTACAATTTATTAGTTTTGACGGTGGGACTTGTACTTACCGCTATAAATGGAGAAACACTACTAAGTTCAAGGGAATGACCCAAAGTAGGGTAAGATCATGGGTAGGGAGGAAAGATTTGAGGAAGTTTGGGGTAGTGAGCAGTCTAGAGAGGGCAGATCTTGGTGGCAAAAGTACATGCCAGATTCTATCTATATTTTCCAATCAATCACACTTCCAATCAATCACGATTTCCCTCCTCAGACTTATGCCAACAAAATGCAAGCATCACTTGCTTAATGATCCACTTTTTCAACATATTTCAGTTATATGCAGAACTTATTCAATACATGCTCTGCTCTTTTAACCTCTTAATCTGCTGATATAAAGGGTAAAATTGTCCTCCCCATGTTGATTTGCGTATGACATGGTGATTCAAACTGTTTCGGTATGTTTGTGTGTATGAGAAACAGCACATGTCAATTTTAGCTCTGGTTCTATTCCCATTCCCAAAGATTTTATTGAGAGTCCATTTGAAGAAATATTTGTGGAACAGCAGAAATTTGGCAAGGGAAAATGCTGTTGAGGTAGCCCAGTTTTGGGCAAATGGCTTTAATTAACTTCCCTTTAATGTTCTTTGTAAAAAAAATTTCACTTATGTATGTGCTTCTGACAAGAATAAAGAAAAAGAACAATTTGCAAGATACAAAGGCATTTACAGTTTACTAGCTAAAACATACTGGAAACAACATTTGTAAACCAAAAAAAATTGGGTTCTGCTTTTCAACCACTTCTGCTCTTCAACTCTGTTCCAGTTCCTAACCTTCCAAAGGAGTGGAGGATTCCTGTAGCTGGCTTGAGTCTAAAGAGCCCAAGAGGCAGACAACCTAATGGAAGGAAAGCAGAATACTTCCTTATTTATCTTTCATTAGCCCAGGGTGACCAGATTATTTCTGAACCCCAGGGCCAAAATTCCTGAACCCCAGGGCCAAAATTCCTGAACCCCAGGGCCAAAATTCCTACCCGCTTTAAAAAAATGCCAAAAAGTGTATTGTTTTTGTTTTTTGGTTTTTTACCATACCTTTTGATAGGAAGGAGTTATCTCAAAACTGATTTTTGTATTGGATTCTGCTCTTCAATACGAATCCAACGACATATGGCGTGATGGGGTACTGTGCATTATTGTGAAGTTTCAAAATGAAGCCAAAATGTAGGACAATGAAGCCAAAATGTAGGACACCCGGACAGGAGGCTAAAAATCCGGACAAATCTGGGGTTTTCCCATCATATTGTCACCCTGATTAGCCTCCCACATGCACTTGTTCTGGTAGCATGGCAGGAGATGGTGGGGACAGGATTGGGCTCTTAGAGAGAGAGAGAGAAAGTTGAGGAATCACTTTATGTTTTGGACTACACTTCAGGTAGAGGCCCCTAAATGGAGTGGTACTTGAAGTCTCTTGTGCTGATTGGGTCAGCACAAATCCAGTGCTGGCCCGAGGATGTTCCAAAGTGCCATAAGACACTTCTATGCCACTCCAGAGGGAATAATGCCAGTGCACAGACATGTGCCAGATTTCCCATTCCACTGTGCAAATGGGGAGATGGTTGAGTTGTGCTGGCCTAAATTGATTAGGATTTCACCGTCATTCTAGGAATTTCTTGAGCCATTCATTTTTTTAATGTTTATTTTGTCCATTCCAGGTAACTAGCTGAGCATAGCTTCAGAATCTGGTTCTAGTGCTAAACTTGTTCACAATAACAAATCCCAGTCTCACAGCACTACATTTGAGGGGAGGCAAGGACAAGGGATGATGCATGTACTTTGGCTTTGTTTCAGCTGGGATAATGAATCAGGTTTATGTAAAGTGAGAAGCAGAGGAAGATATCGACAGGAGACATACTGGATTGTGAAATTGAGCAAGATGCAATGTAAACATTGGGCAAGATGTGGAAACAAGCAGATCAAAAACAGCTACCAGTAATTCTAACATGAGAAATAAGGACATCTCAGTTGCACATACCTAGATGACCCTAGCCACTGTTCAAGCTGTTTTGTGGCTTGTTGATGAAATCATATGATGGTGATGCAGCCTATAGAACAGTGTTTCTCAAACTGTGGGTCAGAACCCACTCAGAGGGTCACAAAGACAGGTAGGTCCCCATTCATTTCAATATGTAAGACTTGCCAAACAAAGTAGTACTGTATGTGTGACTGCTTTTGGAGAAAAATTTCAGATCTGTACCTTTCTCCAATGTACATATTCATATATGCTTTTAACAATGCTAGTAGCTGGGAAGCTCATGGATAAATGTTAAATTTCTCAAAATTAATTCTTAGTGGGTTCTCACATCACGTAAAAATACCCTCCCCAAATTTCATGGTTCTAGAGCTAGGGGTTGCGGCACGGCGTTGATCAGTCATTGAATCTTCAATGTAAATTATAGGGGCGAAAACACACTGCGCCCGTTTTCACCCCCTTCTGGTTTGAATTTCCAAAAATAAGCTCTTAATGGGTGCCTCCATCATGAAAGGAACATCCTCCCCAAATTTCACACTTCAAGGTCCAGGGTTGGGGCTGGGCATTGATGAGTCAGTGAATGAGTGAGTCAGTCAGTGACTCTTCAGTTTTATATACAGTATATAGATAAGATTATTCAGTGGATAACTACATTACGTGTAATAGATTATTGGAAGAAAATTCAACTGAGTGGAGTGAGACTTACTCCCAAGTAAATATATGTAGGGTTCACTCCTAGGACTTTGATGCATGTAATAAATGGAAATTTGTCTTGGTATTGTATTTTTGTATCTTATCATCTAAAGACAAGTAATGCAGAGAAATCTTTGTTCCAAAGATTTGCCTACAAAGAAGGCAAATGCCAAATGCCATTTTAGGCTGCATTAAGAGGACTGCAGCTTCCAAGTTGTGAGAAGGTCTAGTTCCTCTTTATTCTGCATTGGTTAGACCTCACCTTGAGTACTGTGTTCAGTTCTGAGCATCTCACTTTAAGAAAGATGCAGCCAAACTGGAGCCAGAGGAAAGCGACAAGAATGATCAGTGGGATGGAAGGGAAGCCCTACGAGGAAAGATTGGGGGAACTTGGGATATTCAGCCTGGAGAAGGGGAGGCTGAGGGGAGACACGATTGCCCTCTTCATATACCTGAAGGGATGTCACAGGGAGGAAGAGGCTCATTTGTTCTTTGCTGCTTCTGAAAACAGAACTAAAACCAATCGGTACAAACTGCAAGAAAGGAGATTCTGGTTGGATATCTGGAAAAAATTCCTGACGATGAGGGCGGTTCAGCAGTGGAACAGATTGCCAAGGGAGGTGGTGGACTCTCCCTCACTGGGGATCTTCAAGCAGAGGCTTGACAAGCACCTGCCGAGGATGCTCTAGGAGGATTTCCTGCTGCAGGCAGGGGGTTGGACTGATGACCTACTAGGTCCTTTCCAACTCTAGGATTCTATGATTCTATGGGTTGTCCAAATCATATAAGTTTGAGAACCACTGCAGTATAGAAAATTGCATGATATATACACGAAACAGGTGAGTATACAGTTTAGTTCTATTTATACATATCAGAATTTCAGTTATTGAGTACACAGTACCAGGCTTTTGTTTTACCACCCAGCTTTGGAATTTGTGGTCTATGAACCATGATGAGACTCATCACAAAAAGCATTTTAAAACCTTAAAAAACATTCATTATGTTACCCTTTCTTTGCAGAACCCTCAAATTTTGTTTTTGCTGAAATTGACCCTGGCTTTATTTGTTGTAGCATTTTATTCTACTTTGTTTTAATGCTGTTGATTTTTAATTGACTTGATCTCAGCTCCCTTGGAAGTCCTACGGAAATATAAACAATTCAACACATCAGTGTTCCTGTGCCCTATGAATTAGTATTTGGAGATGCAATAGTATGTGTGATACTTTGTCTCTGTAGTTGTGGGAAACCAAACCAGTTATTATTGTGAGCAAAAAATCTAATGTTGTGCAGTGATTTTTGTAGCAATTTTTCTTTTTCAAAAGAGAACCTTTTAAAAATAAAACCCTGTAAAATTCAGGGAACACTAGCAGCAAACCAAGTGGTACTTACATCCAGTGAATCCATCTTGTCAATGAAGCTAGTGCTGACAGAATGTAGAGCCGTCAGTGGCCAAGCATGGAACCAGTCAATTGAAGTACAATTCACCAGGGCTGGAAATCTTCTTACTCTTGTTCTCAGAGTAAAACCCACAGGAGAAAAGCATAACACAACCTGGGAAGTGAAAACTGCTCCTGTGAATGATTCTTCAACAATTAACTTGAATTCAAATTAATGTCAAAGACAAATGACACCCCCATTAGTTGGCCACTCAAAGCAAAACAAAAGATATTGCTCTAAATCTATCAGTTCAAGACTTTTGCTTTCCTGTTTGTGGATTTATTATCCATTCAGTCCACCTAGAATCAAATCCTATGCATGTAAACTCAGAAGTAAGTCGCATTATAGTCAATGGAGCTTATTCCCAGGAAAGTGTGGACAGAATTGCAGCATCAAGGGGCCATATCCTATCCAGAGAACTGGGTAAGAGGCACTCTTTCAAGTGGGTATTCCTCTTTTATTTAGCAGGGGAAGAGTAACTGGCTCTCCTCACCCCAGCAAATGTCAGTTATAGTGACTTCTGCTGGTGTTCTTTTGCATTTTAGATTGTGAGGCTTTTTGGGGCAGGGATCCATTAACTAGTGGTGGGCTTCAGGGAGTTCTATGGAACCCTTTCCTAATGAGCACCTGGTTCTGAGAACCGATTATTAATGGGACATAGAACCTGTTGTTAATTTGGGTTAACGGGGCATAGAACCTGTTTTTAATTTATTTGAATCCCACCACTGCCATTCATTAATATTCATTAATTAATGAATATTAATGTGGGATATTCATTAATTTTTTTTCCCTTTTTTGTAAACACTTGTGAAATTTTTAGCTGAAAGGCAGTATATAAATACTGTAGAAAGACAGACAGATAGATAGATCCGCTGCACCCTGCAGTGGGATACAGTCATGGAGAACTTCTCAAGGTAAGAAAATATCTATTCTCTTACCTCTGGACTGCACTGAGGCTGCATTGGTACTAGAAAGCTGAGGGCCCAATCCAATGGGCCCACCGTGGATCCATGGACGGAGTGGGATGTCACAATTGTGCTTTCAGGCATGTCCACAAGCCCTATCACAGGGCTTACATGTTGAGTGGTGGGGAGGAGGTGGAGGAAGGTTGTGGAGGGGGTGGGCGGTGCATGGACTGGGGAGAGAGAGGTGGATCATTGTGGGACGACTTTTACATGGGACAACTTTTTTATCCCCTTCCCCCGAATAAACAGTAGGAAGCTATCACTGCTCCCTGCAGGAATCCCATGGTAACTGTTCTGGTGCCACGAGAGCCCTGCTAATGTGGGTAATATAGGACTGTGCTGCCCATCTCTAGCCTTTAGTTTCCAGAAGAAGTCTCTCACCTTTTCTCTAGCAATCTCAATATGTTGGGCACAATTTAGTCAAACTGCCTGATCCTATCTCTCATCATTAGTGATGATACAGATGCATTGATGGAGATGACGTTACATCCAATTGAGGTGGTGGGATATTCAGAAAGCCTGCCAGAGGTAAGAAAAGGCCTCCTAGTGACCTATGGTTCTCCTTGGACCTGTCAATACAACCTGTACTACCTGTTATACAGGTAGTAGAAATAGAACAAGAGAGAAGGTGAGGCAATTGGGTGGGGGGTGGTGGAAAAAAGAGATCAGATCCTGATGCAGGATTCCTCTCATACCAATGTATCATACCTAAAACATATCAATAAAAACACTTGTAATTTTACATTAATTCCTAAAATATTTCATGAACAGAAATGTTGCACAACTTTCTTCTTTACACACAGTAAACTATGCTAAGGGCTAACAAGATCTACAACCCACATCTGTTTAATTTCTTGCATGGCAATGCAGCTGCTGCATCATATACTGGAGGGGAATTTCAGACCTCTAAGGGAACATTTGTAAGCCTTTGCCACATGAATGAATCTATTTGGACCTGCATCAGCTTTATAGCTGGCAAGTCTGAGTGAACCCAGGAAGACAGATAAAGACAAGAAGGTGAATAGGATACCACTGCCACCAATACCATCCTTTCTCTGCCTCAATTTTCCCTTCTCCCTGCCCTAATCTCCTCCCTGTTCTTCACCATCCCCTTCTCACTCCCTTCCACCTACCTCCACACTGGCTTACTGGATCAAGTGATGAGGATGTCTGCTGCTGAATGGACCTGCCACTTGCTGCTTACAATAACAGCTAGGCTGTACAGAAAGATGTGTCACACTTTGTAACATCCATAAAGGGCCTTATTCTTCCGGAATGCTTGTATCTGACTGCCTAACACCCTACTAGGATTGAACATAAGAGAATCAAGTTCAAAGGAGTTTCAATTTAACAAGACACATTACGGCAGTCACAAACTGGTTAAAAATATCCAAGGTCAACACTTTGGCTACTTTGTGATTTTACAAAAATTTAAGGTATACAAATAAGCAAGCATTTTCTGTAAATGATCCTTATCTCTTAAAAACTTTAGTGGAATGACCAATGAGGAACCCAAATCTGAAGGTCACCATGAAGTATTTGATAGAAGACCAATAAAGATTAAAGAGTTACCAAAGCTATCCATCATTTGAAGAATGGAGAAGGCAGCATGTATTGATCAGACCTTTGGAGAAAGTCTGAAAGGAAGTAGCAAGGTCAACACGGAGATACAAGATCCATGAGAGAATTGGATTGAGTTCAGGAGGCAAAGAATGAATATAGTTATCCACAGGAAATTATAGCCCGAACCTGCAGTGACCCTGTCTGAGATGTTAATTTTTTAAAAATAATTCTAGATTTAATTTTATTCCCTTATAAATAGCAAAATGAACTCATTTTGTTTCTCAAAGTCACATGCAATAAAGAAGAGATTGTTAGACCACTAGAATGCAGGAATGTTTTGTTACGCTTTCCATGGGTGAAATGGGGAAAATATTTTGTCTTTCTGGGACAGAGGTTTCCAAAGTGTGCACTGCAGTGTCCCAGAGCACCACATGATATGGCTTTTATTTCCCGCCTTGCCAAGCTGACACCACTGAAAATCTTGTGCAAATAGCACAAGAACTTGTGAGAATAATGAGATACTGCAAAAAAAATGATTGTTATGATTACACTGTTCTTCACCCAAGGATCTTCCTAGGCTGGATGCATTGGCCTTGGTGAGTTTGGGTACCAATGATCAAATGTATTAAATTTTTGTCACCATCTTCCAATATGTTACACAACCCACCAGCTACTGGTCTCTTTTATAATGAGTTTAAATAACCAAGAGCAAATGGACTAGCCCAGTGGTTGTACCAGTGGTCGGCTCCAGCAGGTTCGTACCAACTCTATAGAACCGGTTAACACCACAAGGAGAGGATCAATTTTCATTTTTATATGGAGAGGATCAGGGATTTCGGATAGTTTGAGTCCCTCATTCAGCACAATCCAGAGTAACTATAGGATCTCGTAATTGTAACTGCATAGTGTTGATATACACGGCCTGAGAGGGAGAAGTCTCCATTCATTTCCTCAGGTGTGTCATCACATCACTGATGTTTGATGGATATTTGTTAGATATTTCTCTTTTATAGAAATATATAAGGCTATAATGAGGGCATCAATCTAAACATTTGCAAAACGCCATAGGGTGACCACAGTTGCCTCACCCAAAGCTTCCATGAGGTGTAGGGTTGTGAGATCTTGAGTGATCCCCCTCACTGGTCTCACCCATTTGCACTGTTCTGTTATATCCCAGAAGTAATAAATGCCAATCTTCCTTCCCCAGAGTAATACAGTTTTCTTTCCTGAGAATTCCTGTGCTAATGGAAGAAGAGTAGCATGACTGTGGCTGCAGATGTTTGCCTGTTGGAACTGAACAGCATGGGCTATAATGGAAGTTATTTAATTATTGGCTGTTAAGTTCTAATTCAGTTCTTATAGAATGGAACAGCCCCTGTCCCCATCAAGCCGTAGAAACGCTGGACCATCTCTTTTTCCACTGTCCGCTCCACAATGAGGTCAGGAGGAAATGTTTAGCTCTCCAACTCCTTTTCAAATTCCCCTCTGAGGACCACGTTATGCTGCAATCTTTAATAGCCACAGCTGACCCTAACATCATTCTTCAGATAGCTACTTTTATCTCTCAAATTGTGGTGTCCAATCAAAAGCGCGCCTCTATCTCCTAAAGTTCCTGGTCTCATAGGGTTAACTGTAGTATGGTTTGTTGTTGTTGTTTGTTTGTTTGTTTTTAACAAATGAACTTCTACTTTGTTCTCTTACGTTCATGTTTATGTATGAAACTGCTTAATGTTCTCTGTAATTGTATGCCAATAAAGGTATTGAAATTGAAAAAAATTGAGTGGAACAGGGAGTTCAGAATCAATGCCACAGGGAGGACTGATGGTGTTTCCTGCTTACCAAGTCCAGTCTGGGGAGTAAAGGGGCACCCATAGAGAGGAAACTGTGGGAAAACTGGGCAAGAAAACATTGAAAAACTTTGAAACTGTGGGAAGATTGGGCAAGAAAAAGGAGGTTGTGTCATGGAATGGAAACCATGGAATGGAAACCAGAAGGATTTCCCTAGAATATAGTAGGCAATGGTTTTGAGACTGCTGGTCTTGTCCAGCATTTCTCAAAGGGGGTTCTGAGGAGCCCTGGAGCTCCTTGAGTACACCATAAGTAGCTGTCACCAGTGCTGTGCCACTCTGCATGTGCTGTTGCTCTAGGGCTAGCATTTAGCTCTATGGTGTGTGCGTGCCCATGCACACACACACACACAGAGACATGGAAAGGAATGGAGACAGACAGACATGGAGACAGGCAGACAGGCAGACAGTCCATCTAGGACAGTAAAGGGCTCCAGAGACAGAATAGTTTGAAAATCACTGCTCTATCCAACACTGTTTTCCTCATTTTGTCTTCTTTTTTTTCTTCCTTATTTGAATGGAGGGAGAAAGGGGAATTTTGGCCTGCATTCCTGGCCAAATGCTAAAGACTACCAAATATTATATCCCTTTACCTCTGGTGTAGAGTCAGCCTGTGCTCCTACCATTCCCTGAATTGAGTCAGAGAAGCCCTAGTTCACTACTTTCCTTCATTCATTCTATCACCTGCTTCCTTTTCCAGACCAAGAACCAGAAGGATGATCAGTGAAGGTCTGTGGGCAGATGAAGTTGAATGCCTCCAGCCAATAATTGACAACAATGGGAATTATTTTTGCATGCATAAGATTGGGCTCTAAATCAGCTTTCACTTTCCTAGGGTATAAGACCCATTGAACACAATGGGGCTTTCTTTTGAGTAGACATGGTTAGGATTGTGCTCTTAATGAATGGGCTAACCCTAGAGGGAGTGACACAGGCCAGAAGAGGCATGTATTGAGGGCCCTCCACCGTTTTGGACAAGCAACTGCTTTAGTTGACCCAAATGATGGGCTATTCTTGGTGACAGGAGAGACTAATGAGCAGTAATAAAGTATATTTTTGGTGGATTGAATGACTGGTGGATTGCTGTCAGAAATCAGGATGAGAAAACTGCAAAAAGATCCAGACTCTGTTCTGTATGAATCACTGACTGCAGAATCATCAAATACAATTCCACACTTTTTTGCACATTTAGATGTTTATGTGACTATCATAGTTCTCCCTCCTTTCCTCCCTAAAAGGCATGACACCAGAGTTTTAAACGTATAGAAAATTACTTTGCTTTTAATGCTACATTCTAGTCAAAGACTGAACATCTGTCATAAAAGTACATATATGCACAAATAACTTTACTCATATGGGCAGTCTAGAATAATTATTCAGTGGAGATATTTATATATGAAAAATTGCTTATAGATGTTTGATGCTTCTAGCTCAGTGATTGCCTCTACATCTATCCTAAATGATTTACAATTGTAAAAGCTACTAAATTTTCTTTTTAAAAAAAAATCAATGGCAATATTATTTTATCTTCTCTGTGATACAGACTTCATCAGTAAAAAGGAGATGCAACACTACAATTCCAATTGAGCTTTCATAACTCAGTCCTGTTTTGAACTTAATACAGACAGGATCGTCTTTTGAAATTAGTCAGTAGCAAATTTTGTACGTTAAAAAATCAATATATTGATTTTCCTTCTTTAGTAACAAAGATAATTGGCCACCAAAAATGTTATTAGAACTTACTGTGTGTGCATTATCCTAGAGCAGTAATATGAGAATATTGCGTATATTTTCTGTATACCCATTTTCTAGCTTTACCTTTAGTTGTTGACGAATTCGGTCAATGAAAAATTGCCAGCAGTTTTCTTTTGAATCCACTTGGCCAAGCCCCTGAAGTTCCATTCTGGTAGAAGAAATGATGGTATCTACTTCATCTTCACTAAATAAATCAGGGATGTCTCCTTCAAAGAGGGAGGGAAAACTGTATGTAAAATTTCATATATGAAGTCTAGTCAACATTTAATATTATATCCTTAATATGGATTGATTGTATTCTTCTTACTAGCAGAATTGACCCATTGTTGGAGTAAAATTTAAAGATATTCGTGGGCACCAGGAATTGCTGGGCACAAGAGGGCATTAATGAGTGTGAAAGTGTCAGTCAGTGATTCTTTGTATGCTGGGGAAGTTTGGGTGGATGGCATTGTCAGGTTCAGACCCATCCTCCCTGTTCTCCTCGTGCTGTTGTTCCTTCCTCTTTTCAGCCATAACAGCATCACACCACAACAGCTCCAGAGAAGAGACACCAGGTGAGTATCAACAGGTTCTTTGTATTTCAACAAGTTAGTTTCATAAACAACTATTTACATTCAATGCTTCCTCAATGTCCATTGTCTCTCTTTCTTTCCCAGTTTCTTCACCAAGAAGCAGAGGATTTTTACATGAGAACATCTGTACTCTTTGCCAGATCAACATAAAGGTCAGTGTCCAACAAAAGCATACAACTAACCCTCTCCCATTTGTCTTTCAGGCAGGGCCTTGAACCAGCAGGTGTCCAGCACTATCTCTAGTAGTGTCTCCTTCAGCTTCTCCAAACCCACTGCCTGTTTTCCCACTCTTTTTCCCTTTTATCGCCCTTCTCCCTCCTCCCCTTTTCTTCCTCTTCCAGGGGAGGGCCAGAGCCCTTCCTTGTGCTCTGAAATGGCTACATCCTGTTCTCTGTAGGACCTCCTCCCAGGCATCTCTTTTCTTAACCCTTTCACTGGTGAAACCTTCAAGGGGGTGAGGGGCCTCACCACAATCCCCCCTGGTAAGATAGGTGCAGCAGGGTCTTCAGACACAGATGGACCTGTATTGTCCAGTCTTGAGAGAAAGTCAGCGTTTGCATGTGCCGCACCCTTTTTGTATTTTACCTGGAATTTGTAGGGCTGTAGGCTCAGATACCATCTTGTGAGGCGAGCATTTGAGTCTTTCATACGGCTCAGCCAGGTTAAGGGGGCATGGTCTGTAATCAAGTCAAAAGATGCACCCAGAAGGTAGTAGCGCAATGTATCCAGAGCCCACTTGACAGCCAGGGAGTCCCTCTCAATGGTGGAATAACGGGTTTCAGCCGGAGTGAGCTTTCGACTCAGATACGGAACAGGGTGCTCCTCCCCATCTATCTCTTGAGCTAACACAGCTCCTACCCCCCGCCCTGAGGCATCAGTCATTACCATAAAACGTCTTTTAAAATCAGGAGCCCTCAATACAGGTGCTTGACACAGGTCCATTTTTAGGGTTTCAAATGCCTTCTGACAGTGGGGGTTCCAACTCCACCTCCCTCCTTTTCCTTTCCTAATACAGTCGGTAAGTGGGGCTGCTTTCTCAGGGAATTGTGGTATAAACGTACGGTAGTAACCTACCATCCCCAAAAATCTCTGTACTTCTCTTTTGCTGGTAGGTGTAGGTACCTGCTTAATGGCCTGCACCTCGGAAATAACTGGCCTTACCTCCCCTTGCCCCACTATGAACCCCAGATACTGGGTGGACCTCATTCCTATTTTGCACTTCTCTGGGTTCACAGTTAAGCCAGCCTGCCTGATCTCCCGAATAACTGCTTCTATATGGCTAAGATGTTCCTCCCATGTCTGGCTAAAGATAATTATGTCATCAATGTATGCAGCTGCGTACTTGGCATGGGTGTCTAGGAGTTTATCTACCAGTCTTTGGAATGTAGCTGCCGCCCCATGGAGCCCAAAAGGCATCCTAGTGAACTGGTAGAGCCCCAAAGGGGTGGCAAAAGCAGTGTAAGCCTTTGACTCGGGTGCTAATGGGATTTGCCAGTACCCCTTCGTCATGTCCAGGGTAGACAGGTATTTTGCCTGGCCTAATCTCTCTAAGAGCTTTTGCACCCCCGGCATGGGGTAGGCGTCAAACTGGGAGACTGCGTTTACTTGCCTAAAATCCAAGCAGACTCGGACAGATCCGTCCAGTTTTGGGACCATCACTGGATGGCTCCTCCATTCACTGTCAGAGGACTCAATTACCCCTAACTGCAACATTGTTTTTACTTCTTCTATAAGGGGTTCCTCCAAATGCTTGGGCCATTTCCGGGGTGGGAGTCTTATGACCTTATCCCCCTTTACTTTGATCTTGTGGTTTACCATGTGGGTGAGGCCCGGTTTCTTAGAAAATACCTCAGGGTATTTATCCTGGATAGCTTTGACTCCCATCCGTTGCTCTGGACTAAGTTCTGGCCCCATCTCAATAGCTCCTGGGGACTGGGTTATCCCTGACCCTGATGGGCCCAAATCCTCCCCCAGCAATACCTCTTCTCCTCTTTTCCTCCATTTTTTTAAGAGATTAATGTGATAGATCTTGGACTCTACTCTCCTATCAGGAGTGCTCACTTCATAATCTACAGGGGTAACCCTTCTTTTAATCACATAAGGTCCCCTCCACTTTGCCAGAAGCTTAACCTCACTGGTGGGTAGGAGAAGAAGCACTTCATCTCCTTCCTCAAACTCTCTGGGTTTTACCTTCTTGTTGTACGCTTCACTTTGATATTTTTGAGCTGCAGCTAGGTTATCATGAGCCCAACTGGAGAGTTTTTTAAGTTTCTCCCTGAGATTCCCTAAATCTATTCCTCCCACATTCTCTCTTTTACTCCTTTTCCCTTCCCAATTCTCCCTGGCCAAGTCCAAAATTCCCCTTGGCCTCCTGCCGAAAAGGAGCGCAAAGGGGGAGAACCCTGTTGACGCCTGGGGCACCTCTCTAACAGCAAATAATACTGGTTCTAGCATTTGGGGCCATCCTGTGGGATCTCCTACCGCAAACCGGCGTAACATTGTTTTTAAAGAGCCATTAAATTTTTCCACCAAGCCATTACACTGCGGATGAAACATGCTCATGTGTAAGTGCTTGACTCCCAGTTGGTTCCACATCTCCTCCATAACTTCCCCCATAAGGTTGGACCCTTGGTCAGTTAAAACCTCTTTGGGGAAACCTACACGAGAGAAGACTTTAATGAGCTCGGAGGCAAGTACAGATGCTTTTGTTGATCTCAGGGGAATGGCCTCCGGGTAACGTGTGGCATAGTCAATTATGACCAGGATATATCTATATCCCCCTTTTCCCTTTGGCAGGGGTCCCACCAGATCTAAAGCTATTCTCTCAAAGGGAGTATCAATAATTGGCATGGGTCTTAATTCCCCTCCTGGCCTTCCCTTTGGTTGTGTAAGCTGGCAAGGGCCACAAGTTTCGCAATAGCTTTTAACATCCCTGTATATTCCTGGCCAGTACACGCGTGCCAGGAGTCTGGCTAGGGCGGCAGCCTCCTGCATGCGTCCCGCCAAGGGACACTCATGGGCTAGGGCGAGAGCTTCCTGCCTTTTTCCTTGTGGCAATACCAATTGGTCAATCTCCTCTTGGGTCCTAGGATCCACTCCTGTTCTACATCCACTTATCCACTACCTGAGGATAAGTTTAGCCCCACTCCTTGTTTGGCCTTGGTTCTGACTGGCTATCTCCCATGCCCTTTTGAGCATGGGATCTTCCCTTTGTTCTTTGCTGAGGCTGACCCTGTCTTCCTTTACTAGCCCCCCTTCCAAGCATTCAGGATTAGTTTCTTCCACCCTTACCAACTTTTTAAATTCGGGCCAGTCTCTCGCCAGGATCAGGTCATATGGTAGCCCTTTAGCAATGCCCACTTTCACCCTTTTTCTGAGTCCCCCTATCTCCGGCTCCACTTCCCCTGTAGGATATCCCTTTATATCCCCATGCACGCACCGGATCCAGACCTCAGGACCTCTTTTATTTTCCCAAGCCCATCCTTCCTTAAGCAAGGTCTGTGTGCACCCAGAGTCAATCAGAGCTGTCCCCTTCTTTCCGTTGACTTTAACCCCCTTTATGAGGGGCTCGGGGGTCCGTACATGGGCCTGTGTCCTAGCAGATTCCTTGGCAGGGTGGCCACGCCAACATTCTCTTCTCACGTGACCACAACGGAAGCAAACAGGCCCCTCACTCCAGCCTGTGGGTGGGTTGGATCCCCCCCTTTAGCTGGACATCTTCCAGTGGCAGCGAGGGTCCCAAAGGCAAGGTAGCAGGCCGTCCAAGTTCCTTCTCCTGCAGGGGTGACTGCCGCCTCTCCATGCAGGCTCCGCATCTGCCGAGCAAGAATGAGCTTGTTGCGCCCACCCATCCATGGCACACGCCTCTCCTTCCTCCTGTATTTTCCTCTGACACCTCCGAGGATCCTGGGAAGGTTGCCCTCTCCGCTGTATCAAAACTTTCCATGAGCTTCACCGCCTCCTCCAAGGTTCTGGGGTCGTTGCACATGACCCATTTCTTTGCAGCCTGAGGCAATGCAGCCAGGAATTGTTCCATCCACACTAACTCCACCACCTCTTCCATGGACCTTTTAGTCGGTTTGAGCCAGCGCATCCCATTGGCTTTTATGACGTTACCCAGCCACCTAGGTCCTTTTTCTTGACTGTAGATCGCCTCCCTCATCCGCATCCTGTAGGTTTCTTCTGTGATGTTTAGAGTACTCATAATAGCCTGTCTTACCCTTCCATAGTCCCCAGCCTCATCCACCGGTAACGTGTCTACTGCGGTCTGGGCTGCTCCTGTCAAATATGGGGTTAAGACTTTTGACTTTTTGGCCACGCCGCTGCAGCTGCCATCCTTTCAAATGCATTCACAAAAGCCTCGGGGTCGTCCTCTTTTGTCATCTTTGGCATATGAAAATGATGGGGCTCCTGGTCTCTTCCATTTCTTGGGTTGGCATTAGCAGCCAGCTTGTCCAACAGTGTGCCCACCAGCTGGCGTTGTTCCTCCACCCACCATTTCATCCACTGCGGGGGGAACCACTCAGGTCCTGCTCCCTCCTCATTGTCTCCCTACGGGCCACCATTGTCAAGTTCAGACCCATCCTCCCTGTTCCCCTCGTGCTGTTGTTCCTTCCTCTTTTCAGCCATAACAGCATCACACCACAACAGCTCCAGAGAAGAGACACCAGGTGAGTATCAACAGGTTCTTTGTATTTCAACAAGTTAGTTTCATAAACAACTATTTACATTCAATGCTTCCTCAATGTCCATTGTCTCTCTTTCTTTCCCAGTTCCTTCACCAAGAAGCAGAGGATTTTTACATGAGGACATCTGTACTCTTTGCCAGATCAACATAAAGGTCAGTGTCCAACAAAAGCATACAACTAACCCTCTCCCATTTGTCTTTCAGGCAGGGCCTTGAACCAGCAGGTGTCCAGCATTATCTCTAGTAGTGTCTCCTTCAGCTTCTCCACACCCACTGCCTGTTTTCCCACTCTTTTTCCCTTTTATCGCCCTTCTCCCTCCTCCCCTTTTCTTCCTCTTCCAGGGGAGGGCCAGAGCCCTTCCTTGTGCTCTGAAATGGCTACATCCTGTTCTCTCTAGGACCTCCTCCCAGGCATCTCTTTTCTTAACCCTTTCACTGGTGAAACCTTCAAGGGGGTGAGGGGCCTCACCACAGGCATTCCTGGGACAGGTGGGGAAAGGAGCAGTCGATGGAGTTGGGACCCAGCAGATATGGAACCCTATTCCCAGGCAGCAAGGAGCAGCCTCTGGTCATATGCTTGGTTCTGCATTGCTCCAGAGGCAGCACAGAACTGATTAGATCCATGGGGGCTGCTACGCTATTAGGGCCGGAAAGGGGAAAAGTTTCCCCTTGCCCTAGTGTGGTGCAGCAGAAGCCCCGACCTTACACTAGATGCAGTGTAGCCATGTCAGCCTGCCTGTTCCAATGCTTCTTAGGATAAAACTGACCACATGAGTGGGACATACATGGAGCTCTAATATTTTAGCCACCATCCCAAATATGCTCTCAATTAAAATCATTAATTCATTTATAAGGATACAACTGCCATCTCCCATGTCACTTTAAAATACATATGTTCACATTTTATATAGATAATCAAACCAAGCATTACAGGTCTGAATGTTGCATCAACTTTTTAAAAAATTCAGTCTTTTATCAGCTTTCCACAGACAGTGATACTTGGTGTATCTTGATGCTAAACTTAAATCTCTATGTGCATTGGAAAGCATGTACAGCCACATTCCCTCCCTCTCTCTCTCTCCCTATTGTCTCAAAACCATTATTCTCTGTTTAGTTCCTTTCTATTCCCCGTTTCTCTGGCACAGTTCCAAGATTGGTTTGGTTATTACTGAAACCCTTTCACTCTACAGTATGTTGGTGCATTGGTGTTTTGCTCTGTACCTCGTATGAGTTATGCATTATTGCTCTCTCAATAAAATACCTTCTGTATCCATTCTCAGCAATTATTCATTTCCACAACCTCCAAATATAATAATCAATCTAATCAATCACTACAACTAAGTCTAAAAATTAAGCCCTCCTTTCTCTATTATGTTGTGCAAATTAGGCAAATGAATGTTTTCTAAAACTTCATGATATTTGGAGGTCCTCTGGCTCCCAGCCTGCCTTTTTTCTAATCTAACCCCTCCTATTTATTCTTTTTATTTGCAAACAGTTTCCAATTAGAGTTGCCAACCAGTTAGTTGTTGTTTCTGTTGTTTTATCCTGGCCAGTGTGGGGTTTTTGGGTGTTTTTTTTGTTTTTGATAGAATCATAGAATCATAGAGTTGGAAGGGACCTAGTAGGTCATCTAGTCCAACCCCCTGCCTGCAGCAGGAATTCCCCCTAGAGCATCTCCAACAGGTGCTCATCGAGCCTCTACTTGAAGATCCCCAGTGAGGGAGAGTCCACCACCTCCCTTGGCAATCGGTTCCACTGCCGAACCGCCCTCACCGTCAGGAATTTTTTCTGGATATCCAGCCGGAATCTCCTTTCTTGCAGTTTGTACCCATTGGTTCTAGTTCTGCTTTCAGAAGCAGCTATGAACAAATTGGCCCCTTCCTCCATATGACAGCCCTTCAGGTATCTGAAGAGGGCAATCATGTCTCCTCTCAGCCTCCTCTTCTCCAGGCTGAACATCCCAAGTTCCCCCAACCTTTCCTCGTAGGGCTTCCCTTCCATCCCACTGATCATTCTTGTCGCTCTCCTCTGGACTTGCTCCAGTTTGGCTGCATCTTTCTTAAAGGGATCAGAACGATCCCATCCAGGGATTCATGTAGAAGTGAGTGGGCAGGATGCTTAGACAAGGTAGTTCTTACTCATTCAAAAAGTAAATCTTATCAGGAGCACAAAACAAGTGTGCCCCTCTTCCTATTTTCATTCACCATGGAACATGAATAGTCTCAGTAAATATATAATCTCAACAATACATTTGCTGAGATGCATTTTACTAAGACAAAGAAGTAGGAGAATTATTGCAAATGATCAGCAGGAGAAAGGCACCTTCCAATGCCACATTTTCTGCCAGACAAGCTCACTACTGATTTCAGAGCTTTCTTGTGCTGGGGGGATCCATCTAGAGCAGGGGTCTCAAATCCCCAGTTTGGAGAACAGATGCGGCCCTTGGTGAGCCTCAAGGTGGCCTCCAGCAACACTCCTCTAACTGGCCCTTGGGCAAGCCTTGTAATCTACTCCAATATATTCTTATATGCAAATTTATATAAATGTATTCAAATTTAAAATGGTTGGTGGGCAACATTTTCCTTGGGAAAGATAGAATTGTAAAGAGTTTCTTTCTCTTCCGGTTACACATAGAGCACAATCCTAACCATGTCTACTCAAAAGTAAGCTCCATTGTGTTTACTGGGTCTTACTCCCAGGAAAGTGTCTTTAGGATTGCAGCCATAAACACTAAAGTTGCAATCCCCTGGTATAGTTACCTTTATCAAAACCATACTGAATTCAGAGGAATGTATTTCTGAGGAAACATGTTAAGAATAGGGCTATACAACACTACAGGTGCAATCCTAACTTTAGGCCAGACAGAATGGTCCAGCTAAGCTGGTCTAAGTAGGCCATATCCTGAGCTGACAGGCCAAATCCACATGGCTAGGAGGCCTCCTAGACTGGCCTAACTGCTGCTGAGGAGGAAGTAAATGGCACCTGGGGAGGGCTTGCTCTCAAGGAGACCTGCCTCAGATCACACTGAACAAGCAACAGGAGTAGGCTGTTGGGAGTTTCGCCATATCTTGAGGCTGAGAGGCAGGAGTGGTGCTTAGGCTGGCCTAAGACTTCGAACTTTTTATTTTGCTTCCATTTTTACTCAGGCTTATCATGGGTCTGCTCTGATTTACCCCTGCTTCTGAGGTGGTCTAAGTCAGAAAGACTTGGAGGGGACATGTCTTCCCTGGAAAAAGGGCCTGGATGCAAGCAGCTGGTTGAACAGGCTGCATGGGCTGTTAGACTGCTTCTTCGGGCGCAATCCAGAGTAGCTTTGGGGAGTCCTTGCTCCGGTGTAAGAACAATTTGCTCTGGATTGCAATATGAATTTCCCATAGGTTTTCAGTAGGTGGTACAGTAACTACAGGTACACGTAATGTCTCTTATGTGCTACCGTAGTTACTCTGGATTGAAGGGTTCCTTGCATTAAGAGCCTTTTCGTTGCTGCAAGCTATGGGAGGCCTCAGTTAAGAGTCTCTTTTTGTGCTTGACCACTGTCATATATGTGGTTCTTCATTAAGCAGAACGTTGTTAAGTGGCACATGCTTGTTCAATCCCTATTTTTTCCATCTACATGCAAGAAAGCTTTTCCTGACTCAAATAACTATAAAACATTCATTTTATGGGCAATTCAGTATAGACAAAAGTGCATTTATTATTTGGGGGGATTGTTCTGAAACAAACTCTTTTTTTGGACAAGACTATACTATTATCCTATAATAATAAATGGCTGAAATGGCTCCGGATCTTTATTTCTGTGTTACTATGTTATATATGCAATTAGTGAAGAAACACTGTCAGCAGAGATTATTTTAATGGGTGTACAGTACTTCTTTAAGTGAAGTCTTCACCATCTGTTCATCTCAACTCTAAATACAAAACTAACTGACAAAATACAAAATACAACTCTAAATACAAAACTAACTAACTATCTTACAATTGTTCAAGGAAATACAAAGATATTATGTTTCGATATTGGTGATACATGCTTGGAGAAATAATAAAATCTACATTACTTTCCCTTGTTTCCCACCAGAGAAATGGTAAGAATCTTATTCATCTGATATACTATGCTATTTGCCAAAGTCCATGAATTAAACTCTGCTATGATCCTAGCAGGCATTTTTCAAAATTGCCTAATTTGTTACTGAAGAGAAACATGATGAACATATAAAGGAGAAACACCTCTTGAGCAGATTTATCAATATCCACAAATATACCCTTTGCTCTTTGTGGGCACATTGGAAGAATAATAAAACCAAAAAAAGTTAATAATACAAGAAATGCAAATCTATAATGGCTGGCTTCTCATTTTAACTTATGTTGCAAATGTTCATGTTGTGGTGTATCATGACGGAGCTGGATAACATACAGTTATTAGGTACCTAGAATACAGTGTGGTAAACTCCTTCCCATGCTCAGCTGTCCCCATCAAAGCCTCAGACAGTGTGGTGGGAAGGAATTTCCATCACTCCACCACCTCCCCCTCCTCTGACCTTCTTTCCCTAGGCTCTTGGCTTTCACTATCTTTTCAGGGGTCATGCCCTTTCCCAGTCCTCCAGTGATCCTTCCTCTTTGTCATCCAGGTTTCAGCTTTTAAACCCTGTGCAATTCTTAGCCTTTCACCCGTTCCCATCTTGCCTCCCAATCCCCTCCCCCTTCGACATGGAGACACCTCTCTCAAAACCCATTGGGCACCACCAGGCACCACCGGGCACCACCATGTACCACTAGGCACTGTGCACCACCGGCCACTACCATGTACCACTGGCACACAGCATACCACTGGGCAACAAGCAGCAGGAAGCAGGCACTACTTGCCACTGGGAATCTTTACCAGGCACCAACAGGCACCACCAGGGAGTGGGCAGCAAGCACCTCAGGGCACTGGGCACTCCTACTGAGCACTGGGCACGTTCAGGCACCTGGCATCCCACCAGGCACTGGACACCAACAAGCAATGGTCAGTGGGCATCACCAAGCACCAATCACCACCAGGCATTCCTGCTTGGTACCTGGCACCATGCACCACCAATTACCAAGCACCATGGGGCAGCAGGCACCAGATGGCACCAAGTTTTTAGTGGGTCCTTACATCATTGAAAGCATATGCTCCCCAAATTTTTTACTTCTAGGTCCAGGAGTTTGGTCTAGATGTTCATGGATCAGTGATTCAGTCAGTCTTCAATGTTAAGTATAGGGACAAAAACATATTGCACCCCTTACCATCCCCTTCCAGTTTGAATTTTTCAAAATCAGTTCTAGATCCAGAATAACTCCGGGGAGTCCTTGCTCCGGTGTAAGAAAAACTTACTCTGGATTCCAATATGAATTTCCCATAGGTTTTCACTAGGTGGTGCAGTAACTACAGGTGCATGTAAAGTTTCTTATGTGCTCTTGTAGTTACTCTGGATTTGGGGGTAAGGCTTCTATCCTAAAGACACTCTCCTAGGAGTAAGACCCACTGACTTACTTTTCAGTACTCTTGGTTAGGATTGTGCTCTAAGTGGAAATCATATACTCAGAAACCTTTCCCTCTAAACCTAGCATGAATCTTGAAAGAAAAAGCAGGAAAATATATAATTTATTTTCAAATGGGACTACCACCCCCAAAACACACACATAGACAGACAGACAGACAGACAGACACACAGAGAGAGAGAGAGAGAGAGAGAGAGAGAGAGAGAGAGAGAGAGATGCACTTAAACATTTTTTCTATTCAGATTATAAATTCTGATCTGGAGGCATTATTTTGTGTGGCTATGGTATCAGTCAATTATGTGGTACTAAGTCATATGATTACAATTAAGAATAGTGGCAATGAAAATATGCAAAAACAAATGCCTGTGTGTATCACATCCAGAGCAGTTCAATAACTCTGGGCACTACAACACATGAGACCATTCAATAACCATCTTAAAATGAAGCTGTTCTTTTTGAATCTCTGGACTCATGTAAGAACTAAAACCCTTATTGTCACGCTCTGTGCTGGCAAAATATAGACATGTAAACATGGAGAGTGAAAACATATAATATAAATAAAAAAACCTTACTGGTAAATATATTTCATGAGAAAACAACATAATGCTTTGTTAGCACCAACCATTTTACGTCAATAAGTTTTGAAGACCTGATTTCTATGAAGCTATTCAGAAAGACATACACACACAAGTGCAGGCAATATAAAATGAAATGAGAGAGGAGGGTCCTTGATGCAGGAATTTTTGGACATCTTTGTACTTGGAGTATCTGTAAGTATAATTTAAGGGATCATTCAGCTCTGGTTTGTGACAATGTGATGCGTAATCCCTCAGCAATTTTTGACTCCAAAAGATGCACCACGAATCATTAACAGCTGACAGTTTACACTTGCAAAATGTGTGTGGACTCACACCATGCCATTTTATATAACAATATCGAATATTAAAATAGTGGAAGCATTTTATAATAAACAGCATTTTTTTCTTGATTGCAGCTGATTATGTTATGCAGCTTGTTCCGCTAGTGTCACAAAGGTGACTTAATAGCTCCTATAACTCATCTCAACAGCTGACCTTTCCCCCTCACTGATGAAGTCTATTCAAAACCTGGTGGCCTTTGGCTCATTTCAGGTTCATCTATTTCTCAACTCCTTTGATCATGAATATATTTTTCAAAGGGTTTTTTATATTTAAAAAAAAGTCTAGGAAGACTTCAATGGTCTTTTTAAAAAATGTTATTTCAATAAGGTACAAAAGAAACAGTCTTTCCATCTTTTTTTCTATTTGTGAGTTTTTACTTACCTGATGCCAGCATGTCGTTAATTAAAACGAGAAAACGCTCATCAGGGATCTGAGCATCTGTGTGAAGAAACACGGTCCCGATGTTCTTCACACCAACTTTAAAGTAAAGTGCTGCAATATCGCTCTGTACAAGAAAAGGAGGTTTAGATCATTACCAAAATATGCATAGAGAACAGTATGGAAAAGCAAAGAAATCTCATGAAAGGGAAGTTTAAAGATCCGACTTTTTACGTTCAAATGATCTGAAGGGGAAATGATGTCTTTATGTACAATGTGTCAACCTAAGGTACTTCGCTGGTTTTGATAAGAAATCATGTACATAACAAGCTGTGGAGGCTTCCACATCTTGGCCACACTAAGGTTCCAGTTGGAGCCTTGAAATTGGAAGGTTGAGCTGTCACTTTGCTTGAAGATTCAAAGTATGAATTCCCAGTGGAAGGCCAAGGGAAGGCCACTCACCTGTCCACCATCACCGGACTCAGAGAAGCACGCTCCAGGGCTGCACACTTCCCACCCTGTGCTCAGCCTATGTGCTCCCCAGCAGGATTGCCTATGCAGGCCGGCATGAAAGCACAGAATGCTGCTCCAGGCACTGGTGGGCAAGTGGGCAGCACTGCCCTACCTTCTGCTGCCCCACCTCCAGTTTCTCTGGGCTGCCCACAGAAGCCATTCCCCTGGTGCTGGCCAGGTCATGACCTTGGCTGAAACATGAACCTTGAACCCAGGTATGCCCCAGGAAATCCAGGGGAATTTCTACTACTAACATTAGGGTCTTTCCTAAGGAGTCTTCCCATCTATGAGATGGCCAAAATATTTTAGCTCTAGCTTTAGTATCTGCTCTTCCAAGGAACAGTTGGGGTTGGATTTCCTGTAGGATTGACTGATTTGATCTCCTTGCACTCCAAAGGGATTCTCAAAAGGACTCATCTATTTTTTGGTGCTCAGCCTTCCTTACGGTCCATAACAGCCATATGTTACTAATGAGAAAACCATACGAGCTTTCGCCCTAACTTTATGAACTTTTGTCAGCAAGGTGATGTCTCAGGCAATAGTTAATGCAACATCACAAAATATGATGTTTCACTCAGCTGTAATTTTATGATACATGGCAGATTTTACTGATGAGAAGACATTCCTAAAGCTAAGATGAAATTAACAATGGAGCCAGTTGTTTGTGATATCTTTGGAATCTCTTTTCCTGAGGATATTAAGGAAAGAACAGACATGTGGGATGCCCTTCCTTGAAAAGGATTACTGTATTTTTTTACTCATGTGTTCCTTCTTTCCCAGTTGTTCTATCTCTTAATATACAGGAGCAATATTATATTGCATCACTTGGAAATATACCAGTACAAATATTCAGAAACTGGGTTACTATTTTGCATATCTATTAACAAACTATAAACCTGAAAACCCAGAAGTCCATATTGAGTTGCAACAAAATTTAAAAAAAATATCAACGTGAAACATGCCATTTGGACTTGGCATGGACAAATATTCAAAGTTACCGGCAAAATGAAAACAAATGCTAAAAGGGTTTGCCTGAAGCAAAGCTCTCTGCAGGAGGACATCAGACTGCAATAAGATGATAAATGGATCTCTTTGCATCTGCAAGTAGGTTGTCACAAGCAAAAAGCAAAACTCCTTAAAGGGCAGGCCATAATTATCAATTTGAAGATGCAGTCTTATCTTTAAGGGGGAAAAAGTTTTCTAATTTATTGCTAGAACTTGGAGATTATAAACCCTGTGTTGCTTGCCCTCTATGTAATGTTTTATTTTTTCCACCCATAATATATCTGGTATTTCTAGAGCTTTTTCCCATAAAAGATGCAGTGCTTCACATAACAGTGTCCCCAAGTTCTTTACACTATCCAATAAGGTAGCACTACATTCCTATGTTATCACTTGGAGACCAGGGGCAAGGGTGTGAATTGGCAGAATTAGAGGTTTTTTTTAAATTGATTCATCAAAGTATAACAGCCCAATCCTACCCTTGTCTACTCAGAAGTAAGATCCAGTGTGTTAAGTGAGACTAAGGGCTAAATCCATAGCAATTACGGGCCCACACAGTTACATCACCTTCTAGTGTTATCTTATGGAAAGTCATCTTAACTGCTCCAGAGCAAGGGGCTTAATTTCACTTTAGGACATAGGCCTTAATCCCAGGGAAGTGTGGATAAGACTGCAGCCTATGTTGGATATTAGAGTGTCCATCTGGGCCAGCTCTTGGCTGCAGTTACAGGGGGATACCCTGCCTGCCTGAACATCCATATCCTTTCCATTGCCAGAACTTAGATAAGAAGAATGAAATAATTTAGATTAGATAATTCAGTGGTTCCCAAAGTTGTTGATTGCAACTCATTTGGAGCCATCCTTGGACATTCCCCTTTAAAGGGGGAACTGTGTCCAGCAGTGCCACAGCAATCATGGTGCTTTGGGGACCCAGCAACATCCCCACATACTGGGTATTAGGAAGCCTCCTGGGGGTCCTGGAGACTTGCAGGTATCTCCAGGACCTTCCACATTACGGTGCATTATAGGCAAGAGACCCTAGAAAGCAGTTGTTGTTAGAACTGCCAACCATTCAGGAAAGTGAGGTGATGAGCAAAGGCTTTTCTTTTGTTCTTATACACTGGTTCAATAGTTAGCTTTTTTTTAAAAAAGGAGTCATTAGAAAGATGTTTACTCTTGTAGGATGTGACCTCAGGGTAGAAGGTATCTCACAGTCACAGTGGTGGGCTTCAGGGGGTTCTCACAGGTTCTACAGAACCCTTTGCTAATGAGCGTCTGGTTCTGAGAACCGGTTACTAATGGGACATAGAACCTGTTGTTAATTTAGGTTATTAAGACATAGAACCTGTTGTTAATTTATTTGAATCCCACCACTGCTCACAGACAACATAAAATGATAAATTTATACATAAACACAAAAAATATAAAATGATAAAATGATAATTAAAGCTACCTCTGACACTTACCCTAAGATCATGAATCCCATAGTTTTTGCGGAGGGCTATTTGGAAGACTTCTAGTGAATTAAGAAAGGCAGATAAGCGACACAAACTTTGCTTTCCACTTCCTCCAACACCAATCAAAAGGGCATTTCCATATGGGGCCTCAAGAATACGGCTGATGCGACAACTATAAGGAAGGAACAGATTAAACTGGGTCAAGATTTAGACATGAAAGGCTTGCTAATATTTGTTGTAATTAAGTCCACCAACTGCCTTAAAACTTTTTAGTCCATAAATGTTAAAAATAGCAAATAATGTCTATAAAGTAGCTCTTGAAGGTAGTTTCTCTTACTTTGTTGCAGATGTTCTATTTAAATCATAAGATGAAAGGTTCATTTCTCAAGTGTGGGGAGGAAATCTATGCATCTGTGGAGTCTGCAAAACAGTTTGCCCTTCAACCAGCCCCCCATAAATTAATGGGGAAAAAATCCAACCTGTGATTACAGCATTCACTAATTAATGCACCTATATTAGAATTAATTAAAACTTTGCAGCCCTACAATCAACCTCTTTAGACCCATGGAATTAAAAAATGCAACTGTGATTTTAAGAACTTTCTTCATTTTGAACTTTCTGGGATCTTGAATTTTAGGGTTTGGCTGATGCTTTTCGCTGTCAAGGTATATTTTCAGTATTGCAAAGGAATGCCTTTGCTTTTATGTTGTCATTTTGTTTTGCATATTTGGTTGCTTTAGAACGGTGAAGTTTAAAAAAACCAAGAATCCTCAGCTCGCCTAAGCTTGTTAAGGTCAAAAGGCCAGCACAAGAACGAGAAACTATGGGGATCCCCCAGTTTCTGACGGTTCATTTTCTGACAGTTCCACTCTTTAAACACCTTTCACTTATACCCAGAACTCATTCACTCAACACATGCTCCACTCTTTCAACCTTTCTCTGCTGGTCTGAAGGCTAAAATTTTCTTCCCTAATGTTGACTTGCATGTGACATGGTGATCAAACTGTTTTTGGCATTTCTTTATGACTTTCTTTAGTAAATAACCATAATTCAAATACATAAGATATTCATTGGCCACAAATGCCACTTATGCCTGTTCATGTGTAATTTGTTATGTGTTTTGGTGATGTGTTAATAAATATGTGTTATTTAGGCTTTTGTAAGTGATATTTATGTCTTTTTTGGTAGCCATTTGCAAGGTAAAAAAGATTGGATTTCACTTTTCAATGGTGCTCCAGTCCCTAATCCATCAAATAAGATTGCATTATATCTAAAACCTCTTCCTGATCTGCCTACATGAATCAACATGGACTTGCTAGCAGAGAAGATACCACTTGATACCACATGTACATTTGTACATGTTTGAATTGACCCATTGTGGCTGTTTGGCTTGACCTTGGGCAAAAGGACAAATGTATCCTTGTGCTGAGGAAACCTCCAATAGCCCAAAATCTCTTGTTGGATGTAGCATAGCTGCACAGGCGCCACTGCATTTCTGTGTGGGGATTTAGACAGGATTGGGGTGCTCATCCAAAAAATTTGATGAGGAATCTCAGCCTGTGTTTGATTCACAGAGGATTCATTTAATTAAGTGTTCATTTATTTAAACACTAGCGAAAAGTGTACCCGCGTTGCGGGAGTAAAATTCTCCCATATACCATCCCCCCACGGCACAAAATCCCTTATGCGCATCAGTCCCCCCATGCACAACTTCCCCCAATGCACATCAATCCCATGCGCAACAACCCCATGCTCAACATTCTCCCATGTGCATCAGCCCCCATGCTCAAAATCCCCCCATGCGCATCAGTCCCCATGCGCATCAGTTCCCATGCGCGACTTCCCCATGTGCATCCATGCCCCATGCACACCCACCTCAGTGCACCAGACACCAAGTACCAAATTGGCTGGAGGTTGGTCAGTCTTCCACGTTAAGTATAGGACAAAAACACGTTTAACCCCTTTTCAGCCCCTGAAGGTTTAAATTTCTCAACATCGGTTCTTGTTGGGTGTTCATGTGTCAGAATGAACTCCCTCCCTGAATTTCATACTTCTAAGTCCAGGGGTTGGGGCAGAACATCCCTCAGTCATTGATTCTTTGCAAATTCATTGATTCAATGCGAAGTATAGGGCAGAAAACGTGTTGCGCCCCTTTTCACACCCTTTTGGTTGGAATTTTGGAAAACCAGTTCTTATTGCACCCCTCTGTCATGGAAGGAACACCCACCCCAAATTTCACGCTTCTAGGCCCAGCGGTTTTGGCAGGGCGTTGATGAGTGGGCTGATCACCTGCTGAATGATGGCCCACTTGTGCAAATGCACACTGTGCAGAGAAGTAAAACAGACAAGCAACCCTACATCTATCACTGAGCATCCTACAGACAAGCGACCCTACATCTATCACTACATCTATCACTGAACACAGGATCTAGGCTGGACACCTGGAAGAAATACGGTAGCTGATGTGATAAACTTTGACAGTGATGATCATTCATCCATTCTAAGGATTTTGGGAGCTTTTGGGGACCTTCTGCCCAAAAAATAACTAACTTAAACAGCTGCATATACACTGCTTTTCAAACACATTCTAAGGATCAGGAACATTTCGTAAAGTGTTGACATTATTTCTACACTTTACTATCAATATGCAGAGGTATTATTTATTAACAAACCTATGCCAGCACCAGATTTAACAGCTCCATAAGACTTGAAGTTTCACACTCAAGAGTGTGATTTTCCAATAGAATTAGATTCATTTTGCTACTACAGTTGATTAGATTATTTTCTGCTGGGACTGAAGCTTCCTTAAGAACTTACCCTAGTTCAGACTACCCGACATCTGGCCCCAGGCTGAGCTCAGCCTCTACATGCATGACTTCCTGCCAGAGTAATTAAGAAGAACGTTTTTCTTGATTAACAAACAAAATGAAAAAAGATGAAAAATTAATTTTCTTTCAGTTCCAGATCCCAGTGGAAGGGCCTTTAGAAACTGTTAGAGAAACAATTCCACCAATATACGAATAGTCTAAATAAGGGAGACTACAGTAGTAGCATCTGAGGCTGAGACTTTGGAGAAGAGAAACTGATTCACTGCCCTGCTTTCCTTCTTCAGATATGAAGTCTCTAGTTTAGCCAGAAGCAGAAGCCAGAGCCAAAGTCTTCTTGAACCTCATCCCTGATGTACTATACAGTGGTACCTCTCATAACAAGCACCTCACATAACAAGTATAAATTTCCAAGAAATCTTGCTTCACTTAACAAGTTCTGCTTCACTTAACAAGCAACCATGCTATGGGCACGTGTGCTATGCAGCCCTGACGCTCCACACAGAGGCTCTTTAAAAGGGCTGCCGGCCAGCACTGCTGCCTTTAAGTGCCAGAGGCAGGGGTGCCAGAGGCAGCTGCCACTAACTGCCCCCCAAGTGCCCCCACCGGCCATCTTGAACCTCCAGCAGTAGCCCAGGTAAGCCTCCCAGGAAAGTGTCTTTGATTGCAGCCTCCTAACCGTGTCTACTCAGAAGTAAGCCCCACTGTGTTAAATCTTTGATTGCCGCCTGGCCCTACAATCCAGAGTAACTACGGGAGCACGTAAGAGACATTACATGTACCCGTAGTTACTGCACCACCTAATGAAAACCTATGGGAAACTCATATTGCAATCCAGAGCAAATTGTTCTTACACAGGTGCAAGGACTCCCCGTAGTTACTCTGGATTGTGCCCTAAGTAGACTTCATAGGATCATGCACATTGAATGCATGTTTTGAATTCAATTCTAGTGTTCTGTCATCATTTTTACATCCAGTTAATATTTTTATATGAATATTTTTTGGGTTGTGGAACCGATCGTCTGAGTTTCCATTATTTCCTATGGGAAAATCCTATGGGAAAACAGTATTACACCCCATATAGTACTGACACCAGCAACAAATCCTAAAATCTGTTCTCTGTATGCTGTAAGTGGGAGAGAAGAGAGCAAGAGTGTATTTGCCTGACCTCTCCCCAGATTGGGGATGGCAGAATCGGTTCAGGTCACCAAATCCTAATCCCCTTCCTGAACCTGATTTTGTGGCATGGGTCCACAGGTGGACATGTGCCAGTGATTTTACTAGCCCAAGTCCATGTAGATCCCCTGCACTGTGGAGGCTTACCAACGGGGAAGGGAACGATTGTTCCTGTACCCAGAGGTGACTTTCTGCCCCGTCCCTCCTCCACAGGTTGCATTTGCTGCTGCATCCTGATGCTGGTAACCATTTTGGTGCTGCTTCAGCAGGGGGAGAGGAGAATTAACAGTTTTCACAGCCCTTTGCAACATACGAGAAAGTAAGCTACCAGAGGCTCACTTAAAAGAGATAAAACAGAGGAAGGGCAAGAAGATGTTCTTATTTCATATATATGGACATAGGCATAGGTGTAGTAGGGTAAGAGTTGCCATTATTATGTTTACTTTAAGGGGCAGCACTTCACAGATAGCATGAACCACTCGTTAGAATTCTTACAGTCCAGTTCCATTCACATATCACTATAAAGCAGGAAACGGAATAGTAAAGACAAGAAGGATGGGAATTATGTAAGTCAGCAAGAAAGTTTGGAACATTTAAATATGTCTCACTAATTGTGTCTTGATTTCCCTCCCCCCCTACAGTAAATGAATTGCATGCATGAAACCAAACAGAAAGGCTGCAGAAACCAAGACAGCATAAACGATTGAAAAGAAACTTGAGTTTTCATCCTTATTGACATCAATAGAGTAGCTGCAAGGAATCTGTTTCCCACATGTCACTACATATCAAGAAGTGTAAAATATTTGTAGTGAATGTAGTATCCTACAAACTAAACCTTAAAATAGCTTTCCTGGTCATGCTCCTGCTCCTCTCTGCCTTTGGGCTTCATTATAAATTTGACATCACCAGCAGAAAATCGGTTGGTTGCACTGAACAGAGGCCAACAGGTTACCATAGATCCAGGATTCCTGAAACCTTGAAGAAAGGTGACATCGTGAAAGACTACTATAGAAAGCCTGTATTATATGTTTGGTTTAGGCCTGGTCACCTACAGAGCATCCCCAACACTTTTCTAAACCTCTGCATGAATTCAAACTTAAAGACCTTAAATTTGCACTTCAGTGATTGCATGTATTGAAGCATCTCTCATGCATGCCCCCAAACAAGGAAACTTACACATGCTGTATGGCATCTTCAAACAGAACAAGATTCATTGCTGCATGTAGCTCATTGTAGTGCTCTAATGCCTCTGTTAAAATTCTGGTCAGCTTCTTCCAATCAGATACTGGAAAGTAACGAGGTTCTCCAACACCATGGGCAAAGTGGCAGTAAATTAGCGGCTTATGGATAAATATGTGCTCATCAACACCCTGTTGGTAACAATACAGAGATACAAACAAGCGTTCAACCTGCACATTAACCTTTTACTAGATGGATTCTCCTCATTTCAACTTTCTAACCAATAACAAGACAATGTTGAAATGATGCCTTGGGACTCTGAATTTAAATTTTAGTTTAACCAAGTATTGCAGTGGCTTCTCAAACATTTCTTCTCATTACAATTCCATATAAAATATTTAACTTGTAGCTAGAGCCTCTGCACATTTACTCAGAAATGTCCTATTGGGGGCACATTGGCCTGTGCTGCAAGTTGGGAGAATGCTAGAGGTCACCTTGGGGTAAGGGGATATTTTCCCCTGTAATTCATGTAACACCTCAAAATGTTCTTTGTGGCTACTCGGATATGTGCAAACTATTTAGACCACAACTTTGGATGCTTCTCCATAAACATATATATATATATATATTTATATTTACATATATATATATATATATATATATATTTATATTTATATGTTTATATATATATAAACATATATATATACATATATTTATATATATATATAAATAAATAAATAAATAAATAAATAAATTATATATATATATATATATATATATATATATATATATATATATATATATATATATATATATATATATATAAAATTTATTTATTTATTTATTTATTTATTTATTTATTTATTTATGGAGACGCATCCAAAGTTGTGGTCTAAATAGTTGGCACATATCCATATATATAAGAACATATATATAACATATATATAAGAACATAGTTGTGGCTCCCCAAATTAGCTTCTGATATCCCTGACATATATTTTCCAGATTGAACATCTGGACACAATGGTAGCATCCTCAACTAGCTGATAGAAACCCATCACTACCAGGCCCACCTGTACCTATCTTATGGTGGTGACATAACTCCCTTGGCTGAGTCTCTTCATTTTCACCACCTCTCTCCCTTGCACAAGCATAATCTTTTCCCAGAAGCTTTTACAAGAACAGAGGACTCTACAAGGGAAGTTCTTGTTTGTGGAAGGGAGAAGAGAGCAATGGAGAAAGCCTGTCACTATCCTCTCTCCCAACCCTTCTGCAAACTGAAGATCATGGATGAAGCAGCAAGCTCCGTAAAGAGGGCACAGTCGGATAGGAGGGGGCCCTTGGGGCACATTTTGTTGACACTGACAAACCCTCAAACCTGTTGCTAACTCTTATAGAAGAAATAAAAACAATGCTGAACGTGTATTTGATCCCCCCCCAAACCAGGGTTTAGAGACCATGCTTTGAAGAACAATCATTTCAGCACAATCCTAACTCATGGTTAGGCCAGCACAAGTCATATGCTGATTTGGGGGTGTTGCAAATGTGCTGTAAGGCACTTCTGCACAACTCTTGGGGGAGGGGGCTAGGCCCATGTACAGACATGCACTGGTCTTTCCAGATCACTGCAGGAACAAGGAGATGGGGAGTTGCGCTGCTTAAATCGGTTAAGACTGTTCCCTCAGATAGACATGGTGATGGTCACAGCTACTAAAAAAATGTAGAGCTAATTTCAACACATTGTAATCATCTTTGACTATAAACCTGAATTGGATTCACTTTTGTGAAATTTTCTTCCCATTGTCTTCATTCAAATAATGAACACTGAGACAGTTGGGGGAGCTAAGAAACAGACACAAAGAAATATTCAATAGAATTGACCAGCTTCATCCAACATGCTTGTACTAGGTTGGTCAAGCAATTCACTGATAATTATTCTGGAGATGAAGTCTATCGTTTTGTAGAAACATTTTGTAGTCAAAGCAAGAGTAGACATACCTCAAAATACCTTTTCGCTGTATCAATAAGCACTTTGTTAAAAAGCTCAATATCTTTTTCCTCCATGAGTTTATCTGAGTAGACTCGGGATGATTCATGAAGCCATAAATGAACCAAGTCAATAGGGAACTGCACACATTCTGGCATTGCAAAAAACATGCCCTACAAAATAAGTGTTTATTGGCACCTTATATTTCCTGTACATTACCAATTTTAAACTTTTAGGTAAAATATTCCACTCAATTAACTGAACTTTTATGACTCCAAAAATGTGTGATGGGCAATTTTGGTAGCTAAAAAGGTAATTCTGGTGGCTAAAAACAATACATTGCTTATAATGAGGTACTGTGGTTGCCTCAGGAACATTGATTCCTTTTCCTTCCACACTTACTGTTTATAATTTTTATTTGTGTTAAAATTCCATGGTTTTTAATGTCTCTTATGCTTTGCTTTATTTACCACGTCCCTTTTTCATTCTCCTTTAACTGGGTATGGGACCTGCTGCTGCATACTAGTATCATCCCATCAGGAATTGAGATACCACTAGAATGAGGTGGAGTTGAAGGGAAGACCTTCACCAAAGTGGTTTTTACAAGTTGCAAACAATTCACATATACTATCATTTGGTCTCTTTCCCAGGCCTCTTCCTATCAGTATCTTAAAAATCAGCAGTCATACACAGTAGTACCAGGCTGGCTCCAAAGTGGCTCCTGTAACCTGCTGAAAGAATGCACATATGCCATCACTGTAATGTGCTTTTTCTCCCTCTAGATTTTCCCAAGACTTGTTCCCTTTCCCTTCTGCTACAAGCTGAGTCAAGGCCAACTGTACCAGCAGGCAGATATACAGTCGTCCTATCCTATCCCCTATGCAGCCGTGCCAATGGAGTGTGTACTGCTTGGTACTGGGCAAGGGGAACATATAGAAAACTCATGAGAACTAAATTGGGGATAGTATCTAGTATACACTTTTACAGCCAGTTCCAGTCCCTTCAGCCTGGTGCCTTCCTCCTCTGTCCTCCTCTGTCCTCCTCCTCACCCATATCAAGTCTCCCCTGATCTGCCCCCAACCCACTTCCTCTGTCACCTTACTTGGTTTGCTGGAACATAGAGGGGGGTCTGGCACACTCATGGAACTGTTGATCATTTCCATCAGCAGCTCTACTACATATGGTGATGTGGTTTTGTGCCACTGGAATAGCATATACAGCAGTGGATCATAAGATAGGAATGATATAGGATTGGGCTAATAGCATGGTAAACAAGAATTGTCTTGGTGTGGGGGAGAGAGGCACACACAGAAAATAGAATGGAGTAACTTCCAGCAGGGGCACAGCTCGTCCTGTCTTGGTAGGACAGGTTAACTTCACTAGGCAGGGGTGACACTAGGGTTCACGTCACCCAGTGCTGGAGGCCAGCACGTCACCCTTACATTGGATGGGCCAACAATATGAATGGTGTGCATGGTTATGTGCCAGTGCCCCACCTTCACTGTTTTTTTCAGCCATGCATTTTAATAAAGTGGTTTGTTTCACTGCATTTGGCTATAAATTGCACATTCAAAGGTGTATAACATGATGGGATTATTTATACAAATCATAATGTTAGCCATTTAGGTCAAAAGGGCTGCCCCCCCCCCCCGGATGCCCCCTTTCTAATGCCCTAGTAACATCGTTGAACTGGACCATTTTGCCCTATTTTGCCCATTTTGACCATTAGAAAGGATGCCCCCTTTCTAATGCCATAGTAACATCCTTGAACTGGACCACTTCAGCCAAGGCATGCCTGCTTACTCACCAGTAAACACAGCTGTACAGTTCACATCCATTTTCAATGAATTTCAATGCAGTCATAAGGGACCTACTTCTGGGGTGATCTGTGGGGGCTGTGTTCATTGCATCAGGACAATTCTGGTGTCCTTAGATTCCTCTCAGCTTGCCCTTTCCAATGAACTATGGCACATTTGCCTATCTATGAGTAAGGCTCGTATCCTAAAGTCAAATTAAGCCCTTTGCGATGGAGCAGTTTCCATAAGATAACACTGGAGTGTGACATAACTGCATGGACCTATAACTGCTCTGGATTTTGCCCTAAAGCTGCGATATGCGTCACTTTACATAGAGTTCAATGCATATTTTTAAGTTTTTGGTCATAACCTTTGATAAGGAGATATTTCAAAAGCGATTTTTGCATTGGATTCTACTCTTCAGTACAAATCCAGAGGTATATGACATGATGGGGTTTGATGCTCTATCATGAAGTTGCAATTTTTAGGTCCCCCATTGCGCGTCACCCCCCTTGGGCATGTCACACGGTGCGAACCGCACCACTCACACCTGATGATACCTGGTGACACCACTGTATCTAGGAGAGAGTCATGTTGCAGACACTTGGCAGCAGTTAACATATGGGAGCAGTGAAGTCATAGCTATATAGGATGCAATCCAAAGCTCCATTTAGGCCAGCATACGCCCTGGTATAATTCCTGTGCTGACCTGGGGGTGTCAAAAACTGTTGTAAGAACTTCTGCCCCACTCCTGTGGGGAGTTAGGCCACCGCACAACCATAAACTGACCTTCCCACACCACCACAGTAAGATATTCCAGGTAAGCTAGACTGGCCTAAATTTGTTAGGATAGCGCCCAAATTCATCTAAAGTGAAGGAATAGATGGTTTATGGATACATCACTTTATTCCATTGCTATTTCCATCACCTCAGACGGTTAGGGCACTTGGAGAAGGGCATCTGATGCAATGTACAGGGAGGCTGAAACTCGGCATCCTAAAGGGTTTCCTTTCCAGGAACCTCCATGGATGCAAATGTTCACATGAAACCAAACCAATTAAAAGATTAGGCAGCCCTTTAAAAATTGGCTGCTCAGCATGGTAACACAATCATCCTTTTTCTTCAGGGCTTAAAAGAGTTTCCTTTTAGCTAGGAGGAAGACCACTCCTTTTTCCCGGCGCACAAAAGAATCCAAAGAGGTAATAACTTTCCAATAGCTTGGCATTCTATCACATGTACCAGGGAGAAGGAAGGGTATTCCTCCCAGGTGAAACAAAGCCCTTCTAAGCCCTGAGAGGTAGAGGGAGATAGATTGATTGCCTACAGCATTACCATGTAAGTAGGCATATGTTTAAACCTAAAGGGATGTTAATCTTTTAATTTACTGGACCAACTTCATTCACACTGAGATAATTTTACTGTAATTTATTGGACCAACCTCAGGCACACTGAGATAAAACTACGTTTTAAAAATCAACTAATCAATGCGTTATCCCTGTAAACAGAATATTAGACTATGGCTGCAACCCTCAAGACTCTTTCCTGGGAGGAGGTCCCATTGAACACAATGAGACTTACTTTTGAGAAGACACGGTTAGGATTGTGCTCTACAGTACCTGGAATACGCGTGTCAAATCTCGTAGATTAAAAACATAATGGAACCGGATGGCTGTGGGTAGAAAATTCTGGGTCATTTTCTGGTGTAGAAAAATGGCAGCTTGTAAAAGTGTGCTGACTGATTTCAATATACTGTAACCAAAGCCTCCTTGCCGGAAATGCATATTTATTATCGTGCCATAGATGGTGGCTAAGGCATCTGCTCCTGGAAAGTGAACTGCAAACACAGAGAAATGTCTCTGAAAAAGAAGAGGGGAGGGGAAAGCATACATGACAATGATAAGTGTTTGTGTATGTCTCTCTCTCTCTCTCTTTGTGTGTGTGTGTGTGTGTGTGTGTGTGTTCGTATCTGTTTCTATTGTAAGTTTGGGGTGTCGATTTTGTCCAGTTGGCTCTCATTTTGGGGATATGTTATACCATATACTGATTCAAGCTTGTTTCTCATGAGGAAGCGATGGCTTCACCTCCCAAAACTAGAGCAAATTGGACAAAATTGATGCCATTTCGATACATAAGTCCAAAAATGTCCTATATTTTTTCAAACATCCCTGGTAACTTAAAAAAGGTGTTTTTGTTGAACTTTCTTATGGTCCTTGATGACATTGAGGACACAGTCCTTTACACATTTAATTTAATAGTATTTACTATTTAATAGGAATTTAATAGAGTTACTACTCAGTAGACACTGATTTTTGATAAAGTTGATTTGATTTTGATAAACAGACTTGATTTTTGATAAAGTTTCCTTCCAGTAGTGGGTGGTTTATCCTGCAGCTTCAAGGTCTAAATGTTTTGTTTTTATAATCAATCCTGACTTCTATTCTCCCCCAATTTGGCATATCAGAGTGCATTATGAACAGAGATGGGCTGGCCCCATCCCAAGATCTGGTACGCCGGAAGTGGGAGGGGCCAGCCGGGGTCAGGGGGTGTGGGTGGGGCGAGGGGCGGGACTGGGGAGGGGCGAGGGGCGGGGCGACGTTGGCGCCTGCGCAGTGCCTGCTTAGAAGCCGGCCTGCCAGGCTGGCCTGGCAGGCCGGCTTCCAAGCAGGCTCTGCGCAAGTGCCGACACCGGCGCTCACGCAAAGCCTGCCTGGAAGCTGGCTTGGCAGGCCGCTTCTAGGCAGGCTCTGCGTGAGCGCCGACGTCAGCGCTCGCACAGAGCCTGCCTAGAAGCGGGCAAGCCGCCTGTAGGCAGGGTCTGCGCGAGCACCGATGTCGGCGCTTGTGCAGAGCCTGCCTAGAAGTGGCCTGCCCGCTTCTAGGCAGGGGGCGGTGGGCGCAAAACATGGCGGACTGTACCGGTCCGCTATGTTTTGCATTTCCCTGTCGCTGGCGGTACGCTAGCGGCAGGGAAACAGGAAGAACCGGTACGTGCCGGTAAGTGCCCACCACTGATTATGAATCTAGATCAGGGGTCTCCAAACCCTGGCCAGACACAGCCCTTGGCAAGCCTCAATGTGGCCCTGGCAAGACCCCTCAATCCAGCCCTTGGGCAAGCCTTGTAATCCATTCTAATTCCTTCTTATATGTACATGTATGTAAATGTATTCAAATTTGAAATATAAATTAGTTTTCAAGCCCCTGCCACAGTGTCAGAGAGATGATGTGGCCCTTCTGACAAAAACTTTGGAGGCCCCTGTTCTTGAGCATTATGGCTGCAATCCTAAAAACACTTTCCTTGGAGTAAGCCCCACTGAATTCAATGGGGCATCCTTTGAGTAGATACGTGCTTTGTTTCATTATATTTTGGGGGAGTTCTTTGGAGAGTTTTGATGCCTCCTGAAGTTTGTCACTTGGCTTCCTCATTTTACTGTTGTGCTCAGGGGTTGCCCTAGAAGATCAGTGATTACAGTATTTCTA
The DNA here is from genome assembly GCA_030015325.1 of Cryptoblepharus egeriae. Taxonomy (NCBI): domain Eukaryota; kingdom Metazoa; phylum Chordata; class Lepidosauria; order Squamata; family Scincidae; genus Cryptoblepharus; species Cryptoblepharus egeriae. Next base: position 89,947,135 of record JAREYC010000001.1, read on the forward strand.
ATGGGGACTGGTACATGGATAAGAAGTACTTAGCTCTATATCCAGTCCTGTGATTCATCATCTTTTTTTTTAAAGCAAGCAAGCTGAGTTTTAGCCTCCCCTTGAATTTTTTTTTAAACCCTCACCAGATGCGTAAATGTCAGGGTGCACAGAAAAGTTAATGATTTTCACTTCACTAAAATTAAAATAGCATGATTATTCAGAAGAACAGCTCACTCACATTTGGCACTTATGGATACCTACCTGAAGACGCTGATTTACTGAAAAACTTCCTGCAGTGGGATTCATGCAAGTGACATACTGACAATTGTGAATTTCTTTCAAAATCAGTTTCTGTCTGTCATACCTATGTAGTTACAAAATAACAAAGGGATAATAAAACTCAATTGTATATTCACAGTTTGAAATCCCTATTGACAGATCTTCACACTGAAGGCTGCAGCAAGAACATCTGATTATGTAGCCCTCTGTTAAAAGATCTGAAAACCTTTTCTTTTGTCCCTGCTCTCTTACACAAAATTTCAGTAATTCTCCATCTCTTAAGGAACTCTGAAGACTGACAGAACCTAAATTTGGCCTGTTCTAATCAAATTAAGATAGTAGTTTTCAGTCATCGACAGTACAGGCACCTCCCTACCATTTATTTGATAGGTTAGGAACCAAAGGCCCAGGTGAAAAGCAGAAACGCGAAACCTGCTCCTTTCTAGTTTACAAACGTTGCTTCCAATGTTTTTAGCTAACAAATTCTAAATGCCTTTTTAGCTTGCAAGTTCCTGCTATCACACAAAGATTTCTGCTAATGGATTAATGCCTTTGGGAATGAGCATAGACCCAAAATTAAAGTTAGTGTGTGAGAACTCTCCATCTCTCTCTCTCTCTCTCTCTCTCTCTCTCTCTCACACACACACACACACACACACACACCAGTCATTGCTAAAGTCACATCAGTTGCCTGGCATAGCAATCTGCAAGGGATCCTTTATCTTATCATTAAGACTGGGTCTCATTTCCAATATATGTGTGGAACCCAAACTTTATATTCAAAGTCCAACTGTCAACACAGATCATGGGGAAAAATGCTGAACAGTAAAAAGATAACACCTAGGGCGCAATCCAGAGTAACTACGGGAAGTCCTTGCTCCAGAGTAAGAACAAGTTACTCTGGATTGCAATATGAATTTCCCATAGGTTTTCACTAGGTGGTGCAGTAACTACGGATGCATGTAATATCTCTTACGTGCTCCCGTAGTTACTCTGTAATGTAACTGTAGTCTTCCAATTATCAGTTTCCATCCACTCACAAATACTGAAGCTTTTCCCAGTGTAGTAGATGGGCAAAAACTGGGTTTATAACCACAGTATTAATCTGAATTATGCAATATCCATTATTTCTAAGTTCATATAAAGTTAGAAATTGTTGATCACATCAAACGTGCTTGTATAACTTTAACCAAAAAACTTTAAAACAAAAAGAAAAGTTTACCAATGACTATAGTCAAGGTGCTGTCTAATTAGAGTATGAGGTTGGACAGTTCCATAGGCATCAACCTCAGGCATATTAAGATCATCAATGAAGTAAATTAATTTTTTCATGCCTGGAGGAGCATAATTTCTGCCAGCTTTCTTTTCCAAGGATCTTTCAAGAACTCCTGTCAAAAGAACAGAAGATGCATGAGAAGAATTGCTGGTTTGGCTGTAAGAAGAGGCACAAGGTTCATGTATCTGGACCATTCAAACAGACCACCTATAGAAATGTCATGTACCGTTTGTGCTTCTCATCAGATTATGTCTGGGCAGTGATTCCCAACCTTTTTCATCTCATGACACACTTAACAATGCACTGAAATTGTCAAGGCACACCATCAAACACCATCAGTTGTTTTTACCATTGACAAAGCACACCAGACTGTTCAAATCCCCCAATTTTCCTATTAATGAATGTCAATCCCGAATTCCTACAGCATACCTGAGGACTATCTGCAGCACATCAGTGTGCCGTGGCACACTGGTTGAAAATCACTGCTCTAGGGAGTAAATCAATCAATCAATCAATCAATCAATTTATCTATCTATCTATCTATCTATCTATCTATCTATCTATCTATCTATCCATCTATCTATCCCACCTTTCTCAGACCATTAGCCTGACTCAAAGTGGCTAACTGTAAAACATAATTAAAACATTAAATAGAAACATACAATTAAAAACAATTAAAACATAGAAGCAAAAAACACTAAAAACAGTAAAAACAATAGCCCCTCCCCAACCTCCGCCTCACTGAAATTTTTTTTAAAATAAAATGTTTTTAGGCTTTGCCTGAAGATCTGTATTGTGGGAGCTTTCCTCAGTTCTAAGGGGAGGGAGTTCCAGTTCTAAGAGGAGGGAGTAAAGGTCCAAGTATCAGCAATGTAAATTGCTATTACTTTGTAAGGATGCAGACACTACCTAAGCTTCCTAAGGATTATTTTTACAAACTCAGAATTAGCCTCTACTGGCCCAAGTTACTTGGCATATTTATCTTTGTTAATGACCATCAATCAGTGATCCACAACCCAATCCTACTGCAGTGGTTCTCAAAGTGGGGGGGTTGTGACTTCATTTCAGGGAGGTTGCAAAAAATTGGGCACCCGGGGTATGCGCTTGCATACATCAAGCAAGGGGTATACACCCGGGGTATACATCACCAAAGGAATGGGAAGACCGATTGGCTGGCTTCAGTCAGGATTGTACTTTAAGAACCCAATCCTATGCGTTTCTGCTTAGAAGGAAGTCCTATTATACACTATGGGGCTTACTCCCAGGAAAGTGTAGATAGGATTTCCTGGAAGTAAGACTCATTGTACACAATGGGGATTACTTTTGTGTAGACTTGGTTAGGATTGTGCCCAAAGTCAAGTAAGCATATATCAGTTTGGCCCAAAAATATTCTTAAGAAGCTAGATCGTGGCTTCTACAAGCAAAGAATAGGCTATACTACTGAGCTACAGATGTTTTACTGCAATCTTTGTACCTAATTCCCAGGCCTGTGCTAACTTTACTGAAACAGGGGAAAATGTTCAGGTAATATAGAGAGCATTTTACAGCAGTTAGCAAAATGGTGGTAAATACATACGTTGAAGCATAGCAGATTTTGTGTAATAATTGAAGGGAACCTTTGCCACCATAAAATCTTCAGATAGCTTAGTAAACTTGTCAGATAGAAGGACTGTTTTTCCAACACCAGCATTGCCCACCAGCATAACAGGCTGACCCTTCTCCAACAGCAAATCCAGAAAATATCTCAAGCGAATGGTTTCAGATGTATGAACCAAGAAAGTCTGTTCCCAAAGACAAAGCACAGAGGTATGCTCTTTTTAGAGACTACGAGAAAGATATATGTTATGCAGTTAAGAGCGTTCTTTCACAATGTAAATCAAGATAATTGTTTTTATACTTCAATTTAGGTGACAGAAAAGTGAATTTATACATTAAGATTAAACAAGTGGAAATATATAACGGTTACTCAGACCTGATACTTGTCATAATCTTAATTTTGTAATAACAATGAATGATTTTTGACACCACAAGGATCAGAAGCTAAATAGCTGTTTTAGCAGGATTACATTATATGACATTTGTAACTCAATGTAGTAGAATACTGCATTTTGCTGTCACTTAAAATACAGTGAAATGTAATATGAGAATTATTGCAATATCTATATTCACATTTTCAAATATAAATGACATGCTATAAATATAAGTCATAGTGCTACCATATGATTATGCTGAAATAATATAACATGGACATAAATGAAGAGAAATGGTGTTGAATTGCCTTTGCCAGGATGTTGGGCAAAAAATTCAGTCCAAGGAGATCAGAATTAAACTTGAGAAACCGAGTAAATACAGCAGCAATAGTTTCATTCTCAGAAAAGCCCCAATTTCTTTGAAAAATGAAATTGCAGATATATTTTAATATTTATCTCCCCAGGCTGTTCATTCAGACTGCAGAAAATAGGCATATCAATGGCAGAAATGAAGTATGAAGTCAGCTTGTGTAGGAGATAATACTAGAATCTAGTGAGGTGAGAGAGGGAAACAGATAGCTCTCTCTACAAGGTTCCAAGTGAAAAAATAAAGCATGGGTCCATAATGGATTCTCATTTTTCAGTCCACAAGAAACCCAAGGAGGCAGATAGAAAAACAGCATTATTGAAGTGAAATATATACTTATCGCATATTGAATAAATCTCAAAACGTCAAGTGTTTTCAAACATTGCGTATGTGTGTGTGCGTGCATGCATGAGAGAGAAGCATCTAATATATCTAATAATCAGAGGAGAGCTATAATTAATTGTGATTCTGGATACAGTTTTTACTATAATGATTAATTGATACTGTATAGTCTTGGATAAGTTAATTAACTTATCTGTGCTTAGTTTAGCCAACTGGAAAATGGACATATTATTACTTAATTGTATCACAGGAACGTTGTGAGATTTGATGAAGGTCAATGCTTTGGAACATTATGGCTACAATCCAGAGCGACTATGGGACCTTTTACACTGACGTAGTTACGATGCCACCTATGGGAAACCTATGGGAAATGCATAGAGTAATCCAGAGTAAGAGTCTCTTACGTCTTCCTATAGTTTCTCTGGATTGTAGGGTATGTAGATAGATAGATAGATAGATAGATAGATAGATAGATAGATAGATAGATAGATAGATAGATAGATAGATAGATAGACAGACAGACAGACAGACAGACAGACAGACAGACAGATAGATAGATAGATAGATAGATAGATGTCACAAGTTCTACTTAAGAGCAAAATATTTTACTAGGATGTATGCAAGTGAAGCATTTGGAAAACACTGCAGTTTATGTCAGTGGTATAAAAAAGCATGTTGATTTTATTTTGGATGAAATATTGATTTGTTGAAGAAGTCTAAAAGTGAGAATGTTCTACTTCAAAGGAAGGTGAAGGAATGCTCGTTCCTCTGCCCCGTTAAGCAGGGGATAGAGTTAAAAAGTGTAAAGAGCTCCGAGCAGCTCTAGGAATGCATCCTGCCCCCTGCATTTTTGCAATAATGGTCATTGCTGCCTCCAAAGCATCACTGACCATCAGCACTGTTATTCTGAGGATGCTGCACAGCTCCTTGCTGGAGATCGAAATATCATGGAAGAGGTTTCTGGAACAAGCACCCAGTTGTGTCCTCCCTGCCTGGTAAAGGATGCTGCTCTTATTTTTTCAGCATAAACCCCTAATTGCCCCATCATAGACTCAGTTGGAAATAAGAGCAGGCTGTCCAGAATTCTTTAATCCTGCACTACAAAGGAGTCAGGGACAAATCACTGAAGTGGAAAGATATCCTAGAAATTATAACATGATCATTCTTGCCTGTATTTCCCTAGGATTGAGAAGAGCCAGGGCTGTTTTTTCTCCTCCACCCAAAAAGGTATGTCAAAAATGTCTCAAAGTATTGTGGTTTGAAACAATAGTATAACATTTTCTTGTACGTTTTGAATATTCAAAGGAAGGACCTAGTCCTAGTTTGTGTATATATGCTGTACTGAACTATGTCAGTGCTTCGGCTGGCCTAACAGGAGATTAGAATTGCAGCCATAGAGTCATTTAAGAAACAAGGACATCACCAGACTGATTAAAGGACATAAGAAGATTCCTGCTGGATCTAGTCTAGAAACCTCTTTCATCCAGGGGTCAAGCAGGTGACTCTGGGAAGCCCACAAATAGAAGGCATTGGCTACAATCCAGAGTAACTACAGGACCTCTTAGGTCAACATAAGTGGCACTTACTCTGGATTGCTCTATGCATTTCCCATAGGTGCACTGTAACGATGGGCACAATCCAGAGTAACTACGTGGAGTCCTTGCTCTGGTGTAAGAACAATTTGCTCTGAATTGCAATATGAATTTCCCATAGGTTTTCACTATGTAGTGCAGCAACTATTGGTACACATAAAGTCTCTTATGTGCTTCCGTAGTTACTCTGGATTGTAGGGTTTGTCAATGTAAGAGGTCCTGTAGTTACTCTAGATTGTAGCCATAGGCATACACAAACTTTGTCATTGTTCCTCTGCAACTGGTATGCAGAAACTTACTGTGTCAGGAAACCTGGGGAAGTATCATGACTAGTCAGCAGTGACAGGCTTTTTTTCCATGAGATTTTCAGCCCCACCCCATGCCCAAATAAGTCCTTATACTTAAACCATAATACTATCAGGTCCAACCTGGATTTACATGTCTGAAAAAGAAAAAAATCATCTTAGCCACTGAAGCCTGTTTCTATCTTTGAGGGAAGGCTGACTTCTGGAGTATTTATTGAGAAGCATTTTCATTGGATCAGGACCATTCAGGTGGCCTTGTGCTCCTCTTTGGAAGAGTTTGCCTATTCATGAGTAAACACACAATACGGCTCAGTGACTGGAAATATTTCACTCTGGTTTTTTTCATTCCAACTGTTGTAAGTTATGAATTCAACACTATATAGCATTATAGAGTTATTCCTAGACTCTGTAGTTTTTTTTGTGAATTTACTCATTTGTGGTGTCACAACCCCCCAGGACGGAATCCAGTGCAGACTGTCCCTGACTCTGCTAGCTATGCCACTGAGAAGACCTATTACCAGCCAAAACAATTCTAAGGGAACAACTGTTCCCTCATACCATGATGAGACTCCAGTGGCTACACTGGTCCCAAATGCAGCTGGTGCTATTTCAGCATTGCTGTACTGTTGAACACCACCAGACCACAGGATTATGCTATGTGAGAGGCACAATGAGATATTCACTGTTAATCTCTAGGTCAGGATAAATTGAAAAAACCAAAACCAAATTAACTGGAAGGAACAATTGTTTACCAGTAAGTAATAGTACATGATCCCTTAAAGAAGGGCACCGATGCAGCACAAATAACCCTGCACTGAAGCAGCAGAACCAGTATCATACTGCAGGGAAATTTAGCAGGTAGGCATTCTTCTCAGGGTAAGGCGACATTTGCCCCTTTGCCTTGGCAAATGCTCTAGCCTGTGTAACACTGTAACACTATGCGCAAACCATTTGCTCACACTCTGCACCCATGTTAGCAAATCAGGCCCTAGATAAGGGATAGCATAATCTACCCACCACCACTACCACCCACCTCTGCCCCATTCTACTCCTCTAAACTCTATTATCTGGATACACATATAGTAAAGGTAAAGGTGTCCCTCGCAGGTTGTACTACTAGACATGACTGACTGTAGGATGAGATGATCATCCCTGTTTCAAAGCCTTTAGAGCCAGCTATGTCCAAGGAAAGGATGCTTCTGTGGTCATAGGGACGGCATGACTGATGCACAGAATGCTGTTTTTACCTTCCCACCAAAGTGGCACCTATTAATCTACTTGCATTTCCATGCTTTTGAACTACTAGGTTGACAGGACCTGGGCTAAGAATAGGAGCTCATCCCATCTCGTAGGATCTGGGTCTCAAATCCCAACCTGCCAGTTAACGCAGCCTGCTGGTTTTCAGGCACAAAGTCTTAACCACTTGTGCCACGACAGCTCTTGGATACTCATAAATTCAGGTAAATCAGCTTCATAAACTTTATTATGATCTACAATTTAGGGTGCTGGATGTGTCATGTACATGATAGGCTCCAATTATCTGTAAATCACGATACTGATTGAATGTACAGATGTTGAGTCTGTGGCTTTCTATGCATTCAAGACTCCACTGGGCAAACTGAGAGGCTGGTCAGCGTTAATATGGTCTTTGTTTCTTATATCACAAAGACAGGGCTGTAATCTTATTCTGGAAATACAAAAGTCTCCCAGGAATAACAATGACAAGTGTCAAGCAGGTGAAATAGGCAATCGACTCCTTTTTTGCTTTTAAAGGTGACTACATGGTGTCACTTGGCTCAGAGCATTCAGCAAATGTTCACTCAGTCTAAAGCAACAATAAATAAATGATTTCCTGCATCTACGTGAGAGAAAAAGAGCATTAAAATTCATGCCATCTTGAATTCAACTTCCAACAGCAATTTGCCATAAACTTCTAATGGCGCCTAGAAAAGCAACAAAAAGCAGTTATGAAATGGCCAACCTGCTGCCTGTAAGTAAATCTAATCAGACATTTGCAAGTCACCCACCAAACAATGCACTCAAAAGTCCCCTGGAATGCTCAATATTGCAGTGAAAAGCACCAATTGTAGTTCAAATATGTCTTCACTATGAGTGCATTGGATCATTTACCTTAACAATGTGAACGTGCTCTCATTATCATGTTCAACTTGATTAGTGTATAGTCTAACATTTAAAAGTGCACTTCAGATGGAAGAATGTATGAATGCATGATTGGTTCCTAATAAATTGAGCAACCTCCTAATGAACTGTGAGGGATCTAGAAGGAAATGCTGGACAGACACAGAGGAAGAGGTGCTTTTTGCACACCCTTTTGCCACATATAATCCTTTATTTTGAAATATATTACCAAGCTATTTTAATATTTAATATCAAAGGAAAACACAAAGCAGGTTCAACGACTGAGGGTGCGATCCCAACCAATTTAGGCTGGCACAATTCACCTGGCATAACTTCCTGTGGTGTTATGGGAAGGCCAGCGAATGCTCTGTCCCACTCCTTGGGGAGGGGTGATGGTTAGGCCAGTGCATGGGCATATGCTGACCTCCCATAGCTGACCCTGGGAGACTGACAATTTGAGGAAGAGAATGAGAACAAATGACTATCACAAGCTTAGAAGTTTAATTTGATATAGGGCTGTATTGGTGAGACTTATTACGGAAGAAAGAAAGTACCAGAGCTGTACTCTAGTCCCCTCCAGAAGGCTTTCTGAATCCCACAGAAGCCACATACAACTGCCTTCTGCCTCAGAAAGGCTTCAGAATGGCTCCTAGAGCCAAAAAAATCCCCACCCACAATTTCCATTTTTCCCGATGGGGAAGCCTTAAAAGGAATAAAAATATGGTTTTCAGGGGAAACTATTTCTTCTAATATCTTTACCTTCCCAAGTACAGAGTGATAGGCCAGGTTCAGAATGACCACATGTCCTCCTTTTCCAAGATCTGTCCATTTTTAGCCTCTTGTCCTGGGGGTTGAGCAGGGTTTAGCTCCTGAACTCTTAAGCTTTGAAGGGAGGGGGAATCTATGAATAATTGTCACACACACCCAGTCCTCCAGGAAACCTCTTAGAAAGAGAGGAGGAAAAGGAGGGGAGGAGAGCAGAACTATTTGGAAGGAGAAAGAGTTCATTAGCACAGAAAGGTAAATGTGCCTTGTCAATGGTAAAATGGTGTGCCTTGACAGTTTCAGTGTTTTTTTTAAGTGTGCCATGAGATGAAAAAGATTGAAAATCATTGTCCTAGACAAAGAGGAATCTCAAAGCTAGAAAGAGGGCTGCATAGCAAGCCTTTAACATTCATGTAGACCAGGGTCCTCCAAACCCCAGCCCAGGGGCCAGATGTGGCCCACAGCAAGACTCAAACTGGCCCGCAGCCATCCTCCAGGTCCCTAAGAGCCTCAGGCTGCAATCCTTTTCTCCGCTTAGGCCAGCCTAATGCTGGTATAAGCCCTGTGTTGACCTGGATATGTCACAAAAGTACCATAAGACTATTCTGCGCCACTCCTAGGGGAGGGTTAGGCCAGTGCACAGACATTTGCTTGCCTCCCTACATCACCACACGAACAGGGAGACCAATAAGTTGTGCTGGCCTAGGTTACGACTGTGCCCTCAGACCCGGTTGAGAAAACACAACTGGAGCTGTGATGGTGTAGTTGAGGAATGGGGAATACATTAAGTGTATGCTTTATTTCTGTGTTGTTTGTTGGTGCTTGTAAAAATCCTGGAATTCTGAGCCCATTTATTCATTAATCTCTCTCTCTAAGATATTTAAATTTTATATTTAAAATATTTTATCTGGTCCATGACACTGTGCCAGATATTTGATGTGGCCCTTTCGCTGAAAATTTTAGAGACCCTTGATGTAGACCAGTGATTTTCAACCAGTATGCATGGCCTGGTGTGCCTTGTCAATGGTAAAATGTTAGTGTGTTATGAGATGAAAAGGGCTGAAAATCACTGAGGTAGGCGAAAGAAGCTTTGAGAGGTGCAGGGTAAGGGAGCCAAGGCTGGACTAATAGAGGAAGTGGGTGATTACATCATGTTTAATTTAAAATGTGGTTTTTTCCTGTCCTCTGAATTTGTGTAATTTTGTCATCAGTATTGGAAATAATCACTGGTAGCATAATGGTGCAGAACAGTGACTACTGTTGCAAAATGGTAATTAGTGCAGGGTCTTGAACACAAGTGTATGCTCACTTTTTGTGAAAAGTGAATGCTCACTTTTTAAAAGATTTGTACTAAGATCAGAGGCAAGAAGATAATCCTGTGCAGAGAAAAGCTTTCCCATCATTTCAGTGCTGCTGCTCCACATGGCAGTCCAGGAGCATAGGATTGGGCTGCCTGTGTGTCTATAACAGGGGTTTCTAAACTTTTTGGCAGGAGGGCCACATTATCTTTCTGATACTGTGTCAGGAGTCAGAAGAAAAAAAAAGAATTTATTTACATTTCAAATCTGAATAAATTTACATAAAAAAGCAAGCAGGCCTCTGTCAGTCTTGAAAGACAATGGTATCATGCTCAGCGCTGCATACGCTGCATGCAAAGCACGAAAGCCTGCATTGGATTGTTATGGAGGATAGGCTGTTACCCAAGCAGCAAATCCCCCCTCTCCACGCCACTGAATTAGTCCAATGGAAAGGCAGATACGATTTGATCCAGCTGGTGTCACAGAGGACACTCCTAAGGACAGGAGCTCACCCTGTCTTGTGGGGCCGACCCGGGTCTCGAACCCTGGCCTGCTGGTTAACAGGCACAGCGTCTTAACCGCTTGTGCCACCCATAGCCCTAAATTTATTAAAATTTACATAAATGAATATATTAATGACAGAACTTATGAACAAATGAATTTAAATCAGTTCATACACACTTTCACAGAGAGAGGATGATCGTCAAACCATTTCAAACCCTCAAAATACCCTCTGGAGGATTATAGGGTTTGTTGAGGGCCAGATGGAGGCTTACTGAGGGTGAGCTCCAGGGCTGGGGTTTGGAGACCCCTGGTTATAGTATAGTTATGTTCTAAGGATCCGCTGAATCTCATTGAAAGCAATCGGGCAAAATTATGAAACAATGGAGTAAAATCATGGAACATTGAAGTCTCACAACCTTCTAGGGAATGTAAACACAATGAATTCTTTGATTATATTACATAAGCTGTATATTCTAGAGATCATTTAAAAATAATGAAACAAAAACTATTTAAGGTTTTTTAAAAAATATTTTCCCTTGTGGTTTTAACAATTTAATATAACAATTTAAAAATGAAAAGTAATGGAATATTATTAAAATCCTTTGTTTCTACTGTGGAACTCAACTGCATAGTCACGCCATTTTAGAACAATGGAAACTATTGTTTTGTCTAATATTTAGCAGAATTATCCATCGGATAGACTATATTCTGCCTTTTTTAGCCTTCAACTGCTAGATAATAGAATGTACATTTGGAAGATGGTGAAATGCAGCCATCACAATTTCCTAGGCTCCAGCCAGCCCCTTCCTACCCTCTCTCTTTTTCTTTTCTTTTTTCCCCTCTTCAGTGAGCTTTGCATAAAGCTAATCCAAACCCACATGGATTTCTATAATATCCAAAAAAAGAATGACAATGAATAATGTGTTGTAGGTGGAAACTGCCTCGAAGAAACCTAAATTGTAACAGGAAAAAAAATGACATTTTAGATTTTAAATGTTACACAGTTTTTATAAAGCTTCAGTCAATTTATTTTATTTATTCTAATGAAGAGCATTACAACTGCTTTACTGCACTGAAGCAAGCATCGATCACACCATTAATCACACCTTGTGAATAGTCACAAATCAAGTCCTAACAGCAAGCACTGAATCAGGAGCAATGAAGCATAAACTCCTTCACAATTTATGATCTCTCCAATTGCATCTTTTCAACCATTAAATTGCAAGATACCATAAATTTTTATCTTCTTCACTTCAGTCACATTATTGATTCTGCCTTGTGAAATATAGAATAGCTGTAAATCTAGGCTATTGAATTAAATTTAAAGTCTTGACTCCCGAAAAGAAACCCAACACACTGCCATGGCTGTTAATTTACACAGAGGAACAAATGATAGAAACATTAAAATTTAAATGGACAACAGGGATTTCCAAGAGTCATCGTTCTGTCAATCCCAGTCCCTGTCAACCTTGAGGGTTTTCTCTTAGCAGGATTAGGAAATGCATAAAAACTAATCCAAAAAGAATCCAAATAGGGAACGGTTCAGGTACTGAGGGAGCAATCCTAACCAGGCCATCACAACTCCCCATTCCTGTGTTGGGAGATCTGCATATGTCCATGGACTGGCCTAATCCACCCTCCCCCAGAAGTGTCACATAAGTGCCTTATGATACTACTGTGATACCCTCAGGACTTGTGTGAGCCTAACCAGGGATTTTGATTCTGTGTCTGTTTTAAAAGGTTGTTCTGTGTCTGTTTTAAACAGGAACCAAACTGCACCACTCAGAAATCAAACGCTGGTCCCTCAAAACCAGACCCTTTTCTAGTGCCACCAATACATCACTCAGCTGGTACCTGCTTATGAAAAAAAAATTTTTTTTATCATGCATGTAAGGTTATACATAGTCAATTTTGAGACATGGGAAGAGTAAGTAAAACATGGGACAAGTAAGAAAAAAACAGAAAAGGTGGATAATTAATTACATTTCCCTGTTTGTGTTTGCTAATGCAAGAGTAGGAAAAGCACTGAAGTCCTCCACCTTGAGGTACATTCATTGCCCAAACTACAAAATGGAAGATATGGGTATATTGATGTTGAAATAGTGGAAAGGGAAGAGGTTTTAGGAAATCAAGCAATATCACAATATCACAAAACTATATCAACAAAAAGCTCATAAATTGGTTTACAGAGACAATTAAATAACTAATGGCCGATGGCTCCCTTTCCCAAAAGGGGTTACAATCTAAGATGCAAAAGAACATCAGCAGAAGCTATGCTGGGGTGAGGAGAGCCAGCTACTCTTCCCCTGCAAAATAAAAGAGAAAGACCAACTGAAAAAGAGTTAGCAGAGTTACCAGGTTGTACCCAAAGAAAGTCAGTTAACTGCCTGAGCCTATGCATTTCTACATAGAAGTAAATCTAATTATATACAATAGGGCTTACTCAGTTCATTCTGCATAAGACTGCATCCTTAGGGCACAATCCTAAATTTGCCTATTCAGAAGTAAGGCCCAGGGTCTTCAATGAAGCATACTCTCCTGGGTTGTGCTAGGCATGCAACCAACTCTGCTGACCTCTGCTGGCCTCAGAATGACCTACAAAAGCAGCAGGAAGCAACTTCTAATCAAATTTAAATTTGCATCCTCAAACCAGAAGTTACATTTACTTCTGCAGGCCATTATGAGACCACAGAGGCTGAGAGAGGAGGTCACCGGCCTTGAGTGATCTGGAAGAGGCCAAAAGCATTCCAGCACCACCAGTAGCATCACATTCACCCCATGTAACATGGGGTCACAACCCACCAGTGGATTATGACTGTGAGTGTGGGAAATGCTGCAATATATTATTCTTATTCTTTTAATGCACAGCTTGACAGATATTGATAGCAGATTTTGGCCTGTTGAATATTGGGCCTTTCCCAAAGGTGTAGACTTTTCTTGCAGTTTGTGTGCTGTTCTATGTAAGACTGCTAGCTGTTGTTGGTGTGTAGTTGGTGTGGGCTTAGGCTGGCCTAACTGGAATTCAGGATTGCAGACTCGGGGCACAATCCAGAGTTAGGGCAGCCTGCATTATAAGGAAGCCCAGAAGTTCCTGACAACCAGTAATAGCTGCAGAATGGGAATGCAATACAGCAGTACCTCTAGTGGAGGGTGGATGCTTGGAGTGGCCTGCTGTATCCCCAGGTTAGTGGGCTGCTATAGTTGTGCCATATCCTGAAGTTGGGAGGCAGAGGTTGCAGCTAGGCTGTCCAAAAACTCAGATCTGTGGTCAACGCTGCCATTCTTATTCTGCCTTATCATGGACCCCTTTGGGTCTATCCACTGTTATACCTGCACCTGAGGTGGTATAACTCTGAGGAGCTGGAAGAGGAAATTTCTCCCCTGGAAACAGGCTTTGGATCTAGCATAACTGCTTTGCTATAGGCAATGCTAAACATGCCCTCAACAAGCCTCTCCTGGGCTGCCTAGGCTGGCCCAGCTAGGGCAGCCCAGCTCCTTCTGTCTTGGGGCAACCTATGTTGCCTTAGGCTGCCCCAAGCTTTTTCCAGAATAACTAGGGTGGCCCATCTTGCAATTGGGCCACCTCAGTGATAAATAGGGTAGCCCAAGTGCACTTCTTGTGCCCTAAATCACTGGTTTCACATTATAATGTTTTCACAATATGACAATATCTCCAGAATGAATTACCATTATAAAACAGAATCCACTGTAATAATAATAACAAAAAACACCTGAACACTCTTGATGTAAATGAAATTCCTACGCATCAACTTACTTGGCATCCATCAGCCTTGAAAAACTATGGGATCGTGCTTGACGCTGTAAGCGAAGCACAAAGGCGAGGGTAGATTAATATAGGCTGTTACCTATAGCAGAATAGGTGTAGGAGGTTAGGAGGATAGGCTGTTACCCAAGCAACAAATCACCCCCTCCACACCACTGAATTAGTCCAATGGAAAGGCAGAGCCAATACGATAGGATCCAGCTGGCGTCGCAGAGCTGGGCTAAGGATAGGAGCTCACTCTGTCTTGTGGGGACCTGGGTCTCGAACGTTGGCCTTCTGGTTAACATGCACAGTGTCTTAACCACTTGCACCACCCACAGCCCATATTAGGGGTCATTTTGACATAACAAATGCTCCAACTGGCTGAGATGCTAATTCAAAGGCTTGCAGGCTTGTGTTTTTGGGGAAATCCTTCCCTTGATACATACTCAGCCTCAACACATATAATACAAAATATATATTGGCTGAGCTTCCTTGAAATATGAGAAGCTGCTGATTGGCTTCTCTATCACCCACCAGATTCTAATGAAAGCAATCATAACCTATCGTAGAATGATATCATAGAATACCATGAAGAGTCCATTGTAAGAGATTTGATTGCATTGACTCCACTGAGAGCCCATCATAAAGCAGATTCCTGCTGTATTTATTGTTCCTTAGGCTGCAATCTTAAAGACACTTTCCTGGGAGTAAGACCCATTGAAAACAATGGGGCTTACTTCTGAATAGACAGGGTTAGGATTGTGCTATTAATGTTCTATGTGGTTCAATCCAATATATAATTATGCATATATGTTCTCTGCTATAACATTCCAAGCACAAAGAGACAGTGATAGACAGCAGGCAACACAATAGCAGAGCAAACACATATGAAATCACAGTTGGCATTCAAAAGAAACACAGTTGACAAGGATTTTGTACATGACCGTCCTTCAAACCAACCTCTTCTAGCATGACTAGTCACATTAACTAGAGGTAACTGACTTATTTCTGAATTAGGACTCATTAATAAACCTAGACTTGATGGCAGACAAAGCTCAACAATCTCTAACTTAGTGACACTGTCTTGGGAAAAATTTATTTCGTAATAGCAATAATTTTTTGTGGTACAGTGTTTCTTTTATTGTGACACTGCTTTGAGAATTAGCAACATATGAACTTCAACTTGTTATGCATTTTATGTGCTCCCTAATCCAGTCATAATTATCCAAAAATGCGCTACCCCTTTTATTAAAGTACAAATTGATATAGACCATCCTACCTGGAGAGGGACATCTGGTACCATTTCAATGCCTGGAATTTTCTCACTCCACAACATAAATTTTTTTGTATCAGGGTCAATGAAGTAATCAAAAACTGTCCCTTGGGAAGGAAATTTTATTGTTCTCATTTCTTTGATCCACCACCTACTAAACTCCATGCGATAATCAATTAGCTGAAAAACAGAAGATAAACCAAGAATGAAAAGCATTTAGAAATTTTTAATCTCGCTCTATAGAGTGAGGAAACTGCAGTGGCAACACTGTAAAGTAGAGCAACTTCTGGAATAAAATGCTTTCCTCAACCTTATCTGAACAGATTTAGGAAAAGGAAAAAACTCGAAGAAGTAATCAAAAAGTTTTCTAGACCCATCTTTTGAGTAAAATAGATTGACAGCCCAATCCTATGCAGCCTGCAGTGTCAGGTATACTGCAGCACCAAAATGGCAACTGTTTGATTGCTGTTGAGTCAAGAGCCTCTGCGTAGCACCAGAAGCTTACATGTAACACCATGTGTCACTGAGGATTTGGATCTGGCAGAGCTAAAGTCCTCCTTCCCCCATCCCAGTCCCTTCCCCATCCTCTCCCCACTTCCCCCATCCTGAAACACCTCCTCCCCACCTCCACCCAAGCCCTCATTGTCAGCTGCCCAGCAGTCCAGGCAACTGCTCAGTACTGGTACTAGAACTGGTACTAGAAGCAGCACTGGCTGGTGCTAACACACTGTTGGCGCTGGATTGTTGCTGGGGTCCACAAATGTTCTGGGGACCACCACTCAATGGTGGCAGAGCACTGGGTGTAGGATCTTAGGCTATGTGTCTTGTGGAACACAATGGACTTCTGAATATAAAAGCAAAACTATTTTGAAACATCTCTAGTGGTGCTGTTGGTAAAGACATTTGCTTTTGACTCCCTAACAAGTTATAGATGGAGTGAAAATTCATGTTTCTTATGGCACAGGACTGGTTTGGGTGATGAATCATCTGAACTGATCCTCAATGTACAGATCTTATCTCTTATCATGAACAATGGACAATGGTTTCTGAAACCTAGAATTCACAAAGGAGTAATATCCTAAATCATGCATGACTGCCTGTGATTTCCCTACATATATACTTATGAGTGCTTTGAATGTATCATTTACATATGATAAAAGATCCATTCTAAGTGACATGCTGAGAGCATTGCTTCTTAGTCTTTAAGATAATCCTTTTGGGTCTTGATTTAGAGATAAGAAACCCTATCTCCTTTTTGACATTACACAATGCAAATATTATACATACTCATTCTTTCCCATTCCTTTTTTCTTATTGAAAGATTTGAGCTATCAAAATTGAAGAGAAGCCACAATACCTTTTCGCAAAATCAGTCTCTTACCTGATCTTGGGACAAAGCACCACCAAAAGCCCAGATGCTTGCAAAGACAAAAAAAATTTCATAGAGTTCACGAGGAGAGTCTGGAGGAGTGTTTGCTGGGGTGAGAAGACAATCCAGTAATGAACACAAAGTCTTCAGTTAGAAGGGGAAGAGGAAATAAATAAGTTTAAGTCCCTACTATTTTTATTTAATGATACTGTTAATAATAATTACTTTTAATAGCTCCTACTATTCTGATGAAATGGTATTCAGGGGTCTCCAAACCCTGGTCCTGGGGCCAGATGTGGCCCTTGGCGAGCCTCCATCCAGCCCTTGGGCAAGCCCTGTAGTCTTCCAGAGGCAAGGGGAGTGTTGCTCTCCAGACCTTGGGAGGGTATTTTGAAAACTGGAGAGACTGCATCCACTCTTTGTGTAATAAAATTGTTGGTTTATGAACTGGTTTGAAGATCACCCTCTCTGTGTGTGTTGGAAAGTGTTTATGTACTGATTTGAATTTATTCATTCATATATTCACGAGTTCTGTCACTATTCAATTATGTAAGTTTATTCAAATTTGAAATATAATTAATTTTTTTTCTTATGGCCCCAACATGGTATTAGAAATATGGTATGGCCCTCCAAAAAATTTAGAGACTTCAGTTCTAAAACACTAATTTGGTACAATAACCAATGTAAGGTAGTTATAACTACCACATTGTAGAAAGAGCTAAATAGAAGAATATGAGCTCAATCCTAACTGACCCTACAATCCAGAGTAACTATGGGAAAATGTAAGAGCCACTTACTCTGGACTGCACTATGCATTTCCCATAGGTTTCCCATAGATGGCACCGTAACTACGTCGTTGTAAAAGGTTCCATAGTTACTCTAGATTGTAGCCTATTTCTACTTAAAAGTCCTGGTTTTACTCCACAGAAATTGTCTTTAGGATTGCAGCCTAGGTAAGTTAAACGGATTGGAAAAGTCACTAAAAATTAGGGCAGTTATCTGAGAGTATAACCAACTGCCCCTAACTATACAGCAAATCACAGTCCCTTAAAGCAGTGGTTCTCATACAGTTGGGTCATGAGCCACCAGTTCATGTAAAGCTTTCCCTGCCCCTTTAAGAAGAGAGGCATGAGCAAGATTCCCTGGATCACATTCTTAAGGCGAGTGCTGGCTTTTACTTTCACTAAGGTAGAGATACAGCAAATTCTAGGAGGTGTAGATAGGGTTGCCATTATTCTCTTCCACACAACTGGGACAGGACCACCTGTCAAACTTGCCAATACGTGAATGCAATCCTTGAAAACTGAGACAGTTCTTAAGGGTTTTAAGGGACAAATGACAACTCTAGGTTTAGGGACCTCTGCATGAAGGCTGCCATAGGGCTCCCTGAGGCTTAAAATATTCAAACAATTCAATCATAAATTGAATAACAATTCAATCTGGTGGTTTGCAATTATGTTGTTTGGGTATTTTAAGCTTTAGGGAACCCTGTGGAGGGCTGCAGGGGACTCCCCACACCTTCTAGAACAGCCCTACCTCCTTTGTTCCTGTGTGTGACACCATCCTGGGAATCACATCATTGCCCTCACATCTCCCCCACAAAGATTTAATTAGGGAGTAAAAATCTCCCTTAAAAGTTTGAGAAACATTGCTAAAGAATTGTGTTCTCTCAACTTGTCTGGCACACCTAAGGCCAACAACTGAACATCTGAGGAACTATTCATCTTAAAAAGGAGAAGCCACAGATGTGTGTGTTTTTTGTGAGTGGATGAGAAGATTTGAACTGGATGGTTGGGGGCTCCAAGCAGGTCTTTCCTTTTGCCCCTCTACTGCTGATGCCACTGTGTTGGACAGTGATTTTCAACCTTCTTCATCTTATGGCACACTGACAAGGCAGTAAAATTGTCAAGGCACACCATCAGTCTTTTGACAATTGACAAAGCACACCATGCTGTTCTCAGGGGACAGGGTTCTCATCCCACAATGGCCCTCGTAATAAATGATATTATTTAATAAATAATTAATTTTTCAAACTCCCATAGCACACGTGTGGACCACTTGTGGCATACCAGTGTGCCACGGCATACTGGTTGAAAATCATTGTTTTCAACAATGGGAATGTTGTGGCATTCTTGTGATGGGTTTTGTTGTGTGTGTGTGTGTGTGTGAGTGTTGTGTCCTTGGAGTGTATCCCCATGCTAGGGGCACTGGCTATTGATGAATTACTAATTCCTAGTGGCTGACTGGGGGTTTCCCCTGACTGACAGCCTCAGCAACAGAACCTTCCTCTGCCCCCATGTCCCTTCTCAGTTCAGATTATTATCCGTCTGCTAGTGTAGGATGCTGAGTTCAGTAACTGATACCTTGGATGTCACAACACTTGTACATGGATATCACATAGAAAACAAATCAAGATCATGAGATAACACATGGATGTCACTCTTTATGTATCATCATGGTATAATGCACTCTTCTCAGGATGCTATTCTGTTATATCAGACTATAGTCAATGTTTTGATGCTGATGGTAGTGCAAGGAAGGGCTGAATCAGTTTTACTTTGTCAGGGCAAGCTCGGCATTTGGCATTTGTTGTGCCAGTGCAGATGCACTGTTGGTGAGGCATAGCCAAAACAGACATGACATTGGTATCTGTGCAACATAAGTGCAGTGTCTGAATAGGATTGGGCTTTTAACCCAGCAAATTTAACATAGGATTTGGCCTTAAATCAGCTTGACCACAAAAGTACAATTTATGTTATAGATTCTATCTATAATTTAAGCTGAGAAGCTATAAAATCTTCACGTGCTAAGTTGACCATTGCAAGTATTTGGCTCTGTTCGCATATGGCAGAGAAACATGAAATATCGTAGAGACATAGGGCACAATCCAGAGTAACCACAGGGAGTCCATGTTCCGACATAAGAACAATTAACTCTGGTTTGCAATATGAATTTCTCATAGGTTTTCACTAGGTGGTGCTGTAACTACATTGACATAAATGTCTCTTACGTGCTCCCGTAGTTACTCTGGATTGTAGGGATAGCTTCACAGTCTTATCTGCTGCCCGATGTGAGTTCAGAATTCATCCCTTTGTTTCTCATTATGGCTTGCATTTCCACATCCTTGCATTGTTCTGCCACTGCGGATACACCCACACGGAGCTCTTGCCAAAGGGTCTTAAAAGCAAGCTTTATTATTATAGAACTAAAATGTTTTAGAAGACCCTTTAAAAAACCCAAATGTTTTTCACCGCTTTTGGTGTGCAGATGCTTACGTGAGTGAACAACTAAAAACAAAAACAGGATATCCAGACTCAGCAAAAACTGGCCTGTTCAAAAGACCCACATCTTAAGGTCTGCAGTTGGGGTTCTTCTCTCTTATATATTTGTGAGAGCACTTCGTTTGCATTTCTTTGGTTTGTTTTACTCTTATATAAAAATAATTTGATCCAGAATTTTAAAAAAATTTTAATGCACAGAAATTTCTTCCACTAAGGGTATTACATCTGCATTCATTCTGAAATGCATATGTCATTTTTTAAATAATGCCGCTTATGGGATTTGCAGTAATTAGCATTGTATTCCAGATGCCCTATATAAAAGTTTGTTTAAACGGTTTCAGATCAATAAGTATAGGTTAGTTCAACTGTAGCATTTGTTGTATTGGCTAACATAATAGGACACACTTTGATCAACTGATGTAAAAATCTCCTTTGTTAAAAGCCATAGAAAACATCCATTATTAGGAAGATATCCATGGTCTCAAATTCTTTACAATTTGTATGAATAATAACATGGCTGTTGTGCTTTGTAAATTATCATAGGATTTTGAGAAGTAGAATATGTATAAAATAAAACAAACATGCTTTGATGAAGGTCCCCCCTGCAGGTTAACTGCCAGTCATTTCCGACTATAGGGTATGGTGCTCATCCCCGTTTACAAGCCTTCAGCCAGCGTTGTCTTTCATGAAAACCTATTCAGTCTCAAGTGCAATGTAAATTTCTGATAAAAGCTGAGCCACTTTAGCATTTTTGCAGAAAAGAGCAGAAAATACCTCTTTTGTGTTAATACATTGTGCCATGCATCTCCACTTAGCATATTGTGTAAATCTACCATCATTCAACAAGAGAAAGGGCATAACTGCAAAATAATGTGACCAGAAGAATTGGAAAATCTAAAGGCATCTGCAGCTTACATGGCAATCTTCAGCTCCTTGATTTCAGGAGTCATCTGTTTTGTTTTGACTTCAATGAGATTAGTGGAGTAATGCTGTATCCAGGCAGTATTCAATCCTAATCCAGGAATAAATAGAGGGATGCTTTGTGTCTGTTTTGTCACGTGAATCACGACTTATTAACCATTAAGCCGTGCTGTGGTGATAATGAAATTCCTTCACACTAACTTCGTAACCTTGAACACTCTCAAAATCACATATCAGAAATAGTGGCAGACTCCAGATCCTACCATAGTTGTTCTCACCTGAACCAAGCTGTTCTCGGGAATTGGAGTGATCGTTTTTAAATTGCAGCGGACCTGCTCCAGACAGCGTGGAACATATTTGTCAAAGAGGATGCTTAAGTTTGCTCGTTCAGACTGTGCTTTGCGACTTTCAATCCAGCTAGTCACATATCTGTGAAAAAAACAAATTTTTGTAGCTTTTTTGTTTGTTTTGCTTTCTGATTCCTGCCCCTGCCATTTATTAGAGCTGAAAGGGGGATTAAGAGTTGAGCACTCTCTGGAATGTCATTTATTTTTGCCATTCACCAACAGATTAATGTCTATCACATTGTTTTTACTACATATCGTATGTTATACATCTCTGTCTTTTAATGCTACTTCACCAACTTTTCCAGTTTCTTTTGTTCATTAAACTCTGTATTATCTTACAATGTTGTAAATTGGTACAATTTCATTGGGTCTGACCATGTGTCTTTATTTCTCAGTAGAGGTGTCTGAAATGTCTGTTATGTACCTTCCTCAGAAGCAAGCCCGGTGTGTTCAGTAAGACTCATGTGGTAGTTCTTTCTTACAGAAAACTAACATTCCTACTTTTCAGTACTTATCAACATTTTTGTTATGAATAGTCAACACAGAGGTCAATGTTTCTGTTATCTGAAACTTCACAATTAAAAAAACGAACAAAAAAACCAGTGTAGTGTTTGGAGATGAATATGCATACTGATGGATGCTGAAATAAAATTCCATATACAATTTTCAAATGAGAAAGAGACATTTTGCCACTTGGATACTTCTCTTTTATACCCCAAGAAAGCTTTTGTGTCTGGGGAATTTCCAGAGTGAGGAACGCATCCCACTGCCTTTAATTCTCATTGGTTACCCAATAATCAATTAATAATAAGAACATGCAAAGTTTATCACATGTAATATGTTGATGTGGACCTTCCAGTAACCCTGCCAGGTAAGTATTGCTATTGTCTCAATATAGCAGATGGAAATATTGAGACTGAGAAGATTTGGCTTGCCTAAGGCAGATTGCAAAACAGAAAAGTTCTAGCTTAGTGTGCAATTCAAAGTATGTCTTCTCAGGAATAATTCATCATTGTTTCTCACTCCTAGGAAAATGTGTACTGTATTGCAGCCATTACCAAATCCTATCTGCAGGTGCAGCCAGGCCCATGGGCATATGCTATATCATGTGGTAGGATGGCAGTCATGAAGACCTTTCCAGAGGACCATTGTGGAAGACACCGGTATTTAAAGGAGTCAGTAGTATGGTAAACTTTCCAATGAGCCTAGAATGATATGGGCCTAGAATGATATGGCTGCCCTGTTGGCAAGTTATTGCCAAGTTATACACCACAGTTTAAATCTTATACACCACCAAGTAATAACACCAACGGAGGCTACACTATATGGTTTGGCACAGGTGTGATCAGACAGCTCATAGGAATTAAGAAAAAATATTATTTATTTAAACTTAGTAGGCTACCTGATCACCTTGGACATAGGCAAGCCTTTGGGGGGGGGGGGCATCCTAATTGTACTCACGGACTCCATCCCAGATCCTGGGTATTCACATAGAGGATGCCAGCTCTTGACACAGTGGCTGGGGTTGCTGACCGAAGATGGCTGATTTCAAACACCAGTCGCATTGAAGGTGTCAATGAAATTCGTTCATTACTTGCTAGAGTTAGAACCTGTACAAAAAGTCATGAAGTCATTGCAGTGCTATGAGGTTCTTATTTTTTGAAGCAAATACCTTTATTGGAATATAATTAAATAAGAATCATATAGCACATTTTTTGCCATGTTGATATACAGGTACAGTACATGACATTCCTGTCAGAAGAGTCCTGCAGCTATTTATCAGTTTAAATAACACAACTGTGGCTATTTAGTATGGCATTCAAAAAAGAGCAGAAATGAGTCAACCCGTGTAATCTTATGTACAGTATTCTTAACCTGGGAGCAAGCCCAATGGAGTACAGTGGAACTTGCATCTGAATGAACTTGCAGAGTTGCTTTGACATGATAGCATGACAGTGCAATTCTAAGCATGTCTACTCAGAAGTAAGCCCCATTGTGTTCAATGGGACTTACTCCCAGAAAAGTGTGGTTAGGATTGCAGCCTCGTGAGTCCCATTCAAATTAAGGAGAAAGACTATAGCTCCACTTTGTATTTGGAAAGGCTGTCTCAGATTGCCCTTTCAGCAGTGTCACTTTGGCTGAGGCTCTGGGAAGGAAAGATGAAAGAAGGCCTCAGGAGTTGAGGAGCACACCATGGTGTAGGAGATGTAAGAGAAGGAGATTCTGTTGCAGTGCTAGGAAATCCTAATTATTTTGCAGGCTGCCCTCTTAGTACCACTGCCCCTGCCAAAGCATTACTCTGCTGAGCTGCCACACCAAAAGCAGCACTGCAGAAAAGATGGTCCACAGGATAATTGGGTTCTTCCACATCATTAAAATATGATCAAGGTGGATAAACTTTCTCTTTTGTCATTTGCATGTAAAATGTTTCTATGAAAAACATAGTGTTTATTTCTGGCTATTATCAAAGTGTTTATTTCTGGCTATTATCAACTTAATTATATCACTTAATTATATCACTGTGGCCAGAGGCACCTTTGCCCAATTTTGATTGCGGCTGTGCCTGGATCATAAGGATCTGTCCACGGTAGTCCATGCCACAGTGACATCAAGTCTAGACTACTGCACTGTGCTCTAAGTGAGGCTGCCCTTGAAAAGAGTTTGGAAACTGCAATTAATTCAAAATGCAGCAGCCTGTGTGATCGCTGGAGCTAGACAGTTTGGCTCTGTCACACCATTTTTCCAGCAAGTGCAATGGCTGCCCATTTGTTTCTGGGCCCAATTCAAGGTGCTGGTCTTGACTTATAAAGCCCTAGACAGCTTGGGGCCAGACTATCTTAGAAAATGCCTGCTTCTATACAATCCAGTTTATTCAGTCAGGTCATCAGAGAAGGCCCTTTTACAACTACTGCCGCATAGGGAGGTACGTGGGGCGGCAACAAGAAATGAGACATTCTCAGTATTGGCACCAACCCTTTGGAACTCCCTCCCTCAATTTAAAAACTGCTCCCTCCCTTGAAACCTTTCAGCGAGGCCTAAAAACATTTCTTTTTAATAAGGCTTTCTGAGCTGTGAGTGTTTTAATGTTGTTGATACTTGTTTTTTAAAAATGCTTCTGCCCCTGTTATTTCTATTATGATAATTTTTATATCATCATATTTTTATTATGCCTTTTATAGTTGTTTTTAATGGTATTTTTTATTGTTAATTGTTTTTTTTAAAATGAATGTTTTATATCATTTTTAATTGATATTGATACATTTTAATTGTTGTTTTTATGGTTTGGTTTCTGTAAGCCGCCTTGAGTTCCCCAGAAAAAGGCAGGATATAAATAAAATATATTATAATATTATTATTCTTGCTTAATTTAATGATGTTACTTTCAGCCCTCAGAAGGTGTCATGAAAGCTTTTCGGCCTTGACAGCCCAAATATAATCTACTAGCGAAAAGCATACCCACGAGGCGGGTGTAACATTTCCCCCTATGCCATCCCCCCATGGCGCAGAAACACCCCGTGTGCCACTTCCCCATGCGCATCATCCCCCATGCGCATCATCCCCCCATGCACAACTTTCCCCCATGTGCAACTTTCCCCATGTGCATCATCCCTTCATGCGCATCATCCCCCATGCGCAACTTTCCCCCATGTGCATCAACCCCAATGTGCAACTTTCCCCCCATGCGCATCATGACCCCATGTGCATCATGTCCCCACATGCATCATTTCCCCATGTGCAACTTCCCCGTGTGCATTATCCCCCGTGCACATCATCCCCCCATACGCATCATCTCCCATGCGCAACTTCCACCCATGCGCAACTTCCACCCATGCGCAACTTTCCCCATGCGCATCATCCTCCAATGCGCAACTTTCCCCCATGTGCAACTTCTCCCCATGCGCAACTTCCCCCATGTGCAACTTTTCCCCATGTGCAACTTTCTGCCATGTGCAAGTTCCCCCATGCGCAACTTCCCCATGCGCATCATCCCTCATGCGCAACTTTCCCCATGCGCAACTTTCCACCATGTGCATCAACCCCAATGCGCAACTTTCCAGCGTGCACAACTTTCCCCCATGCACAACTTTCCCCCATGCGCATCATGACCCCATGTGCATCATGTCCCCATGCGCATCATTTCCCTATGTGCAACTTTCCCCTATGTGCAACTTCCCCCTGTGCGCATTACCCCCGTGCACATCATCCCCCCATACGCATCATCCCCCCTGCGTAACTTCCACCCATGCGCAACTTCCACCCATGCGCAACTTCCCCCATGCGCATCATCCCCTCATGCGCAACTTTTCCCATGCGCAACTTCCCCTCATGTGCAACTTCCCCCATGCGCAACTTTCCCCATGCGCATCATCCGCCAATGCGCAACTTTTCCCCATGCGTAACTTCCTCCCATGTGCAACTTCTCCATTGCAACTTTCCCCCATGTGCAACTTCCCCCATGTGCAACTTCCCCCCATGCGCATCATCCTCCCATGCGCAACTTTCCTCCATGCGCAACTTCCCCCCATGCGCAGCATCCTCGCCAGTGCAACCTCTTCCTCCGGAAAATATCCCCCAGTTCACCAGGCACTGAGCACCCAATTGGCTGGATGTTGGTCAGTCTCCCATGTTAAGTATAGGACAGAAACGCGTTGCCCCCTTTTCAGCCCCTGAAGGGTTAATTTCTCCAGATGGTTCTTGGTGGGAGTTCAGGTGACAGAAAGAACTCCCAGAATTCCATGCTTCAGGCCCAGCAGTTGGGGCGGAATGTTGCTGAGTCAGCAATTCTCAATGCAAAGTATAGGGAGGAAAACGCATTGCGCCCCTTTTCACCCCCTTCCGGTTGGAATTTCCGAAAACCGGTTCTTAGTGCACCCCTCAGTCACGGAAGGAACACCCACCCCAGTTTTCACGCTTCTAGGCCCAGCGGTTTTGGCAGGGCGGTGATGAGTCAGTCAGTGAGTCAGTCAGTGACTTTTCTCTTTTATATATATAGATAAAGAGGAATAGTTATCAACATTTTGTCTGGGAAAATGGACAACATTTGATAGAAAATTGTGGATATTTCTTAGTAAAATAGGCCACACAAAATATGTTGTATGTCTGTGAGTTACAATACAGCATTGGCTCACCATGGAACTGGATAACCTGTTTCTGTCTGATCCATTTTTAACTTCTGTGATTGTACTTGCCATCAGCCACCATTCTTCTAGTGCTCCAAAGGGGTGGTGCAACTGAACACATCCCCTACTGAGCTCTTTAGCTTAAAAGCTACAATAGAGCCCTTAAAATCTAACAACAAGAGCTATTCTTGGAGCTGGTTAGGAAAATGTGATTTAAAGGAGGTTCCTACCATTGTGCAAAATTAGGCCAAAAAAAAATGTCTTTTCAATTTGCACAAAGTATCTCAATTCCAACAGTTTGCTCTCCTGCTGTTGTATCCATCAAGAAGAAAGAGTGAGTTGCCACAGTGAATAAAGGTGATATTTTAATCAATGAAGATTAATACAGGCGCAAAAAAAAATGATACTGCTTTCTGCTCCTCCCAATTCCAATGTTGAACCATGACCTTTCCACTTTTATCCACATTTCATTTTGGTTAAGGATACATTTGACTTACAAAAAAAAATCTAAATGGGTGTTAAAGGTAGGCTATCTATAGAAATCCACTATACAAGGTACCATATAATTTATATCTACACATAAATGTTCATATTTACTACACTGCTAGATATGATTGCATGCAAACTCTAATGAATTATATCTACATTCTTGACTTTTGTGAGACTTTTTGTCTGCTTTCTATGAATCTTGCCCACAATAGCAAAATCCTTGGTTTCTTCCATTTATGGCAAATCGTTACAATTTTCTTTCTAGTAAGGAAAAGATAGATGATAGGCTTTTAAAAAATGTGTTGATGGTGGCATGATAGAAATATAATGATTTATGATGTTCACAATCCATCTTGGAGTAGAGATTTTGTGTTGCTCCAAAACTCAGGAAAACTAGACCAGACAGTGGAACTATGTGCACAGGCACACAAGCATCTCTTCTTGTTTCTTTGCAGCACCAGAAAGCCCAACGTGAGATCTTCAGCACTGGTGGGAAGAGCTTATCACTTCATTGGGTATCATAAACATGCTATAAGGCATGTCTTAACACCATGCGCCAAGGTAACACTGAACTTAGTATCAGCCAGATTCCTCTCAGAGCTTGGTAAGAATTCCAGATGGCAGTGAGGGCTTCAGGGTTGGAGGACAGAGGGAGAATGGGGTAGGGGTGGAACAAAAGTAGGAGGAGGTGGACCAGCAGAGCTCTGCTCTGTCAAATCCTGAACTCCATGTTGACAGGATTAGAGCTCCTGCCAAGCTCCCTGTGAGTAGTACCAGGTGCAAGAGTAAGCACAGACACGTATAGTTCGAATACAAGTACTGTATTCAACAAATTCAAAGGCAGTCCAAAGTCATACAGGGGTAGGCAGTCAAATCAGTATACAGCATCAAATGTACAGTCCCAGAGAATAGTTAAAAGCACAGTCCAAAGGTTCAGTTCACGTAATAATCCAGCAAAGTTTCTCTCTCTCAGTAACCTCCCACTAACCCCCAACAGCAAGCGATCATTCAGGAGTTTGTTACATATTACTGCCAACAAATCACATTGTGATCTTGGCTAGGTTGGCAACAGCCACACCTAAGCTAGCTGTGTGGGTACAGATCAGCTGCACCTGCAGCATATTGGCAAGTAACCAACATCCAATCTTAGCTAAAATAAAAGGCTAACACATGTCAAGTTAGAAGACCTAATACGTGGGCTTGAGATGCTCCAAAGTTGTGAAGCACAGATCTGAGAAGGGGTCAAAAGTACTTTTCCCCCGAGGAGACTTTCGGTAGCTGCCTTGGAGCCATAGGATGCAGTGGTTGCCACTCTGATGTTGCTGCATCAAGCTGGGGTGATAGTGGGTTGTAAGGCAGTTCACAAACTGTGAAATCAAACTGCCAATAAAAATTCAGGAATACAAATTTCGTATTCCAAATGATAAAATTCTGGATTAAAAGACAAGCAAGGGTGAACCATCTAATATGAAAATGAAAAAAACTGATTTGATCTTCTGGGTCAAACCAGATCTTCCATAGAAGGAATAGTGATTTGGTTAAAAAAAAGTGGGGAGCAGTGAAATAAGCCATTGTATAGTGTTCCTATGCATGTGAATAAAATATTCAAGCAGAATATTTTATCAGTTTTTAATGTCAATGGTAAGGAAGGCTATTTTGATATATTGACCAGAGTCCATAATAGAAAATGCAATGGCTAACAATGTGATTTCCACAAACCTTATTGTCATCCATAACAGTGTTGAGTGATTCAATCCACATAGGATCAATATCCCCATCCAGAACAATCCATTTTGGGCCATCATGGGCGAAACTAGCCAGTTCTCTCATAATGGAGGAAAACAAACCTTAGAAGTTAACAAAAACAAAATAGATGTTTACTATTCATAACTTTGAAAAATGTTTTACCCAATGCTTTTTTCCCTAGAAATTAAGGTGGGAGTACTCACCATGAAGAATCTTCATTGAAGATGTTATAAAAGTGGGGGCATTCACCATGAAGATTTTATTTGCAATCATAGGCATATCTACTTGGGAGGGGCCACAGAAGTGCCGGTACTCACCAGAGGTGTTGGTACTCAGTACTGGTGAGTAAACCCTCAAAAATACCCCTGGTTTTACATATTCATACATCTATCTGGGACGGCCCCTCCTTCCACATTTCCTGTGCTCACTTAAGTGCCCTCAAGAAGAACTCCATATCAGGGAACTCACATCATCAGCTTTTGAAGCTGAGTCCCAACCCCACCTCCTATTTCCATCCAGCCACCTCTGTACTGCACTCCTCCAGCCCTGGAATGTCCCTTCTTGACTCCTCCCCACCCTCTCCCTACCCTTCTGGACCTCCACATCAGCCAAGCTCAGGGCACAAGTCCTTCTCTATGCTGCCACAGAAGTGGGATGCAGACTCCACAGGCTGGCACATCTCTGTGCAATAGCGCAGCTTTCACAAAAGGAAGCACAAATATAGTTTATGGCAAGTTGTGATCCTCCCAGGCCAGCACAATCTCAACTTTCCAGCACTGGTGTAACTGTGCCAATAAACCATGTGTTGCATCCTGCAATTGAGGGACAGTCACAAAGACCTCCTTAAGGTAAGGCAATGTTTCTTCCATTACTATGGAGCTGTCTTGCCTTTACCCTGGTGCTGAAATGTTGGTTAGGATTGTGCCCTAAACTGTAATCTTGTCTAAAAAATGGCATTTCACTGCTATAAGTAAAGTAACAAAATAATTTTCTGATAGCCTGCATCTTGTAAATACCATCTTTCCATTCCCTGGTTGATGGGTGAAGAAATCCAAAAAGTTCATCTGTGGTAACAGCTTTTGGGTTGATATCATTCCACACTGGCCTCAGGTTCATATTTGAGTAAGTCGCATGTAGCACTTTTAATACCTAAAATCAGAACACATTATTGCATCTATATTGCAGGTAAGCAGAAACATCAGTGAAAAAGCATCATGCCCCAAAATTACTTGTCTTTTGCAACAATTATTTCATACACTATGTAGAGGTAAACCTAGCTATGGTTGCAATCCTAAAGACACTTTCCTGGGAGTAAGACCCATTGAACACAATGGGGCTTACTTTTGAGTAGACATGGTTAGGATTGTGCCCTTAGTTACTGAGTGTGCACTCAACAAGTCTATGGCTGTTCCCTGTACCTGCATGGTGCATAGGCTGAGCTTTTTATCATCATATGTGAAACAGTACACAAAACAACAGTTCAGCAGTTTTCTTTCCTCACAGCACCACAGACAGTTCATTTTGCAACTACCCCCCTTTTTAGTGAAAAAAGGTTTTTGAATTGCTGAATTGCTTGGGTACAGTAAATATAGGAGAATTCTATCTTTAATAAATTAATGACTGATAGTAGTTATTATAGTACCCTAGCTGTGATATAAAGTGGAACACTGAAAAGTAATTTGAGCGTCAGTGTGCTATTCCCAGTATTACCATTTCATGGTCTCTTTATTTGCTGACGGAATTAATGTTGCATTTGCTTTACCTGGCTTTTTCCTGTCCCAGCATTTCCAATCACAAAGACTGAGTGTCTGACAGCCAGAAGTTCGTCTAACTGCATAACCTAAAAAAACCAGTTCAAGAAGATTAGGGAAAAATTGATATGATGATATAACATGTGAAAAATGTCTGTACCTCTTTCCAGAGAGTTTGCCCACAGTTTGCAAGAACTCAGAGCTGCCAAAAACAAGAGTTCTCTGGTTTACCAGCAGTATCTTATTTACTTCTAGGTAATCTATACATATAAAATTGAAGAGTCACTGACTGACTGACTGATGCCCAGCCAAAACTGCCAGACCTAGAAATGTGAAATTTGGGGAGGGTATTCCTTCCATGAACTATGCACCTACTATTTTTAGAAATTCAAACTGCAAGGGGATGAAAAGGGGCGCAATGAGTTTTTGTCCCTATATGTACTGAGGAATTAATTGCTGACTCATCAACGCCCAGTGGTGCAAGGTGTTACCCATTGGTTCCCTGTGATGCCCAGTGCCTGGTGCCCAGCAGAGATGCCTGGTTCTCAGTAGGGATGCCTTATGGTGCCTGTGGTGCCCACTGCCATCCAGTGGAGACAGATGCCCAGTAGGGATGTGTGGTGCCTGGTGATGCCTGGTGTCCAATGTCTGGTGCCTGGTGCCCCATGCCTGGTGTCCGGCAGGGACGCCCAACACAGCATGGTGGTGCCTGGCGCTCAGTAGAGATGCCTGGTGGTGCTCTGTTCTCACTGCTCAGTGGTGCCCTTTTTACAACAAGGTGGCAAGAGAACTCCTGCAAAAAAGATGTGTTTTTGCATGCACATAAATTTCAAAAGCAAGGAATGTAATATAATGTAGGAATGTAATGTTACTGATATTTATCAGACCTAATATCTGACTAGATGGCAAGAGGAAAACAGAATAAATAAAAAAACAAACAAAAAAATTGATTTCTTAGTGATTCAAAGGACTTAAAAGCACAAAACATGCCTTGCTTCGGTGAGGTTTATGTGAGAAGGGTTCCCTTTCAACCAAATTATAGTCCAGTGATAATGGGATGGAATAGGGAACTCACTTTGGTGACTCAAGTGCATCATCTGTACAAAGGCCAGATAATGATGAGAGCAGGAATAATGAACACACACTTGTTCCCTCCTTCCTCTCTAACCCCAGGAACTTATCCCATTCTACCTTTCCTCCCAAGGGTAGAAAAGTCAGTCTCCCTGTTATCCCTTCTTGAACTTTTCTTAGGACAAAAGCCCACTTATTACTAATTTTTACTTGTGACTGTTTATGATTGGGATTCAGGTCTAGAAGAGGCTAATAGGGGACTCTCAATCATTAAAAAACCTTTTAGGCTTAGATGTAATAAAATCCGAGTCATCAAAAACCAAATTTGAGTGTTAAGATGGGCAGGGTTATCACATCACACAACACACCATTAGATTATTAATGTGGGTTTAATTCCCCAAACTGGAATTATTTCCTGATATTAAAACAGAGACATAAGATTGAATAAGATTGGCTACTTCTAACAAGGAAAAAGAAAGCTATGTACTGCTTTCACTTACTGCTGAACAGCAATGGCTGCTGCCAGATGTTGAACCCTACAGACATCAAACAATGGTGATCATTATAGCATTCAATCACCCCATTTAAAATGTTCAACAAGCTAAGCAGAAAGCCATTATTTCCACCTTCAGGATAAAGTTTTCCTCAGGCTGCAAACGGAGTTCGGCAATGGCCTGACGCACCAGCTGTTCCAACTTCACATCTCTTTTCCGTGGAACTTCCAGCAATGGGAACAAATCATTGATCAGGCCCAGAAATATAGAGACATCATTAGTGACTACCTTAGGCAAATTAAAATCCCTGAGGGCTCTCATCAAAACCTTTTAAAAAAATACAACATGACACTATAATTAAATGAAATAATAACAGACCATAATATAAGGCATAAAATTAACAAACATTATGAATTAATCATACTTAAACAATTACAACCCATATGGCTTGTTAAATTCAATCTGCTACCTGCAGTGACATAGACTGGGCCCTGTAAATCCAGTGTAGCAACATTCCACCCCCCACCCCCATCATGGTGCAGATACTTCGTTTTCTGAATGAGAAAATGATGGTTTAAAAGAATCTGTATTCTGAGACTGTGCATAGCGTGGAATTTTAAAAAACCAGAATACTCCATAATGTAAAGATGTGAATGTAGCCAGTAGCGGGATTCAAATAAATTAACAGGTTCTATGTCCTAATAACCTAAATTAACAACAGGTTCTATGTCCCATTAGTAACCAGTTCTCAGAACCAGGCGCTCATTAGCAAAGGGTTCTATAGAGCCTGTGAGAACCCCCTGAAGCCCACCACTGAATTATGTAGCCCATTCAAACAACACACTCCAATGATGAAACAGTCAAATCTACCAAAAAGGCCTACCCAACACTGTTAGCATGTTGATTAATAGTAATACCCTGAAGTTGATACTATGTCATCAGTACTTCACAAAAAAAGTTAGATGTCACCAGGTTCACAGAGTATAGGAAGGGAAGAAACAAATTCTCAGTTGTTTCTGGAGAGAGAGAGAGAGAGAGAGAGAGAGAGAGAGAAATGGATGTCGTTTCTCATAAAGGGAAATTAAAGGGAAAGGTTGATTAAAGGGAAAGGTGGGTGTTGAGAAAAACTTTGTAGGAAGGGAAAGAAGTGACAGCAGATGCATGTTTAGGAATAGAATTCAGCGCATGGGGTAGCAAGGAAGAATGAGTAGACTTGTGTCAAGAGAGCCTGAGTCCTGCAAGTGGTCTTTAAAAGTTGGAAGACCAAATATCACAGGCAGGGATGCAGCAGGAAACAAGAGATGAATGAAGGGGCAGGTCAGGACTTCCTGAAGCTGTCTACTCCAATTGCATCTGAAAATCTTTCCCTTTTTTCCAGCTGTGGGAAAAAAAGCTCTGCCAGTGCTCTGCAGACCTCCCCAGGGCTCCACAGACCCCTCTTCCAGACCTGGCATAGCCCCCATTCCCCTGCAACAATGCAGTCTTGATAACTGTGTTGCATCTTTCCCCCATTTTCCCTGCCCCTGAAAGGGAGGGAGGGTCAACAGGAGCACTGCTGTAGCAGATCCTGGTTTTGATTCCGGATGCAATAAACTTGCAAAATGAGACTGTACTAAATTAGATCTAAATCAATTCTGCAGCAATATTAATTCAAATCAGCTGACACCAGATGAACAGCCACTTTTAAAATATAACCTGATCTTCAGGTTTGCTCTGGTCTTCACGTTTCAGTGATCCAGCCACAACCAAGACAGATTTTATAGCTCTAAGACCCCAATCATAATGATCCTATGGAAGAGAAACAAATAGTAAACTTCCTAATTTTGCCATCATTTGTAAAATTGCTTAAGCAAATTTAAATGGAATACATGAAACATATGCCAATACACTAGAAACCAACACAATATGGGTAGAAGATAGTTCGATTCTAACAAACATTCTAGTCAATCACTCTTAGGATTGGGTAAAATATCATGTCAATAAAGTGGTTCATTGGCATGCTTTTTAAAAAATTGTTAAAAATAATTTAATCTTACACATAAAGTTAAATATTTTCTGATTAGCAAAATCAGTTTTTTTAAAAAGCTTGTCTGGACTTCCTCCATACTTGAGGGGAGCACTGGCATGGTTTGCCAAGAGGACTATGCATTATCCAGAGAACTAAATAAACGCAGTGACATCTGTAAAATTATGGTTATCAGTCTTAATTGCATGTCAAAAATTAGAAATATCTATGGGAATAGTATCTGTAATAATTTATTTTACATCTCCTGGATTGTAATGTAAAGAAGGCACAAACAAGTCAGGATTGATTAAAAAAGTTAAGCCACCTGACTGTATTTTAAGAGTATATCCACATATATAAAGCTGTTCACTCTCATCAGTAGACCCCAGAAACTGTGAACATGTAAGAGATAGGAATCACTAACAAAAAAATTCTCACCAAATGACAATCAACAGATTTTTCTGGGAGAAGCTATGACAGTTAAAATGGTGTAAACCAGTATAAACTTGCATTGCAGACAGGACGAAGAGAATGCATTTGACTCACAAGGTCAAACCATCTATAAAATCATCATTGAATGCACTAGAAGTACATGTTCCTCTGTTAACTGACAATTACAGTCTATTGTTATTATGACTGAAAAGTTGGTTTATTGCATTGTATATGTTGGGGGGAAGGGCAAAGCATAGACATAGGACAACAATTCTACAAATACATCCTAATTTACTAGTCAGTGTCATCCAGCCCTTTACGCTTCCTAGAAGAATCGTCTAAGGAGAGATATAATTAGTAGATACCCAAAGACTATCGTGTTTTATTCTTTAATCAAATAATGTAAGCAAACTTTCAAGTACAAATACTTGAATAAAAAGATTACGGTAATCTTTTATGAATTACCATCTAATCCTTTTGGAAGGCTAAGACAAGGAATGTGTTAAAAATAGCTGCCTTTTTTTCAGAAGCTATTATTAGCTTAACATTTCCATACATTTGCCACAGAGGCATGTAGTCTGAGGAAAGTGTAAAAATATAGAAGGCATGATTAAGCATCTCTGATATGGTTTCTCAACGTTAGTCAATAATTAGACAACTCAACATGTTCTGGCAGAAACTATAATTTATAAATAATCACTATCCACAGAAGAAGAAATTTTTGTCTTCAGACTAATCCTTTGTCTATATATATAAAAGGCATCTTTATCATCATCACTGACTCATCAACACCCAGCCAAAACCGCCGGGCCTATAAGCGTGAAATTTGATGAGGGTGTTCCTTCCATGATCCACTAAGAGGGATCCATTAAGAACCAGTTTTTGGAAATTCCAACCAGAAGGGGGTGAAAAGGGGCGCAATGTGTTTTACAAAACTAATCTTCATCATCATTACTGACTCATCAACGCCCTGCCAAAACTGCTGGGCCTAGAAGTGTGAAATTTGGGGAGGGTGTTCCTTCTGTGATGGAGGGAGTCACCAAGAACCAGTTTTCAGAAATTCCAACTGGACAGGGGTGAAATGGGGTGCAATGTGTTTTCTTCTCTATATTTTGCATTGAAGAATTGATGACTCATCAACATTCTGCCCCAACCCACAGACCCAGAAGCATGAAATTCGGGGAGGGAGTTCCTTCTGTCACATGATCACCCACCCAGAACTGATGTGGAGAAATTTAACCCTTAAGGGGCTGAAAAGGGGTGCAAAGTGTTTTAGTCCTATACTTAACATGGAAGAATGACCAACATCCAGCCAATTTGGAGTTCTGTGCCTGGTGCACTTGGGGGGGGGAATATTGTTCGGAGGAAGAGGTTGCACTGGGGAGGTTGCTGCGCATGGGGAGGATGCTGCGCATGGGGGGATGATGAGATTGGGGGATGATGCACATGGGGGACGTGATGCGTATGGGGATAAACATGGGGAATGTTATGCATGGGGGATTTGCGCCTGGGTGGTTGATGAGCATGGGGGTTGATGTGTATGGGAGGGTTGATGCTCATGGGGGAATGATGTGCATCAGGGAATGATGCGCAAGGGGAAATGATGTGCATGGGGGCTGTTGCGCAAGAGGAGATGTTGCACATGGGTGATGTTGTGAATGGGGGGTTGATGCATATGGGGGATGTTGTGCATGCGGGGTTGATGCAAATGGGGGACTGATGTGCATGGGTGGTTGATGAGCATGAGGGGATGATGTACATTGGGGAGATGTTGCATATGAACATGGGGGATGTTGCACATGGGGGTGGATACGCATGTGGGTTGATGTGCATGGGGAATTGATACTCAGTGGGGGATGGCGTACAGGGGAATTTTACTCCCACAACGCGGGTACACTTTTTGCTAGTTTAAAATATAAATGGACTTGAAGCTCTTCTTATATAAAGATTGAGTCTCAGCTTCTGTGAGGGTTCTGTTCCAGATATGCCTTGGGGATTTTTTTAAAAAAGGACCTTCCTTATTTGTGTGGAGATGAAACTGTGGGTGAAAAATCTGCTGATAATTAGTTTATACCTGTATTTACTTCAGTTGTCCACAATGCATTAATAAGACAAAAAAGTGTCATGAAGTACATTGGTGCACCCTAATTTTCAATTGACCATCACTACGACCAACATCTCACTGAGATGTTAAACCTATATCTGGTCATACCACTTCAGCAACATGCAAAAAAAATGAGAGGGAAAGAACAGAGCTTGACACAGCACAATCTTATCCAAATTTCCAGCACTGATTCAGCTGTACTGATTCAGCTGGTGGAGCTATGCACAGCCATGCAGCTCAAACTCCATCAAAGCCAAACTCCATGAAGCTCAGAATTTGGTGCTTCAGGAAGTCTGGTGATGAGGTGTTGTCAACACGGAAGGCGTTCCACCGGCATGTGGCTGGGGACTGTGAATCAGGGCTTGGAGATGGCAGTTATGCCAGATCCTATCCCCATTCCTGGCAACAAAAAATATTTCTTTACCCACAGTGTAATTAATCTATGGAACTCTTTGCCACAGAATGTGGTGATGGCATCTAGCCTCAATGGCTTTAGAAAGGGATTGGACAAAGTCCTAGAAGAATATACATCACAGGTTATAAGCCATGATGGGTGTGTGTGCATGCGTGCACATGTGCATATATCTCCCAGCCCCATGCAAAAACAGAGCTTGGCAAGTACTACTCACCTTGTTTCAGGGCCCATGGCAGTGCAGAGAGGCTAGCATAATTCCTTGTGGCTTCCTCTCCACATTGCGTGATGCAAACATGCTTTACAGCAGGGGTGTCCAACCTTTTAGCTTCCCTGGGCCGCATTGGAAGAAGATGAGTTGGTTTGGGCAGCACATGAACAGGAACAACTTTTTTATCAAAATGTAGGACAAAATGTAGGATGTCCTATATGTTGTCTTACATTTTTAAACCTTGGACTAAGTTTCACTTATTTTAATGGGGCTTACTTCTGAGGAGGCATGATGCACAGGATGGGCAGCAATCCTCTCCAAGCTAAACCTTGGAGTAAGTCTCATTGATTATCATGAGGTTTTCTGCTGAGTAGCCATGCATAGGATTGGGCTCTCAGACTGCAACTTGGGAGTAAGCCTCATTGACTTTAGTGGGGCTTACTTCTGAGGAGGCATGATGCATTGGATGGGCTGTGATCCTCTCCAAGCTTAACCTTGGAGATATGCTGCAATCCTGAACACATGTTTCTGGGAGTAAGACCCACTGGGTACAATGGACCTTACTTCTAAGTAGACATGGTTGCAGCATATCTCCAAGGTTAAGCTTGGAGAGGCTCACAGCCCATCCTATTCATCATTGGGTTCTCAGACTGCAGCTTGGGAGTAAGTCTCATTGACTTTAACGGGGCTTTCTTCTGAGTAGGTCTCAAGGGCAGCAGGCAGCAGCTGGGATAGAGGCTGAGGCTGCTTTTGGGGGCTGCGGGTGGGCAAGCGCTGAAAGGTCTGCAGGGGCCTGACACACTCTGAGTGGCAGGAGGCAGGTAGGGGGAGGATCCAGGCAGCCCAGACAAGCTTTGTGGCGGCCACCCACGGCAGTGCGCAGAGAAGCACGCAAAATTTGAAAATGGCTGCTGCCACAAAACCAATTTTTCCAATGGTGGTGGCCAGCTTTGCAGGAGGGCCGCATCCACCCTCGTCCAGGGCCGCTTGCGGCCCCCGGGCCGCATGTTGGACACCCCTGCTTTACAGCATATGTGTGAAACCTGGGATCTAGTTCATTCTAAATTGTGTGACTCTGGAATGGTGACTCTAGATTGTGCCCTAAGTATGTAAGTAAGTAAAGTATTTCGTATTTTTTAAAAAACTATATCCTGTCCTACCTGTTTAGATAAGAGTTCACGACAAAGCTTGTAGAGACAAATAAATTTTCTAGAAAGCAACCTGGCATCCACAAATCCCTCTGCCACTAGCATTATTTCACAAATAAGCTCCAAGTCTGGAATCACCATTGCACAGGGCCTGTCAAAATGAGAAAATACATTTAAAATTTGCATGCTAATAATACAGGCAATTACTGTTTTACAGCCAAGGGCTGATTTTTTACATCTGCCCCATTGCTCATGCCGCTTTTTTTAACTGCACGGAAAAGAAGTCTGCACATGAATGCTTTTGAGGACTCCGTATTTAGCCCTCATAACCCTCTTTTCCTCTAGCTTAAAACATGCACATGGATAGGGAATAAGAAATCTGTGTAAACAGTACTTCTCTTAAGTTCATCAAGCTTTTTCCCTCCACTTGGTAAGGAATACAAAGAGGGAAGGAAGTGCATTTGGATTTCAGAGGTACGAACAAGCCTCCTATTCTACATAATAGTTTATACACTGGCTATATGTGAAATAAGGATTGATTGTTCTCTCTGACAATTCCTCCTTACACTGGCAATTTATTTACATGGTCAAAGATCATGCTGTTCTTAAATCATAGTACAGGTTGAGCCTCAGCACTGGGAACCTCTATTAAACAAACACAATTTAAAAATTACATAGCCATTTAAAAAATAACCTGCTTACTTTGGGAACAGGTCAGGCAGGCAAAAGAATGCAAAGTACAGTAATATTCACTTCCTAATTGCTTTGCATTCTGTTGCGAGCTCTTCTACATCTTGAAGAGAGTGACTGACCATCCATTATCATAGTAAGTAGGTTTCTTCTTTTTTCCTAATTGACATTTATCTTTTAATGTAAAGGGCCAAACTCATTTCTGTTAAGATAAAATTGAAGGTGAAAAAATCTGCTCATAATTAGGTTATACCTGTACACATTTTATCAAACAAGTGCATCTCCTACGCAATTATCATTTACTCCAGAAACTACTATGAGCCACATAATGGCTATCTTTACTCTAGAACCCACTATGGACCCACATGAAATTTTAAAAAGCTTTACCATAGTATTCTATTATTCATTTGCAAAAAAAAATTAAATGCCAGGAATAAAATCTAAAATTCTTAGACACAAGTCTGCATGTGGAAAGTATCTCTGGCTCAGCAAAAGACTGTTCTGTGTTTCATTTTCCAGTATCACACAACAAAAACCTGAATTCAATTATGCATTTGAATGGTACTTTTTGGCTATGCAAAGCACTTCATATATATTCTGCTAATGTATTTCTTATAACAACCCCATAAGGGGTATATCTTCATCCCCATATATACAGGGTGACCAGTGGCTCAAACCTCAAAAGGAGGACAAGGGCTTAGATTCTTCTCAGCCTGGCCTTTCTGGCAGGCAATGGCACGTTTGTCTACTCTCAAGTGAAGCTGTGATATTGGGCACTTTCACTTTCCCATAGAGCTCAATGAATATTTTTGATTTTTAGTTTTTTGGCCATAACGTTTGATAGGAAGGAGGTATTTCAAAACTGATTTTTGCATTGGATTTTGCTCTTCAATACAAATCCAACGACATATGACATGATGGGGTATTGCACAACATTGCAAAATTCCAAAATGAAGCCAAAATTGAGGACAATGAAGCCCTTTTGGAGGACACCTGGACAGAAGGCTAAAAAAGATGATAAATCTGGAAAAATCTGGTCATATAGTCACCCTGCATATAACAGCTTGTGAGTGGCTGGTCTAAGGTCATTAGTGCTCTAGTCCTATCCAGTACTTATGCTGTCATAACTCCTCTAGGAAGGCCTCATGCGATAGTGGCTTACAGCAGTGAACCTCAATGTTTTTGGCCACAGGGACTGGTTCTGTAGTAAAATATTTCCAGGTACCAGCCCACGGGTGGGGGAAGAGTTCTGCCTCTGGCGACTTGGAGGGGACTTCCCCACCTAAAGCACAGCACAGCTGCCTCCAGATGTAAATCCCATTATAATAAATAGAGCTATTGCTAGGTTACTGTGGATAGGATTGCAGGTGAGAGCCCACTGTCTCAATGCATGTCTACTCAGAGCAGGGATTTTTAACCTTCTTTAGTGCAGGATGCATTGAAAATGCACAAAGCTATCCTAGTCACTCTTATTAGAGAGTAAGCATCATTGACTATAATGGGACCTATTTCTGAGTAGACATGCATTGGATTGAACTCTGAGGCTGCAATCTTATCTGCGCTTTCCTGGGAGTAAGCTCCACTGTCTACAGTGGGACTTATTTCTGAGTAGACAGGCATTAGATTGGTCTTTGAGACTGCAATCCTCTGACAGAGCCCTCCTGCTGTGAGGAGGAGAAGATGTACTCAGAGGAATCCTCTCGCAGACGGATCAGGCAGCTGCCAAGGACCTCCAATGGTCTCTGAACCAGGGATTGAGAAACCCTGGCTTATTGAACCTCTATCACCACCAGTAAATAGGAAGGGAACAGACTGATTTTCAAGCAAAAGAAAGGTTGATCTTGGTCACAGTCACAAAATTCCTGGATAAGCCCTGGATCAGACTTGCTCATCAAGGTTCTCCAGATGTATAGCAGAAAATGAGGTGATGTAGGTTTGAGGAGATCACCGTAGACCCAGCAGCATATGGAGTTGAAAACAAACATCTTTACATACCTCCATACATACATGGAGCTTGGCAAGCAATACTCACCATGTCTCAGGGCCCATGGCAGTGCAAGAGAGGTTGGCATAATTCCTTGTGTTGGCTTCCTCTCTACTCTGTGTGATGCAAACATGCTAGCATACCTCCATACATACATACATACCTCCATACATACATGGAGCACAAGATGCAACAGCAACACTATACACTCTGGGCAGGTGGGGAATAGGATTAGACTGTGGGTGAGGTTAGGGCAGAGGCAAAAATTGAACTGGGAGTGTCCCAATTCATAGCTCAGTCCCTTGGACAGCATGCTACACCAACTCTTCTTGTAGAAGAAACTGAGCAAGACACTCAGCACTACAACATTACTACAATAGTACAATAATAGTACAGTAGGCATTCTTCATGCATTTGGTACTATGTGAATCTCTTGTGCAAGCTCTGATGCCAACAGATGAAGAATAGCAGTGGCAGCTATTTTCCTTCCACAGTAGTTCTTTAGGGTCTCCGAGTCACATTTTTAAGAATTATTCTTACCGAAAAAGAACTTTAAGGTTTTCTGGCAGTTCTGCTCTCCCTGCATAGCCAGGATTCAGTGTTATGAAGATCCCCACGGTTGCCTTCAATTCAATTGTTTCACCTAAAAAATTAAATCTGCAGGAACGGGTGAGTGACGTTGAGACAAAGCAAGTTAATAATGAATCATAGAAAATTAAATCTTGGAACGTGTCTCATACTCAGCCTACCTTTCCTTCTTGTGCCGGATGGCATCCTGAATAGCTTTCACCTGAACAGCAACGACAGACAGCACCTCCACAGAAATGCGATTGAATTCATCGAAACATCCCCACACTCCTGTTTGGCACAAACCTTTGTAGATATTTCCAATGGACTAATGATGGGGAAAAAAGAAAAGGCATTCACCTAGGTGAAATCTAAGCCAAATTACTGAGCAGAGTTCTATGCTAAGGTGATTTTAAAGGCAGCTGCAATTTCTTTGTCTTCAAAACGACTGATGTTGTATTCACATGCAACAAGCGTGTGAAGGGTGGATACAGGGAAGGTGAATTCTTTCACTACAGAATACAAGGCAGTGCACTATTTTTTTTTCTTTATGGATGCAGCAAATGTATCAAAATAAAGAAATTGTGGGTTATAAAACTTATTCAGTTGGCTCTGATTTTCCAACTGTGAGTGTGAAGACCCTGTAAAGCAAAACAATAGGCATACAACAACACAAATGACAACATAATCTATACAGAATGTTCCAGTGGAGGAGCTACATGTAGCATATCCAATAGTTAGCCCAACTCTGAAACAATACATTTGATATCGAAGCTCATTCTACATGGATAAAAGCCTGTCCAGGTGCTCCAGGAATCTAAACATTATTACATTATATGGGAAGAAATGTGATGAGTACATGAGTCTACCAGCAGACACACTGTTGGAATGAAAAGGTCAGGCAGGACCAGTTTTAAGTCAATTTGATTACAGTAAAATCTTGGTTTACAAGCATAATTCGTTCTGTAAACATGCTTTAATCCAAAGCATTTGTATATCAAAGCGAATTTCCTGATAAGAAATGATGGAAACTCAGATGATCAATTCCACAATCCAAAACTATTCATATAAAATGATTACAATACTGTAACATAATACAAAATAGTAAAGAAAATACAAAATATAAAGAAAAATAAAACGAATGAACATGCATTTCGGCCGCAATCCTAAAGACACTTTCCTGGGAATAAGATCCATTGAACACAATGTGGCTTACTTTTGAGTAGACATGGTTGGGATTGCACTGTAAGGGCAAAATCCAGAGCAGTTACAGGTCCATGCAGTTAGGTCACCCTCTAGTGTTATCTAATGGAAAGTCACCTTAACTGCTCCAGAGGAAAGGGATTTGACTTTAGGATATGGGCCTATGTCTCTCAAGTTCCTTTCGATTACCTCCTTTACATAGGCATGAGCTTCATTGATAACAATATTTTGGAAGACTGTACAGGGATAAAACTTTTAAAGGCTCATGTTTATCAGCGGCTGATCTATTGGTCAAAAACCCCTTCAGATAGTCAGGTATTTCTACCAGTTTTAGATTACTGATATTCCTGGAAAGGATTGAATTTTCTCTTTTCTCCAAAGCTATTCACCTTTGTATTCATAAACCTAGATGCAAATGTTTTCATGCTTTGTAAATCTGTGGAATTAATTAGCAGAATTCAATTAACGAGATGTGGGGGTCTACTTATTTAATTTCCATACTCATATAGTCTCCATTATCATAATATTCAAACTTCTGTAATGTATGTATCTGCACATCACTCCTTTGTGCAGGATTGCTTAGCTGAATTCTTTCTGTATATAAAACAGTACCAATTTTAATTTTATTTATGGAACTTTCAGTGAATGTTAGTTGTGCTACTGGAATACTTCCAACAACATGTCTTCACAAATTTGAATTTGGCTTGCAATATTATTGCAGAGAACATACTTACAGATACATTTGCACGACTAGTAAAACTGGGCCATGTTTAATTTATCAGAAAATGCATTTGCAGTAAATCTTGAGCCTCACAAGTTTTGTAATATTAAAATAGTGAGCTTGTTAACATTAATCCATTTTTCCATAACAGTAGGGAACGGGACAAGTTAGGGCAGTTTGCTGCCCACCTGCCACCCACTCCCAATCAAACTGTCTCATAAATTCTAAGCTAAGTGTCATCATGTATCTTATGTGCAACTGGCTCTGGAGCTAAGACTCAGGCACAGTCCTAATCAATTCTCCAGCACTGGGGTAACAGAGATGCAACTCTGAAATAAGGGAACAAACAATTCCTTATGTTTGGAGGCCTCCATGACTGTGTGGAGTATGGAGGCCTCCATGACTATCCCCCAACTGTAGGATGCAGCCCATGTCCCACTGGCAAAGCTATGCCATTGCTTGAAAGTTGGTTAGGATTGCACAGTGACCTTCAATGCTTATAAGAAATAATTACCAATAGAATTGGTTTGGTCTAGATCTCCTTGTATGTATGCCAACCATTTTGCTAGAGAGCTTCCAAGGAGAGAAAAGGGACAGGGTAGGTGCTGCTGATGTCCCTCTCTGCCTCCTCCATGCCCCCTGCCATCGTCACTTTTCAATTTAGAGATGCCAGCATTTAGCCAATTTGCTGATGTTCTTGAGTCACTAATTATTAGACAACAAATCTTTTAAAGAAAAAAGTACCTTATAATCCATTTGTTCCGAACAATTGAAGACATAGACCATCATTCCAAGAGAACGGCCTAAATCCTTGGTGGTTTCTGTCTTTCCAGTGCCA
Organism: Cryptoblepharus egeriae; assembly: GCA_030015325.1. Classification (NCBI taxonomy): domain Eukaryota; kingdom Metazoa; phylum Chordata; class Lepidosauria; order Squamata; family Scincidae; genus Cryptoblepharus; species Cryptoblepharus egeriae. Next base: position 89,991,897 of record JAREYC010000001.1, read on the forward strand.
GCAGGGCCTGACAGCGCACCACTCATTGTCAAATGAAGCGACTGAGTCAACGTAATATAGCATCTTTAGGAAACAAAAAGTGTTGGTGTACATTTGTAAACTCTACTAAATAAATATACTACATTAGAATCAACCCGTCATTATATACACATGAATTGGAGACCCGACTGCAATCCAACTGCATCATACTAATCATGTCATAAAGAAGGCAATATTGATATATAGTACCAGCATGAGACTGATCCAGATAGATTGCAAAAGAATAAACAGCAGAAGAGGAAAACACATGACAACAAATCCAAAAGGGAGAAAAATGTGAATATGGTACTGGTCCAATTTTATTCTGGGCCTTTGGCAGCAGATCTCATAATCTGCTGCCATTTAAATCCAGTTATGGTGGTACAAAAAGTACGTCATTGTCAGGTACTCCAGAGCTGCTGGTGAAATTGTCAGAGGGTCTGTGTGTCTGCTAATCACCCAAATATCTCACTTATCTACAATGGAGCAGATATGATTGCAGGTGTTGGGGGGAAGTAGAGGATACTATGGGGAAAGAACCAAGAGGTGGATCTCAGTGACAGCAGCATACACTGGATCCTTTCCCTATTTGCTGGCCCCTACCTATCCCTGGACTTTCCTGAGAATTATGCATTAATTATAATCCCTGTATAGTATTATACAGCTAAACACTGGCTAACAAGATTGATGTTTTTGGAGACTTACAGCAGTGTCTTATGGATGACTACTCAAAAGTGGGTCCCATTAGACTCATTGTGACTTACTTTCAAGTAAATGACTACAGGAGCACCTCCTTACCATATTTTTTCTTTCCAAAGTAAAACTGCCACATAAGAACTTTTGACAACATTTGTACTTTCCAAGGCTATGCCTCTGGCCTCCCCATTCACCATTTATTTCGCCTCAATTTTTCAGCCGCCTGCCATGGGCATTGTTCCCCAACCTGAAGAAATATCTTCCTCTATTTACCACCCTGTGGCCTTTCATCTCTCATGCTCGCTGGTCCCACCAGGTCTTCTTGGTTTCTCTAAAACCTCTTCTTCCTCATTAGTCTTCTTCTCCACCCTTGATCTTCATCTGCTTCACCTTTGTGATTGTCTTTTGTGTGCTCTCTGATATCTTTGACTTCCAGAAAACCTTTTCCCTTAGTGCTATGGTACTTTCGCTTTCTATCGTGACCATCTCCACATGATCCCCTAACCCTACAGTACTTCTTGTTATTACTGTATACCTGCTCTCCTTGTACTTTGCTAGTAGGTCTGCCTCCATTGGTTTCTGAAGAAGTGGGCTATTTCCTTTGTCCTTTCCTGATCACGATGCTCTACCTTTTTCCCCCTTAAACTCCACAAGGTGTCTTCCTTTGTTCGTTCTCACACGCCCTCCTCCAGTACATTGATCCTATGGCTTTACTAAGATATAATTGATCATGTCGCTCTCTGCCCGCTTGGCGAAATCTAAGTGGCCGGCCTTTCCTATCTTTTTTTAACCAGCTGTTTCTGTCATGTTCAAGAATGTTATTGTTCTTTTCAAAACTTTTAATGTTACAAGAAAAAAGGGTATGGAGAAGGATACATGGGGCATTCAGATACAACTTGGTGGATCGCTTAGTCGTTTAAAAAAAATTAATTTTGTCCCTACAATCTTTCCCTTCAAGGTCACAGATAATGCCCTGGTACATCATAAAGAAAGGAAGAAAGTTTTTTTCTAATGCATAACTTTGAGAGACACATGGGGTATTTCTTTTATATATATTTTAAGCTGAAGAGAAAGAATTTTATTTTTTGCAATTATGGAAACGTACTATACTATACTAAAAGAGATATGAGGTGCGTCTTGGATGAAGTACAAAAATTCTTCTGTAAGGGTTATGGTCAAGAGAGCATCTTCCTATTTCTTTATTCCCCATGTTCTATGTCAAAATAAGTGCTCTGAACAAGGTGAACAAGGAGATATGCTTTGCTTAACAGGATAATATGCCCCAGCATGTGTGAACAATAGAATGATATTCCTAACAGAATTATCTCCTAGCTATCTTCTCCAGGTAACTCCTTTGCGTCCAAGCATTTGCAGACTAGTTGGGCCTATACAATGTGAAACTTGGAAGCCAACTTTTTCCTGAGTTTCCACCAACAAGTTGTGTCAAATGATACTGCAGTCTGAAGATGAAATCCTGGACCAACTTGCCCTAATATTTTTGTATAGGTTGCTAAAACAGAAGATTCTATTATATAGACACTTGATCATGACTGCTGGAAAGAAGACGTATCCAAGCTGTAATTCAAGCTGTAACCTTATCCACACTTTTCTGGTAGCAAGCTCCACTGACTACCATATTTACTTGAATGTAGTGCACCATTGAATCTAATGCGCACCCTATACTTATAATCAAATTAACACATTTACTTGAATCTGATTAACCATTGAATCTAATGCACACCCTGATTTTGGAGACTTCGGCTGAAAAAGGTGAGTATTAGATTAAAGTAAATACAGTATAATGGGATATCTACCGGCATAGAATTGGGCTCTCAATATCAATTTTAGTTCACATTTTCAATCTAAACAATTATTCCCAAGATTAACAATCTGAATGTGATGAGAATCCTAAAGGTCATGAAAGTGAGTAGCAGCTGTAGGGAATCAATGGGTGGAGAAGGTACTGCCTTCTTGGGGACTTTTCAGAGGCATCTGGTTGACCACTGTGGGAAACAGGATGCTGTCCTAGGTAGACTTTGCATTGTTTAATACACAGAGGCTCATCTTTTGTTCTTATGCTCACATGCTTGACAGGTCAAAGCATACAATGCACAACAAAATGCTTATTCATTAGAAGTCCAATTCTGTACACTCACAGAGCCAAGTCTGGAGAGAAAGGTTATCTCAGAATTAGTTGGGAACAGGATATTCAAGCTTCAACACAATCGTTATTTCATTATTCCTCGTCATGTGTTCATTTCCAGGCTAGCATCAACCTGTGCCCATATCAAAAGCAGCTTGCATGGAAATATCTGCCCTGATTTTCCGAGGTCTAATTTTCCCCTTCATGCTTCCCAGGTTCCTGAGTCAGGTATATCACTTGCACTCAGGCCTCTTATAAAAATTCACACTGAAACTAATTTGGAACAAATGAAAACTCTATACAATTCTTCTAGTTTCTCTTGTATTGATAGGTTTTTTTAATATATGGTAAAATAATGACTGAATGTTTAGCTTTATACTTGCTTGACATGACCAATTCAGGGCTTGGTACTGTTTTGCCTTTTTTTTAAAAAAAAAATCAAGCTTTTGTTGTAACCAATATTCAGTAGTTCTTGACCTTTTCTTCACTGTGAACCATCTCATCCTCTGTGAAGCAACTCATCCAATGCTCTTTCTAGCACTGCAAAGTCTCCTCACTAGTTCCTGGAGGTCTCTTTGGGTCACACTGGGCTGATGACCCACTTCACTGGCCTTCGTAGACCAATGGCTTGCAGAAGAGATCAGAAGTGGGTCAGAAGAGATCAGAAGTTTCATTCAAACTAGAGGTTGCAGCTGCAAATCAGAAATAACTTCCAGTCACTTCCGTAGGCCATTTTGATGCCTCTAAAGGCCAACAGAGTAGGTCACTAGCCTGGTGCTACCTGGGAGAGACTTCCAACACCTCCAAAGAAGCCCGTACAATGCTAGAAGCAGCATCATGTTGTGGCCCAACACATGGGTTCCCAACACACTTTGTATGGTCACAACCCACCAGTAGGACATGACTCACAGTTTAAGAAATGCTGACCTAGTTTTTTTTGGCAGGCACGAAGCTGGGCCCCTTTTGGGATCGTGGACCTTTATCAATTGTTTAGAAAAGGAGATTTCAGTAGGTGCTGCATCCACTGAATTTCTTTCTCTAACAAAATTGTTAAAGATCCAAGATCCTAAAAGTGGCCCAGCTTTCTGACCCCTGCCTAGAATAGGTCAGTCTGCATGATATTGGTCTGTGACAAACAACCCTTGCTCATTCCTTCGAATCTTTTCCCTGCCTTACGCTAATCCTAAACTGCGCAATAATAAGAATTCTATATTTTCATGCAGTTCAGTAGCTTGATTATTTAAGTGCTTATTCAGTGCATTTTTTAAAAATCCTAATCACCCCTTCAAAGCACATGGCTCCACACAACAAGCTTCCCATGTCTCACATACAGAAGGATCATCATCACCATCATAATAGTGTGGCAGCTGTGCTTTCTGGAAGCCAGAGAAGTTAGTCCTGTATGCAGCAGACACACCTCAGCTACTGTCTGCCATCTGCCTAGTTAGCGGGCAGACAGCCGCAGGAGACAGAGACAGCTGCTCCTGACAATGTAGAAAACATCAGTACTTCCTTAAAGGCTTTGGCAATGTGGATAAACAATTTCAGTGAAAAGAATATTTAAAATTGCTGCAAATTTTCCCTTGCAACTGCTATTATGCATCGCACCACAACAAAATGATTATGTTCAGTGAAAAGAGATTTTTTTGTTCCGCAACTGTTAACAGTTCTACATGCTATTTTTTTAAAACAGAATGACAGTTAACAAGGCTAAAAGACCATTGTCCTGGACAAAGAGCTTTCCTTGCATGCAAAAATAATTAAGGGGCTTTCTTTTCTTTTAAGCCAAACATATATTTTGCTCATGTTAATAAGCTACTTTAGACCTATTCAGAACTTCTTCTGATGGTCCTGATACCAACAGTAAAAAATTTCAAGACCTTGAAGATATATCACTACCTGCTACTGAAATCACACCACTGCAGGTTAGTATTGTCTATGTCTATACTAACCATGCAGTTTAGTATTTTCATTTTCCAATGTCTTATTCCCACATGACTTGGAGATGCCAGGGCTTGAACCTACAGTCTTCTGCATGCAAAACTTTGCTCTGCATTTAAGCTTCACCTCCTCATGTCATCTGTTCCACAAAGCATAACTACGTATTTTCCTCCCTTATATTTGGCCATTTTTTCATACTCTATGGCCTATATCTTAAAGTGAAATTAAGCCCCTTGCTCTGGAGCAGTTAAGATGACTTTCCATAAGATAACACTATAGAGTGACGTAACTGCATGAACCCGTAACTGCTATGGATTTTGCCCTTTGTCTTTCACTAGATTTTAAATCCCATATTACAACATCTTGTGTTGATTAACAAATAAAGCGACAACTCCAAAACCAGAATGCTTATGTACATATCACAGTTGTCCTCTCAGCCATTTTAAAATCAGTAATATTAACAATTTTAGATATTAGTCCTCACCTATTAGTAAGAGGTGTGATGACCAGCCTAGAACTGTTCCCTAGATATTCATAAAAATATTGAAACTGAGCATCACAAATGTTGACATAACAGTTATTTTGCTCTTCATCCCACCTGTGACGCAACTGTGATAGCCAGGTAAACGCTTGTCCGTTAGAAACCTGAAATGAATATGTATATATATGTTACTATATGTGCCAGAGGTGTCTAACTCATTTCATAGAAAGGGTTGAAGTTAGCATTCACGGTGCCTGTTGAGGGCCAAAAATGATATCATTTAAGTAGATAACAGCTAAAAATAAGCAGTTTGTGCTCTCATAGAAAATCATTAGCTGGCAAATGACAAAAGAGAAAATGTACAAATCTTGTTCATATTTTCAAGAAATGAGAGAACCCAATTATCAAGCTGGGAGAGTCCAGTTATAATGGGAAAATTGACTTACAGGGGCCACATTTGGCTCACAGGCCTTATGCTTGAAACTCCTGATATAGGCAACTTCCTCACATGTCCCTCCTATAGTAACTTTCTATGCTTCATTATAATCCACTTCTGAAACACCCTTGAATTTTAAAAGCCATTTCATAGAATCATAGAATCATAGAACTGGAAGGGACCTATTAGGTCATCTAGTCCAACCCCCTGCCTGCAGCAGGAAATGGCACATACAGTGACTTAAAAAAGAAGGGGGCACTAAGAACTTGGAATTCCTGCTGAATGCACATAAATGTGTCTTTTGACAATACTGTTTAAACATGCTTAAACACGACCCCAAAACCAGTATGATGACACGAAAATATTTGTAGAGTACCTAATGTAGCAACCACAGGTTCGGTCAACATCAAAATCATAAATGTTCAAAAACTTCCCTGTCCTCCTCTTATATAAATTTAGGGGGAAATCATTTATTTCTAAATGTTAGCTACACATAATATTTCTTAACTTCAAAAAGGGTTAAATGCTACATCTAATTACCTATGGTGCAACAACCCTAGACTTCTTAGTCCGTGTGTTTTAAGGCTGTAATCCTAAGGATACTTTCCTGGGAGTAAGACCCATTGAACACAATGGGGTTCACTTTTGAGGAGACATGATTAGGATTGTGCTGTAAGTCACTGTTCAAATTCTATGAAAACTGGGCTGGGAAACTGTCCCAACCTTATATGACTATGGGTGCAATCCAGAGTAACTACGGGGAGTCCTTGCTCCGGTGTAAGAACAATTTACTCTGGATTGCAATATGAATTTCCCATAGCTTTTCATTGGTGGTGCAGTAACTACGGGTGCATGTAATGTCTCTTATGTGCTCCCGTAGTTACTCTGGATTGTAGGGCTAGTCAATGAAGAAATGAGTTTTGTTATCAGATTTCCTCCTTTTGTTGTCCCTTGGTACAGTGCCAATTCCTGAGGTAACATGCCATTTATAAAGGTCCCACCCATGAAAAAAAATATTAAGAGCACAATCCTAATCATGTCTACTCAAAAGAAAGCCCCATTGTGTTCAATGGGACTTACTCCCAGGAAAGTGTCTTTAAGATTGCACCCTTGCCCCCAAATCCAGAGTAACTATGGGAGCACGTAAGAGACATTGCATGCACCCGTAGTTACTGCACCACCTCATGAAAACTTATGGGAAATTCATACTGGAATCCAGAGTAAGTTGTTCTTACACTGGAGCAAGGACTCCCCGTAGTTACTCTGGATTTTGCCCATAGTCTGGATTTTGCCCACGGTCCAGCAATGTTGGGCTTCTGATTAGTTTTTTGATTCACATAATTCTTCCATAGCTGAGATGGGATGGGAATCATCCATAACTGAGGTGATTAGCTTCATAATATCTACTTTGACCCAAATCGTACCCAGATCGAATGATATGAACCAGCTTTATGTGGAGTCAGACTGTTAGTCCTCCAAAGTCCCAAGTGATTCCTCCAACCAGCAGCAATTCTCCAAGAGCTTTTCTAACCTTGGTACTTGAAATGTTTTACGTGGGAGATACCATGGACTGAACTTGAGATATCCTGCATTAATGCCTGTACCCTAACACCCAATTATGGATATATGAGGCGATCATGGATTTAAAAGCTGTCATTTCCTCCTTTCTTCTGAAAACATATAAATCAACAATGCTTTTAAGAAAGGAGAAAGCATTCTACAAAATAATTATACAATCACAGGATACTGTACTATTTAAATTCAAAGGGTGCTGTAATAAATGCACATTTTCATAGTAACAGTTAGCAGGACTGGGACAGATCATTGAGAACCTCCTGTCACTTTGCAGTATGCATTTTAAAAGATACTTTAAACATTTGGACACATACACACATATATCTATATATTTAAGCTATTTTTTTAAAAATTGGTAAATGTAATTATCTACAATCTGAAGTCTAAGAAAAAGGACAGAAATTGGCTGAATCAAAATATTCTGTCATCATTATACATAAGCAACATGAATATCTTTTCAACAAATGAAATTATTCTTTATTTTATGCTTTTAAAAATGCATTAGGGTAATTGCTCTGCAACAAATTACCTTCTGTGCTATAAGCTTGGCTACAACATCCCTAGCATGTACATCAATTGTGCATATTGTCATGATCTTCTGACGATCTCCAGGAGTGAGTTCCCCTAACAGCATGTTTATAAGGGCGTTCAGTTGAGCAATCTGCAAAATAATTATATTTCAATGGAGATATTACACTGTGAAGGGAAAAAGCCATTATATGTCAAGTGCTAAATGGAGCAGTTCTGGAAGGAAAGCACACTTATTGGTGCTTTTAATCAACACAAATAACTTTTGCAAACTAATAACTGTATTGTTTTCTCATAATTGTAATTTGCTTCCTTAATAACCAAAATACACTTTTCAGCCAATAGACATTACTTTTATCTCAATATGAATTAAATACTGGTGTGTAAGTTTATTTGTGCTATAAATCTGCACTGTATTTTTGTTCAGTGTGAGGGCATTATCAGAAGTTTCAAATGTAAAATATACAGTACAAAGAGCATAAATAATCACGTATCAGTCAAATAGTAATTTTTAAACTCCTTTAGCTGCCAACAGCTAATTCTGTCCCAAAAGACAGAATTTTTTCAGCTATTCTGTGCAATCCTACACAGATGGCTGGAATAAAGTCTCACTAAAGTCAGTGGGGCTTACTTATAAGTAAACATAGAGTTGTGCCTAAGAGAACAATCTGATTGAGCTGGCTGTAAACATCCCATAAAGTACTTCCTGTTCACGTGTCACACCTCTTCATGTGTCAGCTATGCTGGCACAAGGATGTGCATCATCCTGTGTAGGTAGCATCCAGTTTCCATGACAGGTGAGGCTGCACCATTCAAGCTCAGCTAGTGCAAGGATGGAGATGTCGAGAAGGCAGAGAGGAGGTGTTCTGAGGTAGGGAAGATGATGGTGGGTGGGCCCATTGGCAGGCAGAGGGAAAGTAATGGTGGGGTCATGTGCCGGGTCTTGACTCCATGCACAGGCAGCATGGTGAGGCTCTAAGCTCCTCAGATCTATGCCACCTCTTTACGTTAGGGATTCAAGTATCTCCATTAGAGCTGCAGCAACTGGGGAAGAAGAAGCAATTTCCCCCAGGCTGAGCCACTTGCTTCCCAAAACTCACGCTGGATACAGGGCGGGCCTAAAGGCCTCCCTGTTCCAGATCAAGTTAGGATTGCGCTGTTCATCTAGTATTGGCAGAAGAAAAAAAAAGTAGGCTGAGTTACTGAATTTTGTTTTCTATATAACAAACACTGGTACTGTTCCATACAAAAATGAATGTTTTCAGTGTTTCTAGCTCTTTGCAGCTTCTCATGTGACTTGAATTCAAATAGAATTCGCTTCTTGGAATTCTGAAATCCAAAATATTCTGAAAACGTTTTTGATCGATATTATGCCACAAGTGGAAAACCACTTGTGATGGGCCACAAACCTATGGGAAATGCATAGAGCAATCCAGAGTAAGGATTATGTCTTCCCGTAGTTACTCTGGATTGTAGGGTAAGTATATGCAAATATTCCAAACTATAGAAAAATCTGATATTTCGGTTCCAAGTATTTTCTTTAAAGGATACCCAACCTGAAAGAACTAACTAGATTTAAAGGATTAAAATTAAAGACATATAATCTGGAGGATTTGAGAATTTGGCTGAATGGAAATCAGCGTGGAAGCTTCCCAGTCACTCCAGACTAGTCCCATTCAGATGGCATAGCCAGCATTAGGGTCCAGATGCTCAGAAAAACCACCCAGCAAATCTGAATCAATACTACATCCAAATAGTTGGGTGCTGTGGCAATGTTGCTTTTGTTCTTTAACATCTCTGTAGCCTTCAAGGGATGCCTTACTTACCTGTTTGTAATTGTAGTCTTTCAGAGCTGTTTCAAATCCTTCCTCAAGCCGTTCAAAAGCCATCTGAACATCAGCAGCCCACCAGATCTGGCAGCCCGTCAGCGCCACCTGGGCTGGAAAGTCAAAAAGCCACTGGTCTCGAGGTTTATCCTCATAGGCAACCACAGCCTCCATGATTTTCTGTTTCACTGTCACATGCATGGCCTTTTCCAGACAGCTTAACCAGCATTCCACCTATACATATGCAAAATAATGATCGACTTAATTTGTCCAAAAAAAATTATACTACAGTGCTCTTATGTCTCTTTTATACAACCTGCACAGCAAAATAGGAGGAAGGAATTCACCAGAGCAGGCATACATTCAACTTTGATTTGGGTCTACCTTTATATTCCCATTGTTCTCCAACAGGGGGAACTATTACATACAAGCTATGAACAGAGCTGGATCAACAAGGGACTGGCATAAATAAGCAGAAGCTTATATAGATAATCCCAATGTACTTTAAATTAAGATCTCAATCTCAAGGGGCTTTTGAAATATAAAAGTCAACTCACTTATGAATGCCCTCTGTCTCTCTACAGTCCTCATCATTAGCTTTCAGGGACTAGAAGAATAGAAATTTCTTAAACTTATTCTCTAAAATTTGTCATTTTCCCATTTCTTCATATGCACCAAATGTTCTTTCTCTACATACATTTTCTCAAGTATTTTCTTGAAAAGTACTACATAATTTAGACACTGCAGTATTTCTTTATTTCTGATAAAAGGGTTGTTTTTCTATATAGTACTTTTATTCTCTGCATGAGGCAGACCTGTCTTAGATAAGGTAACTTCTTCAGCACTTGTCCCATGTGGTCCCATGTGGCAGGGTCCCATGTCCCATGTGGATTGGAGTCATCCAAACCATGGTTGACACAGCATTGGGGAAACCTGGCCATCCTATCGCAGGGGCTGTTGCCACAAAGCAGATCAGTCTTAGATCTTATCAGAATGAGCTGTGTATTTCATTTTGGATAGATTGTCTGTCTGAAGAGAATAAGGTAAGGGCTTAGTAGACTGTGATTATCTATATAAGCTTCTGCTTATTTATATTGATCCTTTCAGCTGTTTGATCCTATGTACTGTATTTTGGTTTTCCTGCTGATCCTATGTAAGGGCTAGTAAGATCCAGTCCCGCATGCCTTTAAAGCTGAATATATATTAATAATTCCCCTTGCCAGCTCTTTTGGTAAAAATTCAAACAAACTCTTTTTACTAAACTGTTACTATTTTAACCTGGCTGGTGTCAGGATGCTTAGGAGGAAGTTGGTTTCCCCATCTTGCCAGACCACCAGCCCTGACTACTATCTGGCTTTAAAGCAAACCCCTGAGGTTTAGGGGGATACCATTCTTCTGAAAAGGCGAGAAATTCACCAGGACTGCCTCCATCTGTCTGGTTTTCCTGGGTCTCGGGAGATGACAGCAGTCTACCATCCCAGTTAAAACTAGATTCAGAAAGAAACTGTGAACTGAACACATCCATCCAGCTATAACACCTTGGCATTCACCTGATGCAGCTGTGCTGCCTATGCCTGGGTTTGCCCCATGTCTGATTATTTACCTGCCCCTCACAGAAACAGGGCTCTGAGAAGTCCACAAATTCTCCTTCTTTGCTGTACATTCCTGTGGCCACCTGTATTTCTTTTTTGTCGTCCTCCTTGTATCTGAGGTCAGCCACATTGTCAAAGAGCTTCACCAAATGCCTGGAAATCTATAAATATGGATTACAACGTGTATAATATGGTTCAGTTCAATGTCTCAAAGAATATTAGTTACTAGCAAAATGTACCTGTGTTGCGAGAGTAAAATACCCCCCATATGCCACAACCCAACGCACAACATCCCCCCATTGCACAACATCCCCCATACACATCATCCCCCCCATGAACCTCAACCCTCCATGCACCTTAAACCCCCCTGTGGAGCAAACCCATTTCCAAAATGTGGTTCTTAGTGGGTGCCTCTGTCACAGAAGATGCATCCTTCCCAAACTTCATGCTTCTAGGCCCGGCGGTTTTGGCTGGGCATTGATGAATCATAGAATCATAGAGTTGGAAGGGACCTAGTAGGTCATCTAGTCCAACCCTGCAGCAAAAAATCCCCCTAGAGCATCCCCGACAGGTGCTCGTCAAGCCTCTGCTTGAAGATCCCCAGTGAGGGAGAGTCCACCACCTCCCTTGGCAATCTGTTCCACTGCCAAACTGCCCTCACCGTCAGGAATTTTTTCCAGATAGCCAACCAGAATCTCCTTTCTTGCAGTTTGTACCCATTGGTTCTAGTTCTGCTTTCAGTAGCAGCTATGAACAAAGGAGCCTCTTCCTCCCTATGGCAGCCCTTCAGGTATCTGAAGAGGGCAATCATGTCTCCTCTCAGCCTCCTCTTCTCCAGGCTGAACATCCCAAGTTCCCCCAACCTTTCCTCATAGGGCTTCCCTTCCATCCCACTGATCATTCTTGTCGCTTTCCTCTGGACTTGCTCCAGTTTGGCTGCATCTTTCTTAAAGTGAGGTGCCCAGAACTGAACACAGTACTCAAGGTGAGGTCTGACCAATGCTGAATAAAGACGAAGTAGAACTTCTCGCGACTTGGAAGCTACAGTCTTCTTAATGCAGACTAAAATGGCATTTGCTTTCTTTGCAGAGTCAGTCAGTGAGTGACTTAAGTTTTATATATACCCGCATTGCGAAACATACCCACATTACAAAACATAGCAACGTTGCGGGAGTAAAATAATCCCCCATGTGCCATTCCCCTATTGCTCATCATGCCCCCATTTCGCATCATGCCCCCACTGCGCATCAACTCTCCATGTGCATCAACTGCCACGTGCATCAACTGCCATGCACATCAACTCTCCATGTGCATAAACCCCCCAGGCACATCAAACCCCTTTGATGGTCAACGTTCATCATGTGCAACGTCCCGCCATGCGCAATGTTCCCCCGTGCTAACCCTCCCTCCCAGTGCATCAGGGACCGGGCACCAAATTGGCTGGATGTTGATCAATCAGTCTTCAATGTTACGTATACACCAATAATGCATTGCACCCCTTTTCAGACACTTGGGGGTTAAATTTTTAGAAATCAGTGCATGGTGGGTGTTCCTGTCACAGAAGGAATATACTCCCCAAATTTCATGCTTCAAGGTGGGGGGGGGGGTTGGGGCAGATTTTCCTTCAGTCAGGGATTCAGTGGAAAGTATAGGGAGGAAAACGCATTGTGCCCCTTTTCACCCTCTTCTGGTGGGAATTTCTGAAAACCAGTTCTTAGTGGGTGCCTCCATCACAGAAGGAACACCATCACCAAATTCACATTTCTAGGCCCAGCGGTTTTGGCTGGGCGTTGATGAGTCACTCAGAGAGTAAGGGCACAATCCCAGAGTAACTACGGGGAGTCCTTGCTCCGGTGTAAGAACAATTTACTCTGGATTGCAATATGAATTTCCCATAGGTTTTCACTAGGTGGTGCAGTAACTACGGGTGCACTACGGTTGCTCCCGTAGTTACTCTGGAAGTCAGTCAGTGACCTTCCAATTGTATGCCATATGCTAAATAAATTAATAAATTAGTGAAGCATGCCTGATTGACAAATAAGAAGTTTACCTGCTTAGGATGAGATGCTTTGGAGATTATTTCTAATAAATCCACAGCTGACACAAAGTAGAATCTTGGAAAAGTTAGCCTCTTGACATCTAAATACTGTGCCAAGGATTTCTCACAAAGAGTGAATCTGTAAATATAAAAGCTGCAACTGTACGATGCACAGAAGTAGTTTCTAAAACAACAGAACTAGAACTGCTTAAAAATAAAGATTGTAAAGAAAATCTTGACTTAGGATACAATCCGAATCATCTTTCCAGAACTGTCACAGCTTTGCCAGTGGGGCACGTGTTGTATCCTGCAGTTGGGGGTTGTCACAGTGGTTTCCTCAAGGTATGGTAATGTTCGCTCCCTTTCCTCGAAGCTCTACTGTCCTTACCCTGGACTGGAAAATTTGTTAGGATTGTGTCTAAGCTAAAACATCTTTAAGAAACATATTATCCCTCAGATTTTAGAGACAAGAAGGAAAACACAGAAAATATATGGAAACATAACTATAATTTCTGAATGACTATAACTTAGCTGACCCAGATCACAGCCCAACAAAGGACTAATTCATAGGTCACTACGGACAGATATTTATACATGTACATCGTAATGTTTCAAGTGACTATGGCTGCAACATAACATAGGCTGGCCCAAGACAGATGGACCTTGGCTGGCCTAGCTGTGCCAAGCAAGGCAATCCAGGAAAGGCAAGTTGAGGGCATGTTCAGCATGGCCTAGAACAGTCCAGTTAAGCTGTATACAGGGCCTGTTTCCAGGGCAAACAAGCCCCCTTCACAGTGTTAGGCCACCTCCTCAGTGTTAGGCCACCTAAGGAGAAGGAATAAATCTGAGTAGCCCCATAGGGGTTCATAATTAGCCAGAGTAAAAATGGAAGCAATGGCAAAAATTCTGAGTCCTATGCCAACCCTTGCCTCTCAACTTCAGGATACAGCACAACTACACCAGCCCAGTGAGCATGTTGCCCTTCTGCTGCTGCCTCTTTACCAGCTGGGTCAGCCAGAGGCCTCCTAGTCCTATGAATTTGGCCTAACTTGTCAGCTCAGGATATGGCCAACTTAGGTCAGCTTAACTGAGCTATGTTTTATTTTTGGCCTAAAGTCAGGATTGCAGCTTATATGTTATAAATTCACTGTATGTCAAAATATATAATAGGGAACTGAAACCAACTTAAGAATTCTGCTGTTTGTTCCCACTTCAAATAAGATGGTACACACACGTGAATGAACTCGTAGTTCTGAACATGTTTAGCTGTAGATGAGTGAAATGTATGGAGTACATTCCATAGTCAGGGGTGGGCCCCAAGCCAGTTCGGGCTGGATCACCCAAACCAGTTGTTCCCACCACCCCGCTGCTACCAAACCGGTAACGGCAGGGTGGCCAGAAAACCCTGCGTACCGGTTCGGTACACCGGGAGAAGGAGATGCAATGTGTGTGTGCCGACCTCGGCGCACGCGCACTGCGTCTCCTTCTGCTAGAGAAGACGCACAGCGCATGTGCTGGACTCGGTGTGCGCGCTGTGCGTCTCCTCCCGCTGGAAGAGACACACAGCGCAAGCCCCGACCTCGGCACATGCACTGTGGTCTCTACCTGGAAGAGGCACAATGCGCATGCGCTGATCCCCGGCATGCGCGCGGTGCACTGCACCGGGGTGGGCACATACGCAATGCGCGGTGGTTGGGTCCGCCCCTAGCCCTGCCCTCGGCCCCACCCCTGACCCCGGCCCCACCCCCAACTTCCGGCAAATCGGTTGTTGGGCAAGGCGGGGCCCAGCACTGTCCATAGTGTAGTGGAATGTATGCATGAACAGTGTTTTTCCACTGAAATAGTGTTAAGAACCAATAGCCAAGTGAGTGTTGCAATCCTTACTCTTGCAGCCCCATGTGGGAAGAAAGGAATTGGTCATGCATGCATATATACACACATACATGGTGCCTACAGTTACATGGATCTTGCATTAAGAGAGCTTATGAGGCCCAGGGTACAAAAGATTACTGGGCCATCAGATCTGTGTACCCTCTAAATGGGAAATAATCACAGAGCCTGTGTAGCTTGACACACTGGTGTTAAAAACTTAGGCAGAGAAGTTCACAAACATTATAGGGCCCCACCAGCTAACTTAAGCAGACACAAGGAAGTGGGGAGAAGGAGGATAAGGGTACTGGGGCATGTTTTAACACCCTCAATATACCTGAGAAACCAGGGGAGAAATAAACCTAACGGGGTCTGTGGTGAGATTGCCTGGAAGGATTACGAGAGGTATAATATGGAGTCCATGGGGACCTATATAGGCAAGAGCCTCTTTGTCAGCAGGTGTCCCAGGTACCCTCCCCTGGACAGAGACTTGTTCCCTGACTCTGTGGAAGTGTGGTCGATGAAGGACTTGGTCGAGCTACAGAACCGAGGAAGGGGTGGTAACAGGCAAAGGAGGGGGATCACAGTGGGTCCTTCTCCTTGCTGGTATGCCAGAGGAGGAGTCAGGATTCTCCTGCGCTCCACTCCCAGCTATTGGGGGAGGGCGGATGAGGCGGGAAATTTGAGCGGGGACAAGACACCAGAGGGGCAGTTAGAGACCTTGCTGTGGAAGAGGGAGGACGCAGGTGAAGGGACTGCAGAGGAAGACGGAGTCCAAAAGTTGGAGGGACTGTCGTTGGCTGCAAAGGACCCTGGAGCAGACTGAGAGACAGTTGAAAGACCTTCTAATCCCCTCCCCTGGAGAGAAGGGACAGAGACTCTAAGTACCTGTTTATTTTGCCTGTTGTTCATTTTGTTGGAACTAGTTGTATTGAGGGAGCCTACGTGCCCCAGTTCGAGGGTTGAGAAACCTGTGACCAAGCAGTGCCTTAAGTAACCGTCATGCTTTGAACCTCACTAAGTAGTAAGTAATCTTGAGTTTCATAAACCTGTGAGAGACTCTTCCTTTTTGCATCTTCACAATGAGGAACATGGATGACGATGACACAGAGAGATCGTTCCCCAGTGGTATCCCAAGTGTGGAGAGGGGAATGGGACTGCCCTGAAGTAACGGGGGACATGACAGGATCTTCAAGGGTGAATTATTTATTTCCATTCTTCCAGAAAGGAAGGCAAAGGGTCAATGGAGAGACATCAATTACATGAGCAAAAGGACTGATCTGAACATTTTAGCAACTTGGCCCATTTCTCATGCCATGGAATTCCTATACGGAAGGCAATTATGTCTAGGAATTAAAACAAAACTTTGTGTGTGGGATCTAAACCCCATTAAAATCAAACCTCTGTTGAAGAACTTCTAATCTTTCCAACAATCCCATCTGGTTTGTTACTTCTATAACATTTTTTGTCTTCACCACTGAAACCATCAGCTCCTAAAGAGCCAACAGAAAAGACAAGAAGAAAATCAAGAAAAATGGTTAAAAAAGAATCAGAATAATTTCAGAAAACTACTGAGGTATTTTCAGATAACTATTATTATTTTAGAACACTATACATTATACAGTACTGCAATACCCCTGGATGCACTGGGGATATGTTTCCTAAAAGTTGAGCAGTGAGCAAAATTCTGCTACATGTTAAATCGTAACCCTGCTAGTTATAACCCACTCTAGGTTATCCCATTTCCAGAGCCATAGAGCCATAGCCACATGTTAATTTACTAAGCAGTAATTCAGGGCTGGGCAGATCCTGTTCTGAGGGCCATTTGCCATGTGTACGGCAAAGAGCCTTGTGTGTAAATATACACACACACACACACACACACACACACACACACGCACACACACACACACACACACACACACAAACACACACACACACACACACACACACACGGCTCGACTTATACACAGCGGTGAAAACCAAAGAGCAAGAATTTATCCTAACCTTTTCCATATTAAAACTATGAAGAAATTTAAGGTATTTTT
Organism: Cryptoblepharus egeriae; assembly: GCA_030015325.1. Lineage (NCBI taxonomy): Eukaryota > Metazoa > Chordata > Lepidosauria > Squamata > Scincidae > Cryptoblepharus > Cryptoblepharus egeriae. The sequence continues at coordinate 90,009,088 of JAREYC010000001.1, forward strand.
TCTCCTGCCAGCTCAACCTACAATGTAGTCTACTTCATGTAAAGATCAAGCTCACTTCATTCCAACCAAATTTTGGGAGTCAACTGTAATAGTTTTAAAACAAAACCTGAACCTGATGCTTCGTCACAGCATAGGACCATCTTTTAAAAAGTTCAGATGCAGTCAGTGCTGGGCTTCAGGGAGTTCTCACAGGTTCTATGGGACCCTTTGCTAATGAGCACCTGGTTCTGAGAACTGGTTACTAATGGGACACAGAACCTATTGTTAATTTATTTGAATCCCATCACTGGATGCAGTATCTGAACACTCCTGCTGATGACATTACTACTCTGAGAAGTCCCAGAGCATCACTCCATCTCAACTACTCCCCTAATTTGGTTCACATCTTGGCATGAGTATTTAATGCTAAATAAAGCTTTGTCTTTTTAGGCCCTGTCCCCCTTTTTTCTCCTTTTTAAATATTTTTGAGGTACGTAGATACATCAACAAAAATCTAACTCTGCATTTAATTAATAATAGTTTTCTCACACCATTGGAGAAAATAGTTTTCTCACACCATTGGACTCCCAAACTGCAAAATTACCCATACATCATAGGGTATGCTTTATAGCATGGGGGCTGTCAATGAACTTTTTCCTTCAAAAATGATATAGAAATATTAATGATGCCAATACTACCAATAATTTTGCTTTCATTTTTCATGTTTAACTTTGCAGTAGAAATAATTTTTAAAATTCTTTAAATTTTCTCCCTTAGAAAGAAGTATAGAGATACTAGATTATACCTTAAAATCCTGTTCAATCTCTTCAAATCTTTTAGTGTCTTCTGAAAGCTGATTCCGTATGTCCTCAGAATTGGTGAAAATACTGTGGAGATGAGCCCAGGTTTGCTGAATTTCCAGCCACATGGAAATTACCACATCTGCCACCATTAACCTCTTCTGCCACCTGTCAACCTCCGCAGAGAAATATTCCACATATTTACTCATGAGGATGTTTTGCAGTTGCACCTGAAATAGAATAGCCACTAATTACTTTAATACCAATTTTAATATTAAAATTATGAGAAGTATTATATACTGCTCTTAAATAACACAGCATGAGCATTAGTATTTATATTTTACCATATTTAAACTATGGCTGCAATCCTAAAGACACTTTCCTGTGAGTAATACTCATTGAACACAATGGGTCTTTCTTTTGAGTAGACATGGCTAGGACTGTACTCAAAATGTAACAAGTTCTAGCTAATATAAGTTTAATAACAACAGTTGCCCCCAAATCCAGAGTAACTACGGGAGCACATAAGAGACTTTACTGCAACCATAGTTACTGCACCACCTAGTGAAAACCTATGGGAAATTCATATAGCAATCCAAAGTAAATTGCTACACTGGAGCAAGGACCCCCCTAGTTACTCTGGATTTTGCCCTATGTGACACTGCTTATGTCAAATAAAACATGGCAATAATTTGCCACAGGCAACAATGACTCTGCTTGTAATTAATGCCAGTTTCCTCACACCATTGCATGTTTTTATATTGAAATTACCCCATAGTGAGAGCCACATAAAGCTCAGTTTTATGAAAGGATCCAACATACAACTGGCATCAAAGAATCCAGGGAGCGCATTGCAATAATAGTCCAAGAAGTCCAACAACCACTGTATGTATAATGAAGTCTGTGTTGAGACCACCCAGCCTACACTGTGTGTAAACTGTTTCCACTTCTTGTTTACCGATAACAACTGTCTCCAGTAAGCAAACATTACTGAAGTGCACCAGCTAAGCTGGAATGCACTTTTATTCTTTTTAAAGCTTTTACTCCTTTCTCTAAGCAGTTTAATCTTAAGTTTAAGTTTAATTGCTTACGTATCTAAAATTGTAATTGTTGTGTGAATTGACTAAGCACACAATCTTAACCACGTCTAATCAAAAGAAAGCCCACTGTGTTCAATGGGTCTTACTCCCAGGAAAGTGCATTTAGAGTTGCAGCCTAAGACTGCAATCCTACACAGACTTTACTGGTAATAAACCCCACTGAACTTAATTTGAGTAGATGTGCCACTGAGCTCTGAAATTTCTTTGTTTACTTTTTTATATAAATTACGATACAAAAAGAAGCGCAGCCAACGTGCAGGTGGCCCTCCATATCTGCATGTTCAGGACCTGAATTTGAATAACTGCAGGTTTGGAACCAGTGGGTAGACCACTTATAGTCCTCACCATACAGAAACCCTTTTTAGGCCTCCCGACCCACATGGCCTCCCTAAACCTCAGAAGGCCTTGTTAGATTTACAGAAGACCAAAAAGGACTATGGTTTTCAGCCCCAAACAGGTTTTTGTGCTTTTTCAGAGGCCTTCAGGGGGCCAAAAGGCACAACTTCTGACTTATTTGGTGAAAACTGTAAATTATGGATTTTGGCCCTTTGCCAAACTAGATCACAGGTTTGGTCAGGTTTGGAGGCATGGGTTCCAACTTTCAAGGATTTCAATACATGTGTGCAAGCGTGTTGGGAATGTAACCCCCATAGATAATGAGGGTGGCCCTGTATTTCTGAGAGCCACATACCACAAGCTGCCATTTGGATACCTTTGCTCCATAGACAGAGCACCTGTCTAAACAGTATTACTGGTTGCTGTTGGCACTTCATTGAGGAAAAAGGGTGAGATATGGAATATGAATGGAACTGAGGATTTTAGCCATCAATTTATTTTTTAAACCTCTATGTTGCCTTTTTCAAGTTTTATAATTATTTGCAGGTATAAACTGTGACTCCATTGGATTAAAACATAAGTTTAATTTTCATAAATTTTGTATTTACGTGAGTATATACATTTAAGAATTGAAATAACTTCTTAAATATTGTAAATCTCAAACATCTCTTGCAACTCTCAAACACATGAAGTTTTTCTGTATCTTAAACATGTTCGGCCACCCTTGCTATAGAGCTTCAGAACCTCTGTTTTTTTGGGTTTTGTAAAGTATTTTCTGATATGCAAACAGAGCAACCCACAGTGGGATTAAAAATCTAACAGATGGCAAACACACTGTTTCACCAATCTGGAATGTGAGTCTTCACCTGATTGTCTTCCAGCGTTTCTATTAGGCTTTCATCTGATTTCAACAAGGGTGTTCCTGTGCCATGATGTTGTTCATAGGAGAAATCCATAACATCCCAGGTCCGGTTGATTTCTATGAGTGCCTGGGAAAGACCAGGAAGGTCCAACATATTAGGATGCTGTTCTGATTCTATTAACATGACCAGCCTGAGGAATGCATGCCGTTTCCCATTAAAATAGTTATTAAATGACTGGCATACCTTCTCAATTGCCATTTCTTTCACAGCCTTATCCACAATATTTTTAACATCATCTTCTACTCTGTGAAGCTGAAGAGCTAAAAGGTCCCCTAGTGCAGTGTCTTCACTCACGATAAAGCAGACCTAGGAATTGAAACAGAAACAAGTCATTTGCACCTCAGGATAAGACATGATATATGATCACCTTAGTGTGCAAAGACAAAAAGCTGTACCCCTGTTGCAATCATAAGCTGCTGCCAGTGTCTCTTCCGAACTGCAGGGTTTTGAAGTTCAGTCACAGCTCTAAGGGAGGTTAACAAATTCTTCACTGTTGATTCTAATCCCATGTAAACGTCCCAACTACGGACTTCTTTATCCAGAGTCTTCATGTCCTATGTGGGACAGAAGCCAAGAAAAGGCAACAAAGAAGGAGAAAAGTGATGACACCAATGATGTTCAAAAGGCTCAAAAGAGTGATGTTCAAAATGTTCAAAAAGAGTGAAAAGAGTGTTTCATCACTCTTGAAACAGGTCTGGTTGAAGTGTGGATGTTGCCTACCCCATCCCCACAAATCATGCACATCTGACTGTCACCACCTCTTCACTCACACCTGACTTAGGAAAGCAGCTGGGTATGGGCAGGAAAGGGAACCAAAGCAACATGAAGCCCTTTCTCCCCTCACCTGGAGCTCCAGCACCACCCGTTGCTGCCACAACTACCTCTTCCTGTTTAAAAGAAACAAGGAAAGTGGAGCACACCAGGAGTATGTTTATTGGAAATAGAAATAAGACAGTGAAGAAGGACAAGGAAGTGGTGTTCTAATGAACAGTGTGGACTCCTACTCCCATTTCCCTTCCCTCCCTCTGCCCACATGCTTTTTCTTAAGTAGTTAGGTAGGTGAGGAATCTGTGGCAAAGCATACTCCTATCTCTGGCTGCAAAATAGCCAGTACAGACTAATGAAGTCTGATTATGGAGCTCAGGGCTTTCCTTGAAGAAATTGGACCAAAGTCCTCTTCCCTGATGGGACCTCCAGCAGAACTTTTGCCGCTTCTAGATGCAGTGGTAGCCATTTTGATGCTACTGTACCTGGTAGAAGCACAAGGAATAGGATTGGGCTGTAATTCCTTATGCAGGTTATCGGAGGTCTCCACAAAGAAAGGGTATATTTGTTCCTTTGTCCCAGCATAAGTCCAAGCAGCCACAATAGGTCATCTTGGACCTGTGCCAACATTGTAGCTAGTGCAAGTCCACATTGACCTGTGCAGGAGGATCAGGCCCAGGAAGAGTTTAGGATTTGGCATGCAAATGTACTCATTAAACCACTGAGGTTTTCTTTTCTTTTTATAAACTTTTTTGTTTTTAATTAACTTTTATTATTTCTACCCAAGAGTCATGGGATTTGTGGTTTGGTGAGTATTCTCTGATAACATATATCCCAGAAGTGAAAGAATTACAGTTAAACTCAGGGTGACCATATAGAATGGAGGACAGAGTGCCTTTACCTTTAACCATTGCATAGAAGAGGGAATTGAGATAGGCGCTGCTTTTTAAACCCTTACATGATGAGCAAAACCTGCCTCAATTGCCTCTTCTATATACCGGTTAAAGGGAGGGACACCCTCTCCTCCATTCTATATGATCACACTGGTTAAACTAGCATAAGAAAGCAACATCAAGAATTTTTACCACTATCTTACCTGATACTTTAGTTGGAGAAGCAAAAGTCATTGTATGGGAAAGTTAATTTAAAACTGGTCTTCTAATACAAAAGCCTATTAATACAGTAATTCCGAAAAATGATCACCTTTGCAAATCTTCGGAGCTCCAGATCAATTTGCTCAACATTTATTTGTTTCCATAGAGTTTTCATCCAGTCTTTAATGCTCATCTGTAGGGAGAAATACTGTTGTTGAAGCATTTTATCATTCAAAGAGTTTTCAAACTCAAGTGTAGGTTTTCTATATAAATATGTATATTGTATAAAGTCGACAAGATGGACTTTAGAATCTGAAACCTATTGAGGCTGAAATCTAATCTAAGGGGATTCATATTTTTCATTCTGTGTACTAGAATATATTGCTAGCATTTTAACAGAAAACATTGTCCAAATTCATATTCCAAATGCATTACATTTCTACCTTATATCTACCCATATTCCAAATACATTTCAACCTTCTGCATTAAACAAGACGCCTCCCTTGTTTGCCCCTCATCCAAAGGAGGGGCAAGGTAGAGGCTGATATCTCGTCATTTCCTAGTTAGCATCTTCTTCCTCCAATTAAGATCTGATTGCTATCATACTTCGTTAAAAAAAAGAAATGTTCTAAGAGCTAATTTTTCTGGTTATTGCTTAATCTATCTATCTACAGTATTTATATACCGCTTTTCAACTAAAAGCATAACTAAATTATGCTCACCCGGTGCATAAGGTCCTCCCCAAACACATCTTATCCTAAAAACAAAGCAGTTTACAAAGAAAATGGAAAAATAATAATAGTTAATTAAAAGCTAATGGGTCCCTGTCCCAAAAGGGCTCACAATCTAAAATGCAAAAAAGAACACCAGCAGAAGCCACTTGAACATACATTGCTGGGGTGTGCAGGGTCAGTTACTCTCCCCCTGCTAAATAAAAGAAGAGCACCCACTTGAAAGAGTGCCTCTTGCTCAGTTAGCAGGGGTCTTTCTCATAATGATCAAATGAATGCAGGGTGACTATAGGTCAACTTTTCTCTGGGCATGTCCTCTTTTTAGCCTTGTGTCCTGCAAAAAAAAATCCTCATTGTCTTCCTTTTCCTTGTGAGCAGGAAGCAGGTAGCCTTCTTCTTGCAATTAATATGTAATTGTTTTAAGATTAATAATATTAATTAAATTTACCATATGTGTGTGTCATATATGGACTGTGGGTGGCGCAAGTGGTTAAGACACTATGCCTGTAAACCAGAAGACCAGGGTTTGAGACCCGGGTCCCCACAAGACAGGGTGAGCTGAGCTCCTGTCCTTAGCTCAGCTCTGCAACACAGCTGGAACCAATCGCATTGGCTCTGCCATTCCATTGGACTATTCCAGTGGCCTGGGGGGATTTGCTGCTTGGGTAACAGCCTATCCTCCATATCAATCTACCCAGGCCTTCGTGCTTCTCATGCAGCATTGAGCACGATACCATAATCTTTCAAGACTGATGGATGCCAAAGTGTGTCATGTGTGTGTTTTTAGCTTTATAGGCAGATTCAGCTCAACGTTGACAGGTTTCAAAAGTTTCACCTACCAAAATTCCTTCTTCTATACAATGTTTAAAGGTACAGGGACCCTGTCCTCCATTGTATATGCTCACCCGGTGCATAAGGTCCTCCCCAAACACATCTTATCCTAAAAGCTATGGGTGATAAGGTTGGCTAAGAGAAAGTCACAAGCCCAAGTAAATGTTATGCCAGACTGGGAACATTATGTTCGCCAACTCTATTCTGAAATTCTAATCCAGTGATTTTTAACCATTTTTATCTAATGGTACACTGACAAGGAACTAAAACAGAGCACACCATCAGTCTTTTCATAACTGACAATGCACACTATGCTTTTGGTGGGTGGCCCCTATCTGCCAATGGACACACCTCACACCTGCAGACAATTCACAGCACACCAGTGCTCTTGCATCACACTGAAACAGCCCAGGGAAGCAGGACAAAGGCAAAAGGGAAAATCTAATGAGAAGCTCCAAGTGTGGTCACAAGCCTATCATATTAGAATATTCTTATGCATCATTGTGGATTAAATGTTTATTATTCCAGGTGATCATAGGGTAATGTCCAAATTTATTCCATTTAATTCCAGAGGTATTATGGTACATCTCAAAATCCAAGAGATACAGTCTGGAAAGTGTCATAAAATACTGTCACATAATACAATACTGTCAACTATATATATAAAAGAGAAAATTCACTGACTGACTGACTGACTGACTGACTGACTACTCATCACCACCCTCCCAAAACCGCCAGCCCTAGAAGTGTGAAATTTGGGGTGGGTGTTCCTTCTGTGACGGAGGGGTGCACTAAGAACCGGTTTTTGGAAATTCCAATGGGAAGGGGGTGAAAAGGGGCGCAACGTGTTTTCCTCCCTATACTTTGCATTGAGAATTGCTGACTCAGCAACATTCCGCCCCAACTGCTGGGCCTGAAGCATGGAATTCTGGGAGTTCCTTCTGTCACCTGAACTCCCACCAAGAACCATCTGGAGAAATTAACCCTTCAGGGGCTGAAAAGGGGGCAACGTGTTTCTGTCCTATACTTAACATGGGAGACTGAACAACATCTAGACAATTTGGACATTGGTGCCCGGTGCACTGGGGGGTGTTGTTCAGAGGAAGAGGTTGCACTGGCGAGGATTCTGCACATGGGGGGAAGTTGCGCATGGGGGAATGTTGCGCATGGGGGTAGTTGCGCATGGGGGGTAGTTGCAATCTTTGCTTGTCTTGCAAAACACTATCAATCCAAAATGCTCTCAGTCCAAGGTTTTACAATTAGTACTAAAGAAAGAAGCATTATTGGAAGCAGTACTATATTTGTATTTCAAAATTTACATACAGACGAGATTCCATATTATTATTTATTGACTTATACCCTGCCTTTCTTCCCAAAGGGAACTCAAGGTGGCTTACAAAAGGTGGCCATATTTGTGGGGGTTCCATTCCAGAATGGATACATGTATCATTGGATAACTAAATATGTGATACCTGAAACTGCAGCTACAAGGGGATGCCTTGTACAGATCCATGTGGATCTATATGGATTCAGAATGGATACGTAAATCTGCGGATGCCTACTCCCCATATTCTGGAAGCAAGGGGACCCTCAATCTAAAACTAAAGCTTCCTGCTAAAGTCAATGTAGCTAAAGCTTCCTGTCAATTTATCTTTCAACTAGTGGTTCCTAAACCTGTGTTTCACAAAGTGTTGAGTGGCACTTGCCTGAACTTTGAATGCTGCCTGATTCCCTGGCAGGGAGACTGCCTTGTTGTGGTAGGAAGAGCACAATAAATCTGCACAATGGGTAAAGTCTCCCTGCCTTGACCACCTTACACTGTTTGAAGCCGCACGATATGAATCTGAACTTGGAAGTGACTGGTGATTAAATCACTTCTGGGAGCCATGCACTGCCATTATGATCAGTGATTTGGATTCAAAAAAATTAACAACTGGTTCTATGCCCATCTGGCAGCCACTTTTAAATGGCTATTTTTAATCTTTATATGTCCTATCTCTCGTTAACAACCGGTTCTATAGAGTAGGTGAGAACCTGCTGGAGCCCACCACTGATTATCATGTCCCAATACTTTGGGATTCATTGCTATACTAAAGCATGCAAACTAAGACTAGTTTTTCATTTGTTATTCTTTTTCTTTTAAAAAATCAATATAAATCAAATGTAGAGCTGGTACAACCATGAATGCCATCACAAACGTAGATGTCAATTTAGTAAATCACTCTGGAATGATATTTTAGAAGTACTTGCAGCAAGAGATTCAGGGTCGCATCTGGGCCCATGGCAAAATGCAGAGCTTCAGCAACTCTGCTTTCAATTTTGACCATTCAGAGTCAGCACACCGCCTAAATAGTGATCATGTTCATGGGCTGACAGGGCTTGCAAGTTCTCTTTCATCATATTATCTATCAACAAATATAGAAATGCATGATTCAGCATCTGATAGACTCATTTGTCTGATAAAATAAATGTTGCCAAAGATGAAACAAATGGATCTTCCAACAGCTCTGTTTGTTCTTTAATTTAAAAGAAGGCTACATCAATTAACATAATTTAAACATAGGCCTATATCCTAAAGTGAAATTAAGCCCCTTTCTCCGGAGCAGCTAAGATGACTTTTCATAAGATAACACTAGAGGGTGACGTAACTGCGTGGACCCGTAACGGCTATGGATTTTGCCCTATCTCAAACATTTTCCGATGATATTACAAAGTGAAGACGTATATGAAAAAAATATGAGCCTTCTCTTTTATTTCATTTATTCTTTTACGTTTTCAAAGTTTTGTTATTAATGTCCCCTATTTAATTTCTAGCTTTTTCTGAACACAGGCATGGAAATTATACAAACTTGAAATCTGAAGATCATTAGAGACAGAAGTTCATTAGATAGAATATGGTTGGCTTCTTCAACATCTGGCTTCTCTTAGCATTTTTCCTGTGTGTTTCATGCGTTTTAGTCACATATTCATAAATACTATAATTGAACATTGTCATATACATGCAATTGCCACATGGTACGAAGCAGAGAAAGAATGGAATTAATTTTCAAGGGAATCTTTTTTTATCAATGCTCAATAAGAGGAGGACCATACATTTGCAGGGTATTAGCTATGCATATTTCTATAATCCAGGGATACAAGAAAGAAAATTGAGAAAATGGTCATTCGCCAAATCTACCCTAGGTTTTCCAGGGCATAAACAACTTATCACCCATTATTTATTTCTTTTTTAAAAATACATACAGCATTTCCTCCTCCAATAAAGGAGTCACCAAGATGGCTTATGATGTTAGTAAAAACTTCTGAACAGTCAGTTTTAAAACTGTAAATGGATCTTGATGGGAGTAGATACCGTTTAGACCTGATAAAGCTGTATTTGAAGTGTTGTGAGTTTGGCAGCCCAGTCCCAACCTGCTCTGGAGCAAGCAGATAGGCTGGCTTATACTGCATCCACAAGGTGACCAGAAGTCATAACTGCAAAAGAGGACAAACCTACCCCCACCCCACTCCCAAAAATATAGGGCATACAAGAAAAATTCATGTAGTTAATTTAAATACCATGGGTATAATACTAACCTAGGTCGACACAACTCATTGGTCTTCCCGCTCATGTGGTGATGCAGGGAGGCTAACACATATCTGTGTACTAACCTATACATCCCATGAGTGGAGCAGAATGCCTTACAGCACTTTTGTGACACTCCCAGGCCACTATGGGACTTGTGCTCAGGCTTAAGGTGGCCTAACTGGGGCTTAGGATTGCAACCTATAATTATTTGCTAAATTTAAAACTATTACATATGATTTATACATACAGTTTATTAATTACAAGAATGCTACATGCCACCTCACAAGGAAAAGGAAGCCAGTGAAGACTTTTTCTGATAACAAGACTTAAAGAGGATATATCCTGGAAAAAAAGAGGACATTCGGTTACACTGTGCATCCAGGGCAGGGTTGGGCCAAGTTGCGCCACAATTTGTGTAAGGGTCACACTGAATTCACATTCACCCCCTTAATTTGTGGTCTGGTGTAAGGCCTGGTGTAAAGCCTGTGAGCCACTTGGCCTAATGTAAGGTCAAACCCTCGAAAAGGGATTAGGATCCAATCTACATGCTGGATCTTGGTCTGCCCCCTCTTGGGCCTGATCCTCTCATCAGCCCTGCCGCATGTCTGATAAAACTTTTGCAAAACCTGAAGGGCTGTACAAGGGTCTTGCACTGCCTTAAGAGCACCTTAAGATTATGCTCTGACTCATGCTGCAATCCTTACCTCCACTTAGACCAGCATAAGTCCTATGCCGACCTGGGGGTGTCATAAAAGTGCCATTAAGGCACTTCTGCCCCACTGCTGGAGAGGTAGGTCAGTACACAGGCATACACTGATCTCTTATACCAACATGGGAAGATATGCCAGGTGAGTTATCCTAACCAGCCTAAACTATTTAGGATTGTGCCAGTTTTTGAACAGCTGGAGGTAGGGGAGGAAGTTATTGAAGACAGTAATCACCTCAGTGTCTAATTTTCAATTTCCTTACAGCTTTTTGCTTCAGTTTTTATCGGAAGCAGGTAACATGCTTACTTGACCCCGTAAGTCACAAACAAAAACAATCTCTCCACAGAAATGTCCAATTAAAATAAACATGAATTGCTATGTTTTGTCCCAGATGATCCCTCTTTTAATAGGCATCCCTTCAAAAGGAAGTCCTTACCTGGACAAACACCACCATATCCCAGACAGACTTCAAAAAGATAGCATCAGTATGGCACTGTTTCAGCTGTTTGTATTCTGGCACACTCACTTCAAAAAGTTCAGCTGTTTCCTGCAGCTTTTTCATTTCTGCCTCCAGTTTTGCAGTGTCTTTGTGGATCTGCAAAGAAACCATTTTGAAACATTTTATCAAACACTTTATCAAACAGCAGGGCATTGTGTATACATTGGTATAGGCCACAATATGGATATTTTATTTTATTCAAATTAAGGCTAATTTTTCCCACTCTGCACTTAACAAGTATTTCAGAAGCAAATTGCAAATCGTCAGCAGTAGATTGAAATTTAAAGTAAATTTAAAGCAGAAGATCTAAGGCACTAGGAGATCCTATGGTGATGTTAAGCATTGGGATTACCATGTACTGACTTTTACCATGTACTATTAATGTTCTCCATGACACACATGCGTGTGTTGGAAAAAAATGTTTTACCTTATCTATACGTGCGTAAGGATCCTCAGCATCAAACCTGAAGATGACCTCATTTTTCAATCTGTTTCTAAACTCTTGCTGTTTAACCTGGAAGATACAGAATATTATTTGAAGTAGTTTTCTTTAAAGGTTAAGCAGGTGACCCAGTGAGACGATACATAAATTTTCCTTAGCTGCCACCAGTCCATTAAATATGTTCCATCTCATGAATCATTTCATTTTAAGTTACTTTTACCTCCTTTAAATATACTTAAAACTTCATTAGCTACAGCCTTTACTGGCCCGTCAGACAGCTCACATACATTTCAGGCATTCCCAGTGGATAAGCATAAAACAATTTCAAATCTACAGTTGATCTGACAACAGCAGCACCATGTTTGAATTAGAAACAGATTAGACATAATTGAAGATAAAGAGGACACAAGCATCACTCCCACTTTGGGCGAAGTGAGCTTTACATTATCAGATTCATCCAGAATATATTACCAAGAAACACTGAATTGTTATCTTTAGACAGCCTTTTCTAAGAGTTTACAATTTCTCAGTTCAGTGAAGCTTGCCACCAGCTTGTTATCAGAACAAAAACCGAAAAAAATCATTTGGTTCACAGCACAGAACTGATCTCACCTCAAAAAGTACACATTTTCTTCTGATAACAGACACTTCATTGGACTGTAGAGGAGCCACTTCATGCTTCACAGTGAAGGCAATCTTTTTAAGATTCTTCCACTTTTCAGGTAATTCCTAACAACACACAAACAGATATTGTTTGCTAGTTGCACATCGAGCCAGCAGCCCTTCCATCTCACAAAGGAGTGTACAGACATCTTATTTTAATGTCCCTTTTATTCCACTCTAGTAGATGTGTATCTTTTACTCTCCACCTACTTATTCTTTGCAACCCATTTGCTCGTGGAAATTTAAAATATATAATTTTTGTAAATGGCTTTTTAAAGTTAATGTTTTGGTACAATAGTTTGTCCCTTAGTGTTATGTGTTTCATGTATATTCAACCTGCAAATGAACTTGAGTAGTACTTTTTCTGTAACTACACTTTCTAAGATCTACAGAAAATTGAAACTGTCCTCTCTGAACCCTAAGGACTAGAATCTACAATGAATAACCCAAACAGCTCAAGTCAAAGTGACATCACATGGATTAATTGGATATTGTCAAATAAATTTTCTTGACAGGGAATTTTTTTTAAAGTGTCAGAAAATGGAAGCTTCCCTTAAGGCTGTGAAAACCCCCCAAATGTTTGTTCACATGCAGATCTGAGGAGCAGAGAGAAGGAAGAGGCAAATGAGAAAACAAGCAATATAGGACAAAACAAATTTATTTCAAAATTTGTGGAATTAAGCTGTTGTTGCAGGAGTAAAATTTCAGGAGTATTTGTGGGCCCCCACACGGCTGGGCACTGGCAGGCACTGCTCAGTATTGGGTGGCAGGCACTAACATGCACCAGGCACCAGAGAGTACCAAGGAAAAATGGTGGGCAGCAGCGGGCACAAGTGGGCAACAGGCATCTGTACTGGGTACCAGGTGCTAATGGGTACAAGACACTACCATGCAGTGGGCACCAAACACCAGTGGGAAGCAAGCACTGGTGGGCACCACCTGGCTCCAGGTACCAGCAGGTACCAAACATCTGTAAGGGCACTAGACACCATCAGGCAGTGCACATCACCAAGCACCACCAGACAGAAGGCAGCAGCAGGCATCAGTGGGAAGTGGGTACCAGGCATCCTTGTCAGGCACCGAGGACCACCAGGCACCTGGAACCAGTGGGCAACACTGGGCAGCAGGCCCAACTGGGCACCAAATCAGATCATAGTAGGTCATCAAAGAAGGAATACGTTTCTAAGTTCAGGGATTGGGGCTCCTAAATATTCTATAACCCATAGTAATTGTGTTATTTCAAATAACAATTTTTTAAAATTTTGTCCAGTAATAAATTTTGTCCAGTAATATTTTTGGACAAAAAAATAAAACCCACAAAATAGAACAATAAATGGTGAACAACAGCAGTATACAACACAACCTGTAGTACCTTCTACTAATAAAACTTAGCAGATTGTGTGGCAAAACCTCTGGCCTAAATGGACTTTAGGTTATGGAATGCCCCCAAATTTAATAAGAATCATTTGCTGCATACGTATTTTTAAAAATTACATTTCAAAATGGTTACCTATGGTCTATGGTGTTAACAGATGAACAGTGAGAATCTAAGAAGCTCTATGAGGAACCAACCATGGGTAGCAGCCAAGACTGAGTCTGATTCAAGACTATCTAAAAAAGAAAGTCTTTTCTTGCAACTAAATCCTGCCACTTCCCCAAAATCATACTGCTGAAAAAACCAGATTTTTATAGGATGTAAAATATGCCCTTCATTTACTGGGCCTGAGAATTTATTATACATAAGCAATCTACTGACAAAGAATCCATAAATGAGGGCACAAAGACATTTCTCCCTATAAATTGCACCTTAAAAGACAATATTTCCATAGTAAAAATATGTTTTCCAATGAAGTATTTACAGTAAATGAGAATTTAGAACTGAAGAGTAAATCAGTCAAGGAGATGGACTTCCAAGTTTCTTATCAAGCATGAAATATTTTCATTTCTTGGAAATCATACAACAAATGACAAGAAAAACAAGAAACAAAATGGGGAAAGCTCAGCACATATATGCCCAGAACTGTACAGTTCATTAAAATTGGGCTCCATTAATCTTGCAGCCACAATTAAAACTGCAGCACTTCATTGATAATGTGAATTAGAAAAAAGCATTAGAACAAATGGGATGCAAATGTTTGGTTTGTTTTTATCTTTCATTTTCTTAAAACTTCTTTTAAACAATGGTTTTATTCCTTTCTTTGTTATTACTGCTGGGATGCTTTGTTTCCCAAGGCACAAAAGCCAAGGTCATCCTTGTTTTAGATCTTCTTTCATCTTTTTTTCCCTCAAGTGCCACACAGACACATTGTCCAATTCTATGTAACACCCTGCGCATGCGACAATGCAGTGGTGCTAATGTAGTTTCCTGCTGTATGCTGCAGGAAAGTTTCCGTATGTTGAGGTCTCCTTGTTTCCTTGCCTTGGATTAAGGGCACAATCCAGAGTAACTACAGGGAGTCCTTTCTCTGGTGTAAGAACAATTTGCTCTGGATTGCAGTATGAATTTCCCATAGGTTTTCACTAGGTGGTGCAGTAACGACGGATACACATAATGTCTCTTACATGCTCCTGTAGTTACTTTGGATTGTAGGGTAACTGCCAAGGGTCAACTTGCCCATGCCTCTGCTATATCACTGGCACAAGTCCATACTGACCCATGAAGGCCAATCAGACTCAGGAAGGGAGTTAGGATGTGGCAGATAACCACTGAACCTTTCCATTCCTGGGCCCGATCTGTCCTCCTCTCCATATCCCTTTTCTGTTCTGCCCATTTCACCCTCTTCCCTCTCTCCAGCCCCCTGCATGGCCTTAGTTTTGTGGCTTTACCTATAGCAGTGGGTGTTTCTTGTCTGTTATTGCACTAACCTGGTTGCTTGCTGATGGACACTTGCAATGGTGGCCACATAATGTCTATCAGCATTATTGCTTTTGTTATATCCAAAAAGGGGTTTACCCTTCCAGAATGCTTGTTGAAGAGGGCATAAAATCTCTTTAGGATTGGGATGACAGTGAATTAGCAAGGCGGGCTTTTCTCTGAAGACAGGTCAATAACAGAATTGGGGGGAAAATGGCCTATTCTACACAGTTACTGACATAGGCTACAATCCAGCGTAACTACGGGACCTTTTACAGCAATGTAGTTATGGTGCCACCGATGGGAAACCTATGGGAAATGCTTAGAGCAATCTAGAGTAAGTGCCTCTTATGTCTTCCTATAGTTACTCTGGATTGTAGGGTTATAATACAAAAAGCCTATGCATGTCTACGCATAGGCAAGAGCTATTCAGTTCAATAGGGCTTATTCCCAGGAAAGTGAATTCCAAATTAAATATAAAAAATTTACTGAATTCAGCTAGTTACCTATCGTAGATATAATACATGCATTCTTGGAAGTAAGTCCTATTGAAACACAGTGGAGTAGACGTGTATAGGATTCCTGCTGTTAATATAGGATGAATACAGGATGTGCAAAAGAAAAACAAATTTAAGTATACAAAAGATTTATCTATATATATAAAAGAGAAAAGTCACTCACTGACTCACTGACTCACTGACTGACTCACTGACTGACTCATCACCGCCCTGCCAAAACCGCTGGGCCTAGAAGCGTGAAAACTGGGGTGGGTGTTCCTTCCGTGACGGAGGGGTGCACTAAGGACCGGTTTTCGGAAATTCCAACCAGAAAGGGGTGAAAAGGGGCGCAATGCATTTTCCTCCCTATACTTTGCATAGAGAATTGCTGACTCAGCAACATTCCGCCCCAACTGCTGGGCCTGAAGCATGGAATTCTGGGAGTTCCTTCTGTCACCTGAACTCCCACCAAGAACCATCTGGAGAAATTAACCCTTCAGGGGCTGAAAAGGGGGCAACGTGTTTCTGTCCTATACTTAACATGGGAGACTGAACAACATCCAGCCAGTTTGGTGCTCAGTGCCTGGTAAACTGGGGGATGTTTTCCGGAGGAAGAGGTTGCACTGGCGAGGATGCTGCGCATGGGGGGAAGTTGCGCATGGAGGAAAGTTGCGCATGGGAGGATGATGCGCATGGGGGGAAGTTGCGCATGGGGGGAAGTTGCACATGGGGGGAAGTTGCGCATTGGCGGATGATGCGCATTGGCAGATGATGTGCATGGAGGAACTTGCGCACGAGGGGATGATGCGCACGAGGGGATAATGCGCACGGCGGATGATGCGCATGGGTAGAAGTTGCACATGGGTGGAAGTTGCACATGGGGGGATGATGCGCATGGGGGGATGATGCGCATGGGGGGATGATGCGCATGGGGGAAAGTTGCGCATGGGGGTTGATGCACATGGGGGTTGATGCACATGGGGGTTGATGCACATGGGGGTTGAGGCGCATGGTGGAAAGTTGTGCATGGGGATGATGCGCATGGGGGAAGTTGTGCATTGGGAGAACTTGCACATGGGGGAAAGTTGCGCATTGGCAGATGATGCGCATGGGGGAAAGTTGCGCATAGGGAGAAGTTGCGCATGGGGAAAAGTTGCGCATCGGTGGATGATGCGCATGGGGGAAATTTGCGCATGAGGGGAAGTTGCGCATGAGGGGAAGTTGCGCATGGGGAAAAGTTGGGCCAGGGGAAAAGTTGCGCATCGGCGGATGATATGCATGGGGGAAGTTGCGCATGGGTGGAAGTTGCGCATGGGTTGAAGTTGCGCATGGGGGGATGATGCGTATGGGGGGATGTTGTGAACGGGGGTAATGCGCACAGGGGGAAGTTGCACATAGGGGAAAGTTGCACATGGGGAAATTATGCGCATGGGGACATGATGCACATGGGGTCATGATGCGCATGGGAAAAGTAGCGCATGGGGGAAAGCTGTGCACGGGGGAAAGTTGTGCACGCGGGAAAGTTGCGCATTGGGGTTGATGCACATGGTGGAAAGTTGTGCATCAGGGATGATGCGCATGGGGGGAAGTTGCGCATAGGGGAACTTGCGCATGGGGGAAAGTTGCACATGGGGGAAGTTGCGCATTGGGAGAAGTTGCACATGGGGAAGGTTGCGCATTGGCAGATGACGCGCATGGGGGAAAGTTCCGCATGAGGGGAAGTTGCGCATGGGGGGAAGTTGCGCATGGGGAGAAGTTGCGGATGGGGAAAAGTTGCGCATCGGCAGATGATGTGCATGGGGGAAAGTTGCGCATGAGGGGATGATGCGCATGGGGGAAGTTGCGCATGGGTGGAAGTTGCGCATAGGTGGAAGTTGCGTATGGGGGGATGATGTGCACGGGGGATAATGCACACAGGGGGAAGTTGCACATGGGGAAATGATGCATGTGGAGACATGATGCACATGGGGTCATGATGCGCATGGGGGGAAAGTTGCGCATGGGGGAAAGTTGCACATTGGGGTTTATGCACATGGGGGAAAGTTGCGCATGGGGGATGATGCGCATGAAGGGATGATGCACATGGGGAAAGTTGCACATGGGGGAAAGTTGCACATGGGGGAAAGTTGTGCATGAGGGGATGTTGCACATGGGGGGATGCTGCGCATGGGGGATGATGCGCATGGGGAAGTGGCACATGGGGTGTTTCTGTGCCATGGGGGGATGGCATAGGGGGAAATGTTACATCCGCAATGCGGGTACGCTTTTTGCTAGTTTTTTATATGAGAGCATCAGTATACTTTACCAGTTGAGTCTTTACCTCAAGTTCAGTATAAATCTGCTCTGGTAGCTGCTGTCCATAACTTTGTAGCAGATCAGCCATGGATTTTAAGTGTTTGAAAACGTTGTCCATTGATTGTTGGTCACGGATAGCCATGAGATGACCCATTATTTCAACCAAAATTGCATAATCTCCTTCTTTCACTTTCTTTTCTAACCCTTTTTCAGTGTCACGGATGAACTTTCCTAACGCCATAACGCTAATGATAAGGAGAGCAAGCAAATGTCAGCAGTTAATTAGTACAGAGTTGGATTCTATAGGCCTGCACTATCATTTAATGGTCTTTCAGTGTATGTGTGAGTGTGTATGTGTTTGTGTGTGAGAGAGAGAATATACAGTGGTTCCTCATTTGTTAGGAAATATGATCCAAATATGAGGAATAACTGTGATGAAATTATATTTTCCCAATCCACAAAGGTCACTTGCATCCCCTTCCCACTAAAAGCTGCTCCTGAGACTCATAGGAATCGAATGAGATGTAGGATACTCATGGTTTGAAGAACTCATGGGAATTGAATGGGATGAGATGCAGGGGTACAGGAGTTATAGGAGAAACTCCCTGAAGTCTTTTTCCAGGGACCCCAACCTTCAGTATGACCTTTTCAGTATACTGCAAGGCGAAGGATGTTTGAGACAAACATTTGTACTTGTGCCATTGCATATGTAACTCTGGATCCAAACCTACATATAAGATGCTGCCAACAGTTGGAAACAGAGGTAGGACTCTATAAAACGAGCAAAAGGCAGGCTCGCTTCATACTCTTTTTAATATCCCATACTAAATATTTAACAGGGTTTTTTTCAAAATGTAAAACTGCAGTCTACTTAAAAGAGATCAAAAATAGCTTACCTTTGGGTTACATGACTGAGCAGATGCTCCTTCAACATCCAGCTCCATTTTTTAATAGTGTTCATCAAAGATATTTTAAAAGGCTTAATATCTACCTGGAACCAGCCATTAAAAGTCTTCTGATTTTCAAACTCACTAACTTCTTGATGCAGTCTTTCATAAATGCTGATCTTAAGGAATAATAATTACAATTCTGAATTTTAATTGGAAGATCAAAATAATGTATTTAGTTTAATATAAGATGAACAAATAGAAATAGATTAAAAAGAATTTTTTTCAAAATGTTGGAAAAGCACCTGTTGTTTAAAGTGATCTAACTGTGGGGAGCATTTTTGAAGTTCATAGTCTGCATATAATTCAACCTCTTCAGTACTGAGAAATCGTCCATAGAGAAGGAACTGCTTCATAAATTTGATTTTATCATCCATCCATAAGTGGCTGTATTTCCTAAAGTAGCTTTGATATTCCTGAACATTAACAGTGACCGAGTGCACCCTGCGCATGATTTCTTGGTGCATTTCTTCCAGTGTATCCATCTGGTCCACATCATGCTAAATGTGAGAATAAAACCACAGAATGAGTTAGACCAATGATTTAATATCAATTGTGAGGAAGAAAAAAAATAAATTCAGATTTAGTCTGGAAGCAAGACCTCCAGTTTAAGATAGTAGTCCAATTGCACACATGTATAAACTAATCTCACGGTTACAGGGAAAACAGCCACAAAACAGATAGATGTCTTAATTATGTTTTGAAGAAAGTGCCAGAGGCCACATCATAAATCTTGTTCAAGGATCCAGCCTGGGCTCTTTCTCCAAGAATCTGCTGGCAAACAATTTCAGAAGTGAGGACTTGCGGCATAAAATGCTGTTGCTATGGCAAGCTGATTCTAAGTAGAAGAACAAAATCCGACAGTGGACTGGAGGGGGGAAGATGCCTGAAGATATGAGCCAATATAAAACAGATGGGCCGGCTTGCACTACGTACCAGAACATACAAGAATATGTACTGTATACTTAAAACGAAGAATTTTCTAATTTTCAACTAATGATGTGGTGTGAAAGTTTCATGATTTGGATCTCCTGTGTTATTTTAGTTTGAAAATACCAAAATTAGAAGTCGAACCAGCCAAGTCGAACCAGCTTCTAACCCCAAGGAAAAGGAATTTCCTCTAAAAGCCAAATAAAAGGGATGCAAATCTCTTCTCATGTGTGTGCTTCCTGAAGTATTTGGTAAGCCACTATGGGTAAAATCCAGAGCAGTTACGGGTACATGCAGTTACGTCACTCTCTAGTGTTATTTTATGGAAAGTCACCTTAACTTTCCATAAAGTTAAGTCACCTTAGTCTTAGGACACAATCCAGAGCAAATTCAGCCTGCTCTGCCCTAACTGCACTCTCCTAACTATTCTATATCCAGAGCAGAAAGTTATGCTGAATCCAGACAGTCAGGAAGCCTGGGCTGCCCTAACTGCTCCAGAGCATGCTAAGTAATTGACACAAGGGGAAGACTTGCTCCTGAGGAGACACCCCTCAGATCACACTGAACAAGGAACAGCTGTGGTGCCTACAGTGGTGACATGACTCTGCACATCACCTGGTGCCGAAGTCTGTGCGTCATCCCTGGGATGCGCACCCCCCCCCCCACCTGGACTACGCAGTCACCAAAGTTGGCACCTGTGCAGTTGTTTCTGAAGCCAACTGGCTTCAGAAAGAGTACTGCGCAAGCACCATCTCTGACACCTGCGCAGTACTTTTCTGAAGCCTTTTGGCTTTGGGGGAGACTGTGCAGGTGTCAGAGTTGGTGCCTGTGCAGTACTCTTTCTGAAGCCATTCGGCTGCCGCTCCGCCTCCTGAGTGAGGCCGAATGGCTGTGCACAGGCGCGGACTTTCTCTGCTCTAAGGAAGTCTCCTCTGAAGCTGTTCGGCATGCTCAGTGTGTTTCTGCGCAGTGTACCTCAGATGGCCGTTCAGGCCAGCTCCTCAGACAAGTGGCAGCTTCTGGCTGATTCTCCGCCTTGGAGCAGGCCTGAATGGGGGTGCTGACACCTGGGGCCTGCCAAAGGACAGTCAAACTCCTCCGGCACATCACCCCATACAGAGCGCATCATCCAATGCAGCCCACACCAGCCGCACCAGTCTGTTGACGCCACTGGGTGCCTGCCTTATAAGGAGTCCCTGATGAGATGCCAGTACATTCTACAGTGAATACAAGGGGCTTCTTGGAGTGGCCTGCTGTATCCTGAGGTTTGTGGGCAGCCGTAGTTTGTTCCATATCCTGAGGTTGAGAGGAAGGGGTTGCAGCTAGGCTGGCCAAGAACTCAGATTTTTGGTCAACACTGCCATCCTTACTCGGGCCTTATCATGGATCCCTATGGGTCTACTCATTACTATACCTGCTCCTGAGGTGGTATATCTCTGAGGAACTGGAAGAAGGCATTTCTGCCTTGAACCAGGCTTTGGATTCAGAGTAACTGCTCTGCCCTAGGCAATGCTAAACATGCCCTCAACTTGCCTCTCCTGAGCTGCTTAGGCTGCCCCAGTTAGGGCAGAGCAGGTCCACCTCTCTTAGGGCACCCTATCTTGCCTTGCTCTGCCCTAAGCCTCCTTCAGAGTAACTGGGCTGGAGCATCTTGCAGTTGCTCCAACCTAGTGTTAGATAGGGCAACCTAAGGGCTCTTATGTGGACAGATTAGTTGCTCTGGATTGTCCTGTTAGTTAAGTCACCTTCCATAAAGTTAAGTCACCTTTCCATAAAGTTAAGTCACCTTAACTTTCCATAAAGTCACCTTAACTTTCCATAAAGCTCTATCGCAAAGGGCTTAATTTGACCTTAGGATATGGCGTATGAGATACAGGAAGATGGACTAATAGGATCTGATGCAGCAGCGCTCTTCTTGTGTTCTTATGGGATTAAATACGTTACCATGTAAAGGAAGGATTATTTATTAATTGCTGCTACTGGCATACCTTTCATTATATCAAAGATCATCTTGGCAACTTGGATCAGAGTTTTTAGACAGAACAAACAAAACCAGGTTCTTCTCAAGAAAGCATTTTAACACCTAGATAGCTTTAACAATTTGAATACATGTGGGTATAAAAATTTGTTTGCTGTTATTAAAAGTGACAGAATAAAAACTACTAGTCCCACCTGTTTTAAAACTTAAGGTATCCTATCATGATATTTAGATAAAGCAGGCCTCCGTCAGTCTTGAAAGACTATGGTATCGTGCTCGGCGCTGCATACGCTGCATGCGAAGCACGAAAGCCTGGGTTGGATTGTTATAGAGGATAGGCTGCTACCCATGCAGCAAATCCCCCCTCTCCACGCCACTGAATTAGTCCAATGGAAAGGCAGAGCCAATACGATTGGATCCAGCTGGTGTCGCAGAGCTGGGCTAAGGACAGGAGCTCACCCTGTCTTGTGGGGCCGACCCGGGTCTTGAACTCTGGCCTGCTGGTTAACAGGCACAGCGTCTTAACCGCTTGCGCCACCCACAGATATTTAGATATGTCTCCAGGATCCTATCAATTAGTAGTCATGTATGACATTATATGTGTGGATGGGTAATCACTCTTAAAATGTTTAAACTCAAATCCCAGGAGGAAAGACTTTCTAATTTACATTTCACTAGGATAATCTGACCAGATCCTCCCAGGGTATTTATATGTATACAGTGACGCCTCACTAAAAGAGCTTAATTCGTTCCGGAGGCATGCTCTTTAAGTGAAACGCTCTTTAAGTGAAGCGGATTTTCCCGTAGGAAACAATGGAAACTCAAACGATTGGTTCCACAACCCATAAAATATTCATATAAAAATATTAACTATGTAAAATGATGACAAAACACTGGAATTGAATTCAAAACACTGTCATATAACACAATTCACTGTAATAAAACACTGTTATTGACTGTATGTACAACAAAACAGAAAATAAAAGGATAACTAATTTTCAACTAAACGGTCAGTGTTGCCTTTTTTTAGCAGCTGGAACAAAGAATCTGTCTAATGACACTTGCTTTTGCCTACTTTTGAGGCTGCAATGAAAGACAGTGTCCTGGGAGTAAGACCCATTGAACACAATGGGGCTTACTTCTGAGTAGACAAAGTCGGGAGGCTGCAATGAAAGACACTTTCCTGGGAGTAAGACCCATTGAACACAATGGGGCTTACTTCTGAGTAGACAAAGTCAGGTGTCTGCAATCAAAGGCACTTTCCTGGGAGTAAGCCACAGTGATCCCAGGGAGCCTGTAGGGGAAGCACAGGAGGGCTTCCTGGAGGGCTTCACAGAAGGGAAGCCCTCTCCGCAGGGGGCAGACCCACGTGGGCTGCAGGGAAGCCCAGCAGGGGGGCTGAGAGGGTTTCCCTCAGCTGCAGGGAAGCCCAGGAGGGAGCAGAGGGAAACCCCCTCAGCCCCCTACTGGGCTTCCCCGCAGTGCACGCTGCTTTTAGCGGGGCTATTAAGCACTTGCTGGCTGCCTTTTAAAGTTTAAAGGGCAGCCAGCAAGTGCTCGTTAAGCGAATCTGCCTCATTAAGCGAGGCGGTGCCCTGCATAACTGAGTGTTCATTAAGTGGAGCACTCGTTATGCAGGGCACTCATTAAAGGTACCACTGTATAAGATAAATGAATAGATAAAAGGGGCAGCAGTTGACTTAGTGGTTAAAGGCACCATGCCTGTCATTCTGAAGATCAGCAGGTCAGCAGTTTGAGACCTGAGTTCTGCAAGATGGGGTGAGCTCCCGGTCTTAGTCCAGCTCCTGCCAACCTAACAGTACCAAAGCATATAAATGCAAGACATCAGTGGGAAGGTAACAGTGTTCCATGCACTTTCTGTCATCTTTCACAGAGGTGTTTTCGGACAAAGCTGGCTCTATGGCTCTAGAAATGGAGATGAGCACAGTACCCTAGAGTTGGTCATGACTAGCAGGGCAACTTGTGGGGGACACCTTTACCTTTTTAAGACAAATGAGCATAAGATAGAAAAGGAGATAGCTAGATTGCATTCTCTAGATGATGGAGAAAGACACAACTATTAGAGGTGACTGCTTTGTGTTTTTCAAAATGGAATTGAAGTTACCAAGCTGGTCAGATGGAAACAATTGTGGCCAACATAGCCCTGGTTCATCACAATCAGAGCAGACTAAAACAGCACTCATATTGTCACTGATCCTAGAGGGAAGACTGGTTAAAGACTTGCAAGTGCTTGAATACTATGTTGCCCACCCTCTTTGGTGATACTAACTCCCTGGATAGGAAGAAGAAGATGGCATGGAAGAATGGAAGAGAGGAGATTGGAAAAAAATAATGTCTCTCAATACTCTTCACATTTCTGCCCCATCTCCCTCTTCCTTTTCCTATCCAGGGAGTAGGATCAGCAGAAGCAAGTAGGCTAATAGAGCTGAACACCCTCTGCTGCTATTTGTGGCAACCATCTCATTTGAACCTGTCCTGCCTGAATGAGAAAGATGATCTCATATTACCTTTCCACTAATATAGCTAATAAAAGAGACAGTGGCCAAAACGGAAGACAAAGAAAATAGAGATAACAGTACCTGGTAAGTGTCCTGCCCAAGATGCTTAGCAACTCTGTTGATATTTGATGCAATCAAGTAAATGTTTTGGATTAGACTCTCCACTATGTCAGAGAAATTGCCTCTGATGGTACAGTCCAAAGAAGGCTTAAAATTCATTCCATTGTCATCAAGGATGAGCTGCACTTCAAATAAAGGAGTGGATCTTGATGTTGTCTCAGTACTTTCAATCAGATACTGAAGAGAACACTTGATAGCTTTAAACAGTCCATCTGAAATCATGTGATCTATGTATTCAGAGTAGGCTTTCCATTCATCAGAAAGAGGGTCTGCCTGAAGCAAGTCCTGATTGTTCTGGAGGAAGCAATTTAGAAGTGAGCAACACTGTTCAAAATTGGAGTTCCTGGCATAGATTCCCTGTTCCAACTAATTAGCTACTTCAGAAGTAAAGCAAACTTTTCCTGGAGGAAGAAAAGCTCTCCCACTGTTTACAACATAATTGCCTGATCTCTAGGGTGACCAATGAGCTATGTTCAAAATAAAAGATAACACCAAAGCGGGAGGTCATCTGAGAGCTGCAAAGGTTATGCAAATTATGCACATACAAACTGTGCATGCTATGTTAGCATACAACATTTTGCACTGTAGCCAATAGATCTTTTGTCTCTGGAGACTGCTAAGTGTGATCTTTTAAACATAATTCAGATTCTAAAATGGTAGCCCCAGTATGAGATGACAGGAAGGGGAACTAAAAAATGAAAGGAAAGGGGAATCTACTGGAATGGAAATCTAGAGCAGTTAAATTTACTACTTAAAGATAAATTACGTGTACCCATAGTTACTGTACCACCTAGTGAAAACCTATGGGAAATTCATATTGCAATCCAGAGCAAATTGTTCTTACACCAGAGCAAGGACTCCCCGTAGTTACTCTGGATTGCGCCCTTAATCTTCATCATTCTTCCAAGAAGCACAGGCTGGTATAGTTAAGGGAATTCTTACTGAATCCTCACACCTGCCTTGTAAGGTAATGAGACTTGAATTGGCCTTGAATTTATTCATGGTTATGGACATTTATTTACTTTAAAATATCAATAAGCAATTTTTTCTTTTCCTCATCATGAGATGTCCAAGGCAGATCACAACAAGTTTGAGAAAAAGTAAAACTGTAATAATGGGGTTCAAACATGGATTATTTTTATTCTATTGTTTTATTTTTATGCATGTTTATTTTCATTATATGGTAAGTACAATAAATTTTTCTTGACCGCCCCTCCCTTGAGTTTTCACTTCCCTGCGCATCCTAATGCCTTTTAAGATATTAAAAAGTCACTTTGGAAAAGAGAAGTCACATTTTTTCCAGCCTTTTAGATCATCCTGAATCTTAAAGAGGCTGTGAGTGGACAGACAGAACCTCTGAAGACATCAATAAGCCCTCTGGATGCAATCAGAGCACAAGCTCTGGTCATCTTTGGAGGCATTAAAAGGGCCAAAACTGTATATTTCAGTATCAGTTTTTGGTATCCCTAGAACTGATCCTTCAAGGAGACCTGGACCCCACCTGTAATATTTTATTTATTTGCTTATTTGAAAAAAAACCAAGAACAAACAAACAAAAACACAAAACTTGCTCCATTTCTTGTAATAAAGCTGGACTGGTGAATAATTTTGAAAGCCTTGATTATTTAACACAGACTTCACCTGCCCCATGCCCTGTCAAAAGCTGACTTGGGAAAAAAATACACTAGAAGAAAATAATGCAAACATTTATCTCCCTATATTTACACAAGCATGCAAAGAGCTCAGTTCTTTGCAGAGCAATTAACACCTATTGGATTTTTGAATGACCTCCAGGCTTTAACCAGTTAGTTATCTGATATTTCCATCACCCATGTTTTCATTGGAGGCTATGCAGGGCCCACCAGAAATTAGGTCGCAGTCCAACAAGTGAGATCCAGAACACAATTTAACAAACACTGTGTTATATGAACTTTCCAATCAGTAATTATTATAAAAATCATGGTCACCTGAACCAACTGATGGATCCTTTCACCCATCTCTCGAACTATCCCATGTAGATGGCAGATTTTTTCATCGTTATCAAGACACAACAGAGAAGATGTGGCATCAGTTTTTTGAACAAGAAATGTTTCACTCAGTCTGCACAGCAGCATCTGGATCAGTTCCACATTATCCTTGACCTTCTGGAGTTTGCTGCCTACATTTTGAACCAATTCCCTGGTCTGTTCAATATAGGTCCACAGTTCTTCAGTCTGCCAGGTCAATGTTTCAAAAGCAGGCTTTAACTGTTGGTTAATCGTCCCAATCTCATGTACTATGAGCTCCGCTTCCTCAGGCAGAATTGTTCTCCATAGCTGGTTATACTGCCTGGTAATTAAATTTAAGTTTCCAATATACTGACAAGGAAAATAACAATAATAAAATTAGGGACAGATTAATGGAAATCCAAAAGCTGATACTTGCCTACCAATGGAGAAGCAGAACTATAGGAATCAAGGACTACATGAACAGATTCTACATGAGTTGGCAACCATAGTGGATGGGATTGCTCTATAAGTGCAATAGGATGCCTATGACTATACTAGACTGCTGGAACAAGGCAATCAGCTCTGTGGCTCAGATGCTACACTCTCTTCAGTCTGCAGTTTTACTGAAGAAGGTTACTTTTACTACAAATCCTAGAAGGCAGCCCAATCCAGAGCCAATCCTACAAGGCAGTCCAATCTTCTGATCCTGATATGGCCATGCCAACATGGCGTACACTGCATCCCTTGGGAGATTCAAGCTGCAAAGATTGAAGCTGACAAACACTATACAGTTTTCCAGTGCAAGTCCAAGTGGACCAGAGTGGATGGATTGAGGCTGGAAAGTAGGATTGGAGTTGTGCTACTGTCAATATTTCCCCTTTCTGGCCTTAATACGTCCCAATCCCCACATTCCCAATCCTACCCATTTTTAAAGAAGCAAATCTTTCAAATACATATAAACAAGTCCCAAATGGTTGACAAAGAATTGATCAGAAATTTAAGCATCAGACTGCACAAAGACTTGGACCTCTTTTCGAATTGTGCTTTCCATACTTCCATCCCGTCATGAAATTCTGCATGCAATGTTATAGGAAGATGCAGTTGCTGATACAACCCTACTGGACAAAACCTAAATTAGTACTAGGCACTGTCTTCATAAAGAATCTACGGTCCATTAAGGCCGCTGTCAGTTTCTCCGCCTTTTGTGAATTCTTACTTTGAGAAACCTATTTTCCAGAGCTTTTATTGGAGAAGTGGGGGGAGAATAAAGGGGCCTTTTTCAGTACCTTTAAAGAAAAGGAAAGTGTGGAGACCCTAAATGTAGTAGAAGTGCTTGGTCCTCCCACCCCTTTGTAATTTGAACACTGCTATTTTGTTGTCAATAGGACTGCAAACTAATTCAACGGTGAGGAGAAGACAGCCTGTTGTATTCACAGATGCATGCAGTAAGACTGAAATACAAGATTAACTACAAACTACAATATAACAACCATTCAGCTGACAAAATAATTAGGAAAAATAGTTGTGCACTCTGCTTTGGGTTTAGGACGGCTGGAGACTCAAATAGATTACTACAGTTATGTCAATTTTCTTCCCTTTCTTTACATTCGTACACATCTTTCATTCAGAATCACTTCTATTTACCTTGTAAAGAGTTTCTCTCTTGAAATACAATTGCATGGCAACCCCTGGAATATCAGTATGTTTTAAAGCCACAAGATATTTCATTTCCCGGAGGATGGCAGAGAGCTGCAACGGAAAGATGTAAATGATTTTGTTATGCTACAAGAAGCTGCATCAAAAGTCCTCACCTTGAGCACACTCAAACTCCCTTCGGGCAATATTCTCTAGGTGCTTCATGGGACAGCATGCTTCAGGTGTCTGGCAGATCCTCTGACTGCTCTAAATTCACATCTGTCTGCACACTTTTCCTGTGTTACTGAGATTTCATGTTCAAACACATACGGGCATGATCTGCCCCTGTAGGCACAGTGCCTACACATGGAGAGGATCTGTCAGGAAACAATAGTGCACCAGGCGTTCTGTCCCCAGAATACCTTAGGAAAAAAATAAGGATTTATGATGTCATATGATAATGAGTGCAAGTGATTAATACACCTGTGGAAGTATACCTTGTATTCTTTTTTTAGGTGCACAAAAACTACAAGTTCAATTTATTCTCTTCAATGAAAAAAAAACTGAGCCCTGTGTTTATCTCTCAGTGCATGATTCTCCAACTATGGCTACAATCCAGAGCAACTATGGGACCTTTTACAACGACATAGTTATGGTGCCATCTATGGGAAACCTATGGGAATTGCACACAGCAATCCAGAGTAAGTGCCTCTCACATCTTCCCGTAGTTACTCTGGATTGTAGGGTATGTGTGCATCTAGGTTGTGTTTGTGTAATGTACTCTGAAACAAAGATGCTAGAGCCACTGCATTCATATTTGTATTTAAAAATTTCTGGCATGTTGTCAAGGTCTGGCAAGGATTATAGCCCATATTTTCTGGAATTAGGGTGTGTGGAGTGTTAGATTTGATGAAAGCTACTGCAGATTATTAGGAGGAAAGGCTGGGATGGGCTGAGGATATGGTAAAGGAAGAGTTCCAGAGATTGGAGCCTCAATATGCAAAAGATTACTGCAAAGAAAGCAACTTACTATGGCTCAATCCTATCCTATTCAGGTCTTTTGCTGTCAGAACTCAGCTGGATTTATGTCAGCTAGCACACATACAAGTAGGTCCTTTGGAGAAAGGCAGTTGTGGAGTAGGTAAATAGAGTGTTTTACTTACCTCTCCACCACTGTCTTGCCCCCAGGGTTCCCACAACGTGCATTAGACCAGCATCTCTGCACACTCTGGGCTAATCAAGGATAGAATTGAGCTGCTAGTGTGGATGAAACAACAATAAAGTAAGACATCCATATCTGGAACACAGACAGAAGTTGTATCAAAGGAAAGCAAGACTCCAGAAAATGCTGAAGTTTGCAAGAACTCTGGACTGAATCTCAATGTCCAGAAAATAACTGAGAAGAGCAGGAGCAAAAGCCAAAGGCCACGGTCCTATTTTTATGTCTGGTTTGTCTAGTCTGGAGACAATAACTAGTCTTGTCTAGTTATTTCTGCCTGCTATCAATTTTGAGGAATACTAGGAGTCCTTTTTTCTACTAGGTTTGAATAGGACTTGAAGATAGTCCCAAGACAGACCAGGGTGGTCCTCTACCACCCTGTGTTCTAGTCCCCATCTCCTAAAAGGTACATAAAGATTGATGGTTGTTTAAATTATTATCATAAAGGACAAATTAACTACCTGAGTTACCTTTTCATTAAAGTTTACTTCAAATAATCCACAGCCATCATATCTGAGAATTGGTTGACTGAGATGGGATTCACAAAGAAGGCTTAAATCTTCCTTCCATGAAGTATATATTTCCTCATCATGTTTATCCAATAATTCCAACACTTGCTCACATTTTTGGAAGACAAAATTGGTTTTCTCTGTCTGCAGAATCCTTGAGAGAGAGAAAGGATTTTTTTCCTCAATGTCAATTCTAAGTACACAGCAGAAGGTGCTTCGGGAAGTGGTTTAAGCCCTATTGTACAATTTTATAGCAATACTTACAGATGATTGATGTGCCTAAAATGTGTTCTGAGCTTCAGCAGCCTCTCTCGTAACTCCTGAGACCATTTTAAATTGCCTGCAGTCACTGGCATGTTTTTATGAAGTACATTGCCTCCATTCCTTAACTTAAATAAACAGAAACTGTTATGATGATGGACTGTCAATACACCACAGTAAAACCTGCAATAAAATCTCAAGAATGCTCCCATTGGAGGTGAATGCAAAAGTTACCCAGTGAAACTAGCTTAGGCTGTAAATCTAAGCAGACTTCCTTCGAATGAAATACCACTGAAATTTGTGAGACTTACTTACTTCTCAATACATGTTGATAGGGCTGTGGCACTAAAACTGAGGAATTAGGATCCTGAAAAGAAATCTTATATTATTGAAGATAATCCTAAATTTCTGGTGATATATTTGTGAAAACTCCCATAAATTTCATGTAAGGGAAGTTAGCACCATCACTACTCTGGTTGCATTTCCTGAAAATAAGGCTGCAATCTTATAGACACCTTCCTGGGAGTAAGCCCCACTAAGCTCAATGGGTCTTACTTTTGAGTAGACATAGTTAGGGTTCCTGGAAGAGAAGATGAGTGTGTTCTACAGAAAATTAAACCAAAATGACCTTAAGATGCCTAGAATTCAGCCAGAGTACAAACCAGAGTCTTGAAAATAATTTTTAAAGCTTCTTTCTTTGAGAAAATCAGCCTATGATTTGATACAGTCCCAAGTCTGCCAAAATGTATTCCTACAATTTTGGATGCTGGGGTAAAAACAAGATCTTTCAGGAAAAAATCCTCTGCTACCCTCACTCCTACATCCTTGTCTGCTTATACAGGTATCTCTTATCTCTTCCCCTTTTAAGCTGTTTAAGCTCTTCACCTCCTCACCTCATGACTGGAAACCTGCCAACTTTCTTCCTCTCTCATCTTCACCAAGGCTGTCCAGTGATTATTCTCTCCACTCACTGCATCATGCATCAAACCCCTTCTTCATGTAGTTTTCTATATTGGAGTCTCTGAAAATGTACTAGACAAATTCTGCTGCCTCCCCCCCCACCTCACACATGCCCCACAACTGCACCTGCTGCCATTTCCTCACCCTTTAAGCCAATGAGAGCGCAATCCTATGCTGATTTTTTGCTGGTGCAGCACCTGCTACACTATCCTAGTGTCACAAATGTGTTGTAAGCAGACTACTGTTGTGGATGCAGCATCAGCAGGAAGACATGTACTGGCCCAGCAGCATGGATTGGGCTGCAATTCTAAAGACACTTTTCTGGGAGTAAGACCCATTGAACACATTGGGGCTTACTTTTGAGTAGACATGGTTAGGATTGTGCTCTCAGCCCACAGTTGCATGTGGAAGTAAATGAAATGCCAAGCAACACAGAGAATGAGAAAGTGAGTATATTCTGGAGGCGTGGAGAGAGAGAGAGGGAGAGAGGGAGAGAGAGAGAGTGTATCAGGGTGTAATGGAGGCAGGCCCTATTTAGTAGGTGCAGATCTAATTTGCCACATCGAGCTGCCCGAGATATTACTTGGAATAAAGGGTAAATATCCCCTGACCCTAAGGAAACATCCAGCCATGCAACCCCACTGTGCCTGCATACCTTAGTATTAGGTCCTGGATTCATCATGGATGACTTTTCAAGACACTGGCAGTGAAACCCTATGCAGTGGTCCTAATGGTTGTGTATAAGGCTACAATCCTAACTTCCATTTAAGCCTGACACAAGTCCTGTGCTGACCTGGGGGTGTCACAAAAGTGCCGTAAGACACTTTTGAACCACTCCTTGGGATTATTCCAGTGCACAGATACAGGCTCTACATCACCACATAAACAGGAAAACCAATGAGTTGTGCCAGCCTAGGTTAGGAATGCACCCTTAGTACATCATTTTTTGTGGATTGTAAGGTGGCTTCAGTACCTCTTTTACAGGAAGAGAAAGGTGGGACATGAGTTCTTTCTACAGTACATAGAAGCCTTAACCCGTGTGTAAGGGTGTCTGTATCTTCTGGCCAATATAACCATGTCAATCAAGTAGGCTAAGGAGATCCACTGTCAACTTTCCAAATGACAACTGTCAATTGATAACAGGCCAGGCTGAGAAGAGGTTAGGGGGCAATTGTGGAGAGCCACTGAGGAGAGGAGAGGCAAAAGAGAGGTAGAGATGCTGGAAAGAAGGATGGGTTTTTTTACTGATGAATGTTGTTCTAGTGTATATTTGCAAGCAACAGCTGCAAGCTGTTACTAGTAACAAATAAGGAAATATATATATTTACTTCATACACTCCTGTATTACTCTAACCTATATCACTGGGTGTTTTCTTGATAAAATGAGGTGACACATGGATATCACCTTGAACTCTTTCGAAGACAAATAGGATAGAGCATGGTAACAATAACAGCAACTCATTAGGATTAGAACAGGCACTATAAAATGGGGAAAAGCAATTTTTGTCTTTACAACAGAGAGAAAGGTTGAAAAAGCAGAACATGAGTGGAATGAATGAGTTGTAAGTATAATTGAAAGGTGTTGAAAAAGTGTATCATCAGAAAAAGAACCTTCAGAAAGTGAGGATACCTTTACTAAGAAAGTGAGATCAACTTGGCTTAAGCCCACAGCTGCCCCACTGAGGAGAAAATAAAATTAATTTCTTCATAAATAAGTAAATACTGTAATGTGCAATAATAAATTAGAATGCCAAGGACAGTTACCCACTTTTTCTATCTGATTGTCAAAGA
This sequence comes from Cryptoblepharus egeriae, assembly GCA_030015325.1. Lineage (NCBI taxonomy): Eukaryota > Metazoa > Chordata > Lepidosauria > Squamata > Scincidae > Cryptoblepharus > Cryptoblepharus egeriae. The sequence continues at coordinate 90,042,029 of JAREYC010000001.1, forward strand.
TTTGCTTGCAGGAGGTAATTTCCTCATCAAACATCGAAAGAAGAACAGCAACGTGTGGAGAAAAGTGAGAGTAGATGACAGGCCGCTCCAGAAGTTTTCCAAATATCTGCAAAATCTTTAGAGAAATAGTTTCTTCAAGGATAACAAGAACAGTTGCATCTGTGTTTTCTCTCTCTTAAAAGTAGCATCCCATCTCTCTCTTTTTAAAATGCCATTTCAGATAGTTTTATTTTTAAAAAATGAGGGTCAAATTTCTTTGTGTTCTATATTTTGGAAGAATGTCATTTGCAGATTTAACTTTGAACAGTTCAGGATTTCATGTAAAATTATTGGATGGGTTTGACAAGGAATAGAATTTTATAACTAAATTTATGTCTTTACATGCCTGCATAATCTCTTTAATAAATGGCAGAACTTATGTGACCCCTGAGCATTTTAACTGTATTTTATTGTAATTGTTTTTATTGTTAGTTGCCTTGGGTGCCCTTCGGGGAGAAAGGCTGAATGCAAATCGAATAATAAATAATAAATAAACTTGTCATAAGAAATCAGATATCACATGAAGAAATCAAGATATTTCCAGTCTTGATTTTTTTTAATCCAACTCATGAATCCACTAAGCTCCTGGATGCCCTGGGGCAACTTCTTCCCCACTGTGCTGATGGCAGAGCAGTGGTGGCCACAGACACTGTCAACTCCCTGTTGGTTAACAGAAATTCCCCCATAGAAGCCCTAGAAGCCCATGATGAAGCAGGAATCTCTGGGAGGGGAGGACACCTGCATGCAGGTGTCTTGTGTGCTCGAGGCATCTTGTGGGCTGTTGTGAGATCCAGGAAGCAGGACTAGATGGGCCTTTGGTCTGATCCAGGTTAGTTTCATATGTTATAGGTGCCACAGCACATTCACAGGTAGGGTGCCCAATAACCCACCAGCTCTTTCAGGTCATCCCTACTACCTCCCCGGTTATCTTACCAGCTCACCCCAGGCTCACCAGCTCACCCCTCCTACCAGCTCTTCCAGGCACCGCCATCTTGTATCTTGCAAGATTTTGAAAGAGATTTTGAAAGATCCAAAATGGCAACAGCTGGGTGAGGCAGGAAGAAGAGGCCAAATAGGATTATTATATACAGTTTTTGAATAGGCTCTAAAAAGCATAGGCCTCCAGAAAGAAGAGAGTGTGTGGGGAGGGTGAGATATACCATACTTAAACAAACAGGTTGCAATCCTAACTGTTTGCACCACCCTTGGGGTAAGCTACATTGGTGCACAGAGGCACACCAGCCTGTGGAAGCGAGATCCAGCCTCTGCAGCAGCAAAGATCTGGCGGTATGGTGGGAAAAGTAGAGAAGGAGGCATTTTGATAGAACACAGTTAATTTGCTTATTTGAATGCAACACAAATTATACACAGGAACTTAGTATCCTTGCTTGGGATACTGTGAAGAACATTATGTCAGCCAGAACCTTCTGGGAGCCATAAAAATGCAGCCATCAAAAAGTAAAATGCAGATGTCTTTTGGACAAACAGAAGAAATGGAACCAAAAAGTTATAGAAGTGATTTTATATCATTTACCTCAATAGCATGGTTGCTTTATTTGAATACGGATGGCAGCGGCTTCTCCTGATGGTTGTGGTTAAATATCCCATAACAGCTAACTCACTCCCTGCTATTGTGAACTCTATACACTCTCATGCTGGCAGTCCAAATTACAGCATTTTATTATATTGCATCTTTGCTGTGTGTTTTATTTATCTCTGTTGTGCCTTCCCATTTTTGGCATCAATTCAAGCCCTTTACCTGTATCCCCCTGCTGTTTGTCCTTCTGGAAAACTGTTGTGTGCTTTTTTACAGTTTGTGTTGCTTTTTCATTAATCATTCTTGTTTGCGGTTTGGAACAAAATTTATCAATCTGGATTCTAAGCCAATTATGTTATGTAACATGCCAATTATGTGAATATCTTACTTATCCAAAACCATAATGTATGTCTCCCACATAGCCTGACAAAAATAGAATTTTTATTTATATGAATGCCTGAAAAGCCTTAGATTCAACCCCAAACTCCGGCAAGGAAGGAAGGCTCATGAAAATCACCGAGTATATAATGGGTTGAAAGGTTGAAATCACCTCATATTTGCTGCGACATGTGTTTCTTTTTAGGGAGTTGCAGTTGGGGTTAGTGAATTGGAGGTCTGTAGCAAAAGGGAAGCAGGCATGTTAGCACCATGTCTCTGGGGGATCTGGGACAAACCTGTGCAATTCTTGCTTGCAGCCCCTGAGGCCACATGGAGTGCTTCCGCAGCCATTGGGGTGACGCAAGCGTGACTCAGCCATGGCTCCTCTGATGGGCAAGATCTTTATGCCAGTAGTTGACCCAACCAATGCCCAGTGCCAAATGACTTGGGCCACTGATATCGTAACTAATTTGTAAGTACCCTCTCCAACTTGATTTGAGTCTGCACAGCACTTAAAGGAACTGGGGGCAATACAAGAGCTTGGAGAATGGCTTGTGTAATAGCAAAAGACGTGAAAGTTCAATTAAACATGGGCTTTAGCCCATCTTAGGGATTATGGCATTGATTGTGAAGTTGATTGACATTTGCCTGATACTACTTCACCTGCCCAATGTGAATCAGAACTTTTCTGAGTGGTGTAGGTGCCAGGAAACCCCATGCTGATAGGAGGTTGTCCATCAACAGCCAGAATAGGCAGGTCTGCATTGGGAGCAGTTCAATGGAAGATTGTTGGTAGTTCATCTGGGAAGCTGGCTAGGCCGAGGGTACTTCAAGAGCAGGAGGGGGAAATCTCAGCTGTAGTGGCACATGCCAAGATCCTGTCCCCGCCTTCCAAGCCCAAACCTACACCCAGGTGTCTCGTTGGATTTACAGCAGCAAAACAAGATCTGGTACAGATCCAAGGAGAGAAATTGGAGGCCATGTGGAATACAGGGAGGTAAGTAAAAAAAAATTTACCTCTCTTTGACTATCTGGTCATGTGTGCTTCAGCATGCAGAGTGTCCTGTCAGCTATGCTACATATTCTGAGATGGTGGGGCTACCCTGGGGTTTACTCCCATGTAAATCCAGTTACATGGGAGTAAGTCCCATTGATTTAAATGGTACATACTTCTGAATACAAATGTCTAGGATTGTGCTGTTAAACTAAGGTCTTGTGAAAAAAATGCAATTGCGACCATCACATAATGCCTGATATTATATGAGTATGATGATAATCAATATATTCAGTGGATTTGAGATGCATTGAAAATGGGTTTGAGATGCATTTTTAGCCTCCCTCCCCAAGGTGGACTGGCTAAACATTTTTACATATGACAAAAATATGGTATATGCAATATAGTCGGGCCTCAGGCTATTCTGGACCACCAGGCTCTAGTAATTTGCCCCCTACCCCATCAGTCCTGGATACACTACAGTTCTTGGACTGTGGTATTAAGCATTAATGTTGGACTTTATGAAGCTGCACTGAAAATCCCATTTTTTAATAGGTTCAGGATGACAAAAGCTTTAGGTTTGAGAAATAAAAATCACATGGCAGCTTCTCAATGTATAATTTCTGTCAAGAAATGTGTCTGAGAGAAACTCCCATGATCAAAGATTTAAAGTGGAATGATTTTTGCTCCAGATGCCAATCCACACCTGAATTCCTATAAAGCAGCCATCTTGCTAAACACTTCCCAGAGAACATTTTTTGCAAGGATAGGTGTAACAGCAATGTATTACATGTATATTAGAATGTGAGAACAAGTTCTGAAGTCCAGTTCTGCCTTGTTAGGTATTGTATTGCTAGAGAATAGTTGTAACTACCAGATTTCTCTTGTTGTTGGTGAAAATGACAAACAGCAGAAGCCATGCTTCTCAGTCCTTCAGCATCAATCAAGGGTGACACCATGGTTCATGCCACCTGGTGCGGAGACCTGTGTGTCAACCTGTCTTGCAAATGTGCGATGGTCAAACATGCACGTTGCACCTCTGAAAACTTTACTCCTGAATCATGGGACTGGGGCTGGGACTTCCGAGGCACACAGCACACACGCTTCTCCTACCATGCCCGGTGCTAGGCTGGAGAAGTCTAATGTATATGCACAACCATCATGCATACACATTAGGTTTCTCCAGCCTAGTGCCAGGCTAGGCTGAAGAGTCCAGAGGGTGATGCACAAGAAGGGGGTGATGCACTAGAACGGAGTTTGCCAAACCACTCCAAAACATCACCCAGTGCTGTCCACACCAACCGCCCCCCTAGTGATCACAGATCAGATGCAGAAGCTTTCTTTGTGCTGCTTTTTGCCGTCTGCTCATAAGTATCCTCTTCCTGTTCCATTTTAAGTATCCTTATCCTCTTGTTTGTCCTTTTCCCCTGTTACTGTTGGGCACCATGGAGATGTAATTTTCTCACTTCTCTTTTCCCACTGTCATCCTATTCACCCTTTGCTCTGACTCTTCTCCAGTGCATATGTCAAGCCTTTTTGTCCTACCTTCTTGATTTCATGATACATTTATTTCTATGTTTATTGTATTTGCTTGGATGTTTTCTTACAGAGCTGATGGTAAAACTCTCCTGTCTCAGCAGGAAACTGTTCCTCACAGCAATTACACCTGCTGTCTTCCTTTTCATTTTCCTTCAGCTTTTGATGAAATTGTATTTTCCGAAACCCTATGAATTCTCTCTCAGACTCTTACCTAACTCAGCGATTCAACCGTCTCTTTTCCTCCCATCTCTCTTTTCCATCAGTATTTCCATTTTGTGAGACATTTTCCTAATTTTCTCATGTAATGCTGTTCTCTGATACTTTATATTTGGTTTCTTCCACAATACAGAATGTAGGTTTTCAAAGGTTTTGCACAAGATCTAGGCATACAATTCCCACTGACTTAAATAACCCCCATTGACTATAATGGGATTTGTGCAGCTAAATCCAAGCAACTCTTGAAAAGTGTAGGGCCTTACGGTTACAAATTCATCTTTTCCTTCTTTGAAATGTCCTGAAATCTCTTATTAGCTTGAAAGTATAATGTCTCCACTCTCTTTTGTCTTTGAATTTTTGGAAAAGTTAAAGAGTATGAGCATTACTTCCTAGTGTGGCCCAGTGGGCAGATTGCTGAATTTGGATATGGGAGTTTAATTGAATTCAAATGAATTTAAATCCAGTGCCATCATATATTTGTTGGGTGACCCTTGGCACATAGGATCAGACTCAGCTTTCTATTTGTAAAGTGGGAATGATGATTGTGAAGTGGGAATAATGACACTACAATCCAGTGTTCAGGTGAATTTTCTGTGGATATGTAGAAATAACATTTGTAGTCACAAAAGAAGAAGAAAGGGACTCTAGGATGTTGAAATTCCACATCACAACCAATTGTGCCTTTGAATCAATTCCCAGTCTCTTGGAATTCGGGGGGGGGGGGGACTCCTGTATCCACAGTTCCCATATCCACAGATTCTGTTGTTATGGTTATTATTGTTGTTATTGTTATTGTTTTCCTAATTTATACCCCACCTTTCCTCCCCTACAAGAGGGAGCCCAAGGTGGCTAACATTGACGAATAAAACACCATTAAAATTGCTAATAAAAAGAGATTAAAACATCATTAAAATACAATTAGAATACAATTAGAATAATAAAAGTCTAAGAACAATTAAAACAAGCTAAAAGACATTTGTTAAAACAATAAAATAAAACAATAAAACACTGTCCCCCAACTTCTGCCCCATTTAAAATGCTTTTTTAAAATAAAAGGTTTTAAGGCTCCGCCTGAAGCTCTGTATTGAGGGAGCTTTCCTAAGTTCTAAGGGGAGGGAGTTTCAAAGCTGGGGTGCCACCACTGAGAAGGCCCTATCTCTGGCCGCCACACCTCTCACATCTCATGGCGGCACAGTCAGTAGGGCCCTTTCAGATGACCTTAGGTGACAGGTCGGATTGTACAGAAGAAGGTGGTCCCTCAGGTCCCCTGGAGCCGAGCCGTTTAGGGCTTTAAAGGTCAGGACCAGCACTTTGAATTCAGCCCAGAAACGAATGGACAGCCAGTGTAGTCGCTGAAGCAGTGGCCCGACAGAGTCGAACCGACGAGCCCCAGCAACCACATGGGCCGCCGCATTCTGGACTAGTTGACGCTTCCGGACCATCTTCAGAGGCAGCCCCACATAGAGCATGTTACAATAATCTAGTCTTGATGTCACTAGGGCATGGGTCACCGTGGCCAGATCCAAGCGGCTCAGGTATGGTTGCAGCTGGCAAATCAGCCGAAGCTGAGCAACGGCTCCCCTGGCCACAGCCGCCACCTGGGACTCCAGGAGCAGCTGCGAATCCAGGAGAACCCCCAAGATGCAAACCTGCTCCTTCAGAAGTAGTGCAACCCCATCCAGAACGGGATGATATTCCAATACCCGAGTCGAGGACTTCCGGACCAGGAGAACCTCTGTCTTATCAGGATTTAATCTCAGCTTGTTCACCCTTATCCAGTCCCCCACTGCCTCCAGACAACGATTCAGGACTTCAACCGCCTCCTTGGACTAGGAGGAAAGGATAGAGCTGGGTGTCATCGGCGTACTGATGACACCTCACTCCAAACCTCCGGATGAACTCTACCAGCGGCTTCATGTAGATGTTAAATAGCATCTAAATGTTAGCATCTAAACAGCTAACATGTTAAATAGCAACTAAATGTTAGATGTTATTTGTGAATAACTGAATCTTTGGATTCATAGCTGCCTCCACTTGTACCCAGCTGTGGAGGATATTCTGAGTTCAGTAGAGGCAATGAGTGTCCTTCAATGGCTTCTGCTTGGTTCAGACTGAGCTTAGTAGCTCAAAACACATGACTTTCAGTTTCATTTACACAATTCAAGCTTCTCCAAGAGATCCCCAAAATGTAGACCTCTAAATAAATATGTTTACCTTAAAAGCAGATTCAAGTCCTCTGGGTTCCTGAAAAGCAAGATTTAGTATTGTTCCCAATCGGTTATCAAAGTCGTTTATTTGCTGAATGCATCTTGTGTAGTCAGAGAGAAATTCCTATATGACAATGAATAGGAAACATAAATTAACATTTCAGTTTACAGTTGAATTTGCTGCCATTTGTTTAGAAACTACTGCTAACACGGATCCCACGATGGGCAAAATCCATAGCAGTTACGTCACCCTCTAGTGTTATCTTATGGAAAGTCATCTTAACCGCTCTGGGGCAAGGAGCTTAATTTCACTTTATGATATAGGCCTATGTTAAAATGGTCACATACATTGATCTAGCAGCCCACGATGCTGTTATCAACAACAACATCCCTTGTTTTTGTATGTTGAGATTCGTATTTTTTGAATGGGCAACACACAGCCCAGTCCTTCCTAACTCACGATGCAGTGATGCCAGAATGGTGCGCACTGCATCCTGTGAGCGAGTTTCAGACTCAGGATGGATACCCAGGGTAAGGAGACGTTCATTTTGTTACCTGAGGTAAGTCCATGCACAGGGTGACTATATAGAATGGAGGACAGAGTGCCTCTACCTTTAAACACGGCATAGAAGAGGAAATTGAGGCATATTTAGCTCATTATAGAAAGGTTTAAAGAGCAGCACTTACCTAAATTCCCTCTTATCTGCAATGATTAAAGGTAGAGGCACTCTGTCCTTCATTCTATATGATCACACTGTCCATGCACAGCCACTGGGTCTGTTTTGATCAGCATAAGCAATAACAATGCTGCGAGTTTAAATGGACCAGTGAAGGCATATATGACCTTGGAAGGAGATCAGGATTCAGTGGACACTTGTCAGCTTTCCTAGAAATAAATCACCCTCTTCCTTCTCCCACCATGGCCTTCCCATTCCATCCCGTTCCACTCCATTGCTCTCCCCACCTCTTGTGCAGCCTTACCTCAGGCAGTCCAGAGGGTAGTTACTACTAGTTAAGCTAAGCCATTGGAAATCTAACAAGGCATTATCTGGCTAAGTAAAGAGAAGTCAGGGATGAGGTTTGTATATTTCACTTACAGCTTCCTAGCTTTCTCCCTATAATAAGAGGAATGAGTCTTGTGGATTTCACGATGGACTCCTCCCCCATCATCCCCCCTCTCACAGTTCAAGCACTGTTGTAGCCTTGGCAGCTAGATCAGAGGAGTAACTTCATGTACTGCACCAATACACAGCCTGCTTCCATATGGCTAGGTCAGGGGAACCTATATTCACAAAATATATTGTTGCATACCATGCAGTTGTAGTCCAGTGGATCATATTTACTTTCTTGAAGAATCTTCCAACTTTCATGAAATTCTTCATTCATGCAGTGAATCTCTTCACTGAAGATCTTCCCTCGCAAGCCCCCAATCTCAATTTTTTCTAGCTTAAGAAAGTCAATTGCTGATATAAAAAGTTCCTTTAAATTAAATACAGATTCAGTTAGGACTCGTGACTTCCATATAGGTTATATTGTTAATAACTCAATCCTACCCAAATCCCCTTCCTCACTGCCACTACTGCAACTGTGCCAATGAAATGTGGGACCGGCATCAGCTGGGTGAAGTGATCAGAAATATCTCCTTGGAATAAATGGACTTTTGTTCACTTTCCCCAGGGAAACCCTGCATCACCATCATGGCTCTCCTCATCATATTTATGCCAATAAGTTTGAGGTGTGTAATAGCTGAAGTAAAAAAGACTGATTGGGTTAAAATAGCACACACAAATAATATTAATACCACCCCTGGTTCACTTCCCTCCCTGCTCTCAATCTCACCTTGGATTAACCCCATTCCTCCTCAACACCCTCTCTTTATATGCACTTACCTGTGCTGGTCCAGCAGTAGGTCTCTTACACTGCTGCTGGTTGTAGCAGCACATCCAAAATATGTGAGCCATTAGAACAGGGTGACCATATAGAATAGAGGACAAAGTGCCTCTGCCTTTAACCACTGCATAGAAGAAGGAATTGAGGCAGGTTTAGCTCATCATAGAAAGGTTTAAAAAGCAGCACCTGCCTCAGTTCCCTCTTCTATGCAATGGTTAAAGGTAAAGGCACTCTGTCCTTCATTCTATATGGTCACCCTGCTGTAGAACCTATTTTACCACAGTGGACTTGTTGTAAAAACCTGCTCACACCAGACAATCCCAGGTAGAATTGACCAATAAAATTTTATCAAAAATATATCTGGTTATGGTAATCCACCACTATGGAATTGGTAAATGTACCATTGTTGCAAATATAGAGGACACCATTTTCACAAATTTCTGTATCTTCAGTGTTACTTAACTATGCACCCTCCTGAGGCTTTTCTGAACCTTTCAGAGGCCACACTTGTCTACCCATGGTCTCTGAGGGCTTCTGAATGGCTGTTTGGGTGAGGGGGGTGTCCTGGGTATCTGTGGATTCAGGAATATGTGGGGTCTCCATTCAGTATATCCATTGCGGATAATGGGGCATACCTGTATTACAATACAATATTATCTTTCTATATAAAAACCTTAACTTGGGTGTTAGGGTGTCTGCATCTTCAGGCCAACATTCCATGTAAATCAAGCAGGATGAGGAGAAGCACCTTCTGGGTATTCTATTCCCAGGTGCTTCTGGAGAAGAGAAGGCTGAGGAGAGGCAACTGTCAACATTACTTTCCTATTTCAACTGTCATTTCTAACTGCCTGTGGGACAGATAATAGTCCAGCCTCAGGTGACGTTTTGGGCGGGGGGGCAGTTAAGGAGAATCATTGAGGAGATCGGTGGCAAAAGAGCAGGAGAGGGGGCAGTTGAGGACAGAGGTGGCAAAAGGGCAATGCTGGAAGGAGGAATGGGTTTTTTGCATTGCACAGGTTAAAAAAACTACTTTTCTTCCTGCTGTAGAAGCAGTCAAGCAAGCAATCATTCCATTCTTCAGCTGAAGCAGGCGAAGTCCTGGCCTTTGCATTTCTAATTGCTAACTACCTCTCTACAACAATAATAAAAGCTGTTTTTAAACAACTTTGAAAGAGCCCCCTTTTAATTTTTTTAACCAGCTTGAAGGCCAAGAATCAAATCCTTTTGGATGTTGAGGAAAAACCTTATTACATTAAGAGCAATGGAGAAGCAAGAAACCTGAAAGTGGGACTTGAAATATATTTTTCACTTTTTTTAATCCACTTGTTTTTTTAACCCAGAACAAGAGGTTCTGGAATGGATCCCTACCCTACTGGATAATGAAGGGCACCCATACTACACAATTTTCAGTTATAGGTGAGTTCTGACAGGACAAACATTTAAACAGAGCAAAAGATTTCAGAAATATCTGGCAAACCTTGTTAATGTGGGAGAAAGAGATGAATAGTAAATAGAAAAAATGTGCAGAAATAATTATATAATGGGAGGTACACTATCCTGTACTTAAGAAAATACAACCAGCAATACAAATGCTCCATGAGAGATGTTCGTAATGTAATAAATCATGCCTGACCTGTTAAGACAATTCTAAGGTAATGTTCACCAGTGAAAATGGTTCAAAAGTTTAAAAAGTTGAGTTAAAGAGTTAAACTCCCCCCCCCACTTCCTTCAATAGTTTGACCCTATCTCATTCCCTCCTAAATATTCTAGAGTATTTCTTTTTAACTTATAAAGGCATCCCCTGTTATCTGACAGTTTAAGGACTGGAGCTGTGGTAAAAGGTGGGTATGGTTGAAAAGATCTCTGTGTTTTTCTAGTTGAAGGCCAAGTTGAAATGTTGCTTCTTATGCTTTTTTAGCTAGCAATTGCAAATACCCTTTTTATCTTGCAAATTCCTGCTATCGCACAAAGATTTCTGCAAATGAACTCTCATCAATGGCTTCAGAAATGGGAGTAGATCAGGTGTAGATCAAAACAGTCATGATCACTATGATATGTCATTGGAAATCAACATGGGGAAGGTTAATTTTAGTCTTTTAAACAGCAGTGAGGGGTTGAAATAGCAGAGCATGTGTGCTGAATTAATGAGTAATGGGCATAACTGAAGGGTGTTGAAAGAGTGGGTTGTCTGGAAAATGAACCATCTGAAAGCAGGGAATGCCTGTACAGAAGTGGTACTTATATAAGTGTCCCTCGTTATCGGCTAGGGATCTGTTCCTGAACCTCCTGTGGATTAAAAAAATTGTGTATCAAGGAAAAAAATTAAGTCCACTTCCAAGTTTCTTGCTTCTCTATTGCACCTAATTGAATAATATCTGCAGGAACTGAAAAATATTCTGGGACTGAAAAATGGAATGATTACTTGCATCTACAACAGTAGAAAAGAAGTTTTGAAAACTGTGATTTGCAGTGGTCATTTGTGCTGAATCAAATCAGTGTATAAAAAATCTGTGTATTACAAGTTTGAACCAGTTGATTCACTAGCCTTTTCCTAACATTGCCAACTGCACAGTAGCTGGCATGATAAATAAGCACTGGGGTTCAAGGTTGTAAATAAAAAGTAATTTTTTTACCTCAATGTACAGTAACCTCTGAAGGACCTTATCAAATCTCGAAAACACCAGATGAGATGGGAAATCCCATGGATTCGCACTTGTTTCATTATTATGCTCACAAACCATTTGTTCTTGATATGCAAAGAATGTTTTCTTGAATGTTCTGAATATCCGTATTGTTTGCTTTATTTTTTCCATTCCTTCTTCTAGGTCCATTATAAAAATCTCCTCAGGGATTAGATATGCAAAAGCCTATTCGACAGAAAGGACCCAACAAATTGAAATGATTTTTTAAATGATATTTCAGAATTACTCACACTCTTTTGTTCACAGTCACAATTTTCCACTTGCATCCCAGCATCATTTTCAGCCCAATCCCAAATTCTGTTGGACTAGAATGCATTTAAAAAATTATTTGTAAAATGTATTAAACTCCTTTATGTCTTGAGCAGGACAACCCAAATTTTACTACCAAGGGGAAAGCAAGACCCTCAACCCGGCAGATGTTGACAGTAACATACTTCGGTCTTTTGATACCAGAGGCCCACAAACTTTATGAAACCCCATACCTCAAAATTATTTAATTAATTATTATCAGTATTAATGAATACAATTAATTGGATATTAAGGGATGCCACTAATGTTGAAATAATTGACTGTTATAATCTCTATAATTTTAGGAGGAATGTCATAAATATACTTTTTCTTCTTTTTCCCCTCCTTTTTTCTTTTTATATTTACTAGTTAATTCCAGGTTCTGAGACACCAAACTCACCTGCAGGAGGAGGCAGCAGGAGAAGCAGGCAGAGAAGGTAGATGTGGCAGGGCTTTCTCGATCTCCCTGCTGTGCTGTTCTTCTCCAAGGGCAATGTGCAATAAACAACTAGTCTGGCTTGGATCTCTCAATATCCCTGTTGGATCCCTTATATACTCAGATCCTAGACTATTCTCTCATTCTTATTTTGTGTGGGTGGCCTGTTGGTCTGGTTGCTATCACCCATGAAGTGCAATCCTTGCGCCGGTCTGGGAAAGTGACAAACGTGCTATAAAGCAGTGATTTTCAACCAGTGTGCCATGGATAGTCCTCAGGTGTGCCACAAGAATTTGGAGATTGGCATTCATTAATAGGAAAATGGGGGGATTTGAACAGTCTGGTGTGCCTTGACAATTTCAGTGCCTTGTTAAGTATGCCGTGAGATGAAAATGGTTGAAAATCACTGCTATAAAGCACGCAGTAGCAGAGGAAAATTGTGCCAGCTGAGCTTGGTCAGTGCAGAGGTCTGGAGGATGTGGGGAGAGTGAGACGAGGTGTTCCTTGGTGGAGGAGAGCAATTGGTGGGCAAGACTGTGGGGAAGCAGGCAGATTGGCAGGTGGGCAGGAGATTGGGGCAGGACCTGGCACTTGTGCACGATCCTAGTCTTGCAGTGCAGAGAGGCTCCAGGCTGCTCCAGTCTGCTTGGATCTGCACCATGTCTTGCAAATCTGACCCATTAGAGATGCTGCTGCATTATTCGAATAAGGGGAAAAGTTTCCCCTTGCACACAACAGCAGTCCCAAACTTACACTGATAAGTTTGAAGGTTCCCATTTCAAACGATATTAAATAGCTTGCATCTGGCCTACATTCAAGTGTTTGAAATTGTGCCACCATGGAGGGTATTGATGGCTTCTTAAGTTTCCATTATCATGGTTGCACTTTTTCACTCTGCTGCATTTACTCTGAAGGCAGTCCAATCCCATGGGAAAGTGCCTATATACAGAAACTGGGCTTCTTCAGGAAATCAGTAAGTATGAACCAAGTCTTGGACTATTTTATGATGTGCTGTAAGTGCGTGATATTCAATGGATTCTTTGAACTTTGTAAGCAATAACCATTCACTGCAGTGGAGGGATCAGTTTAGTTTGTATTTCTTATGAGCAATGTCTGTACAATGGATCTTAGTGGCTTTGGATGACTGTTTTCAAATAGGAGGGGCTGGATTCATAAACCTTTATTATTTTTATTTTCTCCTTTACAGGGTGAATAATAAACCAATGATACAACAATGCATTTTCTGAACAAAATAGTAAATATAAAAAGAAAAAAGGAGGGGAAAAAGAAGAAAAAGTTAATTTATAACATTCCTCCTAAAATGTTTTAACTCAGTCAAGAACTTTAATATTATTATTTGATCCCAATGAATGAACTGTTTGATACCAACAAAATGAATTGTTTCCTAACAGAAATTGTTTCTTAACATACCCATGATAATTTAAATGCTTCAGGCTATTTGATGCAATCCTCACCTGTATAGCCCTGACATCGACATGCCAAGCAGTTGAGAGTTAATGCTGAAAGCCTTGGCATCTTTGGCTGTGGCATGCCAACATACAGCAGGGATTCCTAATACAGGATGATTTTGCCTGCCATATGTGCTGTATTTCCTGCGCACGCAAGGACAAGAATGGTTTCAGGCTCACAGCCTGATTTCCCTGCTTTTTGTCAGTTTAAGCCTGCCCCCTCCTGTTGTTTATTAATGTTGTGAAGTTGCTGTTTCACATGCAGTTGTCCCAGATACAACGCTGGTACAAAAAGGCAACAGATGAAAGAAGGGAGGGTGGTTTCATATGTTCATGTTTTCTCAGCATGACGGTCTCTGTTACAATAGGAGGGTCTGCATACCAAGGAACAGCCATTCTAGCCTTTTAAACAAAAACAGCTCCAAAAGTCACCAAAGTAAAGAGTGTCGAGGGCTGTGTAGAAAGAACACAAACTTGAAATGCACATTCAGAGCTGCCCTTGAGACTTTGGATCAACCTCACACTTTCACACAGGTTGTTTGTCCAAAACTGCTGTAAGTTCAGTGGACTTTGCTGTTGAGAAATATTATTTTCAGGGCTGGCACAAGATCTCTCAGAATCTGAGGCAGTGTGCCAGTTGTCACTCCCCTTTACCTGGTGATGAACAGGCTTTTTCTCCCTCCCACCATACACACTGATATTAGAAAAGAGGCATGTTTTCTGGTAACACAGGCTTGGGAAGGGGAATAGGGTACTGCCAGAGGCATCACTAAGGGGTACAGGAGATGCAGTTCATGACAGGTGATGTGCCCAGTGGGGTGATATACTAAAATCACAATGGTTAGGAAAAACTCCCATCATGCTATAAACCACCATAGGAGTATTTATAGGATAATGCAATAAAAATGGTATGAAATTTTTTCTTCTATCAAAAGTTATGGCCAAAAAACCTAGAAAACAAAAAAATGCATGGGGTAGGTGGAACATAAGTAGGAGAACTTGGCTTAGGCAATTGGAAAAGAGAAGCAGAGAGGAATCCAGCAGTGGAGCAGAATGGTCCCAATCCAATAAACACAGCTGTTCTTAAAGCACCTGAGAAGAAGCCCTCCCTACAATAACGAATGCATTAATCACTATAAAAAGAAATACAATGGTGTCTCACATAAAGAGCTTAATTCGTTCTGGAAGCATGCTGTTTAAGTGAAATGCTCTTTAAGTGAAGCGGATTTTCCCATAGGAAATAATGGAACTCAGATGATTGGTTCCACAACCCCCAAAATATTCATATAAAAATATTAACTGGATGTAAAAATGATGATAGAACACTGGGATTGAATTCAAAATATGTGTTCAATGTGCATGATCCTATGAAGTCTACTTAGTACTTAGGCTGCAATCCTAAAGACACTTTCCTGGGAGTAAGCCCCATTTAACACAATGGGGCTTACTTCTGGGTAGATGTGGTTAAGAGGCTACAATCAAAGACACTTTCTTGGGAATAAGCCCCATTTTACACTGTGGAAAACACATAGGAAAAAGTCTGTGAAGAGGATGATGCACTTGCCTCCTGAAGTGGTGGTGCCACTGGGTATAGCAGTAGAAACTGCTGCTGTCCCTCCCACACCTCCTGGCTCTGATCCACTCCTGCCTAATCCTCCCCCACCCTGTTACCCTCCCTCAGCCCATCCGTTTGCATCCCATAGATAGCCTACCTGCTCCCAGACACTCTCCACTGGTATCAGGAAGGAATGTACCGGCCTTGATACCAGCATCTCACATTAGTCACCTTATGGCACATTTGTGACAATGCACATCCCACTTGTGCAACGCTGATTAAAACTGAATCACTAGTATCATAATCTACTTTTGTAACCTGCTCCTGCACATGTCACCCTTGCTGTGCGTGGATTTTTTTTACCTTTTACTTTGGAGATCCATACAGAATGGAGGACAGAATGCCTGTACCTTTAACCACTGCATAGAAGAAGGAATTGAGGCAGGTGCTGCTTTATAAACCCTTTTATGTGGAGCTAAACTTGCCTAAATTTCCTCTTCTATGCAGTGCTTAAAGTTTTGGGTACACTGTCCTCCATTCTATATGGTCACCCTGAGACCCACCAATTTTAAAGCTGTCTAAAAACAAGATAGGAAGACAGCATTTAATTCTCGGATTCAATTAAAAAAATGTGAAATTGGTTTCCCCAAAAAACTGTGAACCGAGTGAATTTTCCCTCTTCCAGTAAGCAGACTAGATGGCCTCAGAGTCTCCCTGCACCTCCACGATATTATTAAATGAAGGTACCCAAAATCATTAGACACACATGAAAATCTGGGCCATAAATTTTTCTGTCTAGTTAACATGTTTATCCTTTTGCGTTATGATCTGGAGCTTCCTTTTTTTAAATCATATGAAACTACATTTTCAACCATCTGTTCTGTAAGAATAAACAGATATGCCAAAGATGGCATACAAATGCTTAAAAACACACAAAGTTATAGGTGCTGTGCTGGTAAATGATACAAATATTTCTTTTGACAATTAATGTTGATTTTCAGTGAGGCAAAGCACAACTCAGACCAGCAAAGAGAATGTAATTAAATAGTTTGTGCACCCTAACCGGAATCCATAAACTGCAACTTAATATGGCAGATGTCGGTATTTAAATCCTTTATCAAAGAAACATATAACTTGCTAACTGAAACGTGTAAAGTACATTTTCCTTACCCTGTCAATTAGAAGATTGCAAAACTCCTGTAGCAGGACACCAATTCTGTTGGGAAAGCAGTAGTATTTGGAATGGGTCCAGATCAGACAGATGGTATGGAAAAGGGGTGCAATGAGACGTTCAGCATTTGAGAAGTTGGATTCTTCCAAGTAGGCAATGTAGCATTTTAAAGGGCACAGATACAAGTAAATATCTTCAGCTTCAGAAACCGCTGAATGGTAGAAGAGGAAAAAAAACTATTGAGGGGAACTCTATTATCTGTCGTTGATTCAGATACTCTTGCTGGTAGGGGTAATCAATACTTCATATTCTGAATGGCATCCACACAACAACTTGCAAAACAGCTGTTTAAAACTTTAACATCAGCGTCCAAAGGAAAGCTAAATGGGCTGCTGAATGCCCCAATACAGGCAGACACAGACGGTCCTACATTAAATGTGCCAAGTTTTGACCTACCTCCCCAGCATTGGTCAACACTGACCCATACCCAACACAGTAGCTGATAAGACTCACTGTTTAAATGGGGTCTAGTATCTACCCCTCAGTGTGACTATGGTGCTCTTTGACAAAGAATTTATCATATTGTGTCCGACTGTAAATCAGTGCTTATTCTGGCCCAGTGTCTGATTTTTTTTACTGTGGGTCACTCTGTCCTTGAATGGCTAAGATGGACTGGACATTAACATCTGATTTCCCTTAACTCCATGTTTTCTGTGCCATATACTCATCCTACAATCCAGAGTAACTACAGGAAGACGTAAGAGGCACTTACTCGAGATTGCTCTATGCATTTCCCATAGGTTTCCCATTGGTAGCACCATAACTACGTCAGTGTAAAAGGTCCTGTAGTTACTCTGGATTGTAGCCTAAATAAACAAACAAATCTGCTACCCAGTCACAGAGAAATGGGTCATGAGACTGACAAGAAACAAGTAAGACAAAATCATGATGGACTGTTGGTGGAGATTACGCATGGCAACTAAAACAACTTCTATATTCAGAGACTTTTGGTTACAAAATTCTGGAGACAAACATAACTATATATGTCACACTGTATTTGTAGACTTATAGTATCTTTATCTATAGAGTGGTGTCTTTCCTCTTGTGCCAACAGAATATAACTTTCAAACCTTCTGCATCCCATGCAGTCCTATTCTGAAATGTTTCCTGACTCTGGATTTTCAGTGGCTACAGGGGATGGCTTGCTGTGGTGCAGTGATGGGATGCAAAGAAATTAACAACCAGTTCTCTGCCCATCCGGCAGCCACTTTTAAATCGTTATTTTTAAACCTTATATGCCCTATCTCTTGTTAACAACCGGTTCTATAGAGTAGGTGAGAACCTGCTGGAGCCCACCACTGCGTGGTGGTGAAGTTTGATTTGGCAAGCTTCCTTCCCTGCACACCTTTAAGGACATACTGCACACCTCCTAACTGGACAGCCCTCTTCTTTAGCAAGGCAATTATTAGGACTCATACCTTCTTCCACCTTTAAAGTGAGCTGTTGGAAACTAGGGTAATAGCTACTTCTCATCCTTTTTAGTAGTTCCATTATTTTGCAAACCTTTGGGTTCTGCAACTATAAAAACAGAACAGAAAAAATTAATGATTAAAATCAGTGATCCATCTCAATGCTGATGTCAAGTAATTATTTAAATTACAAACATACAAAACCAACCACTTTTTTGTTAGCAGCACCTGGGGAGTCCAGAAACATGGAATCTTAGTGACTTCTTGATAACATATTCTAAGAATCACTTGCCCTTCCATCGTCACTCCATTTCAAAACTGAAATCAGTATTGAACCAATTGGAGTTATTTGAGCAAAGATTAGAGAACTATTTCTCAACCAGTGCTGTCTGTACAACCAAAGGTACTTGAGTTGGTGTAATGTGATTATTATGAGATTCCAAGATACCCTCGAGATCAGAGACACTATGTAACAGGCAGTATTTGGACTCTTGGCTCATCAGGCTGATCTCTGGCATGCACATTTTGCATGATTGAAATGCCATTCTTTCTGTCCTTTGCATCTTACTGGTATTTGTCTCTGGCCTCCCAATCCAGAAGTAATTGGCAATGACATCATCACCAGTTACTTCCTGGGGCACTTCCAATAGGTGAACCATGCAAAGTAGTATGGTGGAGAAATAAGTTTTGTATTGAGAGAGCAGGGGTCTCCAAACCCCAAACTGGGGGCTAGATGCAACCTGTGGCAAGCCTCAAACTGGGCCACAGCCAGCCTCTGGTCCCCTACGTTTCTCTGACCCAGTTGTCCAAGCATGACTGAAGCTGTGATGGTGGGGTGGGGAAAATGGGAGTTTGCTTAACTGTGTTTTATTTCTATGCTGTGTGCTGGTGCTTGCAGAAATCCTGTATGCTTGCTGAGCCCATTTATTCATTAACCTAAGTTCCAACCCTAGTCTGTTTATTTAAATTTTATATTTAAATGTTTTTCTAGTTCTCAATCTTGTACAAGGTATTTGACGTGGCCCTTTAGCCAAGAAGTAGAAAGACCCTCTGATCTAGAGGTACAGAGTGATGCAATACTGGGTATACTGACAACAGTGTCTGTTTACATCCTTACATAGGGATGAAGGCATCCACGCATCCAACCTGAGGTCATTCTATGTTTTACTGTTTATACTGAGAGACGTATTTCTCCAAAAACTCACAGTCTCCCTCTTTGGAATGTTCTAAGAAACAAAACTCAGAGCAGGGATATGTAGACCACAGAGTGGAGCTATGCAGATAAATCATATGCTTATGTCTCCCACTGAACCTTAAAGGACAAAGTTAAATGATTGTAACCTGGAACACAGTTGGGAGGAGAGAATAATGCTCCCCACTGCAGGCAGTACTGCAGGAGTCTCCATAAAGTCTCCATCACATCTTCTCCACCTGCCATAATGTGGCTATTTGACGAGTCACCAGAGAAAACCCCTAAGGGGCTGCATGTTCATACTCTACTGATACAGCTTTTCTAGCACTCACCTGCTCATAAATCCCCAGCAGGTTTTCCTTTTGCCTCTGCCAAAACTGTATTTCGGCAGAAGGTCCAGGGTTTTCTCCTTGTAAGAGCAGCTGAGCAGAATCCAATTTTAACACATCAGAAATCAGATGGGTCCATTGGACCACTATGGTTTCAATTGTATACAGCAAAGTTGTGTCGATATATGGTGACCTGAGGCAAAAAAAAGCAGGAATCTAATACGCATCCTGGAAACATGTAACCATTTAACTTTCATATCTATTATTTATACTGAGTGAGAGTACAGATTCCATTCCTCTAATTACATGAACATATGAGACAGAGAGAGAGAAAGAGAAAAAGAGAGAGAGAGCAGATTAACCAGCTTATAACCGCAAAAAAGGATGAGGACCCCCAAAATGTAGGAAACCCAAGAATAATGTAGGACATGATAAAATAAAAGCTAAAAACATGTATACGTATTGCTTTCTGTGGTTAATTAAAACACCATATTACTTATTATTAAATTTATTACTTATTTGTTTACTTATTATTATTAAATTATATGAAACTACTAGTGAAAGTGGTTAAGAGTATTGCAAGAGTAAAATTCAAGAGTAAGAGTATTCAAGAGTAAAATTCACCCGTATTCCATTCCCCCATGCGCATCATTCCCCCATGCGTATCATCTCCCCATGTGTAACATCCCCCATGTGCATCTACCCCATGCGCATCCACTCCCATGGGCAACATTTCCCATATGCATCCACCCCATGTGCATCCACCTCCATGTGCAGCAACCCCCATGTGCATCATCCCCCCTTGCACAACAATCCCCCATTTTCATCCACCCCGTGCGCAACATTCCCCATGCGCAACATCCCCAAATTTCACACTTCTAGGCCCAGCGGTTTTGGCAGGGCATTGATGAGAGTGTCTGTGAGTGAGTGAGTGAGTGAGTGAGTGAGTGAGTCAGTCAGTCAGTCAGTCAGTCAGTCAGTGACTTTTCATTTTTTATATCTAGTTAGAAAAGGACAACAATGAGGATATTTTTGTATGCTAAAGAAAGAGGACGTGTCTTGGGAAAAAAGACATATGGTCAGCCTGAAAGATTTTTTAAAGTTTTTACCCTGTACATTACGTTTTGAAAATATGTTTTGATAGTATGAAATTATCAAGGCCAGTTGGAAGGTTATCAAAGTTGGTTGGAACTTGTACCCTAGAACAGGGTTTCTCAATCCCCAGTCCCAGAACCACTGGTGGTACTTGGCAGCTGCCTGACTGGTCTGAAAGAGGACTCCTTTCAGTGCATCTTCCCCTCCTCAAAACAGGAGAGCTCTGTCGGAGGATTGCAGCCTTGGAGCCCAAACCTATGACTGTCTACTCAGAAATAAGTCCCATTGTAGTCAGTGGAGCTTACTCCCAGGAAAGCATGGGTACAAATGCAGTTTCAGAATCCAATCCAATGCTTGTCTACTCAGAAATAAGTCCCATTATAGTGAATGAGGCTTACTCTCCAATGAGAGTGACTAGGATGACTTTGTGCATTATCACTGTATCTGCACTGAAAAAGGCTGAAAATCCTTGCTCTGAGTAGACATTCATTGAGACATTGGGCTCTCACCTGCAATCCTATCCACAGTAGCCTAACAATAGCTCTATTTATTAGAATGGGATTTACAGCTGGAGGCAGCTGTGCTGCGCTCTGCTCTAGGTGGGGAAGCCCCACTCCAGGTCACCAGAGGCATAATGTTCCCCCCATTCCTGGACTGGTCCCTGGAAAAATTTTTCCACAGAACAGGTCCCTGATATAGAATACCTGATAAGTCTGATAAATATCTTGTACATTAAAAGTAGTCACTGTAATGAGGAACCATGTTTCATGGACATTTTCATCCCAACACATACCCCTTCCTTTTTTAGGAAAAAGAATGCAAAACTATTTTTGCAAAGGAGTATGAATCTGGATGGAAGTTTGACGATGTCCTTATAACTGAGGCAACGATACGATTTTGGGGGCAAAATAAAGTTCAAAGGATTGGAAGACAAGCTTTTAAAAACACCTTTCTTCCCTCCACTTCCACAACGTCATCAACTTTCAACTTTCACATTTAAAAAACCTGACTCCCCCTACATTAGACACGGCACTAATTAAAAGTTCTACATATCTTTTTAGTTATAGTAAATGAATTTCTCAAACTGCATAAGAGTCCCCATCTATTTCCAATCCTATTATAAATGTTGAATATATTGAATTAGCTACCTCAGATACTGTGGCCCATTTGCTGATATGCTTTGAATTCTTATGTCAAAATCCATTCTGTGCTCATTCAGACCCATTAATGCTCATGCAGTTCTGGCCTGTACGTGCAAAACTTTGACTTGCTAAGACATCCATGGTACATTCACAAGTCAGCTTGCCTTTAAGTACACAGTGTCATGCATCAACTCCGAAATCAGTCATACCAAGGTGACTGAGGGGAGCAAGATGAATGAAAGTGATTGTAGATTTTGTGGAAGGAAGGAAATGAAGGAAAGGTAATGCACATTTTGAAAAAGTATATTTGCATTGTGTTTGGTTCAACTAAGTCATCTGATTTTTTTCACACTTGGAAGGTTTTTAAACAGTAGTTGAAGAACAAGAATTTGGTTGTAAACACATGAACCTGAATAACCTCCCTTTAAAGGAACTCAGAACAACACAATTAAACAATCTTCAAGTTAGGAGCCCAGTGCTATCTAACTTTCCAACACTGATGTAGCCATGCCAATAGAATATGTGTTTCTTGGTGAGGGAGTCAGTCATGGAGGTCTCTTTATTCCCTTACCTTAGGGTTGAATCGGCACTGGAAGCTTGGATAATACTGGGCACTTAGTTGGTCTTTAATGCTCTCTGCATTTATAGTCTCTCCTCAACTCATATGTACAGAAGTTAGTCATTCTATACAGAAACAACAGGCTAACTTACATTACCACTTCATCAATGTATTCCATAGAAGTTGGAAGGGGCAGGTAAGTTTGTCCTGCTACACGTCCTTGTAGCACATACACTGTACTTTTTAGTATCTCAACATGCTTTTTGGCATCTTCCAGTATGACTTTGGGCCAGTCACTGTAATTGTTTGGGTTGAAAAGAATAACCAGTAGAACCTGCCAGACAGATGAATACAATTAAAGATAGGAACTGGTAACAATATTAAGATCTGGAGGGGGAAGGAGTGCTATTCTTTGTAGCACTAGATCCTACAATATAGCGATGAAACATGAAACGTAAGAGGAAGATAGCTGCAAAATGGTTTCCCCTTTATCTAGAGTTTTTTGTTTTTGTTTTTTGCACACAAGCACTAAATTTGCAGAGCCACTTAATCAAACAAACTTCATTTTAACTATTCAGCAAAATATTTGCTGGCTGATGGCATATATTTGTGCATCTAGCTAATTTTGGCAAGGTAGCTGAAAAAATGAGATGGCCCTCTCAGCATTCTTTGTAATGAGCTCTTTTTATTTCACCAAAGACACCTCAAAGGAATTTAAGGAGCATCAAGTAGACAATATAAATTGCAATGGCTGAATACTCCCTTGTCCTCTACCTTGCCTCCAACCCCATCAGATACAAATCTGCACACACAGAACACAAGTGGAATGAAATCATGCAGAAAATGTGAAAGAAAATCAGTGACATGTAGTTACAGGTTTGACATTACCTGGCTGATAAGAATGGAAATATGCTCAAGAAGACGGTATGAGACTTCTCCTAATTCAGTCTCCTGCTTGTAGGCAGAACAGGATACTTTTGTAACTGTCGTTTTCCGCAAAACATACAAAAGCTTTGTTTTCCATGAAATGGGTGCCTGTGAGACATAAAACATTTGCTTCTACAGTCAGTACCAAAAGCTAGCCAAGAGCATTGTAAAATGTAAGTCATGGCATTTACAACGTTGAGACTTCTGTTGTCATTCAAATCAGGAGTCTGTATTATTCTCAAGGTGCAGCAACTGCCCACGTTTTAGTTTTTGTGGGGGTACTTGGAAAAGAATGTGGATGACAAAAATTATGAAACTCCATAAGAAAGCCCCTTCAAAACAGAGAAAAATCAAGAGGATCTTTTAAAATCATAACTTTGTCAAACATGAAAAACAATATATTTCTTTCAAATATAGGACTGTAGCAGAAGAAACTAAAACTGACAATTTTTCTCAGTTCGGTGGATTTGGCTGGAGAACTGATAGCGCATATTCAAATTGTGAAGATCACTAATAACATTTGATTCCTAATTACTTTGAGTCACTCAGTATATTATAAGATCATCTATTCAAAAAAGTGGTCTCCAGATGTATGGAACTGGGGAAGGGCTTATTCAGTCAGGTCTTGTGGTTGTTAGACATTCTAAGTAGATTGTTGTCAAGAGAAAGGTAGCTTTTGAATATTTGGGTGTAGGAGAGTTGCAAAAAGTGTCTGTGTGAGTATATTTTCACACATACTATCTCTACAGTGTAGACACACACACATACCTACTACATACATGCAGAAAGAGAGTGTTATATTAAGTACAGTTTATAAACTTATTTCTCTCTTACCTGCCCATTACCTGCACACAAGTTGCCACCAGGACCACTGAAAAGGACCAGCTGCTGATGTTGTCCTTCATCCAAGAAATCCAATAAAAACCTTTGGTTCTCCTCTGTTGAGATGAAACGATTCCATTTCTCAGCCTTCAGTTTAAAAGATTTGAAGGCTTGCTCCTTGATGTGATTTAGGCGTTCATCCTTGGCCAAGACAGAATTCATGCTGCTGACTGTATTCTGGTCAAGTATTGGGAAGGAATCTGAGCGGCTGTGCTTTGCAGATTCCAACAAGATAGACTGTTCTGGTTGATCATTGTGACTAAGGGGAGAAGGAAACATTTCTTCAATAAAAGCAGATTATTGGTGATTGCAAAGAATCTCTCTCTCTCTCTCTCTAATTCATTAAACAAGCCCTCTCTCTCTAATTCATGAAACAAACCCATTAACAGCTCCAGTGGAATACTCTGAGTTGAGCATCACACCATGCTGTTCTCAGAGGACTTTCGAACAGCAAAGCACACTAAGAAGAGATAACACTTGAAGCATTCCTCAAACAGGGACAATAATCCTCTCTTGCCCACCTATTTAATATCATCCACTCTAAGAAAGGCAGTGGGTAAGTGGATCTTCCTTGTGATTGAAACAGTGACAGCTGAGCCGTACGAGACCTTTCAGTCACTGCAACTTGAGCAAAACAGATGCTTAGGTTGCACCATCTCTTTTATAAGTAAACAATGAAACAATTGTTTATGAACACAATGCCAAAACCTTCTGAATGCCAGTCATTGACATGTAAGAGCTCTGGCAAATACGAAGCCAGCACCATTGGGTTTATAGTTTAAACTAGCAAAACATACCCACATTGCAGGAGTAAAATACCTCCATGTGCCATCCCCCCATTGTGCATCATCCCTCCCATGCGCAACATCCCCCATGCGCAATGTCCCCCCCCATGAACAACTTCCATGTGCAATGTCCCCCCATGTGACCCCTCCCTCTCAGTGCATCACCAAATTGGCTGGATGTTGATCAGTCAGTCTTCAATGTTAAGTATAGGACAGAAACACATTACACCCCTTTTCAAATGATGTCAAAACACTGGAATTGAATTCAAAACATGCATTCAATGTACATGATCCTATGAAGTCTACTTAGGCTGCAATCCTAAAGACACTTTCCTGGGAGTAGGACCCATTTAACAATGGGGCTTACTTCTGAGTAGACATGGTTAGACGGCTGTGTGATGCAGGTCCTCATGGTTTATGTGGGTGGATGGTGTGGACCCCCCATGGGGACCCATTATTAGGGCCACCCCATTATCCTCACCCATTATCCATGGAGACAATGCAGGTATATCAACTATGAACTCTTTACTTGCATCCATCAGGAGGTACTTTGCTTCAACAAGTTTCAATCCAACAGTTCAACAGGTAAGTACACAGGTAAGTGCAAGTAACACTAAGCACCACATCATCCAGTACAACACACCAACAACTTCCAACTTCCCGCCAATCTTTCCTGATCCTCACTCCCTTTTATCCTAAATAGGGGCCCCTCCCCAGAGGGGGTTTTCACCAGTCAGGTCTTGGTGGGGGCGGGACCTCCCTCCACCACAGAGGGCCCGAGTCCATGCCAGGCCTCCTTAGGCTGTACCCTCTCCCACTAAGCCTTCCTGGCCACCTGAGCCTTTGCTCCATCCGGGCCCTTTGGGCTCTGGCCCACTCCAGGCCACTCTTGGTCTTTCCAATATTCAGCCATCCTTCTCTCTGGTTCCACAGAATCCACCTCTTCAGCCAAGATTGCCTCCACTTCCTTCTCTTGTGCCTCCCTCTCCAAAGGGGGAGTGTGCGGCACAGTGATCCTGTTTGCCCGGCAGTGGCAGTCAGGCTCCCCCCCTCTTCGTAGGACATGTCTAAGAACATCATGTCCTCTTCCAGTTCTTCCTCTAGTGTCTGCCGTCACGCACCACAGGCTGTATGGAGGATAGTGGGCATACCTGGGCTGCTGCTGGAGGCCAGTGGGGATACTTGGGGATAGTTAGGGGCAACTGCCCCCAAGTTGGGGGCATTTAGAGATAGCAGTGCACTGGCTGGCAGCCCTTTAAAACAGGCTGCACACAGAGCGTCAGGGCTGCCTAGTGCACCACCCATTAGGAAGCAATGCTTCCTGTTTCTCCGTGCGCCTGCCTTTCGCATCCCTAGATGACCCAGCCAGGTTGCTTTCAGGTTGCCTGAGGCTTAAGTAAAGCGAGCTTGTTATGAGAAGCATACTCCCAATGGGAATTTAAGCTTGTTATGTGAATCACTTGTTAAGTGGGGCACTTGTTATGCGGGGTACCACTGTATAGGCTCCTATGAGCTGACACCCTCCAGTAGCAGACTGGTGGGTGGGAAAAAAAAAGGTTGGGGAGGGTGGCAAATATGGCATTATTTTTCAGGGCAGAAAGTGAGCTGTAAACATTGGAGATGAAACCATCCAGTGAGAAATACTGGGAACCTTGGGAGTGGGGGAGAAAATCCTAGCACACATTTCAAAACGCATGCATTAAATGCATGCAAAACCCATGCATTAAATTCTTGTTAGCAGTAATGCTAATAGAATCTACCAAGAATCTCTCTCACACACAAAACCCTAATAGATCTAAAAGGTTTGTTCTAGCTAACAGCTAAGTGGCAGGTTTCAGAAGTAAATGCGTCTCCTACTTAGCATCCTAAAGCAGGTAACATTGATTCCGCCCCATCTCCAATTACTGTTTAAGCATGTGCAGCGAGAGCTTTTCCTCTCCTGCAGTGTCACATGAACAGCATTCCAGCTACCTACAGCAGAATTATAGCAAGTATCTCACCTTATTTTTTGATTGATTGATTGATGGCCCCCTTTGGAACCACCCCTGGGGATTTGGATAGCCAAAATCCCTAATTTAAGGCCATATCTTCTTTTTCAGGTGTTGTGTAACAATGGAAGATACGATCTTTCCCTGCTCATAAGAAAAGCTTCTGCTCGATCAGACCAAAGGCCCATCTAGTTCAGCTTCCTGTATTTCACAGTGGCACACCAGATTCCTCAGAGAACACACACACACACACACACACACACACACACACACAAAACCTGGCATGTAAACTTTGATGGTGTTTTCCTTTAAGAATTTGTCCAGTCCTTCTTAAAGGCATTGAGGCTAGATGCCATCATCACCACATCCTGTGGCAAGGAGTTCCACAGACTAATGACACACTGCATAAGGAAATATTTTCTTTTGTCTGCCCTAACCTATCCAACATTCAGTTTTAGTGGATGACCCCTGGTTCTGGTGTTGTGTGAGCGGGAAAAGAGTATCTCTCTATATACTCTATCCATCCCTTGCATAATTTTGTTTGTCTCAGTCATGTCCCCCTCAAATGCCTCTTTTCTAGACTGAAGAGCCCCAAACGCTGTAGCCTTTCCTCATACGGAAGGTGTCCCAGACCACCAATCATTTAGGTCACTCTCCTCCAAACCTTCTCCATTTCCTCTATATCCTTTTTGAGATGTGGAGACCAGAACTGGACACAGGACTCCAAATGTGGCCTCACCATAAATTTGTACAGTGGCAGTATAATTTTTGCCTTTATATTCTCAATCCCTTTTCTAATGACGCCAAGCGCACATACACTTCCGCCTGCCTGAAGATAATTAAAAGGCATTTTAATGAGCAGAGCAGCCATTCACAATGACAGATTTCTGCATAAATAAATGTATTATAATGCCTTGCCTGGGTCGGAAGGGCTGGAAGAAGGCTGTGCGGGGGGCTGGAAGATGGCACTCACAGCCATGTGTGTGGTGTGTGAGCAAGAGTAAGCGAGCAAGCGAGAGAGAGAGAGAGAGAGAGAGAGAGAGAGAGAGAGGAATGGTCCTACTCTTCAGTTCCCTAATAACTCTTGGGTGGATGCCATGTAGGCCCGGTGACTTCTTGACCTTTAGATGGTTAATTAAAGCCACTACGTCTTCTCTTGTAATTTCTCTCTTAATTCTTAAGACTAAAAAACCAACAAATAACAGGACAAACCTGAACTGCCTGCAGCGCCAGGTCTAGCATGGCAGTGAAACAGCTGCCACAATATCCTGAGGGCCAGAAGGCTACAGCAGTGGATGTCTGTCCCCTTCCTACGCACAAGTAGAATAGGCCCATTGGGACTACTCATTTCTGCAACAGCTCAACAGATGCTGCAGAGGAAGAGCCTCCACATAAAGCAAAAATCCCCTCATGGAGTATCTGGACCCCATGGAGCAGCGCTCTACCAGTCCTACCTCCCTTCCTCTCCATGGTGTGCCTCCTGCCTGCTCTCCCTCCCCTCCATGCCCTCCCTCAGTTCTCTGCCCTTCACCAAGCTGTGGAGAACTGGTGCCTGGCAGTAGTCCACTGCTGTACTAGGTCTAGTGTTGGCCCGGCTGTGGGGCTTGCAGATGACACCTTGATGACACCCAGCCGTCACCAATTTGTATCCACTTTGGTGCTTTTATATTTGCAAGTATCCATCATCACTTATTGTGCCACTTCGGAAAATGAATTCTTTTTGAATAATTAAAGTTATTCAGATAGCTAATGCTCACATTTATAAACCAGCCCTTGACCACAGACAAAACAACTGTGGATGCTAAGAGACTTGTTGATGTTATGTCTGCTATGCTGAACCTTCTAATCTCGACCCAAAACTGACCTCTTTTCAGGGCATACCATAACAGTGGTTTTCAAACTGGGGGACAGGAGGATCCCCACTTCATTTCAGAAGGGGTCACAAAAAGCTGCCATCTTGGTACCACTATCTTGGTATCTGGTACTGGGCACTGCCATCTTAGAATGGGGCACTCAGGCTGATTTCCCGGGAGTAAGTTTCATAGTGAAAAAGCTCTGGCACCATAATGATGTTCCTTCCAGCCATGATATACTTCAGGGTGGGGGGTCCCAAACATTCTTACAAGGAGGCCCCATGATGAAATCAGGGCCAGATTTAGGTTTTATGAGGCCCTAAGCTATTGAAGGTAATGGGGCCCTTTATATGTCCAGCTGTCCTTTGTCAACAACAAATTGCTGCTGGTTTTTTTTTTGTGCTGAATATATGCTAATTATACATGGTATAAATATATGGTAATTTATTGACCTAATAGATATCTATAGCCATTTGCACATAAGCAGGCCTCTGTCAGTCTTGAAAGACTATGGTATCATGCTCAGCTCTGCATACGCTGCATGCGAAGCACAAAAGCCTGGGTTGGATTGTTATGGAGGATAGGCTGTTACCTAAGCAGCAAATCCCCCCTCTCCACGCCACTGAATTAGTCAATGGAAAGGCAGAGCCGATAAGATTGGATCCAGCTGCGTCGCAGAGGTGGGCTAAGGACAGGAGCTCACCCTGTCTTGTGAGGCCGACCCAGGTCTCGAACCCTGGCCTGCTGGTTAACAGGCACAGTGTCTTAACTGCCTGCGCCACCCACAGCCCACATTTGCACATAACAGAATATGTATTTTATCTAAGTAAATGTTTTTTACATCATTTTTTTCCTTTAAATTTTTTGGGGGCCCCCAAGAGATTGGGGCTTGTACGGTTGTTTAGCTTATACGTAAATCCAGCACTGGCTGAAATGTTCGAGAATCACTATCATAAATTAATTTGCAGATGAGCTTGTGAAAGATCATTTGATATGGGAGCCCCGCTCTTCATGGAATTCAGCACAATTATCGATAACATTTTCAAAAATTCAGTGAAAATAATCAACCAACTTTAGATAAAACAAACCTAAATAAAAGCAAACTGAAGTAATGTGACTTATGAGATCTTTACAGGACATGAACCTCAAACTGGAAGAACAAGTAGAAATACAACTGCTTTACTGTGTTTACCTTCACTTCCATTCCTCTAGCCTTACATTCCTAACATGTCTACTCAAAAAGTAAGAGCCATTATGCTTAGTGGGGCTTACTCCCAGGAAAGTGTCCATAGGATTGCAGCCTATGTGCCTTACACCACTGCAGGTCATTTGTCCACCTAGGGCAGTATTATGCTCTGAATGACAGTGGATTTCATACTTGGAAGTTTTCCCCACATCTACTGAGAGGTATGAGGTTGAACCTGAAACCTTCTGCCTGCAAAGCGTGAGTAATGCTGGTGATCCTTGCCTTGTGCTGCTCCCCCACTATCATATCAGGCGTCTTCTGAGGACTGGAGAAAGTTGAGGAAGAAGGAGGTGCCCATGGATGTGGCACTCCAGGACATTTACACCCTTTAACTCCCCCCCCCCAAGTACACCAGTGATAAGCAATGTCAGCGAACTACAGTCCCAACAACACTGTCTGCCATATGGAGATCTAGTTGCCAATTAAGAAATATTGATCAGGGTGAAAATGTAGGTAACATAAGAAAACTCAGTAAGGTAAGTGAAGTAAGTAAGGGTGCAGTCCAAAACTATGCCAGCACAACTCATTGGTCATCCCATTCCTGTGGTGATGTAGGGTGGCAAGCACATGTCAGTGCACTGGCCTAACCCTCCCCCAGGAGTGGCACAGAAGTTTCTAACAGCACTTTTGTGATACTTTTGTAACAGCACCTCCAGATCAGCGCAGGACTTATTCTGGGCTTTAGGCCAGCCTAACGGGATCTTAGGATTGCAGCCTAAGTAAGTAAGTAAGTAACGTTTGCCCCTCGCTGCCCACTCCTGCATCTGCCACTGCCATACCTCTCTGGCAAACACAGTAAGAACTGGCAACGACCGTGTAGTGCTGCCACCTGTTGCAGAAGCACTCCCAAAATGGCCATCAATTGAACACTCCATGTACTGATTGATGGTTACCATTTTGTGATAGTGAAGGTGTCCTCCTTTCTAGCCATCAACTGTGGCCAGAGGCCCAATTCTGCATAGGAGTGAGCTGTTACTACTAATAAAGCCTAACTGGAATGTAGCGTTTAAATAGTAAGGCCTATTCTGACCCATAGGTCTATTTCTGCATGAATTGCTTTATATGAAATCAAACCAATTATGATGGTAACCCAAATATGGTTCTAATGGACAGTCTTAGGCAAAGGTTTCTCCAAGTCACAAAACCAGATATAAGTTAACTGGATACCAGGAATGGAATTTGCTAAGAATAACTTCACACCAAGTTGCAAACAACTCTCGTTCTACAAAACAGCTCTTGAATATCAATTGATAAATGTCGGCTAAAGCTGTAGGGTTGTTCAGCATGTTAGCCGACAGCAAGCACTTTTTTATATACCTAAGAACTCGTACTTTCCCCTTTGTAAATGTGCCTCTGTGCAAATTCTAATATAAAATAAAAACAAAAAAGTCAGCTTCCCCTTGAGCAAATTATTTATTGAATGCTTTGAACTGTTAAAAACCTATAAAATATTGTAATGTACTCAGTACAAGTAAGTACATAATAATATGGCTAATTAAATAATTAGAATTAATTAACCTTTTCAAAAAAGGCCCTTTTTAGTACCCCAGGAAGATATTCAACTAATTAAAGGGGGGAAATTACAGAACAAAATAAAGCTATTCTTTGCAAATCTATATTTGGCCAATGGCTGCTCCTTTGGTGCCATTCAAAGCTATTAAATAATTATATATTTAGGACACGTTACCTATATAAAAATTGGTATGAAAACATATGGAAATTTTTATAATGCACCACAGCATGGTTCATGATTAATCACAGTACCCAGGCAATTTCACTCCTTTAAAAAAAATTTAAAAATAACTGTGTTACTGACTAATCATCTGCCCTATTCTTTTTGGTACAGAAATGAGGATCATATTAACACATTTTAAAATGGTTAGCACTATTCAACTGAGCACATTCCGCACATAAATACTAACAACTTATAATGTAGGAAAAAATGTTGGATGTCCTATATTTTGTCCTACATTTTTAAACCTTGGAGTAAGTCTCATTGATTATCATGGGGTTTTCTGCTGAGTAGCCTTGCATAGGATTGGGCTCTCAGACTGCAACTTGGGAGTAAGCCTCATTGACTTTAGTGGGGCTTACTTCTGAGGAGCCATGATGCATATGACGGGCTGTGATCCTCTCCAAGCTTAACCTTGGAGATATGCTGCAATCCTGAACACACTTTCCTGGGAGTAAGACCCACTGGGTACAATGGGCCTTACTTCTGAGTAGACAGGGTTAGGGTTGCAGCATATCTCCAAGGTTAAGCTTGGAGAGGATCACAGCCCATCCTATGCAGCATTGAGCTCTCAGACTGCAACTTGGTAGTAAGCCTCATTGACTTTAACGGGGCTTACTTCTGAGTAGGTCTCAAGGGCAGCAGGCAGCAGCTGGAATAGAGGCTGAGGCTGCTTTCATAGAATCAAAGAATCATAGAGTTGGAAGGGACCTAGTAGGTCATCTAGTGACAGGTGCTCGTCGAGCCTCTGCTTGAAGATCCCCAGTGAGGGAGAGTCCACCACCTCCCTTGGCAATCTGTTCCACTGCCGAACCGCTCTCACCATCAGAAATTTTTTTCCGGATATCCAACTGGAATCTCCTTTCTTGCAGTTTGTACCCATTGGTTCTAGTTTTGCTTTTGCGGGTGGGTGAGCACTGCAAGGTCTGCAGGGGCCTGAAGCACTCTGAGTGCCAGGAGGCAATTATGGAGAGGAGCCAGGCAGCCCAGACCAGCTTTGTGGCGGCTGCCCAGGGCAGTGCGCAGAGAAGCACGCAAAATTTGAAAATGGCTGCTGCCACAAAGCAGGTTTTTCCAATGGTGGTGGCCAGCTTTGCAGGAGGACTGCATCAACCCTCATCCTGGGCCGCATGCGGCCCCCGAGCCGCATGTTGGACACCCCTGCCATAGACCATTACAAATATATATGGACGGGTTTGTATGCACACACTGAAAATACTTGCAATAATTGACACCAATCACAATAATATCCCCATCCTCTGGAGCCATTTCTTTCTTTGTGTTCCCTTGTGTTTTTTTCTGGACCCCAGGGAACAACTGGTCCATTAGACAAACCCAGTCATCACTGAAAGGGTCAGCCTGCTAATAGGACCGAGGTGAACCTGGGGTGGATGGCCACCATTTCTGGAGAGTGCTCTCCATTCTTCTGCAGTCTCCCTTACTCTTACTCCTTTACTGCTCTCCACTCTTCTGCAGGCAGAGAGGAGGCTGTAAGACCCTCGCCCTCTAGTTTTATTTCCTCATCTACTTCCTCTGCACATTTCCATGTTGACGTCTGAGATTAGTGGAAGGGAGGAGGAAAATGGTGGGAGTATTGCAGTGGTGGGCTCCAACAGGTTCACACCTAGTCTGTAGAACCAGTTGTTAACAAGAGATAGGACATACAGTATAAAGTTTAAAAATATCCATTTAAAAGTGGCTGCCAGATGGGCTTAGAACCGGTTGTTAATTTCTTTGAATCCCATCACTGGAGTATTGGCAAAGAAATAAGCCTGAAGATGTGTGAGTTAAGGTGAGATGAGATAAGAGAGAAGAGGTGAGAGAAGAGATGTCAGAAGAGATGAGAGACTGCAAAAAGGTGAAAGTAGCAGAGATGAGGAGTGGTGTAGGAGATGTAGGGTGAAATCCAGAGTAACTATGGGGAGTCCTTGCTCTGGTGTAAGAACAATTTACTCTGGATTGCGATATGAATTTCCCATAGGTTTTCACTAAGTGGTGCAGTAACTACGGGTGCACATAGTGTCTCTTACGTGCTCACGTAGTTACTCTGGATTGTCAGGGTAAAGAGGAAGCAGCAGGATGAATATTAAACATTCATTTATAAAAGGGAACATTTTGAGGATGAAGATTGGGAATTTCTTGTCATCCAGTTGTGGAGATGCCTTTTCTTACTTTATTATGGGCAATTTATTTTGTCCCCCAAAATGTAATAGGAGCTATTGAGAATTGAATCCTCTCTTACTTGCATAGTTCCATACAGAGTCTGGGTTTTTAATTAAAAAAAGGAGGCCTCTGTCAGTCTTGAATGGCTATGGTATCGTGGTTGGTGCTGCATACGTTGCATGCGAAGCACGAAAGCTTGGGTTGGATTGTTATGGAGGATAGGCTGTTACCCAAGCAGCAAATCCCCCCTCTCCACGCCACTGAATTAGTCCAATGGAAAGGCAGAGCCGATACGATTGGATCCAGCTGGCGTCGCAGAGCTGGGCTAAGGACAGGAGTTCACCCTGTCTTGTGGGGCCGACCCGGGTCTTGAACCCAGGTCTGCTGGTTAACAGGCACAGCGCCTTAACCGCTTGCGCCACCCACAGCCATGGGTTTTTAATTAAATCTCCTGGATAATGCAAGATAATCAGCAACTGGTAGTATAATATTCATCATTACAGCAAGTGACATATGAGTATGAAGGGAGAACAGGAAGATTTGGTCTTACCTGTGAACCCCCCTTTTCCATGGTACGATTAGTCCTTCTGAACTGAACCTCTTCAAGTCCCTACATCTTGTAAGAGTCTCTTGGGCAATATTATGCAACATTATCCACAAGCACACTGTTTGTGGTGACCAAGTCATCTAAGTTAAGGGTGGCTGCATTTGTTGTTTCTTATGAGGCAGTGCAACTTGTACCACTAGCAGAGTATAAATATAAATTGTAAGCATCATGTACAGAAATCACTTATTTTTTATTCATGCTTACAAATAAAATTTCCAGAAGAACTGGAACTATCTTATTCATTCCTAGAGATTTACCACTGAATCACAGGTTTGGATCAGGAGATTGTGAGATGGAGAACCCAGGTCTGACGTTACTGGACAGCTCCAGGTAGAAAGCAACAAGGGATCAAGATTGAAAACAGGAACCTTTTTAGCTTTGCAAAGCTAAAAGACTGAGAACACAATCCTAACCAGGTCTA
The DNA here is from genome assembly GCA_030015325.1 of Cryptoblepharus egeriae. Lineage (NCBI taxonomy): Eukaryota > Metazoa > Chordata > Lepidosauria > Squamata > Scincidae > Cryptoblepharus > Cryptoblepharus egeriae. The sequence goes on from JAREYC010000001.1 coordinate 90,076,840, forward strand.
CTCAAAAGTAAACCCCATTGTGTTCAGTGGTTCTTACTCCCAGGAAAGTGTATTTAGGATTGCAGCCTGACCCTCTTAGGCAAAGCAGCCAACCTGCAAATATTTCTGGGGTTGACTAGTTCATTTTCACAGAAGGGGGTGAAAAGGGGCGCAACGCGTTTTCCTCCCTGTACTTTACATTGAAGAATCCCTGACTGATAAACATTCTGCCCCAACCTCCAGACCTAGAAGCATGAAACTTGGAGAGCGTATTCCTTCCATGATGGGAAGAACCAATTTCTAGAAATTTAAGGGCTGAAAGGTACCATGCATTTTCAGCCTATACTTAACATTGAAGACTGATCGACACTGAGCCCCAAATCTTGCACCTGCTCAGAAGGGGTGTCCATGGTTGTGGAGGGACGTTGCACAGGGTGAGGGGATGTTCCACTGGGTGGCATGTTGTGCATGGGGTGATGATGTGCGGGGGGGGGGGATGATGCACATGGGGTGAAGTTATGCATGGGGCGTAGAAATGCAGGGGGTAAGTTGCACAATGGGGGGATTGTGTATGGGAGGTATTTTACTCCCACAATGCATGTACATTTTGCTATTTAGTGCTACTTCTGCACCTAATGTTCTTTTTAGAAAGAGGGGAATGAGTTGAAGAGGTGGAAATGCATACAGGAGTCCCTCAGGCCATGGATACTGAAAGGCCATGGATGGTTCCTGTGGATCCATCCAGTGGGAGACGCATTAGGAAGAGTGGTAACTGAGAGTGGTAACTTGGTTTGGTTGACAAAGACGTCCATGACTGGTAGGCTCCATTTGTCCACCAACAACTGGAACACTTCCAGATGGAGATGCCATTCCATATCACTCTTTCTGCCTGCTCAACCAGTTGGCTGTCACATTGGCTGAGCCGACAAAGTGTTCGGCCTTGAGAGATGAAAGGTGAGCTTCTCCCCACTGAAATAATAGGGTCTGTTCCATCAGCTGTTTGGAGTGAATCCCCCCTTGCCTATTTATGAAGGCTTTCACAGTCATGTTGTCCGTCCACACCAGCACCAACATGACCTCGAAATTTATTAGTGTTAGACAGAATGCTCTAAGCTCTAGCCAATTGATGCTGTGCTGTGTCTCTAAGAGAAGACCCTGAATCATCACCCCCTCCAGGTGCACTCCCCAACCCAACAGGGAAGCATCTGTGGTGACAATTTTCCTGGACGAGATGGCCATAGAAATACCCCAGCCTAGCCTGTTGGGTGCTAACCACCATGGAACACTGTGGAGGAATGAAGGAGACAGTTTTACCATTTCCTTTGCTCCACCAGGTGAAGGTAGGGGTGAAGGAGATCCTGTAAGGGCCTGAGGTGAAACCTGGACCACTGTAAGATGTCCTGGCAAGACACCATCCGGCCAAGTAGGGAGGCCAGTTCCCTGAAGTCCAAACAGGAAGAAGCCTGGGTTTGCAGAAGAGCTTCTTTAGACAATTCTACCTGTCTTGGGATAGAAATATTACAAATTGTCTGGTATCCAGCTGCAGTCCCAGATGTTGGAGGATCTGAGTTGGGTTCAGGAAGCTCTTCTCCATGTAGCAAGTGAAGGGAAATTTGACTTGAAAGGAAAAACTGAAACTTGGTGGGATGACTCCCATGAATGGAACACACAAATGGAAGGCTATCAGCTGTTCAGGAGGAACAGAAGTAGCAAAAGAGGAGGAAGAGTAGCATTATATGTCAAGAACATATATACCTGCTCTGAAATCCAACAAACTGGTCCGGATATTCCCGTGGAGTGTGTTTGGGTAAAGTTTAGGGGAAAAAACAAAAACCAAAACATTGTGGTGGACATCTACTATAGACCGCCAGGCCAAGGAGAAGTGAATGGTGAAGCAAATGGTAGAAGCAAATGGCAGATGTAAGGAAACATGAGGTAGTTATAATGGAGGACTTTATCCAGACATTTGTTGGGAGACAAAATCCATAGTAACTATAGGAGTACATAAGAGGCACTTACTCTTGATTACTCTATGCATTTCTCATAGGTTTCCCATAGGTGGCACTGTAACTATGTTGGTGTAAAAGGTCCCGTAGTTACTCTGGATTGTGCCCTTTCTAACAAGCTTGGAAGATCTAATAAATTCCTGATGGGCCTGGAAGATAACGTCATGGTCCAGAAAGTGAAGGAAGCTACAAGGGGAGGGACCATCCTTGACCTGATCTTAACAAATTGTGAAAAAAGGATTGACCAGGTCAACATAGCAGGAACTTTAGGAGAAAGCGATCATGAACTACTGGAATCTTGAATATTTTGGGAAATTTAAAAAGTGAACAGTGCAACTTATATACTGGATTTCAGAAAGGCTGATTTCAACAAGCTTAGAGGAATCATAGCTGGGATCCCATGGGTTGATGATCTAACGCAATGGGAGCTCCTTAAGAGGCAGCTTCTACAAGCACAGTCAGAAACAATTCCTATGAAAAAGGGGAAAAAAACCTCAAAAAGGTTTTTCCAGGTTGGCTCCACAAGCAACTTGGGCATCAGCTTAAATTAAAGAAAGAGATGTATGGTATAGACAATTGAAGACTTGAAAGACTATCAAAGAGGGGTACAGGCAGATAGCCCAGACCTATAGGAAGGGGTACAGGAATGCTAAAGCTCAGTATGAGCTGAGACTGGCCAGGGGAGACAAGGATAACAAAAAGAGCTTCTTTAGATATGGAGGAGAAACAAGGGGGTGGGGCGTACAACAGGTGTCTGCAAAACAAGACGGAGCTGCTTAACTCCTTTTTTGCATCCGTCTATTCTCAGAAGGAGGGCTGTGCAAATGGGGGTGTGGGATCATTGGCTGATGTGGGGATGTGCTTGCATTCCCAAAGAAGTAACGGAAACATGGATGGTGCAGAACAGCAGGTTAAGATTGACAGAGAATTGGTTCAAAACCACACAAGTGTCCTAAATGAATCAAAGTCATTTGGACCAGATGAGCTGCATCCTTGAGTTCATAAGGAACTGGCAAATGTCCTTGCAGAGCCTCTGTTGATCATCTTTGAGAAATCCTTGAGGAGTGGAGAAGTGTCACTGGACTGGAAGAGAGCAAATGTAGTCTCAATCTTTCAGAAGGGGAAAAAAGACCCGGGAAATTATAGACCAGTCAGTTTGACTTCAATCCTGGGAAAGATAGAACAAATCATAAAACACACAATTTGTGCACATCTAGACAAGTACTCGGTGATCAAAAGAACCCAGCATGGTTTTACCAAGAATAAATCTTGCCAGACAAATCTGATCTTTTTTGATCAGGTTACAAGCTTACTGGATAGTGGCAATGAGGTGGATGCCATTTATCTTGACTTCAGGCAAGCATTTGACAAGGTCCCACATGACATCTTAATTGGGAACTTGGAAAAATATGGGCTAGACAAGGCAATTGTCTTTCAACAGGGAAAAATGCAAGGTTCTGCATGCTTCCCCTTATCAGCCATACCTTCAAAATGGCACCTGCTGCAATTGCACGCCACAAAATGGCAGCCGCACGGGAAAATGGGCTGCACAAGATGGCACTAAGTGCCTCACTATGTCCTCCCTCTGCTGCAGCCGAGTGGCAGATGCTGGCCAAGGGTAGTGCTGGTCCAGTTTGGGGCACTAGCCTACTGTCCGCGAGGCTCCAGGGTCAACTGAGCTGGCTGCAGGGCATCTGCTGAGCCACAGGAGCAGCTGCGATTCCCTACAGCTCTTCAGCCCTTGCCTCAGGGTCAGCTGCTGCATAGCGTGCACTCCACAGCCTGACTTGAGCTCCTGCAGCTAGCCAGGGGAGCCCAATCTTGTGCACCGGTGGAGCACTGGAGTCCCTAAAGAAGGTTTTTCTGGCTCCGATGAGGGAGGCCAAGGCTGGAGAGAAGCCAAGAAGGAAGGAGAAAATGAGAGAAAGTGAGGAAGTAGAAGTGGGAGACAGAGGTCCCAAGACACACATCCAGTCTTGATGAGAGGCAGGATGAGATTGGGGGACTGTGCACTCTCCCAGGGAGGAGATTTGGCTGTGTCCTACAGAGGAGGGACAGCATCCATTGGTTAGGAGCGCTCTCCCTTCCTCCTGCAGAGAAGAAGTGATATACATAATTTGTTACCAAACTGAAACAAGCATGGAAAGAAATTTGTCATACTTAACACAAATAATAGATTACAAAAAACTAGAAACTCCAAGTCAAAAGGAAAAAAAATAGTGTTTTATTAACTACCACACTGTTATAATACATTTTTAACGTACAATAAGATAGCCTTTAAATTTGAGGTGGTTTTAACAAATGAACAGATTTCCAAATGTTTGTAAATAGGTGAATTGGTGTAATTGTACTTTTTTCTGCAAAATAATGTAGCACTTACAGACTGGCTATGCAAATTGTTTGTACATTTTTCTATAACTGAAAATATAAACATTAATTAAAAATAAAAAAGAATTCAGCTTAATAAAAAACATATATGTTTATCAGTTAAATGTACTGGATACATACAATTTAAGGGAAGAAGCATAAAGGAAAGATGTGGACATTTAAATGCAGATCAACTAACCAAAAGCTTGACAGAAGAAAGCCTTGTAAAACCCTTATTTCACTATGCCTAGTATCAATATGGTTTGGACTATTGCCTCATGGAACTGATTTTCTATTATTTGCATATGTTGTGTGTGTTTTTAACTGGTAATATACATGATGGCTTTTAAGGCCCTGGCAGGCAGATGTTTTTGGAGACAAGATTAAATAAAAACCACTGTTGAAATGAACATCCCTTAGGTTTTGGTCCTCTAATATTCAAGAAAAAAGGGGATTTTTTTAAATAGTTGTTTTACCACCAAAATGCTGCAACCTTTTTTAAAGTCTTTGAATAATTTTAAACATTGGTTATATTTCCAAAATGGTTACTTAAAGAATATTAACAAGACATTATTTTGGCAAAATTAAACCTTAAACATGGCTTTTCAACAGGATTTTAAAAGGTGACTATCCCTAGAGTTCCATGTTAAAATGTAGCTTTCAAAATCTTACAAGAGTAATGCTTAAAATATTGTACATCGTTAACCTAATTAAAATAATTAGCCTCAAAATGACAACTTGATGAGCTAAGTAAAGCCTACACTATGTAACATTTGCTTGGAAACTTGATTTGTCAGTTATGCATAATAAAAATTCCAGTCATCAAGAAAATTACAAAATTTCTTTATCATAACATGATTTCATTTCACCAATCAACTTTTTATCTTACAATAGATAAATACCAACATGTTCTCATTTTTACACTAAACCACAAAGGATTGATGCATTTGATTAGACTACCATTTCCATCGTTAAATTTTTTTTATACAAGTTGGTAAAATTTAATCTCTTCTAGATTCCAAAAGTACCTACAAAACCCATGCAATTTTACCATTTTTATATACTATGGAATATCATACAAAGTAAGGCATTTCAGTGTCATGTATAACCAAGTTACTGTCAATCCAAAAATTTTTGCACATCAATAAAAAGATATCTAAGAACTTAGGAACATATTCTTCTCACTACCTGTATAAAAATAACCACAATTAATAGGTATCTTGTGTAATATTTATTCCATTGTCTCATTTCCAGAAACAGTAACAAGCTGTAAAGGTATTTCCGCATTGGTAAGAATATCTTGATTGCTGGTGCCAGATGTGTTAACAGTTCCTATCCCTGAAACAGAACCTTGTTGAATATTAGCAAGGATAAGTGTTGTTCCGCCTGCAGTAATCAAAGTATCCTCTGGTGTGGCTTCTACCGATGCTAGCACTGTACTGGTAGCATGAATAGCCTTTTTATTTTGATGCGTTTTGATGTGTTTGGCAAGATGATCGCTTCTCATGAAGCGTTTTGAACATTCTGGACAGACAAACTTCTTTTCACCTGTTGAAAATACAAGGCCAGAAGTTATTTCACAGTGATGCCCACAAACTGCTTTCCAGTGTAAGAGCTGGGGCTTAAAGTTAACTCAATATAAACAACTTTGAATACACAAGTGCCATGTATTTATGTTACCACTACAAAAATAAGCAATTTCTAAACCTCCCCTACACATTCAGATTGACAAGTTAGCAAAAATATTTGGTGTTTTACTCAAACCCAAAAGAAAACCGGGTGGGAGGAAGCATTGGTAACCTGTATGTGTTCTCCGGTGCCGTTGGAGCTCATCACTTCGAGTAAACCTCTTGCCACAAAACATCCAATTACAAACAAATGGACGCTCTCCAGAATGCCAACGGAGATGAGCTCTCAGATGTGATGTTTTTCCATATACTTTTCCACAACCTGGTATATGACATATGTGCTGTTTCTTTTTTCCCAAGCTGGTGCCCCTGTCAAGATAATGCATTAAAACCAAGTTACTAAACATATTTTTTGCCAACTAACTGCCCAATCCTGAGCTACCTGCGGCGCCAAGACTCATGTGAATGCCAGAATGGCAGCTGCAGTATTCTCCGGGCCAAAAGACTACTTTGGCTTCTTCTTTGGGGGAAGGGAATGTTGTCCCCAACGCCAGTGTAAGCAGAGTAGCCCTACAAAGAGGCTACTCATTTCTGTGCCAGCTCTGGAAACAGTGCACAAGCTCTGGATCCTGCAGAGCTGAGATCCACCAGTCCTCCCTCCCTTCTCCCTCCATCATGCCTCCTGCCTTCCCTTCTCTACCCCCAGCTCTCTGAAGCTTACCAGTCCATGTGGACCAAAGAACTGCAGAGAAGCAGCGCTAGCACAGCATCAGCCTGGTCTAGCTCTGGTGCTACGGCTTTATGGCATATTTACTACACCCAGCTACTACAGAGCCTCAACAGCAATCCTTCTGGATGGGGCTCTAAAGGACATAGTATATATTGCTGAATTGTAAAGCTAGATATTCAAACATTTCAGTACACATTTATAAGGACCAATGCCTCTTCCTGGCTTATGAGAACCACAGTACAGGCCAAATACCTGTATTATATAAGTCAGTTGTTGGCCATTTGCACTGGAAGTACCAGAAGCATAGATTTCTCATAGCTACAAGTATGGGAATTAATGAGCTCTCTCTCTCCCCCCTCATTTATTTTAAGAACATTTAAAGACTACATGAGAAGTCAAGAAGTGCCTACCTTCCACCACCTTCTTTACAATTAGGACAGGTACAAGCGACTCTTCGCAATCTTTTCCCTTCTTGATGTGGCTGGTCCCCTTCTTCGTCTACCACCTGCACTCTCAAATGTGTCAGATCATTGGTATTCAATGTTGAATCACCACCAAGCTGCCATTCTTCCGGGTCGGGCTCTTCTTCTTTAATCCTAATATCTGAGGACAAGAGAAGCAAACCTTAATTATCTTGCCCCTTTAACACATATAGGCCTGTGTTACAGCTGAAAAATCAGGGCTTTGACTGTCTCTGCCAGTGTAGGCTACTTTGTTGGTTCCTGTTCTGTACTTAAAAAGCATACTTAGCTCTAAGCATCAGATTTTCAACTGACAGAAATGCAACTATGTTCATGTTTTTCTTTTTCATATAGAAGGAAATAGTATATGGAAATTCTTGATATATCATAAAAACTCTGAATTATATAACTGCTTTTAACTGAAAGCAGAGGCGAACTCAAAGGGGGGGAAAGTATCATGAAAGTTTATTAAAATTTATCTAAATTACTCTTTGCAACTGCAATGCAAACATAACTAATGTGAAACTGTCACTACTCCAAAAGCAAATAAAATGGCAAAAGTTCAATAAAATAATTTAATACCAGACATATGAAATAGATATTGTCTTAGACAATAATAGAATCGCGAACAAATTGCAAATCTCTTGGAATTAATAGAAAAAAATGAATTAACAGTTGTGAACTAGTACAACTGCAAAAAGAATGGAAAAGCAAGTACAACTGCAAAAAGAAAGAGAGCAAAGGAATCTCTGGTGAAAGGTAGGATATAAACTTTCCAAAATAGAAATAAGGATGCTAGGCTGACAGTATACTGATTGCAAATCTCAGCCAAAGCAGCAATGCTACTTCTTATGATAGCTGCAACAGGGAGAAGGCTGTTCTCATGTATGCAGTCAACATAATGTTCATCTCTACAGCCTTCCTTTGTATAGCTGCTGTTTCCTTCTCCCTCATTTCTGCAGCTATAAAACCACATTAGAATTCAGCACAACATTTTTAACAATGCTGATTGAAGGGAGAGAATTGTGGTAGCTTTTTTTCCCCACAATGTCAAGTTGAGGCTCCTAAAGAAGCAATAATAAATCTGTGTCAGAAGCAAATTTCCAGAATGACCTGATACCTGAATGTTTCCATTCCTGTAAAAGGTTATCCTAATAAATTTTAAGGTTTGTTAAAATGACATTGCAACAAACTAGTTACTTCTCCCATTGCTTAAAATTTATGCAAACATATAGAGAAATTTACTGTGTTGCCATTCTTGTTTAATAATAATATGACAATTGAAAATGTGCACATATTTAGAAATAAAGGATTCTGACAATGCTTAAAATGTGGACAGCTGTTTGGTGCACAACTACAGCACAGCTATTGAAAGTGACCTAACAAAAGAAAAACAAGAAAACACAATAGATTGAGACTCTAATTCAAGAAACGCAAGAGATAAGATTGCTATAAATTTTTGCTTGAATTTTTTTTATATTAGTATAATATTAGTTGCTTGAATACTGAATAATACACCCCAACGCCTGGGAAAATCACTTGTGTGGAATGAAATAATTCTAGTTTATTCATTTGTAAGGACTTTTCCAAAACAAGCAACAACCTTCTCTCTTTTTCCCCCTCTATATTTTGCATTTACCGGTATTTGTGTTTTACCATTCTGCAGGGCTAACTAACGTTCCCTATTCTGCCAAAATGGTTTCTTCAAAAAGTATGGGCCTATATAAGCAGTGGTAATTCCTTGCTAGAGCATATGAAAGGTGCTTAAGTACTACTGTATCACAGGATCACTGTATCACAGTGTATCACATACAATAAGATACAATGTTGCACAGGAATGTACAACAAATCATATTTCAGGTGTGATTCACAAATTACAGAAAAAGGATGCACATTTGATTGCAGCCATTGTAGACAATACTTTTATGGAATGACTTGCATCTTAATTGTGTTTTATAGCAGGCCTCCGTCAGTCTTGGAAGACTATGGTATTGTGCTCTGCGCTGCATGCGAAGCACAAAAGCCTGGGTTGGATTGTTATGGAGGATAGGCTGTTACCCAAGCAGCAAATCCCCCCTCTCCAAGCCACTGAATTAGTCCAATGGAAAGGCAGAGCCAATACGATTGGGTCCAGCTGCGTCGCAGAGCTGGGCTAAGGACAGGAGCTCACCCTGTCTTATGGGGTCGACCCAGGCCTTGAACCCTGGCCTGCTGGTTAACAGGCAGTGTCTTAACCGCTTTGGGTCAGGGGAGTTGCAAAAAGGTGGGCTCTGCCACAAGAAACTTCAGTTGGCACAAAGGGGGGTGAGATCTTCACATCCGATCTCTTCTTACTCCTGAACTTCTGTTTCCCATATCCCCAACTTCACGGATTTTTGTTTGGTAAAGGGAGCTGCTGTGAAGTTCACTTGGATAAGCTACCTTTCACTACCTTAGGAAATAAACCCTGTCTAGATAGATTCTTTATCATTAGGGCTTAACTAATTAAACATAAAAGGATTCTTTACTACTTAAAAAAGACAAAAAGAGTTCTGAATTATAACAATTACTTAAACTTTAGGATTCCTGGGTCTTTTAACAATTGTGTAGGAGAGATAATTTCAGCAGGCATGTTGTTGTCTCTGAGATACAATTGTTAAAGGTCTACAACTTATAAAGGTGCAATATTTATACAATTGTTAAAGGAACAGGAGCCCTAAAGCAGCCCAGTGTGCCCACCCGATTTATACAAACACAGAAGCTTGTGCTGATACAAACAGGAAAACTCCAAAACTTTCCAGTGTTTTATTTTTCTTCCTTCAAATGTCAGAGACTGCAAAGGAAACAATGCTCAAAAGCATCCTTTTGGCTTTTTTCTCAAGTTCCTTATTTACCATTATACAAAGACCAGTTTTGTTTATTTTATTCAGATACTTTCCAAGATGTAGCAAGCCAATACAGTACTTTAAATAGTTAGGTTCTGTGGTCTGTAACTGTCTCTAAAAATGCAGTTTATGTATCAAGATGCGGAATGACATGAACAAAGCAAATTCTGATTTCTCAATCTCCATCCACTGAAGGCTATTTTTTCTAGTAGGTAGCCTCTCCCTGTGTCATTTAGCTGTGCTGGCCCTTAAGGTTTTCAGGTTCTGATTCTTTTATAATATAATGAAGGAAAAATTTAAACAGAAGTTGATGTTTCCATGGAAGTTGTAGAATAGTGATGTCCTAAGATTTCCTACACATAAGGAAATATGGTTGCAATGTCTGCTTTGTTTCCTGCTCCACAAACCTCCCTTGACAATCCCACACCCTTTCTGGCTTAAAATTCCTGGATTATACAGGCCCTGTGCAATTCCTTGAATACCCTCTTTTTAAAAAACAAAAACTCAGAAACTGACATATCTCTACTACAGTGGTCTTCAAAGTGGGGGGTTGGGACACTCATGGGGGTTGTGACTTCATTTCATGGGGGTTCACGAAAAGCCGGATGCAGCCATCTTGGAGTATGGCACTGGGCACCTTTAATATCACTTCCAGCCATGACATCACTTCGGGAGGGCGGGGGAGAGACTGATTGATTGTCAGAAGGGGGTCCTGGGCTGAAATGCTCAAAATACCACTGCTTTACATCTGTCATATTTAAGCATTTCAGTCAGGACCCCCTTCCAAACTTAAAAATTTGTCCAGGCCCTCCAAAACTTACCTCGATGTCTAATTGGAAGTAAGTCCCTTGGTCTTCAATGAAACTTACTCCCAGAAAAGCCCAGTGCCAGATTCCTAGATGGTGGATTCCACCCTCTGTTGACCCCCCTGACCGGAGGTCACAACCCCACTAAACTGTACTACACTGTACTACATATTGTTTTCTCAACTACCTGCCTTTAGACTCAAAAGGTTGCAGACTTTTCTAGAAAGTTTAGAAAGAATTAATTCTAGTTTCGAATTAAAGAACAGGTATATGAACATGTATTCCTGAGTGCTTTCCATACCTGAAAGCTCTTAATCCAGTTAACTTTTTATCCAAGGTTTCAGCAGCTTAACTTTTTTTTAAAAACTTCTTGCAAGAGTTGAAACATCACCCTTCCCAATCTACTGCAAGTCACCCCAGAGTTCTACCTGTTCCTTCTGTAAAGTATCAAGGGTCTAAAACATTGGTAGTCAAATATTTCAGCCCAAGACCCACCCCCTTCTTAGAATGACATCTTTTTGGGACCCCTGGAAATGATGTCATGGCTAGAACAGGAATTGCTATCACTGTGATGCCAGAGCTCCTTAATGTCTACTTAAAAGTAAGTCCCATTGTGTTCAATGAGCCTTATTCCCAGGAAAGCAGCCTGATTGCCACATTACATGGTGGTGGCATTTAGTTAGGCTGTGCCTAGATTTTTGCAGCCCACTGAAATGAAGTTGCAATCCCCCAATCGTGTTGACTCCCCACTTTAAGAATCACTAGTCTAGAACAGTGGTACTCAAAGGGGGGGGGGTCAAGATTCTCTGGGGAGGTCACAGCTTTGCGTCAGGGGAGTTGCAAATAGGTGGGCTCTGCCATCTTGGAATCTGGCACTGGGCTTTCCTGAGAGTAAGTCTCATTGAACACAATGGGACTGACTTCCAAATAGACATGAAGGAGTTCTAGCATAACATTGATGTCACATCCCGTAAATTTGACAGGGGATCCTGGACAGATTTTTTAAGTTTGGTCTAGAAGATGCTAGTTGTCTTCTTTAAGCAGCTATCTCACACTTCTAATATAAACAGTGTCTTTTGAATTCTAACAAGTAGTAACAACTTGCCACTATTCCATGTATGCATTTAATCCTTTCTTTTTAGACTTTTAGAAACACTTCAAGCTTCTTGTAGATTTACACATTCAAAAAAGGGTACCCACAGCAGGTAAGAAAAACACTTAGCAAGTTGGTATAATTTATGATAAACCGGAAAATAAACAAAACAATTTTTTAAGATTGACCAGGAAAGGTCTTTTATTCTCAAATTATTTCCTAGAATTATGCTCTCTCTCTCTCTCTTATATATATATATATATATATATATATATATATATATATATATATATATATATATATATATATATATATATATATATATATATATATATATATAATGGAGCCCATTCCATAATTTTTATAATTATTGCATAATTTTTAAATTTTTTATATATACACATACCCATTCCAATGGAATATGAGAGAGGCTTGAGAAATCAATTTGATAAAGAATTAAGTGAGACAATTAGACACTGAGATAGACATAAATGTTGCGTTGAATAGGTACAGTTGCTTCTGCCAGTCAGATGAGAGCTGCCATCTTGATCACAGACTCTGACCATTCAACTGTGTCTGTGAACTTGCCCAGGGCCTTAGACTGGCCACCAAGCTGCAGATTTCTAACTAGCCTTTAACTAGAAAATATTTTGTTTTTCTAAGGTAATTGAAGATCTTGCATTTTTGCCTGACTTTTAGATTAATGAAGCTAATAGTATTTTTAGACTCCTTTTTATTTTTAACCGAGTATCTTATGATTGGACATGGGACAGTTCTCTGAGAAGCTTCCTCAGGGAGCAGAAGATACATAAGGCTCACAAAGGGGGAACTCACAGCTATGCAGGAGGAGTCTTGATGACAGTAAGATAGAAGTAAAATTCCATAAGTGAAATTGCCAGTAATGGGGCTGTATGCTAAGTTTGGAAAGAGCACAATCTACTGAATATTTTAGATTGGGACTCATATATTAGTTTTTACTTTTTAATTATTTCGTATTTCAAGTCACTTTCTGCTTTCTTTTAACATGGTAAAGTAGGATGCAAATCATTACAACAAACACATAAAGAGTTCTCTATTCAAACTATTCAGTGACAGAGTTCTGTCACTGACCATTTCCACCTAGATATTTGGAACCAGAAAGCAAATGGTCAGCCTCCATTATCCTTAAGTATATGTTGTCAGAGAACAAGAACAGCAAAAAAAATTATGCCATAGCAAATGACTGTCCTGGGAAAAGGCTTCTACTTCATTAAAACAGAAAAGAAGCCAAGATATGGCCAAGTGACAATCCAGCCAAATAAATTAATATATTAGAAGTCAACACACTATTCCAGGGGTGTCCAAACGATTGGGCAGGAGCGCCACATCCTCTCTCTGACACTGTGTTGGGGGCTGGAAAAATGATTTACATTTCAAATTTGAATAAATTTACATGTAAGATTGTATTAAATGCATTACAAGGCTTCCCCGCAGCCCAATAAAAGATACTTGCTGAGGGCCACTTTTAGGCTTGCCAAAGGCTGCATTCGATCCCAGGGCCAGAGCTTGGACCACCCTGCACTATTCTGTTAAGAAGCAGGTCTTTTGATAAATGAATTAAAAAAACTTAAACAAAATGAGCATTTAAAAATTTTCAATGATAATGAAAGAGCTGATTCAAAATAAGCGCTCCCAACTACTGGACCACTAAGTTAATCCAGAAACTAACAAATTTAAATGTACATCTGTCAGGCCAGGGACTGGGAATTTGTGTTAAGAGTACTTCAGTAAATTCACATTTACTCAGAAGTAAGCTCTATCATTATAATAAGATTTACTACTGAGTAGATATGCATAGGATTGGACTATGCACAATATATAAATAAGCAACTATTAAATAAGCAGGGTAAGGAAAAGATATTTTTGCTGTCTAAGTACCAGACAACCTATATACACAAGGACTGACAAACATTGCTGGCTCCCAAAGTGAATGTTCACTCTTTAAAAACAGTAGTCAGCAATTGTCAAACTGGCTATACTTTAACAATCAATGGTTAATTTAGGTTAAGGTTCACAGAAATCCTGCTGCTGCCAACTCTGTACTGCTTCCCCTTTGACAATCCCTGTCTGTCCAGCAATCCACCCTGTCAACAATTTACAGTGCTTCTTATCATCATATAATGTCATGCAGTTATTAGCAGACACCACAAAATACTTCACTGTGTAAAAGGTTCTGCCAAGTGATGCACGATAGGGAAGGTGCCCATTTATGTCAGTGCTAAGAGTGCATAGTGGAAAAAGCATTTCTGATACAGCCTTACTGACTGAGGGAATAAGATGAGATGATAATCAATATGAAAATTTAACATTTTGGTAACATATGGGATAACTCCCAATACCTAGTGCTCTTATTTAATCTTCTTTACTATTCTTATTTTTTCAATCAGAAAAGGTCCCATATTTGATCTGAGGAAGATGCAGTCAAAGGCGCTATAAGTGGATACAAATTCAGCAAACGAATATGAGTGTGCATGTGTGATAAGATTTAATTTTATTTGTATTACTTCTTTACATTTATTTAGTTTTGCTACCTCTCTAAATCATGCAAGTAATGTTTATAGTAACTTTGCAGTCTACAATATATGGAAAAAGATGCAGATTTTGAGACTGGAACTGTTAGCTTGATGTTAGCCAGGATGGTGTAGTGGTTAGAGAAATGGGCTGGAACATGAAAAAACTAGGTTCAAATCCCCCCTCAGCCATGAAGCTTCCTGTGTGACCTTGGGCCAGTCACTCAATCTCATGTACCTAACAGGGTTGTTGTGAGGAGAAATGATAAAAGCTTTGTAAGCCGCCTTTGGCTTTGGCATTAGCATTGGAAAGGTGGGCTATAAACCCAATAAATAAATATTCAAGTGAGGTACTGTGTGAATCACACTGGGGAGATAAGGGAGGATATGACTTTGTAAATAAATAAAATTGTGCAAATATTGCTGCACTTGAATCTCTTAAAACTGGTGTCGCTATCTGGGATTCAGGGATTGCTTTCAAAAAGAGAAAGGAGAACTCTTTTTGTTTTTAAAAAGCAAGGTGATTTGATTCAGTTACTTAGCCCCCAAATGGGGAGAAAGGTGCAATAGAAATACAGAGAATAAATATAGGTGATATGTTAAAAATGAATAAATGTGAATTTATTCACTTTTCTAAGATTGCAATCTTAGCCTCCAGTAAGGCTGGCCTAAGCCCCGGCATAAGACTTGTGCTGACCTAGAGATGTAACAGAAGTGCCATAAGACACTTTTGTGCCACACCTGGGAGAGGTTTAGGCCAGTACACAGATATGTGCTTGATATGTGCCTACATCATTGCTGGAACAGGAAAACCCGTGAATTGTGCTGGCCTGAGTTGTTCAGGTGAGCAACATCTTTTAGTTCACAATATGCAATGTGAATATTTGACCTTTTCTGGACTGCTAATTTTCATGTGAAAGGTAAAATTGCTGTAAAAATCCTCTCAGCTTCAAAAGCAGTTTGTCATATGGTAAGAAGGGCTGATGTTTGAAGAAAAAAAAAAAGCCCCTGTGACCTATTGGAACAAGGCCATAGACTCATCAGATCCTGGCCTTTATACCTGAGATTAAAAGCTAAATGAAGAACTTTGTAATCCTGGTATCTGGAATCTTGAGACCTAAATTCTGCATACAATTAATAAAATGTGAACAATATGGACAAGGTAAGAAATGCAAACAGAAGAAAATAGAATTGTACACATTAGAAAGTAAATTGTCTACTTTGCAGTTGCAATAGTTGAAAGAAACTATTTCTTGTTACAAGCAGGCATATGTGCTTCAAAGGCAAGTGAATGTGATTACCATATCTCAGCATTCAAAGCATAGAAGAAGCCAGCTTTACGCAAATATAGTAAAATTAATACCTGCAGGACTGTCAGCATTTTCTCCTGGGTGCAGCTGAATGCCACCAGAATCAATTGAATTTATGGTTACTGTCTGTAGATTTGGCAATTGAGCAGTACTTAGACTAACAGGAGTTGAAGTCAAGCCCCCACCTGCTGCAACTTGACCAAGAGTGAGCGTCTGCACAGGTGTCAGAGTAATCTGTTGGCCGGGAGCATTCTGAAGCTGTAAGTTCTGCAAGTTCTGGACTCCTTGCACTTGAAATGTCTGCCATGTTATCTGCCCAGATGGCGTCACTGTTTGTGCCTGGATTAAAAACGTTCCAGGATTCAACTGAAGCTGAAGATTCTGCAAAGCCTGCTGCGATATGCCTTGGCTGGCTTGCACCCCGTGGATTGTCTGTTGCGCAATACCTTGTACAATTTGGGCTTGACTGGTGGCTTGCTGAGACTCTTGAAGCTGTATATGCTGTACAATAGGCTGTGCTGTGGAGACCTGAATATTCTGAGCCTGTGTCTCATCCGAGACGGACGTTTGGATGTAATTTCCCTGAAGATCAGAACTGTGTACTTGCCCAGTAGTGGGTAAACTGTTCGCATTTTGTTCCAATATACTAGAACTGTCTATAGTTACAGGCAGTTGTGATGAAGATGATGTTGGCACAAATAAGTCTGTTTCGGTGGTAGTTTCTGTCATTTCAGGAGAAACCTGTTCAGCAGTCCTATCTGAAGTGTCCGAACTATCCATTGCCTGCGCAGTACTTATCAAATGTCCATCAGCATTAATGCCTGCAGTCATGGTTTGAGAACCACTGAGTCCCAGAGAATCTAGATCTACACTATTGATGGGAACAAAAGCAATGTTTCCTGGCAGCCCAAGATTAGTAACCACCTGTGCTTGCCCCGGAAAAGATGAACTACCAATTGTAACCCCCTGGACTTGGCCAGTCTGTGATAAAATATTCTGAATATTACTTGAAGATGTTCCAGAGGCAATAATGGTTTGATTGGAGCCAGGAATGATTTGAATTTGACCAGTTTCTTGATTTACACTACCATTGTCAGAAGAAGCTGCAAAACCAAGCTGAACCTGCTGGCCATCTGCTGTCTGAATTTGGGGTATTACTTGATATTGGACACTGGACACAGTACCATTTGATGAATCTGATCCAGGTGCAACAGAAAATATCTGTTGGTTCTGCAAACTTTGAAGGGGAAGAACATATTGACCACTTGAAGTTACTGTGGCAGACCCTGGGATCTGCACTATGTTTCCAGCTTCATCTTTGATAGTTGTAGGTGTAGCAGACAACACCTCCCATCTATTTGGAGTTCCTGCTAATTGTACCGAAGCCAAATCTCCTGCCTGAAGAGAAAAAATATATATATAAGATATCTAGATCATTATGCTAAGTTACATGTGAAATATACAACAATACTCTTCTAGTGTAAATAAAATACAGTGGTGCCTTCATGTAACCAACACCTCACGCAAAGTATGTTCCACGTAACAAACAAAAATTTCTCTAGGATTCTGCTTCAGGTAACAAACTGTGCTTCACATAACAAACACACTCGTTGGCAGTTGAGGCAGACAAGCTGGCCGGCAGCCCTTTTAAAAAGCGTCAGAGCTACCTAGCGCGCTTGCCCATAGTGAAAGCAACACTTCCATGCTGTTCCTCCTGTGGCCGGGCTTCCGCTGGGCAGAGGGAGAGAATAGCAGTGGAGAAGAGGGAAGCAGCTCAGGGCTAGCCAGAAGGGAGCAGGGAAGAGAGAGGCTCAGGATAAAGAGAAAAAGAAAGTGGGGAGACATTTTTAAGTTGTCTTTGATTTCAGAAGAAAGTGTCTTTGATTGCAGCCTCCTAACTATGTCTACCCAGAAGCCCCAATGTGTTCAATGGGGCTTACTCCCAGGAAAGTGTCTTTAGGATTGCAGCCAGAAGTAACTACAGGAGCACGTAAGAGACATTGCATGTACCCATAATTACTGCACCACCTAGTGAAAACCTATGGGAAATTCATATTGCAATCCAGAGCAAACTGTTCTTACACCGGAGCAAGGACTCCCCGTAGTTACTCTGGATTGCTCCCTAAGTAGACTTCATAGGATCATGCATATTGAATGCATGTTTTGAATTTAATTCCAGGGTTTTATCATCATTTTTACATCCAGTTAATATTATATATGAATGTTTTTTGGATTGTGGAACCAATTGTCTGAGTTTCCATTATTTCCTATGGGAAAATCCACTTCACGTGAAGAACGTTTCATATAACAAACATGCCTCCGGAACAAATTAAATTTGTTACGTGAGGCGCCACTGTACACATTACATTAAAATACACTTTATTTTCACTTAAGTTAAATACACTGACCCCCAAATCCAGAGTAACTACGGGAGGATGTAAGAGACTTTACGTGTACCCGTAGTTACTGCACCACCTACTGAAAACTAATGGAAAATTCATATTGCAATTCAGAGTAAGTTGTTCTTACACCGGAGCAAGGACTCCCTGGAATTATTCTGGATTTTGCCCTTAAACTCACTAAGGTTATTAAGGCTGCAATCCTGAACACACTTTGCTGGGGGTAAGACCCACTGAACACAATGGGGCTTATTTCTGAGTAGACATGGTTAGGATTGTGCTCTAAATCAGTGCTCCTAGGTACATTAAAACTACTGAAGATACTTCTATACTGGTCTATCATTGAAGCAGTCCAATCCTAAACTGCCTGGGGCAACAGGAGCACTGCATTATTATCATCAGCAACTTCTTGGGTGAAGAGGATACTCAACCCCTTTCAGTGTAAAGGAATTAGCCCTGCAATGGGGTTCATCAATTCTGCAGCACCCCTTGGGTTGCCATAGAATCCTGAGTCCACATTTTGGTGTTTGAAGCCCAACAGAGAGGCTCTGGATCCTCTCTGGACCAACTCCATTGGTCCCACCCACCCACCCCCAGTCACTGCCAAAGGAGGGCTTCTACCTACCTTAACTATCAGCCACCTGGCGGTCTAGGTGACCACCATGCTGTGGAGCACCAGCACTCCACTAGTTGTAGCACAGCACTAAGACCTACAATTATTTTTTATGGCATTTGGCTGGCAGAAGGCCTGCAGTACAAGCTCAGGATAGGGCTCTAATAGTGTTAATTGTTGAAAAGCAACTGTTAAGATTCTGTTAAATTCATGAAAAACATTATGCTGTTCTACTCTTATACCAAGGTAATTCAGTACACTGAGCTTTGTCCAATAGCTTATTTTAAAACCATGCACCCGCTCCAGTGAACATATTGTACATATACTTTTAATATATCTGCTGCCAAATTCTGAAGTGAGCCATCACAAAATATCTGTCTTGAGATATTTTGGTTTTTATGTCATTGAAGCCTGAATTCAAAGTTTCCATTTGTTATGGACAAGCATGTCCATGCACGCATACTGGTAATTTCCCTTTAACCCCTCCGGCTACAGCAGCTTGCGCTATGTGAGACACTGATTTCCCAGAGTCCCCCCGACTCCCTGACCCCCACCCACGGCATACAGAAAAGAATTAAAGCATACAGATTAATTGGAGGGACCTATAATGCTGATTGTCAAATGTATGTTGTCCACTTCCAAAACATGTTGTTTCTTATGACACAATACAGTAAATCAAGAAAACAATGCCTAATCATTGCTTGCTTTAACTACAACCTTCTCATCTAACATCACCTACATCCAAATTTCTGCTGCCAAAAAAGAATTGGCACTCTGATGTCACTTCCTTCCTTAGATCCCTTCACTGGGTTCCTCCCCAAAGCCAGATATGCCATGTTCCCAATTTTTAACTTCAAAGATCTCAACAACTTTGCCCCTCCCTATGTGTCAGTTCTCCTTTCCCATGATCTTCCAACCATGTCCTTGTTTTTTTTCTAGCTGTACTATTTACAATCACTCAAATCTTCTGCTCTCGCAAGCCCTATAAGAATGCTTTCTGCAAAACATGTGTAATGTGTCCTCATTCCTTTCAAAATGTCTCAAAGCCATCTTTTTCCTCAAGTCTTTGGGACAGCATCTTTATCCTTTTTTCTCAGTTTAACAAATCTTAGATACGCATTATTGAGACACATGGATATTCTTCCCCTATTTATCTGTGCCCCCATTACCCTCTATTGCCTCTACTGTGTATGCTGTATGCACTCTGAAGCAGGATCTAGCCAACAGTTAGGGTACGCAGGTAGTGTTATATGAAAAATAAATACTATATTATACGAGGGTCATAAAGATGTCAGATATCTCCATCTCAATACACTGACATCATTTCTTATCTTTTTTTATTCAAGCTTAATTCTACAACTTATGGTGGTTTGGAATACTACGACATTTTAAAAGAAATTGGAAAGGTTAGGCAAGTCAAAATCAAGAAAAAAACATAATTCTAGCACAATGGATATACCATTATAGCATCCGATCAGTTAACTGTTGAATGTATTAGAATGCAGTCCTCCAACATGGAATACAGAAATGCAGCTTTGCAAGTCAATAGTTATGATTTTGAAGAACACAAAGGCTTTGCAAATTTTAAAGAAATACAATCTGTCAATGTTCTACTAACTTATATTGTATGCTTGCTTATATCTCCCCAGTCCCAAAAATTTCACTTCCAGTTTACAATACAAAAGCAAAAGTGACTCTTTTAGCCTAAACCCAGGATCATTTGTGGCTTTTGGGGACCCCTAATTTGTCTTGTGGGGAGCCCCTGGTTTCAATTAACTTCTCATCCATCAGATGGTTAGAGCCACACTGAGAATGACTCAGTTGTGACATCCATTGTTGTCCAAAGTACATCAGTTCTCCATGTGTTTTTTTCCTCTTACACCTCTGTGTAAGAGGTGCATAGGAAACAGTTCAGTTCTCATGTGGTTCTATATATCTATGTTCTTGTGTGTATCTATATATATAAAAGAGAAAAGTCACTCACTGACTGACTCACTGACTGACTCACTCATCACCGCCCTGCCAAAACCAGTGGGCCTAGAAGCGTGAAATTTGGGGTGGGTGTTCCTTCCGTGACTGAGGGGTGCACTAAGAACCGGTTTTTGGAAATTCCAACGGGAAGGGGGTGAAAAGGGGCGCAATGCGTTTTCCTCCCTATACTTTGCATTGAGAATTGCTGACTCAGCAACATTCTGCCCCAACTGCTGGGCCTGAAGCATGGAATTCTGGGAGTTCCTTCTGTCACCTGAACACCCACCAAGAACCATCTGGAGAAATTAACCCTTCAGGGGCTGAAAAGGGGGCAACGTGTTTCTGTCCTAAACTTAACAAGGGAGACTGAACCACATCCAGCCAGTTTGGCGCTCAGATCCTGGTGCACTGGGGGATGTTCGGAGGAAGAGGTTGCGCTGGCGAGGATGTTGCGCATGAGGGGAAATTGAGCATGAGGGGAAATTGTGCATGGGGGAAATTGCGCATGTAGGAAAGTTGTGCAGGGGGGAAGTTGCACATGGGAGGAAAATTGCACATGGGAGGAAGTTGCGCATGGGAGGAAGTTGCGCACGGGGGAAGTTGCGCACGGGGGAAGTTGCGCTCGGGGGAAGTTGCGCTCGGGGGAAGTTGCGCTCGGGGGAAGTTGCACATGAGAGGAAAGTTGCGCATGGGGGAATGATGCGCATGGGGGGGATGATGCGCACAGAGGAAAGTTGCGCATGGGGGAAAATTGCGCACGAGGAAGTTGCGAATGGGAAGAAGTTGCGCACGGGGGGAAGTTGCGCACGGGGGGAAGTTGCGCATGGAGAAAGTTGCGCATGGGGTTTGATGCATATGGGGGAAGTTGCGCATGGGGGAAGTTGTGCATGGGGTAACTTGTGCATGCTGGATTGATGCGCATGGGTGAAGTTGCGCTTGGGGGGGTTGATGTGTATGGGGGAAGTTGCGCTTGGGGGGGTTGATGTGTATGGGAGAAGTTGTGCTTGGGGGGTTGTTACGCCTGGGGGAAAGTTATCCATGGGGGGTTGATGCATATGGGGGGATGGCATACGGGGAAATTTTACTCCCGCAACGCGGGTACGCCTTTCGCTAGTTATAAATAAGGTCAACAAAATGTATTCATTCATATTTATTCATGTAAAAATAAATTTATTCAAATTTTAAAGATAAATTGATCCCTGGCCCCTGACATAGTGTCAGAAAGATGATGTGGCCCTCTTGCCAAAATGTTTGCTCACTCCTGGCCTAAATGACCATTCTACAATCTGCAGGTAATCTGCAGGCTCCCCTTTATTCTGGAGGGTACCAGGAAGTATAAAACATAAAAATACAATATTTTGTAAAATATTATAAAAATACAATAACTATTTTTATTGTGAGTGAAACTACAGATATGGGATCCACATATATGGAGGACCCTATTTATAGGTGGTGTCTTGGTATACACAAGAGATCTGTTCCTGGTTCAACCACAGATATCAAAATCCAAGGATAATTAAATTTGCAATCTCCACACCTGCCATCCTCTGAATGTGACGAGTTTACAGTTGCCCTTCTGAGGGCTGGGGAGGCCATGTACGGCCAAGGAAAGCCAGCCCTCTGTAAACATTCTGGGGCCTCTATAAGGAGGAATACTGAAGTGCCAATTTTTGCTCTCTCAAGGGCCTTTATAGGCCTTGCACAGCATTTTTGGCCCTGAGAAGGGCCTCTGAACTCAACTGGAATAAAAGTTGTATTTAGAGGACAACTGGTGGAAAGATCGGGAGTTTGGGACTAGCACAACAAAGGGCCCAAGTCTGTGGATAAAGAGGCCCCACCTGTACAATGTTGAATGTTACTGAATCATTCCTTATGATTTCCAAGAAGAATTTACAATGGGTAGGAAGGAGTGTGGAGTTTTTTTTTTACTTTTTCCAATTTTTAAAAATTAAATAGCAAATTCTGGTGTTCTATGTTTTTGCCCCATGAATAGGGCAGCACTTTTGTGAAACCCTCAGGTCAGCACAGGATTTAGACCAGCATAACTGTAGATTAGAATTACAATCCTTATGCTTATGAGCTAAAATGTTTGAGCTAAAAAATTAGAATATTTACATTTTCTCAAGCTCCAATCAGATGGCAAGGTCACTGTTATAAGACAGACACAGCATGGGTCCATCCCTGCAGATTTACTGCCTTATCATTTTTATGTACATAGATTTTATGCACACACACAACCAACAAAGAAAACAAGTAATAGTTAAGCTGCTCTGCTGCTCCTTGTCAAAGTAATCCAAGTGACAGCTCCCCTCCTCTGAGGCTTACAACACTGGCACTTCAGGAAGGCTTTCTCTCATATTCAGCAGCAAAAAGCAAAGCTCTACAACAAGATTCCATGTTTTTACTCACACCTTTTCTGAAATAAGTATGCATGCCACCAGCCATCTTCTGGCTCCTTTTCAAAATATGGGTAATTTTCAAAATACAGAAAGAAGATAGGGAACTGTATCTGGAAGGTTGTTGTTCTCCAAATTGCTCAATAAATTCATGTTAAAAGTTGAATAAAACAGTAGAATCAACCCTTCCACAAGTGAGATATAAGGAGTTACCCTGCAAGTAATTACTGGCATGCAGTATTTGCTGCACAAGAGTTTCAGAGCTCATGTTCAAAAAACTCTTCCAATAAATAAAGTATATAAAAGAAGGGGAAAGGCTGTGATAGGAAAATCAATGACTGAGCATTACAATGAAGCATGTTGATTTTCCATATTTGTCCATATAAATAGAAGTACTGTACATGGAGATATTGTGTACAAGAGAAAAAAAATTCTTGATTAACAGCCCAATCAACTTTTTCCTAGAAATGTAAAACAAAACCAGTAGTACAAACTGGAAACAAAAGACCATTTTAATACTCACACATTCCCCATGCATGCATATATACATACACACATATACACACACACACATACACATATATATAAACACACACACATCAAGTACCAAAATCCCAGTACTTAGAAACAACTACAAAAGGTGATTCCATGAGTTGTATTATTTAATGAAGATGGAGAACACCCAAGAAAAGCAACAAATGAACTATCAAGATTTTATCATAGCTAAGAACATTAAGCGCCATGACTTGGTGCTTTTCCTTCTGTCAAAATGGCAAGGATGCTGCTGTCAGCCAGAATGTACTGTTAGACACCTCCCAGAATTAAGGGACGCAGGCAGCCCTACAGCATTTGAGAACTGAACAACAAAATACAATGCAGCAATTTGATATTTTTTCTTCTTTTCCATTTTCATACAGTTTCCACCAGTTTAATAAGGCCTAGATGCCATCAGTTTACCATAAACCAATTAACCTGTGAAATAGGCAGGGCTGGGGAGTAGTGGTGATTTTGGGGTTACGCCTACTCCTAAGTAAGGTATTTTTTCTTAATGTTACTCATACTCCTATAAAAACCTCTTCTTACTCCTACTCTCCAGCCCTGATACAAGCGTTCTAAATGGCATTTTAAATTGGATGACCTCATGGGTCCCTTCTTATCCTTTCCCTGTGCTGATTTCTGAATTGCATGGCTTATCTCCATTCATCAATTGACATATGAAGACATTTTTTTCTTGAGATAATTCAAAGTATTCGAATACTGCAGCTTTCTTTTGTTCCGTTTTAGACTAATTAAATTAAGTAGTTTATCTCAAAATTAACTTTAACAGGCTTACAAATTCATATTACCAAAAACAAAAGATAAAAAGTTAAAATTTAAATTAGACAATGCAATATAATAAAATTGTTTTTGGGTGTTTGCATATACAATATAATAACAGGAGTAACAAATATATTTTGTCACTCCTACTCCTGTAAAAACCTCATCCTCCTTTACTCCTTACTCCTACTCCCCAGCCTTGGAAACAGGTGATAACTTCAAGGCATTCTAATGTTGTTTGTGTGAGAAAACAATAAAATAAAAAGGCAACAGATTTGAACCTAACCTGCCATTTCACTGACTTTAGTCAGACCCACACTTGCCCCAGAAGTCTTAAATGAAATACTTGCTCCACTGATCTGGAAATTAAAAACTATGGTCCTCTCTACTCAATGGAGAGAATCACCGTGACTTTTTAAAATTACTATGAGTTTTAACCCTTATTTCTTTATAAGCACTTTTAAATGCTTTAGAAAAAAAGGAAATGCGACTTTTAATACTAAGGGGACATCAAGACCCTGGTGTCACTCCCCTCAAGTGCACAGACATGGAAATAACTGGCAGTGATATGATGATGTCACTGCCAAATTACTTCCAGATTCTGAGTTGCTGAAATCACTTGGAGGAGGTGACAAGTTGGAAAAGCAGAAAGAGATGGCAGTGTTGGGTTTTTAGTCTCCCTGCCATGCTATTCCACATTATCTAAAGATGGTAGAATAGCAGACAGAAAGAATGAAAAGCCACTGAAGCAGGAAGAGGCAGTAGATGCAATAGGGCTTTTTGAGGGCCACCAAAAAGCCCTTATGGGCCATGTGTTGGATCACCTTGCTTTAGAATAATGGGTCTGATCCTTTTAAGCTAAGAAAACTGATCCTCCAATAGAAAGGAAAATCTTTTGAACAACTTACTTTTAATTCTCTACATTCATTTTGGACTAACAAGCTACTTGCTGGATTAACAAGCAGTAACACCTAGTTATCACAAACCAAGTCTAAGACTTTCAGCCATATTAGTAACTATTTCAAGCACCTTACTTATGAGCTGTAGATAGATACTATAGTTACACAACTACCCAGTAAGCTATCGTGTGCAATTGCAATCTTCAAAGCATACCAGAGACAAAAGCAATCAATTTATGGTGATCTAGAAGCTTCATATGAAGGTGCCAGATATTGCCACTATGTAATTGGAAATTGCACATACTAGCACACAATTAAAGTGACAGGGAAGGATTGTTAGCTATACACCTAAATGCAAAATCATAGAAAGTCCTTTAAGGTCATCTAATCCCACACTCTGCTAAAAGCAAAAATATCCTTCCTATGCCATCTCAAAAAAGGCTCAGCTAAAAGATCTCTAGTAAAGGAGAACCCACCACCTTCTTAATCAGTTCCACTTTTGAACTGATCCTATTATTAAGTAATTCTTCCCATGAAAAAATATATGATGATATCCATGAAAAAAATCCACAGTTCAAATCTAAACACATTAGATATAGGTAGTAAGAAGCAAATCACATTAAAATCAATATACCTTCCAAGTTAAACATAAAGCTGCTGAGGTATATGTATGTGATCGGGATAAACTTAAGCTCTGCCTCAGAATATTCTATCAGCCTCCTTCTCAGAGGGGAAATCTCTGTCCTTACACTGGTCCAGAGACACACATCTTTTGAATTTTAAAAAAGTTGCTGTTAAATGGAAAAGTTTAACTGTCATTTTAGTAATCAAGAGACTGGAGAAATGGATCAAATAGAACATACAATATACAGTTTCTGCTTGGTCTTTTAATTTATATAAATAATAATTATATGGTTGTATCACATACTTTTGAAGTTTGATCTTCACACGTTAGCTCTCCCAGTGTGCTAGGTGGCTACCATATTAAAACCAAAAAAATACAATCAAGATATCTCTGCCAGAAATATGTAATGGTAGGATGGTGAGGCAGAGGCTATCCCTTGCTGCCCTGTAGTAAAACAAAAGGCTTATCAGCAACATACTGTAATTTGCTGTTTATCCTTTAAATAGTACATAAATTGTATATAGTACTTTCAAAACACAATTCTGAGGGATTTTATCTCAAAATGTGTTGACTTTAAATCTAATTAAGTAGGGCTGAATTTTAGTTCCAGAATTAGCTAAATCTGTTATTTCTACAAACTTTAATAAAGATTACATATATAGTTCTAAATATGCACTAAAATATATTTCATGCAAGGCAGCAGATAGTTTTAAAATGCTCAGTTTTGCTTTTCAGTATTGTGTTTTATCGTCCGTTATATGCCAGCTACTATTTTATTTAGCTTGTAAGGCTACTTCATTCTCAAAAACAGTCCAAAATTAAGTTTGAAACCTTCAATTTATTTAATTATTGGAAATTCTTTTTGAAAGTGCAATACATCAAACTGGAAAACAGGCTATTGAATTAAAATTTTCTTGAGAAAGAAACCAAATCCATGCTAATACCAAAATCCATGCAAATGTTTCCATTAAAATGAAGATATTCTGAATTGTGAAATTTGCCATCATTTGCTATTTATAAATCATCAACATCACCACACAAGCACTACAGCTTCAAAATACACAGTTTATTCTTAACAATAGAATGCACTGGGCCCTTTAAGAGCCCAGATTCTATGGCAGTTGAGCTACAGAAGTGGTTGAACAGTACTGGGAATGAAGAAGCAGGGTTAGAAGAATAATCAACTAGTACAAAATGTATGGTGTGAGTCTCCCCAACAGAAAGACAAAACAACAGAAAGGTGAAATCAAAGGTTCACTCCAAGCAAGCAAAAACTAAACTGCAGAAAAGATCAAGGCGACCAGAAGAAAACTTTTCAGAAAAGGTAAACAAAACAGTGGCATATTGGGGAACTGGCATTTCCAGGGAAACACTGGAGATCTGGGAGTAAGGTTCCCTTGGAATTCCTGGGTGGCAGAAGGATGGGGTAGCATTTGGCACTCTCCCATGCTGAATTCCAGCTTTCAGGCTTTGAGCACAATCCTAACCATGTCTACTCAAAAGTAAGCCCATTATGTTCAATAATTCTTACTCCCAGGAAAGTGTGTTTAGGATTGAAGCCTTTGTCTTTTGGTTTGGCTTGGTGAGCTTTTATTTTCAGGCTATGCCATCTATGCCTAATACTACTCCAGACGATTTGAAAGGCTTCCTTAGAAGGCTTCTGGGAGGACTATGTGCAGGGGTTGGGACTCTAGAGATGTCCCAGGGGCTAGGACCACCACTGAAGCAAATGGCTTTTCATGCTGTCTAATTACCAACTTCAACAAAGGTCTGTGTGCACTTATACCATCAAGTTCATCATGACTGGTGAATTATGAGTTGGTACTTGTTCTGAGACGAAACCTTCCCATCCCATCTCCTCAGGAAGGGCAAGAGCAAATGGAGGAGCATGGATAGACACAATGTGAAATGTATATGAAGCATACAATAAAGAATGATGGGGATTAACTAGGAAATCAATCTTAAGAATAATATAGCACAAGACTACTGAGCACCTTTCAAGTTCTCTAGCCCTGACCCTCAGCACTACAGCACCCCACTGGCCTATAATGCCAAATATGAAGGCTTGAGATTAGGTGAACAGAAAACATCTTGTAGCATGGAGATCAATCCGTCCAAAGGTGTGTATGGCAAGCTTCAATGGATAGACATTTCACGGCAGCAAAAAAGTGGTTCAGGCAGGGATGGCAACAGAGGCTGCTGGCAAATCTGAATCACACCTCAAGAGCCTCAGAGACCAACATGAGTCTCCCTGGTTTTGAAACACCTAAGTAGCTGGAATGGATCTGGGTAGACTTAGTGGGGCCATTGAGTTCTACTTGAGGAGACCTCTGGCTGTTGCTCTGGCTCTGAAGGATACAGCTACTGGCACTACTTTGGCATCACTGGGCCTAGGACTGTTCCTCAAGCTTGTGTGCTCCAAATCCCTCCCTCACTTTTGTGATTTGTGATAAACTGCAGTTTTGTGAAAACTATTGCCCCATAAGTAAAAACCCAATTCAATGCTTTCGATTATACAGTGGTGCCTCACATAAATAGCTTAACTCATTCCAGCGGCATGCTCTTTAAGTGAAGCAGATTTTTCCATAGGAAATAATGGAAACTCAGACTATTGGTTCCACAGCCCCCAAAATATTCATATAAAAATATTAACTGGATGTAAAAATGATGACAAAACACTGGAATTGAATTCAAAACATGCATTCAATGTGTATGATCCTATGAAGTCTACTTAGGCTGCAATTCTAAAGACACTTTCCTGGGAGTAAGCCCCATTTAATACAATGGGGTTTATTTCTGAGTAGACATAGTTAGGAGACTGCAATCAAAGACACTTTCCTGGGAGGCTTACCTAGGCTGCTGCTGGAGGTTCAAGGTAGGAGCAGTTAGGGGCAGCTGCCTCTGGCACCTCCAGGCAACTGCCCCCAAGTTGGGGGTAGTAAGAGACAGCAGCACTGGCAGGCAGCCCTTTTAAAGAGCCTCCATGCGGAGCGTCAGGGCTGCATAGCCCATGGCGCGCTTGCTTGTTAAGTGAAGTGGAAATTGTTATGTGAAACAAGATATCTTGGAAATTTATGCTTGTTAAGCGAGGTGCTTGTTAAGTGAGGTACCACTGTAGTTTACTAGTGACAGCCACAGCTGTCACTTGCAGAGGTACAATATAACAACGTTCATCAGTAAAAAATTTTTTTCCATGAAATGGGTAATGTTTTAATTAGTTAATTCAAATATTGGTAGAGATCTATCTATCTACATATACAAAAAATTGACTAAGTGTGCAATCCAGAATAACTACGGGGAGTCCTTGCTCCAACGTAAGAACAATTTACTCTGGATTGCACTATGAATTTCCCATAGGTTTTCACTAGGTGGTGCCGTAACTACATCGACGTAAATGACTCTTACGTGCTCCCGTAGTTACTCTGGATTGCCCCATAATTAAAATTAAAACAGGTCTACCCTTTTCACTGAAAATATTTCCATGATGAAATATTTCTATTTCTTAGAAAAAATATTTGTGTGTGTGTGTGTGTGTGTGTCTGTAAATCTTCCACAATTGCCCCTCTAGCCTCAGACAGAGAAGTGGCAAGAGACAGTTGGAAATGACAGGAATCAGAGAATTGGAATGACAGTTGGAAATGAAGGAATCAGACAGGAGCAAAAGGAAGAGCATGTTCTCAAATACCTTCACAATGGCCAAACTGAACATCTGAATGAAGCTTTAGGGCAGGCTTGTCCAACCTGAGGCTCGAGGGCCGCATTTGGCTTAGAAAACCCATAGATGCGGCCCTTGGGGCCCCAGGTTGGACAAGCTTGCTTTAGGGTAACACTTTCTACAAAGTGATTAAGACAGACGTGACTACCATAAAGACTGTCCCATAAGTAATTTCAGCTAATAAATCAAGCGTAAATTATCTATCTATCTATCATATTTATATACCGCTTTTCAACTAACAAGTTCACAAAGTGGTTTACAAAGAAAATGGAAAAATAATAATAGCTAATTAAAAGCTGTCCCAAAAGGGCTCACAATCTAAAATGCAAAAAAAAAGAAAAACACCAGAAGAAGCCACTGCTGGGATGTATAGGGCCAGTTACTCTCCCCCTGCTAAATAAAAGAGGAACACCCACAGGGCTTTTACAGTGGCTTCCATGCCAAAGAGGCTTTGCATCCATCATAAGAAAAAATGCTCATGCTCTCATGCTAGCACTTGCTCCTGTTCATTTCTTGTTGCTTGTCCCTGTTGTTAATTGAATTGCACATCCCCAGTTATATGCTGTATGTTATAGTGTCATAACATGTTACACGTAGAGCCCTTGCTTAACATACCAGGCATCTTAGAGAATTATATACTCAATGGCATTTACAGAAAGGTTGTGAAGATCAGAATTTTAAAAGTTAATGAACAAAAATGTATCACATGACTTTTTACTATATTTTTAATAAGAAACTGAATAGTTTTTAGGTAACAATTATTTGGAGGTTATCTTTCAGGATATGGGCTTGAGTATAATCAAACATAACCCTTAAATTTAAGCCCAACCTATCTAGGAATTACAAAAAATTCCATTATTTTTGGCTCAGACTTGTCCTCATCTTATCTGTGAGATCGACTTATACACAAGTATCTACAGTATGTGCCAAAAATTTATTATTATTTCTACACAGCTTTTGGGTTGTATTTATTTTTAGAGTTAGATATAAGATATAGATAGATGACTTTTAGTAACTTCTTAAAACTGATTAATAGTTGGGCATAGAAATATTGAATCTATCTTACTGCATAAGTACGCGTTTGGGTTATTCCATATGAACTCAACCAGAGGTCCTATAGTAACCAACTCAGATTTGACTGAAAATAATTGTGCTGGTACTTCTACATATATAATGTCCACATGCCAAATATTAGGTAAAAACTCCAAAGGGTTTGTGTGCTATGGCTCTTCAAAACAAGGGTGTCATACCCATCTTTGATGCTTGTGAATTGCATATTTTTCTGTGTACCCATCTTTGAATGCTAATATCTCAGAAGTAAATGAAGTTTTCTGGACAAATTTTGATATATAGAATAATTTGGGCTCAGGCTTTCTGAATCTGTCACCAGAAAAGGCCTCTCTCTTCTAGTCTTGGAGACACTGGCATCCAAAATGGAGAATTTTTAAAAAAAATTTGCAAGGGCAAATCTACCATCTGGGAAACTAACCATGGTAATAAAACAAAATTTCAATCTCAAATGTTATTTTGCCCATAAAAAGATCCCCATAAAACAAAAACCGTTTGGATTTTTTTCACCTAATATTTGGCATGTGGCCATTATATATGTAGAAGTACTAATCCAATTATTTTCAGTCAAATCTGAGTTGGTCACCATGGGACCTCCGGTTGACTTTTTTCAAATGTGATCTTTTTTCTTAAGAAGCATACCCAAGAAATTTTATTAAATATCTCAATTTCCTTTTCAAGAGATTCATGTCCAACATTTCTGGTCCCCAATTCTTCTTCCAATACTTATACCAGTGAAAGTACCAGTTATGTAAAAGGTCCAAAATTTCTAATGTTATTTAAAAAATACAAATACCCCCAAATCCAGAGTAACTACAGAAGCATGCAAGAGACTTTATGTGCACCCGTAGTTACTGCACCACCTAGTGAAAACCTATGGGAAATTCATATTGGAATCCAGAGTAAGTTGTTCTTACACCGGAGCAAGCACTCTCTTTACTCTGGATTTTGCCAAAATTTCATAGCAGTCTCAGTTACATCCTGGATTAGCTTCAAAAGTGCAGTACCAACCTACCAATGACACATAACAATGGTACATAGACGGACATAAGTAACTGAGATACAGCTACCACAATTTAACTATGCCAGCAACTACCCACTGCATGAATACTTATTATAAGTAGAGAGCCTTCGTTTGTGTGGAAAAATCTTTCTGCCAGTTGCTTTCTTTGCTGTTCTTTTTATTGCCTCTCACATATTTTGCTTCCTGCATGCCGCCGTAGTGCATTTCCTTATTGCCCTCCCACTTTTCAAAAAACGTCACCCAGCTTAAATGCATTTCACCTTATCTGAATGTCTACTTCCTATTTTAATATGCTTATCACTGAATAGAGTATTTCAGCAATGGCAAAATCTTGCTTCAGGCTGCCTGAAACCTGAGACCACATTGCTGCATTATTTTTCCTTTGCGTCACACTGGAAGGACACAGATGAGCAAGTTAAAATTTGGCTCTATTCCAGGGTCTGACACTAACTCGCTGAAGCTGTGGACAAGTGATTAAGTTGAAGTACATCTTAGCTTCCCGGTGTGCTAGAGAGATAATACTGTCTTTAAAATCCACTAAAGTTTACATCTGTGCCCCCCGTAAGTGTACGCATATAATTCAGTTAAAGTTTTCTGAGTTGGCATTAGAACTTATATAAACACCCTGATTCAATATTTACACAGAAATCCTATTAAATTGAATATGCAACAAGGCCTCATGAAAACTAGCGTGGCACTTGTAATGTTTAAAAGTATAGATACCACGCTAGCTTTAGTGAGGCCTTAGTTGCACATTAAATTTAGTAGAATTTGCGTAAAAATTATTGAATCATTGTCATATAAGGTCCCAATATACAGAAACCCCTTTGCTCTCCCTCTACCATTTCCATCTTGCATTTGACATAAATAGCCCAATATAATTTGCAGCACAAGCAGATCAACACAGAAAAAGATAAGAGGTTTTCATTAATCATCAAAAGCACGACAGCTGCAGCAGACGTCACAGGTTTCAAAAATTTAAAAAATAACCTTGTGCTCATTTCCGCAGCTTTGGTTGCACAATCAACCGAGAGAGCTTTGAGGTTCAAATTTCGGATGCCTGTAAGTGTGAAGTAACTTGGGGTGCAACGTTGACCAAATTTCCAGCACTTGCACAGCAGTGTCAGCGGAGCATGTGCTGCAACCTGCAGTTGGGGGCCCAACCTGAGGCCTCCCCAAAGTAAGGTGACATTTGATCCTTTACTTTGGAGTTGTGTTCCTTTCCACAACAAAGCTGGAAAACAGGCACTCCTTAAAACTTTAATTAAAACTCCGCACTGATCAAAAATATTTGCGTGCCAAAAAAAGTGTTTTTAATTATTCCTTTTTAGAATGAAATCAGGGAAGAGGATCCCTGAAGGGGTTTTGCAGCCCAGATTGGAAATGAAAGCTGCGCAACGCGGAGGAGACACTCCCAAGACCCGCAGTGAGTGCGGCGCACACGGTTCAGTCCAGGGTGCCTGGAGACAGTGTGCGAAACAGGCGGCTTCCTTCCTTCCGCCAAGTGGCACTGACTGCTGCTTTGCAAACCAGCCATTTTACTCCTCTCCCTTTCTTTGCCTTCATTTTGTGTGTGTGTTGTGTAGCTTGAAGGGGTGTGTGTGTTTACGTGTGTGCAGGGCCACAACCCTCAGGAAAAGAGAAGGAGGGGATGGATAGAAAGGGTTGTCTGTGGGCTTCTAAGGGCTGCCTCCCTGATAAGGGGGGGGAGGCACAGGAGATTGAAGGGGGGGTAAAGAGAGTGAGGGCCTCCCCCCTCCCAGTGACCGTTAAAAGCCGTTGAAACCGTTGAGAGACAAGCACAGAAAGGGGGGGGCAGAGGGGAGCGACCGTTAAAAACCGTTGGAGCTATTGATAGGCAGAGGGGTGAGGGGGGGGCACAGTGGAGAGGGGGGGCCTGCCCTCCCCAGGCGACCGTTAAAAGCCGTTGGAGGCGATGATAGGAGCCGTTGAGGGGGCAGTCCCAACGCCTCCTCCCCCACCCACCCCCACCCCCAGGGAGCCCGGCTCCTCCTGGAGAGGCAGGGGAGCCTGGGGACCCCTCTTTGGCAGGTCGGCCTCCGCGATCGTCCCTCCCCCGGGCGGGCGGGCAGTGCTATGCGGTGTGTCTCCCGTCCCTCCCCCCGGGCGGGCGGGCGATCTGCGTTGTCTCTCCCCCCGGCAGGCAGGCAGGCCGTGCGAGCGGAGCGGAGGGGAGCGGCGGCTGTGGCGACGGGGCGGATGCACTCACCGCTCCGGCAGACGGGGAGGCTTCTCCTTCTTCGTCGTCCTCGTCCACCTCCTCCTCCGGCGACGGCGGCCCGATCTTGCTGCAGGTAGCCGCCAACAGCGCTAGAGGCGACGGCTGGGTGTCCTGCTCGGGGCGGAGGGGGAAGGGCGGTTAGAGCGCGGCTCTCTCTCTCTCTCCCTCGGCGTTGGCGGCGGCGGCGCCACCGAGTCCCGCGGGGGAAGGGAGGGGAGGAAGGAGGGAGGGTCGAACCCCAGGGCTCGCTCACCTGGGGAGTGCCGGCCTCGTCGGAGGCGTCGGCGGAGGTGGCCGCGGAGCCTCCGCCGCCGCCGTTGCTGCCCTGCTGCAGGTACTCTCCGTGGGCGCCGCTGTCCACGTCCAAGGCAGCCATTTCCTCTTGTTTCACGGGCTTCTCGGGCGCTGCGGGCATAGCGGGGGAGGGGGAGAGAGAGAGGGGAGGAGGGGTGGTGGGGAGGGGTGGTGGGGAGGGGGAGGGGAGAGAGTCACCGTCGGGAGCGCTCGCCCCCTCCCTTCCCCATAACCCCAGCTCTCCCTCCCGCGCAAAGGAGCCCGCCCTGCCTGCCTGCCCGCCCGTCACCCTCCCTCCCTCCTCCTCCTCTCCAGCCCTCCCCCTCCTCTCCCTTCCCTCCTCCCCGCGCTGTTGTTGCCGCTGCCGCCGCCGCTGCCCCTGCCCCTCTTCTCCCTCCTCCCCCTGGCTCTGCTCCTCCTAGTCAGTGCCACACTCGCCGGCAGACACGCAGGCAGGAGGCC
This sequence comes from Cryptoblepharus egeriae, assembly GCA_030015325.1. Classification (NCBI taxonomy): domain Eukaryota; kingdom Metazoa; phylum Chordata; class Lepidosauria; order Squamata; family Scincidae; genus Cryptoblepharus; species Cryptoblepharus egeriae. The sequence goes on from JAREYC010000001.1 coordinate 90,111,658, forward strand.
GCCCGGACCAGCAGCGGCGTACGTACCAGTCATGGTGTGCGAGAGCGGGCGGCACTGGCTGGCTGGAGGGGGAAGGGGAGGAAGGAAGGAAGGAGCCTCTCGCTGGCTGGCTGAGTGGCTGGTTCTCTCCCGCGCAGGCCTCGCTCGCTGCTGCCGCCGCCACCGGGGCTAGGCAGCCGCCGCCACCACCACCACCGAGGGGGGCATGCTTATTGCGCGCGAGGGCCCACTCCGGGTTTTTTTCCCCCCTCTTGTTTTTGATTGACGGTTCCGAGGAAGCCGAAAAAAAGGTGGGGCTTGCGGCGGGGAAGAGGGCCCCAGCCGACAACACCTCCACCACCACCGCCGCCTGGCCAGCCCTCCCTCCTTGCCTGCCTGCCTGCCTCCCTCCCGCCAGCCAGCCACTCCGGAACTCCCGCCTCCCGCCCGCTCCAGCCACCTCATTGGCTGAGGAGCCGCGAGCCCCGAGCGCTCACTGGCTCGCCCCCACGTCGCTCAGCCATCGCGCGCACCCCCCTCCCTTCCCCGCGCAGAGGTGGCTTCCTGTTTGCCAGGGTTTGTCTGAGAGACAATGAGCAAGGCCCGGGCGCCGCGGCCTCCCCTCAGCCCACGCCTGGAGAGCTCTCCGCTGCCCTCGGGCGCCCCCTCATCCCCCCCAGAGCCCCCCGTGTGGAGGAGACAGTCTCCCGCCTTCCCTCCAAGCAGGCCCCCTTCCTCCTCCTCCTCCTGCCCGCCGTGGTCGTGGCTCTGTGGAGGGAGAGGCCCTCAGCGCCTCTCCAGCCACACTCGGCTCCTTCCTTCGGAGCCCCGCCAGCTCTCGCCGGGTTTGAAATCTCCCTCGTCGCGGCTGTCACTCAGTGGCGGTGACAGCGGTCCTCGGGAGGCGGAGGGAGTGGAGGCCGCGCCTGTGCGGAGGAGGGTGGGAGGAAGGCCGTCAAGATGTCGGCTCTCGCCCCACCAAGGCCTCGCCGGCCCCGCTCCGCTCCGCTCCACTCCCCATGGGCTTCTCTTACCCTCCGACGCCGGTTCATTCCCTTCTACTCCTAGTGGTTCCAAAGCACTCTCAGCCACCGTCCTCACACCTCTAGGCCACACTCACGCGCAGCACTAACACCCCAATCCTATGCGTGTGTCTACTCAGAAGTAAATCCCAGTAGAGTCATTAGGGCCTACTTCCAGGTCAGCTTGGATAAGCCTGACTCAGAGCCCCACCTATGTATGTCTACTCAGAAGTAAATCCCATTTAACTCAATAGGGTTTACGTCCAGGTCGGTGTGGATAGAACTGACTCATACCTGGCCTGCGCATGTCTACTCAGAGGTAAACCCCATTATAGTCAGTGGGGTGGACTACAATGCTGCAATCCTCTCCTTACTGAGTAAGACCAATGGACTAGAATGGGATCTAATTCTGAGTAGACATACATGGGATTGGACTATGACCTCTGATCTATCAATTCAGAAACCAGGTGCTGGAAGCAACTAAATTGCACTGCTCATCTATTTTTTTATTTGTATTTTGCCTCAAAGGGCACTCAAGATGAGTATGGTACAAATAATTTAAAAAACATCATTTAAGTATCTAACTGCTTTAAAAAATTCCCTCAGACTATATGTTGCAAATCTGCAGAGCAATCCTGTTTGGAAGAACTGGGCCTTAAGTACAGGGCAATCCATGTCCCTCTTAAAGTCCATGTTAAAACTGCCATTGATTTTAATGGTTTTGAACTGTTTGCCTCCCACTGAGATCAGTGGAGGCATTTCCATTGATTCTGGTGGATCAGGCTTTAATCCTCAAGTGCTTGTCAAATTATGATCAGTATTGTCAGAATTTTATATGGATGGAATATTTGAGTTTTTCATATATTAGCTAGTAAAACGGATCAGCTAAAATTTGACAAAGTTCAAATAACAGAACTATTATTTTATGTCTTTGCAGTTCCTAATACAGTGGATTTTACTGTACTTGACTTGGAAGTGATTCCATCTGGGTTTTTTGGGGAGGGGTTTGCTTGGAAGTAAATATTTAATGGGATTTAAATGCTCTAAGGCTACAATCCTATGCTCTGTTTGTTAGGAGTAGACCCTACTGAAAACAATGGGACTTATTTCTGAGTAGATCCGCATGGAATTGGGCTGTAAGGCTGTAGTCTTAATATATATCTGGGAGTGTGCCAGTGAGCAACATAGGGCTTACTGTTACTTCCTAGTGAATGCATAATAGGTAGGTTTATTTGAAGTTTGAAATATCTAGCTTGTTCAAAATATCTAGCTTGTTCAAGACTAATTTTTATCAAAATAACTAATGCTGCAATATTACACACACTGGCTTGGAGGCAAGTCTCACTGAAGTCAGTGTAGATATTTTTTAAAGTTTTTAAATGACTGACACAGAATATGACAGCAAATTAGTCTTAATTTTTGTCCGAATAAGCATCATGCCTGTTGAGAGTGCCAAGGAAACATTTCTGTTTCTCAAACAGATGCTTTTGAGTGATGCTTTTTTGTTCAATCTATTCATAATAATGCTGTATGACCTATTTTGTCACAATTGGTAATTAATTTTTCACCATATGCTTGCTTATTTTTGTACTAGTAAATGCCTGTAGCTGTTGTTTGCAGAGATACGATATAACAACATTCATCGGAAAAAAAATCTTTTCCCATGAAATGGATAGATTTGTTTTAATAAGTTGTAATTAGAATAACCACGGGGAGACTGTGGAAACCTCTCTGTGTGTGCTGCCCCTCAATTGTTCTCCTTTTTTAAGGGAGACGTAAAGCAACATTTTTCCTTGGCCAATGCTAGCTAGTCAATTCAGATATCATTAGGTCAGATGTTAAATAAATTGTCACCCATCTGTCTGGTAGTTGGAAAAGATAGACTGCTTGACCCTCTGATAGACTACTTGCCAGAGATTCAGATACACACACTAATGGTGCAATCCTAAACACACTTTCCTGGGAGTAAACTCATTAAACACAATGGGTCTTATTTTTGCATAGACATGGTTAGGATTGTGCTCTACTACAAGTTACAGCACAACCACCTCTTGAGTCGCCTCAGTCTGGTCTCTGCCACAGGTAGTTGAGTCTGCATGACCCTTTCCCAACCACTTTTTGCTGTTCTTCAGCCTGGCAGTTGGAAAAGGTGGAGACTGCTTGACCCTTGACATCAGAGGTGCGGGGACACACACTAACACACAGGATAAGACTTATATACAGGTAAGTGGCATATAGATGAGTAATGCATAAACACGTCACTTGTCTCAGCAACCTATGCCAGTAATGAACTGACATTCACTGTATGTCTAAAAAAGCAGGCCTCCGTCAGTCTTGAAAGACTATGGTATCGTGCTCAGTGCTGCATACACTGCATGCGAAGCACGAAAGCCTGGGTTGGATTGTTGTGGAGGATAGGCTGTTACCCAAGCAGCAAATCCCCCCCTCTCCACGCCACTGAATTAGTCCAATGGAAAGGCAGAGCCAATATGATTGGATCCAGCTGGCATTGCAGAGCTGGGCTAAGGACAGGAGCTCACCCTGTCATGTGGGGCCTACCCAGGTCTCGAACCCTGGCCTGCTGGTTAACAGGCACAGCGTCTTAACCGCTTGCGCCACCCACAGCCCACTGTATATCTAGAGTATTTATATACAGCTTTTCAACTAAAAAGTTCACAAAGTGGTTTACAAAGAAAATGAAAAAAATTAATAGCTAATGGGTTCCTACCCCAAAAGAGCTCACAATTTAAAATGCAAAAAGAAGCCACTAGAACAGACTGGGGTATGCAGGGAAAGTTACTCTTCCCCTGCTATTTATAGGAGGAACACCCACTTGAAAGAGTGGCTCTTGTCCAGTTAGCACTGGAAAAGTCTGAGTTATCTTTTGTCTAGAGATTAGATTATTGTGTAACTGCTTTTATGGTTGATATTACAGATGTGTCTTGTTATCCATTTGGGTTCTGTTCCAGAACCTCTGTGGATTTTTTTTTAAAAGTGGAAAAATATATTTTAAAGATCCACTTCCAGGTTTCTTGCTCCTCTGTCACTCCTAAATGGAATAGGTGCCTTGATATAAATAGGGGTTGGTTCTTGGATTATTCACTGTTACAAAAAGGGCATCTCCCTGCAATTGTTTAAAAACAGCTTTTCTTACTGTTGTAGAGAAGCAGTCAGCAGTTAGAAATGAAAAGGACCCATTCTCAGAATGGAATGATTCGTCCCATGACTACCTCTCTATATGAATAAGAAAACCAGTTTTTTAACCTGTGATTTTAAAGGGATGCATTTTCCTCTTCTCCAGGGATCAGCACCTTCCTTCTAATTTGCAGTGGCCAATTAGTGTTGTGTTGTGTCAGATTCGTGCTGTGTCAAATTTGTATATAAAATAAGATCTTTGTATAACAAGGTTGGACCTGTGAGTTATTCCAAGAAAGTGTTTAAGGGTACAATCCTAACTTAGGCCAGCATAACTTATTGTTCTTGTTCCTATGGTGATGTAAGGCGGCAAGCACATGTCTGTGCACTGGCCTAACTCTCCCCCAGGAGCAGTGGTGGGCTTCAGGGGGTTCTCACAGGTTCTTTAGAACCATTTGCTAATGAGCACCTGGTTCTGAGAACTGGTTAACAATAGGGCATAGAACCTGTTGTTAATTTAGGATATTAGGACATAGAACCTGTTAATTTATTTGAATCCCACCTCTGCCAAGAAGTGATGCAGAAGTGTCTTACAGCACTTTTGTGACATTCCTAGGTCAGCACAGGACTTATGGCTGGGTCTTGGATTGCAGCCTAAGGCTGCAAACTTAAAGACACTTTCCTAGGAGTAACCCCCAAATCCAGAGTAACTATGGGAGCAGGTAAGAGACTTTACGTGCACCCGTAGTTACTGCACCCACCTGGTGAAAACCTATGGGAAATTCATGTTGCAATCCAGAGTAAGTTGTTCTTACACTGGAACAAGGACTCCCCGTAGTTATTCTGGATTTTGCCCTTAGATCCATTTAACACAATGGGTCTTACTTTTGAGTAGACATGTTTAGGATTGTGCACAAAGTCACCCAGCATATTGTGCACAAAGTCATCTTCCGTTATGTTTGTGAGAAATTGACATTTAAAGCTCGGCTTTAATGAGTTAAAGCTTTTAACTTATTAAAATTGTGTGTAAAGTAGGTGACCAAGAAAAGTATTGGGTTTCTTCTATTTGCTGCTCAACCTGTGTGAGTGGTTCCTGTCCTATGTACTTTAAAGTTCCCATGGTTTGGAGGCAAACCAAAGATCATTCATCAGAAAAGGAATAATAAATCCAAACACAAAGTTATATACTCAGATTTGCCTTCTGCTAACAGAGCAACTTTCCTCCCAGTAAAAGTCAAGCCATACCAACACCAGAGACCCCAATAAACCTAACAGATTTATTACAGATGTAGGCTGCAATCCTAAAAACACTTTCCTTAAAACACTTTCCTAGGAGTAGGCCCCATTGAATACAATAGGACTTACTTTTGATTGAGCTCAGGATTGCAATGGAAGACTCAGAGAACAATGTAGCTAGTCTGATTCAAAATTACTTGTGAAGTAAGTACAGTACCTTTTCTTTTGCACCATATCTATTAACTCAGAATGATCTAAACAACTTCAGTTGGGATTTGGTCCACAGCCCAGGTTGAACATTTGATGTCTAAAAGCTGAGATGTTGAAATCTACTTCTGTGAGACATTAAAGTTCAACCTATTCAAAGTTCAACTAAAATTCTTGGACTACCACTTGTATTTCTTCCCTGCCAATCTTTGTGCGATTAGCAACAAACATGGTGAACTGTCTTGCCAAAGCATTTGGATCACGAACAATGGGATTTTCACATGACATTGTTGGATATTGGTTGTAAACATGAATATTGTTGAATTGGTGTTGGAGGATACTTAAGAACGTATGATATTAGCTGTTGGGAGAGAGGAATGCATAACACAATTAATAAAGCAAAAAAAATGTGACATTGGGGGTGCAGAATAGATATAGGAGACAGCTATGTATCATTCATACTTTTAGGCATGAGGTTCTTCACGCTGCCTCCATTCCCCTTTGTGAGGTATTTCATTCCCTGTGAGGTTTTGGGGTGTTGTATGTGGAGTCTTCCTGGGGCAGAGAACAGTACCTGTTAATACATGTTATAAGGAGACAAGTATTAACAAAGTACTCTTCCCAGATACTCGTCAAAGTTCAACAATTTGTTCTCTAAAGCAGTGGTTTTTTTTAACATTTCACTCTGGGACCTCTTTCTGAGAATAATGGTCAGTCTGGGATTGTCTTACTTCTCCAGAAGTGCCATCAAACAAGAAGTGACATCACTGATGCCAGAGTGCCTTCATGTCTACTCAGAAGTCCCATTTTGTTCAGTAAGATTTTCAGGAGAGTATGGATTGCAGGTTGTCTGCCCCATTCCAAGATGGTGCACCCAGCTTTTTGTGACCTCCCTGAAATTAAGTCCTGAACACCACTTTGAGAACCACTGCTCTAAAGTACCCAGCATGAAGCCAGACAGGTATAGTCTGTCATGAGCTGAAGAGGAAATGGTGGTCTCTGTGATTATGTTACTAGTGCAGGAATGCAGTGACTGGCTGTAAGGTTTAGATGTAGTGGGGAGAAGAGATAAGACAAGTTGGATAATTCAGTGGGTGGTTTGTTTTCTCCCTGTTTGTGGTGCACTGATAATTAAGTACTGTGGCGCCTCAAGTAACAAATTCAATTCGTTCCGGAGGCATGTTTGTTACGTGAAATCATCTTTACGTGAAGCACATTTTCCCATAGGAAATAATGGAAACTCAGATGATTGGTTCCACAACCCAAAAAATGTTCATATAAAAATATTAACTGGATGTAAGTATGATGACAAAAGACTGGAATTGAATTCAAAACATGCATTCAATGTGCATGATCCTATGAAGTTGACTTAGGGCGCAATCCAGAGTAACTATGTGGAGTCCTTGCTCCGGTGTAAGAACAATTTGTTGTGGATTGCAGTATGAATTTCCCATAGGTTTTCACTAGGTAGTGCAGCAACTATGGGTACAAGTAAAGACTCTTACGTGCTCCCATAGTTACGCTGGATTGTAGGGTTAGGCTGCAGTCCTAAAGACTCTTCCCTGGGAGTAAGACCCATTTAACACAATAGGCTGCAATCAAAGACACTTTCTTCTGTAATGCAAAACACTTTCAAAGGGTCTCCCCACTTTCTCCTTCTCTTCATCCTGACCCTCTCTCTCCCCTGTTCCCTTCTGGCTAGCCCTGAGCTGCTTCCTCTTCTCCATTGCTGTTCACCGCGGAAGTGTTGCTTTCGCTATGGGCAGGGGCGCTAGGCAGCCCTGACACTTTTTAAAAGGGCTGCCGGCCAGCACATCTGCCTCAACTGCCAATGACTTTGTTTGTTACGTGAAGCACAGTTTGTTACGTGAAGCAGTATCCTAGAGAAATTTTTGTTTGTTACATGGAACATACTTTACATGAGGCATTTTTATGTGAGGGACCACTGTATAGGATTGTATCCTGAACACCTGAATAAAATGCATTTATGTGACGTGCAACTGTGTAGTGTGATCTTAATGCATGGTTACAGAGAAGTAAGTTCCAAAGTGTTCCTATCGGCTTACTCCCAGACATCCTGCCAGCATAAGGTTTTTTAAAAGGTTATACATAACTCACAGCACGACAACAACCAGTTTAGGCCAATGTAACTCACCTGTCTCCCTGGTGGTGTGCAGAGGCTGCCACATATCTGTGCACTGACCTAACCCCTCCAGGAAAGACTTTCATGGCACTCACAGGCCAGCACAGGTGCCATCTATGGGAAATGAAGAGCAATCCAGAGTATGCGCCTCTTGTGTCTTCCCGTAGTTAGTCTGGATTGTAGGGTTAGCTGGACACCAGCCTAGTAATCTGTTTAGAGTGCTGTCCGTCTGTATTGCATCACACACAGTTGGGACTGTTGATGTGTGCAGTTTGAAGACTCTCACATCATCATGAGTGGGACTGGGTGGGACATGCTCATTTGATGTCATGTACACTAATTATGTCGTTTACAGGAGCAACATTTTTCAAAGGTTGCTCATACTCCCTTAAGTATTTTTCAGGTTAGCCTTAGTCCAGATTGGGCTACTTTATAAGAGGGAAATGAGTCATCAAAACACTTAGGCTTCAGAGAAGCTTTCTGTACTGTAATATGCAATATTGTCACTTTATGGCATCTGTTCTATATATTTATGCAGGTCTTCCTATGTCAAAGTTTTAGTGGCCAACCACAATAGGGAAGCACTATGCGGAAGCAAGATTGGCTCAGGGATTTTATGGGTCATTGCTGTCAGCACCCAGCCACCACTCAAGTATCACACTTGCAGGCCTACTCTGGGAAACCTGCCTGGCCAAAACCAATCCCCTTTGGAAAATCCTTCCCATTCTCTTCCATTTCCTTGCTATGTTCTGTTTTCTGTTCTTGAGTCCTGTAAGGTTATGCATGCGGTATTCATCAAGACAAAAGGCTATTATTATTATTATTATTTATTAAGACAAAAATGCTCATAAGACAATTACTGTATTTGGAGCTATCTATTTTATAGGTCTACATGAGGACTGTAATTTGTATTTTGAAATTTGATTTAAATTATCAGATATATTTTGACCAAACAAGTGATTGCTACAGTTTGTAACAAATCGGCATAGGGGCAGATGCTAACCAATTACTAGGCTATCAAAGAAAGGCAGTATTACTCTAAGACGGTTAATTGCTATAAATGTCTGATGGCAGCTTCGATGGAAAATACAATGAACTACCTAAGCGAGTACCCAATAATTTCAAGAAAACTAGTCAGGTCTAAAATTTAAGGTGTTGTCCCCAAACAAATTTGAGGTTATTTTTTGAGTATAAATAGCAGTAATTGGAGCTATGTTATCATTTGATATTACAGGATGATTTTTCATTTTTCAGTGGCTTGGAGAAGGGGGATTTGCTGCTTGGATAACAGCCTATTCTCCATATCAATCTACCCAGGCCTTCGTGCCCTAGAGGAGAAACTTTTCCCATTTGGAGCACAATACCATGGTCTTTCGAGACTAATGGATGCCAATGATGATGATGTTATCGTTTGATGTCCACATGAAACATCCATACATCTGGCCATGAATGTTATTGTTAGAGCCCAGAGGGTCAAAGCTGGTCAAAGCAGATCAATGGGGACTGCTTGTCAGATTTTGGTTTCTTTTCTGTCAGGTAAATTTAGGAGGAACACACATCTCTAAATAGAAAATCTGGTCCCATTCCAATAAAAAACAAAATTTATTTTTCTTCACTGAGTCTGCAATCCTAATCTCCAGTTAGGCCATCATAAGTCCTGTGCTGACCTGGGCATGTCACCTAAGGCACATCTGCACCACTTCTGGGGAAGGGTTAAGCCAGTGTACAAACATGCTCTTGCCTCCCTACATCACGTTGGGAATGGGAAGACCAGTGAGTTGTACCAGCCTTGGTAAGGATTGCACTCTAACCAAGTTCTATTTTTAATGATGTATCAAAGTTTCCCTTTGGGCAACATTTTGCTTTTGTAATATATTCAGTGGGCTTTTAAACTCCCCAGGCACATGCCTTTGTTTTTGGCAAAAGAACAAACTTCAACCTCAAGCAAGAATTGCAGATCAAAATCCGCTGTTATTTTCCTGTTGCAAAGCTGAACGTGATTAATATTATGAAAAAACTGCTTTCTGTTTACATTTTCAGTTCTACTAATCTTATTTTCATGCTTTGCCATTGCTTTTTAGAGAAACAAATGTAAAGTGATCCTCATTTATCTGTGAAATAGGAGCTCATTTTATTGTGACATCAACTTTATATGATGGACAAAAATCACAAAACAGCACTTAATTTTCTGCATACAGTAAAATGGGATTATGGTGCTTTATTTGTTGTTTAAGCTACACTGGAATACTTTTATTGGTATTGAGGAAAGAAACATTGAGTTTGTAGAGATATTTGGACCTATACCTGGTCATGTGGTTAGAATCCTAAACAGTTAATTGAATTCCTTCTAGTATTATGCTAGAAGCAATTTTTTCTAATGTATCAAAAATTATTAATCTCTGATAACATTTTGGCAGAGCAGCCGCTAGGATCCTAGTGTCTGAAGCAATGCACCAGATAAATCCCTCTATTGGATGGTAAGCTGGATTACTTCTTGCACTCCACCTCCTCTTTCCATTTTCTAGAGTTGAAAAGACACTCTAGTCCTCTGTTCTCTCCTCTCTTCCTCAACTCTTGTTGAATCCAGGAAGCAGGAGGAGAAGGAGCAGCAGAGGGAGAAACCCTCAAGTCTGTCATAAGAACAGACTGTTCCCCATAAGAACATACTATATATCTGTCCCTTATACCCCTTCAAAATTGAAATGCTCAGCTACATCACAATCGCAGAAAATAGGCAATGAATGGTTTAGTACCCCTCTACATTCAGCATTAGATTAAAAAACCCAGTGCAGATGTATTGTGCAAAAACAATGCACTGTGGTGCAAAAATTAATATGCATTCCAAACACATGTAACCTGACACAGCAATAAAAGGATACGTACGTAAACTAACATGCAGCGAAGACAAAGTTTGGGAGGGAAGGAGAGGGACACAAGAATGCAACAAGGACATTATCCCCCCATGCACACTGTCCCCCATGTGCACCAACCCACCATGTTCAACCCCACCTGCGCATCAACTTCCCCATGTGCAACATACCCCCACGTGCATCAACCACCCATATGCATCAACCCTGAACACAACATCTCCCATACACATCAACCTCACATTGATGTGCAACATCCTCCATGCATAACATGCCTCTGTGCATATTGCACACCACCCCCATGTGTATTATCCCTCCATGCGCATCAACCCTGAATGTGGAACATCCCCCATGTGCAACATCTCCATGTGCACCATATGATGATTGATATCCCAATTGATATGCAACCCCCAATTGATATGCAACAACCCCCATTCACATCAACCCCATGCGCATCAACATCCCATGTGCATCGTCCCCCATGCGCATCAATATCCCATGTGCTTCAATCTCCCATGTGCAACATCCCCCATGCGCATCAACCCCATGCACATCCCCCATGTGCAACAAGTCCTCATGTGCATCCCCATGCGCATCCTCCACGTGCAGCAACACCTCATGTGTATCATCCCCATGCGCAATATCCCCATGCACAATATCCTCCCATGCACATCAATCCCTCATTGATGCATGACATCCCTCCATGCGCAATTTTCCCCATGTGCAACATCCTCCCAAGTGCAACAACCACCCATGCACATCAACATCTCATGTGCAACATCCCCATGTGCATCATCATGTGGATTGTCCCCCATGAGCATCAAAATCTAATGCGCTTTAACCCCCCATGCGCTTCAACCCCCCATGCACAACTTCCACATGTGCATAAACCCCCACTGATGCTCAACATTCCCTCATGTGCAACATCCCTCATGCACATCAATCCCCCATGTACATCAACATCCCATGTGCAACAACCCCCATGTACATCAAACCCCATGCTCATAAACCCCCATTGATGTGCAATGTTCTCCCATGCAAACACTCCCTCCCAGAGCACCAAATTGGCTGGATGTTGATCAGTCAGTCTTCAATGTTAAGTATAGGACTGAAACACGTTGCACTATTTTTTGGAACCTTAGGGGTTCAATTTCTCAACATCAGTTCTTGGTGAGTGTTGATGTCACCCAAGGAACAACCTCCCCAAATTTCATGCTTCTCTTTCCGGGGGTTGGGACAGAGAGTCCCTCAGTCAGGGATTCTCAATGTAAAGTATAAGGAGGAAAATGTGTTTCACCCCCTTCTGGTTGGAATTTCCGAAAAACAGTTCTTGGTGGATGCCTCCATCACCGAAGGGACACTCTCCCCAAATTTCACGCTTCTAAGCCCAGCAGTTTTGGCTGGGCATTGATGAGTCAGTCATTCAGTCAATGAATCAGTCAGTGACTTTTCAGTTTTATACGAGTATAGATTAATTCTATGTGCTTCCTGCTCGGAAGGAAAAGGAGAACTATTAAGTTATTTTTTCAAGGGCACAAGGCTAAAAAAAAGAGAACATGTTCTGGGGGAAAGGGGACATGGTCACCCTGGTGGCAAAGAGGAGGCAAACCAAGACAGGAAAAGACTATGATCAAACCACTTGCCTCCAGTAGCAGTAAGCAGAATCCATAGGCCCACCTAGCCCAGCTTGTATCTCACAATGACACACCAACGGCCTCAGAAAGCAATCAGCAAGATATTATGCATCCTGTTGCCACTGCCACACAGGCATTCAAAGATAGCCTCCCTCTGAAACACAGAGGTTGCATAGAGTCATAGCTTGAAACCTGTAATTGACTTTTCCTCCATAAATCTGCCCCATCTCCTTTAAAGGCATCTAAGTTAGGAACCATCACAACTTCCTCGTGCTCAGAATTAATAACATTTTTGGGCATGTGATGTCATAAGCACCTTGAGGTGATTCCCTGAGGCAGCCTATAAGACATTCTGGCATGTAGGGTTTTCGTTACATTTTAATTCTGAAACTTGACTTCCAAAATCAATCTTGGAGCTAGTTCAGGCACTGCATGTGCTTCAGTGTGCACAAGCAAGCAAGCATGCAGACTGTCAACGAAAGGTGGAGAAGGTCAAAAGGTGGGTCAGATTGTGGGAAGGAGTCCTGGAGTAAGGGAGGGACCCAGCACCTTTGCCGGATACAACCTGGTGAGGTTGTGCCATTCCTGGGCCGCTCATATCTATGCCACTGAAATTGGTGGTGTATATCTGAGTAGATCCAGTGGGGCTGCTGCAGGACTACCTTGGGTAAGGAGAAAGGTTTTCCCTTATCCCATATTACTACAGCCTCACCCCCAGTCTTGTTCAAGTGGGCCTGCCTTTTCCAAGTGCAAGATAGGATTGTGCCAAGAATTATTTAATCCTTTTTAACTCTTCTAGTCTAATCCAAAGATGTAAGTCCCATTGTGCTCAATAGTACTTACTCCCAGGAACGTGTGCTTAGGATTGCAGTCTTCATTTCCCACTCAAGCAGCCCAATCCTACTGAAATTCCTAGGTGGTAATGCAGCAGCAGTGGTGTTGTTACAAGAAAAGCTCTTGTGTTTATTAATTTATCCCTATGAGTTATGATGTATGTTTGGGGTCTCCCAAGTGCAGGATGAGGTAACAGGGTACAGGCACGTTGTGGACACCTTTCATATTAACTATTGGAATTCAATTCCTTGGTCGCGAATCGTCCCCCCTTAACTTTGCAAGCGAACCATGGAGTTGTCGGGGTCTTTAACAATCACAGTGCTATATTTGGGAGCCACAGTCTAATTTCTTCTCTCTTGCACAGGTCGTGTGTGCGAGGCACCTCTCTCCGATTCCCTAGATGGAACTGGGATGGTGGTGGTAGTGAGACAACTATCTTGGAACAGATTTCCTCTATTTCGGCAGCTAGAGTAGAATGGTGTTGAAGGGTCCAGATCCTGTTCCAGGTGTTGAATGATCCGTGTCACAGACAAATGAAGCATGAGAAGAACTGGAAGAAATGGATATCACTTCCGGAGCAGTGTTGGGACATCTAAAAAAATAACTTTGTCCTGTTCTTCCTCCAGCTGCTCGTTTGCACTTTGGATGGAACTTCTCTGGTGGTACAAATAGCTTAAGATAAGCGAAAACAACATGTTATGTCAAGAACAAGCTGGTTTTAGGAAAGGATATAGCACTACTGATCAAATTTTTGTGTTGCACCATTTAATTGCTAAATATTCTGCTAGGCCACATAAACGGCTCTTTGTAGCCTTTATTGACTTCGGCATTTGACACAATTTCTAGAACCCATCTATGGGAAAAGCTCAACAAAACCAATATTTATAAGACACTCCTTTTCCTAATACAACTTTATTCTAACACCACTAAAGGGGTCAGGCAAGGTTGTTTGCAAGCCCCCTTGCTTTTGAACTTGTATTTAAATGACATAGTAAGCACCTTGCTACATCCTGACTTTTTCCCCCCTTCTATTGGCAATTACAAGATTGCAACCTTGATGTATGCGGATGATATTGCGTTATTATCTCTTAACAAGAAGGGTCTTGCGCGGATCCTCAAGAAATTATTTGAATTCAGTAAACAGGAGCAACTGAGGGTGAATTTTGATAAATCAAAAATGGTTGTCTTCAGAAATTGTTCTCCAACTTATTACTGGCCTATTGGTCCCCATAAGATAGAACTGGTTCCAGTTTTTAAATATTTGGGAGTTCTCTTTGATAAAAAATCTGTGTGGAACTCTCAGATTCAACATACAAAAACACAGGCCCAGAAAGCAACCTTTGCAATAATTAAATTCTTTCATGCCAGGGGGAGGTAACTTGGTTCCTCCTGCTGTCAAGGTTTTTCTAGACAAGGTGATACCGCAATTATTATATGGCATTGAGATATGGGGAATCAATCATCACAAATTATATGCATTAGAAATTGTACAAAATATATTCCTAAGACATATTCTTGCCCTTCCTCCCAGTACACCTTCAGCTTTCCTTAGAGCTGAGGTTGACTTGGTTTCCATCAGAGCAAAAGCCAGTTTGTCTATATTAACCTATTATAAGAGGGTTCTGAATATGCCTGACAATTGCCTTCCCAAACTTTGTTTTGAGGAACAGTGGAAAATTGGTGGATGGGCCAGATCTGTACATTCAAGGCCATCTGCTATTTCTCTTTCCACTGATATTTTTGTTTCTGCTGAATTTAAGTACTTGTTAAGAGATTGGCTATACAAGCTAGACAATGAAAAGGATTTTACCTTTTTGAAGTCTTCTAAATTTTCTCAATTTTATTGTCTTTTTAAAACCACTCATTCCAGACTGCAATATCTCCACTCTCTTACTTTCCCTAACCTGAGGAGGGCCTTTATGACATGATGCCTTCAAACTATGCCTTCTGCATATCTCAAAGGCAGATTCCTTGCCATTCCTGGGCACCTTAGATTCTGCATCAATTGGTCTGGTGAGATTGACGATGTAGTGCATTACATCCTCTTCTGCCATCTTTATCATGAGCCCAGGTTAAGATTCTTAGCGCCTATTTTGGCCTCGTGGCAATATAAAAATCCTGTATTCGCAGTATGTAGTCTTTTCTCTGATCATGACCCAAATGTCACATACATGACAGCCCTGTTTGCTAGGGCTGCCCAAGTTATTCATAATAGAGCTGTAGAATCTTCTAATGTTGTGCTGGATGCTTAAGCTTTCTAAGAGGGGCTGGTTTTAAGCTATGTTTTCTTGTTTTAAATTATGAATCTTGAGGTTTAATCTTGGTTTTATTATCACTAAGACTGTGATGACTTTTAGTCAAACAAATAAACTATGACTATGATGTATGTATGGAACCTGATTTTTTTAGCTGGTTTACATTCTGACTGCCTGTCTCCACCCTTTTGTTCCTTCCTCAAACATCCCAACTTGCATTTCAATTGTTACTTTCTTCCTCCAAAACCAATTGATTGATTCCTGCCTCCTTGATATGCAAGTCAGAGTCTAAAGGGGACACCCTTTGGTCTTGTGGCCTCTCACCTACTTCCAGGGTATCTACAAGCCAGGTGGCTGACCGGCCCTTTCCAGTCCTGCCCTCTCGAAGCTGTGTCCATCCCCCCAATTGATTCCAGGTCATCATGTAATCCAATGTATAAAAAATAGGGTCCAGCCTATGCTATCTCTCTTGACTGCCTGGAAGGCATGGCATGAAGAAGGTAGATATTTGCTCCCCCCCTTCCTTCATCTTTCTTCCCACCTCCCTCCTTCTCTCCCTCACCTTTCTTTGCCTCCCCTTTTCCTTTGGTACACACACTATTCAAAGAAAAGGGAAACTTACATACATTCAGTGCTATAAAATCATGGTTTTGAATGTATGTAATTTTACTTTATGCCCTATACCAATAAAGTCTGTTTCTTTGTGATAAGTTTCCTAAGTTGTTCTCTTTCTAATGAGGGTATCACTTCTGCATGACACTGTTTAAGAGTCCTGCCTTGCAGTCCTTATATATATCCAAGAATGCAATAGGTAAATTCCCCTAAATTGCCCTTTTGGTAACAGTGTGGGCTGCGTTGCAGGGAATTTTTGGCTGCTGAAGGTCTTGGGGTAAAGGTACATTATCTCTTTGCCCCAGAGTAATCCCCAGAAGCTGTAATAGGTCAGCTTGGACTTGTGCCAGCAATATTGCCCAACTTGACTCATGTAACTTGATCAGGTCCCAGAAGGGGTTACTGAAGCTACTGGGAGTTACCGTCACCTCTGAACCCACCTGTTCATCCTGTTGCCCCACCGAACCTTCCTCCACACTCTGCCCTGTCCCATCCCATTCCATCCCCTTGTGTCAAGCTTACCTGCTCTGATGTACCTTCAGTCACAACTTCCCTACCCTGCCAGCTTCCCCATGCATCTGCTTCCTGCACTGCCACAAAGCACTCCCCCACCATGGAAGGGGAATACTACACCACCATGAGGGAGGGGAATATGGGCTACTTTAAGAAAGTTTCTGGCTGTAATTTATTAAATATTAATATAAATATTAATTTATTAATCACATACACACACAAAAGGAAAATATGGTCTGTTGTTTGAGCTGCAGTCAGTGAACTGAATGAGCCCAAATACTGACATTAATGGTGAAATCCTAACCAATTTAGGCCAGCCTAATTTAGCTGGCATATCTTCCTGTGGTGGTGTGGGCAGGTTGGCGTATGCATATGCACTGGCCTAACTCCTCCAGGAGTGAGGCAGAAGTGTTTTCCGGCACTTTTATGACACTTTCAGGTCAGGGGTTTATCTGGGGGCTTATGATGGCCTACCTGGAGGTAAGGAGTGCACTTTAATTGACATTACCTTGGCTAACCTGTATCTGTGGAGACCCATCCTCATTTTGAGTCACGGACCCACCTTTTGTTACCATTTACCATAACCTTTATTGGCATATGAACAACAAACAACATAACGAACAATACTAATAAAAACAGATCTTACAATATTGCATGACATATACTTGTCTTACAGTTTGAATAAGAAAAAGGGTAAAAAGGTTTTATCATATTTAAACAAATATCAAGGGCTACACAATCATACAATATTTAATTAGTGAACAGCACCGTAATCCAGGTAAGGAAAAAGGAAAAGAACTCTCCTAGATTTCATAATTGTGGACAAATAATTTGCCACTGCCTAAGTAAGGGGGGGGGGGGCGCAACGATCGCTTAAAAAATAGGTAGGAGGTCAGAAAAGGAGTCAGTAAAGGGGAGAATCCAATAGTTCAATAAGAGTTTACGGAGAGCGCAGTGTGCTGACCCACCTTTTGTTCCTCACAATACTATACAACTTATTATAAATGGTAAAGGTGTCCCTTAGAGGTTTCCCTGCTAGTTGTAACTTGTTAGGCTAAGGACAGTGCTCACCCCTGTTACCAGGCTGAAGAGCCAGCTTTATCCAAGATGTCTCCATGCCCATGAGGCCACCATGACTAAACTCCATAGGCACATGGAACACTGTTATCAACTAACCAACTACAAATGTGTTAATCATGGAGCAGCTTATCAGGAAGCCACATATGGAAGTGCAGCAGTGAATTCTGGAAGGTATTGACTCAAATGAAGTGGTAGCAGACACCAGCTGAACATGATCTTGAATGACACTGAATTTCAGAAAGGAGAAAGAAAATATAAACAGAAATGGATGAAAAGTTACAGAGAGCTGAGGGCCACATCCTATCCTATTTTCCAGTGCAGATTTAGATCCAGCTGCAATGCACCCCTTAAGTAAGGGAACAAAGTTCCCCTACCTTTAGGGGGCTTCCATGACTGTCCTCAGATTACAGGACTCATCATATGCCCTGTTTGCATGGTTGCATCAGCACTGGAAACTAATAGGACTGGACCCTGAATTAACTGGTGACACTACTGAATCTTAACTGGTGAGACTACTCCTATACTACAATGCAGTAGTATTGGGAGGTGGGGGAAGATGGAACTAGGAGGGGACATGGCAGAGGGAGTTTCTGGGGCAGAAGAAGGGTTATGACTAATGGAGTTATGCTCTTCCATATCCTGGACTCCATGTCAGAATGAAAAACCAGATATGGACTCTGCATTGGCAAATTAGCAGGATTTTGGGATGAGTCTCCCAGTAGCTTCATGGACCCACTGGATGCAGCTGGTATAAAGAAGCAGAAGACTGGGCTGTGACAGTGCAATCTTAAATTGTACAGGAGCAGGCAGGACAGTTGTCCTGTACTGCAACCAGCACACTTTGAGGGCTGGATAAGAATAAGAATATTCTTATAAGAACATTTTTATAAGAACAGCTAAAGAGTACTTCTTCCTACTACTTTGCAAAAAAGAAAAATTAAGGATGCAATCCTAAACACAGGGAGTAAGGTCCAGAGATTAAGGTCCACTAAACAAAATGAGATGATTACTTCTGATTGCATAAGATTGAGTGACTGTTTTGATTTTAAAACAACAAGAGTGCGTTTTATGTAAGACTCTACATTGTTTTTGTGCTATATTGGTGCATGATGTTCCCAAGACTTTTTAAAGTTCCTTTTCATCTTTTGTTGCTGAAATAATGGTAATAACAATAATCATCTCTATAACAGGAATTGCCATGCATCACTGCAGTGGAATTAAAATATAATTTTCCTAATCTGTTAGATTTCTGAATCTAACTATTGGTTCTAGGTGGGTTGTGGACTGATGAGAACTTTCAGAATTTAAACTGACAGTTGGGTTTTGTCAGTTGGAACTGTCATTTGGAGTTGGCAGTTGGAGCTCTGTTTGTCAGCTGGAGCCAGGGTGACCGCATCACCAGAAATTTTTGAATTTGTCTTCATTTTTAGTCTCCTGTCTGGGTGTCCTCCAAAAGGGCTTCATTGTCCTCTGTTTTAGCTTCATTTTGGAACTTTGCAATGGTGTGTGGTTCTTGTCATACATCACTGGATTCGTATTGAAAAGCAGAATCCAATGCAAAAATTCGTTTTTGAAATATCTCCATCCTATCAAAAGTTATGGCCAAAAAACTAAAAATAAAAAATATGCATTGAGCTCTATGGGAAAGTGAAAGTGCCCAGTATCACGGCTTTACTAGTGATACTGTAAAGAAAGGCCAGGAATCCAAGACCTTGGGCACAATCCAGAATAACTACAGGAGCAAGAAAGAGACATTACGGGCACCTGTAGTTACTGCACCACCCAGTAAAAACCTATGGGAAATTCATATTGCAATCCAGAGTAAGTTGTTCTTACTCTGGAGGAAGGACTCCCCGTAGTTACTCTGGATTTCACCCTTAATCCTCCTTTTGAGGTTTGGGCATCTGGTCACCCTAGTTGGAGCTCAGACGTCAGTAAGAGCAGAGGCGAGCTGTGAAGCTCTGTAATACTAATAAGTTCTGAGGTGTTTTAGACTGAAGGACTTGAATTTACATGTGTGACCCAAATTGTCATGAACTACTCTGAACTGTAAATACAGTTAATAGGAAAAAAAACTATGTATGTCTTCACTCTTGCGGCAGATAAACAGTCACAGGACATTAATCAGTCAACATCCTGTCACAATCAACTACTGTACATTTTACCATTTTATGAATCAATAAATAACAACCCTCTTCAGAACATTAGGATGGCCATTTCTTCTTTTTTAAACTGTAATAAATCAGAGAAGGAAATTAATCTTAATGCTACTCTCCAATTCAACAGAACAAGAGTAAATAATTGCATTCAATCTTATTATTCGGCATTTAATTAAACAAGTGCATTATCCCTTTTCTCAGGTTAGAGGAGCATGTAGAACAAAAACTGTAAACATTTAGCTCTGAAAAATTTCCTTGGAATATGCTAGTATTGATTCAGAGAATTACAGCTTTGATTAAGTGATAATCCATGGTTTATTAATACTTTAATTCAAAGTAGAGATGTCCAATAAATACATCAATAAAGACATAAATGTGTATTCTACTGGCACTGGCTCCCCAAAGCACAATAAAGCAGACAAAAAACTCCTGCAAGATGTAGCATAGCCCACACCATTGCTATGATGGTATTTAGGTACATAAAGACCGAAACAACAAGGCTGCAATCCTAAAGACAGTTTCCTGAGAGTAAGACGTAATTGAACACAATGGGGCTTACTTTTGAGTAGACATGGTTAGGATTCAGTTCTTTTCAGACCCTTCCTGATAAAGCTGACCATTATCATTATTATCATTATTAGCTGATCATTGAAAAAAGGTAATGTACACATCTCGCACCAATACCGCACAAAAACAATACAGAGAGTATTACATAAAATTCATCCTTTGTTGTTTGAAAAATGAATCACTCAACAGCCGTAGAAGCAGGAACCTCACTGTGAGCTAGTTCTCGCGTTAACTTTCGAAACACTCTCACGTGGTGTCTTAACCACTTAAACAGAGATATCTGGAAATGTTAATAAAAGTTAGCAACTGAGAAACTCTCAAAGTGACCCTACAGTTTGTTACTTTTGTCCAAGAGACTGATATACTGTAGTTGAATACCATAATGTTTCAACAGATCTGTTGGTGCGATCTTACTGTAGCTGCTTAAACAAAAAGAGGGAAGTAGCTATTAACCAAAAACTGTTAAGATGATCAGTTGAGAAACCGGAAAAGGTGGTTTCCTTCCTCCCTTATGACCCATTTCGTATTTTCTACTGCTTGTGATCGCAGTGAACATAGTTTAAGTCATGATTGTACGCAGCCTTCAGATTTTTAGAGGTAGCCTATCTCTGCATGCCAGAGGCAAGAGACATAATTTGGCTGCTGTTTTAAAATGTATTTGTATTTTATGTATTTTATGTATTTTTAGTTGTTATGTATAAACTTTGTTGACAACCAAATCATGCTTGCGTGAGAAAGGTGGGGTACAAATTGGTTAAATGGATGAATACATGTGTCTGGTTGCTGTGTGTACTCCCAGATGCAGCTGGTGTACCAGTGTGAGATACAGGAAGCTGGACCAGATGGTTCTGATCCAGCAAGGTTCCTCATATGTTTTCCCACTCCTTGTTCCTAAGGTGGTGTGCAGAGGCTGGCATATGTCTGTGCAAATTTGCCTATCCCCTTATGGCACTTTTGTGACACTTCCGGGCCAGCACGGGACTTGTGCCAGGACTTACGCTGGCCTAACTGGGGAGTAGGTTTGCCACCTCAGAGTCTGAGGTGTGGCACCTAGCATAGCCCTCTTCCTGGCCACATGGAGCTCCTGGCATTTCTGTTCTGTCAGCAGGGCAGTGATATCTTTGCCCCACCAAAGAGCCAGGAAAGATGCTGCCAGCCTTCAGTCAAGATGGAGGGAGATAGAGGGATTTAAAGAAAGAAGGGGAGAAGAGAAGAATGTGGAGAAAGAACATGGAGGGCAAGGGAAATTCTACAGGGAACTAGAAGGAGACATTGTGATTCATTTGTCTAAAGCCATCCCAGATCCCTCCTCAGTCATTCATGAAGCTCAAGCGGCCTGACCAACCAGGGATGATCCCAAAGAAGCTCTGTTATTTATTTATTCAAATATTATCCTGCCTTTCTTCCTAAAGGAAGGATACCAATGGCTACCATAGAATACCACAAGAAGGATACCCTAAAGCAAGGGTGTCCAAAGTTTTTGGCAGGAGGGCCACATCATCTCTCTGACACTGTGTTGGAGGCTGGAAAACTAATTTACATTTCAAATTTGAATACATTTACATAAATGTATTTATTTATTTACAAAAACATTTAAGAATCTATTGAAGAGGATTATGAGGCTTTCCTGAGGGCTGGATAGAAGGGTTTTGCCACAGGTCACATTGAGATTTGCTGTGGGCCACATCTGGGCCCAAGGCCAAGTTTAGGACATCCCTGCCCTAAAGGAAGGATACATCCTTTTCCAGCTAAAATTGCCTTTTTCAATTGTTTTTGTGAGATGCAGAGAGACAGAGAGAGACAGAGAAAGAGAGATAGAGAGAGACACACACACACAGAGAGAGAGAGAGGGTAATATAAATTACAGAAAAAACACATGAACTACAGTGGTGCCTCACATTTGTTCCAGAGGTATGCTCTTTAATTGAAATGCTCTTTAAGTGAAGCAGATTTTTCCATAGGAAATAATGGAAACTCAGACAATTAGTTCCACAACCCCCAAAATATTCATATAAAAATATTAACTGGATGTAAAAATGATGACAAAACACTGGAATTGAATTCAAAACATGCATTCAGTGTGCATAATCCTATGAAGTCTACTTAGGCTGCAATCCTAAAGACGCTATCCTGGAGGGAAGCCCCATTGAACACAATGGGGCTTACTTCTGGGTAGACATAGTTAGGAGACTGCAGTCAAAGACACTTTCCTGGGAGGCTTACCTGGGCTGCTGCTGGAGGTTCAAGGTGGTTGGTGGGGGCTCTTGGGGGCAGTTAGGGGCAGCTGCCTCTGGCACCTCCAGGCAACTTAGAGGCAGCAGCACTGGCCAGCAGCCCTTTCAAAGAGCCACCATGCAGAGTGTCAGGGCTGCATAGCACACGTGCCCATAGCGTGCTTGCTTGTTAAGTGAAGCGGGACTTGTTACGTGAAGCAAGATTTCTTGGAAATTTTTGCTTGTTAAGCGAGGCGCTTTTTAAGCGAGGTACCACTGTATCTTTCTTTTTGTTGATAAAAAGAAACTACAGTAGCTTGAAAAGAGAGATTTGGAGCTGAAAAAGGACCATGCAGGGAAATCATCTATAGAAATAGAAGAAAATACACTGACACTGCTCTGTGAATTACACAGGTATTGTTGGAAGGTTTTTCATAGTGCAGGGCAATATCCTGGGGATTGTGTTACAGCATGAGATAAAGATTAAATTTGCAGATTCAGGCTGTAGCATCTGATCCATTGATCCATTTCCCCACACTTGTACTCTGATCTGAGATGTCTGATCTGAGATGTCTTTCCCCACACTTGTACTCAGCCTGGAACAACCCTTTTATGTTGTGTAAGTCTGGCCTGAGCCCTGCCTCCATTGCTTCCCCTTCCTTTTTGCATGTGTGCGCACACACACACACACACACACACACACACACACACACGCTTGGACGCACATATATACATACCTCTTTCTGCAGTAATTTCCTCCACTACTCTGTTGCTGTTCCACTTCCAGCAACAACAATGGTATTTTATGGTTTGAAATGCCGGAGGAGAAAAGTGGAAATGTGTGAAAAACAGGATTGGCCTCACTTTAAGGGAAGAGGAGAAGGTAATCCACAAAGAGGCAATGGCAGCAGTCAGGCACAGGCAGAACGGCTCCAGTAGCTGGCCCCTACTGGAGTTAGGTTCAGGGTATCCATGCCATTGTGCTCCAAACTGTTACACCAGAGACATACAGAGGATACTTTGCACCCCATACCAGTGCATGTGCCCTGCAGTGTCCTGTAGATCATATGGGGATCAACAGATCTGCAGGGGAAAGGGCACTGAGTGGGTGCTGTCATTGTCCTGATCTGGAAGGCAGCACAGCCCCACAATGCCTCTCTTCAGAGGGCAGACCGTCTGATGGTGAGGCAAGGAGGGGGTTCCATCGGGTGGCAATCTGGGTGGCAATGCAGCCCCCATCACCTCTCCTTAAGGGGTAGACTGACGCAGAGGATCTTCAAAGTTGGCCAAGCAACTTTGCCCGACTGGCACTGGAAATGTGGGTGTGTGGGCACAAAATGGAGAGGATCTGAATGCCTCCTCTCCATTTTGTGCCATGGGTGTTTCTCCTTTGTTATGTCTCTATGTTACACTCAGCCTCACTAGCAGGTTGCTCCAGCTACCATGCCTAGAATGACGTTTTTGCTAGAAGAGATCTTCAGGACCCCAGTCAGTCTGCCTAAGTTGGTTTGCATTAAGAAGTGGAGGGAAGAAATGGAAGAACTTATATTCTGACCCTAAATTCTTAAATTCTGAGACTAATTGTGAAATGTGTTCTAATATGTGTGTACAGCCTTTCCAGTGGTACTTTCCAGTGGCATGCTAACTTTCCCTGGATTATACTCTTCCAGATGCATCCTATATTCAACATTAGCACATAAATGATGATTTAGAAATCGTATTTGCTGCCTTCACAGAGGAATTGGTTTTGTACTGTATGTATGCTTACGATCTCAGATATTAATACCATCCATAATGAGGGGAATATGTTCCAGAGGGTTGAGCACTGTGAAACAATGCTATAGGGGACATCACTAAAGAAAAGGCAGGAAACTGGTGATGACTGGCTGCACGCTTGCCAGAACTCATCGTTCCCAATAGCTAGCATAGCTGTCAATCATACCAGATCATAGACCACAAAACGAAGCAACATTATGCAAAACATCCTCAGTATGAGCCCTTAATGTTCATCATCAGTGGATTCTAAACCCTTCTTCTTCTTCTTCTTCTTCTTCTTCTTCTTCTTCTTCTTCTTCTTCTTCTCCTCCTCCTCCTCCTCCTCCTCCTCCCCCCTCTCCTTTTCCTCCTCCTCCACCTCCTCTTCCTCCTCTAGTTCTTAGCTGGCACTAGGGGAGAGGGTCATCGTCTCAACCAATACAGTGCTGAAGGTGCTGCTGGATTTCATGCATCATTCACAATACACTTCCACTCTTTGTAACTGGTGGATATCTATGGCTATCCAATTTACCGATACCTAAGTTACACATGACTATGCTGGTACTTTCATGCAGATACACACACTGGTGTAGCTAATGATCATGTAGCCCGGTGCAAAGCTCAAACATGTTGCCCTGGAAGTCATGTCACAACTGGAAGTGACATCATCCTTGGGCATTTTTAAAATGAAAATTGGGGAAAAACCTGCCTCCTCTTCCTCCTCAGCAGTTCACCACTCTTCTAGTGGCATGCCTAAAGCACCTATTTGCTATCTGAAGAAGATTTTGTTGCCCCCATTCCCCACAACAACAAAATCAAATTTAATTAAGTAAAAAAATGAAAATTGTGTTCCTTATTTGTTAGGGAAACTCTGCTGGGGGAAAGAGGAATGGCTATTCTTTCCCTGCTAAATGTAAGAGAAGCACCACTTCGATGTGCCTATATATCCATTTAGCATGGGGTAACTGTTTTATGATATACAGTATGTACTATGATATATGTACTGACAGCTGATTCATATTAACACATCATGAGTTCCATAAGTATCAGATTTAAATCTCATTGACTCTCAGAGCAATCAGGATCATGGGAAAGTTGAGAAAAGAAAATCCACTATTTGTTCCATAGGTTTTTGTGTTTTCATTTTCTGATTAATTGGCCATAACTTTTGATAGACTAAAGAAATTCCAATGCAGTATGTTTGATTGCATTCTGCATCAAAGCACCTTTCTAACAATATATAACATATATTATTCATACATACCCTGTTTTTCACAATTTTGGTCACTAATTTCAAGCTCAGCTTGTAGCCCGCCTAAAGCTTGTAGCCCGGTGCAACTGCACCCCTTCCCCCACTACCTACACCACTGGGTACACACACTATCTTGAGAACTTACAGTCCAATCCTATATGGTCCTTACACCACCTAAACAAGTGGGATAAAGTCCTTTACAGCTGTGGCAAAATCTGGCATGCCATATTGTGGAGCTGGCCTGCTGTAGCAAGTGGCTAATGCTCCACACCATCTGATTCTATGTCTCCACTGGCACCAGTAAGTCTGCACAAAGGTGGGAGAGAGACAGGGAGGAGATGGTATAGAACATGGAGTTGAAACAAGGCCTGGATGGTAAAAGCATCAGCCAAGATCCTATCCTGTACCAAGCCTTCCTAGGTCCACTCCATATTTGTACCAACAAACTCATATATCCATTTTGACACCAGAGCGTAACTGCCTCAGAAGCGACCTCCAGGTTTGCATCCTCCCCACAGGTGAGAGCACACTGAACTACTGATGTCCTTAATAAATGCAACTCTAATAAGGATCCATAAACACACTGTCCATGTCTTATCAAGTAGAAACATTAATCTTTCAAAACTCAGCATTCAGAACTAAAAGTGCAGTCTTAGGATTCCTTCCATGCTGCCTACAACATGGGCTTCACTTGTTAAAATTCTGGGCAAGCATGTTTCCTCAGCTACCATTCTTTCAACATGCACAATAACAATTGTTCCTTTATGACGGCGGAACACAATAACCAGATTTTTACAGAGGATAATTAACAGCCAGCCGTAAGCCTTAGCATTTATTCAATTGAGTATGAATGACTTATGAAAATTCTCTTTGCTGTTGAAATAATAGGATCTCATGCCATTCACATATTGTGCGATATATATTGTATTTATAGGTTCCATAATTTAATGTGAGGAATTAAAAGGATACCGATATGATTTTATGTACATTCATATTTATAGAACTATCGATGGATATATTTCTCTTGCTGTCTGTTCTTAATTAAATCTATCATTCATGGCTACCTGTCAGATAATGATTCTGACGCTCTCTCCCGGCTTGCAAACCTTCAAGTAGGGCTTTTGAACAAGAAGAAAAATTGGGTCTACTGGGACCCAGTGAATCACCTGGGAGCACCTGGTACTGCAAAGTTGACAATGCTGGGCAGCTGTGGACAGGAGATTGTTTGGAGCTCTCATTAAGAACATGTTGTAGGCATAATAAATAAAAGCTTTCTACAGCATTTAATCCATCAGTCAGATATATTAATCTGTTGGACACTTATAGCCTAATTCTATTTGCAAGATATGCCGGTGTGTCTTTATGAATGCTGGTGCAATGACATCCCTGCCCTGCGCAGAAGTCAGAGTAGAAGATGCAGCACAGACACCAGTGTAACACAAGCAAAAGGCCAACATGTAGCTCAGGCACTAGCATAACTCTGCCACAGAGAGGTTAAAATAGGAAGGAGATCAATACAAGATGTGAAAATGATGTAGGTGGGTTGCAGAAGGGTTGGCGCATGCCATATCCCAGCTTGACCTTCAGATGACGGTGCCAGAGAAATTCAATGCCAACGAGAGAACTGGTATTTTTTCTACATGGAACAACAGAGAAGGCAAAAACACCAAGGCAAAAGCAACGGAGGCAATGGAGGCAACGGAGGCGGCAAAAACACCATTTAGAGATCACATTTGGCAGACAGTACAGCACTCCTGTAGTATATAAGTCTATTAGTTATTAATTAGCTATTAATTTTTCATTTTCTTTTAACTGCTTTGTGAACTTTTCAGTTGAAAGGCGGTAGATTAGACAGACAGACAGACAGACAGACAGACAGACAGATCCTTACCTGGGAAACTAGCTCAGATGAGAAACAGGGCCACATGAGGCTCTAGCTCTCTGGCAGGGTGACCAGGTGTCCTCTTTTTCCAGGATATGTCCTCTTTTTTTTAGCCTTGTATCCTGAAAAAAGAACATTCCATGTGAGAAGGCAGCACAAAGCCTTCTTGTATTTAATAAATTATTTATAACAAATAGTTTTATATTTAATAATAGTGTTTAAATTTACCACAGAAAGCAATACAGTACAGGTAAATGATTATGGGAACAATGGTGAATGCATACGTGGGTCACAAAGTGAGTACTCACTAACAACCTCCAGTCTCTCACAACAAGTACAGCAAGATATTATTCCGCCCAGGAGAACTCCACATGAAAGCATCCATATGGACCTTCTACTTCACTGCCCCAGCGCCCAACAGGGAAGTAAGGTAAGCCGGGGAGGGGAAGGAGTCCCATTCCGCAATCTCCTTTTGCTGCAAGGTTGTCTCAAGTCTCTATTCCCCCCTCCAATACTGTTCCTCCACAATTGTCCTCTATTCCTCTATTCCCCCCTCCACAATACTACTCCTCCACAACAAACCATGTTGCCTAACCATGACTTCCTTTTTGTAACAGCAAAGTGCAGGGAGTGTCTGCTTTTTCTTTTGTGGTGGTTCTTGAGAATTTCAGCCCAGATACCTTTCTCAGAATGACAAACTGTCTGGGACACACTGAAAGTGATGGCATGGTTGGAAGTCACATCAAAAAGAGGTGACATCATTATGATGCCAGAGCGTTGTGTTCAATGAGACTCCCAGGAAGGAACAGAGTGCCTTTTTCAAAGATGGTGATGCCCTGTGACAGATTCCAGGATAGTGGTATCCAACTTTTCATGACCCCTACCTGAAATAAAGACACAATCCCCCAAAGGGGTCTCGACACCCATTTTGAGAACTACTGCCTTAGGGCAAAATCCAGAATAACTACGGGGAGTCCTTGCTGCGGCGTAAGAACAACTAACTCTGGATTGCAATATGAATTTCCCATAGGTTTTCACTAGGTGGTGCAGTAACTACAGGTGCATGTTAAGTCTCTTATGTGCACCTGTAGTTACTGTGGATTTGGGGGTTAGTGAATGGTAGGGGCTTTGACCATTGCTGCTGCTGTTTGAATCCCTTTTATTTTTCAGAACAAGGCCCTTTCCAGAGTTTGATGGCAGCCTCTCCCTCTGAAGACAGAAAGGTAACATATGTTAGCTTTTTAATATATAGTATGGTAATTTTTGTCCCTGCTTGTCTCTTCACTGTGACTTCCAGTATACATTTTGTTTTCTCTCCCACTACAGACGCAGGACACTCCTCACGTAGACACCCAGCCTTAACATGCTTTGGTGTAATTATTAGGTTTCTGCAAGCAGGAACATCAACTTGAAGGATAAAACCCCCACCAATTTGTTGTTCTGCTAGAAAATAGGATGCATTTAAAACTGTAATCCTCCTTCCTCCTTTCACTTGAAAACCTGTATTTATTTGTTAATTTAGAGGCAAACTAGATGTGACCTAAACACATGAGTTAATCTTCCCAGTTTTTGTTTTTGCTTCAGGAAATGCATGAACTGTTACATAATGGGTCAAAACTGCCCTGGGGTGTAGGAGAAGGTTGTTACCCACCATGGTCTTCATCAGTGATGGGATTCAAAGAAATTAACAAGCGGTTCTATGCCCACCTGACAGCCACTTTTAAATGGCTATTTTTAAACTTTATATATGTACTATCTCTCGTTAACAACCAGTTCTATAGAGTAAGTGCGAACCTGCTGGTTCTGTTCTGCCCAAAGACCCAGCAGACTACCAGCCAAAGGAGTGTTGTGCAGATCAGAGTAAAGAATCAAAATCCACTCTTATGCTGCAATCCAATATACACTTTCTTGGGAGTAAGTCCCATAGAACACAACGGGACTGACTTTAGAGTAGACATGCTTAGGATTGCACCTTTAGTCTGAGATGGAACCAAAAACAAAATTTACCCTGATTCAGAGATGAAGCATAGACCAATAAAATGTTCAAGGTGGATAATTAAACAAGGATGAATAACCTACAGCACAATCCTAACCGTGTCTACTCAAAAGTACATACAATGGGTCTTACTCCCAGGAAAATGACTTTAGGATTGCAGCCTAGTCACTTTATTAGTAAAGCATTCAGCAAGCAGCAAGATAGTTGGGCTGAAGCTAGAAGATGTTGTCACTGGATGGATGATCTCTCCAGTGGTCCTCATAAAGGAACAAATCTTTCTCAAAATTTGGATAACATTCCCGAAAACATTACGTAATGCTTCTCTCATGAGGTTTTTGCCTTAGTGCAAATAGGACCTTTTCTTCCCTCATAGGAGCTCTGTAGGACAGATAACAGGGCAGGCTAACTGGGAATTAGGATTACAACCTTAATTTGATTTTGTCATAGGAGTGTTAAAAATTTCCAGCTTGATGATGTCAATTTCAGTGACGATGTCACTTCTAGATTAATGATGTGACTTCAGATTGGTCATGACACAATGTCATTCTAAAAAGTGTGCCTTGACACTAAAAAATTTGAGAACCACTGTATTATCCTATTTATCCATATTCACGTGTATGGTATATAGTTCTTCTTCACCCAAGTAGACTTTCAAGCCAACATACAAAAAACAACTTAAAAACACTGGGTGAATAAATAAATGCTGTTCAATAACATAAAAATGTGAAATAATACTATGAAAGATCAGAGGAGCAGAATGAACAGGGACAAAATCAATAGCCTCAACAAAGCCACCAATTATGTGGGAATAAGGGATCCTCCCCTAGCAGTTCATGTAAATGTTTAATAGCATAGGAAAGGAATCCTGAAGACCCTATAGGTTAAAGGTTTGAACAGCAGTTTCCTCAGCATCCTTTCTGAGATTGTGAGCAATGTGTAAAGCTGTCAGCCACAGGGGGTAGGACACATGTCCTTATGTTATGGTGGAGTCCTTCACCACCAAGACCCAATACCACCCTTTCTGGACCCAATCCACCTCCATTCTGCCCTTCTTTGCACCACTAACCTTCTTGTCACCTCTTTTCCACCTTCCTGCCATCACCCACTTCCCACTATTCAGCAAAACACTCACCTTTGCCAGCGGCCTTCCCTCTGGATATAGTGACTGCAGGCTGGTGGGTGCAGCCTTTCCCATCATGCTACATATATGAGTAGTCACAAATGTGCTTTATGGCACATTTGCGATGGTGCAGCAATTGCTATGCTGGTGCTAAAGCTAGATAGGATTGCACTTTTAAGAGTGTCCTATATGGAATATGACTATGGTATTGTGCTCGGCGCTGCATACGCTGCATGCGAAGCACGAAAGCCTGGGTTGGATTGTTATGGAGGACAGGCTGTTACCCAAGCAGCAAATCCCCCCTCTCCACGCCACTGAATTAGTCCAATGGAAAGGCAGAGCCATTACGATTGGATCCAGCTGGCGTTGCAGAGCTGGGCTAAGGACAGGAGCTCACCCTGTCTTGTGGGGCTGACCTGGGTCTCGAACCCTGGCCTTCTGATTAACAGGCACAGTGTCTTAGCCACTTGTGCCACCTATAGGGCTATGGGTGGCGCAAGCGGTTAAGACGCTGTGCCTATTAACAAGCACCTCCTATTTAACCACTTTAATAGGTTAAAGTGCCTATTAACAAGCACCACAGGAATATGCCAACCTCCCCATCAACCACCATGGGAAGATATGCCAGTTAGGCTGGTGAGTTAGGCTGGCCAAAATTGGTTATGATTGTTTCCTAAATGTCGCATCTCATTTTATTTTTTTAGTTATTAACAGGATTTATATCCCGCCTTTCTCAGCAAAGCTGACTCAAGGCAGCTCACATACACAATTAAAAACATTTAAAAACGTAAAGCAGCTGCCCACCCTAAAAGTTATAAAAACTAAAAAAATTGGCTAAAAATTTAAAAACACAACATCCCCAACCACTCTAAAAAGCTTTTGCCCACAGGAATGTTTTACAAAGCAGAATTCAGACCTATCAGGTTATAGAAATAACATAAATAGGTATAACAACAAGAACAAGAACAATAATAATAATAATAATAATAATAATAATAATAATAATAATAATAATAATAATAATTTATTGTTATATTATTACATTATAATATATAAGAGGTTGATTTAGTTGCACAGCATAATCTAGGAACTCTGGAATTACAGTGGATACAAAGAAAACAATAAGAACATAAGAAAAGCCACCACTGGATCAGGCCACAGGCCGATGTACTCCACCTTCCTGTATCACACAGTGTCCCACCAGATGCTTCAGGGAGCACATATGACACCTTCATCCAGCCAACCCCCCCCACCCCCGCATCAGGCATTTTAAGGTTGTCCACCTCAACACACCGCTCATAGTTTGTAACTCGTGATGGTCCTTTCCTCTAGCAATTTGTCCAAACCCTTCTTAAAGGCATTGAGGCTAGATGCCATCACCACATCCTATGGTAGGGAAACTAGAATTGATGCACAAGTGTAGAGACATGATGCACAAGACATGTAGAGACATTAAAAAAACCTGCATTACTGCAAAGCTGAAACCCATAGAAGAATATTTTTGTGGAAAAATATGTGTTTGTATATGAGAAGGTGAGATTCAAAACACCAAGAACAATATATCTGGGCATAGTTCAACATAATTACCGGTAAATGATGTGCTTAAGGGTGCAACCTTAAGTGTCCTTGGGCTGCCAGGTCAAGTCCCTTGCACTGGTCCAGGAGTGTTACGAAAGTGTTGTAATGTGCTTGTGCTACTCTGGGTGCTGATAGTGGCACAAGGATGTGTACTGGCTGCTCTGAACTGATGCAGGCCCTGTTAGGAGATAAGGTTTCATTGGTTAAGCTCCATTGGTTAAGCTGGAAGGAGGCGTTTTGGGGTGGGGAGGCAGGCAGGTGGGGAGTGGCACGGAAGAGGGAGTTGGAGCCAGGATCAGGCACTGGGAAACTAGGCCAGGATCAGGCACTGGGAACTTGGACAGTCCACAGCAGTCCCAGAATGCTTGGATTTGCACAGATCTGAGTAGATGCATAGGGTTACCTGGGTTTCCCCTTGTCTTGGGTTGGTGCAGCAGTACCAGTTACAGTGCAGACATGCCAGCTTGCCTGTTCCAGCACAGGTTTGGGATTGTGCTGCCCATCTATTAAAGGTAATAGGCTGAAAAACTCTTAACATTAAGTGTGGCTGTTTTATCTGAGTATTTCCATGTTCTATGTACATGTCATATGTATAATAGTGAAAATTCAACGTATTCTGCTTTTTTTTCAAAGGGCCAGGCTAGCTCTTGATAGCATCTCTTCCCACGAACCTAAAGACTGAAAGGTTTGCATTATAAAAGAGGCAGAAAACCTCATGAAGAGTTTGCGCTGGGTGTTAAAATTGCACAAATTACCAGAATCAAAGGCAAGCTTTTTAAAAAAAAATGGTAAAGGAAGGAGACACTTTTCCACTCAGTGCATTAGGAGGATCACCTCAACTGTGTGAGTAATTGCTACACAGAAAACGACGCTCACAGATGGTGTTTATAGAAGCTGAAAGAATCCATTTTTTGAAGAAAGAACTGTGGGAGCCGACTGAGTATCAATCCTCCTGACAAGAGATGAGGGTAGCATGAGTAACTCTTGCTGTGACAATGACCAATATCACCTAGAACCAAGCACCTATAGCATACAGCAATCTGTGAAATACTTAAAAGACTATGTAAGATTACCTGGAGCATTCGAGGAACCTGCTATTATCCTAAGATGTGTTAAATTACAGAACTCAAAAAATGCTTCAGCGGTGTGATTGTCCAGCCAGCACCAAAATGCTGAAGAGATGGTGCCATTTTTGTGAAGGCCCAATTGTTGGAATCAAGGTCATGGCCTGATTCATGAGAAGACATGGACATGGTTTAATCACAATCCATTGTTGGGGACGTTATTAAGTACGTGATTGAAACTGCTCAACTGTCACTTCTGAATTTTGTACTGTTAAGGAACAGATGCGGAAAACAGCAGCTCAGTAAACACATCCTTAAAATCTAAAAAATTTGATTTTGCTCAGCCCAGATAGGAAGCTGTTCCTCTCATACTCACAAGGTCTTCCCATTCCCGTTCACTGAACCTCCTGAGTCTTTCCCATTCCCATTCACTGGACCACTGGACCTTCTGAGTACCATTCCCATCCACTGGACCTCCTGAGTCAGCACTAGATCTAAGCCTCCACAAAAAGCTCCTGTGCCACTCCAGTTAGAAATCTTAGTTATTTGCTGTTAGATTCAAGGAGAGGTGTCACTGGAGTGAGTGTGACCAGATATGGTGCTTGCCTGGAGGAACTTGGCATTCTAGAACTTCAAGTGTGATGTAACAATATAATCACATAACACACACCCACTTTTCAATGTCCTCTATCATGTGCAGATAGAGGACAAGTCTGGTTGAGGGAAGTTAGTAATAGATTCCTCCCTGAGTGTTGCACGGTTCTTCACGGGACTCTGCAAATCTATGGGCGCAATCCAGAGCAACTACGGGGAGTCCTTGCTCCGGAGTAAGAACAAGTTACTCTGGATTGCAATTGGAATTTCCCATAGGTTTTCAATAGATGGTGCAGTAACTACGGGTGCATGTAATGTCTCTTACGTGCTCCCGTAGTTACTCTGGATTGCAGCCTTTGTCAGTGTTTTTATTGGTATAGCTATGAGAATTCTGCTGGGGGTACACCTGGACTGGCAGGCAAACTAGGCTTGCTTTATGGCACGTTTGTGATACTCCTGGTCCAGAGCAAGAGACTTGCATTAGCTCAAGTGCTCTGTCTGGATTGACGTCAGCTTACTGGAAGACCATGGCCCAATCATCAGCTCACAGTATAATGTTTCTTGGAGTGTTACTATACAAACATGTATGCTAAACTGAAATCCTTCAAAGAAGAGTAGAATAGAAATAAAATTGGTTTAAGCCCCCGATCTTCATAGGAGTGAGCAATACCTCTGAATACAGAAGTAATACGAAAGACTGAGAAATGGATTGTACAATCAGACTATGGGCAAAATCCAGAGTAACTACGGGGAATCCTTGCTCCAGTGTAAGAACAACTTACTTTGGATTCCAATATGAATTTCTCATAGGTTTTCACTAGGTGGTGCAGTAACTACGGGTGCACGTAAAGTCTCTTACATCCTCCCGTAGTTACTCTGGATTTGGGGTATATCTTTTACACATTTTTTACATACATATTTTTTATTATCTCTTTTACACATCTTTAACACATTTTATTTATGCAAGTTCGTATACATTTTTGGCAAACAAAAATTAAAAAAACTAACAGTTTGAATAAAGGGGGAAGTTCAGCCTGCCATTCTACGCATTAAGTATTTGCCTTGGTTTGAGCATGAGATGGGAGATGCACCTGCTGTTCCCTCGTCTTCTCCATTCCCCTGCACCTCTTGTAGTAGTGATTTTCATTTTTAAAGAGGCAGTAGTTTTTTTAATTTAACAGTAAATTTGGATATATGCGGTTTTCACCTTAAGTGCTGACTTCATGTGTAAGATGCAGAACAACTATATATTTTATTTACACTGATAAGAAATGGGAAATGAAAATTCTTTAGCTGGGCTGGGCCAAATGCTGGCTTGAAAATAAGCATTTGAGAGATCAATATTTACTGATAATGTAAAGCGAGCAAATAATGCAGAACCACCAAATGGACACCAGCTGTGACAACCCAGGACAGACAATTGGAATTACAGTCAAAAGCTTCCCAATTAATTTAATAATAACCCTATCCTAAATTAACAAATTCTATGACCAAAGACATGGAAGAGAGCCAGTAAGCAAAAAACATCAGCAGAGGATAATGCCAATCCTGGAAAGAGGCACTTTCAATGTTTAAACACATTTAATCGGAGCTATAATTTGTCATAATTAGAGCATGAATTGTTTTAGAAAACAATACTGTCTCTTTAAAAATGTGGAAGTTTTCTAACGCTACAATCCTATGCACACTTACATGGGATTCAACATGCGCAGGGTGGCACCAAGATACTTTCAGAAGTTAGAGTGGGAAAGGCTTATTAGATCACCCCAATTTTTGTTAATAAGCAAAATTAATTTTTTGTAGATATTTCATTGCACTGTTATAGTGTCTAAAAGGTCGCACTGTTATTGCCTTGCTCTGTCACTTCTGTGTTGTTAGGCAGTGTGTAGAATTACGTCCAGGTTGCTGGAGAAAGGAGAAGCTTTCCCTGCCAAGTGGATTTGAGCTGTCAGCTTAGGATATGGCCTATGTAGGCCAGCTTAGCTGACCATTTTTCTGGCCTAAAGTCAGGATTGCATTGCTTGACATATATCTTAACGTACTTACATGATGTCATATATCATTATATGTCCAGCTGTATTTTGTCAACAACAAATTGTCGCTGTTTTTTGTGTCGAATATATGCTATATGGTAATTTGTGGATCTGATAGGTCTCTAAAGCCATTTGCATATAGCAAAATGTGTATTTTATCAAAGTGTTGAACAAAACACTGTTGCTATATGTAGGTTCTATTTTATTTGTTTTTTATCTAAAATTTTGGCATTGGTTATACTGCTTTTCAACTCAAAGGTCCCAAAGTTTTTTACAGTGTAAATCAAATAACTAATGGCTCCCTACCCCAAAGGGGCTCACAGTATTAAAAAATGCAAAAGAATACCAGCAGACTAGTAAAGATACTGCTGGGGTGAGGAGGGCCAGTTACTTTCCCCTCCTAAATAAAAGAGGAGTACCCACTTTTAAAATATGCTGTAATTCATTTTCTTTTGTTTACACTTTCATTTTCAAAATCAGCTTACCAGAGACATTTGTGAAAAAGTTCCCCTGCCATAGGATAAACATTCTGAATACCCCCAAACAGATTTTGTATTGCATTTGAAAGAATCGTGCAAGTTATTATCTGATGAGATGAGCGTTTTGCCATTTCCCTTCTGTTAATTTATGACAAGCTGGGCATTTGATATGTTGATCATTTTGAGAAACTGTCAGCAATTCACATCCGCACCTAATTGCAGCCACAAGTAAGTGGTCATTTACGCCCCTTATTTTTCAGAAAACAGGCAGCTGAGGTATATTCTTACAGTTTTTTTTAATAGACACATCAAGCGTGCCATTCAAAAAAAGTTTCCCCCAGAGCATCAGGCCATTACAAACTGTGTTTGCTTTCTAGACTAATATTTAATTGAGTTTTAGCTATTAACATTTGTCGACACTTCAACACAGGAAATGTCAACATTGGGCTGCAACGCTGCTGAACGTAATGGATGCCTTTTGTCTTTATTCTGCTGTAATGGATAGAAGACAGATGACAGCCTTACTTTTAAATCCCCTGCCATCTAATAGTATGATTTTTCTCCCTCTGGTTTTGCCTCTTGACAGCCTCTCTTTTAGTTGCTGTAAGGCGGACCTCAGATCTGAGGCTGCCCGCATCTTTGGAAGTTAAAAATGGTTTCTCTTAAATGGCCTTCAATGGAGCGGAAAGTCAGTGGGCTCCAGCCTCGTGTCAAGAATTACTGTCAAGAAAGTGGACCCCTGCACCAATTACCTTGTCCTACAGATGTTCCATATTCAAATACTAAAGCAGCCTTCCCGGCAATTTTATTTTATGATCACTCTAAAAGTTCCAGAAAGGTGGCTGTCAGAACAAATGGCACCAGTCCTGTGGTCGTACGACTGTAGTGAAACACGGATGAAGCGACACAAGGATTCCTTTCGGTAATTACGTACTTATTAGTGGACTGTAGGACCTCGTAGCTACCAGAGGTATGGTATGACCCCTCCCCAAAACTCCACTGGCACATGGCGTTTGCGTACCTGGAGCCCTAGTGCCATTTGTAAAGGAAATGAGTCTTGCTTGCTATGTGTAGGACATGCCACACTGTTTCTTAAATAGCAAATGTCCTTTCCTGCAATGCACTGCCTAATTCTGCAATTCTGCCAGGATGTGGTGTTCTTTGTTACAAGGAAACTTTGATCAAAATACAAAAGAATTTCATACTGCATTTACTCAAATCTAACACTTACCCTTTTCAGTCGAATAGGTCGGTATTTACTATACTGTTAATAAAAAAAGTAACATAAAGACATTATTGAATAAAGTAGTGCAGTTAGGTAAAAATCATAACACAAACCCATTGTCATATTATTATTGTCATCTACTAATTGTTGTAAGCAGTAAAATTAAATTTTGCACCTGCTTTGGAGCTGTGCATGACAATTGCCAGTAAACATTTTTTTAAATCTCAAGGCTTTTAAAATCAAGGTGTGCATTCGATTCAAAGACATATTAGATTTGAGTAAATGAGGGTATTTCAAAACAAAGTACTAATTTCTACTGCAGAAATATTCTATAGGCAGATACGCAGACTGGACCTCAACTAGCTACCATTCTTGTGATGGCAGTAGCCAAGGCAGACTTTTGACATCACCCATTTCTTCAATTCCACAAAATCATTGTTTACACCAGTGATTTTCAACCAGTGTGCCATGGCACATTGGTGTGCTGCGGATAGTCCTCAGGTGTGCCATTATTCATTAATAGGAAAATTGGGGGATTTGAACAGTCTGGTGTGCCTTGTCAATGGTAAAAACAATTGATGGTGTGCCTTGATAATTTCAGTGTCTTGCTAAGTGTGGTGTGAGATGAAAAAGGTTGAAAACCACTGGTTTACACCAATGGCACATGTCTAACATAGTAATGAACCCATCACACTGAGTGCCTCCCGGGAAACTCCCCCTAGCAGTTTTCCTGATCTAATTAATGACCCCCCAGAAAATTCTCATCACATTAACTACCACCATCCCTGCTGAGGAAAAAAAAGATTTGGCATTAGCCACTGCTCTTGTGCCTGGATTGCCTCTGGCTTGCCCTCTCCGCCTTCCTACTGCACAGGAATGCCTCCCCATAACTCAGCAGCGATCTTACTATTGGTGGATCTATATACCAACACTATTGGTATACCTCCTGCCTTGTATGGAAGGACTGCAGACCTTACTCTTACCCAGGACTTACCGTAAACATTTGCATGTGCAAAATTGGCACTGTCCACATAGGACGGGGGTCTAAGTGAATTGTCAGTTAGGTCTCACTTAGGCACATTCAATATCATACCATCAAGAAACTCTCTAACTCTTCAGACTTTGTGGTGTGTTTCATCATCAATACCAGACAAGCCAATGCAGCACCACTTCTGCTCAAATGACCTGCTGATTTTAATTCTGGAGTTTGCAGCCTGTCCATGTTCCTTTCTGTACCTTTACTGGGAAGGCTTTGAACTCAATGTCCTGTTAAATAAGGGGTGGAAATGTCAGTGTGTTTTCTCATGAAAAGGTAAACGGGTCATAACGTCACATATGCAATCTAATTATCTTGTTGTTATGCTAAAAATAAACTGACTTAGCTTTCCAAGCAGAAACTGACCTTTCATATATGGTGGCCTTTTAGATCAACTTTCTAAATTTTCGCTTATCTGCATTGTTTTCCTCATTTAACATGCTGACACTTGTGTTGACTACTGATATTTTGTAACCTGATTTGAGAAGCAGCTGCGGATAAGGATGGCTTAATCTTTTTCTTTTGTTTCTCCCTTAGATTCCCATCCAAAAATAGCCTAATTTGCATAAATTAAAAATGCGGGTGGAATCGACCTGCCTGGGAATCTAAGGGTTACAACGGACATCACGTATTACTTCTAGAATGGCAGGGTTGCCATATGTTCCAGAAAACTTGGAAAGTCCTGGTTTTCTGGGATTGTGTTCACATGCTGGCAAGTTTATTGGGGGTCCTGTCCCAGTTTTGTGTAAGAGAATTATAGCAACCCTATAGAACGGAAATGTGGTTTCTTATCTTTCCTATATACAAGGAGGATGCTGTGGATATTTAAAAGATTCAACAATAGTTTTCACAGTTTCAGCTAAAAACTGAGCGATGAAACTTACAAAAAGGAAGCTTGAAAAAGTTCTCAACAAAAGGTTTCCCATCACAATCCAATTTATCCCCATTAGGACACAAAAAAGCAGCTAAGCTCGGGAGTGCCCCACCATTTTTACTGTATTATTACTGCAACAGAGCAGATGAAAATGCAAGTTTTCATCCATGAAATGGAGTTGTGGTGGAAAAAAATCTATACAGAAGCTTTCAATCAAGTCTTCCATGATTTTTTTACTGTAATGCAAAAACACATTCTTCTCAGTTTTCAAATGAGAAAACTTGATTAGCACATTTCAGCACTATAAAAGTAAAGGTTGTCCAGCTAGTCATAACCAGCTCTAGGGAGAAGTGCTTATCCCTGTTACATTGTCAGAAGACGTCTCCATGGTCAAGTGGCTGCCAAGACTTATGGTGCAATCCTTAGGGTGCAATCCAGAGTAACTATGGGGAGTCCTTGCTCCGGTGTAAGAACAATTTGCTCTGGATTGCAATATGAATTTCCCATAAGTTTTCACTCATTCATGCAGTAACTACGGGTACATGTAAGGTCTCTTATGTGCTCCCATAGTTACTCTGGATTGTAGGGATAGCCTGTCTACTCAGAAGTAAGTCCTATTGTATTCAACAGGGCCTACACCCAGGAAAGTGTGTTTAGGATTGCAGCCTAAATGTCGTAGCCCATGGAATGCTGTTATCATCTCACCAGAGTGGTACCTATTTACCAATTTACATGCATATGAATTGCTAGGTTGGTAGGAGTTGGGGCAAGTGATTGGAGCTCACTCCATCCTCCTTGGAGTACTTGGGTTTTGAATAACCAACCTGTCAACCTCCAGATTGACAAGCACAGAGCCTTTAACCACTTCAAGCCAAGTTGCTTCTGGTTTAGCCTCAGCACTTTCTCTTGATAGTAAGCCTCCTACCAAGTTAAATGTGTATGTGTTTGTTGAAGGCAATGGTAAGTAAGGACAAGATGATGTGTAAGTGAAAGCCAGCTGAAGTACTTTGGGGCCAAGGGAAGGGCAGCAAGCCCTTACT
The DNA here is from genome assembly GCA_030015325.1 of Cryptoblepharus egeriae. Classification (NCBI taxonomy): domain Eukaryota; kingdom Metazoa; phylum Chordata; class Lepidosauria; order Squamata; family Scincidae; genus Cryptoblepharus; species Cryptoblepharus egeriae. Next base: position 90,152,042 of record JAREYC010000001.1, read on the forward strand.
GTGCAGGCCCAAGGTGGAGGAATCTTACCCTACAATCCAGAGTAACTACGGGAGCACATAAGAGACCTTACGTGTACCCATAGTTACTGCATGACCTAGTGAAAACCTATGGGAAATTCCTATTGCAATCCAGAGCAAATTGTTCTTACACCGGAGCAAGGACTCCCCATAGTTACTCTGGATTGCACCCATAGAAAAGACTCATGGATCTGGAAGGGACCACCAAGGTCATCTAATCCAATTGTCTGCCTGTAGGACACCATTAGTCAGTTTTATCCCAAATCTTTTACCTACTTTTTGTAATTTAAAATTCTCCAACCAGCTTCCTACATGTATTCATTTCTCAAATTATGAATATTAATGACATAATTAAATTATGAATATTAATTAATTATTAATTAATTATTACTACAATCTAAATAGTATGGCACACTGTACTTTCTGTTTCATGGAAAACACAAATGTGCCCAGTAATTACCAGATCTAATTTCTGCAAAGTTCTGGATTCATACCGATCTGGTTTTATGCAATAAAAAAGTTTGATGAGCATCACACAACCAGACTATTGATAATTTTAGCCTTTCACTTCTCGATGCAGGAAACTAAGATATTTAGAACTAGATATGGAGCTTTCCTTCCGATTAACAAAATAGGTTTCCATATGCAAACGTTTTTGCTGATGCAAACGATGAAAAATTAGGACATGAGAAAATCAGATCACACCCAGATGCTCTGTCCTTCAAAGAGAAGTTTCCTTCACATCGATATTGGAGGGGCTTCACCATCTGCATGTGAGAACATTAATGCTTCCTGTATGAGAGGTATTTTCCCCCCTCTCTCTAAATCATAGCAATATTGTGCTGGAGGGACAGAAAGAAGACCAGGGTAGATACGGATAGTGGAAAGAGCCTGAAAACCCCTGCCTAAACTACTGTAGGCTGGGTAAGTAAGCCTTCTGCACCAGAAATCCAAGAGAAGGTGAAAGGACTCACTTGAAGATCGCTCTCTTTGAAAAGGAAAAAAAAGACATCAGGAAGGCAGGGGGAGGTTCAATCTGGGTTGATAGAATGACACTCCCCCTTTCAGAAAGGACCCAGATGCAAGCAAGGTTTGTACCAGTTTAAATCCCGGTTCTCTGGAAAACTTGCTTACTGAAAGATCAGAAGATCTGAGGATCATTACAGTCAAGGGTTCTTAGAAATTATCTCCTAATACCCAGTTGAAGATAGAACTAGTCCCTGGTCTCTCTCCGTCTTGAACCTCTTAGTGAAATGTAATGCTGACAAATCAAAAAGGGGCATATCCAGAATTTGTCGCTCTGATAAAAATGGGAAATCTTTATAATCTTAATCAAAGGATATGCCACCCTGAGCGGGCTCGGTGTCTTGTCCCCTGGCCTCAGGTGACTCTTGCGCGTGAGAGGTTAAGGGTTTGTTAAAGAATATTGGTTTTGATTAAGTGTCACATATGGTGTAAAACATCCTCTTTATCATTGGAACTGAAGGTTGGAGGCCAGGCAGTGCCTTTTAGTGAGCTTCTAATATAAATTAGATGTCTTAGGTAATGGGTGGTTTTCAAACAGGATTGATCTTTCTGTGGTCAAGTGAATGTAGGTGTGTTTGGAGAGATGTCACAAAAGCAAGCTTCTCAGCACCTATACTAATAGGCTGGCTCCCCCTCCTTTTGGAGAAGGACTTGAAATATATGAGATCGGCATCTCCCCCCTCTCCCCTTTCCAACTTTTTTCATTTTCTTGATGTAATGGGCAAAGGTCTATGTATCCTTTACTCCTTTAGTATTTCAGTCCTTGTATTTTCAGTATCACTCAGTGAATCTTCCAGCCAGTCGTCTTTTTTAGTCCACTTACAACTCCCTAAACTTGCATGAACTTAAAGATGAAGCTATTATGGGGTAGACTGTTATCTGCTATTTTTATCAATACATCACCTCTGGGGAAAAAAAAGAGAGAGCGAGAGAGAAATTGAGAGTCCCCCATCAGCACAAATGAATGATTTCCATTCACCTTTAAGTCTTCGAATCCAACAAAGTGCAAGTGTAGAGATGGCAAATTGTTAGCGTTGCCTGGGCTTGGAAAATAAGGACACAACCGCATCTGAAAAGGCATCGAAGGAGAGAACAATCTTTATGCAGCAGATATTCCACCTTGCTTTGTACAAACAGTGGCAATGACTCTAAGCACAGGCTCAGCAGGGAGCCACAGTTCGGAGATCAGACTCCTGGACTTCCCCCAAAAATGGTATATGTAAGGTAGACCAAATCTTTTATGGCTTATCAACATGATCGAGAGCACTGCGGGAAAAATACTTCTCTCTTGTTCAGGGAAGAGAGGACAAAGCAAACGAAGGTCATGTTGTGCAGAGCTATGAATACAGCAAGGCATGAGAAATGCATCATTATTCATCTGGACCATGTGGATTATTGACATTTACATTTTTACTTTGAATTTTTTAGATGATACTTTTCTGCTTATTTAATTATGTATTGGTTCACAAGTATTTCAGTCCGGGACCTCCTCAAGTTGTCAAGATACCTTTATTGGTATAAACATACAAAACATCACAAATACACAAACAACATCAAATCACCACATAGAAGTGTGCGGTGTGGCAAAAAGAAGGACAAGATAGTGGACACGGCTCCAACCGGTGGGAACCACCATGGATCCTCACCTCAGCTTCCTTCCTGCCATACAGGACGGCGATGCCTCTGCTGACTGCAGAGATCCAAGCACCACTATCTGCCTATAGAAACGTGAGAACCTTCTGAAGCCCACCACTGATATCATCTGATTTTGTCTTAGGAAAAAAGAGTCTAATTTTAAATGAGAATTATACTTTGAGAAGAATACTTTGAGGATTATTGTTGAGAAAAATGCAGTGGTCTTGGATGAGCTTTGATTCCAATAATGGGCAGCCTTAGCTTAACTGTGGAGGAAAGCAGAAGTGCCTGGATTCTGCTTGATGGTGTGCGCTGGTGTTGTACAGCCCAGCATTGCCAGTAAGTGCCTTGAAGCCACCAGTGGAGTATTTGGCAGGGGATGGGAGGATCAGAGGTGATGGGAAGAGGAACCCGGGCAAGGAAGGAACACAAGGGGGAGAGTAACTGGCCCTACACACCCCAGCAATGCCTGTTCAAGTGGCTTCTGCTGGTGTTGTTTTTTGCATTTCAGATTGTGAGCCCTTTTGGGACAGGACCCATTAGCTTTTAATTAGCTATTATTATATTTCCATTTTCTTTGTAAACTGCTTTGTGAACTTCTTAGTTGAAAAGCGGTATATAAATACAGTAGATAGATAGATAGATAGATAGATAGATAGATAGATAGATAGATAGATATTGCAACAGCAATAGCATATATTGGATTTCTTATCAAGCTCCCCTGCATCTTTTCTCTCTTCAGACTTATGTCATCAAAAGTGGTGTGGTTGTAAATGCTGGAGCAGACCAGTTGTTCCTATCAGGAGTAAGTAAAAAGATTTCTACTTACCTCTGGCAGGCTGCCCAAGTGCTCCCCATTTCATGAAGAAGACAACATTTTGGCATGCATTCATCAGTGCTGGTGGTGAGGGATTTGGGAGAAACACCCAACCTTACCTGGCATGGCTTCTGTGGCATCCCATAGGAGATTTTTCACCAGCGGTCTTCTTAGGATAAAGGGACATTTGTTCCCATCAAACTCCAGAAGTCACTTTAGGGCAATTCAGATATATGCCAACTTGATTGCTAGTGAAAGTCTATGTAGCTCTGTGAAGGCATATTATTTCACCCAGGAAGGGGCTGAGCATTCAGTGGGCACCACCGTCTTAACTGCTGCCACCCTTTCCCTGTCACTTCTATTGCCTGTGCCACTTTTGTGACACCTCCAAGTCAGCATAGGACTTATACTGGAGCTGGCCTAACTAGATGTTAGTATTGCAGCCTCAGCCTTTTTTATACCTCCTGATCTTAACCAACTCCACAAAAGCCCTCTGTCAGCTTTTCCTTGAATGTCTTTCAGGTATTGACCATGCATTGGCTTGTTTTTCCAATTAGAGATTCGCTCTTTGTTTCACTTTGATATTCTGCTTTTGATCTTGTTTTCAAGAGATTTGCATTATTTACCTCCTTCAATAAGGGTTCATCAGTTTTCTTGATGTAATCATTTAAGCTATTATTATTATTATTATTATTATTATTATTATTATTATTATTATTATTATTAATAATAATAATAATAATAATAATAATAATAATAATAATAATAATAATAAATGCACAGCAAACAATTTCATGCTAGTTTCCTTCACTTCACCAGTCGGACCCTTCCCAAGAGTCTAGGACTGTGTGATGTAGCAGCATATAATTCGTGCTGATCCCAGAAGAGCGGCTTTCTGCAGTTGGCAGAGTGATATTTTGTCAGTGCCAATAGTTTTCAGGTGCCTGCCAAGGTCTTTGGGCACTGCACCCAGTGTGCCAATTACCACTGGAACCACCTGCACTGGCTTATACCAGATATGCTGTAATTCGATTCTTAGGTCTTGGTAGCGGGAGATCTTTTCCAGTTGTTTCTCCTCAATTCTGCTGTCACCTGGTATGGCGATGTCAACAAGCCACACCTGACTGCTTTCTATGATGGTGATATCTGGAGTATTGTGTTCCAACACCTTGTCCATCTGTATCCTGAAGTCCCACAGAAGCTTGACCTATTATTATTATTATTTTATTCAAAATTAAACAGTAATTCACAGTGAACAACTTCATGCTGGTTTCTGTCACATTACCAGTCGGACCCTTCCCAAGTGTCTAGGACTGTGTGATGATGATGATGAGTAATAGTAGTAGTAGTAGTCTTAGCAGTAGTAGTAGTTTTTATATACTGCTTTTCAACAAAAAGTTCACAAAGTGGTTTATAGAGAAAAGTAAAATAACAACTAATGGTTCCCTATCCCAAAAGGACTTTCAATCTAAAAAGATGCATTAAGAACAACATTAGACAGTCACTAGAAAATCCACTACTGGGGTGAGGGTGGCCAATCACTCTTCCCTAGCTAAAGAAAAGAGAAGGCACCCCACTTCAAATAGTGCCTCTAAACCAGTGAACAGGGATAGCATATTTTACTTGACAATAGTTTACTGCTATATGTAAAAAAGGGGTTATTAAATGATAGAATATCAAGGACTATAGCTTGTATAACTATATATACTGAGAATTGTTTCATCCTACAAGTAAGCCACAATCTTAATGAACTATTCCTGTTGAAAAGTGATATATAAATTTTCTTAATAATCATTTCATTGCCTTTACCATTACACTTTCAAAAATGTTTGTCTCCCCAGTCCCGTCCCCAGAGAATCACAATGACATTTGTCTTTGCCATAACCATACAGCACATTCCAGCTTGGGAAATTAACCACTTTCTTCAGAATTGTATTTCCAACACCATTTATTTATCTAATTGAACACATATATCATTTTTCCCGTCTACTTCTCTCTGCTAATTTCTAATCCAGAATTCAATATTTGGAGTCAATTTAAAATGCAGAGCCCTTTGCTTGCTACTTTTATCCTCCAACCTCATTGATGAAGGATTGTGAAGCAGATGCAGGTGGTGTTCCTAGAGTGATTTTGTGTTTGCTACTGGAGCGGCTGGCATGAAAGAATCCGAGGATAATTTGCAGGTGGTTGCGCTGTGCCGAGACTGTGAGTGAAAACACAGCCATAGCACTGTGTCAATGGGCTAGGAAGACCCTTAATGGCTTCTAACCGCCTCTATACGCACACTGCTTTTGGCTTTGTAAGCTGTGCCTGCAGAGGGCACACCAGTCTTTCCCAACCTCAGACCATTTTGCATGCTCCCAGGCTGAAGCATTATCAAGGTCGTTCCACATTCTGTGGGTGAACATGTTTGCTACTATAGCGTTCCACTAGAAATCTTATCTCCTTCTGTGTCAAGGGTGGTAAATCGGTGGGATAGGGGGTTATTGCTGTGGACATGTGATTTTGGATTTCAATGAACCTTTAGACAAGGTTCTCCATGATATCTTGGTGGACAAGCTAGGGGATGTGGTTAGGTGTCAGAGGTGTACTCAGAGAGTACTAGTCAACAGCCCCTCATTACCTTGAAGGATAGTATAAAGTGGGTTCTTCATGGCTCTGCCCTGGACCTGAACCTACAAAAAGAAATGCTTGCAGTCCGAAACACAACAAAGGACTTCTGCCCAAGTTGATAGCAACATCCAAAGCCCTGAAGGTAGTGCAGTAGGTTAATGGGTTGTGTCATTAGCTTTCTCTGAAGCAATAGGTCTACAAGGACTCTAGAAGAAAGTTCTTCAGCTGCAGGAAGACTCCAAAGGAAGCTTCTTTCAAGAAAAGGAAACTTGGTTGTAGCCCAGTAGATCAGCTCAATCAGATCCTCCTTGCAGTTCATTATGAAAATGAACCTTGGGCCAGTCCTGTCATTGCTTTACGGTCTTCTTTGCAACCATATTAGAGAATGAAGAAAGCAAAGTACACAGAGCCAACGAGTACATGTACAGGTGTCACATGGTTTGTAGGGATCAGATGCATGATAAGCATGCCTGACCCCTGAATATTCCCTCTGTGTGTCTGTCGCCTAGTTGAACATGCCACAGTGTCTCCTGTACAGGTGGAAAGCATTCATAGGGCAAAATCCAGAGCAATTACGGGTCCATGCAGTTACATCACTCTCTAGTGTTATCTTATGGAAAGTCACCTTAACTGCTCCATCGCAAAGGGTTTAATTTGACTTTAGGATATGGGCCATAATCTGGCTCCACTGTAGAAATGCTTCATCCATAGTTTCTTTTCACCGAGACTGCACCAGTAGCTTTCACCAAAGTCACAGCAAGCTTCACTGGAAAGGTGATCTATCACCCAGCACATACCAACAGATATTTCATTTATACTGTTAAAAATTCACATTGGTGTCAGTCTCTTTCCTTCAGTGAAACGATTTCTACCATCAGTCCAGTAATAGATCACTAAAAGATTAGGAAAAAAAACAGAGAATTAAAAAAAACAATGCAGGAAAAACTCCTATGAGGCAGATGGTCTTGAAAAGGACAGATGTTTGTGTGCTTGCATGCATCCAATATATAGCAAAACATACTAGCTGTCACGAGTACGATCAATTATATTTTATTTGTCTAGCTTTTATTTTCTTTAGGAAAATTTTGTCCTATTTTCTAATGTTAAAAGTTTGCAAAGCAGCTATCGACAATTTTCAAGAATCTCTTACCTTCATAATGTAGGGCAGCATTTTAAAAAAGTGATTTGCAGATGACATATCCTTGAAAAATGGAAGTGCTCGTAATTAATCAATTATTTTCTAAAACCCCAAAGATAATGTGTAACTGTATACTTGAAAAAAGGACAAGCATGGAAGTTGAACGGCAAGACCAAGAGTCAAATCTAACATGGTTCTAAGTATCTCGCTGAGGCTAGATTTTGGTTTTTGTTCAAGATCATGGCATAGGGTGGGCAGAGAGGGGTTAACACATTATAAAAACAATTTCCCTCAAGGCAGAGAAGCCATGGGGATGAGAGATCTACATTGGGACAAGGGCATAAGGTTAAAACCCACATGTGCATACCATGGTCCCAGTCCGTGGAAGGTGCCAATTTGCTGTTTACCCAACAAATGAGCCTGGAAGGCCCAATCATCTGCTTCGGGTAACATCCAGTTTCATATAGTGGGCCAAATAGATATTTGGTCCTGCTAATGTCTAGAAGTGACATCAGTACACAAAGAGTGACATCATTAAGCAGATGATGGCCACAAATTCGTTGTGAAAACATGCTTGGGGAGATCTCATTAGCTGCAAATACAAAAGATGTGCAAATCTTGTTCATAATTTCAGGGTATGAAATGATCACATTGAGAAAGCTGAACAGGTGCCACATCTGGCCTTGTTTGATACCTCAGGTCCAGAATATACATTCATTCCTCTTATAACGGGTATTTTGGTGCAAGGTTATTTTGACTTGGGAGAGATGGTTGGATTATTGGCTATTAATTAATGTCATTGGTAACATATATTTAACTAACCATCATCCAGTATGATGAGTTATCCCTAGTTTAGTGTGTATATGTCCAGAGTACTGTAATTATGCTTTTGAGTGTTCCCAGGTGTTTGATGTAAACATACTGGCATTGAATTGTCATTTGTGGGAAGGAAAGGAAAATTAATTATATTTACTTGAAAATAAAATAATTGTGAATCTGAGTGACTCTCAATCAAGTAGTTGTTCATTCATGAACTCTTCTTCTCCCTCCTGGGACCCTTGCTGGAAATATACACCACGGCTTATTCCCAAAACGTGTTCCTGATGGACTGGGCTTCCAAATGGAAACCTAAATATATTGGAGTGGGAAATCTCTGTTGGTTGCAGCAGCTCCACTGAACTGGTGGTTCCTATCACAAGAACAATACCATAGAGCACAAGCCTAACCATGTCTACTCAAAAGTAAGCCCCACTGTGGTCAGTTGGACTTACTCCCAGGAAACTGTCTTTAGGATTGCAGCCATAGTCTTTCAAGACTGATGGATGCCAAGTTTAAGAGGCACTTACTCTGGATTGCTGTATGCATTTCCCATATTGTTATTGTTAACAGGATTTATAGCCCACCTTTCTCAGCAAAGCTGACTCAAGGCGGCTCACATACACATTTAAAAACATTTAAAAATTTAAAACAGCCCTTCACCCTAAAAGTTATAAAAACATTGGCAAAAAAATTTAACAATTTAAAATTTTTAAAACTTAAAAACACAACATCACCAATCTCTCTAAAAAGCTTTTGCCTACAGGAATGTTTTTAGGCCCTGCCATAAATTTCATCAATATTTTTTATACACGAATTTGACTCCACACAAATCAGTTTTAAAATCAGTTTTTAAAACTGTCTTTCTCCTGTTGTAGAGAGGCAGTCATGCAAGCAATCGTTTCATTTTTAAGTCCCAGACTCAAACCCCTGCAGATATTGAGGAATTAGTAGGTGCAATGCAGAAGCAAGAAACCTGGAAGTGGTCCTTTAAACCTATTTTTTCATTTTTTTAAATACAGATTTTTTAATCCACAGGTTCTGGAATGGAACTCAAGTGGATAATGAGAGGACCTGTATATCAGTGCTATTCAAATGGGTAATCCTCAGTTTATGTAAATGTTTTCCCTCTCTTTAGGAGGCAACGGAAAGGGAGAAACAGCAGTGTGGTCCCCAGGATCATGTCCTTGTGTGGGAAGGGAGCATATTAGAGGTCCTGCCAGGGTTTGGGGGTGTCAGGAGCTCTAGGGAGCCCTGCAGAGCACTTGCAGGGTTCCCCGAGGTTTGAGAAAGAGTGAAAGTGAAAGCAACAAAACCGTAAATTGAACTTCTGATTTAGTCGTGGTTCATTCTTTGCAAGCCTTGGGAAACCCTGTAAGTGCTCTACAGGTCTCCCCCTACACCAGACCCTGGCAGGATCTCTAATACTATAAAAACAGCCCTCTGCAGGAGCATGATCCTGGGGATTGGCAGCACATCATGGAGTAAAGTTTCCTGAAAGTTTGAGAATCTCTGGTGTAATAAATCCTCCAACTTATTATTTTCCACTAAGTCCCCCAAATTACTTTTTAAAGTAACCAGCTATTACTGGAGCATCTGGAGTAACATTGGTGGAAGTTTTTTGTAGTGGTCACAGACATAAGTACCCTCTCACATAGCGCTGCCTGTTATTTTCCCCTTACTTCAACAGTGAAATTCAGTATAGTATGTATGTATTAAACAGACAGAGATCTTGTGCCCTCTATTGTCAAATGCTGTGTAAAAATAAACCATACGCAAATGTCTTCCCCTTACAGTTCTTCCCTTTCTGATAAATTGCAACGATAATTGTTTATAGTAGCTCAATCTATTTTGGTCTGCATGCTTTCCAGTTCATCATTTCAGCTAAATTCATACCTTACGGTGATTGACAGTTGAAAATAGATGCATGTACTCCATTAAAGAAGGCAGCATACGGCACGTACTGAACGGAGTGAGTGACAGAACCACTTTGAGGCCAGGCAGGCTTGCTATCAAGCCCCTGCTAGGTATCCATGTACTAAAACTTGGGAGATGTGCCGAATGAAGGGTCTAGTTCTCAAGTCTTTGTGATACTACTTGTGGTTCAACAGCCAAATGTTAGTTTGATGCAGGTAAGAATGGAAAGGCTGATTTTAGACTTGGCTCCTTAACTGTCGGCATCAAAGCTTTCTGTATCATCCAACGTGTCTTGGTATGGAATGATAAACTCAACCAAAAACAAACATAAAGCCCTTTTGGTCTTTTGCAATTCCGGCATCGTAACCTTTGCAAAAATCTGCTTTCCCCTACAATCCAGAATAACTATGGGAGCACGGAAGAGACATTACGTGTACCCGTAGTTACTGCACCACCTAGTGAAAACCTATGGGAAATTCATATTGCAAACCAGAACAAATTGTTCTTACACCAGAGCAAGGACTCCCCGTAGTTACTCTGGATTGCGCCTTTTCTGTGCTAACATTTCACCAATACCCCATAAATGCATAAGGCAGCTTGACATTGCAGACTAGATTATCTATTCTGTTTGCTGGTACTTTCATCAGGTCGAGAGTTGTGTAAAACTCTGGCTAGACAAGAGCCATGTTTTGCATCCTTGCAAATGTGCCTTTTCATACCATGCTGGATTCTTGTCGCAATGAGGATGCTTGAGCTGCGCTTACCTTCAAAATGAGCTCCCTTCAAAGCTATAATAATATGGTTATGATTGCCCAGCAGTTTCTGCTATGGGCAAATGTCTTACCTGCTGAGAGTTAAGTGCATTGCGCACTTTGCCCCTAGCTTTGTCGTCTCAGACCGAAAAAGACACAAGTTGCTGGGCTGCTGAACAGCATCTGCCACATAGAATCAGCTTGGCTGCCAAGCATACATTAAAAAAAAACTACTACAGGTATGCCCCACTTTCTGACGGTTCATTTTCTGTTAATCCACTCTTTCAACACCTTTCAATTAAACCCAGAACTCATTTATTCAACACATTTGCTTTCAACTTCTCCCTGCTGTTCTAAAGGCCAAAATCTCCCTTCTCCCCAAGTTGTAGCTCCTGGTCTAATCCCGTTCCCGAAAAAGTGTTAATGAGAATCCATTTGCAGAAAAATCTTTGTGTGGCAGCAGGAATTTGCAAGATAAAAGGGATACTTACAATTTGCTAGCTAAAAAAGCATTGGAAGCAAGATTTATCAACTCAAAAAGATGGAGTTCCACCGCTGGAGCCCTGCTACCATGGCCATCTTAGGATTGGGATGCCCATGTGCTTCTCCCATGCTTGAAAAGCCCTCCCATATGCCCTATGGGATCATGCATCATGTCTGGCCTCCTAACTCGGAGGTGATGACATAATTGCCAGCTTCTTCCAATAGGTGGACTGCACAGAGTGGTAAGGTGGGGGGGATTGAGAAACACTGATTTAGAAGTTAGTTTTCCCTTTTGGCTCTGTGTGTTGCACGTTCCTACTCATAACGTATTACAACTGTTTAGAAATTTCAACTCTGAAAATCTAAACTCTGGGAGAGGCCAAAAATTTGCAATGGCACACCTTACTCTGTACCAGTTCTAACCCAACTTCTTTTGATATTTTGAAAACCAAAATATATTCTTCAATTCAAGGTTAACTTTACGATGGTTATTAATTGCTTCACCAAGGATCAATTTGCAGCCTTCTGAGCACAGATTTTATGCCATGTATGCATCTCCTATCTTCTAAAAGCCATTACCATAAATAAAATTGCCTAAATATTCAGTATGTATCAAAACACCAGAAAAGTAGGTGTGTAAAACTTTTTTTAAGAATTACTGTTTTTCAGCTAATATCATTGTCTTTCAATCTTTAGATTGTCTTTCAAAACAGAGACTTGGCCAATGCCAGGGTATTTATGACAAATTTCTCAATCAAACAAAATCTATAGTTTTTATGAATTAATATACATACTGCTTCAGGCTATGACTGACTCCCCTCCCATTACACACCTGCATATATTGCACATGATTCCAAAGTGCTGCTTAATTGTCTTCCTCTTGCAGATCAAGCAATAATTTCACAAACCTATAGCTTGTCTGAGACATTTATTTGCATCAGCAAATATGCCATTTTCACCGGAAGGGGAAAAAAAGCACAAATCTGTGATGGGCACCAAAGAACAGAATTTATCTTCTAAATTCAAGCTGGATCAAATTTCCTGGATTTCAATTGGGCTGACTAGAGAATATCACAAATGTAATAAACTTTTTTTATATTGAATTTATTTTTCCATTCAAGTTGCAGTATATTCCCAAGTTTGCTGCCAATTGAAACCACAATAAATCGAACACTTACATACCCCCCAAAACTTCAGTCTAAAAATCGGACAAAACAATTATGTGCAAACAACAAAACACAACAGGGGAAAAAATATCTACAGGCAACAGAACTGTCCACAGAAGGATATTTAAATGGTGGGGCTTCGTGGATGTCTGATAATGAGAGAAATTGACAGGTATCCTCGAGGGGTCCTCATCTGTGAAGTCTCTGTAGGGAAAAAAAACATCCTACCAATACATCCCAATCAACCAGAAGTTATAAAGCAGGTTTTACCAAGTAATCCTAAGGCTCTGGATTGTCTAAATAGCATATTCTGTATATTGCAATGTACATATTCAGTATATTGCAATGTACATAGAAGAAAACTTCATACATTGCATTCTACATAGAAGAAAGCTAGACAGAAAACATTGTCAGGTCTTTTTACCGTATATACTCGCATATAAGCTGAGTTTTGTGGGCCCCAAAAATGGGCCCAAAAAGCCCCCTCAGCTTATACGCAGGGCAAGTGCCAGGCTTGCCCCAAAATGGTGGCCACTGGTGGTTGCAGCCACCCGCATGCCTCCTCGGTCGGCTGGAGGTTCTTGCAGTTGGAGAGGGGCGTGGGCAGGGGACAGGCGCCTGGACCGGCCCCTGCTCGCACGCCTCTCCGGTCAGGTGTAGGGGCGCATGGGCAGGGGACAGGCACCTGGACTGGCCCCTGCTTGCACACCTCTCCTGTCAGCTGGAGGGGCGCGGGGGCAGGGGACAGGTGCCTGGACTGGCCCCTGCTCGCCAGCCTCTCCGGCCAGCTGGAGAGGCACATGAGTAGATGCTGGGGCACCTAATTTTACCACAAAAACTTATTGACCCGGCTTATATGCGGGTCAGTAAGTTTTCCCAGTTTTTGTAGTAAAATTAGGTACCTTGGCTTATACGTGGGTCGGCTCACGAATATATACGGTACTTCTTTTAGAGCACAATTCCAACCACGTCTACTCAAAAGTAAGCCCCATTGTATTCAATGAGTCTTACTTCCAGGAAAGTGTCTTTAGGATTGCAGCCTAGATCTGAATCCTTTGCAAAGTGCAGCTTATTTCTGGCAACACTTCCAATAGTGCTCTTACGCGTTATTATTCTGTTAAATGTTGAATATTGGATTTATTGTGTTTATCTTTATTATATAAGGAGCGGTGGATAAGCAACTTTCCCATATCAAAATGTCAGGGACAGTGACCAGCATTATACAAGTATGGACTTTGACCTGGAAACTGCTCTGTTGCAAAGGAATGTCAACAAACAACCCAAGAATTATGAGTGTAGTTTGGATTTATCGTTGCTTGCACACTTAGGACTTGCCAATTTGCAATATTTTTAATTTTTTTTACATTCCCTTCAGAGCCCAGTTAAATTCTCATGTCAAGATACTTCTTTGGGAAAGTATTTAGTACAACAGTACTGAGAAAGAAATGAGGGCACAGTAAAACCTGAAGCCTATTTTTTTCTTCTACAACTCAGAAACTGCTTGGCTGATACTCTCAGATACTCACCTATAAGATGAACGTTCAGAAGAGGGTAGATTTTCACCTAAAAATCATGAAATGTTCCTTTACTCTTGGATAAGTTGGGGTAAAATTTAGGGAATGGTGCCTGTGAGGAGGAGCTGCAGCTTAAACCTGGAGCATGATTGAAAAGGGGAAAGAATCTCAGCCACACCACTGATTTTGAAGATGTTAACAAGTTGCTTATGTAGCACTGTGTGCTCTTCCCATTCCCCACTTAAAGAAATGGAATTTAACATTGCATTGGCAGCACAACCCTTAGGCTTTGGATTAGGCCAGTTCTGCGGGGGTTAGGCCAGTATAGACATGCGCAAGACTCCCCATGTCACTGTGGGAACGGGGAGACTGGTGAGTTGTGCGGGCTTAAATTGGTTAGGATTGTCCCTGAATTGCTTTAAAAAATGTGACCATGGCAAACATCCTGAGTTTTTTAAAAACCACCCAAACAAATCAGCAACATCAACAGCTTACCTCAGCACCACATCCTACTTGAATTGCTGCCAGAGAACTTTTTATATTGTTTACTGTCATTTTTTAAGAGGAGTTCCTTTTAAAATTTAAGAGGAGTTAATGAGTATTATCAGGAGGCTCTACAATGGAGCTCTGAGAAATGTGTCAGTAAGCTGTCTGCAACCTTCATAATGTTTCTCAGGTGCTTCACAGACCCTCCTCAACCACTTTTAAAGCTCCTCTGGGATGCCACAACATGTCTGAATAGCCCAGACCCCTTAGTCATCTTCAGATAAGGTGTCAATCTACACTTGGTTTATTGGTAGAAAGTTCTCACTTTGTAGTTGAGTATGAGTATCTTCAAAAGAAGATATGGGTCAAGCCAGTGGCCTGCTGGATCATGTCAGAAACCCATCTGGTTTACCATCTTTTTTTCTATAGTGACCTCTCAAGCTAACCCTGGGAAACCAATAAGAAGAAGCTCTTCTCCCTCTCACAACATTAGATCTGGGAATTATCCACTGAAACAGACTGGCATACAGATCAAGGTGAACAAAAGGAAACACTGCTCATCATGCATAATCTGTGGGATTCATTGCCACAAGGTCTAACAACAGCCACCAGCTAACATGGCTTTAAAAGCAG
Organism: Cryptoblepharus egeriae; assembly: GCA_030015325.1. NCBI lineage: Eukaryota > Metazoa > Chordata > Lepidosauria > Squamata > Scincidae > Cryptoblepharus > Cryptoblepharus egeriae. Next base: position 90,167,056 of record JAREYC010000001.1, read on the forward strand.
ATTTTTCATGGTGGGCATCTCTATCAAAGGTTCCTGATCAGGATACTATGCACTGCCAGCAGATTCAGTGTCAGTATGACTCTGGTTACCAGTTTCAGGGACCAGTGGTGGGAGAGAAATATACTATTTTCTCCACCTAGAAAGCTTCAAACACTGTGGCCTTTCTTTGTGGGGAAAAAGGGGTTTTAGTGTCCCTATCAAGGACCTACTGCCTTACCCTCAGATGAAAACATAATATATTAAGCACTACTATTTCTTAATATTCAAGGAAAGTATCAAGTCATGTTGAACATTTCTTTTGCGCAATTGTACAAAGAATGCTATTTCAACGCTTGCTCTATGCTTTCAAAGTAACTTAATGCATACATCTTTTTATCATGTTAGGCATCCACTTGAAAGGGGTGGCAATCTACAAATACATTAACTTTTCTGAGACAAATCATTGGCACCCCAGTCATCTGATTTCAATGAAAGGCTCCCCCTTAAGATACAATTGCAGCTGCCCCCACTGCCAGTTACAGTATCATACACATGTCTTAAAATTCTGTAATCAGCATCCACCAGGTGCCGTATCACATTCAGCACACCACACTCAGTCAATACAGACATCCCCAAACACACAGAGGCTGGTTTTGTCAAATGTTTTATTGAGTGTAGACATCTGGAGTACTGTAAAACATGCATTATCTGTAGATTCAAAAAGGAGCAAGCCACATTGTCCTCTCTGTCAAACATGTCAGGCTTGGCATATATGATGGAGATTAATGAAGTATCATGAGAGTAATATGGTTCCTGAAAAGCGCCTGCAATTTGGAGTAGTCTTAATCGTTTGAAATGCAGGGCTGTTCACATTTAAGCGAACTTGTAAGTTCACAGAAGGTGTCATAATTTAAAACAAAGAGGGGCTGCATTTGTGGGGTTATTTGTCCTTAGGCGTACACACATTGTAGCCTTTTTTTCCAGATATCCCAATCTAAATAAAAGTTCATATGCTTTTTAAAGTAACAGAGTTTAATTCAAATCAACGAACAAATTTTATATTCATTTCTTTTTAGGCTGTTGAGGTGTGTTAAATTTAAAGAAGATAATATCTCCGTCTTCGACTATATAATTCCGGCCTTGCTGTCTGTATTTCCCAGCAGCCTGTATACAAAAAGACAGAACAAGAGTGAATTACATCTTCACATAAAATGCATATATAAACTGTATTTTTAAAAAGCAATGTTTACAGCTCAGAAAACCTATCTGTTCGGAATAAAATTCTCTAAACTTCTTGACTTGGGCAGAATTTGATTGACAAATATGTAATCATAATTTATTCTTCGTTGCTAATAATGAAAACAACATTGCTATCAAGTTTTGCTATGTAATATCAACTGTGCATTTGTTTTGCATCTTTAAACACTGGTATGTAATGGAAATGGTGTTTTTAATTTCCTCCTCAATTATTTATTCCAGCATCATCTTGCTAAACAGATGAGACACCAACGTGAGAATTATTTTCCAATCAACAAAGTTCACATGCAACTATCTTTACTAAACAGGTTTGAGAACCACTTTCAAGATGACTTTGAAGCCATCTCCACAGTGGTGTAATGTCCATGAAGCACAAGGTGGCTTGTGTCATGGGCGTGAATGAGAGCGGTGATGCGAGCACACCCTCCCACTGCAGGAAGTCCCATTTCTCAACTGCGGGAAGTTGATGGGGTGCATCCTCCACTTGGGTTCAGATGGTCCTGCCCAGCCCACTGCGGAGCACTCTCTGTTTGGAGTTGCATTGTCCTGCTTGAGCCCTGATGGAGCAGTTGTACTCTCTGCTTGGGGTTGGCAGTCTTGCCTGGTCCTGGTGGAGTGCTAGCGTGCATGTTGATGTCATGATACTGCATATTATCATGACATCATGGAGTGCCATAGGCACTGAAAGCCCCGGCAACACCCCTGCCTCTCCACAAATGAAGAACTGTCCAATTGTAAAATCACTGAACACACTTCCCAATAAATGCTACTGCATGTGTAGAAATATGTCCATCACCTTGAAAAGTCTCCACAAAAAAGAATAGTGGGCTAGGCTTTAAAGACTTTCACCAACAGTTTCAAAACTCACAGGAAGAATTTGGAACTGGTGTATGCAGGGAAAAAGAGGATGGCACTGCCACCACCAAATTGTTGGAAATAAAGGTTTTATTTATTTAGCATCTGGGGGATGCTATGGCTTTCTGGAGGTCCAAGGAGCCTACAAACCTTTCTGCATACCTTCTGAACATGCCAAATTGGTCACCCTACACCCGACAGAGCTTCTTTAGTGGGGTGATGCCCCTGTATGGGTTTAAATCCAGGCAAGGACACCAAAAGTGAAAGGAGTTTTCATTCCCCCCTCCACTCTTGCAACTCCCCATGCTCAATTCTTTAGTAACAATTGACGCCAATGGATCAGAGGACTTGATGAAAGCATGAAGCAGCTAGTGCCAGCCACTGAATTTCATCACTAGAGTAGGAGATGGCAAGCACTGACTCTGGAACATTCAGAGACGGAGGAATAAGTCAATACAGTCTGCCAGAGCAAATGCTCAAACAACAATGAAGTGGCTACCGGATTGAGGCTTTTCTACCTACCCAACTGTGGGTTTGGCCTTGTCTAGTAATCTGTGTTCTCTACATCACAACAAGCCACAGTAAAATAAACTTTAAAGGGGTCACGGTGTCAGGTAAAAAGTCTCAGCAGTGAAACGGAGTTGTAAGTATCTGCCTCACTGTGGGCTTTGGCTGTGAAAAGCACAGAAGAAATGTGGTATGCCAGTGCAGCAAAGTGTTAATACTTCCTAAGAACACAAAAGTGAATCACACCAGCTTCAGACACAGGACAGTGGAATAAGCATCTTAATGTGTTCATATTAAGGATTAATGTAGGTGTCAGTTAAAATATTACGGGGTTATGCAGACAATAT